>CP136057.1:375939351-377414856 GCA_032464435.1 Aegilops umbellulata
GAAAAACATGACGCAAAATGGACATATCACGACGTTGCAAGGAATTGAGCTCGAGAGGGAGAAGTTGAGACTTGCGAGACAACGGAAGAGTCGAGGATCATGTTGCATGACACTAGCCTTTTGGATGAGGAAGGCGAGAAGTGGTGATCAACATGAAGAAGATTATCAACGAGTGCAACAATGGAGGCGTTTGATTCATTTGTGTATCGCATATCTATGTATGAATTCGTATATTTTATTTTGACATGTAATGAATTGTTGAATTTTCATTGAATTGTTGAATTGATGATGAATTTGTTCTACATGATAGATGTGGGTGGATTTGCATGAATATGAGCATTGACATATAGAGAGCGCGGTTGTTGATACGTCTCCAACGTATCTATAATTTTTTATTGTTCCATGCTATATTATATTCTGTTTTGGATGATTAATGGGCTTTATTATACACTTTTATATTATCTTTGGGACTAACCTATTAACCGGAGGCCCATCCCAAATTGCTGTTTTTTTGCCTGTTTCAGTGTTCCGCAGAAAAAGAATATCAAACGGAGTCCAAACGGAATGAAACCTTCGGGAACGTGATTTTTGGAACAAACGTGATCTAGAGGACTTGAGTGGACGTCAAGCAACAGACAAGGAAGCCACGAGGTAGGGGGCGCGCCTACTCCCCCCAGGCGCGCCCTCCACCCTCGTGGGCCCCTCGTGGCTCCACCGACCTACTTCTTCCTCCTATATATACCTACGTACCCCCAAACCATCAGAAGCATCCACGAAAACCTAATTCCACCGCCGCAACCTTCTGTACCCGTGAGATCCCATCTTGGGCCCTTTTCCGGCGTCCTACCGGAGGGGGCATTGATCACGGAGGGCTTCTACATCAACACCATAGCCTCTCCCGTGATGTGTGAGTAGTTTATCTCAGACCTCGGGTCCATAGTTATTAGCTAGATGGCTTCTTCTCTCTCTTTGGATCTCAATACAAAGTTCTCCTCGATTCTCTTGGAGATCTATTTGATGTAACTCTTCTTTTGCGGTGTGTTTGTCGAGACCGATGAATTGTGGGTTTATGATCAAGATTATCTATGAACAATATTTGAATCTCCTCTGAATTCTTTTATGTTTGATTGGTTATCTTTGCAAGTCTCTTCGAATTATCAATTTGGTTTGGCCTACTAGATTGATCTTTCTTGCAATGGGAGAAGTGCTTAGCTTTGGGTTCAATCTTGCGGTGTCCTTTCCCAGTGACAGCAGGGGCAGTAAAGCACGTATTGTATTGTTGCCATCGAGGATAAAAAGATGGGGTTTATATCATATTGTATGAGTTTATCCCTCTACATCATGTCATCTTACTTAAAGCGTTACTCTGTTCTTACAAACTTAATACTCTAGATGCATGCTGGATAGCGGTCGATGTGTGGAGTAATAGTAGTAGATGCAGAATCGTTTCGGTCTACTTGTCACGGACGTGATGCCTATATACATGATCATACCTAGATATTCTCATAACTATGCTCAATTCTATCAATTGCTCGACAGTAATTTGTTCACCCACCGTAATACTTATGCTATCTTGAGAGAAGCCACTACTGAAACCTATGGCCTCCGGGTCTATTTTCCATCATATTAATCTCCCGTTATTTCCATTACTGTTTACTTGATTCTTTACTTTTACTCTTTATCATAAAAATACCAAAAATATTATCTTATCATATCTATCAGATCTCACTCTCGTAAGTGACCGTGAAGGGATTGACAACCCCTTTATCTCATTGGTTGCGAGGTTCTTATTTGTTTGTGTAGGTGCGTGGGATTCGAGCGTAGTCTCATACTGGATTGATACCTTGGTTCTCAAAAACTGAGTGAAATACTTACGCTACTTTACTGCATCACCCTTTCCTCTTCAAGGGAAAACCAACACAGTGCTCAAGAGGTAGCAGTTGTCCGCGAGGAAAAATGAGGAGCCGGTCGATGCTGTCCGCGTGAGCGTCCGGTTGCGCCAACATACGTTTAGCGGGTTGGATTTGCTCAGTGTAGTTGTAGATGCTCTAACCGAAAATTCACTTTGGCACATGGGAGAATATGCTCCTGTCATCGAAAAAAGTCAAAATGTCAAAAAAATTGAAAAAATTCCCGATATTCTATATGCACACGGCAAGTTTCATGAAAAACCAGCATTTTGCGGCTTGTGTAAAAAGACAAAAGAATGTCTCATGAAAAACCTTTTTTAACACCGAACTTTGCCATTTTCACACGCTACACAAAAGTTATCGGTTTTTCACGATACGACTTTGTGAGCATGTAGAATGTCAAGATGTACGCGTGGAACATTTTTTCAGAATTTTGTGATATTTCAAAATACATTTAAAACACATTTTAAAAAGCAAGAGCATATTCTTCCGGTGCCAAAACGCCCCTCTCCGCTCTAACATCCTACTATGCAACAAAGAGACTGTTAGCACAATTATTACTACCTCCGTCCTGGTTTATTGGCCTTTTCGTATTTTGTGCCAAATTTGACCATATATTTAACTGACAAAATATTAATGCATGTCATTAAAAAATCATATCGTTCAATTCGTATTTGAACATAGTTTTCAACGATGCTATTTTCTGTGAAATGCATTAACATTTTGTTAATTAAATTCATGGTCAAAATTTGCACAAAAATACTAAAGGGACCAATAAAGCTGGACAGGAGGCAGTATTTTGCGATCTTGGGCAGCCTAGAATGTGAATTGGCTGTTTTTCAGCATCTGATTCGGCAAGATTCGGATTTGAGGACAGTTCCGTCATTCCCCAGCCTAGCAGCAGCAGCAATATTTAATTGGCAGAGCTGCAATGTCAAACGCCATTGCCCACCCACCGAGCCCCACGCACCCATCATCCTGTATCAATGCGTGCGGCGGCAGCAGCAGCCATGTCGCAACCACCATCACGCACACCCACCCACAATTTGTGGGTCGCGGCTTTCTCTCTCCAGAGGACAGGCTGCCGGGAAATAAAGAAGGGATCTCAGCCATCCATGGAAAATTGGAGATGGGAGAGAGACAAGCCGGCGTCCATGTCCCGATGCCCACCCACACCCCCCAATACCTGCTTTTTCCCAGGGCTGGATGGATGTGTGGCCATGACATTTCTAGAGGGAGAAACACGGCAAGGGGAGGAGGTACGGGGCCGGTCTGCGTCGTCACATTCACGCTCCCCTTTTCTTTGTCTCCCTCCCCCAGCCCAGTCGCTCGCTCTAGTAGCCTCCTCGCCACCAATGACACGAGAGACGACCGACTGGTTCGCTCCTCGTGGAGGCCGGGCGGCAAGCGAGCGAGGGAAAGGAGAGACAGCGCCCCACTACTCCCGTCCACTCCATATGCCATTACCACCCACCACCTCCCCCTCTACCACCGCCCACTAGAGCCGAGCCGAGTCTGCCTAGAGAGAGAAAAGAGTTGTTGCCTTGTTGGTGTTCATTGCGTGCGCGCTGGCCTCCTCGCCTTCCCTCCCTCCCCCTGTTCTCATCCAGCCTCAGTCACCATGGGCCTTTTTGGGTTTTCGGCACCACCATCTCACTCATGGGTCAGAGCAGTCCCCTCCGCTCCCTCCCTTCCCTTCACACGGCGCGGGAAGAGAGAGAGAGAGAGGGCGGACGGAGCAGGCGCAAGAAACTTCCACCCACACCTCCCCTGCTTCCCCTTCCAACCTTTATTAGTATTATCTCCTTCCTTCCCCCCTCCCTCCCTCGGTCCCGTCCCCTCTCGCTTTCTCCTCCGTCCCTCCACGATCCGCCGGGCTTCTTCTTGTTCCCGACCGCGGTGAGGTGAGGCGGCGATGAAGAGGGCTCACAAGGTGGTCCTGGCCCAGCCGGCGGCGGCGGCTGCGACGCCGCCTCGGCCGCTGCCTCGCGCGCCCCGGTCCGTCCGCGGCGACGGGGGAGAGGCGTTCAGGGCGAGCCAGAGGTACCAGAGCCTCCTCCAGGACTACAAGGAGCTCCTCAAGGTGGGCGCTTCTTCGTTTACCGTTTCTTTGATCCCCGATCTGATCTCAGGTTTGGGGGTTTTCTTGTGTTTGATGTCAATCTCGTCTTCTTCTTTTTCGCCTTGTGTTTGATCTGATCTTTGTGGTTTTATTTACTGTTTTCCCTTTTCCCCAGTTGCTATTCTGCCTTTTGTTTTCCGGAGTATTTCTTCTGGATCTGGTGTTTTTTAGGTTAAAGCCTCGACCTTTCGGGGTTAAATTCCAGGTTCTGAGTTTGATGTTTTCGCCTCGTCAGAGCATATGTTCAAGATTTGATCGAGGCGTGCTGGTTCATTTTTGCTCCATCCATGATCCTTCTAGCAACGGGTCGTGCATTACTTGGTCAGAATGGATTTCCAGCAAATTGCCTTCTTTGATTTCTGATGATAATCTGTTGGGTTATTATGAGCCAGCACTCAGGTCGTTGGTGTCTGATGATTTGCTTTTGTTGACTTCATCAGGAAACTGCAGCAAAGAAGAACAGATTGCATTTGGAGAAGCTGAAGAAGCAAAGGCTTTCGGCTGAAGTCAAGTAATCACCAAATGCTCAACTCTTCGTTATATTTTCTGATTGGCAATCAATTCGCTCCCATGATGAACACCATTTTCTCATTTGAACCCTATGATATCGCAGGTTTTTGCGAAGAAGGTACAAATCTATGTCAGAAAATCCATCTCAGACTGCTGTTTATAGACTGAAGAACCCGGCAATGGCACCTACTTCCCGGACCACCGTGTGGGTTGATCACCACCGGCCCGTTCAGGCTGTTGCGAGTCCAAGCAAAGGTCATCAGCCCATGCAGCAGCAAAGGCAGCATCCGGTTCCGCGGGCGTCTCCGGTTATTGACCTCAACGAGGCTTGTGAGCTGGTAATGGTTTTGGAAATCTCAGCTTGCTAATGACATTGCTGTTTCATCTGATCTGATCTCATCTGAATTGGTTTTCCTCTTTCAGAGTTCCTCCGAGGAGACGGAAGAATTTCATGGATACCAGGAGACTGCTAGGGCAGACAAGGTGAACAAGTACATGTTAGAGGGCAATGTCGTCGCCGGTCCTAGTGACTCGAAAATGTCGGCGTTCTGGGATGCCCGGAACCCTGCGGTGGTGCGAGCCGGGAAGAGGAAGATCTCATGGCAGGATCAGTTGGCTCTTAGAGTATAGGTTGCTAGATTACAATGTCAAGTGTGGTTTTAGCAGGAGTTATGCCTCATCTCTGGTCCTCGAGCTGTAAAAGAATCCTTCCTTCGAGTCATCAGTGGATGTGTAGTTGCTTCCTGGTGCATCATCAGTGGATGTGGATAAAGTGAACCATGAGGAAGTTCGATCTGAGAAAGAAGATGACACAGTTGATGAAATTTTGTTGTTCTTCCTGGGCATAATCTGGATGTGTCTTGCGGTAGTCGTCTGGTAGAAAGGTCTCATTAATTTCATATAAATCAAGCTCATTTCCAGCGAAGAAGTGAGGATAAAATCCAGCATTCTCATCATCCCAACGGCGACCTTGCTTTCTTTTTTCTGAACTGAAAACTGTAGGCAGGCCCCTACAGTTATTTTCTACATGATGCGTGCTACTTGTAACATTGGTTGCAATGTTAACTCTAGTTTAGACACCAGTAGTAGTAAGTAAACAAATATATTTGGTAACATGGAAATGAGGAAATAATGTGAAGTAAACAAGCTGTTATTTGCAAGCACTGTCTTCAATGTTAGAGCAAGTATAATAACAAGCTTATAGCTCGCTTACATGACAGTTTTTCTTAGAGCAAGTACAATAAGGTACAGGTAGCAGGCTGTAAGGAGTAAAATAATATTTATATTCTTAGTTGGAGAAGAGAGGATAGGAGGGAGAATGTAAGCGGGCTCTAATGCAACAGCCAGCTGCAGCACGTGCTCCTAAATACTACGTGAGAGTGAAAGGTGGGTAATGTATTAATAAAGTAGTGCATACTTAATTATTATACATATTGGCTGTAAGGTTGGCTATATATGATATGCACTTTCTTATAGCCAACAATTGGCTATACTATTAACCATGATCTTATGTGGAAGAGAGACATGAAAAAGTAAGGGAAGTTGGCTCTTGCATAGGCTTGTAGCATGTTTATACGACAATTTTGCTTATGTGGAAGAGAGACATAAAAAAATAAGGGAAGTGAGTCGTGCAAATGCAATAAATGCGAAGA
Source organism: Aegilops umbellulata (assembly GCA_032464435.1). Taxonomy (NCBI): domain Eukaryota; kingdom Viridiplantae; phylum Streptophyta; class Magnoliopsida; order Poales; family Poaceae; genus Aegilops; species Aegilops umbellulata. Next base: position 375,945,546 of record CP136057.1, read on the forward strand.
AAGAGATAGAGAGAAGACGAGAAAAAGTACTAATCTTATAGTCCACCTTATAGCTAAGAGCAAGTACACTAATAGGCTTATAGCCTGCTTACATGGTACTTTTGTCTATATGGAGGAGAGAGACATAAAATAATGATGGAGTGAGCTCTGATGCAAGAGCCTAACTATATCCGCACTCCTAGACAAATGCAATACATATGAAGAAAGAGATAGAAAGAAGGTGAAAAAAAGTAGTACTCTTATAGCCAACTTTATAGCTAACCTTGTTGTATAAGTGACTATAAGTGATGGCTATATATGACATAACAACATCATATAGCCAGCAGTTATCTATACTATTAACCATGCTTATCTTATTGTATGGGTGACTATAAATGATGGCTATAGATGATATAACAACATCATATAGCCAGCAGTTGGCTGTATTATTAACCATGCTCTTAGTAAACAAATAAATTTACTAACGTATCTTACATAACGCTTGATATCGTAGGCTCTAGGGCATCTCAAAAGCGGACCCTCATATTGCCTACAAACGTCTATGTTTGGACCGTGAATTTTAGCAAAACATCTAACGCTATCTCGCATCGGTCCATGGACCAACCAAAAGCAAACTAGGCGGGCTTTGCGAGAGTCTGGACCATTGTAGGACTCTGACATCTGGCCCTACCTAAAACCACACCCAAACCCGGCATCTCCATCCCTGCTACTCGCTGGTGCTATGGCCCTGCTACTCTATGCACGTGTACGTGTGTAAATGTGGCTTTGTCACCTTTCTTGATGTTATGCTGAGGACTCCGTAGCCAATGAACGATCCACCAGAGCAACAACTCGGATTTCGGTTATGAGTTTGTTATCATACGTAGTAGCAACACTATAAACGAATATTATTCGGCTTTCTCTTGAATGAGTGTGTATGTGGTAAATAAAGGGGGTTGATCAAAAGAGCTCGAAAGAGATAAATATGAATGGTCCATAGTTCCCAAAAATTAAGCCACAATGAAACTCTATGCATGATCACTTACTTGGCATGATCCCTTCATGTGACAACCAAAGTTTCATCAAACAATGATTGAAATGAAGTGATTAAGAGCCTTGAGGATTAGATAATTGTGGGCATGTTTATGAGCACTCTAACATCATGTTTTTCTACATGCCTTTCACTCCCTAACTTAAGTTTTCATGGCTCTATCGAAGAAAACTCTTCCGTGCATTCCCGATGAGCAACTATTGTCTAGAATAAATAGAGTTGAGTGTTGCAAAGTTGTTTTATCTAGGAGATCAAACTACTTTCTGTTGATTTTCCTTGCTTCACTAACACTGCACAATAACCATGCCACCACTACATCTGCACTAAGTTTTCAGGTCAAGAAGCGGAGGGTTATCTAGGCGTAACGATCGTAAGTGAACCAAAGCCTTTTCGTTATTTTGGTTTAAACAACTGAGTTCCTTATGATTCAGATTTCTCTCTATGTTGCTCAAGGGCGATAAGTTTAAGCTTGGGAAAGTTGATGAGTGATATTTTTACACTCATTCACCCTTAGTTTAAACTAAGATACTCCCTCCGTTCTTAAATATAAGTCTTTTTAGAGATTTCACTAGGGACTACATACGGATGTATATAGACATACTTTAGAGTGTAGATTCACTCATTTTTCTTAGTATGTAGTCCGTAGTAGAATCTCTAAAAAGACTTCTATTTAGGAACAGAGGTAGTATTTCATTAAAACCGAGATATTCGATCCGATATTGCTAGTAATGACTAATGAATGCAAAAGAGTCCACAAATCCTATCTTTGATATGTTTCCATAGGAAATGGGCTAAAAAGGGAAGAAATCACGTATGAACATGGAAACGAATGGAAATGAAGAAAGAAGAAATCATCAGGAGGTGCAACAGAAGAAATGGCACAAAAGATGGCGTTCCATACGACCGCGAGCACCCGTATGTGCGGTCGTATGGCATGAATTCCGAGGAAGCTCGTCCACCTGAACAACTTATATAAAGGGGACCCCATAGAAATGTCAACAAAGATGCGTGAAGCCAGAACAGAACCATCGTCATCCCCTCTCATTGACCCTAGCCGCCGCCATTTCCATCCCCATAGCCTCCATCACCACCATAGTCCAACTCCCTCTAGTTCATACTTGTAATCATGCATTGCACAAAGCAGCCATTGTTAGACATATTTGCAATCAATCAATCTTCAAGATGTGTTCTTCAATGTTTTGATCTCACGATCTAATCTCCATGTGTGAGTAGTTTGGTAAGTTATGGGTTGAGGCATAGGCCTTGCAACCCTCTGTATTTGTTGTGGGGATCAATGAAAGGGCTTTGAATTAACATCCCGTATGTATGAAATAAAATTGTTCCTAAGATGTCTCTTGTCTTGTCCGCGATCTTCATCCCTCCAGGTACCCAGGATCATGGAGATCGAGCAACGGTGAGGCTAAGTGCAGGGAGAACATGAAGTGCTATTCTGAACACCAGTGACAGAAGGGTTTAGTACAGTAACACGGATCTAATCCTTGGGGATTCGTGCGGTGTAGTCATAAATGCCCAAAACTCTTGTGTGATTATTATTGTTAGGGTATATTTCTCCCTTAGTGGTTTTGGTGATTGATGACAATGCATTTGCAGACTAATTGTGTGCATTGAGCATTTCATATATTCTATGGCACAAGACGATTCGAGCCCCTCGGAGTTATAGAGTGAAGACGGTTATTTTTCCTGCGTTTCTTTTTCGGTGGACTTGAGCCGTAAGAAAACCGAACTATCAAGAGGGGTCCGTATCAGAAAGGTTTGGGTGGAATCATCACTTACACATCTTCATTTGCACCCACTTCCATTCCCGCACCTTTGGAGTTCATCTCTATGCTTCTGATAACCTGTCCCGAGGCAGCGATAGTACCGCTTGTGCGGTACTGCCGCTGATCCAGTTTCGCAGCCACTGCCTCTTATTCTTTGTGTTCTGTTGCTTCTTCGCGCTCAGTGGCAGTTGAGCGGAAGTAGAGTAGCAGTACCACTTGCGGTACTTCCGTCTCTACTACTGCCCATCTCCGTTGATCTCGTTGTAGCTCAGGAACTTAAGCAGAAGTGGAGCGGTAGCACCAATTGTGTGCGGTACTACCACCCAATCACTACCGCTTCCACTATCGCTTACCCGTGGCCTTCTGGAGTGGTTTGCCACTGAGCGCCAGTAGGATGGAAATAGGACAGCGGTAGTACCGCTAGGGCGAGCGGTAGTATCGCTCTGGCGGCACTACCGTCTCGTGGCTCTCTGCCAGTGCACTTAGGTCTGGAACTACCGCCTGGGCGGTAGTACCGCTCCTAGAGCGGTACTACCACTTTTGTGCGGGATGTGGACAGAAAAATGGTTGGATTTGTCCTCACTATATATAGGGGTTCCTCTTCCCCAAGAAGACTTACCTCTTTCTTCCCTAAACTGCATTGTTGCTCAAAGCTCCATTTTTGCCCGATCTCTCTCCCTAACCAACCAATCTTGTTGATTTTATAGGGTTTGGTTGAGAGGGCCCCCGATCTACACTTCCACCAAGAGATATTAATTTGACTCCCCCCACGAATCCCTTGCGGATCTTGTTACTCTTGGGTGTTTGAACACCTAGACGGAAGAGGTCACCTCGGAGCCAGAATCCATTGTGGTGAAGCATCGTGGTGGTGTTGGGAGCCTCCAATTAAGTTGTGGAGATTGCCCCAACCTTGTTTGTAAAGGTTTGGTTGCCATCTTCAAGGGCGTCACTAATGGAATCACGACATTTTGCATTGTGCCTCCACACCGCTTTAATGGAGACGTACTCCCCCCTCAAGGGAAGGAACTTCGGTAACACATCCTCATCTTCACCGGCTCCACTTGTGGTTACCTCTCACCCTTACTTTGTGCAAGCTTGTATTGTGTTGTATCCTTTGCTCGCTTGTGTTGTGGTTGTTGCTAGTATCATATAGGTTGTTCACCTAGTTGCATATCTAGACAACCTTTTGTTGCTTAACCTAATTTGTTAAGAAAAGCTAAAAATTGGCAGTTGCCTATTCACCCCCTCTAGTCAACCATAATGATCCTTTCGATTATTATTATCTTAATTATCGAGGCAACCCCACGCTATAGATAGGGCCCGTGGTAGGACAACTGATTCTTAATGCAGGACTCATGCCGATCAAGATGTTTTTTGGACACATTTCCACTTCGGTTCATAACAAGTACATATCTATGGGTAACTTCCAGCGCACAAATTAAGATCATATGTGGTCCCAAAATAATACATGGTTGTAAGCATTAAGACCTCATACCCGTACCTCTTTTTATTATAAGTGTTTGAGTCATCATTTGCTTAATTGATCTGGTCAAAAGCTGAAATTGATCCTTTAATGAAAGCTTGCTAGAGACCATCGCTTCAAGGGAACCTTCCTCTCATGGGTTCGATAACCCAGGGCCACCTCTGGGAAAATAGGTGAGGGATACTTTTTTGTTCCTTTATCAGATAACTAAAAAGGAGGTATCATAGCCCCGCCGTAGTTGTCGTCATAGTCGGTCGAAGTAATGGAGAGTGTCAGTTCCAGCATCCGGCCATCACGGTTGCAGCGCTTGCCAAGTCATGGTCACTGCTGAAAGCTCTAATGGTCACAGTTCCAACATCCGGTGGTTCTTATTCCAGCACCCACCGGCTGTGGTTGATACGTCCCCCACGTATCTATAATTTTTGATTGTTCCATGTTGTTATATTATCAATCTTGGATGTTTTATAATAATTTTATAGTCATTTTATATCATTTTTAGGTGCTAACCTATTGACATAGTGCAAGGTGCCAGTTGCTATTTTCTGCATGTTTTTTACATCGCAGGAAATCAATACCAAACGGGGTCCAAATGCAACGAAACTTTACAGAGATTTTTATGGACCAGAAGACACCCAATGGGCCAAGGCAGCGCCTGGGGGTGCTCCGAGGGGATCACAACCCACCAGGGCGCGCTAGGAGGCCCAGACGCGCCCTGGTGGGTTGTGCCCACCTCGGGTGCCCCCCGGACCGCCTCTTTGCTCTATAAATACCCCAATATTCCATAAACCCTAGGGGAGTCGACGGAAATCAATTCTAGCCGCCATAGAGTACAAAACCACCAGATCCAATCTAGACACCATCACGGAGGGGTTCACCACTTCCATTGGTGCCTCTATGATGATGCGTGAGTAGTTCTTTGTAGACCTTCGAGTCCGTAGTTAGCAGCTAGATGGCTTCATCTCTCTCTTTTGATTATCAATACAATGGTCTCTTGGAGATCCATATGATGTAACTCTTTTTGCGGTGTGTTTGTTGGGATCGGATGAACTTTGAGTTTATGATCAGATCTATCTTTTTATATCCATGAAAGTTATTTGAGTTTCTTTGATCTATTATATGTATGATTTCTTATAGCCTCATATTTCTTCTCCGATATTTGATTTTTGTTTGGCCAACTTGATCTATTTATCTTGCAATGGGAAGGGGTGCTTTGTAGTGGGTTCGATCTTACGGTGCTTGATCCCAGTGACAGAAGGGGAACCGACACGTATGTATCGTTGTTACTAAGGATAAAACGACGGGGTCTATCTCTACATAGATAGATCTTGCCTACATCATGTCATCGTCTTATTGCATTACTCCGTTTCCCCATGAACTTAATACACTAGATGCATGCTGGATAGCGGTCGATGTGTGGAGTAATAGTAGTAGATGCAGGCATGAGTCGGTCTACTAATCTTGGACGTGATGCCTATGTAATGATCATTGTATGGGTATTGTCATGATTATTCGAAGTTATATCAATTGCCCAACAGTAATTTGTTTACCCACCATTTGCTATTTTTCTCGAGAGAAGCCACTAGTGAAACCAACGGCCCCCGGGTCTCTTTCTCATATTATTTGCCTTTGCGATCTACTTTTCCTTTGCTTTTATTTCCAGATCTATTAAACCAAAAATACAAAAATACCTTGCTGCGTTCTATTCTTATTTATTTTATTTGGCGTTCGATCTATCAACCTACTACAATTTTATTCACGTCCATTTGCCTATCTTGGGGCGCCGCTACCCGAAAGGGATTGACAACCCCTTTTACACGTCGGGTTGTGAGTATTTGTTATTTGTGTGCAGGGGCTATTTACATTGTGTTGCTTGGTTCTCCTACTGGTTCGATAACCTTGGTTTCATAACTGAGGGAAATACCTACCGCCGCTGTGCTGCATAATCCCTCCCTCTTTGGGGAAATAACGATGTAGCTTCAAGCTGCATCAGTGGTCACCACTGTAAGATCCCCGTGTTCACTCAGCATTCGTCCATCAAGATTCCAACATCTATCCATCGCCATGCCAACATCAATGTGTCACGGTTCTATTACCTAGCCATCGCCATTACAACATCTAGGTGTTGCGGTTGCAACACGCCACCGGTCATGTGGTCTCCACCATTTGCTACACCCCGATTGACGGTCGTAATAGCTCGGTGGTTGCACCATCTCTCCAGACATCCACATATATTGCCCACACATCGAAGCAGGGGAGTGGAGGTGGCCGCGGCTTTGAATGAAAAAGGGAGAGATTGGGAATGATATGGTCATTGTCGGGAGGGGGTAGAGAAGGATAGGGAGGTTGCGTGCATTGGATCTCAAAGGAGAAGTGAGCGACGGGGCATGATTTTGATGCAGCTTTTTGTCAAAGGGGGGGGGGAGAGGGTGAGACAAGGGGGAGAAGAAACATGTGGAGGAGATCAACGTGGATGGATGAGGATAGGAAGGACTGGTCACTTTGTTTTAGATGTGGGGCCCATAGACGAGGGGTGCAGAACCTCGAAGCAGCGTCGCCCATGATTTGCCTCACATGTGCTAAACGCAACATTTCCACATGCATGATATACTTAAGAGCATATCCAATAGATCCCCTGAAACAATTAAAATCCCCAAACAACAACCATTTGAGGTACTTTGGACAATAAAAAACTCCAACATATGCCATATCTCTATATGGGGCCCCAATTTTTTTACAAGTGCCCTAAAATTTTCCTACAGGTGTTGCATATTTGCAGCACCTCTAGTGGCTTCCCCAAAACCAAAAATGTTGTGACTGAAACCTATGCATCGCGGTGAAACTTCTCCTTCGCCGACCACGGCCGGTTCCCGCCACCACATGCTGCCGGCTGCCGCTGTGACTCCGTCGGCCTCCCCCAGCTCCACCGCCACCCAGCTGCTCGAGAAATATTTCGTGACCTATGCTTCGCTAGTGAATCTAGGGACGATGTCGCCTCATTCCAGCTGTTCCCAGACCGACCGCAACCTGAGATGGTCATCCTAGTACCGCCGCCACCCAGTGTTGTATATTAGCAGCCGCCGATGAGCCACCGCTCCTTGCCAAGCTTCCAGCACTCGGTCGGCGTGGTGTCGCTAGATTTGTCTGCATCCCCCGGCTCCCCTACGGTCCCTGCTGCTACTTCTTGAGCTTGCATTGATTTTTCCCTTGAAGAGGAAAGGGTGATGCAGCAAAGTAGAGATAAGTATTTCCCTCGGTTAAGAACCAAGGTATCAATCCAGTAGGAGGAACAAGCAAGTCTCCATTCTATGCACCTGCACAAACTAACAACACTACTGAGATCACTTGACAGCTCCTTCGACACCCTTTCCCTCATGATACAAGAACGCCCTGACTTCAAGACACTCAATCCGTCTGATATACTTGAGAGGCTCAACACACATGAGTTCCAGCTATCTGAGAAAAGAGATATCTATGGCCCCAACTACGGCCGAACTCGTGCTTTGAAGGCAAAAGTTGTTTCCTCATCTGAAGAAGAATCTGACTACAGTTCTGATGATCCTGAAGACACTGGAAAGGAACTTGCTATGCTTGTGAAGAAGTTTCAGAAGTTCACTAAGAAAAAGGGCTTCAGAAAGTCTTCACGATCCAGCTCAAGAAATGATGAAGCTTCCACTCATGACTACAAGAAGAGAACATGTCACAAGTGCAAGAAACATGGACACTACATCTCTGAGTGTCCACAGTGGGACAATGAGAACAACAACAAGAAGAAGAGCAAGGAATATGATTCTGATGACAAGAAGAAGAAGAAATCCTCAAAGTCTTCTTCCAAGTCCTCATCCAAGTCTTCATCTCATAAGAAGAGCTCATCTGGTAAGGCTTGTGCTTTTGTTGGCAAGGAGATGGATTCATAGGAGGAGTCTGCTTCTGAGGAGGCGGAGATGGAGTCTGAGTAGGAGTCCGACCCTGGCATTGCAAGTCTGGCTCTAGCTATAGCCTACATTGCCAAGTCCATCTTCAACACTGAAGACAATGGCTCCGTCACCAACGCTGAAGCTAATGACAAGGACGACTCTGCTCCCACATATTGCTTCATGGCACGTGGTGCCAAGGTAAAATCACGCGATGCTTACTTTCAAACATCAAGTGAAGATGACTCTGATTGTGAATCCAAACCCAGCTACAAAATGCTTGCTAAAATTGCAACAGAACAACAGAAAGCTATGGAACATACTCAAAAATTGTTAGACAAAAGCGATGACCTGTTGGACGCGGAAATGACCCGTTCTTAGTCCTTAGTTGAAGACATAAAAAATCTTCATGCTAAGTACCAGGAACTTCAAAGTTGTCATGAAACGCTCTCAACCACTCATGAAAAGCTCTCCTATGATTATCATCAAAGGAAGCAAGAGCTTGAGAAATTGAGAGCGGCTCATGAAGATCTTCAAAAAGAGAATGAGTCACTTCGCGCTCAGCAGATCAGTTCCGCTCAAGAAGGATTTGAACCACCATGTCTAAAATTTCTTGAGCGTGATAACGTTACTTCTGTTGCTGAATGTTCTACTGCTGCTACTGTTGCAATATCTTCAACTGTTGATGTGGTAACTAACCCCTCTGCGGAGGATACCACTACTATTGCTGATGAAAATGCTAGGTTCAAGACATTGCTTGAAACAGGGATGTACACAAGTCTCAAAGGGCATTAGACATTGTGCGATGTCCTCAAAAAATAGATTCTAAACCGAAACCCTAGGAAAGAGGGTGTTGGGTTCGAGAGGAAAATGAATGTTGATGGCTCCTACTGGAAGCCAGATCAGTACCCCAAAACCACATGGGTTGCTCCAAAGGGACCTTAAGTGGATCCATCCACCTTATCTGGCTTCACTTGTGCTAATCCTATTATCATTGATGAATCCTTTGATGCAAACTATAAACTGTTTAAGAATCAGAATGGTGAAGTGCTTGCCAGGTTTATTGGTACTAACTGCAGAAATGGGCCACCTATGAAGATCTGGGTTCCCAAAAGTTGTCTTGAGAATCTTCCTGTGAATGTCATCATGACACCCCCTAGGAACAAGACAAATCCCAGACCTAAGGCTTCATATGGTCCAAAGGCTTCATACAGATAGAGGACTCACCTGAGTCACCCTAACGCCAATGTTTTGCAGAGAAATCTTACTCAGACTTATGAATATGAGCGTGTTTCTTCAAACCGCTATGTTCATAAAACTAAGAACTATTTTGCTTATTCATATGACTACTATTCACCTCCTACAAGGCTATTTTCTAGGGCTTCAAAGCCGAAGTTCTCAGATGCTGCACTTAAGACTCATTTGTTCTAAGCCACCCCTGAAGATGTGGGTGGTTAAGAAGAATTAACTTTCTTTTGCAGGGAAAGGTCTCCAGCCGGAATTCAAAGGCGTCCAATGCTATTGCTGGGGACCTAAAACATCTTGTAGGGTGCAAGATCAAATGCCCAAATGGTCTCACTATGTATTTTGTTCCTGAATCGTTTGCCGATCATCCTATCAGTCCCAATCTTGATCTGAGCTTTGATAATCCTCTTGCCCATCAAATGTTTATGCTTCACAATACTCTTGGTGAAGCCTATACCCCTAACTGTACTGTAGGGTATGACACCTCATGCTTCAGAATGGATTATGGAAAGCGGATGCACTAATCATATGACTGGTGATCGAAGCCTTCTCATGGACTCAACTTTACGTCCATCTGACAAAAGTCACATCACATTTGCTGACACTCGTAAAAGCAAGGTATTGGGTCTAGGTAGAGTTGCAATCTCAAAGGATCAACACATGGATAAAGTGATGCTTGTTGAATCCCTTGGTTTCAACTTAATGTGTGTCTCAATGCTTTGTGACTTGAACATGATTGTGTTATTTCGAAAATATCGTTGCCTTGTACTAATGGAATGTGACAAGTCTCTAGTCTTTGAAGGGTACCGGAAAGATGACCTGTACATGGTAGATTTCTCAGCAGGGCCACAGCTTGCCGTATGCTTTCTTGCAAAAGCTTCAGAGTGCTAGCTCTGGCATCGGAGGCTTGGGCACACTGGCATGAGGAACTTACACACTCTCACAAAGAAGAAGCATGTCATAGGCGTCGAGGGCGTCAAGTTCAAGAAGGATCACTTGTGCAGTGCCTGCGAAGCTGGAAATATGACTAGGGCCAAGCATCCCTCGAAGACAATCATGACGACATCTCAACCCTTCGAGCAGCTTCACATGGACTTATTTGGCCCTACTCACTACTCTACTCTCACTACAACTTGTAAGTGCATCTAGTGCCACCCCTAGTTGGTTTTGGAGTATTGACAACAAACCTGGTTGAGGGACTAATGTGTTTGTGAGAATTGCAGGATAACACAGGTAGTAGTCCCTCATTGATTCGGTTTACGTACCGGAGATGACCCCTAAAAAATGTATGAAGACATTGACGATAATGGTGGTATATGAAGACATTCACATTGAAGACTATGACTAGAGAAGGCATTGCGTGAAGACTATGGAGCGCGAAGACAGTCGTTTCTTTGTTTCCTTTTCTTCTTTGTTGAATCATGGTAACCACCGTACTGCTAAGTGGGGTCCAAGTGAACAAAGTCAAAGTGATTGAAGTGATGCTCAACCAAAATCATATGTCTTCGAGCGAAGACAATGAGAGCAAATCTTATCCAGAGCTGGATGAGTCAGCTTTGCTTGTAGCCCAAGTAAAGTTGCCGCGTGTGTTTGAAATCTGACCGTTGGAACACGTGTCAGTTCCTTAGTGACCCAGGGTCATTTCAGACAAATCAGGCCGGGTTGCCTAGTGGCTATAAATAGCCCACCCCCTACACCATAAATTGGTGGCTGCTCAGAGTTAGTGCATGGCTTTTGTCGTTTGAGAGCAACCCACCTCGAAGCTTTTGAGAGAGAGAAATCCTTGCGAGGACAAAGCCTAAACACCCAGAGCCAAAGAGTGTTAGGCATCACTGAAGTCTTTTTGTCTGAGTGACCTGAAGACTTGTTACACTTGAGGACTGTGAATCCTCCAGCCGGTTAGGCGTCGCGTTCTGAGCATCCAAGAGTCATTGTGGATCGCCGGTGAACGAAGTCTATGAAGGTTTGGAAGTATACCTTGAAGACTTACCAGAGTAATTGGGCGAGGACTGGGTGTCCTTAGCTCAAGGGGAATAAGGTGAAGACACGGTCTTCTGAGTTGAATCTCAGCTTCCCTAACCAGACGTACAGTTATCACAGCAACTGGAATTGGTCCAACAAATCCTGTGTCCTCAACGAGTGACTGGTTCTATCCTCTCCCTCTCTTTACTTAGAGTTTGTCTTTGTGAAGTCACTGCCTGTTTGCTTTACCTATTTGTCTTCACTGTTTGACTTCTATTTTTGTTTGGCTTCATACCATCTTCCATCCTGATCCTTACTACCTAGCTGCTATTAGTCTTCGTACTATTACTTGATTGCATACTTGGCTATGGCTTGCTTAGTGTAGTTTATCTTCCGCATTTCTATTGTTTGTCTTCGAAACTTCCATGTTTTGAAGACTTTCATAAAAATCGCCTATTCACCCCCCTTCTAGACGATAACTATCACTTTCAATTGGTATCAGACCAAGGTACTCCCTTGTTCTGTGTGATTCGGTTTAACCACCTGGAGTTTTAGCTATGTCGACTGCAGGGATAATCAAAGTCTCCGCTGCTTGCCCCATCTTCGATGGAGCTGAATATCCCTACTGGAAGAATAAGATGCGCATGCATCTTGAAGCCATTGATGTCGACCTCTGGTATGTCGTCAAGAATGGCGTTCCCAAGACTGGTGAAGGTGTCACCCCAGCTGATGTCAAGAAGTTCATTCAACTAGACTCTACTGCCAAGAACATCATCTGTGGTCATGTGACCAAAGGACAGTATGGCCGCGTGATTGCTCTAGAAACGTCGAAGCTAGTCTGGGACTGGCTATCCAAGGTCAACGAAGGCGTCTCAACCCAGAGAGATCAAAGGAATAGTGTTCTTCGCAACCTCTTCAACCGCTTCAAGAGAAACGATAATGAAAATGTCCAACTCACGTTTGATCGCCTCACCGACATCACAAATGAGCTTCGTGCTCTCGGCGCCACTGAGATTACCAAGCATGAAATCGTCAAGACACTACTGAGATCACTTGACAGCTCCTTTGACACCCTTGCCCTCATGATACAAGAACGTCCTGACTTCAAGACACTCAATCCGTCTGATATACTTGAGAGGCTCAACACACATGAGTTCCAGCTATCTGAGAAAAGAGATATCTATGGTCCCAACTATGGCCGAACTCGTGCTTTGAAGTCAAAAGTTGTTTCCTCATCTGAAGAAGAATCTGACTGCAGTTCTGATGATCCTGAAGACATTGGAAAGGAAGTTGCTATGCTTGTGAAGAAGTTCCAGAAGTTCACTAAGAAGAAGGGCTTCAGAAAGTCTTCACGATCTAGCTCAAGAAATGATGAAGCTTACACTCATGACTACAAGAAGAGAACATGTCACAAGTGCAAGAAACCTGGACACTATATCTCTGAGTGTCCACTGTGGGACAATGAGAAGAAGAAGAAGAAGAAGAAGAAGGGGAAGGAATATGATTCTGATGGCAAGAAGAAGAAGAAGGGGAAGGAATATGATTCTGATGGCAAGAAGAAGAAGAAGGGGAAGGAATATGATTCTGATGGCAAGAAGAAGAAGAAGTCTTCAAAGTCTTCTTCCAAGTCCTCATCCAAGTCTTCATCTCATAAGAAGAGCTCATCTAGCAAGGCTCGTGCTTTTGTTGGCAAGGAGATGGATTCAGAGGAGGAGTATGCTTCTGAGGAGGCGGAGGTGGAGACTGAGGAAGAGTCCGACCCTGGCGTTGCAAGTCTGGCTCTAGCCACAGCCTACATTGCCAAGTCCATCTTCAACATTGAAGACAATGACTTCCACACCAACGCTGAAGCTAATGACAAGGACGACTCTGCTCCCACCTACTGCTTCATGGCACGTGGTGCCAAGGTAAAATCACGCGATGCTTACTTTAAAACATCAAGTGAAGATGACTCTGATTGTGAATCCAAACCCAGCTACAGAGTCTTCAACCTCTATCTCTACAATGTCGTTGAAACTATGGACGTACGGTTCGATGAAACCAATGGCTCACAAAGAGAGCTCCTGCCAAGTACACTAGACGAAGCTCCACCCAGTGAATCTATCAAGCTAATGGGAACTGGTGAAATCATTCCTTCTGAAGCACAGCCTGAAGAAGAACTTATCATTTTTGCACCTAACCAACCTGAAGACAATGCTCAGCCTGAAGACAATCCTTCCAACGTTGATAATGATCAGCAAGAGCAAAATCTTCGTCCAGTTCATCCTCGTGTTGCAAACGAAGTACAGACTGAGAAGATAATTGATAGCATAAATGCACCTGGTCCACTTAGTCATTCAAGAGAAACACAGTTAGCAAATTGCTATGGACACTTTGCCTTTGTGTCAATATCAGAACCCAAGAAAGTTGATGAAGCCTTTATGGAACCTGAATGGATTCAAGCTATGCAAGAAGAGCTTCAACAGTTCAAGCTGAACAATGTTTGGAAACTTGTCAAGCGTCCTGACCCTCGCAAGCATAACATAATAGGCACAAAATGGATATATCAAAACAAGCAAGATGAGCATGGTCAAGTCGTCAGAAACAAAGCACGTCTCGTCGCTCAAGGATATACTCAAGTTGAAGGGATTGACTTCGATGAAACATTTGCTCCTGTGGCTAGGCTTGAAGCTATTCGCATACTGCTAGCCTATGCTAACCATCACAACATCTTGCTATATCAAATGGATGTGAAGATTGCATTTCTCAACGGCAAGATTGAAGAAGAAGTATACATCGCACAACCTCCTGGCTTTGAAGATCCAAAACATCTTGATATGGTGTACAAGCGAAACAAAGCACTGTACGGCCTCAAACAAGCTCCTCGCGCTTGGTATGACATGATCAAAGACTTCCTGAAGAGCAAAGGCTTCAAACCTGGATCCCTCGATCCCATGCTCTTCACGAAGACATATGATGGTGAACTGTTTGTGTGCCAAATCTATGTGGACGACATTATCTTCGGCTGCACCAATCAGAAGTATAGTGATGAGATTGGACACATGATGCAAGAGCAATATCAGATGTCCATGATGGTTGAGCTGAAGTTCTTCCTTGGTCTTCAAATTCGTCAGCAAAGGAATGACATCTTTATATCTCAAGAAAAATACCTCAAAGATTGCCTGAAGAAGTTTGGGATGCAAGATTGCAAAGGTTACACGACGCCAATGCCAGCCAAACACCATCTGGGTCCCGACGACAATGGTAAAGAGTTTGGTCAAAAGGTATACCGCTCCATGATTGGTTCTTTACTTTATCTATGTGCATCTAGGCCAGATATTATGCTTATTGTTTGCATGTGTGCTCGATTCCAAGCGGCACCAAAGGAAACGCATCACTTAGCTGTGAAGCGAATTCTTCGATATTTGGCTTACACCCCAACATTAGGATTATGGTATCCAAAAGGCTCAGAATTTGATCTGGTTGGATTCTCAGATGCTGATTATGCTGGTGACAAGGTGGATCGCAAATCTACATCACGCACATGTCATTTTCTGGGACGATCACTTGTCTGTTGGTCTTCAAAGAAGCAAAACTGTGTATCACTCTCCACTGCTGAATCTGAATACAGTGCTGCTGGATCTTGCTGCGCTCAGCTTCTATGGATGAAGCAAACTCTCAAGGACTATGGCATACATCTGAAACAAGTACCACTCTTCTGTGACAATGAAAGCGCCATCAAGATTGCCAACAACCCAGTTCAGCACTCGAAGACAAAGCACATTGAAATTCGTCACCATTTTCTCAGAGATCATGTCATGAAGGAAGATATTGATATCATTCACGTCAACACTGAAGAGCAACTGGCAGATATCTTCACAAAGCCCTTGGATGAGAAAAGTTTTTGCATGTTACGGTGTGAGCTAAATATCTTGGAATCCTCAAATGTCCTGTGATCAGGCACACATCCTAACACTTATGCATATTGATGACTTAGATGTGCAACACACGAAGTAAAGTATACCTTCAATCAATGAAGACTTACATTCTGAGTGTCAATACATTAACGTGGAATTTGACTTCGGAGCGCCACGATAATTGTGCGCCGTGTCTGGGTCTAATACTTCCTATACGGTGGGTAACGCCACCAACAAATTCTTCTATTTGAAGTGTTTTTCTCAAGGCGTTACATTTGCTATGTCTTCACATTTGGTTTGTCTTCAATTTCAACTTGTCTTCATGATTATCTTCACTGTTTTGTTTTCTGATATATACATATTAGTGTTCTGTCCTCTACAACATTCACTTATAGCTATGTCTTCCCTATTGAATCTTTTGAACTAAGTGAATGTGATCGGACCCTAATCTATCTATGCTTTCTATCTCAAACTCTATCTGTCCAAATCATATGCATTCTATTGAAACTGTCGAATGCCTTCTCTGCGTCCTTGTCAGCAGAAGATACAGAGACAAACATTAAGTCTATTTTAGATGCTCTATCCTTATTGCCTAAAATCCGGTGAAGCCGGAACGACCATCCGACAGTTCAGGCGGGCGTGGGAACGTGGGACAACTCCAAGTATGTTGCATGCTTGCCACGTGTTCCTCAGATGTGAACTGCCAGGGGCACCTGCGTAATTGCGTTGTGCCGCATTCTTCCTTATAAATACATGTCCCCTTGCGGTCAAGAAAACCTTCTTCCACCTATCCACGTCGTCAAAACCCTGGCGCCACCGCTAGCTTTCGACGACGCCGGCGACGAAGCGCTTAGCTGTCGCGACCTCACCGACGCCGTCTTCACGCCGGCCGCGGACATCATCCTTTCCGCGGCCGCTGTAGGTGTCCTCTGTCGCCAAGTTAGGGCATGATGGATTGAACTGCTCGGTCTCCTACTCTTCCCATCTAGCAGTTCTTCGCATGGTAAATAAAACTCTCCTTTTACCATCTTTTTGATCCTCAAAGATTCATCATGTTTATCAAAATTGGTTTCTGCCTACACAATGTTAGATCTATCCTGTCTGAATCTCATATACTTCCTAGTATATTCACTTAAGCTTCACATATAGTTAGATTCCTCACTTGTACTTATTCGTGGATTCATACAAATCTGGAACCAACTCTCAACATATAAGTGTACTGGTCAGGCATTGACCCCTGCTGCCATTCTGCGAGACGAACACATTGATCTGTCAAGTGATGAAGATCTTGCAGATGACGCTCTTGAGCAACTGATAAAGAGCAAGGAAGAAGAAGAAATCTTCAATGATTTGCCTTTCTTTGACGTGGCAATCATCAACAGCTTCATTGATGGGTGGTTTGACACCCCCAATCTCAGCTTTGAAGATCCGCAACTTCCAATTGGCCTCAACGTCTCTTTCAATGGCGCCATTGCTTCTGAGCTAGCGCTAGCTCAGCGCATCGTTGAACTGAAGCACAAGATTGACTATGAGAAAGCTCAGTTCAAGAAGCACATGGCAAAGCTCAGCGTGCAAGATGTCAAAAACTTCAAAGTTATGCTGCACGAGCTCAAGGAAGCTTTTCTCAAGAAGCGTGAAGAAGCTAAGGGTTCTCGTGAGCGCATGAAGAGTCTGGCTGACAAGTGCGTGCAAGCCTACAATGAAGCTGAAAAGCGCAAGGCTCTTGGGCGTCCTGGCATCGACCCCAGAATGGCTGCCAAGAAGAAGAAGCCATCGACTGACCAATCTGCACCGTCAAGGCGGGAAGAGCCTCGAATTGTCTTCCCAAGCAGCATGTCCAGCTCGAAGCCAAAGGTCAAGTCAACCGCTTCAGAACTGAAGAAGACGAGGGCTGCCGAGGCTGAAGCCAGAAAAAGGAAAAATCCTGAAGCCTCTGATGTCGCTCCCTCCAAGAATAAGCGCAAAACCAAGAAAGATCGGGCTGCTCCCACAGAGCCCCTTGTTGTCGAGCCAATCTCGGTTGCTCGTCCTGACTCTTTGCATCAAGAACGTCGGATGATAGTTCATGAGCCTGCTTCCACAGGGGCTCCTGAAGATGAAGACTTCTAGTTGTTGACCCCACCGCAGCTGAAGACATTGGTCACCATGACAATGTTGAAGATGATGTAGTTCTTCCTCAGATCGAGCACAACTTGGTATCATCGCCTGTTCTCACGCACAGCGAACTTATCAGCATTGGTCGTCCTCTGACGCCAATTGCTCAGGATGCATCATGGGCTGATCACCCACAACAACAAGACACCCCGAGTACTCCCCAACAACAAGTCACCCCACCAGTGCAAGATGAAGATGACTTTGAGGCCCAGCCAACTCCATCTCCACAGGCGTCGTCAGCGTTACGCAGGCTTCGCAAAGGACCAAGGCCCCAAGTCACTCTTCTGAGCGTTCCAGAAGGAGAAGTGCACCACCAATCTGTTGCACATCAGGTGTTCCCAGAAGCCACTCCAACTGTGAATGTCTCCGTGTCTGAAGCCAATGTTGCTGAAGACAATCCGGCTGCATCAGCCGAAGAAAAACAAGCAGAAGGGCGTGTCGCTACTCCCCCCATCACTGAAGAAGCTGGTCCAGAAGTGAACATGTCTGAACCCATCCCTCCAACTCCTCAAGTGGAGGCTGAAAATCTTGAGGCTGCCACCACTAACACAAATGAAGCCAATGACGAGGTCATGGCCGAAGCAACTATGGAGCCTGCATTGAACACCGTGCCTGAAACCAATGAAGACAATGAAGCACCTGCAACAGATGTGCAGCTTGACGCCTCTGCTAATGCCACTGCTCCTATTCCGCCACCAAGGCCGCATACTATCGAGCAGGCATACAACTATGGGCAGCTTATCACTGTCAAATGGCCTCATCTAGTTCCTCCGCCTGCTGTTGGTCCTCAATTTGACTACCACATTGAGCACAGGCCTCAGGTTCAGAAGCCACTACCAAGACCCCTAGGTTTCCAGGTACAGCATCTCACTACAGGAATCCAGTATTTTGCCGTCTGCCACGGCGGACGACAAAGGCACGGACGGCGGACGGCAAAGACAGGGTCGGCAAACACCTTCTTTGCCGTCTGCTTTTTGCAGCGGACAGCAAAGAGGCCTTTGCCGTCAGTGGCGGACGGCAAAGAAAATGGATGGCAAATAGTGGGTGTTAGCCACGTTAGGTGCTAACGGAGGCTTTGCCGTCCGCCAAAATAATGTTTTGCCGTCTGCCGACTAATAATAGACGGCAAAAATCTCCATCTACACGTTTATTAAAATCAGAGACATAAAAGGATTTTGTTTATTAAAATATAGTGAACCAGCAGCCCAAGTGCACCACAGTATCCATCTACGCTTTGTTCCAACAATCGACGATGAATGAACAAATTTCACAATACCAAGTTAGTCTATTTACACAGAATAGATTTGCATCTGCTCCATCTACACAAAATTACTCTATTTACATGAACACCACATTATCCATCTACACAAAATCAGCACAAAAACCACAGTATCCACCGCCACCATGGACGCCCGAGGACCTGCCGCTGCTCCTTGAGGCAGAATATGGTGCGGCGTTGAGGGAGGGTGACGGCGCCGGGGCCGACAGAGACCTGGGGGGGACGGGGCCGAGGCCTGCAGGGGCGATAGGCGACGGGGCGTGGAGGCCGCCGGTGGCGACAGGCGACGGGACGCGGAGGTCACCCGGGCGAAAGGCGAAGGGGCGAGGAGGCCGACGGGGGCGAGAGGCGACGGGGTGCAGAGGAATCAGCCGGGGGCGACGGGCGATGGGGCCGGGCCATGGCCGGCGGGCGCGATGGCGGCCAGCGAGGCCGGTGCCGGGCCATGGCCGGCGGGCGTGATGGCGGCCAGCGAGGCCGGGGACTGCCGGCGAGGTGGTGGCGAGCGCTTGCGGGGGAAGTGGATCGAGAGCAGGGAGAGAGATGAGAGAGAGACGTGGTGGGGTGGGGGTGAGACGTGGATAAGGCAGACTGTGGGGTGGGGTGAGATGTGGGGCGCGTGGGTGTTTCCCTGGGGGCGCGTGCATCATGGGTGGGTTGGGTATGCGTCCGACGGAGTGATCAGCGTGCGTCTCAGATCTTGCCAACTCATCGATCCAGGTGATTGATCCGCGTGAGTGTTTCTTTGCAGTCTGCTTAATGACCCTTTGCCGTTCGCCTTTTTTCTCTTTGTCGTCCGCTAGCAGACGGAAAAGAGGTGGGGCGTTAAGTTTTTTCTAAACGGGCCGGGGGTTGGGGCCACCTCTCTCTTTGCCATCAACCAGCTGACGGCAAAGATTCTTTGTCGTCTGCTAGCGGACGGCAAAGAGCCAGCAGATAGCAAAGGCCTTCTTTGCCGTCAGCGGTTTCTTTGGCGTCTGCTTTTCGGTAGCTGATGGAAAAGAGCTGGCAGATGGCAAAGTAGCTGATTCCAGTAGTGTCTGCACCAGGCTCGTTCAATGTCAATGGTTTTAAAGCGCACATCACCTTCTATGATAGCGCCAAGAACCCCTACTCTAAGGCAAGAATATCATCTGATCGGTTCTGGAGCTATCAGCAGCGCAGTTATTACTCATGCATCTTATACAATCAAGGTCGCATTTTCCCACACATGCGTCTTGACACTGAAGCCATAACTGGTCTGCCCTGTTTGGAAGAAGCGCTGGATTGCTTCAGAGAGTCTGGCTTATTGCAGTTCGTCACTGACAAGGAGCACTTGAATGAAGAATTGTTGCTCCAATTCTATGCCACTCTTCATATTCGTGGCTACAACAGGGATCCGAAGACTTGGGTCCTTGAGTGGATGACAGGCAATGTCCATCATGAATCCAAAGCCTTTGATGTCACTTAGCTTACCAGCCTGCCCACTCCAGGTGATCTTTATGAGCCTGGTTGTCAGCTTCACACTGCTGCTTTGGAAAGTATTTTTCACAAGCCTGAACCCAATATGAGCCAGATGCTTAGCATGACGAAGCCTTTGTCTCCTGATGCGGAATATCCTAAGGTGTTCTTTGTTGAAGACCTTGAGTATCTGCCACGTATTATCTATCACATTATAAGGCGAACTCTCTGGCCCATCAAAGGACATTCTCCTCATGCAAAGCTTGAAGGTGCAATGAAGACTTTGGTCTTCCATATTCTTCACGGCAAAAGCTTCAATGCACAAGACTTCTTTATCCGCCAACTTGCTGCATCAGGCTCTGATCTCTTTGGTTTGAAGTTTTATGCTACATGGATCATGCGTCTAATCAAGCTACACTCAGCTATCAACTATCAACCCTCTGCTCGCAATCATCTGATTTTTCTGCCTGAGGTTGATATGTCAGTTGAAGCCATCTATCCAGAGCCTGCCAAGGAGCCCCTTAGTCTTCAAAATGCTAATAATCAAAGCTTCTCACAAAACATTGAAGGAGTTCAAGCAGTCACTCGTGTTTATCCTCTGGCTGGTACTACCCGTGCACCTCATCATGCCCTCACTGAAGCCACCGAAAGCACCATTGCACAATAGCCTAAGAAGCGATCTCGTGTTCTCAATGACCGAGAGCTTCTGGTTTCCCTTCATCAGAAACAGGATAAGCATCATGACTGGCTAAAGCGCCAAATGAAAAGCCTCTTGGTGGACGTAAACAGGATTCGCAACCTTGCCACCAAGAATGCCTTTGTCGCCCATGAAACTTGTCAGCATACATGGAAAGGGCTGACGCTTATGTGTTCTGAAGATGATCTTCAAGACGATGGCTTCTCTGAACGCTTCAAGTTTGACACAACACCTCCAAGAAGGACTGTGCTATGGTGCACTCCATCTCTTGAAGACTCTGAGTTCTCCTCCTCTGCTGCAATAGTGAATGCCCATGTCATCGATGATGAAGACGATGCTACTTCACCACCTTCAGCGCGAATCGACACTGCACCAAGTTCGTCTGCTCCGCCAAACAACACCGACGACCCTGCTACTTCACCAACTCCTCATGGGAACGAGTAGATGCTCTATGTCTTAAAACCTTTTTGGTCCTTACTGACAAAAAGGGGGAGAAGCATATGAGTTTGATAGTCTTCAAGCGGGTCCATATGGGCGGTTGCTTTATATTTTGCCTAGTGTTTACAACTCTTGCTTTTTGATACATTTGGTTCTTTGAATTGTAACACTTAAAATCGATGGTCGTCTGCTACTTATTTGCTATTCTGCGATGCGATGATAAATTCCGCATGTGCGATGATAACTTCCGCACTTAGGTCATTCTTGCAGATGTCCAGTTTTCATTATGCATGTCATTATCTTCGTTACATCATATCAAGCATGATGAATTGTCGTCATAAGTTGAAGAGGATCTCCACAAGTACAACCTGCCATGTGCATTTGCATTCCAAAAGCAAATTACTTATATGCACATCTTCAAGGGGAGCCTTTGCCACTTATGAAGACAATACCTTATTCTTACAATTTCACATACTTTATCCCCGTTGAAAACTTCAACCAGTTTGTCATCAATCACCAAAAAGGGGGAGATTGTAAGTGCATCTAGTGCCACCCCTAGTTGGTTTTGGAGTATTGACGACAAACCTGGTTGAGGGACTAATGTGTTTGTGAGAATTGCAGGATAACACAGGTAGTAGTCCCTCATTGATTCGGTTTACCTACCGGAGACGACCCCTAAAAATGTATGAAGACATTGAAGACAGTGTTGGTATATGAAGATATTCACGCTGAAGACTATGACATGAGAAGACATTGAGTGAAGATTATTGAGCGCGAAGACTTAGTCGTTTCGTTGTTTCCTTTTCTTCTTTGTTGAGTCATAGGAACCATCGTACTGTTAAGTGGGGTCCAAGTGAACAAAGTCAGAGTGACTGAAGTGATGCTCAACCAAAATCCTATGTCTTCGAGCGAAGACAATGAGAGCAAATCTTATCCAGAGTTGGATGAGTCAGCATTGCTTGTAGCCCGTGTAAAGTTGCCGCGTGTGTACGAAATCTGACCGTTGGAACACGTGTCAGTTCCTTAGTGACCCAGGGTCATTTCGGACATATCAGGTCGGGTTGCCTAGTGGCTATAAATAGCCCACCCCCTACACCATAAATTGGTGGCTGCTCAGAGTTAGTGCACGACTTTTGTCGTTTGAGAGCAACCCACCTCCGAAGCTTTTGAGAGAGAGAAATCCTTGCGAGGACAAAGCCCAAACACCCAGAGCCAAAGAGTGTTAGGCATCACTGAAGTCTTTCTGTCCGAGTGACCTGAAGACTTATTACACTTGAGGACTGTGAATCCTCCAGCCGGTTAGGCGTCGCGTTCTGAGCATCCAAGAGTCATTGTGGATCGCCGGTGAACAAAGTCTGTGAAGGTTTGGAAGTCTACCTTGAAGACTTACCAGAGTAATTGGGCGAGGACTGGGTGTCCTTAGCTCAAGGTGAATTAGGTGAAGACACGGTCTTCTGAGTTGAATCTCAGCTTCCCTAACCAGACGTACAGTTGTCACAGCAACTGGAACTGGTCCAGCAAATCCTGTGTCCTCAACAAGTGACTGGTTCTATCCTCTCCCTCTCTTTACTTAGAGTTTGTCTTCGTGAAGTCATTGCCTGTTTGCTTTACCTATTTGTCTTCACTGTTTGACTTCTATTGTTGTTTGGCTTCATACCATCTTCCATCCTGATCCTTACTACCTAGCTGCTATTAGTCTTCGTACTATTACTTGATTGCATACTTGGCTATGGCTTGCTTAGTGTAGTTTATGTTCCGCTGCATACTAATAGGGTCATTTCTATTGTTTGTCTTTGAAACTTCCATGTTTTGAAGACTTTCATAAAAATCGCCTATTCACCCCCCCTCTAGTCGATAACTAGCACTTTCAATTGCTATTGCTGGGGACCTAAAACATCTTGTAGGGCGCAAGATCAAATGCCCAAATGGTCTCACTATGTATTTTGTTCCTGAATCGTTTGCCATTCATCCTATCAGTCCTAATCTTGATCTGAGCTTCAATAATCCTCTTGCACGTCAAATGTTTATGCTTCACACATCTCTTGGTGAGGCCTATCCTCCTGACTGTACTGTAGGGTATGACACCTCATGCTTCAGAATGGATTATGGACAGCGGATGCACTAATCATATGACTGGTGATCGAAGTCTTCTTATGGACTCAACTTTGCGTCCATCTGACAAGAGTCACATCACATTTGCTGACACTGGTAAAAGTAAGGTATTGGGTCTAGGTAGAGTTGCAATCTCAAAGGATCAGCACATGGATAAAGTGATGCTTGTTGAATCCCTTGGTTTCAACTTAATGTCTGTCTCAATGCTTTGTGACTTGAACATGATTGTGATATTTGGAAAATATCGTTGCCTTGTACTTATGGAACCTGACAAATCTCTAGTCTTTGAAGGGTACCGGAAAGATGATCTATACATGGTAGATTTCTCAGCAGGACCATAGCTTGCCATATGTCTTCTTGCAAAAGCTTCAGAGTGCTGGCTCTGGCATCGGAGGCTAGGGCATGCTGGCATGAGGAACTTACACACTCTCGCCAAGAAGTAGCATGTCATAGGCATCAAGGGCGTCAAGTTCAAGAAGGATGATTTGTGTGGTGCCTGCGAAGCTGGAAAGATGACTAGGGCAAAGCATCCCTCGAAGACAATCATGACGACATCTCAACCCTTCGAGCTGCTACACATGGATTTATTTGGCCCTACTCACTACTCTACCCTCACAACAACTGCTTGTCTCTATGGCTTCGTCATTGTTGATGATTACTCAAGAT
Source organism: Aegilops umbellulata (assembly GCA_032464435.1). Lineage (NCBI taxonomy): Eukaryota > Viridiplantae > Streptophyta > Magnoliopsida > Poales > Poaceae > Aegilops > Aegilops umbellulata. The sequence goes on from CP136057.1 coordinate 375,969,640, forward strand.
ATACGTGGGTGCACATAATTCTCTACAAGACTGAAGTGCAAGATGTCTTCAGACGCTTCGCCAACCGTGCCATGAACAATTATGGCATCAAGATCAAGCATATCAGAAGTGACAACGACACTGAGTTCAAGAACACCGGACTTGATCTTTATCTGGATACAATGGGAATCACTCATGAGTTCTCAGCTCCGTACACACCTCAGCAGAATGGCATCATGGAGCGCAAGAACAGAACCCTCATTGAGATGGCTCGAACGATGCTCGATGAGTACAAGACACCAAGAAAGTTCTGGCCTGAAGCTATTGATACAACATGTCATGTCATCAATCGTGTTTATCTTCATAAGCTTCTGAAGAAAATATCCTATGAACTCCTCACTGGCAAGAAGCCAAATGTCAGCTACTTCAGAGTATTTGGAGCTAGGTGCTGGATCAAGGATCCACATCACGAATCAAAATTTGCACCCAAAGCTCACGAAGGTTTCATGCTCGATTACGGAAAAGACTCGCACTCTTACAGAGTCTTCAACCTCTATCTCTATAAAGTCGTGAAACTGTGGACGTACGATTCAATGAAACCAATGGCTCACAAAGAGATCTCCTGCCAAATATGCTAGACGAAGCTCCACCCAGTGAGTCTATCAAGCTAATGGGAACTGGTGAAATCATGCCTTCTGAAGCACAGCCTGAAGAGGAACTTATCATTTCTGCACCTAATCAACCTGAAGACAATGCTCAGCCTGAAGACAATCCTTCCAATGTTGATAATGATCAGCAAGAGCAAAATCTTCGTCCAGTTCATCCTCGTGTTGCAAACGAAATACAGATTGAGAAGATAATTGATAGCATAAATGCACCTGGTCCACTCAATCGTTCAAGAGCAACACGGTTAGCAAATTTCTATGGGCACTTTGCCTTTGTGTCAATATCAAAACCCAAGAAAGTTGTTGAAGCCTTTATGGAACCTGAATGGATTCAAGCTATGCAAGAAGAGCTTCAACAGTTCAAGTTGAACAACGTTTGGGAACTTGTCAAGCGTCCTGACCCTCGCAAGCATAACATAATAGGCACAAAATGGATATATCGCAACAAGCAAGATGAGCATGGTGAAGTTGTCACAAACAAGGCTCGTCTTATTGCTCAAGGATATACTCAAGTTGAAGGAATTGACTTCGATGAAACATTTGCTCCTGTGGCTAGGCTTGAAGCTATTCGAATACTACTAGCCTATGAAAATCATCACAACATCTTGCTATATCAAATGGATGTGAAGAGTGCATTTCTCAACGGCAAGATAGAAGAAGAAGTATACGTCGCACAACCTCCTGGCTTTGAAGATCCAAAACATCCTTATATGGTGTACAAGCTAAACAAAGCACTGTATGGCCTCAAACAAGCTCCTCACGCTTGGTATGATACGATCAAAGACTGCCTGAAGAGCAAAGGCTTCAAACCTGGATCCCTCGATCCCACGCTCTTAACGAAGACATATGATGGTGAATTGTTTGTGTGCCAAATCTATCTGAACGATATTATCTTCGGCTGCACCAATCAGAAATATAGTGATGAGTTTGGACACATGATGCACGAGCAATATCAAATGTCCATGATGGGTGAGGTGAAGTTCTTCCTTGGTCTTCAAATTTGTCAGCAAAGGAATGGCATCTTCATATCTCAAGAAAAATACCTCAAAGATTGCCTGAAGAAGTTTGGAATGCAAGATTGCAAAGGTTACACGACGCCAATGCCAGCCAAACACCATCTGGGTCCCGACGAAAATGGTAAAGAGTTTGATCAAAAGGTATACTGCTCCATGATTGGTTCTTTACTTTATCTATGTGCATCTAGGCCAGATATTATGCTTAGTGTTTGCATGTGTGCTCGATTCCAAGCGGCACCAAAGGAATCGCATCACCTAGCTGTGAAGCAAATTCTTCGATACTTGTGGTAAATAAAACCCTCTTTTTACCATCTTTTTTATCCTTAAGATTCATCCTGTTTACCGAAAGTGGGTTCTGCCTACACAATGTTAGATCTATCATGTCTGCATCTCATACAATGCCTAGTATATTCACTTAAGCTTCACATCTAGTTAGATTCCTCACTTGTACCTATTCCTGGATTCATACAAATCTAGAACCAACTTCAAACACATAAGTGAATGTCTTCGCATCATGAGGTCAATGTCCTCAAACTAATTTATCTTCAAAATCTTCTGAGAATGCATATGACCTCTCCCCTTCCCTTGCATCTCTAATGCTGTCACAGGTACATGTCCGTGGGAGAATCCCTTGGTTCTCATAGTCTGCATTCGTTTGCAGAATTCTTACATCATCACATTAACTCTCCCGAAGCCAGTTCCTGTCTGACCAGCAAGCGGAAGCCCTTGAAGCCTTTAACTGTGTTGAAGCCATTCAGTTTAAAATTCATGGCTATAGAGAAATCTGCAAGGAAGGGTGGCAGACAGCATCGTGGGGGAACATCAAGAGATTTGGCTGATGACCTTTCAGAGTTGTACAAGACAGATCCAGAAGAGGATTACAATCAACGTAAGACACGAATCCAATGGATTCGAAGATATTGGGCCGAACAATGGTTTAAGTACAAGTTTGTGACCCAGGAGTATGCTGAGAAGAATGCCATCAAGAGTCCCTGGGGTGATATTCTCTTTCGAAGCCTTCCACCCAAGACCAGAGCTGAAGCTATTGCCCAGGGTTTCTATCCCTGTATGGTCCGTGGACCACAACCTGACAATGCCGACCCATCATCATTGCTCTGGTGTCGTGACGATAATCTCTTCAAGCGCAACTTCCAGCACGCAAAGTCATCGGCCAAGGAAAATAAGAATTCATTGGGGCTAGACTTCAACCCTGGTCTTTCTGCTCCCCGGACCGACGGCACACGCGATGCTGAACCCAATATCATCAGACCCTCTACAACCTTGATGGCCTCGTCACTCACATTTCCGTTCAAGGTGCCAAAGTGGATCATTCTGATGATGATGCCGACACTGATGAAGCCCCAGCTCCTACTCCAAAGCCGCAGAAGCAAAAGAAGGCTAAAGCTTCAAAGTCAACTGCTCCTCCAAAAGCTTCACGTGCGAAGCCTCTGGATACTGCACCTCCTGAAGACAGTGTGCAGTCTGAAGATCTATCACGTATCTCCAAGAAGACGGAGATGAAGAAGAAAAACGTCAAGTGTACTGGTCAGGCATTGACCCCTGCTGCCATTCTGCGAGACGAGCACATTGATCTGTCAAGTGATGAAGATCTTGCAGATGACGCTCTTGAGCAACTGATTAAGAGCAAGGAAGAAGCAGAAATCTTCAATGATTTGCCTCTCTTTGATGTGGCAATCATCCACAACTTCATTGATGAGTGGTTTGACACCCCCAATCTCAGCTTTGAAGATCTGCAACTTCCAATTGGCCTCAGCATCTCTTTCAATGGCGCCATTGCTTCTGAGCTAGCTCTAGCTCAGCGCATCGTTGAACTGAAGCACAAGATTGACTATGAGAAAGCTCAGTTCAAGAAGCACATGGCAAAGCTCTGTGTGCAAGATGTCAAAAACTTCAAAGTTATGCTGCACGAGCTCAAGGAAGCTTTTCTCAAGAAACGTGAAGAAGCTCAAGGTTCTCGTGAGCGCATGAAGAGTCTGGCTGACAAGTGCGTGCAAGCCTACAATGAAGCTGAAAAGCGCAAGGCTCTTGAGCGTCTTGGCATCAACCCCAGGATGGCTGCCAAGAAGAAGAAGCCATCGACTAACCAATCTGCACCGTCAAGGCGGGAAGAGCCTCGAATTTTCTTCCCAAGCAGCATGTCCGGCTCGAAGCCAAAGGTCAAGTCAACCGCTTCAGAACTAAAGAAGACGAGGGCTGCCGAGGCTGAAGCCAGAAAAAGGAAAAATCCTGAAGCCTCTGATGTCGCTCCCTCCAAGAAGAAGCGCAAAACCAAGAAAGACCGGGCAGCTCCCACAGAGCCCCTTGTTGTCGAGCCAATCTCGGTTGCTCGTCCTGACTCATCGCAGCAAGAACGTCGGATGATAGCTCATGAGCCTGCTTCCACAGGGGCTCCTGAAGATGAAGACTTCCAGTTGTTGACCCCACCGCAGCTGAAGACATTGGTCACCATGACAATGTTGAAGATGATGTAAAGATCGAGCACAACTTGGTATCATCGCCTGTTCTCACGAACAGTGAACTTATCAGCATTGGTCGTCCTCTGACGCCAATTGCTTAGGATGCATCATGGGTTGATCACCCACAACAACAAGACACCCCGAGTACTCCCCAACAACAAGTCACCCCACCAGTGCAAGATGAAGATGACTTTGAGGCCCAGCCAACTCCATCTCCACAGGCGTCGCCAGCATTACGCAGGCTTCACAAAGGACCAAGGCCCCAAGTCACTCTTACGAGCGTTCCAGAAGGAGAAGTGCACCACCAATCTGTTGCACGTCAGGTGTTCCCGGAAGCCACTCCAACTGTGAATGTCTCCGTGTCTGAAGCTAATGTTGCTGAAGACAATTCGGCTGCATCAGCCGAAGAAAAACAAGCAAAAGAGCGTGTCGCTACTCCCCCCATCACTGAAGAAGTTGTTCCAGAAGTGAACATGTCTGAACTCATCCCTCCAACTCCTCAAGTGGAGGCTGAAAATCTTGAGGCTGAGACCACTAACACCAATGAAGCCAATGACGTGGTCATGGCCGAAGAGAATGTGGAGCCTACATTGAACACTGTGCCAGAAGCCAATGAAGCACCTGCAACAGATGTGCAGCCTGACGCCTCTGCTAATGCCACTGCTCCTATTCCGCCACCAAGGCCGCATACTATCGAGCAAGCATACAACTATGGGAAGCTTATCACTGTAAAATGGCCTCATCTGGTTCCTCCGCCTGCTGCTGGTCCTCAATTTGACTACCACATTGAGCACAGGCCTCAGGTTCAGAAGCCACTGCCAAGACTGCCTAGGTTTCCAGGTACTGCATCTGCACCAGGATCATTCAATGTCACTGGTTTCAAAGCGCACAACACCTTCTTTGATAGCGCCAAGAACCCCTACTCTAAGGCAAGAATATCATCTGATTGGTTCTGGAGCTATCAGCAGCACAATTATTACTCATGCATCTTATACAATCAAGGTCGCATTTTCCCACATATGCGTCTTGACACTGAAGCCATAACTGGTCTGCCCTGTTTGGAAGAAGCGCTGGATTGCTTCAGAGAGTCTGGCTTATTGCAGCTCGTCACTGACAAGGAGCACTGGAATGAAGAATTGCTACTCCAATTCTATGCCACTCTTCATATTCATGGCTACAACAGGGATCCGAAGACTTGGGTCCTTGAGTGGATGACAGGCAATGTCCATCATAAAGCCAAAGCCTTTGATGTCATTGAGCTTACTGGCCTGCCCACTCCAGGTGATCTTTATGAACCTGGTTGTCAGCTTCACAGTGCTGCTTTGGAAAGCATTTTTCACAAGCCTGAGCCCAACATGAGCCAGATGCTCAGCATGATGAAGCCTTTGTCTCCCGATGCGGAATATCCTTAGGAGTTCTTTGTTGAAGACCTTGAGTATCTGCCATGTACTATCTATCACATTATAAGGCGAACTCTCTGGCCCATCAAAGGACATTCTCCTCATGCAAAGCTTGAAGGTGCAATGAAGACCTTGGTCTTCCATATTCTTCACGGCAAAAGCTTCAATGCACAAGACTTCTTTATCTGCCAACTTGCTGCATCAGGCTCTGATCTCTTTGGTTTCAAGTTTTACGCTCCATGGATCATGCGTCTAATCAAGCTGCAGTCATCTGTCAACTATTAGCCCTCCGCTCGCAATCATCTGATTTTTCTACCTAAGGTTGATATGTTGGTTGAAGCCATCTATCCAGAGCCTGCCAAGGAGCCCCTTAGTCTTCAAAATGCTGATAATCAAAGCTTCTCACAAAACATTGAAGGAGTTCAAGCAGTCACTCATGTTTATCCCCTGGCTGGTACTACGCGTGCACCTCATCGTGCCCTCACTGAAGCCACCGAAAACACCATTGCACAACGGCCTAAGAAGCGATCTCGTGTTCTCAATGACCGAGAGCTTCTGGTTGCCCTTTATCAGAAACAGGATAAGCATCATGACTGGCAGAAGCGCCAAATGAAAAGCCTCTTGGTGGACGTAAACAGGATTCGCAACCTTGCCACCAAGAATGCCTTTGTCGCCCATGAAACTTGTCGGCGTACATGGAAAGGGCTGATGCTTATGTGTTCTGAAGATGATCTTCAAGACGATGGCTTCTCTGAATGCTTCAAGTTTGACACAACACCTCCAAGAAGGACTGTGCTGCGGTGCACTCCGTCTCTTGAAGACTCTGAGTTCTCCTCTGCTGCAACAGTGAATGCCCGTGTCATCGATGATGAAGACGATGCTACTTCACCACCTTCAGCGCGAATCGACACTGCACCAAGTTCGTCTGCTCCGCCAAACAACACCGACGACCCTGCTGCTTCACCAACTCCTCATGGGAACGAGTAGATGCTCTATGTCTTCAAACCTTTTTGGCCCTAACTGACAAAAGGGGGAGAAGCATATGAGTTTGATAGACTTCAAGCGGGTCCATATGGGCGGTTGCTTTATATTTTTCCTAGTGTTTACAACTCTCGCTTTTGATACATTTGGTTTTTTGAGTTGTAACACTTAAACTCGATGGTTGTCTGCTACTTATTTGCTATTCTGCGATGCGATGATAAATTCCGCATGTGCGATGATAACTTCCGCACTTAGGTCATTCTGTAGACGTCCATTTTTCATTATGCATGTCATTATCTTCGTTATATCAAATCATGCATGATGAATTGTCTTCATAAGTTGAAGAGGATCTCTACAAGGACAACTTGCCATGTGCATTTGCATTCCAAAAGCAAATTACTTATATGCACATCTTCAGGGGGAGCCTTTTGCCACTTATGAAGACAATACCTAAATCCTTTACATTTCACATACTTTTATCCCCGTTGAAAACTTCAACCAGTTTGTCATCAATCACCAAAAAGGGGGAGATTGTTAGTGCATCTAGTGCCACCCTAGTTGGTTTTGGAGTATTGACGACAAACCTAGTTGAGGGACTAATGTGTTTGTGAGAATTGCAGGATAACACAGGTAGTACTCCCTCATTGATTCGGTTTACCTACCGGAGATGACCCCTAAAAATGTATGAAGACATTGACGACAATGGTGGTATATGAAGATATTCACATTGAAGACTATGACTAGAGAAGGCATTGCGTGAAGACTATGGAGCGCGAAGACTTAGTCGTTTCGTTGTTTCCTTTTCTTCTTTTTTGAGTCATAGGAACCACCGTACTGCTAAGTGGGGTCCAAGTGAACAAAGTCAGAGTGACCGAAGTGATGCTCAACCAAAATCCTATGTCTTCGAGCGAAGACAATTAGAGCAAATCTTATCCAGAGCTGGATGAGTCAGCTTTGCTTGTATCCCAAGTAAAGTTGCCGCGTGTGTTTGAAATCTGACCGTTGGAACACGTGTCAGTTCCTTAGTGACCCAGGGTCATTTCGGACAAATCAGGTCGGGTTGCCTAGTGGCTATAAATAGCCCACCCCCTACACCATAAACTGGTGGCTGCTCAGAGTTAGTGCACGACTTTTGTCGTTTGAGAGCGACCCACCTTGAAGCTTTTGAGAGAGAGAAATCCTTGCGAGGACAAAGCCTAAAAACCCAGAGCCAAAGAGTGTTAGGCATCACTGAAGTCTTTCTGTCTGAGTGACCTGAAGACTTGTTACACTTGAGGACTGTGAATCCTCCAGCCGGTTAGGCGTCGCGTTCTGAGCATCCAAGAGTCATTGTGGATCGCCGGTGAACGAAGTTTGTGAAGGTTTTGAAGTCTACCTTGAAGACTTACTAGAGTAATTGGGCGAGGACTGGGTGTCCTTAGCTCAAGGGGAATAAGGTGAAGACACGGTCTTCTGAGTTGAATCTCAGCCTCCCTAACCAGATGTACAATTGTCACAGCAACTGGAACTGGTCCAACAAATCATGTGTCCTCAACGAGTGACTGGTTCTATCCTCTCCCTCTCTTTACTTAGAGTTTGTCTTCATGAAGTCATTGCCTGTTTGCTTTACCTATTTGTCTTCACTATTTGACTACTATTGTTGTTTGGCTTCATACCATCTTCCATCCTCATCCTTACTACCTAGCTGCTATTAGTCTTCATACTTTCACTTTGCATACTTGACTATGGCTTGCTTAGAGTAGTTTATCTTCCGCTGCATTTCAATATGTTCATTTCTATTGTTTGTCTTTGAAACTTCCATGTTTTGAAGACTTTCATAAAAATCGCCTATTCACCCCCCCTCTAGTCGATAACTAGCACTTTCACAACTGCTTGTCTCTACGGCTTCGTTATTGTTGATGATTACTCATGATATACATGGGTGCACATAATTCTTTACAAGACTGATGTGCAGGATGTCTTCAGACGTTTCGCCAACCGTGCCATGAACAACTATGGCGTCAAGATCAAGCATATCAGGAGTGACAATGGTACATAGTTCAAGAACACTAGCCTCGATCTATACTTGGATACATTAGGCATCACTCATGAGTTCTCAGCTCCGTACACCCCTCAGCAGAATGGTATCATGGAGCGCAAGAACAGAACACTCATTGAGATGGCTCGGACGATGCTCGATGAATACAAGACACCAAGAAAGTTCTGGCCTGAAGCTATTGATACTGCATGCCATGTCATCAACCGTGTTTATCTTCACAAGCTTCTGAAGAAAACATCTTATGAACTCCTCACCGGTAAGAAGCCAAATGTCAGTTACTTCAGAGTATTTGGTGCCAGGTGCTGGATCAAGGATCCACATCACACTTCAAAATTTGGATCGAAAGCACATGAAGGTTTTATGCTTGGTTACAGAAAGGACTCGCACTCTTACAGAGTCTTCAACCTCTTTCACTATAAAGTGGTTGAAACTGTGGATGTGCGGTTCGATGAGACTAACAACTCGCAAAGAGAGCACCTACCAAATGTGCTAGATGAAGTTCCACCTAGTGAATCCATCAAGCTAATGGGAACTGGAGAAATCATACCGTCTGAAGCATAGCCTGAAGAGGAACTTATCATTTCTGCACCTAATCAACCTGAAGATAATGCTCAACCCGAAGACAATCCTCCCAACGACGACAATGATCAACAAGAGTAAAAACTTCGTCCAGTTCATCCTCTTGTTGCAAATGAAGTACAGATTGAGAAGATAATTGATAGCGTCAATGCGCCTGGTCCATTCACTCGGTCAAGAGCAACACAACTAGCAAATTTCTGTGGGCACTTTGCTTTTTTCTCAATATCTGAACCCAAGAAAGTTGCTCAAGCCTTCATGGAACCTGAATGGATTCAAGCTATGCAAGAAGAGCTTCGACAATTCAAGCTGAACAATGTCTGGGAACTTGTCAAGCGTCCTGACCCCAGCAAGCACAACATAATAGGCACAAAATGGATATATCACAACAAACAAGATGAGCATGGTCAAGTCGTCAGAAACAATGCTCGTCTCGTTCCTCAAGGATACACTCAAGTTGAAGGGATTGGCTTCGATGAAACATTTGCTCCTATGGCTAGGCTTGAAGCCATTCGCATATTGCTAGCCTATGCAAATCATCACAACATCTTGCTGTATCAAATGGATGTGAAGAGTGCATTTCTCAATGGCAAGATTGAAGAAGAAGTGTATGTTGCACAACCTCCCGGCTTTGAAGATCCAAAACATCCTGATATGGTGTACAAGCTAAACAAGGCACTGTATGGCCTCAAACAAGCTCCTCTCGCTTGGTATGACACGCTCAAAGACTTCCTGAAGAGCAAAGGCTTCAAACCTGGTTCCCTGGATCCCACACTCTTCACGAAGACATATGATGGTGAACTGTTTGTGTGCCAAATATACGTGAATGACATTATCTTCGGCTGTACCAACCAGAAATACAGTTATGAGTTTGGACACATGATGCAAGAGCAATATCAGATGTCCATGATGGGTGAGCTGAAGTTCTTCCTTGGTCTTCAAATTCGTTAGCAAAGGAATGGTTCATATCTCAAGAGAAATACCTCAAAGATTGCCTGAAGAATTTTGGAATGCAAGACTGCAAAGGTTACACGACGCCAATGCCAACCAATAGTCATCTGGGTCCTGACGCCAATGGTAAAGAGTTCGATCAAAAGGTATACCGCTCCATGGTTGGTCCTTTACTTTATTTATGTGCATCTAGGCCAGATATTATGCTTAGTGTTTCCATGTGTGCTCGAGTCCAAGCGGCACCAAAGGAATTGCATCACCTAGCTGTGAAGCGAATTCTTCGATACTTGGCATACACCCCAACATTAGGATTATGCTAGTGACAAGGTGGATCGCAAGTCTACATCAGGCACATGCCACTTTCTGGGACAATCACTTGTCAGTTGGTCTTCAAAGAAGCAGAACCGTGTATCACTCTCCACTGGCGAATCTGAATACATTGCCGCTGGATCTTGCTGCGCTCAGCTTCTATGGATGAAGCAAACACTCAAGGACTATGGCATCCATCTGAAGCAAGTACCACTCTATTGCGACAACGAAAGCGCATCAAGATTGCCAACAACTCAGTTCAGCACTCGAAGACAAAGCACATTGAAATTCGTCATCATTTTCTCAGAGATCATGTTATGAAGGAAGATATTGATATCATACACGCCAACACTGAAGAGCAACTGGCAGATATCTTCACAAAGACCTTGGATGAGAAAAGGTTTTGCAAGTTACGGTGTGAGCTAAATATCTTGTAATCCTCAAATATCGTGTGATCAGGCACACATCCTAACAATTATGCATGTTGATGACTTAGATGTACAACACACGGAGTAGAGTATATCTTCAATCAATGAAGTGTTTTTCTCATGGCGTTACATTTGCTATGTCTTTGCATTTGGTTTGTCTTTAATATTGATATATGTCCATATTTGTCTTCACTATGTAGATTTGGTCTTATTCTGATATAAATACATATATTAGTGTTCTGTCCTCTACAGCATTCACTTATGGCTATGTCTTGTCTTTTGAATCTTTTGAACTAAGTGAATGTGATCGGACCCTAACCTCTCTATGCTTTCTACCTCAAACTCTATCTATCCAAATCATATGCATTCTATTGAAACTGTCGAATGTCTTCTCTGCGTCCTTGTCAGCAGAAGATACAGAAACAAACATTAAATCTATTTTAAATGCTCAATCCCTATTGCCTGAAACCCGGAGAAGCCGGAACGACCATCCGACAGACCAGGCGGGCGTGGGAACGTGGGACAACTCTCAGTATGTTGCATGTTCTCCACGTGTCCCTCAGATGTGAACCGCCAGGGGCACCTGCGTAATTGCGCTATGCCATCCCTCTCCCTATAAATGCACATCCCATCACTGTCAAAATCTTTCTTCCACCTCTCCACCTCGACAAACCCTAGCGCCACCGCTAGCTCTCGACGACGCTGGCGATGAAGCGCTTGACTGTCGCGACCTCTCCGACGCCGTCTTCACGCCGGCCGCGGACATCGTCTTCTCCGCCGCCGCCGTAGGTGTCCTCCGTTGCCAAGTTAGGGCATGGAAGATCGAACTGCTCGGCCTCATCTTCTACTCCGTCTAGCAGTTCATCGTGTGGTAAATAAAATCCCTCTTTTTATCGTCTTTTTGATCCTATAGATTCATCCTTTCTACCAAAAGTGGTTTCTGCCTCCACAATTTTGGATCTATCCTGTCTGCATCTCATATAATGCCTAGTATATTCACTTATGCTTCACACATAGTTAGATTCCTCACTTGTACTTATTCTTGGATTCGTACAAATCTGGGACCAACTCTCAACATATAAGTGAATGTCTTCGCGCTATGTGGTTAATGTCTTCTAAACTGATTTATCTTCAAAATCTTCTGAGAATGCATATGACCTCTTCCCCTTCCCTCGCATCTCTAATGCTGTCATAGGTACATGTTCATGGGAGAATCCCTTGGTTCTCATAGTCTACATTCATTTGCGGAATTCTTACAGCATCACATCAACTCTCCTGAAGCCAGTTCCTGTCTGACCAGCAGACGGAAGCCTTTGACAGTTTTGAAGCCATTCAGTCTGAACCTCATGGCAACAGAGAAGTCTGCAAGGAAGGGTGGCAGACACCGTCGTGGGAACACCTCAAGAGATTTGCCTCCTGACCTCTATGAACTGTACAAGACAGATCTAGAGGAGGACTACAATCAGTGAAAAACCCGAATCCAATGGATTCGAAGATATTGGGCAGAACAATGGTACAAGTACAGACCCAGGAATATGCTGAGAAGAATGCCATCAAGCGTCCCTGGGGAGACATTCTATACAAAAATCTTCCACCCAGGTCCAGAGCTGAAGCCATTGAACAAGGCTTCTACCCTTGCATGGTCCGTGGACCACAACCTGCAGATGTCAACCCATCTTCATTGCTATGGTGTCGTGACGACAATCTGTTCAAACGCAACTTTCAGTTTGCCAAGAACTCGGCCAAGGAAAACAAGAAGTCTTGGGGATTAGGCTTCAACCTAGGCCCCTCTGCTCCACATGCTGATGGCACACGCGAAGCTAAACCCAATCTTGTTGGGCCCTTCTACAACCTAGAAGGTCTCATCACTCATATTATGGTTCAAGGGGCAGACGTGGATCAACCTGCAGAGGATGCTGATTCTGACAAAGCGCCTGCACCACCGAAGCCAAAGAAGCTGAAGAAACCTAAAGCTTCGAAGCCTTCCCCTGCACCAAAAGCTTCGCGAGTGAAGCCTCTGGCCACTGCTCCTCCTGCACCAAGTGTGCAGTCTGAAGATCTCTCACGCATCTCCAAGTTTGAGAAGAAGAAGAAGCAGCCCGTGCACTCCACCAGTCCAGCTCTGACCCCTGCTTCTGTTCTGAGGAACGAGAATGACGCCATTGATCTGTCGAGTGACGACGATCTTGCTGATGCCGCTCTTGAGCAGCTGATTAAGAGCAAGCAAGAGGCAGAAATCTTCAATGATTTGCCTCTCTTTGACGTGGAAGTTTTGAACAACTTCATTGATGAATGGTTTGACACTCCCAATCTCAGCTTTGACGATCTGCAACTCCCCATTGGCCTAAGCATCTCCTTCCATGGCGCCATTGCTCCTGAGCTGGCTCTTGCTCAGAAAATTGTTGAGCTGAAGCACAAGATCAATTTTGAAAAGGCTCAGTTCAAGAAGCACATGGCCAAGCTCAGTGTGGCAGATGTCCAGAACTTCAAGGTCATGTTGCATGAGCTCAAGGAAGCGTTTCACAAGAAACGTGATGAAGCCAAAGATTCTCGTGAGCGCATGAAGATTCTTGCTGCCAAGTGTGTTCAATCTTACAATGAAGCTGAGAAGCACAAGGCTCTTGGACGTCCTGGCATCGACCCCAGGATGGCTGCCAAGAAGAAGAAGCCATCTCTGGACCAAGCTGAACCAACCAGGCGGGAAGAACCTCACATTGTCTTCCCAGCCAGTATGACAGGCGTGAAGCCTAAGGTCCCCACAGTGGCTTCAGAGCTTCAGAAGACAAGGGCATTTGAAGCCAAGGCCAGAAAGCGCAAGACCAAGAACACCATTGATGATGCTCCACCCACCAAGAAGCGCAAGACCAAGAAGAGAGATCGGGCTGCTCCCACAGAGCCCCTTGTAGTCGAGCCGATTTCTGTTGCTCACCCTGAATCTGCACAACAAGAACCTCGAATGATTGTTCATGAGCCTGATTCCACAGAGGCTCCTGAAGCTGAAGACATTCCAACTGTTGACCCCACCGCAGTTGAAGACATTGGTCATCATGACAATGATGAAGATGATGAAGTCCTTCCTCAGATCGAACACAACATGCATGGTATCATCGCCTGTTCTCATGAACAACGAACTCATCAGCATTGGTCATCCTTTGACGCCAATTGCTCAGAATGACTCATGGGCTGATCACCCTCAAGAATCCCCCCGTCAAGAAGAAACACTAGTTACTCCCCCAACTTAGGTCACCACTCCGGTGATTGAAGATGAAGACTTTGAGGCCCAACCAACTCCATATCCACAAGCGTCGCCAGCATTCCGTAGGCTTTGCAAAGGACCAAGGCCTCAAGTCAATCTGTCAAGTGTTCCAGAAGGAGAAGAGCGCCAATCTGTTTCACGCCAAGTTTTTCCTGAAGCGTATCCAACTGTGAACAACCCTGAGTCTGAAGCCAAAACGGTTGAAGATATTCCGGCTGCATCAGCCAATGACCAAGAAGAACCAAGAGAAGAAGAAGAACGTGTTGCTACTTCCCCAACCAACCAAGTAGTTCTCGAGGAGAACGTGTCTGACCCTCCAGCTACTGAAGTGGAGGTTACCAACACTAAGGCTGCCACCAACACCAACACTGAAGCCAATGACGTTGTCATGGCTGAAGCTAATGTGGCGCCTGAAGTCAATGTGGTGCCCGAAGTGATAGCACCCGAAGCCAATGCTGCACCTGATGCCAATCAGCAGCCTGAAGTCACTGCCACTGCTCCTGTCCCGCCTCCCAGACCACATACTGTCGAGCAAGCATACAACTATGGTCAGCTGGTAACTGTCAGATGGCCTATTCTGGTTCCTCCACCTGTTGCTGGTCCTCAATTTGATTACCATGTCGAGCACAAGCCTCAGGTCCAGAAGCCGAAGCCAAGATTGCCCAGGTTTCCAGGTACTGCTAGTTCACCAGGGTCCTTCAATGCAAATGGCTTCAAAGCGCACAACACTTTCTTTGATAGCGCCAAGAACCCCTATTCAAGGCCAAAGATTTCATTTGATCGGTTCTGGAGCTATCAGCAGCGCAGTTATTATTCATGTGTTCTTTATGATCAAGGGCGCATCTTCCCTCACATGCGTCTTGACAGCGAAGCCATTGCTGGACTGCCATGCCTTGAAGAAGCCCTTGACTGCTTCCGTGACGCGGGCTTGCTGAACTTTGTGACTGCTAAGGAGCATTGGAATGAAGAACTTCTACTGCAATTCTATGCTACCCTCCACATTCGCGGCTACAACAGGGATCCGAAGACTTGGGTCCTTGAGTGGATGTGACCAGCAATGTCCATCATGAAGCCAAAGCTTTTGACATCATTGAGCTAACTGGCCTGCCCACTCCCGGAGAATTATATGAACCTGGTTGTCAGCTTCACCGCAATGCTTTGGAGAGCATCTTCCATAAGCCAGAGCCCAACATGAGCCAAATGCTGAGCATGATGAAGCCTCTGCCACATGACGCTGCTTACCCGAAGGAGTTCTTTGTCAAAGACCTAGAGTATCTGCCCCACACCATTTATCACATCATCAGACGAACTCTATGGCCTGTCAAAGGACATTCTTCAGCAGCAAAACTTGAAGGAGCAATGAAGACTTTGATCTTTTATATCTTCAATGGCATCAGCTTCAATGCTCAAGACTTCTTTATCAGGAAGTTGGCTGCATCAGGCTCTGATCTCTTTGGACTGAAGTTCTACGCTCTATGGGTCATGCGCCTCATCAAGCTACACTCAGCTGTCAACTATCAGCCCTCTGCTCGCAACCATCTGATCTTTCTGCCAGAGGTTGATATGTCAGTTGAAGCCATATACCCAGAGCCTGCCAAAGAGCATGTTTGTCTTCACAATGCTGATCACCAAAGCTTCTCGCAACCCTTTGAAGGAGTCTAGGCAGTCATGCGTGTTTATCCATTTGCTGGAAATACACGCTTACCTCACTGTGCTCAAACTGAAGCCACTTAAAGCACTATTGCTCAAAGGCCTCGGAAGCGATCTCGTGTTCTCAATGACCGAGAGCTTCTCGTTGCTCTGCATCAGAAACAGGATAAGCATCACTTTTGGCTGAAGCGTCAGATGCAAAATCCTCTTGGTGGATGTCAATCGCATTCGCAACCTTGCCACCAAGAATGCCTTTGTTACACATGAAACCTGTCGGAGGTCATGGAAGAGTTTGACATTGCTGAGTGCTGAAGCAGATCTTCAAGACGATGGTTTCACTGAAAGATTCAAGTTGGCCACCACTCCCCCAAGGAATGTTGTCCTACGTCGAACTCCCTCTCCTGAAGACTCTGATTATTCCTCCTCCCCTGCAACGGTGAATGCCAGAGTGATAGATGATCAAGATGATGCTACTTCACCACCTCCATCTTCAACGCGTATCGACACTGCACCAAGTTCGACTGCACCGCCAAACCCTGACGCCGACACTGTATCTTCTCCTACTCCTTCTGGGAACGAGTAGAGGCTCTATGTCTTCAAACCTTTTTGGTCCTTACTGACAAAAGGGGGAGAAGCATATGCGTTGATAGTCTTCAAGCGGGTCCATATGGGCGGTTGCTTTATATTTTGCCTGGTGTTTACAACTCTCGCTTTTGATACATTTGGTTCTTTGAGTTGTAACACTTAAACCTGATGGTCGTCTGCTACATTTTCTGCTATTCTATGATGCGATGATAAATTCTGCATGTGCGACGATAAATTCCGCACTTAGTCATTTTGTAGACGTCCATTTTTCATTATGCATGTCATTATCTTTTGTTATATCAAATCATGCATGATGAATTATCTTCATATGTTGAAGAGGATCTCCACAAGTACAACTTGCCATGTGCATTTGCATTCCAAAAGCAAATTACTTATATGCACATCTTCAGGGGGAGCCATTTGCTACTTATGAAGACAATACCTTTGTCCTTTACAATTTCACATACTTTTATCCCCGTTGAAAACTTCAACTAGTTCATCATCAATCACCAAAAGGGGGAGATTGTAAGTGCATCTAGCGCCACCCCTAGTTGGTTTTGGAGTATTGACGATAAACCTGGTTAAGGGACTAATGTGTAGGATAACACAGGTAGTAGTCCCTCATTTATTCGGTTTACCTACTGGAAATGACCCCTAAAAATGTATGAAGACATTGACGACAAAGGTGGTATGTGAAGATATTCACAGTGAAGACTATGACATGAGAAGACATCGCGTGAAGACTATGGAGCGCGAAGACTTAGTTGTTTCGTTGTTTCCTTTTCTTCTTTGTTGAGTCATAGGAACCACCGTACTGTTAAGTGGGGTCCCAGTGAACAAAGTCAGAGTGACTGAAGTGATGCTCAACTAAAAATCCTATGTCTTTGAGCAAAGACAATGAGAGCAAAACTTATTCAGAGTTGGATGAGTCAGCTTTGCTTGTAGCCCAAGTAAAGTTGTCGTGTGTGTTTGAAATCTGACCGTTGGAATACGTGTCAGCTCCTTAGTGACCCAGGGTCATTTTTGACAAATCAGGTCGGGTTGCCTAGTGGCTATAAATAGCCCACCCCCTACACCATAAATTGGTGGCTGCTCAGAGTTAGTGCACGGCTTTTGTCGTTTGAGAGCAACCCACTCCGAAGCTTTTGAGAGAGAGAAATCCTTGCGAGGACAAAGCCCAAACACCCAGAGCCAAAGAGTGTTAGGCATCACTGAAGTCTTTCTGTCCGCGTGACCTGAAGACTTGTTACACTTGAGGACTGTGAATCCTCCAGCCGGTTAGGCGTCGCGTTCTGAGCATCCAAGAGTCATTGTGGATTGCCGGTGAACGAAGTCTGTGAAGGTTTGGAAGTCTACCTTGAAGACTTACCAGATTAATTGGGCGAGGACTTGGTGTCCTTAGCTCAAGGGGAATAAGGTGAAGACGTGGTCTTCTGAGTTGAATCTCAGCCTCCCTAACCAGACGTACAGTTGTCACAACAACTGGAACTGGTCCAACAAATAATGTGTCCTCACCAAGTGACTGGTTCTATCCTCTCCCTCTCTTTACTTACATTTTGTCTTCGTGAAGTCATTGCCTGCTTGCACTACCTGTTTGACTTCACTGTGTGACTACTATTGTTGTTTGGCTTCATACTATCTTCCATCCTGATCTTTACTACCTAGCTGCTATTAGTCTCCGTGATTTCACTTCATTGAATACTTGACTATGGCTTGCCTAGTTTAGTCTACCTTCCGCTGCATATCAATAGGTTCATTTCTTGTGTTTGTCTTCGAAACTTTCATGTTTTGAAGACTTTCGTAAAAATCGCCTATTTACCCCCCTCTAGTCGATAACTAGCACTTTCAATTTCATATCTGAGGGAAATACCTACCGCCACTGTGCTGCATCATCCCTTCCTCTTTGGGGAAATACCAACATAGATTCAAGTGACATCAATCATGTTATACTTTGATGTATTTCAATTATGAAATCCTACTTCCTTAATATGTTCCACTGTGCCGGGAGACATAGGAGCGCCGGATTGCAAAACGGACAACGGGAAAGATGCTCGGATTTATGAGACGAACGCGTATGCGAATGCGATGCACATGATGGCATGATATGAAATGCATGACATGACCAAAATGCAAAACGGAGAGAACCCAACCACGGAGGGAATATCATAACACATAGCTGGAAATGGCAAGAGTTGGATTACAAATATGGCAAGTTACATCTGGGGCGTTACAACACACCACCACTACGAGAGGATCTCGTCCCGAGATCTAGGACTGAAAGAACTCCGGATACTCAGAACGTAGGTGGTCTTCACGCTCCCAGGTGGCTTCTCGGTCTGAATGATGTGACCATTTCACTTTGAGGAATTTGATTGACTTGTTGCGAGTCTTGCGCTCAGTTGTCTCAAGAATAGCAACTGGATGCTCATGATAGGACAAATCTTCTTGAAGATCAATCTCTTCGAAGTTGATGGTGCGCTCAGGCGTCTTGAAGCACTTGCGAAGCTGTGACACATGGAAGACATCGTGCACATTTGCAAAGTTGGAGGGAAGCTCAAGTTGATAGGCGAGATCGCCTCGTTTCCCGATGATCTTGAAGGGACCGATGTATCTGGGAGCAAGTTTCCCCTTGATACCGAAGCGACGAGTTCCTTTCATTGGCGAGACACGGAGGTAAACATGGTCTCCGATCTCGAATGCCACGTCTTGGTGTTTGCTGTCGTAATAGCTCTTCTGGCGCGACTGCGCGGCTTTGAGGTTCTCACGAATGACCTTGCACATGGCCTCAGCCTCTGAGATCAAATCATTGCCGAGCAATTGACGTTCACCGGTTTCAGACCAGTTGAGAGGAGTACGGCACTTTCTGCCATAGAGAATCTCGAATGGGGCTTTGCCCGAACTGGCTTGAAAACTGTTGTTGTAAGAGAATTCGGCATAAGGAAGACAATCCTCCCACTTCATGCCGAAAGAGATAACACAAGCCCTGAGCATATCTTCAAGAATTTGATTGACACGCTCAACTTGTCCACTAGTCTGAGGGTGGAACGCTGTGCTGAAGCGAATGTTGGTGCCCATGGCCGACTGAAAAGAATCCCAAAATTTGGAGGTAAAGATGCTGCCACGGTCTGAAGAGATCAATTGTGGAATGCCGTGTAAGGAGACAATTCTGGAGGTGTAGAGCTCTGCCAGCTGCGCTGCTGTGATAGACTCTTTGATAGGAAGAAAATGAGCCACTTTGGTGAGCTTGTCGATGACGACGAAGATAGCATCATTTCCACGCTTGGACTTAGGAAAACCAGTGACGAAGTCCATTTCGATATGATCAAACTTCCATTCTGGAATAGCAAGAGGTTGGAGAAGTCCAGCTGGTCGTTGGTGTTCTGCTTTCACCCTTCTGCAGACATCACACTCATTCACGAACTGAGCGATCTCACGCTTCATTCGAGTCCACCAATACGCCTGCTTGAGGTCATGGTACATCTTTGAACTTCCAGGATGAATTGACAGAAGAGAAGTGTGTGCTTCATTCATAATGACTTTACGAAGATCACCCTTTGGAACCACGATCCGGTTCTCGAAGAAAAGAGTATCTCTGTCATCAACTCGATAGCACTTGTATTTGGGGATGCTCTTTTCAATACCACGTTTCACCTTCTTCACCATGGTATCCAACAATTGTGCCTCACGAATCTGATCTTCCAAAGTAGGAGAGACAATGAGGTTGGCAAGAACACCTTGAGGAACAACTTGGAGATTCAACTTGCGAAAAGCCTCACAGAGATCTGGTTGAAAAGGCTTGAGGATTAAGGTGTTGCAATAAGCCTTTCTGCTCAAAGCGTCTGCAACCACATTAGCCTTGCCTGGAGTGTATTCAATACTCGGATTATACTCTTGAATCATTTCGACCCATCGAGTTTGCCTGAGATTGAGATGAGGCTGAGTGAAGATATACTTGAGACTCTTGTGATCGGTGAAAATGTCCACTTTCCTTCCCAACAGGAGATGTCTCCATGTTATTAGAGCGTGGACAACTGCCGCCAACTCAAGATCGTGAGTGGGGTAGTTCCTTTCATTGGGCTTCAACTGGCGAGAGGTATAGGCAACAACCTTCTTCTCTTGCATTAACACAGCACCGAGGCCCTGGAGAGAAGCATCACAGAACACTTCATAAGGCTTGGATTCATCAGGAGGAGTCAAGACTGGAGCAGTGACAAGTTTCTCTTTGAGAGTGTTGAAAGCAACGTCACACTCAGGAGACCAGACATATTTCACATGCTTCTGGAGGAGGTTGGAAAGAGGCTTTGCAATCTTGGAGAAATTCTCAACGAATCTTCTGCAATAGCTTGCAAGTCCAAGAAAACTGCGAAGCTGCTTGACATTCTTAGGAGGGTTCCAATTCAAGACTGCAGACACCCTCTATGAATTAACAGCGATGCCGTTGGCAGAGATGATATGACCAAGATAAAGAACTTCATCAAGCCAGAATTCACATTTGGAGAACTTCGCATATAATTGATACTCTCTGAGCTTGTCGAGTACCAATCGCAAATGTTCGGCATGATCCTTCTTATTCTTGGAGAAGACCAAAATATCATCGAGATAGACCAAGACAAATTCGTTGATGTAGGGGTTGAAGATGAAATTCATCAATCGAGTGAAATACGGAGGAGCATTGACAAGGCCGAAGGACATGACAGTATATTCATAAGAACCAAAGCTTGTTCTGAATGCTGTCTTGGGAATATCTTCTTCACGAATGCGAATCTGATGATAACCCATACGAAGGTCAAGCTTGGAGAACACCTTAGCACCTTTGAGTTGCTCAAATAGCTCATTGATGTTGGGAAGTGGGTACTTGTTCTTGATAGTCTTCTTGTTCAATGGACGGTAATCGACGCAAAGTCGGTCCGTGCCATCCTTCTTCTTGACAAAAAGAACACCACAACCCCAAGGAGAAGAACTCGGTCTGATCAGACCCAGACGTTCTTGTTTATCGAGTTGAATTTTCAATTCCTTGAGTTCATCTGGTCCAAGCATGTAAGGACGCTTGCAAACGGGTTCCGTGCCAGGCTCAAGCTCAATAACGAATTCAACTGGCCGACGGGGAGGCATACCCGGAAGCTCTTCTGGAAAAACATCTTGGTACTCACAAACGACTGGAATCTGAGAGATAGCCTCCATTTCACCCGTCTCATTGAGAGAAAACAACCGAATGGTATCATCACGAGAAGCATAGATGATCACATCGTTAGAAGTGTGAGTCAATTTGATTTCCCTGGCAGCACACTCAAGCTGAGCCTTGTGCTTAGAAAGCCAGTCCATCCCGAGAATGAGATCAATATCAGAGTCACCAAGCACCATTGGAGAAGATAGAAATTTATAGTCGCCCATCTTGATGGAAACATCCGGAACCGAAACTCGAGAAGTCAATTGCTTACCCGGGGACACAATAGACAAAGGTCTCGGCAAAACTTGAGTAACGAATTCATGCTTAGATGCAAAAGGTCTTGAGATGAAACAATGTGATGCACCAGTATCGAATAAGACTTTGGCAGGAATATCATTAACAGGAAGATTACCCATGATCACTTCAGAAGACTCCTCTGCTTGAGCTGCATTCAACATGTTCACCTTGGCATACTTGGAATTATGCTTAACCACTGCATTGCTGGAAGATTTCACAGGAGGAGGAGGCGGAAGGCGCCTCTGATTGAAGCACTTGTTCGCATAGTGACCCTTCTGCTGGCATTTGTTACAAGTCACTTCTGAGAGCGGACGATGGTAAGGAGCACTTGGCCTTGGAGCTTGGTTCTGAGACTTGTTCTGATAGCCAGGGTTGGGTGGGTGGGAAGATCCACGACCGCTTGAGTTCTTCTGCTGATAAGGCTGACGGAACGGAGGAGGAGGAGGCAACCAGAACTTCTGTTGCTTAGCTGCCACAAGTGAGGAAGAAGAAGACTGAACTGCGTCTCTGACTCTCTTCTTAGATGCCTCACACTTGAGCTGAGCAGCTTCTTGTTTCAGTGCCATGTTGTAGAATTCATCATACTTTAATGGCTCGAAAAGCACGAGAGCAAGTTGCAGATCTTCTCTGAGACCACGCCTGAACTGGTAGATCATACTCTTCTCATCAGGGATGTCTTGCCTTGCAAAACGAGAGAGCTTCTGGAACTGAGTGTTGTATTGATAGACAGTCATGTTGCCTTGCTTGAGATTGCGGAATTCCTCACGCTTAAGCTCAACAACACTTTCTGGAATGTGGTGCGCATTGAAATCACGGCGGAAATCATCCCAAGTGATCACACGACCTCCTCTGGAATCTTTGTATTGCTGGAACCACTCAGCAGCTTGATCTTTGAGTTGAAAAGAGGCAAACTTGACAAAGTCCTCAGGTCTCACATTGCTGCACTCGAAATGCTTGCTGATGTCCACGAGCCAATCATCTGCGTCTGTGGCCTCGACACAGTAGCTGAAGGTCTTTGGCTGATTAGCAAGGAACTGGTTCAGTGAAGCGAAGTGCGGCTGATTGTTGCCTTGGCCTTGATTCTCTTGATTAGCTTGCCCTTGGTTGCGATCTTGCAAGAGCTGAATCAGAATCTGAGCATTGGCATTAGTGGCAGTCATCAAGGCTTGCCAAGCTTCCGGAGGCGGAGGTGGTGGCGGAGGGTTAGCCTGATCTCCATCATTGCGTTCCGGATTTAGACGAGTAGGCGGAGCCATCCTGAAGAGGGTGACATCCATTAGCATCTTGACAGAGATATATTGAAGCTGAATCAAAGGAACGAAATTGCAACATATAGTCTTCACAATTAACATTCGAACGAGAATGAACGAATGAATTCCCAATGTAAATCATCACACTTCCAAAATTGAGAAGCCACTTAGAACATGGTAAGGAATAAAATCATCAAGGTACGGAAGTGAACAAATACTTGGTAAGGATTACCCAATCACAAACCAAATATCTGCGGAAGAAATACTAAAGCTACAAGAATTCCCACTTATAAACTCCCGAAACTTTCTGGTTATGCAATCAGGTGTTGGGGATACAGGGGAAGCATAATATCTCACCCAAACTAGCAAATCCTACAACCAGCTGTATCCATCCTTCAACACATAACCAAGAAACCTTCGGAAATTGTCTACCTCAACCTTCGAAAACACATCCGTTATACAAGTCATGGCAATACCCCTGCACTCGCCACAGTACTGGGCTATCAGGGTTATCTCACCAACAACTGTACAAAAGTGATTTTCGATGTCGGTCGTACTAAACTCAGGTATTCCAAAACCGCAACGATAAGATTATGACGACAACACCTCGGAGCTCAACTCCCCGGGACACTGCCACAACCCCTAAATGTCAGGAGGCAACCAAGACAATGTTGTCATCATAAAACCATCGGAACGATTGTAATATACCCGCGTGATCCTAAAAAATTTTTTTTAGTGAAATTTGAGAAGAGAAGAGTCAAACTCTACGTCAGGATGCCTTACCAGAAGGTCGAAGGGACTGGGGAGTAAAAAGAATTCCCAAACTCTCCGAGATATAATTCCTAAAAGACTCAAAACATTTTTCTAGACACAAGTCGGCCACTAAAGACGATCAAATAGTGGGGGCTCCTAAGGTCGGGAATGGCTCTGATTACCAACTTGTAACGCCCTCGATGCGGCTATATCTCCCACGTGTCGAGGCACGACTTAGAGGCATAACCGCATTGAAAGCAATGTCGCAAGTGAGGTAATCTTCACACAATCCATGTAATAAATAAAGGGGAAAGATACATAGTTGGCTTACAATCGCCACTTCACACAAGTACATAAATAACATCCATCATACAGATTACACTCAAGGTCCGACTACGGTACCAAAATGAAAGAAGACTACCCCAAATGCTAAACAGATCCCCGGATCACCCAACTGGGCTCCACTACTGATCATCTGGAAAAGAAACATAGTAACGGCCACGTTCCTCGTCGAACTCCCAAGTGAGCTCGGTCGCGTCATCAGCACTGACATCGTTGGTACCTGCAACTGAGGTGATAATGTCTGTGAGCCACGGGGACTCAGCAATCTCACACCCGCGAGATCAAGACTATTTAAGCTTAAAGGTGGGAAAGGGGGTTTGTGAGGTGGAGCTGCAGCAAGCGACTAGCATGTGTTGACTACAACGCAAAAGAGAGCGAGAAGAGAAGGCAAAGCACGGTCGAGAAGCTATAAATGATCAAGAAGTGATCCTGAACAACCTACGTCAGGCATAACTCCAACAACCGTGTTCACTTCCCGGACCCCGCCGAGAAGAGACCATCACGGTTACACACGCGGTTGATGTGTTTTAGTTAAGGTCAACTTCGGGTTTTCTACAACCGGACATCAACAAATTCCCATCTGCCTCATAACCGCGGGCACGGCTTTCGAAAGATAATACCCTGCAGGGGTGTCCCAACTTAGCCCATGATAAGCTCTCACGGTCAACGAAGGATATTCCTTCTACCGGGAAGACCCGATCAATCTCGGAATCCCAGACTACAAGACATTTCAACAGCAATAAAACAAGTCCAGCAAAGCCTCCCGATTGTGCCGACAAATCCTGATAGGAGCTGCACATATCTCGGTCTCAGGGCACATCCGGATGAGCAGTCCGTACAACTAAAACCAGCCCTCAAGTTGCCCCGAGGTGGCGCTGCAAAGGGCTCTAGTTTGGACCAGCAATCGAAGGAGAACTGGCCCGGGGGTTTAAAATAAAGATGACCCTTGAGTCTGCAGAACCCAAGGGAAAAAGGCTAGGTGGCAACTGGTAAAACCAATGTTGGGCCTTGCTGGAAAAGTCTCATTCAAAGCAAACTGTCAAGGGGGTCCCATAAATCACCCAACCGTGTAAGGAACGCAAACTCCGGGAACATAACACCGGTATGACGGAAACTAGGGTGGCAAGAGTGGAACAAAACACCAGGCATAAGGCCGAGCCTTCCACCCTTTACCAAGTATATAGATGCATTAATTAAATAAGAGGTATTGTGATATCCCAACAAGTAAACATGTTCCAACAAGGAACAACAAGATCATGTTCCAACAAGGAACAAACTTCATCTTCACCTGCAACTAGCAACGCTATAAGAGGGGCTGAGCAAAGCGGTAACATAGCCAAACAACGGTTTGCTAGGACATGGATGGTTAGGGGCTGACAAGGCAATATAGGAGGCATGATATAGCAAGTGGTAGGTATCGCAGCATAGGCATAGCAAAAGAGCGAGCAATCTAGCAAGCAAAGATAGAAGTGATTTCGAGGGTATGGTCATCTTGCCTGCAAGGTTCTCAGAGTTGTCGAAAGCTTGGTCCTCGTAAGCGTTCTCAACAGGTTCCTCGTTCACGTACTCGTCTCCCGGCTCTACCCAAGACAAGAGAACAAGCAAAGGAACCAAAATCAACCACGATGCAATGCGCAAGCAATATGATGCAAAACATGGCATGATATGCGAGAGGTGATATGCAATGCGTATGCATGCTCCGGAAAGACAAGGATGAACAGGGCATAATCTTGGCGAACCAAGCATGCCACTGAATAGATGAGGTGATTTCGGTTGAAATCGATATAAAGATCACCGGAATCGGATGCACGGTTTGCAAATGGCAAGCAATACAAGAATGACACGAATCTGCCGTAAACAGCATGATGCTACTTAACAAGCAACAACTAATTAAGCTACTGCACCCAAACATGACAACAAAGCATATGACAGTAAACTACTCAAGATGCACGACAAAAGATGAACACTGAGCTATGGCTAATTCGCATCATAACAGGTTCAAACAAGCATGGCAAAAGGGCAAACGATAACAAGTTCCCAGACTTAATGAAATTATCAAAGTAGCAGAAACTAACATCAGGATGACATGTTCAGAGCAACGAAACAGCATGCTACATGTTCAGAACATAGCAAAATAAGACATGGCCTGAATCTACACATAGCACTTGACAAAAGTCCCTTACTGACCATAAGCCAAAAAGGATCAGAAAATATGATTACACCCATGACAAATAAGCAAGTTTCGTTACAGGTTTCAGACTTAGCAGAAAATCTGGACATGGCAGAAAACTGTTAACGACTAGGCATGTTCGTGAGCTCGATGCACTCACTACATAGCATTTCATGATAAACTAAGCATACATACATCAAGAAGACATGGAATAGTAACAATACATGGCAAGAATAACATCATATCATGCAAGGATCAACTACACCAAGCTTGGAAAAATCGAACAACATGTAAACAATCTGCCAGCAACATTTTGAAGCAAAAGTAGAGCTCGATTGACTCAAGCTATGGCACCCCATAATTTCAAACAAAGGCATGGATGGATTAAGCAAACACTCAAGTTCAAAACTCCCTTACTGACCATAATGAAAATATGCATGGATCTCTCAGAAACAACATGAATACATGGCATAAAAATAACAGCAATCAGGGACTTAGTGAAATCGCTAAGTCTCTGAAATCAGCAACATCAAGACACCTAGTTTGCATGCTTGTGCTAGTCACCACAAGTATCACAAAAATACATGGAAAAAACCTCTGGATAGGTAACATGGCATATTACAAAACTCATGTAGGACTCAACCTCATAGAAGGTACACATCAATCATGGAAAAAATGACAAAAGTGCATGATCAGCTAAGATCCAGCAACTAACATCAACTAGCCCTCTTCTAACAGCATTTTGGGCATCAAGATGACCTCAAATGAAAATGATGCAATGGAACAAAATGATGTACTCTTCGAGGCGAACAAAACGACATATTATACGCACGAAACGGAGCAACGGATGCAAAGTTATGGCATGTAGAAGAACTGATGATAATGATGAAATGCACGGGACTTGGAAATATTTTGAGGTGAGAGAAGTCAACGGTTAGCGCGGAAATCGAGGTTCGCCGGCGCGGCGGCCGGAGACGGGGCGGCGATGGCGGGGGCCGGCCGGATCTGGGCGCTCCGGCCCGGATCTGGCGCCGGCGACGGCGAGGAGGGCGGCGGAGCTCCGGGGCGGCGCGGGGAGGCGGGGACGGCGACGCGGCGGCGCGGGACGGCGGGGACGGCGACGCGGTGGCGCGGGACGGCGGCGAGGCGGCGGAGACCGGCGACCTGGCGGCGGGGCGCACTGGCGGGGAGGCGCGGGCGCCTGCGGGCGGGCGGCGGCGACCCGGGCCGGGGAGGGCCCCGCGTGGGCTCGGGCGGGCCCTGGCGGCGGCGAAGTGGGCGCAGCCCACGTGGCGGCGCGGGACTGGAGGGAAGCGGCGGCGCGGGCGCGCTGTGGACGGCGGGCGCGCGGATCGAGGAAAATTAGGGTTTCGGGGTGTTTCTCTCCCAGATTTAGACGGGGGAGACGTTTTTATAGACAGAAGGAGCTAGGGAGCTCCAAACGGAGTGCGGTTTTCGCCCACGCGATCGTGATCGAACGGCGGAGGACATGGGAGTGGCTTAGATGGGTTATTGGGCTGTTATGAAGGGGTGTTGGGCTGCAACACACACAAGGCCTTCACGGTTACCCGGTTAACCGTTGGAGTACCAAACGAACTCCGATTGACCCGAAACTTGACAGGCGGTCTACCGGTGCTATACCGAGACCACATGTCAAACCTCAGTCCATTCCGAGAATGTTTAATACCCGCTCACGAAAAAATGTAAAAGGGGACGCCGGGAGACATAGGAGCGCCGGATTGCAAAACGGACAACGGGAAAGATGCTCGGATTTATGAGACGAACGCGTATGCGAATGCGATGCACATGATGGCATGATATGAAATGCATGACATGACCAAAATGCAAAACGGAGAGAACCCAACCACGGAGGGAATATCATAACACATAGCTGGAAATGGCAAGAGTTGGATTACAAATATGGCAAGTTACATCTGGGGCGTTACAACACACCACCACTACGAGAGGATCTCGTCCCGAGATCTAGGACTGAAAGAACTCCGGATACTCAGAACGTAGGTGGTCTTCACGCTCCCAGGTGGCTTCTCGGTCTGAATGATGTGACCATTTCACTTTGAGGAATTTGATTGACTTGTTGCGAGTCTTGCGCTCAGTTGTCTCAAGAATAGCAACTGGATGCTCATGATAGGACAAATCTTCTTGAAGATCAATCTCTTCGAAGTTGATGGTGCGCTCAGGCGTCTTGAAGCACTTGCGAAGCTGTGACACATGGAAGACATCGTGCACATTTGCAAAGTTGGAGGGAAGCTCAAGTTGATAGGCGAGATCGCCTCGTTTCCCGATGATCTTGAAGGGACCGATGTATCTGGGAGCAAGTTTCCCCTTGATACCGAAGCGACGAGTTCCTTTCATTGGCGAGACACGGAGGTAAACATGGTCTCCGATCTCGAATGCCACGTCTTGGTGTTTGCTGTCGTAATAGCTCTTCTGGCGCGACTGCGCGGCTTTGAGGTTCTCACGAATGACCTTGCACATGGCCTCAGCCTCTGAGATCAAATCATTGCCGAGCAATTGACGTTCACCGGTTTCAGACCAGTTGAGAGGAGTACGGCACTTTCTGCCATAGAGAATCTCGAATGGGGCTTTGCCCGAACTGGCTTGAAAACTGTTGTTGTAAGAGAATTCGGCATAAGGAAGACAATCCTCCCACTTCATGCCGAAAGAGATAACACAAGCCCTGAGCATATCTTCAAGAATTTGATTGACACGCTCAACTTGTCCACTAGTCTGAGGGTGGAACGCTGTGCTGAAGCGAATGTTGGTGCCCATGGCCGACTGAAAAGAATCCCAAAATTTGGAGGTAAAGATGCTGCCACGGTCTGAAGAGATCAATTGTGGAATGCCGTGTAAGGAGACAATTCTGGAGGTGTAGAGCTCTGCCAGCTGCGCTGCTGTGATAGACTCTTTGATAGGAAGAAAATGAGCCACTTTGGTGAGCTTGTCGATGACGACGAAGATAGCATCATTTCCACGCTTGGACTTAGGAAAACCAGTGACGAAGTCCATTTCGATATGATCAAACTTCCATTCTGGAATAGCAAGAGGTTGGAGAAGTCCAGCTGGTCGTTGGTGTTCTGCTTTCACCCTTCTGCAGACATCACACTCATTCACGAACTGAGCGATCTCACGCTTCATTCGAGTCCACCAATACGCCTGCTTGAGGTCATGGTACATCTTTGAACTTCCAGGATGAATTGACAGAAGAGAAGTGTGTGCTTCATTCATAATGACTTTACGAAGATCACCCTTTGGAACCACGATCCGGTTCTCGAAGAAAAGAGTATCTCTGTCATCAACTCGATAGCACTTGTATTTGGGGATGCTCTTTTCAATACCACGTTTCACCTTCTTCACCATGGTATCCAACAATTGTGCCTCACGAATCTGATCTTCCAAAGTAGGAGAGACAATGAGGTTGGCAAGAACACCTTGAGGAACAACTTGGAGATTCAACTTGCGAAAAGCCTCACAGAGATCTGGTTGAAAAGGCTTGAGGATTAAGGTGTTGCAATAAGCCTTTCTGCTCAAAGCGTCTGCAACCACATTAGCCTTGCCTGGAGTGTATTCAATACTCGGATTATACTCTTGAATCATTTCGACCCATCGAGTTTGCCTGAGATTGAGATGAGGCTGAGTGAAGATATACTTGAGACTCTTGTGATCGGTGAAAATGTCCACTTTCCTTCCCAACAGGAGATGTCTCCATGTTATTAGAGCGTGGACAACTGCCGCCAACTCAAGATCGTGAGTGGGGTAGTTCCTTTCATTGGGCTTCAACTGGCGAGAGGTATAGGCAACAACCTTCTTCTCTTGCATTAACACAGCACCGAGGCCCTGGAGAGAAGCATCACAGAACACTTCATAAGGCTTGGATTCATCAGGAGGAGTCAAGACTGGAGCAGTGACAAGTTTCTCTTTGAGAGTGTTGAAAGCAACGTCACACTCAGGAGACCAGACATATTTCACATGCTTCTGGAGGAGGTTGGAAAGAGGCTTTGCAATCTTGGAGAAATTCTCAACGAATCTTCTGCAATAGCTTGCAAGTCCAAGAAAACTGCGAAGCTGCTTGACATTCTTAGGAGGGTTCCAATTCAAGACTGCAGACACCCTCTATGAATTAACAGCGATGCCGTTGGCAGAGATGATATGACCAAGATAAAGAACTTCATCAAGCCAGAATTCACATTTGGAGAACTTCGCATATAATTGATACTCTCTGAGCTTGTCGAGTACCAATCGCAAATGTTCGGCATGATCCTTCTTATTCTTGGAGAAGACCAAAATATCATCGAGATAGACCAAGACAAATTCGTTGATGTAGGGGTTGAAGATGAAATTCATCAATCGAGTGAAATACGGAGGAGCATTGACAAGGCCGAAGGACATGACAGTATATTCATAAGAACCAAAGCTTGTTCTGAATGCTGTCTTGGGAATATCTTCTTCACGAATGCGAATCTGATGATAACCCATACGAAGGTCAAGCTTGGAGAACACCTTAGCACCTTTGAGTTGCTCAAATAGCTCATTGATGTTGGGAAGTGGGTACTTGTTCTTGATAGTCTTCTTGTTCAATGGACGGTAATCGACGCAAAGTCGGTCCGTGCCATCCTTCTTCTTGACAAAAAGAACACCACAACCCCAAGGAGAAGAACTCGGTCTGATCAGACCCAGACGTTCTTGTTTATCGAGTTGAATTTTCAATTCCTTGAGTTCATCTGGTCCAAGCATGTAAGGACGCTTGCAAACGGGTTCCGTGCCAGGCTCAAGCTCAATAACGAATTCAACTGGCCGACGGGGAGGCATACCCGGAAGCTCTTCTGGAAAAACATCTTGGTACTCACAAACGACTGGAATCTGAGAGATAGCCTCCATTTCACCCGTCTCATTGAGAGAAAACAACCGAATGGTATCATCACGAGAAGCATAGATGATCACATCGTTAGAAGTGTGAGTCAATTTGATTTCCCTGGCAGCACACTCAAGCTGAGCCTTGTGCTTAGAAAGCCAGTCCATCCCGAGAATGAGATCAATATCAGAGTCACCAAGCACCATTGGAGAAGATAGAAATTTATAGTCGCCCATCTTGATGGAAACATCCGGAACCGAAACTCGAGAAGTCAATTGCTTACCCGGGGACACAATAGACAAAGGTCTCGGCAAAACTTGAGTAACGAATTCATGCTTAGATGCAAAAGGTCTTGAGATGAAACAATGTGATGCACCAGTATCGAATAAGACTTTGGCAGGAATATCATTAACAGGAAGATTACCCATGATCACTTCAGAAGACTCCTCTGCTTGAGCTGCATTCAACATGTTCACCTTGGCATACTTGGAATTATGCTTAACCACTGCATTGCTGGAAGATTTCACAGGAGGAGGAGGCGGAAGGCGCCTCTGATTGAAGCACTTGTTCGCATAGTGACCCTTCTGCTGGCATTTGTTACAAGTCACTTCTGAGAGCGGACGATGGTAAGGAGCACTTGGCCTTGGAGCTTGGTTCTGAGACTTGTTCTGATAGCCAGGGTTGGGTGGGTGGGAAGATCCACGACCGCTTGAGTTCTTCTGCTGATAAGGCTGACGGAACGGAGGAGGAGGAGGCAACCAGAACTTCTGTTGCTTAGCTGCCACAAGTGAGGAAGAAGAAGACTGAACTGCGTCTCTGACTCTCTTCTTAGATGCCTCACACTTGAGCTGAGCAGCTTCTTGTTTCAGTGCCATGTTGTAGAATTCATCATACTTTAATGGCTCGAAAAGCACGAGAGCAAGTTGCAGATCTTCTCTGAGACCACGCCTGAACTGGTAGATCATACTCTTCTCATCAGGGATGTCTTGCCTTGCAAAACGAGAGAGCTTCTGGAACTGAGTGTTGTATTGATAGACAGTCATGTTGCCTTGCTTGAGATTGCGGAATTCCTCACGCTTAAGCTCAACAACACTTTCTGGAATGTGGTGCGCATTGAAATCACGGCGGAAATCATCCCAAGTGATCACACGACCTCCTCTGGAATCTTTGTATTGCTGGAACCACTCAGCAGCTTGATCTTTGAGTTGAAAAGAGGCAAACTTGACAAAGTCCTCAGGTCTCACATTGCTGCACTCGAAATGCTTGCTGATGTCCACGAGCCAATCATCTGCGTCTGTGGCCTCGACACAGTAGCTGAAGGTCTTTGGCTGATTAGCAAGGAACTGGTTCAGTGAAGCGAAGTGCGGCTGATTGTTGCCTTGGCCTTGATTCTCTTGATTAGCTTGCCCTTGGTTGCGATCTTGCAAGAGCTGAATCAGAATCTGAGCATTGGCATTAGTGGCAGTCATCAAGGCTTGCCAAGCTTCCGGAGGCGGAGGTGGTGGCGGAGGGTTAGCCTGATCTCCATCATTGCGTTCCGGATTTAGACGAGTAGGCGGAGCCATCCTGAAGAGGGTGACATCCATTAGCATCTTGACAGAGATATATTGAAGCTGAATCAAAGGAACGAAATTGCAACATATAGTCTTCACAATTAACATTCGAACGAGAATGAACGAATGAATTCCCAATGTAAATCATCACACTTCCAAAATTGAGAAGCCACTTAGAACATGGTAAGGAATAAAATCATCAAGGTACGGAAGTGAACAAATACTTGGTAAGGATTACCCAATCACAAACCAAATATCTGCGGAAGAAATACTAAAGCTACAAGAATTCCCACTTATAAACTCCCGAAACTTTCTGGTTATGCAATCAGGTGTTGGGGATACAGGGGAAGCATAATATCTCACCCAAACTAGCAAATCCTACAACCAGCTGTATCCATCCTTCAACACATAACCAAGAAACCTTCGGAAATTGTCTACCTCAACCTTCGAAAACACATCCGTTATACAAGTCATGGCAATACCCCTGCACTCGCCACAGTACTGGGCTATCAGGGTTATCTCACCAACAACTGTACAAAAGTGATTTTCGATGTCGGTCGTACTAAACTCAGGTATTCCAAAACCGCAACGATAAGATTATGACGACAACACCTCGGAGCTCAACTCCCCGGGACACTGCCACAACCCCTAAATGTCAGGAGGCAACCAAGACAATGTTGTCATCATAAAACCATCGGAACGATTGTAATATACCCGCGTGATCCTAAAAAATTTTTTTTAGTGAAATTTGAGAAGAGAAGAGTCAAACTCTACGTCAGGATGCCTTACCAGAAGGTCGAAGGGACTGGGGAGTAAAAAGAATTCCCAAACTCTCCGAGATATAATTCCTAAAAGACTCAAAACATTTTTCTAGACACAAGTCGGCCACTAAAGACGATCAAATAGTGGGGGCTCCTAAGGTCGGGAATGGCTCTGATTACCAACTTGTAACGCCCTCGATGCGGCTATATCTCCCACGTGTCGAGGCACGACTTAGAGGCATAACCGCATTGAAAGCAATGTCGCAAGTGAGGTAATCTTCACACAATCCATGTAATAAATAAAGGGGAAAGATACATAGTTGGCTTACAATCGCCACTTCACACAAGTACATAAATAACATCCATCATACAGATTACACTCAAGGTCCGACTACGGTACCAAAATGAAAGAAGACTACCCCAAATGCTAAACAGATCCCCGGATCACCCAACTGGGCTCCACTACTGATCATCTGGAAAAGAAACATAGTAACGGCCACGTTCCTCGTCGAACTCCCAAGTGAGCTCGGTCGCGTCATCAGCACTGACATCGTTGGTACCTGCAACTGAGGTGATAATGTCTGTGAGCCACGGGGACTCAGCAATCTCACACCCGCGAGATCAAGACTATTTAAGCTTAAAGGTGGGAAAGGGGGTTTGTGAGGTGGAGCTGCAGCAAGCGACTAGCATGTGTTGACTACAACGCAAAAGAGAGCGAGAAGAGAAGGCAAAGCACGGTCGAGAAGCTATAAATGATCAAGAAGTGATCCTGAACAACCTACGTCAGGCATAACTCCAACAACCGTGTTCACTTCCCGGACCCCGCCGAGAAGAGACCATCACGGTTACACACGCGGTTGATGTGTTTTAGTTAAGGTCAACTTCGGGTTTTCTACAACCGGACATCAACAAATTCCCATCTGCCTCATAACCGCGGGCACGGCTTTCGAAAGATAATACCCTGCAGGGGTGTCCCAACTTAGCCCATGATAAGCTCTCACGGTCAACGAAGGATATTCCTTCTACCGGGAAGACCCGATCAATCTCGGAATCCCAGACTACAAGACATTTCAACAGCAATAAAACAAGTCCAGCAAAGCCTCCCGATTGTGCCGACAAATCCTGATAGGAGCTGCACATATCTCGGTCTCAGGGCACATCCGGATGAGCAGTCCGTACAACTAAAACCAGCCCTCAAGTTGCCCCGAGGTGGCGCTGCAAAGGGCTCTAGTTTGGACCAGCAATCGAAGGAGAACTGGCCCGGGGGTTTAAAATAAAGATGACCCTTGAGTCTGCAGAACCCAAGGGAAAAAGGCTAGGTGGCAACTGGTAAAACCAATGTTGGGCCTTGCTGGAAAAGTCTCATTCAAAGCAAACTGTCAAGGGGGTCCCATAAATCACCCAACCGTGTAAGGAACGCAAACTCCGGGAACATAACACCGGTATGACGGAAACTAGGGTGGCAAGAGTGGAACAAAACACCAGGCATAAGGCCGAGCCTTCCACCCTTTACCAAGTATATAGATGCATTAATTAAATAAGAGGTATTGTGATATCCCAACAAGTAAACATGTTCCAACAAGGAACAACAAGATCATGTTCCAACAAGGAACAAACTTCATCTTCACCTGCAACTAGCAACGCTATAAGAGGGGCTGAGCAAAGCGGTAACATAGCCAAACAACGGTTTGCTAGGACATGGATGGTTAGGGGCTGACAAGGCAATATAGGAGGCATGATATAGCAAGTGGTAGGTATCGCAGCATAGGCATAGCAAAAGAGCGAGCAATCTAGCAAGCAAAGATAGAAGTGATTTCGAGGGT
Organism: Aegilops umbellulata; assembly: GCA_032464435.1. NCBI lineage: Eukaryota > Viridiplantae > Streptophyta > Magnoliopsida > Poales > Poaceae > Aegilops > Aegilops umbellulata. The sequence continues at coordinate 376,004,937 of CP136057.1, forward strand.
ATGGTCATCTTGCCTGCAAGGTTCTCAGAGTTGTCGAAAGCTTGGTCCTCGTAAGCGTTCTCAACAGGTTCCTCGTTCACGTACTCGTCTCCCGGCTCTACCCAAGACAAGAGAACAAGCAAAGGAACCAAAATCAACCACGATGCAATGCGCAAGCAATATGATGCAAAACATGGCATGATATGCGAGAGGTGATATGCAATGCGTATGCATGCTCCGGAAAGACAAGGATGAACAGGGCATAATCTTGGCGAACCAAGCATGCCACTGAATAGATGAGGTGATTTCGGTTGAAATCGATATAAAGATCACCGGAATCGGATGCACGGTTTGCAAATGGCAAGCAATACAAGAATGACACGAATCTGCCGTAAACAGCATGATGCTACTTAACAAGCAACAACTAATTAAGCTACTGCACCCAAACATGACAACAAAGCATATGACAGTAAACTACTCAAGATGCACGACAAAAGATGAACACTGAGCTATGGCTAATTCGCATCATAACAGGTTCAAACAAGCATGGCAAAAGGGCAAACGATAACAAGTTCCCAGACTTAATGAAATTATCAAAGTAGCAGAAACTAACATCAGGATGACATGTTCAGAGCAACGAAACAGCATGCTACATGTTCAGAACATAGCAAAATAAGACATGGCCTGAATCTACACATAGCACTTGACAAAAGTCCCTTACTGACCATAAGCCAAAAAGGATCAGAAAATATGATTACACCCATGACAAATAAGCAAGTTTCGTTACAGGTTTCAGACTTAGCAGAAAATCTGGACATGGCAGAAAACTGTTAACGACTAGGCATGTTCGTGAGCTCGATGCACTCACTACATAGCATTTCATGATAAACTAAGCATACATACATCAAGAAGACATGGAATAGTAACAATACATGGCAAGAATAACATCATATCATGCAAGGATCAACTACACCAAGCTTGGAAAAATCGAATAACATGTAAACAATCTGCCAGCAACATTTTGAAGCAAAAGTAGAGCTCGATTGACTCAAGCTATGGCACCCCATAATTGCAAACAAAGGCATGGATGGATTAAGCAAATACTCAAGTTCAAAACTCCCTTACTGACCATAATGAAAATATGCATGGATCTCTCAGAAACAACATGAATACATGGCATAAAAATAACAGCAATCAGGGACTTAGTGAAATCGCTAAGTCTCTGAAATCAGCAACATCAAGACACCTAGTTTGCATGCTTGTGCTAGTCACCACAAGTATCACAAAAATACATGGAAAAAACCTCTGGATAGGTAACATGGCATATTACAAAACTCATGTAGGACTCAACCTCATAGAAGGTACACATCAATCATGGCAAAAATGACAAAAGTGCATGATCAGCTAAGATCCAGCAACTAACATCAACTAGCCCTCTTCTAACAGCATTTCGGGCATCAAGATGACCTCAAATGAAAATGATGCAATGGAACAAAATGATGTACTCTTCGAGGCGAACAAAACGACATATTATACGCACGAAACGGAGCAACGGACGCAAAGTTATGGCATGTAGAAGAACTGATGATAATGATGAAATGCACGGGACTTGGAAATATTTTGAGGTGAGAGAAGTCAACGGTTAGCGCGGAAATCGAGGTTCGCCGGCGCGGCGGCCGGAGACGGGGCGGCGATGGCGGGGGCCGGCCGGATCTGGGCGCTCCGGCCCGGATCTGGCGCCGGCGACGGCGAGGAGGGCGGCGGAGCTCCGGGGCGGCGCGGGGAGGCGGGGACGGCGACGCGGCGGCGCGGGACGGCGGGGACGGCGACGCGGTGGCGCGGGACGGCTGCGAGGCGGCGGGGACCGGCGACCTGGCGGCGGGGCGCGCTGGCGGGGAGGCGCGGGCGCCTGCGGGCGGGCGGCGGCGACCCGGGCCGGGGAGGGCCCCGCGTGGGCTCGGGCGGGCCCTGGCGGCGGCGAAGTGGGCGCAGCCCACGTGGCGGCGCGGGCGCGCTGTGGATGGCGGGCGCGCGGATCGAGGAAAATTAGGGTTTCGGGGTGTTTCTCTCCCAGATTTAGACGGGGGAGACGTTTTTATAGACAGAAGGAGCTAGGGAGCTCCAAACGGAGTGCGGTTTTCGCCCACGCGATCGTGATCGAACGGCGGAGGACATGGGAGTGGCTTAGATGGGTTATTGGGCTGTTATGAAGGGGTGTTGGGCTGCAACACACACAAGGCCTTCACGGTTACCCGGTTAACCGTTGGAGTACCAAACGAACTCCGATTGACCCGAAACTTGACAGGCGGTCTACCGGTGCTATACCGAGACCACATGTCAAACCTCGGTCCATTCCGAGAATGTTTAATACCCGCTCACGAAGAAATGTAAAAGGGGACGCCGGGAGACATAGGAGCGCCGGATTGCAAAACGGACAACGGGAAAGATGCTCGGATTTATGAGACGAACGCGTATGCGAATGCGATGCACATGATGGCATGATATGAAATGCATGACATGACCAAAATGCAAAACGGAGAGAACCCAACCACGGAGGGAATATCATAACACATAGCCGGAAATGGCAAGATTTGGATTACAAATATGGCAAGTTACATCTGGGGCGTTACACCCCCCTAGGGCGTGCCCCCTACCTCGTGGGCCCCCTGGAGACCCTTCGACGCCATCTCCAACTCTATATATTGGCTTTCGGGGAGAAAAAAACAAGAGAGAAGAAATCATCGCGTTTTACAATATCGAGCCGCCGCTAAGCCCTAAAACCTCTCGGGAGGGCTGATCTGGAGCCTGTTCGGGGCTCCGGAGAGGGGGATTCGTTGCCGTCGTCATCATCAACCATCCTCAATCACCAATTTCATGATGCTCATTGCCGTGCGTGAGTAATTCCATCATAGGCTTGCTGGACGGTGATGGGTTGGATGAGATTTATCATGTAATCGAGTTAGTTTTGTTAGGGTTTGATCCCTAGTATCCACTATGTTCTGAGATTGATGTTGCTATGACTTTGCTATGCTTAATGCTTGTCACTAGGGGCCGAGTGCCATGATTTCAGATCTGAACCTATTATGTTTTCATGAATATATGTGAGTTCTTGATCCTATCTTGCAAGTCTATAGTCACCTACTATGTGTTATGATCCGGCAACCCCGAAGTGACAATAGTCGGGACCACTCCCAGTGATGACCATAGTTTGAGGAGTTCATGTATGCACTATGTGCTAATGCTTTGTTCGGGTCCTCTATTAAAAAGAGGCCTTAATATCCCTTAGTTTCCATTAGGACCCCGCTGCCACGGGAGGGTAGGACAAAATATGCCATGCAAGTTATTTTCCATAAGCACGTATGACTATATTCGGAATACATGCCTACATTACATTGATGAATTGGAGCTAGTTCTGTGTCACCCTATGTTATGACTGTTACATGATGAACCGCATCCGGCATAATTATCCATCACTGATCCGGTGCCTACGAGCTTTCCATATAGTGGTTCTCGCTTATTTACTTTCCCGCTGCTACTGTTACAATCACTACAAAATACCAAAAATATTACTTTCCTCTCTTTACTCTTTTGTTACCGTTACCACCACTATCATATTACTTTGCTACTAAACACTTTGCTGCAGATACTAAGTTTCCAGGTGTGCTTGAATTAACAACTCAGCTGCTAATACTTGAGAATATTCTTTGGCTCCCCTTGTGTCGAATCAATAAATTTGGGTTGAATACTCTACCCTCGAAATCTGTTGCGATCCCCTATACTTGTGGGTTATCAAGACTAATTTCTGGCGCCGTTGCCGGGGACCATAGCTCTATTCTTTGAGTTACTTGGGATTTATATCTGCTGGACACTATGAAGAACTTGAAAGACGCTAAGAAAACAATTTATCCCTCAACTATGAGGGGAGGTAAGGAACTGCCATCTAGCCTTGCACTTGTTCACCTTCTGTTATGAGTAAGCTTGCGACACCTAAACCTGCTTCTGCTATTCGTTCTAATATGTCGCATGTTATTGATGATGCCACTTCTGCTATGCATGATACTTATGATCAAACTACTTCTATGCTTGATACTACTGTGCCCCTGAGTGAATTTCTTGATGAACAAATTGCTAGGGCTAGAGAGAAAGAAATTATTGAATCTGATAATATTGATGAAAATGATGATGAGGATAGGCCTGTTATTCCTGAAGGTTATATTTTTGATAGAGAAGATTCTGCCGCTATTTTAGCTTGCAATGATAATGATGATCTTAGAAGGTTAATAACTAAATGGAACAAAGAATCACTTAGAGATAAGATGAGGCCTGATCCTGCTTTTGCTACTTCACCTATATGTGTTCCTGATAAGGATTATGAATTCTCTGTTGATCCTGATATAATTACTTTGGTTGAATCTGATCCTTTCTATGGCTATGAATCTGAAACTGTTGTGGCACATCTTACTATATTAAATGATATAGCCACCCTGTTCACTAATGATGAGAGATCGCGCTACTTTTATATACTTAAAATATTTCCGTTCTCATTAAAGGGTGATGCTAAGATATGGTTTAATTCTCTTGATCCTGGTTGTGTGCGTAGTCCCCAGGATATGATTTACTACTTCTCTGCTAAATATTTCCCTGCTCATAAGAAACAAGCTGCTTTAAAGGAAATATACAACTTTGTGCAAATTAAAGAAGAGAGTCTCCCACAAGCTTGGGGGAGGCTTCTCAAGTTACTCAATGCTTTGCCTGATCATCCTCTTAAGAAACATGAAATACTTGATATCTTTTATAATGGACTAACCGATGCTTCCAGAGATTACCTGGATAGTTGTGCTGGTTCTCTTTTCAGGGAAAGAACACCGGATGAAGCTGAAATTCTATTGAATAATATGTTGACAAATGAAAATAATTGGCCACCTCTTGAGCCAGCTCCTGCTCCAATTACTGAGCCTATTCCTAAACCAACTCCGAAGAAGAGAGGTGTTTTTTTTCTCAGTCCCGAAGATATGCAAGAGGCAAAGAAATCTATGAAAGAAAAAGGTATTAAAGCTGAAGATGTTAAGAATTTACCTCCTATTGAAGAAATACATGGTCTTAATTTACCGCCTGTCGAAGAAACATATGATCTTGATCCATTACCTATTAAAGAACCTCCTGATCCTGATAACCCGACACAGGTAGTAAAAGTAAATTCTCTCTATAGATTTGATGAAGGTGATATTCCTCATTATAAGTCTGCTAGACAATGCCTTGATGAGTTCGATAATTTTATTGTCAAACAAGAAAACTTCAATGCTTATTTTCGTAGACAATTGAAATATGATTCCAATATGATTAAACACTTGGGTGATTATATGGCTAATATTAGAGGTGAACTTAAAATTGTTAGCAAACATGCTTCTATGGTTACCACTCAAGTAGAACAAGTACTTAAAGCTCAAAAAGAAGTGCTTGATGAAATGAATACTAAGAAAAATGATTATGCTGTTAGAGTGGCTACTAGAACTGGTAGAATGACTCAGGAACCTTTGTATCCTGAAGGCCACCCTAAGAGAATCGAGCAAGACTCTCAGAGAAATAATATTGATGTTCCTAGTTTTTCTAAAAAGAAGAAAAAGAAAAATGATAGAACTGCGCAAACTTCTAGTGAACCTATTGTTGAACCACCTAATAATCCCAATGATATATCTATGTCTGATGCTGAAACACAATCTGGTAATGAACATGAACCTAGTGAAAATGTTAATAATGATGTTCATGATGATGCTCAACCTAGTAATGATAATGATGTAGAAATTGAACCTGCTGTTGATCTTGATAACCCACAATCAAAGAATCAACGTTATGATAAAAGAGACTTTGTTGCTAGGAAACATGGTAAATAAAGAGAACCTTGGGTTCAAAAACCCATGCCTTTTCCTCCGAAACCACCCAAGAAAAAGGATGATGAGGATTTTGAGCGTTTTGTTGAAATGATTAGACCTATCTTTTTGCGTATGCGATTGACTGATATGCTCAAAATGAATCCTTATGCTAAATATATGAAAGATATTGTTACAAATAAAAGAAAGATACCGGAAGCTGAAATTTCCAGCATGCTTGCTAATTATACTTTTAAGGGTGGAATACCAAAGAAACTTGGAGATCCAGGAGTACCTACTATACCATGCTCCATTAAAAGAAATTATGTTAAAACTGCTTTATGTGATCTTGGAGCCGGTGTTAGTGTTATGCCTCTCTCTCTTTATATCGTAGACTTGATTTGAATAAGTTGACACCTACTGAAATATCTTTGCAAATGGCTGATAAATCAACTGATATACCTGTCGGTATTTGTGAGGATGTGCCTGTTGTGGTTGCAAACATTGCTATTTTAACGGACTTTGTTATTCTTGATATTCCTGAGGATGATAGTATGTCTATTATTCTTGGAAGACCTTTTCTTAATACTGCAGGGGCTGTTATTGATTGCAACAAAGGTAATGTCACTTTTCATGTTAATGGTAATGAGCATACGGTACACTTTCCGAGGAAACAACCTCAAGTTCATAGTATCAACTCTATTGGAAAAATTCCATCGATTATATTTGGAGGTTTTGAATTTCCTCTTCCTACAGTCAAAAAGAAATATGATATACTTATTATTGGGGATGTGCATATCCCCGTTGAGGTAACATAGTGTTATTCGAAATTTCTCTGGTTTCATGATTATCGGAATGAGTTTGTTAACAAGACTTGATCAACCTTGTTAGTGGATTCCTTTTGATGAGCATGAGATGGATGAAACTAGAAGCACAACCTTCTGTACCCTCTCTATACTTTCTGTTATGTCGGGGAAACTGCCTCCACGAGCACCTATGGGGACGGAGCCCCTTTCGGTTCGGCGGGGGGCGGAGGTCGCACGAAGAGCAGATCGAGGCGGAGCACATGAGCGGTTTACCCAGCTTCGGGCCGCACGGATGCGTAAAACCCTACTACTGCATGTGTGATCTGTATTGTGTTCTTGCTCGGGAGCGCTAAGTGCTACAGTACACACAAGCAGCTAACGAGACCGAGCGTTCTTCTGTCCCCTCCCCCCACTCTACGTTGTGCATGGGCCTCCTTTTATATGCTCAAGGGGTCTCCAACAGGTGGCAACGTAGGCAAGGGCAAAAATAGAAAAGGTGCTGCGGTTGGTACAGCTACCTGTAGAGTGTATCATACCTAACCCTGACGGCAGGGGACAAGGGCATTAAATGCCTATCTACGTCGCCCAAACAGTGCAGAAAAGGGACCGTCAGGGACGCCACCGCTCGCCACGATGGCGATCTTGTCAGCGCCGCTTGCCACAGTGCACCCCTAGCTGCACAGCCTCCCGCCACGTACGCCTGGAAGGGTCCCAGAGCGACACGTTGGTGGGTGTGCTGGAGCACGGGTACAGAGTGGTTGCTTGCCGCTGCCGTTGTCTTGTCGCGTCCGGGAGCTTGTCGCTCGCCGGGTCTTGCCGGGATGCGTGGTGCGTCGCGGTAAGTGCCTTGAGATGCCTTGGTTGGCCTTCCCGGCAAGCTCCTCTAGCCGGGGCCTTGTCTTCTTGGCTTGAATACTTTGTTCTTGAATGGCTCCAAAGGAACCAAGTAGGTCCTTGGCGGTCACCTGGCAAGCCTTGCCGCGGGACGCTGCGACTGCCCGTGCACAAGTTCGGGATACTAGGGTACCGCTACTCTAGTACACCGACAGGAGCCCCCGGGCCTGGGCCATACACGGTGCCGAGCGCTGTTGGGCCAGGCCCAAAACAGGGCACGGGCATGCGCAGCCTGGATCACGCCGTTTCTTACTCCGTATCCACCGCGCCCTCCCCGAACGGCACGCATTGATTGCGGCGTCGTGGGAGAGATCGTGGGTGGTTTGTTTATTCGGAAAGGCGGAACGTCCGCCCCCTCCCTCCTTATAAGCAGGGGAAACAGGGGCAGACCGCCCATCTGCCCGTTGCTACTCCAGACTCGAAAATCTCCGCCGCTCCCCTTCTTCTCAAAGCCGAAAGAGAGCAGCGCTCCGCCCCCATCGCCACCAGCACCACCAACGCCGTCGTCCTCCCTCACCACTCCCGCCATGTCTCCGAAAGCCGAGAAGGTGAAGTCGGCCGAGGCGCAGTGGCTCGCGGCGCTGCGAAAGGAGCGAGCAATCTTCCCTCCTAGGCTTGACGCGGAAGAGCTGAAGGAGTACTACTATCTCTTCTGGTCGACGGGGACGCGAGCGCATCCGCGCACGAAGGTACTCCCAGCCACTGCTTGGAAAAAGGCTCCCACTGGGTACCCTTTCTTCGCCTTGTTCTTCTACTGCGGGCTCTGCCCGCCCTTTTCTGAATTTTTCTGTGATGTCATGAACACCTACGGGCTCCGCCTCCTTGACTTCACCCCCAATGCTGTCCTGACCATGGCAGTTTTTGCACATCTCTGCGAAAACTTTGTCGGAGTCCATCCAAACGTAGCCCTTTTTCGCCACTTCTTTTCGCCTCGAGTTGAGAAAGGAGAGCCTTTATCCGGCGGAATCGCCTGGATCTCAAAAGCCGGCAAGAAGGATGCTTATCTGGATGGAGAGTTCCGCAGCAAGTGGGAGGAGTGGAGGGCGGACTGGTGCCTGATTGTCGAGGAGAACCCGCAGCCGTTTACCGCCCAGCGCTAAACTCTAGTAGTGCGCGGCAGTGATTGGAGTAGCTTGGCCCCGGAAGACGACAGACTGAAGATTGCCGTCGCCAGGATCCTACGCCTCAGGCTTGCCGGGCTTACTGTAGGAGCGGTTGGCGCAGATTTCCTTCGGCGCCGCATCGCCCCCTGCAGGAGAGGAGGAGACCCGCCTGGGAGTTCCAGAACGCGGCGGATATCATGAGGCTGCGGTCGGGCCTCAACTTCAACTTCACTGTCCTGGAGCTCAACGCTATGCTCCAGGAGCTGTTCAAGTACGACCCTCAGCATCCCGAAGTGTTCAGGTTGCCGAGGGGCGTCGTTCCACTGTGCAACAACTCCTCGCTCAGCCGCATCCGTGCAATGATGCCGCTGTGCGACTCGCACGGAATTGAACCAGCCTGGATAGAGCCTGCAGATGATGTCGTGCAGGCATTCTTCGATAGCTTCGTAGAAGTGCCGATCGACGCCGATGAGCAGAGTGGCCTCACCCGGGACACCACCGACGAGGAGATCAAGCGCATCGCCACCAGGCTGGAAGAGGCGGCGGCAGCCGCAGCTGCGGGCGAGTCTGGGTTCACCGTGGAGGAGGCAGAGGCAGCAGAGGCGGCAAGCCTTGCCGAGCGAGAGGATCTTGCCGGCGAGGAGAAGTCCGCCGGGCGTGACGTCGGGCCAAGCGGACCCGCCGAGGATACGAGCGGCTCGTTGGAGATTGGCTCCTCTTCCTCTTCGTCTTCGGGCAGCTTGCCACAAGCAGAGCCCCCGGATCCACCAACAAGGCGTCTCCGCAAGGCCGGGGACATAGGGGAGCGGCGGACGAGTCAACCCCCGCCGCGCCGCACGACGCGCTCCACCGCGGCAAGTTCTGTTGCCGCGGAAGCACCTCACGCCGCAGCGACAACTGGAGCGGGGTCCTCCCGGTCCGCCGCTCCAGCTCCCGCCAAGCGGTCAAGGGATCCTACTCCTCCGCCTCCTCGCGCCGGAGGTGGGCCAGGCTTTGAATTCTCCGCGCTCAGCTCCGACGAGGAAGAAGAAGAGTAAGATTCTTGTTGTACTTGTATGTCTTCAATACTTGCTGTCTTGTCTTGTATCTCATTTGCTTTACTCTGAACTTATTCCTTTTTAGGACTCTGGCCCAGAGAGCGGCAAAGAGAGCCAAGGTCCCGGTGATTGTCATCGAGGACGATCCCACCGTGTCAGCAGGGGGTGCACCCGAGACAAACTTGCCGGACCCAGCAGCTGCTCTTCAGAGCAGCCCCCAGCGCGGCCCCCAGCGTAAGTGTATGGTTTGTTTCCCGCTGTTGGGCGCGCATGGGTACCCTCTATTTGCTGATATCTGACTATTGGTTTGTGTAGGAGCAGAGCAGCCCTACCAGGAGCACCCGGAGACCGCCCTTGACACGCCACCTGCTTCGACTACGCCGCCAAGGGAGAGTTCTCCGGCGAGGGAGGATCCTCCGACAAGGGAGAGCTCTCCGGCAAGGGGGAGCTCTCCGGCAAGGGAGGAGTCTCCGGCAAGGGACAGCACCAGCGGTCCTCCGGTGGTGGAGACCACAACTGCCGAGCCTGGTGCAGGTAAACCTCTTGCTTCGAAACTTCCCTTGGGTTCTTCTTCTTTTGATCTTCTTTTTGGATATTTGCTTGACTTTTCTTCCTTTTCCGGCCGTCAGATCCATCTACTGCGGAGCCGATGGAGACTGAGGTTGTTGTTGATGATGCCGCCGCCACCGAAGAAGCGGCCGGCGCTGATGATCCCACCGGCGAAGAGGCCGCCAAGGCTGCCGCCGCAGTAGCTGACGAGGGGTCTGGCGATCGCACTGACGACCCTGAGGCTGCAGGAGCGACAGGCGTTACACCGACCGCCGATCCTCCCGCCACTGCCGCAGCGTCAGGCTCCGAAGAGCCCCAGCCAGGTGTATACTTGAAGGCCGGCGATGGTGTCTTCATCAAGCTTCCCTGGGAGTCAAGCTCCAGGGCGCCGGTCGAAGGAGAAATCTTGGATGGAGAGGTGCTCGCCTCCGCTGGGCTGACGTTGGTTGATGCGCCGAGCAGTAGTAGCGGCGAGTCTGAGGAGGAGAGGCTGCTCCGGAAGCTGGTGTCGCTCTACCGCGCTCGACAAGCCAAACTGGAGTCCCGCGAAGCGCTTGTCGCGAAGGCGGGGGTGGACATGGAGAAGCGCGCGAAGGAGCTCCGAGGTCTCAACCAGGCAGCTCTCCAGTCACTGGCAGCGGAGCGTGTGCATCTCGATGAGGCGCAGAAGGCCTTCATCCTCGAGAAGGCAGAAGTTGCAGAGCAACAGCGGCTTGCCGCCGAGGAGCTATCTGCGCGGGAGGGCGAGTTGGCGCAGCTGAAGGTCAGCCTGGACAGCCACGAAGAGGAGCTTGCTGCGCGCGAGCAAACACTCAGCGGAGCTCTCAAGGAAGCAACGGACGCTGCCGCAGCTGCCGAGGCCGCCAAGAAGGAGCTGGAGACGAAGGTGGCGCAGCTGGAGACTGATCTCAAGGCGAGCGGTGAAGAGCTTGCCGCGCTCAAGCATGAGCGCGAGAAGGACGCCTACACCTTTGGCGAGCTGCAGGGTCGTCTCGCCGAGAAGATCAAGGAGCTTAGCACCGCCAAGGATTCCAGCGCCGATCTTGAGCTGAAGCTGGCTGCTTTGACCAAGACGCTGGACGGCGCCAGGGAGCAGGATGCGGCCCTGAAGAAGGAGATCAAGGCCGACAAGGCGCTGCTGGAGAGCATTGCCGCCACCTAGAATGATTTTAGAGAAACTGTGGAGCAGTGGACAGAGAGTCTTGTGAATGCTGCCGCAGACATCGACAAGGAGCTGGCGCAGCTGGGGATGGAGGATCTCGGGTATCCCTCCGATGAGACCCTCCCATCCAGCGCCAAGCTCACTCTGTTCTTCAAAGGCGTGGCGACGGCCCTCCAGCGATTCCGGGAGAGGGTCCCAAAGCAGCTGGCCGACAAGTCGCGCAAGATCTGCACAGGAGCTCTTCAGAAGGTGTTGGTGAAGGTGGCCTTCCGCAACCCGGGTCTCAACCTCACCAACATCCTCAGATCCCTGCCGGCGGAAGCTGATCTGGAGGCGCTCAAGGACCTTGTCGCACCCATTGTGGACAAGGTGAGCGGGATCAAGAAGATTGAGGGCGACCACGTGGACTAGGCCGCCTATTTTCTTCTTTTCTTGTCGTTGCTGGTCATGTTGCGAAAACAGTCTATTAGAGCCGCGACAAGCTATCTTGTAATATATAACTTTATTTTGGGTAGTGATTGCAATGTTATTCCCTTTAGTTGATTCCTTCCTTTGTATGTTTTTGCCCTACGCTTTTAGGGAACTTGCCGGCGTAGGCACCTTTGCCGCGAGCGCTGAGTGCGGGACGTCAGCAGCTTGCTGGCGGTGCCATTACCGACAAGAAACCTTGTCGCGACTAGTTGCAGCTCACTTAAGTTGTTGAGCAGACTCGAAACAAAGTAAGGGCGCAACTAGCCATGAGCTGGTTCCTCCGCGCACGGGTTTTCCATACAAAGCATGGTCGTTCAAGGAAGATAACTTAAAAATTTAAAAAATCTGATTGCTCAAACTTTGGCAACTTAGCTTTTCTGTTGTTTTCTCTCCGGCAAGGCGAAACTTTCTTGAACGACGCCTGGTCCACACCATTATCTTCTCCTTCCCCCCCGGCAAACTTGTGGGCGAGAGGAACCTTCCTTTCCTTGAGAAAAGAGAGAAGAGAAAATAATGATATGGAGCCTTATGGCTCGTTATTGCTTACCGGGGGTGTTCGCTGCACAAAGTGTCAGATAACTCATGCAAAAAATAAAAAGCATGAAATTGACAAGATGTGCGGAGCACATGAGCTTTATTTATGCACAGGGTCTGCGCCTGGCTTTGTACAAAGGATTACATGCAACAGCGGCAAGACTTGTACAAAAGGTGGTTGCCGGAATAGGGTCCGACAACCGCGCCTTACGGGTAAAACCTACGAAGATGCTCGATGTTCCAGGAGTTGCTCACCGGAATGCCATCTTCGGTCTCAAGGCGGACAGCGCCAGGCCTAGTGACTCGTTTCACCCGATAAGGGCCTTCCCACTTCGGCGTCAACTTGTTGGAATTCTTGGCGGAATGAACGCGCCGAAGAACAAGGTCGCCTTCCTCGAGACTTCTGGCGTTAACTTTGCGGCTATGGTAGCGGCGCAAAGCTTGCTGGTAGCGAGCAGCTCGTACAGCAGCCTGAAGACGGTCTTCCTCAAGGAGCAGTGCGTCATCTTCCCGCAGCTGCTCTTGCCCAAGCTCATCATAAGCGAGCACTCGAGGTGACCCGTATACGAGTTCCGTGGGGAGAACTGCCTCTGCTCCATAGACTAGAGCGAAAGGTGTCTGGCCAGTGGCTCGATTTGGCGTCGTCCTGATCGACCAAAGAACCACCGGCAGCTCCTCAATCCAGTTTCTTCCGCACTTGTGCAGCCTGTCGAAAGTCCTGGTCTTGAGTCCACGCAGCACTTCAGCATTTGCCCTCTCCGCTTGACCGTTGCTCCTAGGGTGAGCAACAGAAGCGAAGCAGACCTTGGCGCCAAGATCTTGGATGTACTGCATGAAGGTGCGGCTCGTGAATTGCGTACCATTGTCAGTGATGATCCTGTTAGGGATCCCGAAGCGGCAAACAATCGACCTGAAGAACTTGACTGCTGACTGTGCTGTCACTTTCCTCACTGCTTCCACTTCCGGCCACTTTGTGAACTGGTCGATCGCAACGTACAAGTACTCAAAGCCCCCGACTGCTCGGGGGAAGCGGCCGAGGATGTTGAGCCCCCAGACCGAAAATGGCCAGGATAAAGGGATCGTCTGGAGAGTTTGAGCTGGCTGGTGTATCTGCTTGGAATGGAACTGGCACGCTTCACACTTGGTTACTTGTGCAGTTGCATCCTGGAGGGCTGTCGGCCAAAAGAAACCTTGCCGGAACGCTTTGCCGGCAAGTGCTCTGGCGCCAATGTGGTGACCACATATGCCTCCATGTATCTCTGCCAATAGCTTTTGTCCGTCTTCCCGGTGAATACACTTCAATTTCACACCGTTGCGTCCTCTTCTATACAGTGTGCTGTCGACAAACTGGTACATACTTGACTGTCGGGCTACTCTTTCCGCTTCTTCTTGCTCTTCGGGAAGTGCTCCTGTCTGAAGGAAACGGACAATCTGCTGTGCCCATGCTGGAGCTTGCGGCTCGACAACAAGGACTAAAGGCATATCTGCTGTTGCGGGAACATCTGCTTCTACGGCGAGAACCTGCGGCTCAGCCGGAGCAAAACTTGTCGGGAGCGTCTGCTTCAACGAAACAAACCCTGGGGCTTGTCGGAGCAGACCGCTCCTCAGCACTCTTGGCGTTGATCTTGGGGACCTTCTTGGTGGCGGCTTCGGGAATCTCTGCCGGAAAATAGTCACCAGAAATCAACTTCCTCTTCTTGCTCTGTCCAGTTGATGGCGTAACAGACGGTTGAGTCAGCTTGATCAGAAAGATCCCTGGTTCCACAGGTAGCTTAAATGCTGCGCACTTTGACAGGCCGTCGGCGATGTCGTTCTGAGCTCTTGGAACATGTTCCATCTGTAGGCCGACAAAGTGTTCTTCTAGCTTTCTCACCTCATCAACATAGGCTTCCATCAACGGACTCTGATAATTCTTATTCACTTGGCGGACGACAAGCTGCGAGTCACCCCTGACAATGAGCTTCTTGATCCCAAGGTCTGCCGCGATCCTGAGACCGGCAAGCAATCCTTCATACTCTGCAGTATTGTTTGTTGCTTGCTCCTTGGGAAAGTGCATCTAGACTACGTACTTAAGGTGCTCTCCGGTGGGTGCGACAAGCAGTACGCCAGCACCGGCGCCTTGCAGCGAGAAAGCACCATCAAAGTACATCAGCCACTCTTTGCTTGCTTCCTTAACGGGGATGCTCGTCTCTGGAATTTCTTCATCTGGTGTTGGCGTCCACTCTGCTATGAATTATGCCAATGCTCTGCTTTGGATAGTTGAAGTGCTCTCAAACTTGAGGCCAAAGCTTGACAGTTCCAGTGCCCACTCAACAATCCTGCCTGTTGCTTCTGGATTCTGCAGTATCCTCTTCAGCGGAAAGCGAGTGACGACTGTGATCTCATGTGCTTGGAAGTAATGGCGCAGCTTTCTCGAGGCCATAAGAAGGCCGAAAAGAAATTTCTGCACACCAGAGTACCTTGACCTAGCCCCCTGCAGAAGGGAACTGACAAACTAAACTGGGCGCTGCACCATTCTCTTCTGTATCTCCTCACGCTCCTGCGCAGATCCATCATTGCCGGGACCAGAGCTTGTCGGGGAAGCCTCCTGCTTGTCGCTGGATGCGCTTGCCGTGGTTGCTGGCTCATCATCAGCCTCCCTCTCCGCTACTAACGCAGCACTAACCACTTGATTGGTTGCCGCTAGATACAGCAGCAACTTATCTTGTGGCTTAGGTGCGACAAGTATTGGAGTGGAGGATAGGTATCTCTTCAAGTCCTGCAGCGCAGCCTCCGCTTCCGGAGTCCATTTCATTGGACTTGCCTTTTTCAATATTTTGAAAAACGGCAGGGCGCGCTCAGCAGACTTAGAAATAAACCTGCTGAGAGCTGCCACACAACCGGCAAGTCTTCGTACATCCTTGACGCGCTTTGGTGCTTCGATCTGCTCAATGGCCTTGATCTTGTCGGGGTTGGCTTCAATTCCTCGCTGAGACACGAAGAACCCGAGAATCTTGCCGGAAGGGACTCCAAACACGCACTTCTTGGGGTTAAGCTTGAGGTTGATCTTGCGCAGATTTGCAAAAGTCTCTTCTAGATCTTGAATCAAAGTTGGCTTGTCCCTGCTCTTGACCACTATATCATCCATGTAGGCTTCCACATTTCTGTGTATTTGTGGCTCAAAAGCGGTATGGACGACCCTTGCGAATGTTGAACCAACATTCTTTAAACCGAAAGGCATCCTTATGAAACAGTACGTGCCACAGGGAGTGATGAATGCGGTTTTCTCCTCATCCTCTTCTGCCATGAAGATCTGATGGTATCCTGAGTATGTGTCAAGAAATGAAAGCAAATCACATCCGGCCGTGGAGTCAACAATCTGGTCAATGCGCGGCAAGGGAAATGGGTCTTTGGGACAAGCTTTGTTAACATCAGTAAAGTCGATACAAAGCCTCCATTTCCCGTTTGCCTTGCGCACGACTACAGGATTAGCCAACCACGTGGGATGGAGCACTCCTCTGACAAGGCCTGCTGCTTCCAACTTCTTGATCTCTTCTGCGATGAATTCTTGGCGCTCCACTGCTTGCTTTTTGACTTTCTGCTTGACGGGCCGCGCATGAGGACAGACGGCAAGGTGGTGCTCAATTACTTTCCTGGGAACACCGGGGATGTCAGACGGTTGCCACGCAAACACATCGACATTCGCCCGCAGGAAAGCAATGAGCGCGCTTTCCTATTTAGGGTCGAGAGTGGCACTGATGGTGAAAGTACCACCAGTGTCGTCCTCCTTGGCGGACACCTTCTTGGTCGCTGGCGGAGCTGCCATTGTCTTCTTACACTTACCGGTGGAGCTCGATGGTGCGTCCTCGACGGTAGCGCAGCACTCCGAAGAGGTGCGCTTGCCGGAGTGGGCATCAGAACTCTTGCCGGACTTGGTCTTCTTCTTCCCCCCGGGAGCTTCAGCGGCAAGTGTCTCGTGATCCGTTGCGGCTGCTGCTTCCCGGTAGATCTTGTCGGCACAGATAAGAGCATCTTTCTTGTCGCCAGGGATAGAGATGACACTTATCGGGCCTGGCATCTTCAGCATGTTGTACGCGTAGTGAGAGGCCGCCATGAACTTGGCGAGCGCTGGACGGCCGAGAATCCCGTTGTAAGGCAATGGAAAATCGGCAACGTCAAAAGTGATCCTCTCAGTCCTGAAGTTCAACTCGCTGCCAAATGTCACCGGCAGCGTGATCTTCCCCTTCGGCTTGCTCCTTCCCGGGTTGATTCCTTGGAATGTGCCGGTCTCTTCGAGCTCGCTGTCAGGGACTTGGAGTTTCCGGAGCACAGCGGAGGAGATCAGGTTCAAGCCGGCCCCGCCGTCAACTAGCATCTTAGTGACCTTGAGGTTGCGGATAGTTGGTGAGACCAACATCGGCAAACACCCGACCGCAGTTGTGCGATCGGGGTGGTCCTCAATATCAAAGATGATAGGCATGCTGGACCATTTCAGAAGCTTGCGTGACTCGACGGGTGGTTCTGCTGCATTGACTTCCCGCACCCACTGCTTGAGTTGGCGGTGTGAAGTATGCAGAGAAGCACCACCGTCAACGCACAAGACCTCTGTGGCTTTCTGGAACTCCTGCTCGCTGGTCTCGTCATCATCCATGTCTTCGTCGTCGTCGTCGTCATCTTCATCCTTGTCGCGGCCGCGGGGAGGTCTGTCTCCTTGCCGCTGCTTGGCCTTGCCGCGGCGTCCTCCCCGGCCGGTGCGCTTCGTACCGGATCCTCCAGCACCTCCTTGGGCTTTCTCCTTGTCGCGTCGCTCGTATTCGGCCTTTTGCAGCTCGACAAGCTGCTCGACCTTCTTGCAGCTCTGGAGGTCATGGCCCTTGGTGCGGTGGATCTTGCAGTACTGTTTGTTGGTGTCGTCCTGCTTGTCGGCGGCCGCCACAGCCTGGCAGTTGGCGCATGCGGCAACCTCCTTGCCGGAGCTACCATCTTTGGCTTTCTTGGCGCCACCGTCGTTGCCGGACTGCTCAACAACTAGCACATCTTTGCCTTTCCTCTTCCTGTTGTTCCGCCGTCGGCTTTTCTTTGCCGGGGCAGCATCATCGCTGTCAGATCCTCCTGTTCCTGTATTCTCTCCGGGGAGTTTCCTCCCTTCCTCAGCACGTGCACACCTGTCGGCCAGGGCATACAGCTCACTGACGTCTCTGATCTTGCACATCGCCATCTCCTCCCGCATCCTGCAGTTACGCACGTTCTGGTGGAACGCGCTGATGACCGCGGCAGGGTGGACATCTGGGACGTTGCGTTGCACTTGGCTGAATCTCTGGATGTACTTGCATAGGGGCTCTCCTTCCTTCTGGGCGAGCAGATGAAGATCACTCTCCTGGCCATGAGGTTTGTGGCCGCCTGTAAAGGCGCCGACAAACTGATGGCATAGGTCTGCCCAGGAAGATATGGAGTTGTCCGGCAAGTGCATGAGCCAGGACCTGACGTTGGGCTTGAGCACCAGCGGGACGTAATTGGCAAGGATCTTGTCGTCGCGCCCCCCAGCAGCTTGCACCGCGATGGTGTAGATGCTGAGGAACTCCGACGGATGCAACTTGCTGTCGTACTTCTCCGGTACGTCTGGCTTGAAATTCTTCGTGCTGGGCCACTGGACTTGTCGCAGCTCACGAGTAAATGCAGGGCAACCTACCGCGTACGGCAGGTCGCCTGGTTCCCCTGGCGCACGCATGTCGTCGGTGGGTCCAGCGCGCCGGTCTGATTGACGCCGCGCTTCTCTTCGGCGCTCGATGCGAGTACGAGCGTCTTCTTGCTGTCGTTCGTGAAGAACTTGGCGCTGATCGCGGCGAGCTCGCGGATCTGATGAAGCAGTGGAGTAGCTGTCGTGGTGGACCCGGCGAGTCGGCGATCTTGGCCTTCGGGGCGGAGAGTGCACGGTGGTTGCACCCCCACCGCTCTTGTCGCCATCGGCTCGCACCTGGCTGGCTTGCCGCGGCTGCGATGTGGTCGGCTGCCGTGGAGTGTCGCCGTTGGAGAAGCCGATGAGACTCTGAATGGTGGCCCTCCAGTCGTCGATCTTGTCCGCCGTTGGAGGGAAGTCTAGGAGCAGTTGAGCTCGCGCCAAAGCTTCTGCTGGAGTGGCGGGTAGCGGTGGCGAACGGTGCAAGGAGCGGGATATGCTCGGACTTCTAACTGCGTTAGAAGGAGCAATATCCCGTCCAGGCGACCGTGCCTCGCTCGCGCCAGCACGTTGGCGCGCATGCTGGCCTGGAGCATCCCGAGATCCGCCAGCTCGATCTGGGTCCAGCAAGCGTATGGTACCGTGAGTACCACGACGCTGCCGGTCCTGCGCCTCCTGAGATGGGCGCGGTGCATCTACGGATGCTCGGTCGTCGTGGGAGCCGGCTACACCGCCGATGGGCAGCGCATCCTTGTCCTTGGACCTGGCGGCACCGTGGGCTCCCTCGTCGACGCCCGTTCTTCCGCCCGCGTCTTCCCCACCAGCCGTTTGCTCCGGCGGCGGTGGGTTCGACGTGGACGGAGCAGCCACCTCCGAAGACTTCTTCTTCGGCGGCATGTCGATGAAGTCGATGAAGATCTAGCTCGTGTGAACGCCGGATCAAGTTCACACAACCTCGACGCCCCCTACCTGGCGCGCCAAAGATGTCGGGGAAACTGCCTCCACGAGCACCTATGGGGACGGAGCCCCTTTCGGTTCGGCGGGGGGCGGAGGTCGCACGAAGAGCAGATCGAGGTGGAGCACACGAGCGGTTTACCCAGCTTCGGGCCGCACGGATGCGTAAAACCCTACTGATGCATCTGTGATCTGTATTGTGTTCTTGCTCGAGAGCGCTGAGTGCTACAGTACACACAAGCAGCTAACGAGACCGAGCGTTCTTTTGTCCCCTCCCCCCACTCTACGTTGTGCATGGGCCTCCTTCTATATGCTCAAGGGGTCTCCAACAGGTGGCGACGTAGGCAAGGGCAAAAATGGAAAAGGTTCTGCGGTTGGTACAGCTACCTGTACAGTGTATCATACCTAACCCTGACGGCAGGGGACAAGGGCATTAAATGCCTATCTACGTCGCCCAAACAGTGCAGAAAAGGGACCGTCAGGGACGCCACCGCTCGCCACGATGGCGATCTTGTCAGCGCCGCTTGCCACAATGCACCCCTGGCTGCACAGCCTCCCGCCACGTACGCCTGGAAGGGTCCCAGAGCAACACGTTGGTGGGTGTGCTGGAGCGCGGGTACAGAGTGGTTGCTTGCCGCGGCAAACGCCTTGCCGTGGCCGTTGTCTTGTCGCGTCCGGGAGCTTGTCGCTCGCCGGGTCTTGCCGGGACGCGTGGTGCGTCGCGGTAAGTGCCTTGAGATGCCTTGGTTGGCCTTCCCGGCAAGCTCCTCTAGCCGGGGCCTTGTCTTCTTGGCTTGAATACTTTGTTCTTGAATGGCTCCAAAGGAACCAAGTAGGTCCTTGGCGGTCACCTGGCAAGCCTTGCCGCGGGACGCTGCGACTGCCCGTGCACAAGTTCGGGATACTAGGGTACCCCTACTCTAGTACACCGACAGGAGCCCCCTGGCCTGGGCCATACACGGTGCCGAGCGCTGTTGGGCCAGGCCCAAAACAGGGCACGGGCACGCGCGGCCTGGATCACGCTGTATCTTACTCCGTATCCACCGCGCCCTCCCCGAACGGCACGCGTTGATTGCGGCGTCGTGGGAGAGATCGTGGGTGGTTTATTTATTCGGAAAGGCGGAACGTCCGCCCCCTCCCTCCTTATAAGCAGGGGAAACAGGGGCAGACCGCCCATCCGCCCGTTGCTACTCCAGACTCGAAAATCTCCGCCGCTCCCCTTCTTCTCAAAGCCGAAAGAGTGCAGCGCTCCGCCCCCATCGCCACCAGCACCACCAACGCCGTCGTCCTCCCTCACCACTCCCGCCATGGCTCCGAAAGCCGAGAAGGTGAAGTCGGCCGAGACGCAGCGGCTCGCGGCGCTGCGAAAGGAGCGGGCAATCTTCCCTCCTAGGCTTGCCGCAGAAGAGCTGAAGGAGTACTACTATCTCCTTGCTCAAAGCACCTCTTGCAAACTGCTTGTGGAGATTGTTCCTTGGTATGTGACTCCTCCATTGGTTCAATTAGTTTTTGTTCTAGTGCTTTATTCTTTGCAAATTTGTGCTGCATAGGTGACCATGTTCTTGAGCTTGCATGTCAAATTTATATGGTTCCAAGTAGTTCTAATGCTTGATATAGGCTCTAGGCACTTGTAGGAGTAGTTGCTATCAGTTTTATTGAAGTTGGTTCACTTTTTATTGAAGTTACTAAAAATTTCAGAAATTTTTCAGAGAAAAACAATATGCTTAGGAAGATGTTCCAAGGTGGTTCCTCAAAGAAGCAAGGACCCAGGCTTGCTATGCGTGATGCTGACGAGGAACCACCAAGAGACACTCCAGTGCGGCCTTGCGAATGGCCGTCGGAAAATTTTATGGATCGCGTAGGAATTAAAGAAGAATTTAAAGCATATTTGCGTAATGCCGGTCTTGAGGACTTTGAGGCTGACAAATGCCCCCAGTATCATGAT
Organism: Aegilops umbellulata; assembly: GCA_032464435.1. NCBI lineage: Eukaryota > Viridiplantae > Streptophyta > Magnoliopsida > Poales > Poaceae > Aegilops > Aegilops umbellulata. Next base: position 376,025,894 of record CP136057.1, read on the forward strand.
CTCACAAGTTCATTTGTGAGGAGGTTTGAGTATTCATCTTCGCGTAATTCTCCTTTAGTTATGTTTGATCTCTATGACAAATCTTATACCATGGACTTAGAGGATTTCACTTTTCCTTGCAAACTTTCATCATGGGGCAGTGTTAGGGATCCCCCTAAATCTGAATTTAGAAAATTTCTTGCTAGTATAACTGTAGGGGAATCTAGAGATATAACGCAGGCTACCATAGGGAGCATGCACTTTCCTGCTATACATTATTTTTCTCTCTTCATAGGTAGATGCATAAATGCTAAGGATGAAGCATGTCACGTGTGTGTCCCTGACCTTAGCATTCTTAGGAGTGCTGTGTGAGGAGACCAATCTTATCATATGGGAGCCATTGTAGATCGTAGGTTGCATCATAATAGATACAATGGAGATTTCTTTGGAGGAATTTATGCAACCCGCTTAGCTAATTTTCTTGAGATAGACATTCGTGAGGGTGATACGGAGTTGCCTCCTGCATATTTAGATTATAACTCCATGGCTTTGCACCAGTTTGTCGAGAGGCCGGAATCACCTCTCTTATATCGTTTAGTTTTTAACAAACGGCACATTGTCCGTATTACTCTCCCTGCTCCTGCCTTCTTTGATTCTCAGGCAAAATGAAGATATACTATCGCCAAAGAGGAGGCAGATGAGTACGAGAGGAGAGCAGAGACAGCCTGACTCCACGCTGCAGCTCAGCAGGAGATAACTGCTGCATCACAGTATGATCCCAGCTATTCTTCGTTGCAGTACGACCCCAACTACACTTACGGGTATCCGCCAGGCTATCCCTGGCAATAAACCAACTTAGGCCAAAAGCCTAAGCTTGGGGGAGTACGTATTTCTCACTGACATTACATTTATGCTCACACACAATCATTGCTAGATGTCGGTGCTCATACTCTTTCACTGTAATATCCATGCTAGTTTATTTTCTTCTTCCTGCTTTCTTCTTGTGTGTTTGATAAACCTTAAGAAAAACCAAAAAAATTAGTAGTAGTTTACCTTCCTGCTGTAGTAGTAATTAAAAAGAAAAACCCAAAAATATTTCCCGTTCTTCTTTTGCTTGTTGGGAGCTTTCCCGTGTAAATAGCTTTTATTTCTTTTCTTTGGGAGTCAGTAGGAGAAGACCATGATTAAATTGTTGAAGTAGCTCTTATATGCATTATTGTTGATTTAACCAAGAGCCCATATTGCCTTGTCTTCTCCTGTTTATTGAATGCTCGCAGATTCCAGCTTAGTCCAATGCACGTGCACTCTTATTATTATTCACATCATTCGGTGGTGCAAGTGAAAGGCAATTATGATGATATATGATGGACTGACTGAGATGAGAAAAGCTGATATGAGCTCGGCCTCTTTTGTTTTTGTAAATATGATGAGTTCATCGTTCTTGATTCAGCTTGTTATGAATAAACATGTTTGCAATGACAATTAGAGATCATAGTTGCTTGTGTCATGCTTGATTAGCTATGAGTTATAATGGTTTACCTTGCGTGCCAACATGCTATTCAAATGGTTATGATGTGGTATGATGGGGTGGTATCCTCCTTTGAATGATTTAAGTGACTTGACTTGGCACATGTTCACGCATGTAGTTGAAACAAATCAACATAGCCTACACGATATTTATGTTCATGGTGGATTATATCCTACTCATGCTTGCATCCAACGTTTATTAATTTTAATGCATGTACATGGTTGTTGTCGCTCTCTAGTTGGTCGCTTCCCAGTCTTTTGCTAGCCTTCACCTGTACTAAGCGGGAATACTGTTTGTGCATCCAATCCCTTAAACCCCAAAGTTATTCCAGATGAGTCCACTATACCTTCCTATATGCGGTATCTACCTGCCGTTCCAAGTAAATTTGTATGTGCCAAACTCTAAACCTTCAAATAAACATTCTGTTTTGTATGCTCGAATAGCTCATGTATCAACCAAGGCTGCCCTTATCTTCCATGTTAGGCGGGTTATTCTCAAGAGGAGTGGACTTCGCTCCTCACTCACGAGAAAATGGCTGGTCACCGAGATGCCCAGTCCCATGCTTTATGCAAACTAAATCAAATTTAATTGCAAACAAAACTCCCCTTGGGACCTGATGTATGTTGGAGGCACTCGTTATTTCGATCAAGCCATGGATTGCGTCGTTGTACAAAAATAGGGGTACACTTTTTGTACCCCTATAACTGTGCACGGGCAGTCTGAGCCACGAGCACCACCACACAAAGCAAGACAAGGGAGGTGAGCCAGGGTAAGACCGAAGCTCAAGAGAACTAGAACGACGCCAAGACCAAGACCACGAAGAGCGAAGGGGGACGAAGTGGACTCCCCCGGCAAGAACCTTGCCAGGAGACAATTTTAGCGACCCCGGCAAGACCCTTGCCACGGCGACTCGCCCCGCGCCTACGGAGCAAATCACCCTTGAGTCCACTGCCCCCAAAGGGCAAGGATTCGGGAGACATCCCCGTGGTGGCATGCAGATCTTTGTGAAGACATTCAAGATCAGATACGCACTAAGGAGACGATAACCCTTGGTGGGATCCCAGCCGAGGAAGACCACAAGGCCCCCGGAAAGCGCCTTGCCGGGGATGACAGCAGGCGACCCTTGCCGGGGCCCCAGCAAGGCCCTTGCCGAGGACTCTCGCAGGGCCACCATCAGGCCCACACCGACTAAACCTCCACCATCGTACGCATGTAGCTGCTGACCCAACCAGCTGGGCAGGCACCTGCGTGGCAGCATGCAGATCTTCATGAAGACCCACCATTGCGCCACCTCAGCTGACTGCCTACCTACATGGCATCACGGGCATCGCTGACCAGGGCGCGTGTCGACACAAGAAGGAGCGGCGACGGACTAGACAGGTTTCTCCCCCATCCCCGATAAAGCAGGGACACCTAGGCAAGACGCATTAAATGCGCCTTGTCATGTAATGCGAAGGATAACCTCGCATCACTGTACCCTTTCCACCTCCTGTGTGCCACTGTGGGAACCCCTTTTTCTATAAAAGGAGGCCTGAGGCGACCAGGAGAAGGATTCGGCTTTTTTGGAGCTCCCAACGCCCCAGAGCTAGTTCAAGAACAGGAATATACATCCACCAAAGCAGGAGTAGGGTTTTACGCATCCTCGCGGCCCGGACCTGGATAAACAAACCGTGTACTATCTGTTTGATCCGCTCTTCTCACAACCCCGCGCCCCGCTAACCGCAGTAGGGATTCTTGTGATCCCATAGGTGTCGTTCCCACCGACATCTTTGGCGTGCCAGGTAGGGGGCGCAGTTGTGAGAATCGGCTTTAGCAGTTAGTTCGACGCTTCTTCATCATCATGGCGCCCAAGAAGAAGACGAAGGTGGCGGTTGGCCAGTCGGAAGACGGACAGCCCGTCCCGACGCGGGCGAGCAGTGGACCGGTCGCAGAAAGGACCCGGGGTGTTGCTCGCGAACACCAACACCATCCCAACAGCCGGAGTTTGGGAGGCGGCGATGTTTGTGCGCCTAGTAAAGGGCCACACGTCGCCAAATCCAAAGGCGGAGCCAGGCCCTCCGCGGGTGGAGCGGGGCCTTCCAAGGTCATCGCCACCCCGCCCGAAGGCGACGCAAGGGCCTCCAAGACTCCCACGCCGGCGCCAACAGCGCGCTCCTCCCAGGCAGCGCGCGACGAACGACGTAATCAAGCCGAAGAACCCGGGCGTCGCCACGGGAAGAGCCCCGAGCGCCACTCCCGGGACGTAGAAGACATGCCCTGGTGAAAACAGCATGCGATCGCGGGGTCGTGATAGAGCTCCTTCTGACATGGTCAGAAGTCAAAGCGCATCGCGATCCGTGCAGGTTTCGCTGCCACCGACGCCAGCAGAGGCCCTGGCGCGCGCGCAGTTGCTCCTCGACTTTCCTCCCACTACGGGGAAACTCGACGAATGGAGAGCCACTATCCGAAGCCTTGTTGCGGTGGCCAACAAATAAGAACCAAGTCCGGTGGGGCCCCTAGGTCGACACTCTGATGGAGTCCCGCGCACCAGTGGCAGAAAAGCCGGCGGCGCCGCGACCACGGTGCATTCACCTCTTCCCCATCCGGTACCGCGGACGCCGGCTCGTCGCGACGTCACGGGCGACGACATCTCCATAACATCGTCTGACCCACGGACCCACTGTGACCAGCGCCAAGTTCTTCGGGAACGAGCCCATGAAGACGCTCGAACCACTATCGAGCGCCGGCGCGGAGCGCGCCACCAGTCAGACAGGCGAGCAGGGCCTGCTGTGAACCGCCCGGCCCCGGAGAGCCTTGGAGGCCTACCTTACGAGGTAGGTTGTCCGGCTTTTACCCGTGAGCTGCGGCAGTTCCAGTGGCCCACTCACCGCACCTTCAAACCTGACGTTGGCGAAAAGTACAACGGCAAGACTCACCCGTCCGAGTTCCTCAGCATCTACACCATCGCGATGCAAGCTGCCGGAGCCCGCGACGATAAGGGAGGTATCAACAAACAATACAACCTTTCTCGGTCTGGGAACTCGACATACTGGGCCCTTTCCCCCGCGCTGTCAGGGCTTTGAGTACTTGTACGTTGCAATCGACAAGTTCACAAAGTGGCCAGCAGTGGAAGCAGTGAGGAAGGTCACAGCACAGTCAGCCGTCAAGTTCTTCAAAGGACTGGTGTGCCGTTTTGGTGTACCCAATAGGGTTATCACCGACAACAGCATGCAGTTCACAAGCCACACCTTCATGCAATATATTCAAGACCTCGGCAGCAAGGTCTGTTTCGCTTCCGTTGCTCACCCACGAAGCAATGGTCAAGCTGAGAGGGCAAATGCTGAAGTACTACGAGGCCTGAGGACAAAGACCTTTGACAGACTGCACAAGAGTGGAAGGCGCTGGATTGATGAATTGCCGGCAGTTCTTTGGTCAATCAAAATGACACCAAATCGAGCCACCGGCCAGACACCCTTTGCCCTGGTATACGGGGCAGAAGCAGTTCTCCCCACGGAACTCATATACGGGTCACCTCGAGTACTCGCTTATGACGAGCTTGAGCAAGAGCAATTGCGGCAAGATGACACAACGCTCCTTGAGGAAGATCGTCTTCGGGCGGCTGTGAGAGTAGCGCGCTACCAGCAAGCCTTGCGCCGCTACCATAGCCGCAAGGTTCATGCCCGAAGCTTTGAGGAAGGCGACCTTGTTCTTCGACGCGTTCAATCGGCCAAGAATTCCAACAAGTTGATGCCAAAGTGGGAAGGCCCTTATCGGGTAATATGAGTCACCAGGCCTGGCGCAGTCCGCCTGGAGACCGAAGATGCCGTTCCGGTGAGTAACTCCTGGAACATTGAGCATCTTCACAAGTTTTACCCATGAGGCACGGCTTGCCAGGCCCCCCGGCAAGCCACCTTTTGTACAAGCCTTGCCGATGACGCATGTAACCCTTTGTACAAAGCCAGGCGCAGACCCTAAGCATAAATAAATGAAGCGCTGGCGCCCTAAGTTATAGCATGCATGCTAGGTCGAGTCTCGTCCTTGGTTAGGGTTGATAGTGCTTAGCGGCGACTAACCCCTAGCTTAGAGGTCGAGTGTGCGTCTCTTTGTCTTTCTTTTGTCTTCTTTGGTTCACAGGACACACAGATATCCATGCCGAACCACTTGGGGAGAAAAAAAGAGGAATAAACCAGCATCTAGCCCCCGGCAAGCCAGTATTGCCGGGGGCTGCAAGAGCAAAGACTCACCCACGTCAAACCAGGGTTGCTGGGGACTGCAGCTTCAGATAAGTTCTTCATCCCTTATCATGCATTCCATTATGGACTGAGGTATGTGAAACCTCGTTTTCCCCTAAGCTACCGTGCTTCCCCTAACTCTAGGCCCTAGGGCTCGTTCCTGGGGCCAAGTTTGGTCGTAGTCGCGACAGTGAAAGGATGAAACAAGGAGCCTGAACCCGCCTCATCCCTGCCTCCGCCAAAGGCGTGAGAAAGGTCGAGCGAAGTGAGGAGACGGCAAGGCCTGTTGCCGGGCAAGGAAATGTTTATCTTGAAGATATCAAGGATTTACTCCTTGTCGTGGGTTCCACCCGCGAACAAATGACCCGGCAAGCATCCCTTTTTCATTAAAAACATTTCACTCAGGTACAGTCCATAGGGAATGAAAAACATGAATGATGGGATTACAAGTTTTAAATTCAACAAAGGCCCGAAAGCTTACAAACTAAAAAGAGATAAGGTGCCCGTAATCCTTTTCTTGTCCCTCTCCTCAGGAGGCAGGTCAAGGAGGCGAGAAGGGCAAAAGAAGCACCTAGGCAAGCTACGGGTGGCAGAAGATGCAAAGAGAACTTCTCGGTGGCCGTCCGAAGGCTGGATGGTGATGGCGGCGCCGGAAGCAGAGCTCGAAGACGAGGCGGCAGGACGTCAGCACGCGTCGAAGGCATCGGTGCCCGCGTACTCCGACTTGACGGCCTTGCCGCCCGCCCTCTTCCTCTTCCGCAGCCTCCCAACACCAGCCGCCCAAGGAGACGACCCCGAGAAGTTCAAGGAGTTGGCGACACGGATGATGGGGTCGCCGGTGCCGCACGGAGCGGCACCCGACACCTAGTCGGGCCCGTCCTCCTGCCGCCTATTGCCCTCATCGTCGCTGCCGCTGTCCTCCTCGTCACTCCTGCCCGAGGAGGAGTCTTCACTATCAGAAGAGCTCTCCACGCAACACCTTTTACGGGTCCCAAAGAGCCCGAAGACCTTGACGGAGAGAAGGCCACCCTCCATCAGCTTAAAATGGAGAGTGAGCCCCTCCGTCAAGCTGCGGATATGAGCAAACGTCTTCCATTCCCGATGAAGATACATCACGTGAGGAGCGGGGAAGTCGACGCGGACCCGCGTGCCACTGATCCCGTAGCCCCTCATGTGCAGCCGCAATGACTCCGGCGGATCCAGCTCCATCTCATGCGCAGCCTGACGAAGAACTCACAAGGGTCATCCCCAACATGGCCCTCCATTGGAGGAGGAGCTGCTGGCGGAGGCGAGGCTAGCGCGCCACCCCGTCCTCCTCTTCCTCGAGCGCCCCGGCCTCGCCCACGGCCTCGCCTCCTCCCCCTTCCCCTCGTGGCCGGCTCTGCCACCACAGGCGCAGGAGAAGGAGGGACGCGTTGTCGAGCGGCGACCCTCGCCGCCACTGTTGAAGGACCGGGATTCCCTCTCTCCATGACGGATGGAAGGGAGGAGCAGAAGCTGAAGGAAGAAGATGATGAAAGAATGCGGGACGCCATCCCCCCCTCTCGCTCTTTATAAAGGATCAGGGTTGGGGCTCGGCCGCCCCGCTCGGCCAATCGAGACACGGAAGGCGCAGGGAGCCAGGACCGACCCGCCGCCCCAACCAGCGACGGCCCGGTTTCCCGCCTCCACCGGTTGCCACCCCAGGCGCATGGGAGACACGTGGTGGATGTGCAGAACCAAGGGGACGGGTGAGACGACCTCTCCCCACCCCGTGATTGTGGGGAGTGGATGCCTTGAAGATCGCGCCTCAGCCCCATTCAGTAAATGGGTCGCGCCTCCACGCCTCCCTCCGTTTATGGGGAAGGCGCGAACCGCCCCTTTACTACGACGTGACGCATGCGTGCAGAGACCAACCCCACGCATGCCGCCCATGTCACACGCGCCTCCCCACGCCGCGCCACGCGCGGGAATCGTGGGAAGCGCAGCGCGCGAAGAATCTTACCGTGGTAAAAACCGCCCCGCCTGCCCGCCCACCTTTTCTGGGCCTAGCCCAACAACGCGTTGCGCTTATGTGTGGCTCAGGCCCGGGGGCTCCTGTCGATGTACAAAAAGAGGGGTACACTTTTTGTACCCCTATAACTGTGCACGGGCAGTCTGAGCCACGGGCACCACCACACAAAGCAAGACAAGGGAGGTGAGCCAGGGTAAGACCGAAGCTCAAGAGAACTAGAACGACGCCAAGACCAAGACCACGAAGAGCGAAGGGGGATGAAGCGGACTCCCCCTGCAGGATCCTTGCCGGGAGACAGTTTTAGCGACCCCGGCAAGACCCTTGCCACGGCGACTCACCCCCGCCTACGGAGCAAATCACCCTTGAGTCCACTGCCCCCAAGGGGCAAGGATTCGGGAGACATCCCCGTGGTGGCATGCAGATCTTTGTGAAGACATTCAAGATCAAATACGCACTAAGGAGACGACAACCCTTGGCGGGATCCCAGACGAGGAAGACCACAAGGCCCCCGAAAAGCGCCTTGCCGGGGATAACAGCAGGCGCCTCGGCAAGACCCTTGTCGGGGCCCCGACAAGGCCCTTGCCGAGGACTCCCGTAGGGCCACCATCAGGCCCACGCCGACCAAACCTCCACCACCGTACGGATGCAGCTGCCGATCCAACCAGTTGGGCAGGCACCTGCGTGGCAGCATGCAGATCTTCCTGAAGACCCACCACTGCGCCACCTCAGCTGCCTACCTACCTACATGGCATCACAAGAATCGCTGACCAGGGCGCGTGTAGACACAAGAAGGAGCGGCGACGGACGAGACAGGTTTCTCCCCCGTCCCCGATAAAGCAGGGACACCTAGGCAAGACGCATTAAATGCGCCTTGTCATGTAATGCGAAGGATAACCTCGCATCACTGTACCCTTTCCACCTCCTGTGTGCCACTGTGGCAACCCCTTTTTATATAAAAGGAGGCCCGAGGCGACGAAGAGAAGGATTCGGCTTTTTTGGAGCTCCCAACGCCCCAGAGCTAGTTCAAGAATAGGAATATACATCCACCAAAGCAGGAGTAGGGTTTTACGCATCCTCGCGGCCCGAACCTGGATAAACAAACCGTGTACTATCTGTTTTATCCGCTCTTCTCACAACCCCGTGCCCCGCTAACCACAGTAGGGATTCTTGTGATCCCATAGGTGTCGTTCCCACCGATAGATTGATGCTTGTTGGTGGAGGGGGAGTATAAACTTTACCATTCTGTTTGGGAACCGCCTATAATGTGTGTGACATGGAAGATATCGCAATCTCTTAGTTGCTATGTTGACAATGAAAGTATACCGCTCAAAATATTATCTATCTCTTTCAAAACCGAGCTCCGGCACCTCTACAAATCCCTGCTTCCCTCTGCGAAGGGCCTATCTATTTACTTTTATGTTGAGTCATCACCCTCTTATTAAAAAGCACTAGCTGGAGAGCACAGCTGTCATTTGCATTCATCACTATTAATTTATATTGGGTATGACTATGATTGGATCTCTTTTACCATGAATTACAATGTCTAGTCAGTCCTTGATCTTTAAAGGTGCTCTGCATTTAGTTTTGCGGTCTCAGAAAGGGCTAGCGAGGTACCATCTTGTTATATCATATTATGATTGTTTTGAGAAAGTGTTGTCATCCGAGATTTATTATTATGGCTTGCTAGTTGATTATGCTATTGATATGAGTAATTATGAGACCTGAGAATTATTGCAAATGTGGTTAGTTATGATCTTTGCTGAAAACTTGAATGCTGTCTTGACATATTTACAACAACAAGAGCAAACAGAGTTTGTAAAAGTTTTATTTTTCTCTTTTAGTTTGACAACTGAATTGCTTGAGGACAAGCAAGGGTTTAAGCTTGGGGGAGTTGATACATCTCCGTCGTATCTACTTTTCCAAACACTCTTGCCCTTGTTTAGGTCTCTAACTTGTATGATTTGAATGGAACTAACCCGGACTGACGTTGTTTTCAGCAGAATTGCCATGATGTTGTTTTATGTGCAGAAAACAAAAGTTCTCGGAATGACCTGAAACTCCACGGGATATCTTATAAAAAATAATAAAAAATCCTCGCCAAAGATGAAGACCAGGGGGCCCACACCCTTTCTACGAGGGTGGGGGCGCCCCCCCTAGGGCGTGCCCCCTACCTCGTGGCCCCCCTGGAGACCCTCCGACGCCATCTCCAACTCTATATATTGGCTTCCGGGGAGAAAAAATAAGAGAGAAGAAATCATCGCGTTTTACAATACGGAGCCGCCGCAAAGCTCTAAAACCCCTCGGAAGGGCTGATCTGGAGTCCGTTCGGGGCTCCGGAGAGGGGGATTCGTCATCGTCGTCATCATCAACCATCCTCCATCACCAATTTCATGATGCTCACTGTCGTGCGTGAGTAATTCCATCATAGGCTTGCTGGACGGTGATGGGTTGGATGAGATTTATCATGTAATCGAGTTAGTTTTGTTAGGGTTTGATCCCTAGTATCCACTATGTTCTGAGATTGATGTTGCTATGACTTTGCTATGCTTAATGCTTGTCACTAGGGCCCGAGTGCCGTGATTTCATATCTGAACCTATTATGTTTTCATGAATATATGTGAGTTCTTGATCCTATCTTGCAAGTCTATAGTCATCTACTATGTGTTATGATCCGGCAACCCCGAAGTGACAATAATTGGGACCACTCCCGGTGATGACCATAGTTTGAGGAGTTCATGTATTCACTATGTGCTAATGCTTTGTTCCGGTTCTCTATTAAAAGGAGGCCTTAATATCCCTTAGTTTCGATTAGGACCCCGTTGCCATGGGAGGTTAGGACAAAAGATGTCATGCAAGTTCTTTTCCATAAGCACGTATGACTATATTCGGAATACATGCCTACATTACATTGATGAATTGGAGCTAGTTCTGTGTCACCCTATGTTATGACTGTTAAATGATGAACCGCATCCGGCATAATTATCCATCACTGATCCGGTGCCTACGAGCTTTCCATATAGTGGTTCTCGCTTATTTACTTTCCCGCTGCTACTATTACAATCACTACAAAATACCAAAAATATTACTTTGCTCTCTTTACTCTTTTATTACCGTTACCACCACTATCATATTACTTTGCTACTAAACACTTTGCTGCAGATACTAAGTTTCCAGGTGTGGTTGAATTGACAACTCAGCTGCTAATACTTGAGAATATTCTTTGGCTCCCCTTGTGTCGAATCAATAAATTTGGGTTGAATACTCTACCCTCTAAAGCTATTGCGATCCCCTATACTTGTGGGTTATCAGTGATTAGTTACTTTTTTTCTTGAGGTCACGGGAGAAATCATGTTGCAAGTAATCATGTGAACTTGATATGTGTTCGATATTTTGATAGTATGTATGTTGTGATTCCCTTAGTGGTGTCATGTGAACGTCGACTACATGACACTTCACCATATTTGGGCCTAAGGGAATGCATTGTGGAGTATCAATTAGATGATGGGTTGCGAGAGTGACAGAAGCTTAAACCTCAGTTTATGCGCTATTCCGCAAGGGACCGATTGGATCCAAAAGTTTAATGCTATGGTTAGAATTTATTCTTAATACTTATCTCATAGTTGCGGATGCTTGCGGGAGAGTTAATCATAAGTAGGAGGTTTGTTCAAGTAAGAAAAGCACCTAAGCACCGGTCCACCCACATATCAAATTATCAAAGTACCGAACACAAATTAAACCAACATGATGAAAGTGACTAGATGAAATTCCCGTGAACCCTCAAGAACGCTTTGCCTATTATAAGAGACCGTTTTGGCCTGTCTTTTTGCCCAAAAGGATTGGGCTACCTTGATGCACTTCTGTTACTACTATCATTACTTGCTCGTTACAAATTACCTTGCTATCAAACTACTCTGTTATTTAGAATTTCAGCACTTGTAGACATTACCTTGTTGAAAACCACTTGTCATTTCCTTCTGCTCCTAGTTGGGTTCGACACTCTTACTTATCTAAAAGAGCTAAAGTTGATCCCCTATACTTGTAGGTCATCACCGAGCGTGTGTTCCAGGAGGGCATATCCCCGACGGTTTCTGGGTCGTGTGGGAATGACCCCCTTATCGCCGTCACACACTAGGCGACGGTTCCAAAAGCCGTCGCGGAAAGGGGTTAAAAACCGTTTGTATAGCACCTCGTTGTAATAGTGACTAGGGCCCGAGTGCCATGATTTCAGATCTGAACCATTTATGTTTTCACCATTATTTCTAAGTTCTAGATCCAATCTTGCAAGTTATATACATCTATTACATGTTATGATCCGTAAATCCCAGGGTGACAGTAATTGGGATACTTTCCGGTGATGACCGTAGTTTGAAGAGTTCATGCATTCACTATGTGTTAATGCTTTGTTCCGGTTCTCTAAGGAGGCCTTAATATCTTGTAGTTTCCTTATGGACCCCGCTGCTACGGGAGGGTAGGACAAAAGATGTCATGCACGTTCTTTTCCATAAGCATGTATGACTATTTACGGAATACATGCCTACATTATATTTATGAACTAGAGGTAGTTCTATGTCGCCCTAGGTTATGACTGATATATGATGAATATCATTTAACGAATTCATCGATCCAATGCCTACGAGTTTTCCACATGTTGCTCTTACTAAGTTACTATTGCTATTTCTACTGTCACAACTGCTACAAAATTATTGTTATCACTGTTACCATTACTATTAATGTTACCATTGCTATCAAAACTATCATACTATTGTGCTAGTAATCACTTTGCTGCAGATATTTAATCTCCAGGTGTGGTTGAATTGACAACTCAAATGCTAATGCTTACAAATATTCTTTCGCTCCCCTTGTGTTGAACCAGTAAATTTGGGTTGAATACTCTACCCTCGAAAACTGTTGCGCTCCCTTATACTTGTGGGTTATCAGTTGTGCACGAACTTTGCTAAGTATTCGGCGACTCCCATCCATTGCAACGACCCCGAGCTGGCCACTGTCAGTAGTGAGCTTGCATGTGCCTTCGTCGGCTTCACCATCACCTACCTGGGCATCCCTCTTTCTATTCGCAAGCCCTATGTTTTTTCACTTCGCCCAATCATCGAGAGAGTTGCCAAGAAGCTCTCCACCTGGTGCGCGGCGCTCCTATCCCGCAGTGAGCCCCTTGCTCTTGTCTGTCACGTGATCTGTGCGATCCCATCCCATATCATAGTGGTTATTGCTCTCTGTCCGACGATTCTCAAGCAGGTGAAACCGGACCATTCGAGAGTTCCTCCGGAATAGCAATAAGGAAACCCGCGGCGGCCATGGCCCGATGCACTGGCAGTGCGACTGTCGGCCCCTCCAGCTAGGCGACCTTGGCATTTCGAACCTTCACCATCAAGGGATCTCACTCCGTGTATGACGGTTGTGGTTACAACGTACTGACTGACACGTCTCCATCGTATCTATAATGTTTTATTGTTTCATGCCAATATTATACAATTTTACATACTTTTGGCAACAATTTATATGATTTATTGGACTAACATATCGATCCAGTGCCCAATGCTAGTTCCTGTTTTCTGCATGTTTTTTGTTTCGCAAAATATCCATATCAAACGAAGTCCAAAGGCGATAAAAATTTATGGAGAATTATTTTGGAATATTTGTGATTTTTGGGAGGTGGAATCAACGCAAACAGGGGGCCACAACCACCACAAGACACCTGGGCGTGCCAGGCAGCCCAGGCGCGTGGTGGTGGGTTGTGCCCTCCTCATAAGTTGGTTGGAGCTCTACTTCAGGTGCAAGGAAGCTTATATCCAGAAAAAAATTGTGTTAAAATCTCAGCGCAATCGGAGTTACAGATCTCCGGGAATATGTTTTTGGCCAGAAAACAGGAACACGAAATAGAGGAGAAGAGAGAGGGAGATCCAATCTCGGAGGGGCTCCCGCCCCTCTGCCGCCATGGAGGCCATGGACCAGAGGGGGCACTCTCCTCCCATCTTGGGGGGAGGCCAAGGAAGAATAAGGAGGAGGGGGCTCTCTCCCCCTCTCTCTCTCTCGGTGGCGCCGGAGCGCCGTCGGGGCAATCATCGTGACGGCAATCTACACCAACAATTTCGCTGTCGTCAACACCAACTCTCGCTCCCCCTCTATGCAGCGGTGTAACACCTCCTTTCCCCGCTATAATTTCTACTTAAACATGGTGCTCGATGCTATATATTATTTCGCAATGATCTATGGCTATCTTATGATGTTTGAGTAGATCCGTTTTGTCCTATGGGTTGATAGATGATCATGATTGGTTTGAGTTGTATATTTTATTTTGCTGTTGTCCTACGGTGCCCTTCATGTCGTGCAAACGGAGGGATCCCTGTTGTAGGGTGTTGCAATACTTTCATGGTTCTCTTATGGTGGGTGGCGTGAGTGACAGAAGCACAAACCCGAGTTTGGGGGTCATTGTGTATGGGATAAAGAGGACTTGATACTTAATGCTATGGTTGGGTTTTACGACCTTAATGATCTTTAGTAGTTGCAGATGCTTGCTAGAGTTCCAATCATAAGTGCATATGATCCAAGTAGAGAAAGTATGTTAGCTCATACCTCTCCCTCATATAAAATTGCAACAATGATCACCGGTTTAGTTACCGATCACCTAGGGACAAATGACTTTCTTGTTGACAAAAGCTATCTACTTTTATTATCTTGCATTTTATTCATAGTTTTATTCTCGCAAAGTACTCGTAGTTTTATTCTTGCAAAATAGTTTCATGCTTGTTTTACGTAATGCAAACGTTAAGTGTGCGTAGAGTTGTATCGGTGGTCGGTAGAACTTGAGGGAACATTTGTTCTACCTTTAGCTCCTCATTGGGTTCGACACTCTTATGTATCGAAAAAGGCTACAAACGATCCCCTGTACGTGTGGTTTATCAATACCTTTTTTTGGCGCCATTGCCGGGGAACAATAGCGTGGGGTGAATATTCTCGTGTGTGCTTGTTTGCTTTATCACTAATTAGATTTTATTTTTTGCTCTTGTTTTCTATCTCTAGTTATGGGTAGGAAATGCAAAATACCAAAAAATTAGTTGTACTTGCTACTCATGGAGATGGGGAACCTCCTAAAACCCTCGATGCTTGTTATGTGAAAAATATTAAACACTACTTTGATAATCCTGAGAAAATCTCATTCAACATGATAATGGGAGACACGTTGGATCAACGTGAATACTTTAGGGACTATCGCTTGACACGGAAAGGGAATTTATTATGGGATCAAATTGATATGTTGCATTGGTATGCTTAGAATTTATGCCAGAGATATGATTATACTTGTTGCTCTAGGATGAACGCTCTACACCTTCGCTTTTCATGCAAATTTAATGATAATGAAACCTTAGCTTCTTATGCTAATGGTAAATATGATTACTATGATGTGGAACGAATAGAAGAATTTGATGCTTTTAAGGGTGCTTATGAAATTGAATCTTTGTTTGAAAAGTATGAAGATTATGATGGTGATTCAGTTTATAGACTTGAAAATTTTGCTATACTTAAATATTGCTATGAGAATTATAAATACAATTCCGATATTGATGTATTTATTGAGGAAGTCTCCGCTATGCAAGAGGAGACTAATATTTTGCAGGAGTCTATGGAAGAAGGAATTGATGAAACTGTGAGCTGATTGGATGAAAAATATGACGGGAAGAGAGAAGAACAAAAGGACGAAGAGTGGATTAGCTACCCGTGCCCACCTTCTAATGAGAGTAACTCTCCAACTCATACATTGTTTAATATCCCTTCATGCTTACCAAAGGATGAATGCTACGATAATTGCTATGAACCCATTGATTCTTTTGAAATATCCCTTTTTGATGAAATTGATGCTTGCTATGCTTGTGGCCAAGATGCCAATTTGAATTATACTTATGGAGATGAACTTGCTATAGTTCCTTATGTTAAGAACGAAATTGTTGTTATTGCATCCACACATGATAGTCCTATTACCTTTTTGAATTATCCAAACTACACTATATCGGAGAAGTTTGCACTTATTAAGGATTACATTGATGGGTTGCCTTTTACCGTTGCACATGATGATTTTGATGAATATAATATGCATGTGCTTGCTGCTCCTACTTGCAATTATTATGAGAGAGGAACTACATCTCCGCCTCTCTATGTTTCCAAAACGATAAAATTGCAAGAAACTACTTATGCTATGTATTGGCCTTTACTTGATATGCATGAAATTTTCTTTTATGATATGTCGATGCATAGGAAGAGAGTAAGACTTCATCATTGCATGATTTATGTTGCTTTGTGCTCACTACTAAATGACAAATCATTGTTAATTAAAATTGGCTTTGATATACCTTGGGATCCGGTTGGATCCATTACTTGAGCACTTTATGCCTAGCTTAATTGCTTTAAAGAAAGCGCTGCTAGGGAGACAACCCGGAAGTTTTAGAGAGTCATTTTTTCTGTTGAGTGCTTTAATAAAGTTTAAAACCAAAAAAATATAGAGGTGAACTTAAAACTTCACAAAAAGAAAAGTGAAAGTGAGAAAGACGAACACCGTTGAAGTGGGGGACGTCCTTGAACTTTGTTCATGCCCGGGGAAACTTTCTGAATCTCGATTACAGAAACTTTTCAACAACAAAAACAATAGAAAAGCCTTTAGTCCCAAACAAGTTGGGGTAGGCTAGAGGTGAAACCCATAAGATCTCGCGACCAACTCATGGCTCTGGCACATGGATAGAAAGCTTCCACGCACCCTTGTCCATAGCTAGTTCTCTGGTGATACTCCAGTCCTTCAGGTCTCTCTTAACGGACTCCTCCCTTGTCAAATTCGGTCTACCACGACCTCTCTTGACATTCTCCTCACACTTTAGCTGTCCGCTATGCACTGGAGCTTCTGGAAGCCTGCGCTGAATATGCCCAAACCATCTCAGACGATGTTGGACAAGCTTCTCTTCAACTGGTGCTACCCCAACTCTATCTCGTATATCATCATTCCAGACTCTATCCTTCCTCATGTGGCCACACATCCATCTCAACATACACATCTCTGCCACACCTTACTGTTGAACATGTCGCCTTTTACTCGGCCAACACTCAGTACCATACAACATTGCGGGTCGAATAGCCGTCCTGTAGAACTTGCCTTTTAGCTTTTGTGGCACTCTCTTGTCATAGAGAATACCAGAAGCTTGGCGCCACCTCATCCATCCGGCTTTGGTTCGATGGTTCACATCTTCATCAATACCCCCATCCTCCTATAGCATTGACCCCAAATATCGAAAGGTCTCCTTCCGAGGTACCACCTGCCCAACAAGGCTAACCTCCTCCTCCTCACACCTAGTAGTACTGAAACCGCACATCATGTACTCGGTTTTAGTCCTACTAAGCCTAAACCCTTTCGATTCCAAGGTTTTTCTCCATAACTCTAACTTCCTATTTACCCCCATCCGACTATCGTCAGGTAGCACCACATCATCCGCAAAGAGCATAGACCATGGGATATCTCCTTGTATATCCCTTGTGACCTCATCCATCACCAAGCAAAAAAGATAAGGGCTCAAAGCTGAACCCTGGTGAGGGAGTCCTGGATTAGGGGGTCCTCGGACAGCTGGACTATATCCTTTGGCCGGACTGTTGGACTATGAAGATACAAGATTGAAGACTTCGTCCCGTGTCCGGATGGGACTCTCCTTGGCGTGGAAGGCAAGCTTGGCAATACGGATATGTAGATCTCCTCCCTTGTAACCGACTCTGTGTAAACCTAGCCCCCTCCAGTGTCTATATAAACCGGAGGGTTTAGTCCGTAGGACAACAATAATCATACCATAGGCTAGCTTCTAGGGTTTAGCCTCTACGATCTCGTGGTAGATCAACTCTTGTAATACTCATATCATCAAGATAAATCAAGCAGGAAGTAGGGTATTACCTCCATCGAGAGGGCCCGAACCTGGGTAAACATTGTGTCCCCCGCCTCCTGTTACCATCCGCCTTAGACGCACAATTCGGGACCCCCTACCTGAGATCCGCCGGTTTTGACACCGACATTGGTGCTTTCATTGAGAGTTCCACTATTCCGTCACCGTAAGGCTTGATGGCTCCTTCGATCATCGGCAACGATGCGATCCAGGGTGAGGTTTTCCTCCCCGGACAGATCTTTGTATTCGGCGGCTTCGTACTGCAGGCCAATTTGCTTGGCCATCTGGAGCAAATCGAAAGCTATGCCCCTGGCCATCAGGTCAGATTTGGAAACTTGAACTACACTGCCGACATCCGTGGAGACTTGATCTTCGGCGGATTCAAGCCCATGTCAGGTGCACCGCACGATCATGACGAGCATGTTTTAGCTCTGCCGTCGGTCAGTGTTCGGGAGATCACGCCTGCAACTACTCCGACCCTTAATCCGGGACAAATTGCGCCATCGGAGGACGGGTGGATAGACCCCACCACGAAAGTTGCACTCTTAGTGGCGATAGGGCCGAATACTGACTTCACCTCCCACGAGACCCGTGTTGCCGAATCATTGGATTCGTCCCCGGCCACGGACTCCGAGCCGCTTGTGTCTGTGCCCACCAAATCTGATTGGGTGCCGATCATGGAGTTCACCTCCGCGGATATCTTTCAGCACTCGCCTTTTGGCGACGTGCTAAATTCATTAAGGTCCCTCTCCTTGTCAGGAGAACCTTGGCTGAACTATGTCTGGCTAGAGTGGGATGCAGACGACGAGGAAATTCGTGACCCACCCACCACCCACTTAGTAGCCACTATCGATGATTTAACCAACATGCTCGATTTCGACTCCGAAGACATCGACGGCATGGACGACGATGCTGGAGAGGAACAGGAACCATCGCCCACAGGGCGCTGGACAGCCACTTCATCACATGACATATACATGGTGGATACACCCAAAGAAAACAATGACGAGGAATGGAAGGATGCAGCGAAGGACAGCTCCCTCGAGAAGCAACCAAAGCATCGGCGTAGGCGCCGCTCCAAATCCCACCTCGGCAAAAACAGCGATAACAGCGCAACAGAAAATAACACCCCAGTCGACTCCAGAGGAAACGACGACCATAGTGACCCAGCGGCAGAGTAGGATGAACCAGCAAACGACGAACATAGTACGGATCTGCTGTCCGAACACGGCGACGCCAAGGATAAAGCTCATCAACCTCCCTCCGAAGAGGAAAACAGTCCGGACGAAAATGCACACATCATCCCGGAAAGGCACTTGGAACAAGAGAACCTCTGCAGAAGGCTTATTGCCACCGCGAGGAGTCTGAAGAAGCAGAAGCAAAGGCTTAAGGCCACGCAGAATACGCTCAACAGTAGATGGAACAAAGTGCTCGACAATGAAGAAAAGTATGGTGGTAGTTACCACACAAAGAGCTATCCAAAGCGCAAGTTGTTGCCTGAATTTGATGATGAGGCCTTAGAGCCCACATAGCCAAAAAATAAAACAGCCGACCGATCGGATCAACCACCTTGTGGCCGCGATAGAGCGGCTAACAAGACAGCACATAAGTCAGCACACGCTTCATGTGAGGACTTGCATCAGAAGACCGGCGCGACCAGATCCATCTACGGATCAAGGAAACGCGCTCCAGCGCACAACCAAAACTGAACACTACAACCGTTAGAACGCCACGACACATCCAAATACAGGGGTGCCGCACACCCCCTATGTTTCACCGATGAGGTGCTGGACCACGAATTTCCAGAAGGATTCAAACCAGTGAACATAGAGGCGTACGACGGAACCACAGACCCTGGGGTCTGGATTGAGGACTTTACCCTCCATATCCATATGGATTGCAGAGACGATCTCCACGCCATCAAGTACTTGCCCTTCAAGATGAAAGGACCAGCTCGGCACTGGCTAAAAAGCCTCCCCGAAAACTCAATCGGAAGTTGGGAGGAGTTTGAGGATGCTTTTCGGGCTAATTTTCAAGGGACCTATGTCTGACCTCCGGATGCAGACGATTTAAGTCATATAATTCAACAGCCCGGAGAGTCAGCCCGAAAGTTTGGAACATATTTCTCACTAAGAAGAACCAAATCGTCGACTGCCCGGACGCCGAAGCCTTAGTAGCTTTCAAACACAGCGTCCGAGACGAATGGCTCGCCAGACACCTCGGCCAAGAAAAACCGAGAACAATGGCAGCCCTGAAAAGCCTCATGACCCGCTTTTGCATGGGCGAAGATAGGTGGCTAGCCCGTAGTAGCACCAACGACCCAGGCACATCCGAAGTCAGGGATGGCAATGGAAAACCACGACGGAGTAAGAGCAAGCATCGAAATAAAGAAGACAACCCAGATAACACGGCGGTAAACGCCGGATTCAGGGGCTCTCGACCGGTCAGCGGAAAAAGCCTTTCAAAGGCAGCAGAGATGGACCGTCCAGCCTAAACAAGATTCTAGATAAACTATGTCAGATTCATGGCACCCCCGACAAACCTGCAAATCACACCCACAGAGAATGTTGGGTCTTCAAGCAGTCTGGTAAGCTAAACTCCGAACACAAGGGGAGGGAGGCACCAAGTGAAGACGAGGATGAGCCTCGCCAGCAAAGCACTGGGGGACAGAAAAAATTCCCACCAGAGGTTAAAGCAGTGAACATGATCCATGTGACGAAGAAGAGAAGCAAACATGCACTCCGAGACACACGCGTCGTAGAGCCCGTCACCCCTAAGTTCAACCCCTGGTTGGCCTGCCCGATCACTTTTGATCGCAGGGATCACCTGACAAGCATCTGACACGAAGGATTGGCCGCTGATGTCTACTACGCAACCTTCTCCTTGTAGACGTTGTTGGGCCTCCAAGTGTAGAGGTTTGTAGGACAGTAGCAAATTTCCCTCAAGTGGATGACCTAAAGTTTATCAATCCGTGGGAGGCATAGGATGAAGATGGTCTCTCTCAAACAACCCTGCAACCAAATAACAAAGAGTCTCTTGTGTCCCCAACACACCCAATACAATGGTAAATTGTATAGGTGCACTAGTTCGGCGAAGAGATGGTGATACAAGTGCAATATGGATGGTAGATATAGGTTTTTGTAAACTAAAAATATAAAAAAAGCAAGGTAACTAATGATAAAAGTGAGCATAAACGGTATTGCAATGATAGGAAACAAGGCCTAGGGTTCGTACTTTCACCACTGCAAGTTCTCTCAACAATAATAACATAGGTGGATCATATAACTATCCCTCAACATGCAACAAAGAGCCACTCCAAAGTCACTAATAGCGGAGAACAAACGAAGAGATTATGGTAGGGTACGAAACCACCTCAAAGTTATTCTTTCCAATCAATCCGTTGGGCTATTCCTATAAGTGTCACAAACAACCCTAGAGTTCGTACTAGAATAACACCATAAGACACAAATCAACCAAAACCCTAATGTCACCTAGATACTCCAATGTCACCTCAAGTATCCATGGGTATGATTATACGATATGCATCACACAATCTCAGATTCATCTATTCAACCAACACATAGAACCTCAAAGAGTGTCCCAAAGTTTCTACCGGAGAATCACGACGAAAACATGTGCCAACCCCTATGCATAGGTTCATGGGCGGAACCCGCAAGTTGATCACCAAAACATACATGAAGTGAATCACGTGATATCCCATTGTCACCACAGATATGCACGGCAAGACATACATCAAGTGTTCTCAAATCTTTAAAGACTCAATCTGATAAGATTACTTCAAAGGGAAAACTCAATCCATTACAAGAGAGTAGAGGGGGAGAAGCAACATAATATCCAACTTTAATAGCAAAGCTCGCGATACATCAAGATCGTGCCTAATCAAGAACACGAGAGAGAGAGAGAGAGAGAGAGAGATCAAACACAGAGCTACTAGTACATACCCTCAGCCCCGAGGGTGAACTACTCCCTCCTCGTCATGGAGAGCGCCGGGATGATGAAGACTGCCACTGGTGAGGGTTCCCCCCTCCGGCAGGGTGCCGGAACAGGGTCCCGAGAGGTTTTTGGTGGGTACAGAGGCTTGCGGCGGCGGAACTCCCGATCTAATCTCTGTTCTGGAAGTTTTAGGATACGTAGGTATATATGGGTGCAGGAAGTACGTCGGTGGAGCTTCGGGGGCCCCACGAGGCAGGGGGCGTGCCCTAGGGGGTGGGCGCGCCCCCCACCCTCGTGAGCACCTCCCTTATCTCCTGATGTGGGGTCCAAGTCCATCTGGTAGCTTTCCTTCCAAAAATAACTTCTTTAGTTGATTTCGTTCCGTTTCGACTCTGTTTGTTATTCCTTTTCTTTGAAACACTGAAATAGGCAAAAAAACAGCAAATCTAGGCTAGGCCTCCGGTTAATAGGTTAGTCCCAAAAGTAATATAAAAGTGGAAAATAAAGCCCAATGTTGCCCAAAACAGTAGATAATATAGCATGGAGCAATCAAAAATTATAGATACGTTGGAGACGTATCAGCCGCCTTGATGTTAGACCCAATAATAAACGGATACCATCTCACACGAGTCCTTATGGACGGCGGCAGTAGTCTTAATCTGATATATCAAGACACGGTCCTCAAAATGGGGATAGACCCGACAAAAATCAGCCACAGTAATACTACCTTCAAGGGAGTAATACCAGGCCCAGAGGCCCGCTGCACGGGCTCACTAATACTAGAGGTTGTATTCGGTTCTCCCGACAACTTCCGAAGTGAAAAGTTAACCTTCGACATCGCTCCATTCCGAAGCAGCTATCAAGCACTACTCGGAAGAGCAGCTTTTGCTCGTTTTAATGCAGTACCGCATTACGCTTCTCTCAAGCTTAAGATGCCCTGTCCACGCGGCATCATCACAATTAGCGGAAATATTGAACGTTCCTTACACGCGGAAGAATGTGTGACGGCTTTAACAGCCGAACACTAAACGGCCCCTCCAACCAGAATAAATGATCGGTCGTCAAGACCGCGGACACGGCTAGACGAGTCTGACGCATTACTAGCTATAGCAGCTTAGATAAACCCGAGATTGGTTTGATGGTTATACCCCCATAGACGGTACCAGGGGCTTCTCGCGTGTAAACAGGGCTAGTTCGGCTCAACTTTACTTATCTTGAATTTTAATGGTTTATTGAGAATTACCAATTTTTCGCACGACAACTTTCACCTAAGTTCTTCTCTTTTACAGATGATAATCATGCTACACCCTTCCAGGATATGGCACAATGGAGACACAGGCGCAGACGTGCAGCAGGGACCCGCTCAAAGGTTCCTTTTTAGATTAAGACCCTTTGTAAACCTTTTTTACTGTCTCTTGTTGTTCACATCCTCTGGATACTCAGTACAACCGAGAAGGATGCTGACGTTATTGGAATTTCGCCACGTCAGAACTTTGCACGTACCTGGATACTCGGGATTCATTATCAAGGGCATTGCTTAGCCCGGCATATGCTATAAAGACCGAATACCTTAGGGAGTGTTCGACGTCGCGAGTTTGGCCCTATATGCATCAGCTCCGAATCATGTCTTTGGTCAAATGTTGGGTTTGCCCGGCTCCCATGTTTTGCTACCTTATGTTCCGCTCTATCGGCTAAGGTGGCACCGGGAGAACTACTCCGATTGTGCCCTGGTTCATCCGGATGAGCACCTCAATAGAGAAAGCCGAAAACTGACTGTCATGATAAAGCGCGAGACTGGTCAACCACTCGATGACTTAGCGAAATCTTCGAGATTCCTCCGCATTAACGAAGGTTCGTTTCCCGGTCATGTATGTACGCGCCCCGTATTCGGACGAGCGCGGAGGTACCAGGGGCTATATAGTAGTCCCACCGTCAAACTCCTATGGCTAAGTGAAAGTGTTAAAGCAATATAGTTCGATTGCCTCATTCGCTGCGCTATCACCTCCTTAATGGACCAAGACGTTGGATCAAGTGTGAATACACATTTTTTGCGAACACCCCCGCATTATATGCGTGGGGGCTGCAGCTGACGACTGCAAACTTTCAGGTTATATACATATATACATAAACGGACGCACAGGAGGCATCATAATACTTTCAGGGAAAAGTATAAACGCAGCCTTTATAATTTAATAAACATTGTTCTTACAATGAGAATACATGTCACTAGAACATAATATTCTTCAAGCACTGAGCCTCTATTAAACGAGCGCCTTCAAGGACTTCTTCAAAGCAGTGCTCGGCAGATACTCGGCCCACGGCTGAGCTCTGGGTTGCAATAGTGGTGGCCTCCATCTCCGCCCAGTATGTCTTGACACGAGAAAGAGCCATCCACGCACCCTCTATGCACGCCGACCTCTTCATAGCGTCGATGCGCGGCACAACACCAAGGAACTATTGCACTAAACTAAAATAACTATTCGACCTTGGCCCTTCCGGCCACAGATGATCCACAACAGACCTCATGGCAAGCCCGGACAACCTATGGAGCTTGGCCCACTCGGCCATTCGCTCATTCAATAGCAGCGGACGCACTGGAACGTTGAACTGTGACTAGAACAACTTTTCTACTTCACGATCTTTTTGATCTTTGAAATACTCGGCCGCATCAGCAGCACTTGCTGCCAAATCCACATATGCGTCTGCAGAACTCCATAGTTGATCAAGAGGGGCATACTTAGGATCTCCGAACTTCATCCGCAACAAAAAGGGCTTCCCAGTCGCGATATCCCCGGCTTGACGCAGCTCCTCCTTCGCCGCTCTGATTTTAAAGCGGGCGTCCTTGGCCGCTACCATGGCCTTCTCCAGGTCCGTCATCTTCGCTCGATTTTCCTTTTCAAGAAGTATGTAACGGTCGGCGGCATCCTTAATTTCAACAGCCATCTTGGCTATTTTATCCTTGCTTTGGCAATGCGCAGCCTGTTCGGCTCTCAGCTCTTCGTCCGCCTTTAGAGCGGCCGCATCACTCTCCTTGGCTTGCTCCTTGGATCGGGCAAGTTCCGCCCGAAGGGTCTCACGGCCGCAGCCCCATTTGTAGTCACAACATATTAAAGATACTAGCATCATGCTCCTCTTACTATGTGTTGATCACCGGAGAAATCACATACCCTGTGCCTCGTCGAGACGCTTGTTTACAAGCATGATGTCGGCATCTGCCGCATCAAGCTGCCGCTTCAGCTCGGCAAACTCACCAGTCCGGCTAGCCACCGGACCTTCAGCCACCTGCACATGAAGGCGGCATGATTATTCCTGGGACTATGATCCTCTGTTTGCCACCATTTTTGACAGCAACCAGAGTCTCAGGGTCTACTATCTGCATATGGCACACCTAGCATGTGCGGTACCATAAGAAACATACACTATTTCACGTACCTCAAAACCTTTCAGCAGACTCATAAAAGCTTCATGCAACCCGCTTTCGGCGGATGAAATCCTCTCAACCACCATACCCATTAGCGTACGATGCACCTCTGAGATAGCCGCTTGCTCCAGAAGATCCTTCAGTGTGTCCGATCGCACACCAGCCGGTTCCGGACTCTTTCTATTGCTCTCCTTAGGAGCCGAATACTCCGGACTTCGGGTGGCTGAAGGATTACCCTCTGGCCTTGGCGGATCAGGAAAAACCCTCCGTGACGACACCTCAGGGTCGCCCGCCTCATGAGGCGGGGTGGCATGGGGAGGTGTTTCGCTCTCCATCATCTCCGGAAGAAGATCCCCCGAAGACAAACTCTGTCAAGAAGGGCTATGATCCGAACTACAAGATATATGCTTCGGTTATTGTCCTCAGAAGTAAAGCAGGATATTTTTACTATTAAGTACTTTTTGTTTACTTACAGCTCGGTGGAGTGCTGATCCCCTTGCGGGCACTATGCAGCAAGGGTACCCTCTGGGGCCGGACCCTCTGGCGAAGATTTCTTCCCTCGTTTGGAAACCATTGTTTCCAAGTCTTCAAAGGTGGTCCTCTTCCTTCCCTGGGAAGAGGGAATTTCAGATTCTTCTCCCCGGTTATCCTCCTACGCGGAGGCGCTAATTCCCCCGGTTTGGATGAATAATGAGCGAGGCCCGCTTTCAGCCTCTTTATTCCCCCCTTTATCTTCCCCTGAGGACGCCTAATCAGGCGCCAGCTCAAGCATTCTGGCCAATACCGGATCTGCTGAGCCTTCGGGAAGGGGGGCCGAACACCTGATCATATTCGCCTTTTTACCCAGTCCTGGTCAAAGAGCGACTTTTCAAAATGATGTTGTGATAAATAAAGAGACAACGTGTTCGGCCGAAGGACTACTTACTTGGGTATCTGGACGATTGCAGCTCAGACCCGCATCCTCGGTGGTATCCGGACACCTTATTTCTGGTCCGAAGAACAATTTGTACATCTCTTCGAGCGTCATGCCGAGGAAGTGTTGAATAGCTCGCGGTCCTTCCGGGTTGAACTCCCACATACAGAGGGGTCGATGTTTGCAAGGCGGGACTCGACGAACTAGCATGACTTGCATTACCGTAACCAGGCTGACATCTCTCTCGAAGAGATCTCGGATGCGACTCTGCAATATCGGCACATCATTTACTGGCCCCCAGTCCAGCCCCTTGTTGATCCATGACGTCAGTTGTGGCGGGGGGGGCGAGCGAAAGGCAGGGGCGGCCACCCACTTGGTACCCCGGGGAGCTATGATATAAAACCACTCCCGTTGCCATAAACTGGACACCTCTGGGAAGGAACCCTTTGGCCATGGAACATCGGCGCCTTTGCTTATTACGGCACCTCCGCACTCTGCATGTCGCCCCTCAATCATCTTCAGCTTCACATTGAAGGTCTTGAGACATAGGCCGAAGTGTGGGATAATGCGGAGGAAGGCCTCACACACGACGATGAACGACGAGATGTGAAGGATGGAATCCGGGGCCAGGTCATGGAAATCCAGCCCATAATAGAACATGAGCCCCCTAACAAAGGGATCTGGAACAAGGCCTAGCCCTCGGAGGAAGTGAGAGATGAATACAACGCTCTCGCCGGGTTCGGGAGTGGGAATGACCTGCCCTCGAGCAGGCAGCCTGTGCGAGATTTCGGCGGTCAAATACCTAGCCTCTCTTAGCTTCTTGATGTCTTCCTTTGTGATAGAGGAGGGCATCCACCGACCTTTAAGGATGGATCCGCACATGGTTGAAGGTCCGAAGCGCCTGACCTGAGCCTCGGGTGTTGAAACTCGAGGCGGGGGAAGGATTCGATCGAGTATGAGAAGAAAAAGGACAGGCATTGGCCTCTTTATAAAGAGGGTGAATATCAAGCGTCCTCCTCGTGGCCGTTTGGGACTTGCCTAAAAACAAGGAGTCATACCAATGGGCACGATTTGGTTACCCACGTCCGTATTGATGAGAATCCCGTAATAAGGGGGACACGATCTCTGCTTCGACAAGACGTGCCAAGAAAACCGCCTCGCAATACGAGCAGTAGCTGGTTGAGAAAAATAGTTCGAATAATGACCGGGCCGTGGTATGATGTCATGCTGCCAAACGTGTCAGCAGATTAGATTTGTGGAAATATTATTCTCTCTGCGGTGGTATGTGGAACTTGTTTTGCAGAGCCGAACACTATCCTTGTGTTCAAAATCTTCTATGGAGTATTCGGAGAAGGAACCCGCCTTGCAATGCCGAAGACAAATCTGTGCGCCGGACTCATCGTCATTGAAGCCTGGTTCAGGGGCTACTGAGGGAGTCCTGGATTAGGGGGTCCTCGGACAGCCGGACTATATCCTTTGGCCGGACTGTTGGACTATGAAGATACAAGATTGAAGACTTCGTCCCGTGTCCGGATGGGACTCTCCTTAGCATGGAAGGCGAGCTTGGCAATACAGATATGTAGATCTCCTCCCTTGTAACCGACTCTGTGTAACCCTAGCCCCCTCCGGTGTCTATATAAACCGGAGGGTTTAGTCCGTAGGACAACAACAATCATACCATAGGCTAGCTTCTAGGGTTTAGCCTCTACGATCTCATGGTAGATCAACTCTTGTAATACTCATATCATCAAGATCAATCAAGCAGGAAGTAGGGTATTACCTCCATCGAGAGGGCCCGAACCTGGGTAAACATTGTGTCCCCCGCCTCCTGTTACCATCCGCCTTAGACGCACAATTCGGGACCCCCTACCCGAGATCCGTCGGTTTTGACACCGACACCTGGTGCAGTCCTATCTTAATCGGGATGTCATCAGTGTCGGCATCTCTTGTTCGAACACTTGTCACAACATTATCATACATGTCCTTGATGAGGGTAATGTACTTTGTTGGGACTTTGTGTTTATCCAAGGCCCACCACATGACATTCCGCGGTATCTTATCATAGGCCTTCTCCAAGTCAATGAACACCATATGCAAGTCCTTCTTTTGCTCCCTATATCTCTCCATAAGTTGTTGTACCAAGAAAATGGCTTCCATGGTCGACCTCCCAGGCATAAAACCTAATTGATTTTTGGTCACGCTTCTCATTCTTCTTAAGCGGTGTTCAATGACTCTCTCTCATAGCTTCATTGTATGGCTCATCAGCTTAATTCCATCGTAATTAGTACAACTCTGAACATCCCCCTTGTTCTTGAAGATTGGTACTAATATACTCCGTCTCCATTTTTCTGGCATCTTTTTGCCTGAAAAATGAGGTTGAAAAGCTTGGTTAGCCATACTATTGCTATGTCCTCGAGGCCTTTCCACACCTTAATGAGGATGCAATCAGGGCCCATCGCCTTGCCTCCTTTCATCCTTTTTAAAGCCTCCTTGACCTCAGACTCTTGGATTCACTGCACAAAATGCATGCTGGTCTCATCAAAGGAGTCGTCCAGTTCAATGGTAGAACTCTCATTCTCCCCATTGAACAGCTTGTCGAAGTACTCCTGCCATCTATGCTTAATCTCCTCCTCCTTCACCAAGAGTTGGTCTGCTCCGTCCTTGATGCATTTGACTTGGCCAATATCCCTCGTCTTCCTCTCTCGGATCTTGACCATCTTATAGATGTCCCTTTCGCCTTCCTTCGTGCCTAACCGTTGGTAGAGGTCCTCATATTCCCGACCCCTCGCTACACAGACAGCTCATTTGCGGCCTTCTTCGCCATCTTGTACTTCTCCATGTTGTCTGCACTCCTATCCAGGTGTAGGCGTCTGAAGCAATCTTTCTTCTCTTAAATCGCCTTTTGGACAACATCATTCCACCACCAGGTATCCTTATCTTTGCTTCTCCTCCCCTTGGACACTCCAAACTCCTCTGAGGCCACCCTGCGAATGCAAGTCGCCATCTTCATCCACACATTGTCCGCATCCCCTCCTTCCTCCCAAGGGCCCTCCTTAATGACCCTCTCCTTGAACGCCTGAGCTACCTCCCCCTTGAGATTCCACCACTTTATTCTAGCGACTTTGGCATGCTTATCCCACTGGACACGAATCCAAAAGCGGAAGTCAGCAACCACCAGCTTATGCTGAGGTAAAACACTCTCTCCACATATCAATTTACAGCCTAGGCACGCACGTCTATCTTCTCTTCTCGAGAGGATGAAATCAATCTGGCTAGAGTGTTGGCCACTACTAAAAGTCACCAGATGTGATTCTCTCTTTCTAAAGAGGGTGTTAGCTAGAAACATGTCATAGGCTAGAGCAAAGCTTAAGACATATTCACCTTCTTGATTCCTGATGCCATAGCCAAAGCCCCCATGTGCCCCTTCAAAACCTATGCTAGATGTACCCACGTGGCCATTCAGATCTCCTCCTATGAAGAGCTTCTCGCCAATCAGTACACTCGTAACCATGTCTTCCAGGCCTTCCCAGAACTCCCTCTTGGTGTTCTCATTGTGGCCTACTTGTGGGGCATACGCGCTGATAACATTGAGAACGAAGTCCCCGACTACAAGCTTGACCAGGATAATCTGGTCCCCACGTCTCTTGACATCTACCACTCCATACTTGAGGCTCTTGTTGATCAAGATGCCTACGCCATTTCTGTTTGCAGCCGTCCCCGTGTACCACGGCTTGAAGCCGGTATCCTCCACCTCCTTTGCCTTCCGACCCCTCCATTTGGTTTCTTGGACGCAAAGGATATCAACACCTTTCCTCACCGTTGCATCAACTAGCTCTCGAAGCTTCCCTGTCAGAGATCCTACGTTCCAGCTACCTAAGCGAATCCTCCTAGGCTCGGCTAGCTTCCTTACCCTTCACACTTGTCGAGTCAAATGCGAAGACCCTTGCTCATTTTCCACTACATCCGGGCACCGATGTAGCGCGCCAATAAGGATGCGACGACCCGATCCTCGCGCACTTGCCACAGTATCCAGATCAAGATACGGCGCGCCACCAGGGGGTGACGGCCTGGCCCTTGCCCATTTTCCACCACACCCGGGTTCCAATGTGGTGTGTCGCTGAGAGGGTAACGCCCCAACAAAAATCTTTTGGGTTTCATCTCCATAAGACTGGCTGAGTTTTTACGTTGGCTCGCCAAGCATATCACAACCCTCCTCCTTTACCCGAGCTTGGGACCGGCTATGTTGAGACAACATAGGCGGATTACAAAAACTTTTCAACAAAAATAATTATCCCTTGTACAAATCCATTATATCATAAAAATAATGTGCCAAGATTTGCCTTTAGGATGATTGGATTGCTTGTTGGTACGTGCGGTGTAAAAATAGAAACTTTGGCTATAGTGCGTGATTTTACATTTTTTACTGGAACGAAAAAAGTTTCTGAAACTTTTTGCACGGTATTGCTATACAAATTGTTTATTACGTCCTAATATTTCGGAATGTTTGGAGTACCAGAAGTACGGTTAAAGTTCAGATTACTACAGACTGTCCTGTTTAAGACATATTCTGCTTTTGATGCATTGTTTTATTTGTTTTGATGAAACTATCGATTTTATCAGGGGTATAGGCCATGGAAAAGTTATAATACAGTAGCTACAATGCAAAAAAATAAGAATGGGTTTGCAACAGTACTTAAAGTAGTGATTTGCCTTATTATACTAATGGATCTTACCAGTCTTCTGTTAAGTTTTGTGTGGATGAAGTGTTGAAAGATTGAGGAGGTCTTGATGTGAGGAGAAGGAGGAGAGGAAAGACCTCAAGATTGGGGATGACAAAGGCACCCCAAGTAAATATTCAAGGAGACTCAAGCGTCAAAGCTTGGGGATGCCCCGGAAGGCATCCCATCTTCTTCAATAAGTATCGGTATGTTTTCAGTTTCGTTCATGTGATATGTGTAAATCTTGGAGCTTCTTTTGTGTTTAGTTTTCATTTTTATTTTATGCACCATGCTGGTATGAGATAGTTCATGGTTGATTTATAGAATGTTCATTGCACTTCCCTTATATCTTTTGAGTATGGCTTTACAGAATGCTTCATGTGCTTCACTTGTATCATTTGAAGTTTGGACTGCCTGTTTCTCTTCACATAGAAAACCGTTGTTTGTAGAATACTCTTTTGCTTCACTTATATTTATTAGAGTATGGTATTTTGTAGAAAGAATTAAACTCTCTTGCTTCACTTACATCTACTTCGAGAGTCCGCAGGAATTGGTCAATTACATCGTTAGTCATGAAATCCTGCATAAAACTTATGGATCACTATATATATGATATGTTTGATTCCTTATAATAGTTTTGCGATATAGAGATGATAATATGTGGGAGGTACTAGTAAACGGTTGTGGTTAGTAAGAATATTGGTGTTAAGATTTGTGATTCCTAAAGCATGCATGTATAGTCTCTCGTTATGCTATAGTAATAATATTGATTTATTATTGATTGTCTTCCTTATGAGTGGCGGTCGGGGATGAGCGATGGTCTTTTCCTACCAATCTATCCCCCTAGGGCATGCGTAGTAGTACTTTGCTCCAAGGGCTAATAAACTTTTGCTATAAGTATATGAGTTCTTTATGACTAATGTGAGTCCATGGATTATACACACTCTTACCTTCCTGCAATTTGCTAGCCTCTTAGGTACCGTGCATTGCCCTTTCTCACCTCGAGAGTCAGTGCAAACTTCGCAGGTGCATCCAAACCCCGTGATATGATATGCTCTATCACACATAAGCCTTATTATATCTTACTCAAAATAGCCACCATACCTACCTATTATGGCCTTTCCATAGCCATCCTGAGGTATATTGCCATGCAATTTCCACTGCTTCCGTTTTGATGACTTGAGCATTCATTATCATATTGCTTTGCATGATCGTAAGATAGCTAGCATGATATTTGCATGGCTTGTACGTTTTTATAGCGTTTTCATGCTAGATCATTGCACATCCTGGTACAGTGCCAGAGGCATCCATATAGATTCATACTTTGTTCTAGGTATCGAGTTGTAATTTTTATTTCTTTTGAGTTGTAAGTAAATAGAAGTGTGATGATCATCAATATTCATTATTAGAGCAAGTCCCAGTGAGGAAAGGATGATGGAGACTATGATTCCCCCACAAGTCGGGATGAAACACCTAACAAAAAGAGAGAGAAAAAGAAAAAAAGAAAAAGAAAAAAGAAAAAAGAAAAAAAAGAAAGAAAGAAAAGACAAAGAGAGAAGGGGCATGCTAATACCACACTTGTGCTGCAAAGTCGCACCATGTTTTTCATGTAGATGGTCTCCTATGTTGTCACTTTCATATACTAGTGGGAATTTTTCATTATAGAGTTAGATGCACACCCACTTAGTTTCATGTTGAGCTTTCATACACTTATAGCTCCTAGTGCATCCGTTGCATGGCAATCCCTACTCCTCGCGTTGATATCAATTGATGGGAATCTCTATAGCATGTTGGTTAGCCGCGTCGATGTGAGACTTTCTTACCTTTTGTCTTTTCTATATTTACCCCTATCATCATATTCTATTCCACCCATAGTGCTATATCCATGGCTCGCGCTCATTTATTGCATGAGGGTTGAAAAAGCCGAAGCGCGCTAAAAAGTATGAACCAATTGCTTGGCTTGTCATCAGGGTTGTGCATGATAAATACTTTGTGTCAAGAAGACAAAGCATGACAAGAATATATGATTTTGTAGGGATAACTTTCTTTAGCGTTGATATTTTGAAAGACACAATTGTTTGTTGGGATGCCTGAGCATTGACGTCTTTATGTTAAATTATAGACTATTGCTTTGAATCACTCGCATCTTAATATTCATGCCATGATTAGATATATGATCAAGATTATGCTAGGTAGCATTCCACATCAAAAATTATTCTTTTTATCATTTACCTACTCGAGGACGAGCAGGAATTAAGCTTGGAGATGTTGATACGTCCCTGTCGTATCTATATTTTTTGATTGTTTCATGCCAATATTATACAACTTTTACAAACTTTTGGCAACAATTTATATCATTTATTGGACTAACATATTGATCCAGTGCCCAGTGCATGTTCCTGTTTTCTACATGTTTTTTTGTTTCGTATAATGTCCATATCAAATGAAGTCCAAATGCGATAAAAATTTACGGAGAATTATTTTGGAATACTTGTGATCTTTGGGAGGTAGAATCAACGCAAACGGGGGCCCACAGCCACCACAAGACACCTGTGCGCGCCAGGCAGCCCAGGCGCGTGGTGGTGGATTGTGCCCTCCTCATACTTTGGTCGCAAGGAAGCTTATATCCAGACAAAAATCATGTTAAAATCTCAGCGCAATAGGAGTTACGGATCTTCGGGAATATAATACACGGTTTTCGGCCACAAAATAGGAACACGAAATATAAGAGAACTGAGAGGGAGATCCAATCTCGAAGGGGCTCCCGCCCCTCCGCCGCCATGGAGGCCATGGACTAGAGGGGGAACTCTCCTCCCATCTAGGGGGGAGTCCAAGGAAGAAGGAGGAGGGGTCTCTTTCTCCCTCTCTCCCGCTGGCGCCGGAGCGTCGCCGGGGGAATCATCGTGACGGCGATCTACACCAACAACTTCGCTGCCGTCAACACCAAATCTCTCTCCCCTCTATGCAGCGGTGTAACACCTCTTTTCCCCATTGTAATCTCTACTTAAACATGGTGCTCAATACTATATATTATTTCTCAACGATGTATGGCTATCTTATGATGTTTGAGTAGATCTGTTTTGTCCTATGGGCTGATAGATGATCATGATTGGTTTAAGTTGCAGATTTTATTTTGGTGTTGTCCTACGGTGCCCCTCATGTCACGCAAATGGAGGGATCCCTGTTGTAGGGTGTTGCAATACGTTCATGGTTCTCTTATGGTGGGTGACGTGGGTGACAGACGCACAGACCCGAGTTTGGGGGTCATTGTGTATGGGATAAAGAGGATTTGGTACTTAATGCTATGGTTTGGCTTTACGACCTTAACAATCTTTAGTAGTTGTAGATGCTTTCTGGAGTTCCAATCATAAGTGCATATGATCCAAGTAGAGAAAGTATGTTAGGTCATGCCTCTCCCTCATATAAAATTGCAACAATGATCACCGATTTAGTTATCGATCACCTAGGGACAAAATGAGTTTCTTGTTGACAAAAGCTATCTACTTTTATTACCTTGCATTTTATTCGTAGTTTTATTCTCGCAACGTACTCGTAGTTTTATTCTTGCAAAATAGTTTCATACTTGTTTTAGGTAAAGCAAACGTTAAGTGTGCGTAGAGTTGTACCGGTGGTCAATAGAACATGATGGAATATTTATTCTACCTTTATCTCCTGGTTGGGTTCGACACTCTTATCTGGCTACAAATGATCCCCTGTACTTGTGGGTTATCACCGACCCCACTAGGCCCTGGGTGCATCTACACCTTCCTAGTGACCCCGACTCCTCCTCCATCTTCCGAGCATATACGTCTTGGGACGTCGGTGATGGCTAGATTTTCCGCTACTAGACGGATCACTAGATCGATGGCCAGGCCATCTCCGATATTGCCCCTACTCTCCTTCCCCTCTTGCCCCACCGACGGCGCAAGCACTTGGTGGTGGAAGGGCTTCAAGACTATAGCTGGATTGCTGATCTGCATGGCGCCCTGAAGCCAGGTTCGATGCTCGAGTACGTCCAGCTCTAGAGGCGTCTTCGTCACCTCACCCTTTCTATCTCCCCGACTGCCTGCTATGGCGCTGGACCACGGATGTGATGTACTCCGCCAGATCATGCTACCGAGCCTTATTTACTGGACCCATGACTGCCTGATATCTACTACGCAACTTTATTCTTGTAGACACGTGTTGGGCCTCCAAGCACAGACTTTTGTAGGACAGTAGCAATTTTCCATCAAGTGGATGACCTAAGGTTTATCAATCCCCAGGAGGTGTAGGATGAAGATGGTCTCTCTCAAACGACCCTGCAACCAAATACAAGAAATCTCTTGTGTCCCCAACACAACCAATACAATGGCAAATTGTATAGGTGCACTAGTTCGGCGAAGAGATGATGATAAAAGTGAAATATTGATGGTAGAAATATATTTTTATAATCTGAATAAATAAAAACAGCAAGGTAGCAAACCATAAAAGTGAGCACAAACGGCATTGCAATGCATTAAAATGAGGCCTAGGGTCCGTACTTTCGCTAGTGCAAAATCTCAACAACGCTAATATAATTGGATCATATAACAATCCCTCAAAGTGCGATGAAGAATCACTCCAAAGTTCCTATCTAGCGGAGAACATAAGAATGATTTTTTTGTAGGGTTCGATCTATTCAAGAGTTCGTACTGAAATAACACAAAGCTATTCTTTCCGTTTGATCTATCCTAGAGTTCGTACTAAAATAACAACAAAGCAGATTCATATTCATAATACTCAATCCAACAAAAAGAACTTCAAAGAGTGCCCCAAGATTTCTACCGGAGAAACAAAGACAAGAAGCTGCATCAACCCCTATGCATAGATTACCCCAATTTCACCTCGAGAATTCATGAGTTGAGTGCCACAACATATATAATGTGAATCAATACGATACCCCATTGTCACCATGATTATTCAATTGCAAGACATAAATGAAGTGTTCTCAAATCCATAAAAGTATTCAATCCGATAACAACAAAATCTCAAAGGGAAAAACTCAATTCATCACAATAAGATAGAGAAGGGAAAACACCATATGATCCGACTATATTAACAAAGCCCGCGATACATTAAGATCATGACATCTCAAGAACACAAGAGAGAGAGAGAGAGAGAGAGAGAGGGAGAGAGAGAGAGAGATTAAACACATAGCTACTGGTACAAACCCTCAGCCCCGAGGGTGGACTACTCCCTCCTCATCATGGTGGCCGCCGGGATGATGAAGATGGCCACCGGAGATGATTCCCCCCTCCGGCAGGGTGCCAGAAAATGTCTAGATTGGTTTTCGGTGGCTATAGAGCCTTGCGGCGGCGGAACTTCTGATCTAGGTTAACCCCGAGGGTTTCTAGAATTTTGGGGAAGTTATAGGGTTGTGCCCCCCTCGGGGCACCCCCCCCCCCAGGTGCTGCTCTGGCCCATCAGGAGTTTTTTGGTCCATAAAAAATCCAAAAAAAGTTTCGCGGTGTTTGGACTCCGTTTGATATTGATTTCCTGCGATGTAAAAAACATGCAAAAAAACAGCAACTGGCACTTGGCACTATGTCAACAGGTTAGTACCGAAAAATGACTATAAAATGATTATAAAACATCCAAGAATGATAATATAACAGCATGGTACAATCAAAAATCCCTGCTTAATTCCTGCTCGTCCTCGAGTAGGTAAATGATAAAAACAGAATTTTCGATGTGGAATGCCGCCTAACATGTCATCTCATATTCTTTTCTTTGTAGCATGGACATTTGGACTTTTATATTGTTCAAAGCAATAGTCTAGTTTTGACATGAGGACTTAAATACTCAAGCATATCAACAAGCAACCATGTCTTTCAAAATATCAATGCTAAAATAAGTTATCCCTAGCCCATCATGCTCAATCATTGATCCATTCATGAAACACACTCGCATATTAGCTACACCAAATGCTCAAGTATGATCATAGTGCCTCCTAGTTGGTGCTTTATAAGAGAAGATGGAGACTCAAATTAAAAATAAAAATTGCATAAAATAAAAGAAAGGCCCTTCGCGGAGGGAAGTAGGGATTTGTAGAGGTGCCAGAGCTCAAAGCGAAAATTGAGAGATAAAAACATTTTGAGAGGCATACTTTTCCCACCAACAAAAATGACTTAGAGATCCCAACACTTTCCATGCTAGATATATCATAGGCGGTTCCCAAATAGAAAATAAAGTTTATTCCTTTTTCCACCATACTTTCACTTTCCATGGCTAACTGTATCCACGGGTGCCCTTCATACGAACACTTTCCAAGGAATTTATTATTTGACAACATAAAGTAAATTCATTTTTCATTTCGGGATTGGGCATCCCTAATACCTTTGCGTTACTCTCGTGCAATGACAAATGAATAAACACTCATCATGAGAATAACAGATCTAGCATGGAAAATATTGGCCACCCCTCACCGCCTCGCGAGCGATATGAGCATACAAAAGAGATATTTATTTTGAAAATTAGACATGGCACATACAAATTTGCTTAGAACGGCAAAAGAATACCGCATATAGGTAGGTATAGTGGACTCATGTGGCAAAACTGGTTTAAAGGATTTTGGATGCACAAGTAGTGATCATACTTAGTGCAAAATGAAGGCTAGCAAAAGATTGGGAAGCGACCAACCAAGAAATGAATAATCTCATAAGTGAGCATTGAGCATAATAAACACGGAATAATGCACCACAAGTAGGATGTAATTTCATTGCATAACTGTTGACTTTCGTGCTTGCATAGGGAATCACAAACCTTAACACCAATATTCTTACTAAAGCATAATTACTCATCAACATTAATCACATATCACGTCATCATATCTCAAAACTATTACGAGGAATCAAGTTTATTTTGTCCAATGATCTTCATGAAAGTTTTTATTATATCCTTCTTGGATATCTATCACTTTGGGACTAATTTTCATGTGTTGCTTTTGATAAGCTCAAACAAATATAAGTGAAGATTATGAGCATAATATTTATTTCTCTCAAATTAATTTAAGTGAAGCAAAAGAGAGTTTCTTCAAAAATACTAAAGCACATCGTGCTCAAAAAGATATTAGTGAAGCACTAGAGCAATTCCACAGAAAAGAGCTTCGTTGACGGGATGTGCGTGCCGCTTACCTAGCCTCCCTAGCAAATACTTGAGGACTCTATTTTATTTATAAGTTTCAGATCTAAGTATTTTATTAAAACAGCAAGCAAAATGAAAATAAAATGACATTTCAATGATAGCACAACTCATGTGAAGAAGCAAAAACTTAGGCTCAACCGTTACTAACCGATAATTGTTGAAGAAGAAAGGTGGAATGCCTACCGGGGCATCCCCAAGATTAGATGCTTGAGACTTCTTGAAATATTATTTTGGGGTGCCTTGGGCATCCCAAGCTTGAGCTTTTGTGTCTCTTTAATTCCTCTCGTATCACGGTTTTCCTAAATCTCAAAAGTTCATCCACACAAAACTCAACAAGAACTCATGAGATAAGTTAGTATAAACCAACGCAAACACTTTATCATTCTCTACTATAGGAAATCACTAAAATTATTATACAACATTGCATACTAAATTCCGCTGCATATTTAATACTCCTATCCTCAAATATAATCATTAAACAAGCAAACATATGCAAACAATGCAAACATAACAGCAATCTGCCAAAACAGTACGGTCTGTAAAGAATGCAAGAGTATCAATACTTATTCAATTCCAAAAGTTATGAAAAATTACCATCCTGTAGAAAATTTATTAGATCTTATTTTCTAAAAAGTTTCAACATTTTATCACATTCTAACTTTTCTAGGCAATTTTTGCAACAGCAGTAAACTTTCTGTTTTCAAACAGCAACATGTAGACTTGTAAAATAAGCATGGCAAAGGCTATCAATGCCACTTTTATTGAAATAAAATATGCAACACATTATTATAAATAACATCAAGAAAATCCTAACAAAATAAATTGACGCTCCAAGCAAAACTCATATCATGTGACGAATGAAAACATAGCTCCGAGTGCGGTTACCGATAATGTTGGAGACGAAAGAGGGGATACCCTCCGGGGCATCCCCAAGCATAGTTGCTTGGATCTTACTTGAATATCACCTTGGAGTGCCTTTTGCATCCCCAACATTAGGTTCTTGTCACTCCTTATTCTCCTCATGTCGATATCTCACCCAAAACTTTAAAACTTCTATCACACAAAACTTAACGGAACTTCGTGAGATAGGTTAGTATGATAAAGAGCAAACCATTCCACTTTTTGTACTGCCAAAGACAAGATTCATAATTGTTCTTTCCTACTGTAGCATATCATTTCTACAATTTGTATGGAGCAATATAAGTGATAGAAACTAGAAAATAAGCAAACTATGCATTGAAAATAGAATCTGTCAAAAACAGAACAGTCTGTAGTAATCTATACTCAAACCATACTTATGCTACTCCAAAAAATCTGAAAAAAGTATTATCACGTGGGAAATTTGTATATTAAACTTGTGCAAAAAAATCAACTCAAAATCACTCTTCTGTTAAAAATGAGAATTATTTTCGTGAGCGCAAAAGTTTCTGTTTTTCAATAAGACCAAATCAACTATCACCCAACATGATCCCAAAGGCTTTACTTGGAACTTTATTGAAATATAAGCAATAAAACATGATCAATAAAG
Source organism: Aegilops umbellulata (assembly GCA_032464435.1). NCBI lineage: Eukaryota > Viridiplantae > Streptophyta > Magnoliopsida > Poales > Poaceae > Aegilops > Aegilops umbellulata. The sequence continues at coordinate 376,065,229 of CP136057.1, forward strand.
TAGCATAATCATGTGAACACACAAAAATAGTAGGTAAAAGTGTTGGGTTGTCTCCCAACAGGCACTTTTGTTTTATGCCCTTTTAGCTAGGCATGATGATTTCAATGATGCTCGCATAAAAGCAAAGAATTAAACATAAAGAGAGCATCATGAAGCATATGAATAGCACATTTAAGCCTAACCCTCTTCCTATGCATAGGGATTTTGTGAGAAAATAACTTATGGGAACAAGAATCAACTAGCATAGGAAGGCAAAACAAGCATAATCTAACACCCCGGATGTAACTTGCCATATGTGTAACTCCAACTCTTGCCATTTCCGGCTATGTGATATGATTTTCCCTCCGTGGTTGGGTTTCACGTCCTTTTGCATTTTGTCTTTGTCATGCATTTCATGTCATGTCATCATGTGCATCGCATTCACATACGTGTTCGTCTCATGAATCCGAGCATTTTCCCCGTTGTCCGTTTTGCAATCTGGCGCTCCTATGTTCCCAGGTGTCCCCTTTTACCTTTTTCCGTGAGCGGGTATTAAACTTTCTCGGAATGGACCGAGGTTTGTCAAGAGACCTTGGTGTAGCACTGGTAGACCGCCTGTCAAGTTTCGGGTCATTCGGATGTCGTTTGATACTCCAACGGTTAACCGGGTAACCGTGAAGGCCTCGTGTGTGTTGCAGCCCAAAACCCCTTCAAATCATCCCAATAACCCATCTAAGACACTCCCATGTCCATCGTCGTTCGATCACGATCGCGTGACCGAAAACCGTGCTCAATTTGGAGCCTCCTAGCCCCTCCTACCTATAAAAACACCTCCTCCCCCGAAATCCCGGATCAATTCCACCCTAAACCCTAGCCCCGCTCCCCTCCGCGCCGCCGGACGCGTCCGCCCGCCGCGCCGGACCAACCGGGAGCCGCCACGTGTCGCCGCGCCTCCCACCGCGCCGGCCCGCTCGGCCCACTGCGGGCCCCCGCGGCCCGTACGCCGCCGCCCGCGCGCGCGCCTTCCCCGAGGCCCGCGTCTCCCGCGCCCCGCCGTCCGAGCAGGCGCCGCTCCGGCCGCCGCCAACCATCGCCGGTCACCGCCGCCTCCGCCCGCGCCCCCACGCCGCCATCGCCTCCCGCGTCGTGCGCCTCGCCGCCCCGTCCGGATCCGGCCGGATCCGGCAAGGTCCGGCCCGGTCACGCCTCCTCCGGCCATCTCCTCCCCGAGCCCGGCGAACCTCGATCCGCGAGCTCGAGAACCCTAGATCTGAGAATTTTTCGGAGGTTGAATTTTTCCCCAAGTCCCGTAATTTGTTGCATCATCATGCCTTGTTCATCGCATCATAACTTGCTGCATACTGCCCCGTTTCGTGCGTGTAATATGTCATATTGTTCGCCCCGATGAGTACATTATTTCGTCCCATTGCATCATTTTCATTTGAGCTCATCTTGATGTCCGAAATGCTGTTATAAGAGGGCTATGTGATGTTAGTTTCAGATCTGTTTCAGTAGATGCACTTTTGTCATTTTTGCCATGATTGATGTGTGCACCCTATGAAGTTGAGTCCTACATGTGTTTTGTAATATGCCATGCCATCTTTACAGGGGTGTACGCCATGTATTTTTGTGATCTTTGTGGTGGCTAGCACAAGCATGCAAACTAGGGATCATAATGTTGCTGATTTCAGAGACTTAGTAATTTCATTAAGTTATTCCCTGCGGTTATTTTTATGCCATGTGTCCATGTTGTTTCAGAGAGATCTATGCCTCTTTTGAGCATGATCAGTGAGGTTGTTTTGAACATATGGATTTTCTCTATCAATCCATGCCTTTTTTTGTAATTATGGAGTGCCATAGCTTGAGTCAATTGAGCTCTACTTTTGCTATAAAATGTTACTGGCAGATTGTTTACATGTTATTCGATTTTTCCAAGCTTGTTGTAGTTGATACTTGCATGCTATGATGTTGTTATTGCTATGTCTAGCTTCTATGCCATATCTTCTTGGTGGATGTATGCTTAGTTTATCATGAAAAGCTCTATAGCGAGTGCATCGAGCTCGTAAACATGCCTACTTGTTATCTGTTTTAGACATGTCCAGTTTTCTGCTAAGTCTAAAACCTGTAACGAAACTTGCTTATTTGACATGGGTGCTATTATAATTTCTGGTCCTTTTTGGCTCTTGGTCAGTAAGGGACTTTTGTTCAGTGCTTTGACTACATTCATGCCATGCCTTATTTGCTATGTCCTGGTCCTGTAGCATGTTGTTTGCTTGCTCTAAACATGTCATCCTGATGTTAATTTCTGGCATGATAGTATTTTCACCAAGTCTGTGAAGCTGATATGTTTTGCACTTTTGCCATGCTTGTTTGAACCTGTTGTGTTATGATTTAGCCGTAGCTCAGTGTTCATATTTTGTCAAGCACCTTGAGTAGATCACTGTCATATGCTTTGCTGATATGTTTGGGTGCAGTAGCTTAATTTCTGGTTGCATGACAAGTGGCATCATGTTGTTAAACGCAGAAATATGTTATTCTTGTTTTGCTTGCCATTTGCAAACCGTGCATCCGATTCCGGTGATCTTTATATCGATTTCAACCTAAATCACCTCACCTTTCCAGTGGCATACTTGGTTTGCCAAGATTATGCCTTGTTCATCTTTCTCCTTCCGGAGCACGCATATGCATTGCATATCACATCTCGCATATCATGCCATGTTTTGCATCATGTTGATTGCACATTGCATCGTGGTTGATAGTTGTTCCTTTGCTTGTGTTCTTGTTTTGGGTAGAGCCGGGAGACGAGTACGTGAACGAGGAACCTGTTGAGAACGCTTATGAGGATCAATCTTTCGACAACTCTGAGAACCTTGCATGCAAGATGACCATACCCTCGAAATCACTTCTATCTTTGCTTGCTAGATGCTCGCTCTTTTGCTATGCCTATGCTGTGATACCTACCACTTGCTATATCATGCCACCCATATTGCCATGTCAAACCTCTAACCCACCATGTCCTAGCAAACCGTTGATTGGCTATGTTACCGCTTTGCTCAGCCCCTCTTATAGCGTTGCTAGTTGCAGGTGAAGATGAAGTTTGTTCCATGTTGGAACATGGTTATTTTGGGATGTCACAATATCTCTTATTTAATTAATGCATCTATATACTTGGTAAAGGATGGAAGGCTCGGCCTTATGCCTGGTGTTTTGTTCCACTCTTGCCACCCTAGTTTCCGTCATACCGGTGTTGTGTTCCTTGATTTTGCGTTCCTTACACGGTTGGGTGATTTATGGGACCCCCTTGACAGTTCGCTTTGAATAAGACTCCTCCAGCAAGGCCCAACTTTGGTTTTACCATTTGCCACCTAAGCCTTTTTCCCCCGGGTTTTCGCGAGCCCGAGGGTCATCTTTATTTTACCCCCCCCCCCCGGGCCAGTGCTCCTTCGAGTGTTGGCCCGAACCGAGCAGCCCGCGGGGCCACCGCGGGGAAACTCGAGGCCTGGTTTTACTCGTAGCTTGACTTATCCGGATGTGCCCTGAGACCGAGATATGTGCAGCTCCTGTCAGGATTTGTCGGCACAATCGGGCGGCTTTGCTGGTCTTGTTTTATTACTGTCGAGATGTCTTGTAGTCCGGGATTCCAAGACTGATCGGGTCTTCCCAGTAGAAGGAATATCCTTCGTTGACCGTGAGAGCTTATAATGGGCTAAGTTGGGACACCCCTGCAGGGTATTATCTTTCGAAAGTCGTGCCCGCGGTTATGAGGCAGATGGGAATTTGTTGATGTCCGGTTGTAGAAAACCCGAAGTTGACCTTAATTAAAACACATCAACCGCGTGTGTAACCGTGATGGTCTCTTCTCGGCGGAGTCCAGGAAGTGAACACGGTGTTGGAGTTATGTTTGACGTAGGTTGTTCTAGGATCACTTCTTGATCACTTCTAGCTTCACGACCGTGCTTTGCTTCTCTTCTCGCTCTCTTTTGCGTTGTTAGCCACCATATATGCTAGTCGCATGCCGCAGCTCCACCTCACAACCCTATCCTACCTTTAAGCTTAAATAGTCTTTATCTCGCGGGTGTGAGATTGCTGAGTCCCCGTGACTCACAGATTCTACCAAAACAGTTGCAAGTGCCGACGATGCCAGTGCAGATGACGCAACCGAGCTCAAGTGGGAGTTCGACGAGGAACGTGGTCGTTACTATGTGTCTTTTCCTGATGATCAGTAGTGGAGCCCAGTTGGGACGATCGGGGATCTGTGTAGCATTTGGGGTAGTCTTCTTTCATTTTGGTTCCATAGTCGGACCTTGAGTGTAATCTGGATGATGGATGTTTATTTATGTATTGTGTGAAGTGGCGACTGTAAGCCAACTATGTATCTCTTTCCCTTATGTAATACATGGGTTGTGTGAAGATTACCTCACTTGCGACATTGCTTTCAATGCGGTTATGCCTCTAAGTCGTGCCTCGACACGTGGGAGATATAGCCGCATCGAGGGCGTTACACATAACTTCAATATTTTCAACACATAGAGAGGAAACTCGATATTATTGCAATACCTACAAGCAAATGTTCCTCTCTCATAATAATTTTCAGTAGCATAATGAAAGAATTCAACAATATATCTATCACATAAATCATTCTTTTCATGATGCATAAGCATAGAAATTTTGTTACTGTCCACATAAGCAAATTTATTCTCATCAATAGTAGTGGGAGCAAACTCAACAAAATAACTATCATGAGAGGGAAAATTAAAATCATGATGACCAGTTTCATGGTTATGATTATTATTTATAGCATACATGTCATCACCATAATCATCATAGATAGCAACTTTGTTATCATAATCAATTGAAGCCTCATCCAAAATGGTGGATTCATCACTAAATAAAGTCATGACCTCGCCAAATCCACTTTCATCATTATAATCATCATAAATTGGAGGCATGCAATCATTATAACAAATTTGCACATCAAATCTTGGGGGACTAAAAATATCATCTTCATCAAACATAGCACCCCCAAGCTTCTGGCTTTGCATATCATTAGCATCATGGATATTCAAAGAATTCATACTAACAACATTGCAATCATGCTCATCATTTATGCCAAACATTTTATTGAATTCTCTTCTATCAATTGAGCACAATTTTCCGAACCATCATTTTCAAGAAATATATTATAAAGATGATCAATAATATGATGCAACTTCAATTCCATTTTTTTGTAGTTTCCTTTTACGAACCAGACTGGTGATAAGCAAGAAACTAAAATATTCAATTGCAAGATCTAAAGATATACCTTCATGCACTCACCTCCCCGGCAACGGCGCCAGAAAAGAGCTTGATGTCTAATACGAAACTTTATTCTTGTAGACACGTGTTGGGCCGCCAAGCACAGAGTTTTGTAGGACAGTAGCAATTTTCCCTCAAGTGGATGACCTAAGGTTTATCAATCCACGGGAGGTGTAGGATGAAGATGGTCTCTCTCAAACGACCCTACAACCAAATACAAGAAATCTCTTGTGTCCCCAACACACCCAATACAATGGCAAATTGTATAGGTGCACTAGTTCGGGGAAAAGATGATGATAAAAGTGTAATATTGATGGTAGAAATATATTTTTATAATCTGAATAAATAAAAACAGCAAGGTAGCGAACGATAAAAGTGAGCACAAGCGGTATTGCAATGCTTGAAAATGAGGCCTAGGGTCTATGCTTTCGCTAGTGCAATCTCTCAACAATGCTAATATAATTGGATCATATAACAATCCCTCAAAGTGCGATGAAGAATCACTCCAAAGTTCCTATCTAGCGGAGAACATAAGAATAAATTGTTTGTAGGGTTCGATCTATTCAAGAGTTCGTACTAAAATAACACAAAGCTATTCTTTTCGTTCAGTCTATCCTAGAGTTCGTACTAAAATAACACCAAAGAAAATTCATATTCATAATACTCAATCCAACACAAAGAACTTCAAAGAGTGCCCTGGTAACCCACAAGTATAGGGGATCAATTGTAGCCTCTTTTGATAAGTAAGAGTGTCGAACCCAACAAGGAGCTAAAGGAAGAACAAACACTCCCTCAAGTTCTATCGACCACCGATACAACTCTACGCACGCTTGACGTTCGCTTTACCTAGAACAAGTATGAAACTAGAAGTACTTTGTAGGTGTTGTGGGATAGGTTTGCAAGAATATAAAGAGCACGTAAACAAAAACTAGGGGCTGTTTTAAGTAAAGAAGCAATAAACTTAGTATAGCGAGTGTGGAAAAGTGGTGGTAGGAGTTGCAAAATTGTCCCTAAGCAATTGACTACTTTACTAGACCGATAGCAAGTTTTATGTGGGAGAGGCCACTGCTAGCATGTCATCCCTAACTTGGAATTCTATGCACTTATGATTGGAACTATTAGCAAGCATCCGCAACTACTAACATTCATTAAGGTAAAACCCAACCATAGCATTAAGATATATTGGTCCCCCTTCAATCCCGTATGCATCAATTTCTATGCTAGGTTGAAGCTTCTGTCACGCTTGCCCTCCAATACATAGTCCTATCAACATACAACTAACCCTATGGTGTTATCCACGCACGCGTTCATATGATGGGCACCAAAGGACAGCAACATAACCACAAGCAAATTAAACTGATCATAGAAATTCACCAATTACCGATAGGACAACGAAAATCTACTCAGACATCATAGGATGGCAACACATCATTGGATAATAATATGAAGCATAAAGCACCATGTTCAAGTAGAGGGTACAGCGGGTTGCGGGAGAGTGGACTGCTGTAGATAGATGGGGGAAGGTGATGAAGATGTTGGTGAAGATGACGGAGGTGTTGGTGTGGATCGTTATCGCGATGATGGCCCCGGCGGTGTTCCGACACCACCGGGAGAGAGGGGGAGAGGGTCCCCCATCTTCTTCTTCTTCCTTGACCTTCCCCTAGAAGGGAGAAGGGTTTCCCCTCTGGTCCATGGCTTCCATGGCGGTGAGGGGCAAAAGCCTCTCCGAGATTGGATCTCTCTCTGTTTTCTTCTGTTTCTGCGTTCTTGATTCTGCCCTTTCACCGCTTCTTATATTCCCGGAGATCCGTAACTCCGATTGGGCTGAAATTTGGACACGATTTTTATCCGAATATTGGCTTTCTTGCGGCAAAAGAAGGGCACCAACCGCCTTACAGGGTGTCCACGAGGGTCAGGGGCGCGCGCCCCTGCCTCGTGGCCCCCTCGGGCATCGTCTCGCGTTGATTCTTCTTACCAAAAATCACATATATTCCAAAAAAATCTCCGTCAGTTTTATCCTGTTTGGACTCTGTTTGATAAGGATTTTTTGCGAAACAAAAAACATGCAACAAACAGGAATTGGCACTGGCACTGAGCACTGGATCAATATGTTAGTCCCAAAAATAGTATAAAAAGTTGCCAAAATTATATGAAAGTTGTATAATATTGGCATGGAACAATCAAAAATTATAGATACGACGGAGACGTGTCATGCCCCAAGATTTCTACCGGAGAAACAAAGACAAGAACGTCCATCAACCCCTATGCATAGATTACCCCAATGTCACCTCGGGAATCCGCGAGTTGAGTGCCAAAACATATATCAAGTGAATCAATACGATACCCCATTGTCACCACGAGTATTCAACTGCAAGACATAAAGCAAGTGTTCTCAAATCCATAAAAGTATTCAATCCGATAACAACGAAATCTCAAAGGGAAAAACTTAATTCAACACAACAAGAAAGAGAAGGGAAAACACCATATGAACCGACTATATTAACAAAGCCCGCGATACATCAAGATCGTGACATCTAAAGAACACAAGAGAGAGAGAGATTAAACACATAGCTACTGGTACAAATCCTTAGCCCCGAGGGTGGACTACTCCCTCCTCATCATGGTGGCCGCCGAGATGATGAAGATGGTCACCGGAGATGATTCCCCCTCCGGCAGGGTGCCGGAAAGGGTCTAGATTGGTTTGCAGTGGCTACAAAGCCTTGCGGCAGCGGAACTTCTGATCTAGGTTAACCCCGAGGGTTTCTGGAATTTTTGGGAATTTATAGGGTAAAGAGGGGGTGCAAGAGGCCACCGAGGTGGGCACAACCCACCTAGGCGCGCTTGGGCCCCCAGGCGCACCCTGGTGGGTTGTGCCCCCCCCCCCCGGGGCACCACCCAGGTGCTGCTCTGGCCCATCGGAAGTCTTCTGGTCCATAAAAATTTCACAAAAAGTTTCGCGGTGTTTGGACTCCGTTTGATTTGATTTCCTGCGATGTAAAAAGCATGCAAAAAATAGCAACTGGCACTTGGCACTATGTCAATAGGTTAGTACCAAAAAATGACTATAAAATGGTTATAAAACATCCAACAATGATAATATAACAACATGGAACAATCAAAAATTATAGATACGTTGGAGACGTATCACTGCCCCCTTCTGGTGCCTGACCTGGAGATATTGGGCTCCTCTTCGGGTCAAGATGTTCACCTGGCTGGCCGACCTCGACCGCTACTGGACTCCCGCTAGATTGGCCCGTCATGATCTTCCACACAACGACCGTTGCGCTCTCTACAACCAGGCTGAAGAGACCACGCAGCGTATTATCGTCGGCTGCTCCTTCTATAGGCAGATCTGGCATGACGTGCTAGGCTGGGTGCGCGCCACCGTCCCCCCTCCTTCTGGCACTGAGGACTTCCTCCAGTGGTGCACCTCGATGATCACAAGCTCCCCGATGGGCCATCGTAAGGGCCTGGCCAATATGGCAACCATGACGGCCTAGTCCATCTTCAAGCAGCACAACCGATGCGTTTTCGATGGCGAGTCACCATCCATATCTCACGGCTTTTAGTGTCTATCTAGGATGAAGCCCGCTCTTGGGCCAGGGCAAGCGCGCACAGACTGAATTCGTTGCTAGCATAGGATCCTAACCTTGTACCCGGGCTTAGTAGCCCGTCACCACTGCTCTGCAGCTCTTTGTGTTGTCTTTTGTGCACAAGGCATTGAGTTGGCACCCCCCCCCCCTCATGTTTTCTTCCTACCTATCAATGAAAAGATACGCACTCTAGCGTATTCGTGAAAAAAATACTTGTTTTGGGATGGAGGGAGTAGTATACAATGACCTACTAGCAACATAAATGGTCCATCTTGATTAGTAGATTGCCAACTTCTTCATCTGATGATAGGAATGATGTGAATCGGGCTCTAATGAGTTCTATATGCAGCGCTAACATAAATGGGTAAACAAGATTACATGAACATGAACATAGTGAACAAGTTTTAATTTTATTCTATGGATTTTGATATACACTTATCTATTTTTCAATTCGACAGTGCTCAAATCTTTTTGCAAACAATCTCATCTTCCTACATCATATGTAAGTTACTTGAGATATCCTTTTGTCCTGCTTTATAAATAAAGTCACCATCATGTCCATACAACAAGTTCAAGTGCAGCAAAATAGAATAGTCTTTTTTTGTGCAGAGCAAATAAAATAGTCCGCTTGGCCATCAGTACAAAAGCGCCCAAAGAAACAATAAAAGAAATAAACAAAAAGACCACCAAGTGGCCTTAGTCTGAGGAGGCCTGCGGCGAGGCAAGTCGGCGATCCGATCTCGGTGTCTAGACAGCGGGTGCCAGTGCTGCAAAAATGCAAGAAATTTGAAGATAGAGTTAGAGGCCCGTCTAAGAATACCTGCTCCAACACCAACTTATTATGTGTCACCCACAAAATCCAAACTAGTGCAACAACCACAAGCCAGAAGAGGTATCTCCTTCCCCCGATCTGGTTGGTACGGCTTTGAAGGAATCCGACCAGGTCCAGGGCCTCCTAGTGAGGCCCTAGAGTCTCACGAACAAAACTCCAAAGAACACTAGGCACCGGGCAAGTGAAGAGGATGTGGGTTCCCGTCTTCAGGACACCACAAAGAGGGTCCAACCCATTCCTAGGGCCATGTCTCTTGATCACCTCCATCCCAGATGGGAGGCGACCCCGCAACAATTGCCAAGCACATATTTTGATCTTCAAGGGAAAGGGTGCTTTTCAGAGTGGAGAGGTCTAGACAAGAGACGGTCGTCAGTATAGGGAATGATATGTTGAGTCAGCAAAAAAGACTCCTGAAGGGGTAGACACCATGATACGGTGTCTGGATAATCTGTGGTCACAATCGGGGGGGGGGCATCTCGCAAGTGGCCCACTCAACAGTCTCCACCGTCCTAAATGTCTGTCGGAATAGGATGTTCCAATGGTAATTGTGGGCACCTGTGAAGACCAACACCATTAGATCCAAGCATATGGCAAAAATAAATAATTGGAAACCATGTACATAACGAGGCTCTGTCCACCCATGGACTAAGCTAGAATAGGGTCCCCCATCGTTGCCATTGGAGACAGACAACCCTAGGCAGATCTCATGCTTGATCTGTTGGATGGACCTCCAAAACTGGGACCCCTTCCTTACCTGCACGAGCAATGTATAGTGGTTGACCCTGCAAGTACTTTGCTTGAATAAGCTACAACCATAAGCATCCTTCCCCTCAAAGGATCCTCCATACCCAGTGCAACATAAGGGCCATGTTCATTTGACGTGACACTAGAATGCCTATTCCTCCCATGTCCTTTGGCATGCAGATATCAACCCACTTTACCATATGGTATTTTTGTTGGGCCATCTCCTGCCAGAAGAATCTGGAGGGGCCATTATCAAACGAGCTATGCACCCTTCCAGTAGGATATACAATCTCATCATATACATGGGGAGACTAGAGAGGTTGAAATCGATAAGGATGGTCTTACTCCCTTTGGATGTAAAATGACTCCTACACTAGATCCGACCGCCCCATAAGCGGGTTGAACTCCCCCAACGAAACCCTCGAGTCAGAAAGCCGCATCCCTAAGCATGCAATGGGGAAGGGCAACAACCTACAATTTAGGTTGGTTGGTATCCACTGCTGCTCGGCCTCAGAGTGCCCTAAAACCACCACCTCGCTCTTGTCGAAGTTGATCTTAAGACCAGACATGGACACAAAGCAGAGAAGGGGGAATTTTATATTGATGATGTCAAGATCCGAGCCATCCACCATAGTGATGGTATCATCTGCATACTAAAGATGTGTGACACCACCCCCAGGGATAAGATGCGCAACCACCCTGGAGATGTGATCGGCCAACCTAGCTTTGTCTTGAATGGCCGCAAGGGCGTCGACCGCGAGGTGGACGAGAAGAGGGGAAATATGATCCCCTTGTCCCACCCCATGCGAAGAGCTAAAGAAGGGGGCCTGTGACGCCCACAAAATTAATCGTGCACTAAACAACATGCACGATCAAGATTAGTGACTCACGGTATAATATCACAACACAACTCTATGACTCAAATATAACCAATGAAACTATAAATTACAAGCCACGGCCGTAAGACACGATATTATATCAAGAGTTAGGTCTGACTACATACAATTACAAAGGTACTTTAAGAAGGAAACAACAAACAACGACTCTAGATTGAAAAGGCACAGGCCTCCCGCCTGGGACCTCCGAACTACTCCTCGATCTCGAACTCCATGTAGTAGCCAAGCTCGGAATCCTCTGGCTTCTGGGCTCCATCACCTGATCACAGCAACCAGGTAGAATAAAAGGGGGCAAAGCAACAGTGAGTACTCATCTGAAGTACTCACAAGACTTACATCAGAACTATGCTAAGTATGCATTGGTATCAAAGAAGGGGGTTATCTCGATGGACTATACTGCAGAAATGCCAACTAGAGGGAGAAGTTCTATGCAACATAAGGGCTGCCATCTTGTGGCAATATACGAGAGGAGAGAAGATCATCTTGCAGCAAGGGGAGAAGTATAAGTGCATACGATATCAACTTGCAATTAACACATTAATACAATACCATGAGATCCTTTCTCGACTCCCTACGAGAAAAGATCCTTGGGCATTCCATATTTATTGAACAATGTATTTCATCAAGTATCTGGTTCAAGTTGTATAAGATCGGATACTCTCATATATCCAAGCGTCCTATTACCATGGACACGGTTATTCGAATAGTTTAACTTCCCTACACGGTGCACCACATTACCCGATACGTTGAATTACCTCTGGTCGAACACACTTTTCTGAGTAATGCCCGGCCTCGGGCAATCGACACGGCGTAGTCCTACCTAGACTCTGCAGAGAGGTCCCCGCTGGTCTACATCCTAAGCACGAAGGGGTTGTTCGTTCGCTTACCCCTAAACACTCTGGGTCGTTGTGGGGGTGACCGGGACCAAACGGAACTCTTCCAGGATCAGCTTGCTCGACCACGCCGCAATGCTGAACTGGACGTCTCACAGAGCTTTCGGGAGAAATCATACGACACCAAGGGTCCCATATACCATTATCCCGTGCAGTGGTTAGTGCGTTTAGGCCAGCAGCCACTAGGTCAAATACCTGATCTCGTTAATCGTGTTATTATGAAATATTCGCAGACACAGACCAGGGACCAGGCCAACCTTTGTCCTAGGTGGTCTCAACCTTCCCTGTCGTTCTGCCACAGTAATCTTTCGTGGGTACCCTTGGGGCTAACCCGTCTTTATCATTGTAATAGTCACGGTTCAGGTCCATACCATCAAGGTGAAACATGGAGGAATCACCCTTGATAGGTTTACCTTGATATAATGCACGACAGAGTCATCACCTAGAGTGAAATACGAGGAATCACCCTCAGTAGATCCCACTAGATGTGCTACTCTACATAGTCATCATCGAGAATGAAATGCAAGGAATCACCCTCGGTAGATCACACTGGATACGGTTCAATAGAGTTGTACAATTGCCAAGGCCTTTAGGGGTGTTCTGGTTTCGGTACAATGATCCATCATCTCAGATAACCCGGATAGTACAACATGGAAACACGGACAAGGATGTAGGGCCATTGATGGTATGATAGCAAACTATACTAAGCATATAAGATATCAGGATGTATCAACAACAGGTTATCAAAAACAGGCTATGCCTCAGAATAGGAGCTATTGTAACAACAATAGTAGCAAAACCTAATGCAAGAATAAGAGAGAAAGAATGGGCGATATCTGGATGATCAAGGGGGTTTTGCTTGCCTGGAAGCTCTGCCGAGAGGGACGGGTCGTCGTCGACGTAGTTATACTCCGGGGTAGCGGCAGTCTTGGGGTCTACCAAAAGAATAGAGGAGAGGGGGAAACAGATAAATAACAGGCATACAAATGCAACAAAATGCATGACATGACAAAATGTGGTGTTGATGTGACCTAATGCAATACTAAGCATTTTAAAAGAAGAGGGGTGTCGACCCAGGGGGAAAATGGCGATGCTCATTATGTTAGAGGGGTGTGGCACGTATGTGGATGGCGTAATCGGATTCGTTATATTTTTTTGATTGTTTTTCATATATAAATTATTTTCATCTGACTTACGGTTTATTTTCTATTAATTTTCAAAGTGTCAATGATTTTCTGATATTATTGGTTTTAATTTAATTCGAAATTACATTAAATATAATTGCTATGGGTACACATAAAGTGTACCAAGATGTGTGTATATGTAGCTGCCAGTGGGGTTGGGTTGACCACAGTCAGCAGTCAACAGAGTTGACCGTTGAGTCAAAACTGCCAAGTGGGGCCCCATGTCATAGACCTAGCTATTTTTAATACAATTTAGCATTTTAATTTGACAATGGGTCCCATGTGTCATTTGCACATTAGACTGACTAAACAATTAATCTAACCTAAACTAATCCTATTGTTAACTAAACAGGCCGGTCCCATTGGTCACACGCACAAGCCGGCTGTGGTCTTGGTTGTTCACCCAGCGCCGTGGGAGGCTCGGACAGGGGCGGCGAGAGCGCGGGGGTGGCGCGCTGGAGCAACCATGGGCGCGGCCAGCGCGGGCGACGGCAGGCGAGCAGCAGCAGGTGGCGACGAGAACACGCGCGGACGGGTGCGGGCGGCTGTGGTGCGGCGCCACGGGCCTGTGCGGCACAACAGGTGGCACACGCACGCCCTGCCTTATGAGCACATTCGAGATACTGGGCCGCCATCACATCTTGAGATTGACAAGTCACCACAGGTGACTCCATAGTTGACGGGGACGTCTTCTCCCACAGAACGAAAAAACAAAAAAATACGAGCACCAATGCAAACCCTGGTGGGCTGTTTCCATCCCAAAGAACCTAACCCATGAAGATACGATTTTGGCATGATCTATCACGATGCCAAACAATCACATACACTACTTTCTGTTTGTTTGTTTTTGCAGGGAACACTATGTTTTGTTGTTGGTGTCATGGTGCAGAAGAAGATTGTTCCCGTTTCGAAAAAAGAAGAAGATTGTTCAACTTCATACCACTTCCCAAATGACACTCACAGAAGAAGGGGCTCTCACTCGCTCTGCATGGCTACATGGGCACCGACCATTTCTTAGCTCGTGTTCTCTCCCTGTTTCTATTTTCATGGCGCGTCTAGTAGTGCATATCACCACCACCACATAAATAGTGCCCAGCTGACAACGACGCGCGATCGTTGGCCGTCAAAATCTTTTTGGGCAAAACCGTCCAATTATTCTTCGTTACTGTCAACCCCCCTTCTCCATAGCCTCCGCCCAAAGCCGGAGTTTCCATTTTCCTCCCACGATTGATCAATTTCGTGTTCTCGAGACCAGATAGGCGCACGCATCCGACTGCAACGCCAAGCCACGTACGTACATTTTTTTGTTTTGTTTTGTTCGATTTACGATGCCCTTGTCGTTCTTGCATGCTGCCCATAAGAATCAATCGCCGAATTTTTGGTACTATTTTGTTGTCCCGTTGATTGTTATATTTTCTATATTTGTTTAATTTGGCATCCCCACGTACATGCAGCCCATGACGATCGAGCATGGCGGAGCCTCCTTCTTCTTGATCGATCGCCATTGCTGTTGACGCGACAAGCGGCGCGTTCCACGCCGATGAGTTTCCTCTTGTCCTAGCTAGCATAGGGAGAGGGGGCCGGTCTGATCTGATCTGTTTCGGCGAGATGCACAAGCGTTCCAAATCCTGCGAGCCGTCCAGGAACGAGCAGCGCGGCGGCGTCCATGGGGCCACGGCCTCCGACGACTCGATCACGGGCAAGGTGGCGTCGTCGTCCTCGGCGACGGCGCAGTGCTCCACGATGACGGTGTACCTCGTCAGGATCAACGGCACCGAGCACCTCGTCACCGCCGTCTGGAACAAGAACATCATCAACCAGTCCTTCACCATCACCATCGATCGCCACGGCGACGGCGCCGGCGGCGGTGGCGGCGACGACGGGGCGCTCAGCCTCAAGGTGGAGCTGAAGCCGTGGCCGTTCTGGAGCAAGAAGGGCCTCAAGAGCTTCTTCCTCGACGGCCACCGCCTGGACGTCTTCTGGGACCTCCGGTCGGCCAAGTTCCCGGCGAGCAGCCCAGAGCCGGCCAGCGGCTACTTTGTCGCGCTGGTGAGCCAGGAGCAGGTCGTGCTCACGCTCGGCGACCTCAAGAAGGACGCGTACAAGCGGAGCAAGTGCCGGCCGTCGCTGGAGGACGCCGTGCCGTTGTGCCGCCGGGAGACCGTCTTCGGCAGGCGCAGCTTCGTGGCGCGGGGGTGGCTCGACACCAGCAGGAAAGATCACGACATTGTCATCGAGGCCTCGCTAGCCGGGCCAAGGGAACCGGAAATGGCGATCACGGTGGACGGCCGCGCCCTGGTGCAGGTCAAGAACCTCCAGTGGAAGTTCCGGGGCAACGAGACGGTGCTCGTCGACCAGTCGCCGGTGCAGGTGCTCTGGGACGTGCACGACTGGATCTTCGCCGGCCCGGGTTCGCAGGCGGTCTTCGCCTTCAAGCCGGGTGCTCCGTGGGAGGTCAACAGCGACGAGGCCGGGTTGGAGAGCGGGAGTGGCATTCCCGGCGACCCGGCGGATTACAGCTTCTTTCTTCATGCATGGAAGACGGACTGAGGCTGGGACATTCATCTTCTTTTACTTTCATGTACGGGCGAAACGGATTCGTTTATATGAAACTGATAGCTTATTCGAAAGGAACTTCAAATCACTAGGCTGAATGAGGATATGCTATAAGAAACTTCCTGGTAGTTTTCAAGCAAAGCAAAACAGGACGTGGCCTATATGGATCATTTACTTCTAGTTACAGGTTCGCTATAAAAAATTGCAAGGCATTTCAAATCAAACACCAAAAGGACGTGATTTAGAATGATCAGGAATGTTTGGTAAAGAAAATTGGCATCCTCACAGCATAATTTGCCATCTTGGTTGTTTGATTTGCCATGCTCAAAATTCTGGCCTTCGATCTGTAGTAAAATCCGAAATGATTCACAATACATACATGCATGACAAACAAAAGGCATCAGCATCACATTCATAAAACGGCGTCTGACATTTCTTTCACCCAGTTCCAGTATCAACAGTGTTCCATCAGGAAAGATATGCGATACTGAAAGAAAGTCTTATTCTAGAACGCCAACGTAGCAACTAAATATCTAATTCGCATCTCGCTTTCGTTACCTGTCACAAGTAAACCATTTCCTCCAAAAGTATAGAGATCCTCAGACCTGGAATGCTCCATCATGCTAACAAAATCAGAAGAAAGAAATAAGGATTGCAGTGTTCAGAATTTGATCCTTCACTCCATCACAGCAACACCACCAGCTGCCTTGATCTTTGCGATGATTGCTTCCGCTTCCTCCTTCGTGAGTGACTGCTTCAGAATAACAGGGGCCTTCTCCACCAACTCCTTCGCATCCTTCAGCCCCAGATCGGTAAATGTTCTGATCTCCTTGATAATCTTGATCTTTGCAGCAGCCTCAAATTTCTCCAACTTGACATCGAATACTAGCTTCTCAGCCTTTTTCTCTTCAGACTTAGCGGCGCCAGCCCCTGCACCACCTTGAGAACCCATACTAAAACCCTGGCCAGAAATTGCCTGTGGTGCTGGCTGGTTCAGTCTGAGAAGGAGAGCTGGAGCTATCTGCTTGATCTCCTCAGGAGGAAGAGCGGCAATGCGGTCCGCTAGACCCACAACTTTCTCTGATGCTGGTGGCATAGGCCCATATGGGTCATAGACTTCAGGATATTTGTACCTCTTAGCACCAGTGTCTTTTGCGGCCTCGGTGCTGTGCAGACGAGCCAAAACTACTGAAAGTCGACTTGTGGATGACTGTCTTGAACAACATAGTCGTCTTGCTATGGAAGACAAACTCATCCTACTGTCAACTAGGTATTGGCACAAAAATATAGCAAAGGAAGGAGAAGAAACTAAAGATTGGCTGCCCTGCACAAGAACAAAAACGAAATTAACACTAAATATGATCCATGGAAATCTCCTGCGTAACTAAATGCATTTTTAATTAACAAATAACCTCTAGCACACAAGAAGAAGAAGCATATGCGTCGTATTTCAAATGAGAGCAGCTAAACAGAAGTGGACAAGTCATGGTAACTATTTAAGCTTAGACGGCAACGTAAATGACGATTTAGAGAATGGAGTATCTGACTTGGAACTAAATGCGCAGCATAACTCAGCTGCCAGAAAAGAAGGCAATTTTCCACCAAACCCTTTCGCATTGCCTACAGAAATACTCCTACATACTTTAGCTTCCCCCAGTTCCGAAATTCCGCACAGCAAAAGACAAGGGCGAGCAACATAAGTTCCTCTATTCCATAGAAGAGAGCTCAGTCCCTCGACATGATTGATAGGAGAAGTACATGAACTGGGGAATTCGATCTCTGGTTAGGAGGTCACCCAATGAGCCGGAACATTACAGCTCACCAGCGAACGGCCACATTCAATCTCACAGGCCAAGACTATGAACCAGACCAACAGGCCAATTTATCTGATGAAGCGAATGCTTTGAAATGACAGCAGGGTGTAAGAGCAGCAGATGCCCACCCTAAACCCTAAAACCCTCAGCCATGGGCCATGGCAAGGCACATGAAGCCCTCCTAGACCACCTCAACTAAAACTTCATCAGGTGTCAATCAGCGCATCGATCTCACACTCCCAGGTCTTCACTAGTTAACCCAGGGGCGGACCTAACGAAATTTCGGAAAATAAACTGCTTTTGGTAAAATATGCTACTCTACCGCGCAGCAAACAATCCCGCAACAAACCGAATGGATTGATGCGCCACCACGAGGATGTTGGCGGGGGATCTCCGGCGGGAGCTGGCCTTCCACGCGGCGAAGAGCGATACGCGGAGGGCGGTAACGGGGGAAGGGGAGAAAGGGCTCACCGCGCCGGCCGCCGGAGAAGGGGTGCGAGATCTGGCGCGCCGCGGAAACGAAGAGGAGAAAGGGTCTCTGGCGGCTGGCCCTGGCGCTCGCTGAGCTCGGGCGAGACGGGAGAAGATCCGGGCGGTGTTGTGTGTGTTGCGTTTGTTGGGCTGTCGAGTGTGGGCTTGGAATGTGATTTTGGGCCTGCCATTATAAGATGGAGAAATAAACTGAACTGGTAAAAAAATCAATTTTGTCTAAAAAAATCATTTTTTCCTAGAAAAGGAAAAGGTCAGCAAAATGGTAATCACTATTTAGGAGACACCCCATCTTTTATGAAATGGAACACCCGATTCCAATATCACATTGACGCAATGGAAACGATGACCGTCGGGCCATTACATCATTTGGAAGTTTATCGAACCACAGCTGTCTGATCCCTTCTCAACACGAGCCAGACGTTGTTAGAGTGTGGGCTAGATTATTACAAGCTCTTGAAGAATATGTACAATAAATGCAAATAAAATTCAATCAATCAAAGAGGCGAAATCACTAGTTAAGTAATAACCCTTGTGGGGTGATTCAGCGTTCCTTTTGCACGCGACAAGTGACCAACTTCGCGCAGAGGTCAATCTCCAGTGCGCTTCGGCTTTGCGTTCGACACATGGCGGAAGGAGAAAGAGTCACGCTTATTTTTCCTCTCTTTTCCCCCTTTTTTCCTTTTCGGTTTTGATATGCTCCACCAAAGGGAGCACGTTTGTGCGCCGTCACACCTTATGCTCACGGCGATGCATATCCAAGCTCCACCTGTGGGTGATGGAAAAGCCCTGCGCCGCCACGAAATAGCGGCTAAGGTGCACAATTGGGAACCACGACGCATGGCCCGCATTTCGGTGTGACACCCTCCTAGCTATCTGGAGGAGGAGGAGGAGGATGTGACATGGAGGTGTCGTGTTGCTGCTGGTGTGTGTAGCGTGCTAGAGCTGGTCGCACTCGTTGTTGGTGATGTATGTCACTACTGGCTCTAACGCTCTTCGAGAGAGAGACTTTTTTCTTGAAGGGTCCCACATATAACCGACATGTTTTTCTTTTCTTTTTTTTGCTTTATTGGTTGGGTAAATGGTAATCCCATAGGTTTGTATTGGATTTTACATGGAGGGCCAAAGTGGTCCAAAAAAGGGTCGCTATAATGGTCATAGCCCTTTGGTCGATTGAAATCATAACAAAAAGGCAAAAACATAAGACGAGCTAACGCGTTTGGGTAAGATCAAGGGTTTTCTGAAATTAAAGACAAAGTAAACGAGTGTGTCCTCGGAATGTAATTGTCCCCAATAAAAAGTCATGTTCTATGTGACCACATGGGACTAGCATGTGGGTTCATCCTGTCAAACAATGCTATGTACTAACTGTGATTCAAGGCATTCAAGGGACATAGTCCTTTTCCCATATCTTTTGCTTATGCTTTTTTTAGTGAAATCAACTTATTAAGTAAATAGGCTAGTTTTTTGTGTTATAGCCGCTAGTTGCCATGTCTATTTTGCTAGGACTGGCAACGACTTTTGCTTTGACGGGCGGCTTTTGGGGTACTGGCAGAGGGTTTTGCAGAGGACCAGCGGCGACCATTGCTGAGACCGGCGAAGCCGACGGCAACAATTGTTGTGACCATGCAGCCACGCTGGGATTTGTTGGGTCTGTTTGGATCGTGGTCGATGCTTACCATACCAAAATATTGGCGTTGACTGGTGGCATAGGCTGGCGCTTGGGTTGAAACCCATCTAGCGAAGGCACGCCAAAATATTGATCGCTCCGTCAGATTTCACGCCCACGCGCTAACAAACAGAGGCAGGCGACGTGCCCCGGATTTCGTAAGGCGGGCGTAGGCATAAACCAAACAGCCCTGCTATGACGGCGATCGGCGACCATTGCTGGGACCGGCGATGATTTTTGTTGGGATTGGCGGTGACCACTGTTGCGACCACGCTAGGATTTGTTCAGACCACACTAGAAGTGGCGACATTGATTGTTGGGACTGGCGGCACCGGATGCTAAAATTGAACAACAGTTCTGCAAGGGCGGTGAGCGGCGGTACGACATGCTTCGACGTCGGTCGCGTCATGCGTGTCCTGGCAGGGGTGACGACGCTCGTTGCTTCCCCTCTCTCTCTCTCTCTCTCTCTCTCTCTCTCTTCCCGTGCATGGTGCTGCTATTTTTTGGGGAGAAGTGAAATTGATCATGGGAGAACCAAGCCCTGAGGGTGGGTAGATCTTTTTTACAATTTGGTTGAGAGACCCCACATTATGAGTACATTGTGACCTGCATTGGCGGCTAATTTTTAATAATACAATTTTGCTAAGTCTCATTGAGACTTCGTTATGTCTTAGTCGATTCTATATTCTTCGATCTTGCATGGAGATTCATATTAAAAATTTCTATTCAGTTTTTTCTTATTTCTTATATATTACTATAGAGTAAACACTAGGCAACCATGGCCGGCGAGGCCATCGTCTCCGGTGTCGTGGGGGACATGGTCGGCAGGGCGATGTCCCTCCTCGCCGGGCAGCTCCTGGACCATCAGCCGGAGCGGACCGTGAGGCCAAGCTGCGGCGGCTGAGGCGCCTGCTCGTCAGGGCCCAGAGCGCCGCGGAGGCCGCCGGGGCGAGGCGGATCACGAGCCGCGCGCTGCTCTCCTGGCTTGCGGAGATCGTCGACGGCGCGTACCGGGGGCGCTACCTCCTCGACGCGTTCCCGGTCCGGAGCGGAGCAGGCGATCAGGACGACGGCCATGCTGGCAACAAGAAGGTGGTGCCGCTGGCGCGCTCTTTCTCCAGTTCAACCCCGCTAAGCACCTGCGCGTCGCGGCCATGAAGCTGCTGCTCGGCGACGGCGATGGCAGCACCGACGAGCTTGACGGCGTCCTGGCGGACCTGGAAAGCATCGTCAGCGGTCTCACGGAGTTCATCATGCTGCTGCAGATGTGCCCGCCGGCGCTGCACCGGCCGCTTGCCACGAGCATCTACGCGGACAGCCAGATGTTCGGACGGCACGTCGAGAGACGCCGCGTTTTGGAGTTCTTGCTGCAAGATGACGAGGGCGAGCCGACGCTGCCAGAGCTAGGCCTAGGCGTCCTCCCTATAATCGGCTCCGCCGGCCTGGGGGAGACCACGCTCGTGCAGCACGTAAGCGAGGAGTCCGCGGTGCGCCGCCGCTTCTCGCTGATCATGATGCTAGACTTCCATTGCATGAGCCTCATGGCAGCCGGCGGCACGACACTGTTCGTTCGCTCTGTTCACGCCAAGGGCCACTAGCCTCTCTGCCGACGGCGAGCAGACGAGGCTCCTAGAGCGGAAGCTGCGCGGCGAGAGGTTTTTGGCCGTCTTTGACAACGTCGACCCGCGCAAAAGGCAGGTGGTCGACGCGATCATGCCAACCCTGCGGCGCGCCGGCAGACGTGGGAGCAAGGTCGTCGTAACCAGCAGCGACGCCGGGCACGTCGCGGGCCTTGGCACCGCGGAGCCGATCGTTCTGCGCCCCCTGCCGCCGGAGAAGTACTGGTTCTTCTTCAGGGCGCACGCTTTCGGTGGCGCCGAGGCGGACCCTCGGCTGGCGGCGGTGGGCCAGGCCATCGCCAGGAGGCTGGGCGGCTCCTTCTTCGGCGGGAAGATAGTGGGCGCGCTCCTGAGGTCCCGTCCGGACGCGCGGCTATGGCGTAGCGTCCTGAGCAGCAGCTTCAGCATCGCCGACGTGTGGTGCCTCGGCAACGAAGGCTGCGTCGCCGCCGCGGCCGGCAGCCTCCTCCCGCGGCATGTGACCGTGCGCTGCGTCACCGCCTCTGGCTCGCCGATGCGAGACCTCGTCGGAATCCAAGAAGCCTCTTTGGCTCTTCCTTGTCCAGACGACGGCGGCAGCCGCAGCCCGGAGTTGCCTGCGCTGCTGTGCAAGTCTGTGTTCCCTGGCTATTGCCTGTACTACACTGCCCATTGCACAATCGACAGAGATCAGTCAGCAAAACGTTCGTACTGGCAGTTCCAGTTGATAGTGCTGTTGTGAAGAAAATCCTTGTGCTTTCTTCTCTTCTATACCTTCATCCAACTGGCTGAATGCTTTTTCGGAAGAACGAACAAACACATGGTTTGAAAAAAAAATCAGAAAGAAATTTGAAGAAAAAGGTCCAGAAAAGAATCACTGTGGTTCTCTTCACTTGTAGAACAGGACAGGAGAGCTTCTATCTGCATTGGCATGTGATGATGATGAGATAATGATCACAGGACTTTGAGCAGCTGAACCTCAAACACCAGCGGTTCCTTGGCATGCGACAGCAGGCTCCGGCGTGGTCCAAACTGTGGTAGCAACCAAATAAAGCACGAGAATGATCACAAATCATCAGGAAACAAAAGGAGAAAGGTAAATATGTTGCTTCCGGAGTATAGATGTGAAAGAAACATGACATGACAATCTTTCCGCAAAAAAAAAAAGAAAAAAAAAGAAAGAAACATGACAAGATTCAGATCAGTTCATGAGCTAGCCAGGCCGTACCTCCTCTGGTACGGGCTGCAAGCTCTCGTCGATATAGCCTACTTCAGGGGGTATCAGAGCCCTCCTCTTGCCTGCAAAGCCATGGAGAAATAAAAGTTGCTAGTGGCTAAAACCAGAAAACTGTCAGAAAATGCCTGAAACTTTACAGTACCTCCGGCTTTCATGCCGATTATGACGTCTTTGAGGCCTGGAATCATCTACAAGGAAAAAGATGCATCTGTCATGAGAAGCCATGAAGGATGTGAAATTGCTATGAAAAAACTTTAAATCATCTGTAGAAAGGTCAATTGCCAAGAGAAATCCTGTCCTAGAACCTCTTGCACGTGGAGTCGAAGTGTCACTGGCTTACTCTCGCCGCTGAACTGATTCACCGTGCTGCATCAGAGAAAACAGACAGGCAAAAGCATAATGAGAGTCAAAGAAGAGCAGTATTGGTAGTACTGAAAATGCAACACATATATGCACTTTAGAAGCTAGTACTAGTACTATATGAACAACACAATCAAGGATTCAGTCAATGGCAATGTTCTCTTGACCTATGCACGAAATAACCATTTGCACGGCGGCACACATAGTTGAACTGCACCAGATCGCCTTCGCGAGCCTCCGTCCCTTCGCCCTCGACCACATCTTCAGATCAAGAAACAGAGTTATACCATTTATAAGCTCTCATCTCAGCAACTGCAGTATTTTGTGTAAGAAAGATCTCACTAATTGCAAGTACCTTCAAGCTTTACTCCACTGTCCAGTTTTTTGGAGTGAAATGCGTCACTAGTCCACGAACTCAAACTGATTGCACACTTTAGGCCAACAACTCGACAAGTGATCAGATTTAGTCCGCAAACTCATTGATTTGATCAAATAAGGCCAAAACAGGCCCGACTGAGAAAAAAACCAGCCACGTGAATGCCATGTCATCATTCCTTTGACTGCTTGTGAATTCACTATTGTGTAAGGGCGTTTGGAGGGGAAAATATTCCAAAATTGCAGTGGCCAGGACTTGAACCTCGCCAGTTAAGATTAAGCATTGCCTCACTTACCACTGCAACAACTCAAGTTTTACACAAATAATTTAAAGCTCAGTATATATATTTTCACGTAAAACCAGGAGAGAGAAAAAATCAGGCGATCTCTTTCCTTATGTTTCGCTTGACTGTTGCCTCGTTTGTCGCTAGATGGTAGCGTGGGGGTCATTGCCAAACTAAATGTTTCTTTTTGCGCAACATTGCCAAACTAAATGTTAGGAGGATGAACACATCTAGAAATTGTACAAACCTGATGTTGTTCCAGTGTGAGGCAATGATTAATCAAGACGGCTGAGGTTCAAGTCCCATGAAAAATAAATTTTCAATACTTTTGCACTCTAAACAATGTTAGCATGATTTATGAGAAAATAAACAGCCACTTTTAGAATAGACCCCTGTAAAGAATAGTGAATTCACGAGCGGTCAAAGGAATGATGACATGCATCCAATTTGTCCGGTTTTTTCCAAGTCATGCCGGTTTTGGCCTTATTTGATCAAATCAACGAGTTTATGGACTAAATCTGATCACTTCTCGAGTTGTTGGCCTAAAGTGTGTAATCAATTTGAGTTCATGGACTAGTGGCGCATTTCACTCAGTTTTTTGTACCTGAACACTTCAAACGGAAATCAACCATTATGCACAATACAACAGATAAGGCCCATAATGTAAGAATTTCACTGCCAATGGCAATGTTCATTTCTCACAAATATAATTACCGCATTCCAAGCTGTGCCTTGCATATTGAACAGTAGTCCGTCTACTCGTAAATACCGAACGATATTTTGAGGACAGGTATGACTTCCAACACATAATTTTAACCGTCACCTTTGTATGTAGTATGTTAGTTTAAAAATTATTAGTGTTACGAAATTAAATCATGGCAAATTGATGGTACTACCATTTTTCACCTAACCATTTTTTTCCGAGAAAACAATCTGAATACTCTTCTGCACAGCATGAGCCAGATTTAGACTGCACGTTTCTGATACACCAACTATATTTAATAACGGGGCAGTAGTATTTCATAACCAGGCAATGCGCAGTACCTGATGACATCGGGCAGCAGCATTGCTGCCTGCACCGGCATGGGCACGGCGAGGAGATTCGCGCAAGAGGCAGCGGCGCCAAGAAGAGCCATCCCTGAAACCGCTCTCCTCCCGGACACCCCGCACACTGCTCTGAATCCGCGGCACGTCGACCTGGTCGCCTTCGGTTCCGGTGGATGCGGGCGTCTGATTCGATTGGAAACGCCCAAGAACGAGGTCAGTTTGAGTCTTTGAGATGAAATTCCCAGAGAGAGAGAGAGAGAGGATCAAATCTGTTTCGAGAGAGAGAGGATTTGGTCGTGTTATGCGTTAGTACCTGGGACTGGGAGACGGAGAGGCGCATGGGAATGGATTGGGGAATTTTACGTGCGGTGCAGACTCCATTGTAAAGGTCAGGAGAAGGCAGTGTCGCAGTGGACAGAGGCAAGTGCTTATCTCAATGCGGATAGAACTGAGAACCAAACAAAGAGAATACATAACTTGAAACAGCCAAAACTGCATCAACGATCAGATGGCCGAGTTGGTCTAAGGCGCCAGATTAAGGCTCTGGTCCGAAAGGGCGTGGGTTCAAATCCCACTCTGGTCAATTATTATTTTTCCCGAACTTTTTTCTCTCTTGGTGATTGTATCCATTTTCAAGAAGGTTTAGAACTTTTTATTAATCCTACAACATTCCTAGATTTCTCTTCTGAAAAGATATGAAAAACATATCAATGATTTTTTTTAATTTTTTCCCACTCATCTGACACCTTGGCGGATTTTTATTTCTCTTGGTGATTGTACCCATTTTCAATAAGGTCTTTTTAGTTAGAACTATTTATTAGTCCCACTCTGGTCAATTATTATTTTTCCCGAACTTTTTTTTCTCTTGGTGATTGTATCCATTTTCAAGAAGGTTTAGAACTTTTTATTAATCCTACAACATTCCTAGATTTCTCTTCTAAAAAGATATGAAAAACATATCAATGATTTTTTTTAAATTTTTTCCCACTCATCTGACACCTTGGCGGATTTTTATTTCTCTTGGTGATTGTATCCATTTTCAATAAGGTCTTTTTAGTTAGAACTATTTATTAGTCCCAACATTCTTAGATTTCTCATCTAAAAAGTATGAAAATCCTTTTCTTTCTCCTTGGTAGTATCGTTCTAAAAACGCAAGAACAATATTTTTTTTCTATAACTTTTTTCATTGATCTGACACCTTGGTGATTACAATCAATTACTCTTCTCAAAAGATCTTAAAAGCTTTTTCTTTCTCCTTGCTACCATCATTTTATAAAAACATAACAATGATACTTTTTCTTGGTCGGAATTTTTTTGAGGGAAAATTTTCTTACCATTTACACCTTGGTGATTATATCTATTTTCAAGAAGGTTTTTTAAGTTCGAACCTTTTATTATTCTCACAACTTTCCTAGTTTTATCTTTTGAAAATATATTGAAACCTTTATCTTTCTCCTTGGTACCATCGCTTTTAATACATAACAACCATTTTTCCAACATCATGAAGGAGAGGAGCATCAGCCACAATCACATCCAAGATACATGCAATATGCGAAAGTCTAAGGTAGTTTATTTTTCTTAAAAACCAAGTACAAGCTTGGTTTACTAGTTGTCTAATCCTTAGTAGATTAGTTAGACGTAGTCACGTCCTCATACAACAACCTAGACAATTATTGCTCCACCCTATGATGCTGGTGAAGCCATGGGTCCCCTCCTCCTCTGTCCATTGCTTCGGCGATGGGAGGGGGTGGAGACCGTGGATCGGCGTTTCGACGCTATAGTTGGGTCTGTTAGGATTATACTTTGGTACCCTGCCGACGGTGATGTTATGATAATGCTGCCATTGTGTAGATCAAGTATAAGGTTTTCCTACTCCTAGTCTACATAGGCAGCACCATAAAGGAGGGTGGGGATTGTCTTGTCACCGTTCTTCTCGAGTGGTGGGTCTGGTTGTGCCTTCGTGTTATGTAGGTGGTCTTCGAAAGAATCTTCATCGCTCCATGTCTTAGTGTGTGTGTGGGGGGGGGGGTAGCTTATGGTTTGAAGGGGGTGAACAAACCTAACACAAAAATCTATGCAACTTGTAAGGATTGATAGCACAAGAAGGCTAGGTTGATAATTAAACAATCATGCACATATAATGAGTAGAACAACGGAAATATAGCGACTTGCATTAAAGTAGGAGAGTAAAGTAGATGTTGCAAACATAGCTTGGCACAAGGATGTTTTTTCGTGGTTTCGATATTTGGCGCTAGCTTACATCCATGTTGATGGAGGTTTTGAACCAAAAATGTCTAAGATTCCGGTTGTGACACCCACCAAGCCGTCAATGAAGCATAACCAATATATTTAATCATGACGCACTTAGAAGCCATCGATTGTTCTTCGTCCTAGCCGGCGAAGAGTTGCTGAACCATTGCTACGGTATGTCTGGATACCGTCGAGGAATCGATCTTTTGATGCTTGATCGGGGGATCACTTCGAGGGAGAATAATTACCGCATGATACCTAGTTGTAGGAATCTGCATGTCATCACCAACATTTTCTTCTGTATTGCGTTCGTTGGAAATTGATCAACCCCTTACATCTTCATTTTGATCCTGGCTTGTATGTAAGCGCATAATTTTTTTATTTTGTACCAAGTTCCCCAACAGCGGCATCATGAGCGGTTTTAGAAGTAGATGCAGGTATGATTTAAAAGCACATGGTGATGTGCGGGCATTACACAAATTTTTGTGTGGGGATAAGACCGGATATTTTATTTGATGGTCTTGTTGCTTCCCTTTAAATTGCATTTTCTTTGTCTTGACAACATAGTGAGACTTTGTTACAAAGGTATGGCTTTTCATGGTCCTTCTACATTGCTCCTGAGTATGTTGGTTATCTGACCAAAGTCATACTCCCGTCTCTTTGGGTTTCACTTTAAATAAGGACCAATAAATTTGGGCAAAACGAAGGGCTTGTAGATTTGATCTACGAGGGTTCACACGTATAACAAAGTATAGTATGGGTCTTGAGATTTTTCATTAAATCTCATGTTTCATACACTTCGAAAATTCAGCTAGCAACTTCAAATAATCATGCTTGACGGTTACGTAGGCACTAAACGGCTTGCAACAGAAACCCTAGCACCACGATAACTTGCAAAACAATTAGAGGTGTCTAACTTGTTTTTGTAGGGTGTGTATGTGATGTGGTACATCCTTCTTCATGGAAATGAGATGTTATATGTTGTGATATATTTTTGCATGATCTGCGTGACATGGTATGGCACGTTGGCGAACCATTTGATTGTCACTTAACTTAATTCTATTGACCAACATGTCAGACTTCACGTAATGCAATTATTTCGTTAGCTATGGAGATATCAATAGTTATATTGCAAGTACATGGTGGTGACAAGTTATGCGGCGATGGACCTTGATGCCAGAGCTGTACGTAAAGGAGTTCTCCGGAGAAGAAAGCTTGAAGAAACATGCAATGACATTTTTTGCCACGACAACGTTTTCTCCCAAAAACGCCTGCCACTTTAGAGTTTTCGAAACTGCTAACATGACATAAAAAACGGCTGCCATGACAAGATTTTTAGAAAAACATGTGTGAAGACGACGTGGACTTCTGCAGCGAAATGGGATATGCCATATCACACTATTATGAATTGTCAGTGATGTTTATCCCTTTTTGTGCACTATTTGATGCACGATACACGTGTTTTATAGGGTGGTCCCTCACAAAAATATCGAATAGTTAGTGTTCCCCTCAAGTGTATCACCATCTGGAGCACATGTCATTTCGAGGTGCGCCATGTCACATGGGTATTATAGACTTGTCGTGTATAAGGCTGATGACCCACAAGTGTAGGGGGTCAATCATAGTCCTTTCGCTAAGTAAGAGTGTCGAACCCAATGAGGAGGAGAAGGAAATGACAAGCGGTTTTCAACAAGGTAATTCCTGCAAGCACTGAAATTGTCGGTAATAGGTAGTTTGATAGTAAGATAATTTGTAACGAGCAAGTAACGGTAATGGTAACAAAAGTGAAGCAAGGTAGCCCAATCCTTTTTATAGAAAAGGGGCTAGAACTGTCTCTTATAATAAGTAAAGCGTTCTTGAAGGCACACGGGAATTTCATCTAGTCACTTTCATCATGTTGGTTTGATTCACGTTCGCTAGTTTGATAATTTGATATGTGGGTAGACTGGTGCTTAGGTGCTGTTCTTACTTGAACAAGCCTCCCACTTATGATTAACCCCCTCGTAAGCATCGGCAACTATGAAAGAAGAATTAAGATAACAATCTAACCATAGCATTAAACATATGGATCCAAATCAGTCCCTTATGGAATAGCGCATAAACTAGGGTTTAGGATTTTGTCACTCTTGCAACTCATCATCTAATAACTACTCCACAATGCATTCCCTTAGGCCCAAAGATGGTGAAGTGTCAGGTAGTCGGCGTTCACATAACACCACTAAGGGAATCACAACATACATATCATCAAAATATCGAATAAACATCAAATTCACATGATTACTTGCAACATGACTTCTCCCCTGGCCTAAAGAACAAGGGCAACTACTCACAAATAATATTCATGCTCAAGATCAGAGGGATATTAAATACCATAATGGATCTGAACATATAATCTTCCACCAAATAAACCATCTAGCATCAACTACAAGATGTAATCAACTGTAAGGGCATATTTCTCCTAAGTGGTGATTGATGACAATGCATTTGCGGACTAATCGTGTGCATTGAGCATTTCAGATATCTCATGTCTAGGCACTAGACGATTCAATGCCCCTCGGAGCCTATCGAAGACGGTGGTTCTCTACGTTTCTTTTCGGTGGATTTGAGTCGTAGGAAAGTTGTACTATTAAGAGGGGGCTGCTTCGGAAAAGTAACGCCCCGGACACACTCGCCGGTGGTCGTTACTCCTGGCGGGATCTAGACTGGCCCCACAGATCAATACTGGTCTTTTCTGCGCACTTTGTCATCACTCATGCGCGCCCGGGAGCAACTTCCCGGTTGGTCACCCATCCTAAAATTACTCTAAGCTGAGCACGCTTAACTTTGGAGTTCTTTCTGAATGGGCTCCCTGAAAAGAAGGAATTCCTTATTGATATGAGTAGTCTATCAACCCTAATAAGCCAGGCTATCACAGGAAAAGTATGGGTGGAATCAATACGGACACAGCCCCATATGCACCCACAACCTCCTTTCCCTTCTCTGGAGCTTTTCCATGCTTTTTGTGGTGTTTTCAGCATCTTGCCAGCGGTAGTACCGCTAGTGCCCACGGTAGTACCGCTGGGTACTTCCGTGGTACTACCACTTGGGGTGTCCCCAAGCATGCAACGTTCTGTTGTCGGTCTGTAATTCACGGAAGTAGGGCGGTAGTAGCACGGTAGTACCGCTCCGGCGGTACTACATGCCATACTACCGTCTCCGCTACCGCTTGCGGGGTTTTCCTCTATGCAGGGTTCTGTTCCCACTTTGCTCCAAGCGGTAGTAGAGCGGCACTAGGATGGTAGTACCACTTCGCATGGTACTGCCGCCCCTGGCACCCTCTACTATCGCTGCCTCCCCAGGTCTAAAACCTTAGGCGGTAGTACCGCGGGGTCAGCGGTAGTACCGCTCCGGCGGCACTACTGTAGATACACTGTGTGTATTTATAGGCCTGTGTGGAGTAGTACCACCTAAGCGGTAGTACCGCTTAGCTGCGGGCCTGGGCAGAAAACGGTTGGATTTTGGTTCCCCTATAAAAAGGGGGGGTCTTCTTCT
This sequence comes from Aegilops umbellulata, assembly GCA_032464435.1. Lineage (NCBI taxonomy): Eukaryota > Viridiplantae > Streptophyta > Magnoliopsida > Poales > Poaceae > Aegilops > Aegilops umbellulata. The sequence continues at coordinate 376,095,855 of CP136057.1, forward strand.
TCCTAGGGTTGACCTCTTCCCCCCAAGCTATATTGCCTTTGAAAAGCTCATTCTTGCCCGATCTCTCTCTCTAGCCAATCAAACTTGTTGATTCTCTAGGGATTGGTTGAGAAGGCCCCGATCTACACTTCCACCAAGAGAAATTTGATTCCCCCCCACTAATCCCTTGCGGATCTTGTTACTCTTGGGTGTTTGAGCACCCTAGACGGTTGAGGTCACCTCGGAGCCATATTCCATTGTGGTGAAGCTCCGTGGTTTCGTTGGGAGCGTCCAATTCCGTTGTGGAGAGAGCCCCAACCTTGTTTGCAAAGGTTCGATCACCGCCTTCAAGGGTACCAATAGTGGAATCACGACATCTCGCATTGTGTGAGGGCGTGAGGAGAATACGGTGGCCCTAGTGGCTTCTTAGGGAGCATTGTGCCTCCACACCGCTCCAACGGATACGTACTTCCTCTCAAAGGGAAGGAACTCCGGTAACTCATCCTTGTCTCCACCGGATCGACTCTTGGTTATCTCTTACCTTTACTTGTGCAAGCTTTTATTGTGTTGTATCCCCTGCTTGCTTGTGTGCTTGTTGTTGTTGCATCTTATAGGTTGCTCACCTAGTTGCACATATTTTGTTGCTAAGTTTAATTTGGTCAAGAAAAGATAAAAATTGTTAGTTGCCTATTCACCCCCCTCTAGTCAACCATGTCGATCCTTTCAATTGGTATTAGAGCCTCGCCTCTTTATTAAGGACTTTGACATTCGAAGAGTATGGTTGACACCACAGACGAGGTGGACGAGCACCCCGGTGCAAGTCCCACTTTGTCTGCGGTCGAGCGGGGATCCTCGGTCTCTCGTGAGGTGTTCAAAGTGGCCTTGGACACATTGAAAACCTCCATGATGGCTGAGGTCAAAGGCATGCTTAGGAATATTCTTGTAACGCTCCGGATCTGATGCGCCAGGTGTCCGACAGTTATTCGCCGTCTTTGCCTTGTCATGTGCTTGCGTGTTGCACTTTGCCATGTCATCATCTGCATTTCATATCATGTCGTCATGTGCATCTCATTTTGCATACGCGTTCGTTTCATGCATCCGAGCATTTTCCCCGTTGTCCGTTTTGCAATCCGGCACTCCCGTGTCACCCTGCGCCCCCTTTATCCTCTTTTTGTGTGTGGGTGTTAAACTTTCTCGGAATGGCCCGAGGTTTGCCAAGCGGCCTTGTTACACCACCGATAGACCGCCTGTCAAGTTCCGTGTCATTTGGAGTTCGTTTGATACTCCAACGGTTAACCGGATAGCCGCAAAGGCCTCTTTTGTGTGCAGCCCAACACCCCTCCAAAGTGGCCCAAAACCAATCCAAACCCTCTCCATCTTCTAGGCCGTTCGATCACGATCGTGTGGGCGAAAACCGCACCTCATTTGGACACTCCCACCTCCTTCTACCTATAAATAAGTGACCCCCTCCGAAATTTGCGGTCTAACCCTAGTCTAGCCTCTCCCCGCGCCGCCGGACGCGTCCGCCGACGTCCGGACATGTCCGCCGCCCCGCAGCCACGTCGCTCCAGCCAATAGGAGCGCGCCACGTCACCCTGCCGCCCTTCTCCTCCACTCCGCAGCCGCCACGTGTCTCCCGCCGCCGTCCCCGCAGCCGCGGCCCGCCGGGCCCAGGCGGGGCCCGCCCGGCCCATCCGCCGTCGCCGCCCGCCGCGGGACGCCCGGCCGCGCCCGAGCTCCCGCCGCCGCCCAGCGCCCTCGCCGTCGCCCCGCTGTGTCCTAGCCTCCGCGCGAGCTCCCGCGCTCGAGCCGGCGAGCCGGCGCCCCTCCGCCGCGTCCCCGGGCCCGCGTCGCGCCTTCCTGGCCCGCACGCCCGCCGGCCGTCGCCAGCTCCGCCCCGCCCGCCGGTCGCTGCCACCTCGTCCGCCGCCCGGCTTCCTCCGGCTAGATCCGGGCCGGAGCCGCCCGGATCCGGTCGCCCTCGTCCGCCCCGGCCTCGTCCTCCTCCTCTCCGGCCCCTTTTCTGGCGAGAATCCGGCGAACTCTGACCCTGCATCGATTTCCGTGCAAACCCTAGATCTGGAGGTTGACCCGAAATTTCCTCTAAGTCCTTTTCCTGTCACATTATGTTGCCGGGTTCATCATGCCATAACTCTCTGCATACTGTTCCATTTTGCGTGCATGGTATATCGAAATGCTCATCTGGTTGTGCTCTTCATGTTGTTACATTGGGTCATGTTCATTAGAGGTCATCTTGATGCCTTAATCATCGTTGCAAGAGTGTTATATAATGTTGTCTGCTGTCTGTTATCAGAACATGCTCATTTGTCATTTTTGCCATGATTGATGTGTGCATCCTATAATCTTGATCTCTACATGTGTTTTGAACTATGCCATGCCATATTTACAGGGGTGTATGCCATGTATTTTTGTGATCTTTGTGGTGGCTAGAACAAGCATGCAAACTAGGCATCTTAATGTTGCTGATTTCAGGGACTTAGTAATTTCACTAAGTCATGCCCTGCTGTTATTTTTATGCCATATGTTCATGTTGCTACAGTGAGATCCATGCCTCTTTTGAGGATGATCAGTATGGATGTTTTGTAGATATGGTTATGCTCTATCCATACATGCCTCTGTTTGCATTTATAGAGTGCTCTAGCATGTCTTAATCGTGCTCTACTTTTGCTATAAAATGTTCCTGGCAGATTGTTTACATGTTATTCAATTTTGCCAAGGTTGTTGTAGTTGATCCGTGCATGCTATGTTGTTGTTGTTCTTGCCATGCCTATCTTCTATGCCATGTCTAGTTGATGGGTGTATGCTTAGTTTGCCATGCAATGCCTCGTAGTGAGTGCATCGAGCTCGTAAACAAGCCTACCTGTTATCTGTTTTGCCATGCTCCAGTTTTCCACTAAGTCTGAATCTGTTTATGTTTTTGCTATGTTCACATGCTTACAATTGTATTCTCTGATCCCTTTTGGCTTATGGTCAGTAAGAGACTCTTGTTATATGCTTTGAGTAGATTCATGCCATGCTCTAGTTTGACATGATAGCTTGCTGTAACATGTTGTTTTATAGCTCTAAACATTGCAACCTGATGTTATTTCTGCCATATCCTGAAATTCTGCTAAGTCTGTGAACCTGTTATTATTTGCAATCTTGCCATGTCCTTTTGAGCATGTTCTAGTAGTTTCTGGAGATAGCTCAGTGTTCATGTTTTGTCATGCTTTACTGGTACATCATTACCATGCTTTTTGTTTTCACGTTGGTATCCTGTAGCATGTTGTTTTGATGCTTGCTAGATGCCTACTTGCTGTTTTGGGCAGATTGTTGTTATATCTTGTATAGGGTGTATGTGTTGCACCGTTGCTTCGTTTTGAGTGTGCTCTATATGAAACTTGCTTAGAATTGCATGTAGCTTCATATTATCATGTTGCATCCTTGTTTTGATGTGTTTGCTTGATGTTTGTATACATTTTGCATCGATGCCATGTTTAACTTGTTTTGCTCATATCTTCTAGGCCGTAGCTCCGAATCTAATGAACTTTATATGTAACTTGACTAGAATTGCGTGTAGATCATTTTGGTGCATCTTAACTTGCTGTTTAACAACTTGAACATAATGTTTATTCAGATCTGGACCAATTTCGAAATTTGCATATGAGGACTTACCGGAATTGCTATATGTTGTTTCCGGCCTCATTTAAACTTGCTTTGTTGTGTTGTTCTTGTATGCATCATCTCTTGCCATGAGTAGCTTCATGTAGCCTTGTCATGCATCATACTTGGTTGAGCTTCATGCCTTGTTCTTGTGTGGTGTGTTTACTATGTTGTGTGCTTCTTCTCGATAGTTCCTGTTTCGTTGCGATCGTGAGGATTCGTTCGTCTACGCTTGGTTCGTCTTCGTGGCTTTATCTTCTTCATGGACTCGTTCTTCCTTGCGGGATTTCAGGCAAGATGACCGTCACCTTGGATCTCATTACTATCATTGCTATGCTAGTTGCTTCGTTCTATCGCTATGCTGCGTTACCTACCACTTGCTCATCAAGCCTCCCAAATTGCCATGAACCTCTAACCTTGTCACCCTTCCTAGCAAACCATTGTTTGGCTATGTTACCGCTTTGCTCAGCCCCTCTTATAGCGTTGCTACTTGCAGGTGAAGATGAAGATTGCTCCATGTTGGATTATGTTTATGTTTATGTTGGGGTATCACAATATCTCTTATATTATCAATGCATCTATATACTTGGTAAAGGGTGGAAGGCTCGGCCTTATGCCTGGTGTTCTGTTCCACTCTTGCCACCCTAGTTTCCGTCATATCGGTATTATGTTCTCGGATTTTGCGTCCCTAACGCGGTTGGGTGATTTATGGGACCCCCTTGACAGTTCGCTTTGAATAAGACTCCTCCAGCAAGGCCCAACATTGGTTTTACCATTTGCCTCACCTATGCCCTTTTATTTCCCTTGGGTTTCCGGAGCCCGAGGGTCATCTTTATTTTAGCCCCCCGGGCCAGTTCTCCTTCGAGTGCTGGTCCAAACCGAGCGATGTCCGGCGCCCCCTGGGCAATCAGGGTCTATGCCAACCCGACGTCTTGCTCATCCGGTGTGCCCTGAGAACGAGATATGTGCAGCTCCTATCAGGATTTATCGGCACATCCGGGCGGCTTTGCTGGTCTTGTTTTATTACTGTCGAAATGTCTTGTAGCCGGGATTCCGAGACTGATCGGGCCTTCCCGGGGAGAAGGAATATCCTTCGTTGATCGCGAGAGCTTATCATGGGCTAAGTTGGGACACCCCTGCAGGGTTTGATCTTTTGAAAGCCGTGCCCGCGGTTATGTGGCAGATGGGAATTTGTTGATATCCGGTTGTAGTAAACTTGAAGTAAACTCTTCTAAAATACACCACCGTGTGCGTAACCGTGAGTGTCTCTTTTCGGGGTTGATCGAGAGGAGAACACGGTTTCTGGGTTATGTCTGACGTAAGTAGGAGTTCAGGATCACTTCTTGATCATTACTAGTTGACGACCACTTGCTTTGCTCCTCTTCTCGCTCTTATTTGCGTAAGTTAGCCACCATACATGCTTAGTCGCTGCTGCAACCTCACCACTTTACCCCCTTCCTTACCCATAAAGCTTTGCTAGTCTTGATACCCATGGTAATGGGATTGCTGAGTCCTCGTGGCTCACAGATAAGTACACCACCAGCTGCAGGTACAAGTTATGCGATGATCATGACGCGAGAGCGATGTTATTTGTGTTGGAGTTCTTCTTCTGCTTCTTCTTCGATTGAGGGATAGGTTCCTGGTCGGCAGCCTGGGCTAGCAGGGTGGATATTGTTTGAGTTTCTGTTTATGTTTCATCCGTAGTCGGATGTTGATCTTGTACATGATGTATTGTTGTATTCTTGTGACATTGTATGTCTTGGTTGTATCCCCACTATTATGTAATGTTGATGTAATGATATCCACCTTGCAAAAGCGTCTTCAAGATGCGCTTCTATCCTTGGTGGGACCTTCGAGTTCCTTTAGGATAGGGTCGCATCTTGGGTGTGACAATTCTTGATGGTCTTAAATTATCCACCGCACCATTGGAAGTGGTCGATCCCACTAACTAGGTGACGGATGCAAACTCCGACAAGGAGGAAGCTACCGGTGATAAAGTTCCTTTGGCTAGTGGTAGAAGTGGGAATGACATCTTTGCCCATGTTGAACCTCCTCTTATTTATGGAGGACCGGTTCCCTCCACGCATATGAATCATGTTACCTCCTCCTAAGCTTGTAAAAAATGAGGATTTTGCCTCCTGGGTGTATCGCTTTAAACGTCATTTAAATCATAGTTCTACTAATCTTTGGAGAATTAGTGAGCAAGGTTTCTACCCGCATGACCCAAGCAACTTCACTCCTAGAGAAGCCGCAGATCATCAATTCAACGAGTCCGCTCTCTTCATTCTCCAAGAAGCAATTCCACCAGAAGATATTGCTCACCTCCGACCTTTCACTGTGGCCAAGGAAGCATGGCAACATGTTGTGTCCATTTACAAGGGAAGCGCAAGCATTCAACGCTCAAACTTTGAAGTGGTGCAAGATGAAGCCAGTGAGTTTGCAATGATTGAAGATGAAGAACCACGAGAGCTTTACCGAAGATTAACCACTCTCGTGGTCTCACTCCGAGATCATGGGAGAAAGGATAAGGATGACAATTGGATCAAGCGCAAGTTTCTCAAGGCCATGATGCCATACCATAAGGCCATGTCCTCCGTCATCCGTCAAAGGCCGGACTTTCACGCCTTGTCCTCAAGTGAAGTGTTGGATGAGGTTGTTGCAATGAGGATCTTGGACAAGACCGCCGATAATGCGGTGTTGCATTCTCAACGAGCAAAGAAGACCAACCTTGGTTTGAAGGCCAAGGCTAGTGTGGAAGAAGAGGGTGAAGAGGAAGAAGAGGAGTGTTGCCCCGAAGATACCAAATATGCCTATCATGAGAACATGGCTCTCACTTCACGACAGTTTTGGAGCAAGAAGAACTCAAGGCCCAACTTCAACAAGAACAACTCAAGTGGCGCCAAGGGCAAGCAACGTGTGAGGACATGCTATAATTGTGGCAATGTGAACCACTTTTTTGCGGAGTGCCCGTATGAGAAGAGGGAAGACAACGGTGGCAAGCTTATCCGAAAAGACAAGGCCAAGTCCTTCCCCAACAAGAACAACTTCACCAAGAAGACTCCTCCCAAGGGGTTGGTGGCACAAGAAGAGTACAATGAGGATGACTGTCGGTGTCAAAACCGGCGGATCTCGGGTAGGGGTTCCCGAACTGTGCGTCTAGGCGGATGGTAACAGGAGACAAGGGACACGATGTTTTTACCCATGTTCGGGCCCTCTCGATGGAGGTAAAACCCTACTCCTGCTTGATTAATATTGATGATACGGGTAGTACAAGAGTAGATCTACCACGAGATCAGAGAGGCTAAACCCTAGAAGCTAGCCTATGGTATGATTGTTGTTCGTCCTATGGACTAAAACCCTCCGGTTTATATAGACATCGGAGAGGGTTAGGGTTACACAAAGTTGGTTACAATGAGAGGAGATCTACATATCCGTATCGCCAAGTTTGCCTTCCACGCCATGGAAAGTCCCATCCAGACACGGGACGAAGTCTTCAATCTTGTATCTTCATACTCCAGGAGTCCGGCCAAAGGTTACAGTCCGGTCATCCGGACACCCCCTAATCCAGGACTCCCTCAGTAGCCCCTGAACTAGGCTTCAATGACGACGAGTCCGGCGTGCAGATTGTCTTTGGCATTGCAAGGCGGGTTCCTCCTCCGAATACATCATAGAAGATATTGAACACAATAATAGTGTCCGGCTTTGCAAAACAAGTTCCACATACCACCGTAGAGAGAATAATATTTACACAAATCTAATCTGCTGACGTATTCTGTAGCGTGACATCACACCACAGCCAAGTCTTTATTAGAATCGTTTTTACTGTCCCACCTCAGCGCGTTTAGCGAGGCAGTTTCCTTGGCACGTCTTATCGAAGCAGAGATCGTGTCCCCTTTATTTGCGGGATTCTCATCAGTACGGACGTGGGTAACCCAGCCGTGCCTTTGACTATGACGCTTGGGAGATAAACGAGTTTTACCAGGCGGATGGGGACGCACAGCTTTCGTCCGCCCATATAAGGGGATAGGGATCCACCTTTTCACCTACGCCTTCTTCCTCCTTTGCTTATCCATTTTCGCGCACTCGAGCTCCAGTGCCCAAGTCCGCACACCCCACCTCAACCTTCTCCAGCCATGTCCGGAGCGGGAGGCAAGTGGATGGTCTCCTCCGTCACGGAGGGACACATCAAAAAGCTAAGGAAGGCCGGATACTTGTCTGACGACATCGCGCACCGGCTCCCAGAAGAGGGGCAGCTCATCCCCACCCCCAGGCCCCATGAGAGGGTGGTGTTCCTCACCCACTTCCTCCGTGGACTGGGCTTTCCTCTCCACCCATTTGTCCGGGGGCTCATGTTCTACTACGGCCTGGATCTCCATGATTTGGCCCCGAACTTCATCCTCAACATCTCGGCGTTTATCGTCGTGTGCGAGGCCTTCCTCTGCATCCCACCCCACTTTGGTTTATGGTTGAAGACCTTTAACGTCAAGCCGAAGGTAGTGCGCGGCTGCCAGGCGGAGTGCGGAGGTTCCATGGTGGGCAAGATGCCCAACGTCCTATGGCTCGAGGGCTCTTTCATGGAGACCCTAAAGGGGTGGCGATCGGGGTGGTTCTACATCACCGAGCCGTGTGACCCTGAACGGGTCGCAGCCCCCGAGTTTCGATCCAGAGCCCCTACGCGGCTCACCTCCTGGAAGGAGACGGGCCTGTCGTGGGGTAAAAAAGGAGAGCTGACCGGACTCCAAACATGCGTCCAAAGCCTGGTGAGCAAGAAGCTCAAACTCGTCAACGTAGTCCAGGTCATGCTCATCCGCCGGATCCTCATGTGCCAACAACGGGCTTTCAGCTTGTGGGAGTTTTATCCGGCGCAGCACCGAACCCTGAGCAGGCTCTTCGACACCACGTACGAAGATGCCTGGAAGGTGCTATTCAAGGGCGCCGAGGCTCCCGCATCCGCTACCGAGGATCGCGGATTCAGCGCGCAGCGTCAAGCCAACGTGGTAAGCTGTTTTTACCTCTTACAGGATTTTTATCTTTCATAGTTTGACTCTATGTGGGATCTAAACTCCCTTACCTTTTGACAGGATTGGCAGGAGACGTCCGGACAGATCAACTGTCCGGCTCCTTTGCCCGAAGACCCAACGGACGCCCGCTTGACGGGGCCGCTGGTTCCGGCACCATACGTGGTGCCGGATAAGAAGGCCAAGAAGAAGGCCACGGGAACTCGAAAGAGTTCCCGGCGCCTGGTGGTGTCGGATTCATCGTCCTATGACTCCGAGACGCACTCCTCCCGTGAAGACGAGGAGGAGGAAGAAGAGGCCTCTCCCCCTCCAGCGGGGGGAGGAAAGAAAAGGAAGGCCGCCCCAACTGGGGAGGTCGGAGGGTCCAAGAAGGGGAAGACCCTTCCTCTGGACTACTCCACCAACGCCGACGACGGCGAAGAGGAGTGCCCGCACAGGGCCAAGCCCTTGGGAAAATCGTAAGTGTTAGGATACCAGAATGACTCATGGTGTTCCTTTATTGAATAGCTTTTCCTGACGCCGCATGTAATTATGCAGTCCGCCCAAAGACCGGCTCGATGTGTCGACGAGCGGTTCCCTGGATTCGTCAGATGTGAACAATACTTCACTTCCGTCCGCCTCCTCCCCTCACCCTACGGATAATGCCGAAGTGTTGTCCCAGGAGGTTCCAAGCCAGGAGGAGGTGGTCCTGGAGGCGCCGCAAGGCGACCTCCCGGACTCCAGGCGCCTAGGGGACAAAACTCCCGAGGGCTCCAAGTCCGGCCCTGGGCCGGACGCCGCACCGGAACCTTCAAAGGTTCCGGAGTCCGGCAGGCGGCCCCCTAAGAAGAAGGGCAAGCCTACGACGCCGGTGACCTCCGTCCAACCGGAGGCGCCGGATAACTTGTTGGAGGTGCTTAACGGCGCCTCCATCGACGAGGAGCACCGCACTATTATGAGTGCGGTGATCCAGAAGGTTCAGTCCGCCAAGAGCGGGCTGACCGAGGCCTGTGCCAGCCTGCTGACAGGCTTTGAGGTATGTAAAAATATATGAAAATATTACCGCATAGACAGTAGCCCCTGATGCTCTGTCTGGCGTTCGGAAAGAAAAGCCGAATAGAGGATCTAATAACATTCGCAGGAGTCTAACAAAGGTAAGTCAATATGCGTATGCAGGCTTCACTGCTGGCGTCCGCCGCACTGACTGCGGAGGTGGACATGCTGAAGCAAAACCTCGAGTGGTCCGAGCAAGAGCTCGGCCTTGCCAGGAAGCAGCTCGAGGACAAGGAAGGTAAGATATACCTTATTTAAATATATAAAAGGTGCAATTGCAAAAAATGACAGGATCAACGTGTGAAAGCACAAGTGCTCCCTTGGTGGTTTTGGTAATTAATGTCAATATATCTCTTCTTGGACTAACACTTTTACCTAGTATGTTTCAGATAAGTTCAACAATGGACTGGCATGAACTAGAGGATGTGGAACCCCTTCAAGATGCTAAGGACAAAGGATTGGCTCAAGCTTCAAGATCAATACTCTACATTTTATATTTTAGTGATCCAAGATCACATTGAGTCTATAGGAAAAGCCAATACTATCAAGGAGGGATGAGGTGTTGTTTAATGAGCCTCTTGCTACATGTGCTTAGTGATATGCTCCAAAACCCTCAACTATCTTCCCACATCCACATATGACCTAAACCAAAAGTCAAACACGGACCCACCGATTCTTTCTATCCGGCGCCACCGAGTTTCACATGTCATAGCCACTGCCACAAACCCTAGCAAATCGGTTTCACCGATAGGGATCTCAGTCTCACCGAGATGGGATTGTAATCTCTCTGTGTATGTCCATTACCAAAATCGGTCTCACCGAGTTTGAGCAATCGGTACTACCGAGATTACAATGCAAACTCTCTGGTTAGCTTATTACCAAAATCAGTCCCATCGAGTTTGCGTAATCGGTCTCACCGAGTTTGCCTGACCAACTCTCTGGTTAGCTTATTACCAAAATCGGTCCCACCGAGTTTGTGTAATCGGTCACACCAAGATTACGTTATGACCGAACCCTAACCATATCGGTCCTACCGAGTTGCATCTCAGTCCCACCGAAAAATCGTAACAGTCACTAGGTTTGCTAAATCGGTCCGACCGAGTTTAACCATTTGGTCCCACCGAGTTTTGCAGATTGTGTGTAACGGTTGGATTTTGTGTGGAGGCTATATATACCCCTCCACCCACTCTTCATTCATGGAGAAAGCCATCAGAACATATCTACACTTCCAATACACATTTTCTGAGAGAGAACTACCTACTCATGTGTTGAGCTCAAGATATTTCATTCCAACCATATGAATCTTGATCTCTAGCCTTCCCCAAGTTGCTTTCCACTCAAATCTTCTTTCCACCAAATCCAAATCCTGTGAGAGAGAGTTGAGTGTTGGGGAGACTATCATTCGAAGCACAAGAGCAAGGAGTTCATCATCAACACACCATTTGTTACTTCTTGGAGAGTGGTGTCTCCTAGATTGGCTAGGTGTCACTTGGGAGCCTCCGTCAAAATTGTGGAGTTGAACCAAGGAGTTTGTAAGGGCAAGGAGATCGCCTACTTCATGAAGATCTACCGCTAGTGAGGCAAGTCCTTCATGGGCGACGGCCGTGATGGAATAGACAAGGTTGCTTCTTCGTGGACCCTTCGTGGGTGGGGCCCTCTGTGGACTCGCGCAACCGTTACCCTCCGTGGGTTGAAGTCTCCATCAACGTGGATGTACGATAGCACCACATATCGGAACCACGCCAAAAACATCCGTGTCTCCAATTGTGTTTGAATACTCCAAACCCTTCCCTTTACATTCTTGCAAGTTGCATACTTTACTTTCCGCTGCTCATATACTCATTGCATGCTTGCTTGATATGTATTGTGTTTGTTAAACTTGTGCCTAAGCTCCACCTAAACTTAAGAATATTAAAAACTGCAACTTTTGGCACTTAGTGTCTAATCACCCCCCTCTAGACACCTCTTCTCGATCCTTTCAATTGGCATCAGAGCATTGGTCTCCATTGCCTTGGTTTAAACACCTTTGGAGGAAGATGGATGTGTCTACTTTAGGGAGTCTTAGACATAGAGTGCCCATTCTTTATGGAGAGTATTTTCATGAGTGGAAAAATGAAATGCTTGAGATTTTCAATGAATATCATTTGAACAAGTACATTGCTAGTCCTTGTGCACCTCATATTGATCCTTTGCACCCTACCCTAGATGAAGATATTGATATGATTTGCAATCTTAGAACTGTTGAGCTCATCATTAGAGGATTGCCCAAAAATTTGATTGCTAGTTTGCCTACTCTTGATTGTGCCTACACCATATGGAAATTTCTCGAGAACGATTTCCCGATTATTCCTTTTAGAATTTAGACGAAATTCTCCATAAGTCTATTGCTTTGAGTAAGATGAACTCTAGTGATCCTAGTTTTGGTGATTGTCTTTCTGAGCTCACCAATCTCATGCGTGCTAAAGGAAACGTTGGAATCATTAGTGATATCATATCTGAAGCTATTAAAATTCATAAAGGTAACCACTTTGATGATCATTTATCTAATGAATTACCCTCTCTAGGAATTGATCAATCACAAGATGATGTTGAACATGGATACTATGATGAAGATGATAATAGTGACTATGATCTTGATGATGCAATGAGACATTTTGGTCTTATGGCAAATCTTCGCGGCTACATGGCTGGAGGAAAGGAATGGGTCCTTGATAGTGGATGTACTGATCATATGACCGGAGATGAAGAGATGTTCCGTGAGCTTGCTGAAAACGACGACCCTCGAAAATATGTCACCTTTGGTGATAATTCAAAGGGTAAGGTGGTTGGCCTTGGTAAGGTGGCCATCTCACATGATACCTCCATACAAAATGTCATGCTCGTTGAATCTCTTGGATACAATTTACTTTCAGTTTCTAGACTTGCGGATTTCGGTTTCAATGTCTTATTCACTGAAGTAGATTGCCAAGTGTTTCGTAGAGACAATCATAAAATGGTCTTTACCGGTATACGTAGAGGAGATCTTTACATTGTTGATTTCACTAAAAAGGCTCAACCTAAAACTTGCTTAATTGCTAAATCTTCTAAAGGCTGGTTGTGGCATAGAAGACTAGGTCATGTTGGAATGCGAAATCTTGATAAGCTTATTAAAGGTGATCATATCCTTGGAATAAAAGATGTCGTATTTGACAAGGATAGACTTTGTAGTGCTTGTCAAGCAGGGAAACAAGTTGGAGGAAGTCATCGCGCTAAGAACATCATGACCACAAGAAGACCACTCGAGCTACTTCACATGGATCTCTTTGGTCCAAATGCATACAAGAGTCTCGGTGGTAACTCGTTTGGTCTAGTCATAGTTGATGATTTTTCAAGATTTACGTGGGTGTTCTTTCTTGATGACAAGTCGCAGGTCCAAAAGATCTTCAAGAACTTCGCTAGGAAGGCCCAAAATCAGTTTGATGTGAAGATAAAAAAGGTTCGGAGTGACAACGGAACGGAGTTCAAGAACGCAAATGTGGACACCTTTCTTGACGAAGAAGGGATTTCACACAAGTTCTCGGCTACGTACACACCTCAACAAAATGGAGTTGTTGAGAGGAAGAACCAGACTCTTATCGAGATGGCAAGAACGATGCTTGATGAGTACAAAACGCCAAAGCACTTTTGGGCGGAAGCGGTTGAGATAGCTTGTCATGCAACAAATCGCTTGTATCTTCACAAGCTACTCGGCAAGACGGCATATGAGCTCCTCACCGATAACAAACCCCAAGTTGGATACTTTCGAGTATTCGGCTCAAAGTGCTACATTCTTGATAAGCATCGTCGTTCTAAATTTGCTCCTAAATCTCATGAAGGTTTCCTACTTGGTTATGGCTCAAACTCTCACACTTACCGTGTCTACAACAATTTCACCTGAAAGGTTGAAGAGACGGTAGATGTGAAGTTTGATGAATCTAACGGCTCGCAAGTAGAGCAATTGCCAATTGATGTAGGAGACAAAGACCCTTCGGAAGCAATACAAGACTTGTCCATTGGCAAGATTCGTCCAACGGAAATGAGGGAGAGTACCTCATCCGTCCAAGTGGAAGCTTCTACCTCATGATAAGGTGAACCAAGAGCTGATACGGAAGCATCCACAAGTGGGACACGCCAAGATGAAGAAAACGAGGAAGTACACCAAGATGAACATCAACAACCTCCTTCTCCACCACGACAAGAGAACGACAACATCAACAATGAAGAAGGCCAAGAAGAAGAACAAGATGAAGAGGATGTTCCACCCCGACCCAAGCAAAAGCTTTCACGAGTTCGAGCAAGAATTGCCAAAGATCATCCCGTCGAGCAAATCTACAATGATATCCAAACCGGGAGAATCACTCGCTCTAAAACTCGTTTAGCTAACTTTTGTGAACATTACTCATTCATCTCTAGCATTGAACCTATGAAGGTTGAAGAAGCATTGAAGGATCCGGATTGGATAAACGCTATGCATTAAGAGCTACACAACTTTGAGAGAAATCAAGTGTGGACATTGGTCGAGAAGCCCGACAACAACCACAACATCATTGGTACCAAATGGGTGTTTCGCAACAAGCAAGATGAAGATGGACAAGTGGTTCGCAACAAAGCACGTCTCATCGCCCAAGGCTACACACAAGTTGAAGGTATGGACTATGGTGAGACATATGCTCCCGTTGCTAGACTTGAGTCCATTCGCATCTTACTTGCCTATGCTAATCACCATGATATCACCTTATACCAAATGGACATTAAAAGTGCTTTTCTAAATGGCAAAATTGAAGAAGAAGTTTATGTTAAGCAACCTCCCGGCTTTGTTAATCCTAAGAAACCTAATCATGTTTACAAACTTCACAAAGCCCTTTATGGTCTTAAACAAGCTCCTAGAGCATGGTATAAATGCTTGACCAAGTTTCTTACTGAAAAAGGCTTTGAAATTGGTAAAATTGATTCTACGTTTTTTACTAAAAGGGTTAATGGAGAACTATTTGTGTGCCAAATTTATGTTGATGATATCATATTTGGTTCAACTAACCCTCATTTTAGTGAGAAGTTTGGAAAGCTAATGTCGGAGAAGTTTGAGATGTCTATGATGAGTGAACTCAAATTCTTTCTCGGTTTGCAAATCAAGCAAACTAAGGAAGGTACTTTTGTCTCTCAAACGAAGTACACCAAAGACTTATTCAAGAAGTTCAATATGCAACAATGCAAAGGTATGACTACACCCATGCCTACGAGTGGACATCTTGATTTGACCAAAGATGGTGAACCAGTTGATCAAAAGGTTTATCGCTCTATGATTGGTTCATTGTTATATCTATGTGTCTCTCGTCCCAATATTATGCTAAGTGTGTGCATGTGTGCACGATATCAAGCTGCCCCCTAAAGAATGTCATCTTAAGGCTGTGAAAAGGATAGTGAGATACTTAATTCATACACCAAATTTTTGCATTTGGTATCCTAAGAGGTCCTCTTTTGATCTTGTTGGCTACTCCGACTCGGACTATGCCGGAGACAAGGTTGATAGAAAGTCCACTTCGGGTACTTGTCAATTCCTTGGTAGATCTCTTGTGTCTTGGTCTTCCAAGAAACAAAAATCGGTATCCTTATCCACCGCCGAAGCGGAATACATTGCCGCTGGTTCATGTTGTGCTCAATTACTTTGGATGACCCAAACTCTTAAAGATTATGGATATATGTGAAACATGTTCCATTTCTATGTGACAATGAAAGTGCTATTAAAATTGCTCACAATCCCGTGCAACACTCTCGAACTAAGCACATTGAAGTTAGTCATCATTTCATTCGAGATCATGTTGCCAAAGGGGACATTAACCTTAAGCATGTTCGCACTGATAAGAAATTGGCGGATATATTCACTAAACCACTTGATGAGAAAGTGTTTTGCAGGTTGAGAGGTGAATTGAACATCATTGATGCTTCAAACTTGGAGTAGGAACTCCATTTGATACATGCGAGGCATGAGCCTATGACTAATCCTCGATATTTCTCTTATGATGCTATTCATATGTCTTGGATATATTTGTACCTTGCATGTTATCTAACCCGTGTAGGTACTTGGTTGAATCTAATTCTATGAGATTGCAATTCACTCACATCTTGAGCAATCTCTACATCACCAAGACTCTACACAATGGTGGTTGAAGACAAGGAAGCATGAAACCATTCAAACATATCCTTTGACAAATTCTATGTTGAGTCTCATGATAGTCATTTTGGATACACAAGTGCTCTTCCTTGCAAGACTAACCCATGTAGGTAGATGAACTCAAACTCCAAGTGGTGCTCCCAACTCTTAATGAACTACATCAACCTTGAGCAACCCACACAAGTTCAACTACATGAGCAAGATCATCACCACCACTCAAGGTATGTTATTCCATCTTAGAGAAGCTTTACTCCAAGTCATGAGTCAAAGCAACTCGACAAGATGTGAATACATCAAGATGCTTAAACAAAAAATGGTAACCCCATTTTGAGCTTAAACGATGAGTATGACCTATGATCAAGTGATCTCACTCGACTCCTAAGTCAATATACTCTAACATAGGTGACTTTGTCGCCGCCCAACTCTAGATGAAGTTCTCTTGTGTTCTTTTCTGTGTTATTGCATTTGTCTCTTGCAAATTTGTTTCCCCTTTCAAAAAAAACTTCATCTAGAACTTTTAGTTTCTTTTCTTTCTTTTTGTTCTGCATTTTCTGCATCAAATTCCTTGCAAATCCTTGTGAGATCTTACTTGTCTAGTGAGCTGAGGTGACAAGTGGTTTCACTTTAATGAACTCGGTCACACCGGTTTGTTCTCGTCGGTCTAACCGAAATCTTTCGGTGCAACCAAAGCACACAACTCAGAGCCACCGAATCCATCACAGGAAAACCAACTTGCCACTTATTCCTGATTTCTGTTTGTTCCCGCTCCACTCAATGATTCCTGTCCTCTACCAGCATCATGTTACACATGCTGCTTTGCTCTGTGACTCAAGGACCAACCCATTTGTATCACATGTCCAGAAGATCCTTCTTGGAAATTGATGTCAAAGGGGGAGAGAGAGATCACATCAAAGCTTAATCCTTCCTATAGGTGGAGAAAGAGAGAATACTCAGGGGGAGAGAAAGTAATATCATCAAAGACCCGAGATGCTTGGTGTCGTGGTTTTGTCACGGCAGATGTCCTTAGTGTCAGGACTTAGTCGCGAGGCCAACGCATCTATGTGGCAGCTTGAGAGGGGTTGAGTGGGACGAGAGACGCAGGGCGGATCAACACGCAAGACAAGGATTTAGACAGCTTCGGGCCCCGGGAAACATCATCCGGTAAAAACCCTACATGCTGTTTGAGGCTAGGTCTCATTATCATCCCGAGGGAGACGCCGTAAACCGGCTCTTGTGTCTAGCCCTAGAGATTGTTGATTGCTTGTATCTTGTAGCTTTTTAACCTGTCCCTCTTTGGGGAGCCCTGCCCCTCCTTATATATGCTGAAGGGGCGGTTTACATGTGGAGTCCTATTGGGGTTAGGACTAGTATATCTCTAATACAAACCGGATACAAGTCCTGGTCTTAACTCTTTGTAAGATAAATATTCCTTTCCTCTTAAACTGGCCCACCATAGTTGAACCGGCCTTCTAGGCCTTGGGTCTTGTCATCCGTCTGATCCGCCCGTCGGTTTACCAGTGAGTCATAACGACCAAGCGGATTGCTTGTAAACTGCCAAGGTCAGGGCGGGTCTTCAGATAAACCGCCAAGTCCGGTCGGGTTAACTTCCGGCCGGTTTACACCGCGGGGTATATCCCCGACATTAGCCCCCAAGTTAGCTTGGATTCATCCATGGTAAACTTATGCTGCAAAATAAACATAAGAACAAATTTGACAGGTTGCGCTCCGGGTTAAGAATTCTTGTAAACCGGCACCTGATCATCCTTAAGTCCTTGTCATTTCCTCCTTCTAGAAAATCCAGGTCAATAAGCCAGCGTCATACTCAATTTGCTGACATTGGTTTCTCACAGAAAAATATTGTGAAGAAATAATCCACTTGAGTCGGCTTCCAAAACGCCGGTTTAAGAAATATTGGTCTTGAAATATTCATCTGATATTCAACCGGTTTGAAGATGATCCCGGTCTTGGAAACTTGCTGGTTTAACATTACCAAATGGCCGGGTTATAAAAACTGATGACCCCGGATTATGATTGTTGCAGACACCGGTTCATGATTGTTGCCAACATCGGTTTATGATTATTGATGACACCGGGTTGCAGCCACAGGGTCATAATGATTGATGACGCCGGGTCAATCTAACTTGCTCAACAGAGAATTTGAAAATCTTTCTTCGATAATAATATAATACCTGTAGCCCCCAAGTGTCGGGTTGTCATGCTTGCAGCAACCTGGGACTTGACTGATGCCCATAAAACTTCAACCAATGTAGCCCCCAAGGGCCGGCTCATTATGTAATAATCAGCAGGGACTTTGTAAATATAATCTTTTAAACTTTGAACAGCAGCATGTAGCCCCCAAGGGCCGACTCAGTAAGATAATATTGAGCTGGGACTTTGATATACACTTTAATGAAAATAACATCATATGATGTAACCCCCATCATGAGGCTTGAATCCACGTCCACAAGGTTAAGAGCCTTGTGCTTTACCAACTGAGCAGTGGACCCTTCAATATAATGGATAAAAAGCTTTGTACCTTGAATAGTTGACAGGAGCAATTGGTAGCCCCCAAGGGCCAGCTCATTACAATGTGATGAGTTGGGTCTTCAATAAGATGAGCAAAAATGACCTTGCATTAGCCCCCAAGTGTCATGGTGCATGCTTGCAGCAACATGAGACTTGCATATTTGATGTAACCTCAATTTTGAATAATGTAGCCCCCAAGTGCCGGGTTGTAAGCCTGCAGCGACTCGGGACTATTCCTTCAATTGTATAAAATGATAACCATTGCGCTAAAGTGACTTTGAAAACCTTAATCATAATATTAATAACCATAATAAAAATCCAGCCATGTTGGCCATTCATAATATAATCTCGTATGAAAACCTTTATTCATCCAATATCATAATGAAAATTCAGCCAAGTTTGGCTATTTGAATAATATAATCCAATAATTTATAAGCGCATGATTCCAATGGCGCAATCCAAATATATACTGGCGACTTATAGTCCAAAGCCAGACCGGTTTAATAAACACTGGATAATTTATCATCATACTGGCGACTTATTGTCTTAACGCCAGGCCGGTTTAACAAACACCGGATAATTTATAATCATACTTTATTCAACCTGTTTCTGCATACAACAAGTTTAAAGTGTCCTGGCGGTTTACCGCCAGACGGGTCATAATGCCCAACATATAACCCAGGTTTATAACCAAGGCTGCGCTTAAGAATAATCAAATATGAAACATATCATACCTGTGATATAGTCGGTTTACCAACTTTTTGTAGTAAGAGTGATAACCCCAATCTTGAGTAATGATAACTCCTTCCATATTGTGCCGGTTTATGATAAAACCATACCGGGCTGTGATAAACACCGGTTTAACAATATATAATACTGGTGACTTGTAGTCAACCCAGACCGGGCTGATAATCTTCGAATTATAACTTGATCATGTACTCACAACTTGTAGTTGAAAGCCGAGCCGGGTTGATAAACACCGGTTTACTCCATAATAGGATGGTAACAGAAAATTAAACCAGGCAGATAATCTCCAGATTATAATTTGATCATGCACTCACAACTTGTAGTTGAAAGCCGAGCCGGGTTGATAAACACCGGTTTACTCCATAATAGGATGGTAACAGAAAATCAAACCAGGCAGATAATCTCCGGTCTGAAAATGGACCGTGTTCCGCCAATTTAGCTGTTTGAACCGGTACAAAATACTGTCGGTTTAAAAAACGCAAATAAAATAGCAACTTCTCAAGAGAGGCTATTAAAGCAAAAGCAATGAATTTTTTTTTTGCAAAAGAAGAGCTCTACTGAGCTTGGTTAGATGGAATTACCATGGTCAGACGCAACCAAGCCCCCCGAAGGCGTAGCAATGGTGCCAGTCAGCCAGGACCCCAAAATGACGCGTGGCGTTACGCCGGCCAAATGGCATTGCATTGGTTCGGATTCGACCAAGCCCCCAAGTGACTTAGTGGCCTAGGGCCGATCAAGTGGCATTGCATTGGTTCGGACACGACCAAGCCCCCAAATGACTTATTGGCTAAAAAGCCGATCAGAAGGCATTACCATCATCAAGACATGACCGAGCTCCCATAAGGTGTAACTACGGTTCAAGTTGATTAGGTCCCCAACTGACTTAGTGGCAAATGTGCCAGCCAGAAGGCATTACCGTCGTCAAGACATGACCAAGCTCCTAGGAGGTGTAGCTACGGTTCAAGTCGACTAGGTCCCCAACTGACTTTGTTGCTCTTCTGTGAAGCGACCTCAAGGGGTAAACCGGAGGTTGCCCTAAAGCGAATCCACTCCGTGTAACCACGCATGATATAAAGAATAGATACCCCGCTTTACCAAGCGGGAGCCCCCATGTGATAAATAATATGTCAAGCCAATAAGGCCGGATACCCATGTTTGAACCGCGCATCATGGCAGCAGGTCCTCTTCGGTAATTTTTAACTTTTTTGCAAGAGGTAAATTCTTCTTGAACCGGGATCTTGAACCGGATATTGAAAGCTTCAAAGCTGTGGGAGACATCTTCCCCTTGAACCGGATTTTAAACCGGAATCTTCATTTTCAGCCGGAAATTTTCTGACGGCCTTTAAACTCGAACTTGCGAGAAGTTAATTTCTTTTTGAACCGGATATTGTTAAACCGGATCTGAGCGCTTCAGAACTTGGTGGGAGAATAGATTTCTCTTGAACCGTATTGTAAACCGGATATTTGAGAGCTTCAGTGATACTGACTTCCCTTCAGCCAGGTTTCAAACCGGAATCCTTTCTGATGATCCGAAACTTCTTCATTGAGTCGGGATTTTGTAACTGTCATATACTTTCTAAGCCGGAAATTTTCTGACGGCCTTTAAATTTTCATCAACATAACAGTAGCCTCCGGGATCGGGTTATCTTTCCCTCCATCGTCCTCGGGTTCTTAAACCGGCTGAAATTGGCAAGACTTGCTGCGTCATATCATCGTAGCCCTCAAGTCTCAAGGTGACTCGAGGAGTTGGCTTGTGATTCTCCATATTTGACCGTGATATAAACCAGTACAACTTGTATATCATTGGTGTTGATAACACGATGCGAATACACAGAAGGTTTAGGTGACTGCGGCGGGTTGTAAATGATCCCGTATGAACCGTGTCAGCAACTCGGCCAATGGTTCCTTCCAACTGGCGATTTGAAGTTAACCAAACTGTAGCGGCGGTGACTTGTGCGCCTGCCCATTGATTCATCCAGTGCAGACGGCAGTTGATGATAATTTGCCTCCAATTTGAAAGAAAACCGGGCTATCCAAGCAGTGACTGGCTTTATACTCAATAAATAGCTTCATGCGGACAAGTGCGGCCCGGTATGTTGATGTAGACCAGACCGCGAGAGACGGGCAGAAAATACGACCGCAGCCTCAGAGGCGACACCGACAGATGAGTCTGCCGCGGCGTTGTAAACCGGTTCAGACGGGCGAGATAAACGCAGGCTCGGTTCCGGCAAGCTGATGTAAACCGGGCCGTAAGGGCGGCGACTTGCACGCATCCATTCACCGTGTAATGTGGCACGGACGAACACCGGGCAGGACGTTGCCAGCGCGTACTCCGTAGCCATGGTATAAACCATGTTTGTCATGAATGATTATCCTGTATATAAAAATACACAGACCAAAGTAATTGTTCTTTGACAAAAAATAATATGTGCTAATAAAATAGACTTTAAATGGATAGCACCTGATTCGTTTAGGCCGGAAATAACCCGCCATGAAGTTGATGATCATTAGATGAAACTGTAATCAGTCACGGGTGAACCGGCCGCAGTGTGGTAAATTGGTGTGGACTGGTGACCCTGCCGTGACATTTTGTAATTCGGCGCGGACAACGAGCCGGCCACATGCGCGAACGGATGTAAACCGTACAGCGGGGGCGGCGATTTGCACGTGTATCCGTCGAGCAACATGGCCCGAAGGAATGCTAGTACAAAATTATGCTGGTACGCGCTCCATGTCCGTGGTATAACAATGCCCTGATATATTTTTCGGATGTTGATAGCAGCTCATCTGAACAGCTCCAACGGCTACCCTTCCCTGACAATAGCCATACACGTGACCATACCATCAAACACCGCCAACGTACATGTCCTGATAATATAGTTGACCTTTCAACTTGAACTTCCACGTGAATACTTGACGTTTTATTGCCAGATGCCCCAGATATATGCTCGGTTTGGTTACCCATGATTAAACTTCAGCTCAGCCATGGGGAATAGCACCCTGGTGATTTTAGTGACGCATAAATCCTGGCGGCTCAGCAGCTCATATTCTCTAAAAGCAGAACTTGTACTCCGCGTGTTGATATGGAGGCAAGCGACGGCGGGTCAGATGCGCAGGACGGTTTGGGCAAAGGTGAGCGACGAGGTGGGCCGCAACAGCGGCTCAAGGCACCGGCGACTCAGACCATCGCGGGACAGTGTAGGCGTGGTCGGTCTACTAGCGTTAACCTCAAACAGCCATGGCAGAAGCACGAGATGGCGCCGGCGACTCAGAAGTTGAAGCGAGCAACGGCGCAGGCGGCTCAAGGTCGCAGTGGCGCGGCGGCAGTATAGGGGCGGTGACTCGGAGTAGCTCGAGGCTGTAACAGCATCAGGGTGAGGCCACGGGGCGACTTGGAAGTGGGCGGCAGCAGCGGTAACTTGCCGGTGCAGGCGAGGCCGCGGCTATAAGGTGGACCGTCAGGCAGCAGAGGCCGATGGCTTGGTCAAGTCGTCGGAAGCCAGGGCGGTTTCGATAGCGGAGCCTGGCAGAGGCGGGACCAGCCACAGCGGCAGAGTGAGGCCGCAACGGCGAGGCTCTGGCAGACGCGACAGCTCACGGCAGCGTCACGGCGGCTCGGCGCGCGGGCGAAAACCGCAGTAGATACATGCCATCAGGGCAGCTCAGAAGCGGAGACTGCCCGGAGATGCGGAGGTGGCCCAGAGCGGAAACGAGTCGGAGTCGTCTTGATATTATGGTGGACAATCCGATTGAGGCCGTGGGCAACTCGGGATGAGTCGAGGCGAGGCCGACTTGGAGTTGGTTCAGGGTGTCTTGGCATGGCCGGCGGTTCAGAACGGCCACGGCAGAAACAGGGCCAGCAACTCAGGCAGGCCGCGAGGGCAGCAAGGCGATCCAGCGGAGGTGCGTTGCGGTAGCGAGGCAAACCGGGAGGCAAGGCAGATTTTTCCGGCGAGGGCGGCTGGAGGCAGCCAAACAAAGCCGCGTGGGTCACGGCAAACCACAGCGGAGGCGCATCGGCGGAAATCGACAGCTCGATGCAAGCTCCGCATAGGTGCGGCTCGGAAACGAGGCGGCGGAGGCCAGATCCAACTCCCCTCCACGTCCTTGTATGTTGATGTATAACACTTTTGTACTATTGCTGGTTTGATGGATGTAGTAGCAGCATGACCCTGACATGACTTCGGGACCCGGCCTCAACAGATCATCCGAGCGCGTGCGCTGGCGCATAAACGCAACCCTAATTTTCTTGTACATGTCACTTTGATTGTTCGTCGATGGCTCTTTTCCATCCGGCATGTCGCGAACTTCTTGATCCCTGAAGAAATCCCTCAAAAAACTCAACACCACCGTGCGCAGGCCCCACGGTGGGCCATCCGGCCTGTCGCGAACTTCTTGATCCCTGAAGAAATCCCTCAAAAAACTCAACACCACCGTGCGTAGGCCCCACGGTGGGCGCCAACTGTCGTGGTTTTGTCACGGCAGATGTCCTTAGTGTCAGGACTTAGTCGCGAGGCCAACGCATCTATGTGGTAGCTTGAGAGGGGTTGAGTGGGACGAGAGACGCAGGGCGGATCAACACGCAAGACAAGGATTTAGACAGCTTCGGGCCCCGGGAAACATCATCCGGTAAAAACCCTACATGTTGTTTGAGGCTAGGTCTCATTATCATCCCGAGGGAGACGCCGTAAACCGGCTCTTGTGTCTAGCCCTAGAGATTGTTGATTGCTTGTAGCTTGTAGCTTTTTAACCTGTCCCTCTTTGGGGAGCCCTGCCCCTCCTTATATATGCTGAAGGGGCGGTTTACATGTGGAGTCCTATTGGGGTTAGGACTAGTCTATCTCTAATACAAACCGGATACAAGTCCTGGTCTTAACTCTTTGTAAGATAAATATTCCTTTCCTCTTAAACCGGCCCACCATAGTTGAACCGGCCTTCTAGGCCTTGGGTCTTGTCATCCGTCTGATCCGCCCGTCGGTTTGCCAGTGAGTCATAACGACCAAGCGGATTGCTTGTAAACCGCCAAGGTCAGGGCGGGTCTTCAGATAAACCGCCAAGTCCGGCCGGGTTAACTTCCGGCCGGTTTACACCGCGGGGTATATCCCCGACACTTGGTGTTCAAGAGGAGAGATGTCACATGTCTTTAAGAGGGGAAAGACATGTTTGTTTGCTTGCTTTAGCTCAAGCTCTGTTGCTTATTTTCTATTGCTCTGATTTTCTGTTCCCTATCTTCGCCCAATATCCCATGCAGATTTAGGGGGAGCAAGACATCTAAGGGAAGGAAATCTCTGATTTTATTGCATATCTTTACCTTTGGGGACATGTCTATATCCAATGTGGTACTTAGTACTCACTCTACATGTCATCCCAGTCTTGGTTCTCTTGTGGTTTCTCTTGTTTGCTCTGGTTAGTAGGTGTATCTGTGTTATCTAACCTTGTTTGCGCAGGTTCATCCCACCCTAAGCCAACTCAAGACCACAAGGTAAGTATATGCATCACAGTCATGTGAATGAGAAGTTCTTGCTGATGTACATACTGTTTGCAAGAAGGACTCATGAGCATGAAGGTACATTTCTCATATTCACATCATTTGCTCTGATGCATATAGCCAAAATACATGTAACACATTGCTTACTCTGTCATGCTTATGCATTCACATGCTCCTATATTCCATATTCACATGATTGCATACATGTAGGGGGAGCCTATGCATGTTACATGTCTTTCCAAAGCTTTACTTGCTATTATCTATATCTTTATCTAAAGCTTTGATGTATGTTGTCATCAATTACCAAAAAGGGGGAGATTGAAAGCACCAGTGCTCCTTGGGTGGTTTTGGTAATTAATGTCAACATATCTCTTGTTGGACTAACACTTTTACCTAGTATGGACTTTCCTCCGAAGACATCGACGGTATGGACGACGATGTAGGAGACGAACAGGAACCAGCACCTATAGGGCACTGGAAAGCCACCTCGTCGTATGACATATACATGGTGGACACCCCAAAAGAAGGCAATGGCGATGGAACAGTAGAGGATGACCCCTCCAAGAAGCAGCCTAAGCGCCGGCGTCAGCGGTGCCGCTCTAAATCTCGCCAAAGCAAAAACGGTGATTCCAGCACGGGAGGTAACAACACCCCGGACAGTGCTGAAGACAACCCCCTCCAACAGGATTCAGCACAGGAGGATGGAGAATCCATCCCTCATGAGAGAGCGGCAGACAGAGAGGTAGAGGACGATAATTACATGCCTCCCTCCGAAGACGAGGCAAGCCTTGACGACGACGAATTTGTCGTGCCAGAGGATCTCGTCGAACAAGAACGTTTCAAACGCAGGCTTATGGCCACGGCGAGCAGCCTCAAGAAAAAACGGAGAGCTGACCAAGACTTGCTAGACGACAGATGGACCGAAGTCCTTGCGGCCGAAGAGTACGAACTCGAACGCCCCTCCAAGAGCTACCCAAAGCACAGGCTGCTACCCCGATTAGAGGAGGAAGCACCTAAACCTACATCACCAGCGCATGACGCGGCCGATCGACCACCTCGTGGCCACGACAGAGAGGCCTCTCGGCCCTCCACTCAAGCCGCACCCCGGCGTCGCTCAAAAAATACCAAGGCACGGGGAAATGCGCGAGACCTGCAAGATATATTGGAGGACAAGGCAAGGCAAACAAGATCGATCTACGGATCGCGTGGGCGCCCCACGACACAGACGATAACCGTCACGCCGGATACAGCAAATCCGGCCAGGCCGAACACAGCAGACAAAGCTCATTTGATCTATGTCGTGATATAGCCCAGTACAGAGGCGCCGCACACCCACTATGCTTCCCAGATGAAGTAATGGAACATCAAATCCCCGAGGGTTTCAAACCCGTGAACATTGAGTCATATGATGGCACAACAGATCCTGCGGTATGGATCGAGGATTATCTCCTTCATATCCACATGGCCCGCGGTGACGATCTACACGCCATCAATACCTCCCACTCAAGCTTAAAGGACCAGCTCGGCATTGGCTTAACAACTTGCCAGCAGAGTCAATTGGTTGTTGGGGGGACCTGGAAGCCGCATTCCTCGACAATTTCCAGGGCACCTATGTGCGACCACCAGACGCCGATGACCTAAGCCACATAATTCAGCAGCTAGAGGAATCGGCCAGACAATTCTGGACACGGTTCCTAACCAAGAAAAATCAAATCATCGACTGTCCGGACGCAGAGGCCCTAGCAGCCTTCAAACATAACATCCGTGACGAGTGGCTTGCCCGACACCTAGGACAGGAAAAGCCGAAATCCATGGCAGCCCTCACGATACTCATGACCCGCTTTTGCGCGGGAGAAGACAGCTGGCTAGCTCGTAGTAATAACATGACCAAGAGCCCAGGTAGTTCGGATACCAAGGACAGCAATGGCAGGTCGCGTTGCAACAAGCACAAACGCCGCATTAACAGCGACAATGCGGAGGATACGGCAGTTAATGCCGGATTCAGAGGCTCTAAACCCGGTCAGCGGAAAAAGCCATTTAAAAGAAATACTCCGGGCCCGTCCAGTTTGGACCGAATACTTGATCGCTCGTGCCAGATACACGGCATCCCCGAAAAACCAGCAAATCACACCAACAGGGATTGTTGGGTGTTCAAGCAGGTAGGCAAGTTAAATGCCGAAAACAGAGACAAGGGGCTGCATAGAGATGACGAGGAGGAGCCCCGGCCGCCGAACAATAGTGGACAGAAGGCTTCCCCCCACAAGTGCGGACGATGAACATGATATACGCAACCCACATCCCCAAAAGGGAGCGGAAGCCTGCACTCAAGGACGTATATGCGTTGGAGCCAGTCGCCCCTAAGTTCAACCCATGGTCCTACTACCCGATCACTTTTGATCGAAGGGACCACCCCACTAGCATCCGCCATGGCGGATTTGCCGCATTGGTTCTAGACCCAATCATCGACAGATTTCACCTCACTAGAGTCCTTATGGACGGCGACAGCAGCCTGAACCTACTTTATCAGGATACAGTGCGAAAAATGGGCATAGATCCCTCAAGGATTAAACCCACAAAGACGACCTTTAAAGGTGTCATACCAGGTGTAAAGGCCAACTGTACAGGCTCAGTTACACTTGAGGTGGTCTTCGGATCCCCGGATAACTTCCGAAGCGAGGAGTTAATCTTTGACATAGTCCCGTTCCGCAGCGGCTATCACGCACTGCTCGGACGAACCGCATTTGCAAAATTCAATGTGGTGCCGCATACGTATGCATACCTCAAGCTCAAGATGCCAGGCCCTCGAGGAGTAATTACGGTCAATGGAAACACCGAACGCTCTCTCCGAACGGAGGAGCACACGATGGCCCTCGCGACGGAGGTACAAAGTAGCCTCTCAAGGCCATTCTCCAGTACGGCTATGGGCGCTGTAGGCGCTGGTTCCTGTCCGAGGCTTGAAGTTATCAAGCACTCCGTCTGCATCGAAGGTGCCCGTAGGGCGCTTGCCCGTGCTAAGGTGCACTGGGGCAAGATGGATGCGGAGAAGCTTGTGAAGGACGGGCCACCGCCGGTCAAGGAGCATCGCCACCCCAAGATGTACTATGAGGGCATCCTGAAGGGCGCCCGCCTTGTGGCGGACGAATGTTCAAAAGATGTAATTTTTGAGTGAAACTTGCTCGTGTTATCCTGTGCGCTGAAAACTTGTTCATATGCGCTATGTAGTGCTTGTTTTAATTTAAAATATTACCTTCTGTGCGGCCGTTTAAAAAATCTGAGAGATGGCGAGTCGTCGGCTTCTGTCCCCATGCCACGAGTGCTGGGGTGTTCGAGATAAACCCGAGCACTCTTTTTCCCATTCTTGGGTCCTTCGAGGGAGGTGCTCAGCACAATGAACAAGGCAATCGGACTATAATGCGTTATCACTCTCACTTAGCCATAGAATTCTATAATTTTAAATTTCGGCGAAGCCCCTAGTGTTCGGAAGACCGAATCCGGGGCGCTATACACGCCTAGGCCGGACAAAGCCGACTCCTCGCTCTAAGCGGCATAAGTCTTTAGGGACTCGAAACCTTCTCGAACAGCGACCAGCTCTCGCCCTATCATGACAATCAGTTTTAGCTTTCTCTACTGAGGTGCTTAGCCCAGCTCAATTGGGGCACAATCGCAATAGTTCTCCCAGCGCTACCTTAGCCGATATAGCGGAATGTAAGGTACCAAAACATGGGAGCCGGGCAAACCCAACTATTGACCAAAGACATGATTCGGAGCTTATGCATATAATGCTATAAGTTCGGAGGGCCACACTTGTGAAAGTGTTCGGACTTCTCACGCCGTATTCTGGGGTGCTTGAGCCCCTGGCGTATTGGCCGTACCAAAGTGTACGGGTGCTGAATGTCATGACTGAACATATATATTTGAAAAAGGAAAAAATAGAGAATGCAATAATAAGATGAAGCTAAGCATTGTTTCTTTTAAACGGCTGCTGCGAGAGCAGAACGATACAAATAGTGCGGTAAGCATGAGAGGGACTATTTAACATGTCCCCTCCAGGGGCAGGCTGCGGAATGGTATGTGAAACAGGTATACTGCTCGTTATAGAGACCACCTAGGAGTTCCATATTGCGGCGTAGCTTTCTGCTTCCCTGGTTGTTGTATCGTTTGTGCGGCGATTGAACTGCCGGACAGGCCTGGCGGAGAGTGGAGTCCTGAAAGTAAAAAAAAGAAAAAATGACAAAATCGGGAGCCCCTAGTGCGGTTGAGCCACTTTTTGGGCATGCCATGGCCGTGCCCCTCCCCTACGCCCATGGTATTTCCAGAGCGTAATTATGTACGCGTAGTACTGCTTTTGCGATTCCGCAAGGGCTGGGGTTGGGGCCGCATTGCTACGCTTGCTTGGAACGTGCCAGACGGTCTTGCTGTAGGTTACTCCGGGCACGCTTGACGGTGTCCGGACCTTTGTTAGCCGGACTGGAGAATGTCCTTGAGAGGCTACTTTGTACCTCCGCCGCGAGGGCCGTCGTGTGCTCCTCTGTTCGAAGAGAGCGTTCGGTGTTTCCATTGACCGTAATTACTCCTCGAGGGCCTGGCATCTTGAGCTTGAGGTATGCATACGTATGCGGCACCACATTGAATTTTGCAAATGCGGTTCGTCCGAGCAGTGCGTGATAGCCGCTGCGGAACGGGACTATGTCAAAGATTAACTCCTCGCTTCGGAAGTTATCCGGGGATCCGAAGACCACCTCAAGTGTAACTGAGCCTATACAGTTGGCCTTTACACCTGGTATGACACCTTTAAAGGTCGTCTTTGTGGGTTTAATCCTTGAGGTATGTATGCGCATTTTTTGCACTGTATCCTGATAAAGTAGGTTCAGGTTGCTGTCGCCGTCCATAAGGACTCTAGTGAGGTGAAATCCGTCGATGATTGGGTCTAGAACCAATGCGGCAAATCCTCCATGGCGGATGCTAGTGGGGTGGTCCCTTCGATCAAAAGTGATCGGGCAGGAGGACCATGGGTTGAACTTAGGGGCGACTGGCTCCAACGCATATACGTCCCTGAGTGCATGCTTCCGCTCCCTTTTGGGGATGTGGGTTGCGTATATCATGTTCACCGTCCGCACTTGTGGGAGGAAGCCTTCTGTCCACTATTGTTCGGCGGCCGGGGCTCCTCCTCGTCATCGCTATGCAGCCCCTTGTCTCTGTTTTCGGCATTTAACTTGCCTGCCTGCTTGAACACCCAACAATCCCTGTTGGTGTGATTTGCTGGTTTTTTGGGGGTGCCGTGTATCTGGCACGAGCGATCGAGTATTCGGTCCAAACTGGACGGGCCCGGAGTATTTCTTTTAAATGGCTTTTTCTGCTGACCGGGTTTAGAGCTTCTGAATCCGGCATTAACTGCCGTATCCTCAGCTTGTCGCCGTTAATGCGGCGTTTGTGCTTGTTGCGATGTGACCTGCCATTGCTGTCCTTGGTATCCGAACTACCTGGGCTCTTGGTCATGTTATTACTACGAGCTAGCCAGCTGTCTTCTCCCGCGCAAAAGCGGGTCATGAGTATCGTGAGGGATGCCATGGATTTCGGCTTTTCTTGTCCTAGGTGCTGGGCAAGCCACTCGTCATGGATGTTATGTTTGAAGGCTGCTAGGGCCTCTGCGTCCGGACAGTCGATGATTTGATTTTTCTTGGTTAGGAACCGTGTCCAGAATTTTCTGGCCGATTCCTCTAGCTGCTGAATTATGTGGCTTAGGTCATCGGCGTCTGGTGGTCGCACATAGGTGCCCTGGAAATTGTCGAGGAATGCGGCTTCCAGGTCCTCCCAACAACCAATTGACTCTGCTGGCAAGCTGTTAAGCCAATGCCGAGCTGGTCCTTTAAGCTTGAGTGGGAGGTATTGATGGTGTGTAGATCGTCACCGCGGGCCATGTGGATATGAAGGAGATAATCCTCGATCCATACCGCAGGATCTGTTGTGCCATCATATGACTCAATGTTCACGGGTTTGAAACCCTCGGGGATTTGATGATCCATTACTTCATCTGTGAAGCATAGTGGGTGTGCGACGCCTCTGTACTGGGCTATATCACGACGTAGATCAAATGAGCTTTGTCTGCTGTGTTCGGCCCGGCCGGATTTGCTGTATCCGGCGTGACGGTTATCGTCTATGTCGTGGGGCACCCACGCGATCCGTAGATCGATCTTGTTTGCCTTGCCTTGTCCTCCAATATATCTCGCAGGTCTGGCACATTTCCCCGTGCCTTGGTATTTTTTGAGCGACGCCGGGGTGCGGCTTGAGTGGAGGGCCGAGAGGCCTCTTTGTCGTGGCCACGAGGTGGTCGATCGGCCGCGTCATGCGCTGGTGATGTAGGTTTAGGTGCTTCCTCCTCTAATCGGGGTAGCAGCCTGCGCTTTGGGTAGCTCTTGGAGGGGCTTTCGAGTTCGTACTCTTCGGCCGCAAGGACTTCAGTCCATCTGTCGGCTAGCAAGTCTTGGTCAGCTCTAAGCTATTGCCGTTTTTTCTTGAGGCTGCTCGCCGTGGCCATAAGCCTGCGTTTGAAACATTCTTATTCGACGAGATCCTCTGGCACGACAAATTCATCGTCGTCGAGGCTTGCCTCGTCTTCGGAGGGAGGCATGTAATTATCATCCTCTACCTCTCTGTCTGCCGCTCTCTCATGAGGGCTGGATTCTCCATCCTCCTATGCTGAGTCCTGTTGGAGGGGGTTGTCTTCGGCACTGTCCGGGGTGTTGTTATCTCCCGTGCTGGAATCACCGTTTTTGCTTTGGCGGGATTTAGAGCGGCGCCGCTGACGCCGGCGCTTAGGCTACTGCTTGGAGGGGTCATCCTCTGCTGTTCCATCGCCATTGCCTTCTTTTGGGGTGTCCACCATGTATATGTCATACGACGAGGTGGCTTTCCAGTGCCCTATAGGCGCTGGCTCCTGTTCGTCTCCTACATCGTCGTCCATACCGTCTCCTACCCACTTCGTAGCCACTGTCGAGGTGTCATGTCGGTTAAATCATCGACAGTGGCTACGAAGTGGGTGGTGGGTGGGCTTTGAATTTCTTTGTCATCCGCATCCCAACCTTGCTGACCATAGTTCGGCCAGGACTTTACTGATAAAGAGAGAGACTTTAGTGAGTTCAGAATGTCGCCAAAGGGCGAGTGCTGAAAGATGTCCGCGGCGGTGAACTCCATGATCGGCGCCCAATCAGATTCGATTGGTAGGGGCGCGGAGGGTTCGGAGTCCGGAGAGGAGTCCGGCACCTTGGAGCCACGGGCTTCCTAGAGAATAGGGATGGTGTTCGGCTCGATCGCCGTAGAGATTGCAGCCCCCGAGGCGGTGTCCAACCACCCGTCCTCGATTGGCGCAGTCGGCTCTGAGCTAAGGGTCGGAGCGGACACGGGTGCGGCCTCCAGGGCACTGTTCGGCGGCTGAGCTAGATCATGCCCATCGTGACAACGCGGCGTGCCCGGCTGTGGCCCGAACCCGTCGAAGATCAAGTCTCCGCGGATGTCGGCCGTGTAGTTCAAACTTCCAAATCTGACTTGATGGCCAGGGGCGTAGCTTTCGATCTGCTCCAGATGGCCAAGCGAATTGGCCCGCAGTGCAAAGCCGCTGAATACGAAGATCTGTCCGGGGAGAAAAGTCTCACCCTGGACCGCATCGCTGTTGATGATCGGAGGAGCCATCGGGCCTAAAAGTGACGACACAGAGGAACTCTCAACGAAAGCACCAATGTCGGTGTCAAAACCGGCGGATCTCGGGTAGGGGGTCCCGAACTGTGCGTCTAGGCGGATGGTAACAGGAGACAAGGGACACAATGTTTTTACCCAGGTTCGGGCCCTCTCGATGGAGGTAAAACCCTACTTCTGCTTGATTAATATTGATGATACGGGTAGTACAAGAGTAGATCTACCACAAGATCAGAGAGGCTAAACCCTAGAAGCTAGCCTATGGTATGATTGTTGTTCGTCCTATGGACTAAAACCCACCGGTTTATATAGACACTCGAGAGGGTTAGGGTTACACAAAGTCGGTTACAATGGGAGGAGATCTACATATCCGTATCGCCAAGTTTGCCTTCCACGCCAAGGAAAGTCCCATCCGGACACGGGACGAAGTCTTCAATCTTGTATCTTCATAGTCCAGGAGTCCGGCCAAAGGTTACAGTCCGGCCATCCGGACACTCCCTAATCCAGGACTCCCTCAATGACGATGATGATGAAGATGGTGAGACGGTTGTCATGGCCTCCGTTGCCATTGCAACAACTCCACGGGTGTCCCTCTTCAATTCACCCAACGAGAACATCACCGCCAAGTGCCTCATGGCTAAACCCACCAACAAGGTAACCCCCCACATCAAAACTACCATCACTACTAATCCTTCCTTGACGGATTGCATTGATGAAAGTGAGGGGACAAAGGAGGAGGAAAATGAGTTTGAGTCTTTTATGAGTAAGCTCAAGGGTAAATCCAAGAAGCACTTCGTTGCTCTCTTGGAACAACTTGGTGAAGCCAATGACATGATCGAGGCTCACGAAGAAACCATCTCTAAGATGGAAGGGCACAGTCGTGACTATCCCGATGAGATATCCGATCTTTCTAATGCACTTGAGGAAGAGTGTGGTCATCGTTTGGCTCTTGATGAGTCACACAATGATGATCATGCTAAATTAAAGAAAGATCTTGATCGTGCTCTTGTTGTATCTCGTGTTCTCAATTCTGAGAAGGCCAAACGTGGGGTTGACCATGCTAGACTCAAGGAGGAGTTTGATATACTTGAGAAGGCTCACAAGGCCTTGAAGAGTGCTCATGCTAGCCTCAAAGAGTCTCATGATCAACTCCAAGTGAAGCTAACCAAGGAGAAAGCCACATTTCCTCATATGGTTTTAATTGATAATGCAAATGCTACTAACCCGTGTTATGAGCATGTGCATCTTGTGGAGGAGAATGCCAAGTTGAAGGAGCAACTTGAGAAAGGCCTTGTGTCTTGCATACAAGGTGAGAAGAACCTTAATGACCTTTTGAGCAATCAAAAGGAAGTTGTGGGCAAGGAGGGAATTGGGTTTGCACCCAAGTACAAGAATAATAAGAAGAATGACAAGGCCAAACGACCTCCTCCTCTCAAGCAAATTTTTGTGAAGGAGGGAGAGGGTGCTTATAAGGAGAATAATAACAATGTGAAGGGTGGTAGTGTCAAGAAGGGAAATGCCACTCCTTCCAACAAAGCCGACGAACTTGTCCCTTCTTATGTGTTATGTGTGGCACCCCGGCTCAGAGCAACCGGTTTACCTTGCATTGCCAGCCCTGAGATCAAGTCTTCTGGCAACACACAACATATTGGTACAGAAAACAACCGCTTTATTGATGCTAGCGGAAACATAGTTCGATGTTACATCAACTAGCGAGGCCAAGCGACACACACGGTGCGGCTGAACAATATGTACATTATTTAGTGAACATAAAGGGGCCTCGATCACGACAACTACGCGGCAGCGGAACAACGACAAAGCGGAACTCCATGGGCACACGGACACCGATGTGGACACGATCTAGACATGGACAACACTTCGATCCAGTAAGACTTTCCTGAAATCTGGCATGACACGCCAGGTCAGTACATTGAATGTACTTGCAAGATCACAACAAGCATAAACATAATGGCAAACAATATCATGATATTTAATCAAGTTGAATGCAATGCAATAACACACTACTGATGCAGTGAGAACAAACTTGTGCACCGAGTCCCTCGGACTCTCTTACCAAACGGGTTACCTCGTAACCGAACGGTGATTATACCCGGATCACAAATGAAACCAACACTTCGGTTCCCACAACAATCATTTTCATGACCTCACGAACATCATCACTTAACCAGTGCCATATAAATTTAGTGTGCAGGATGCTTATTAATGTTGATCCATTGTGTGACTTACTCTCGAGTTATGTCCGTAACGGAGGACGCGACTATCGATAGATTAAATAACACTCTGCAGAGGTTACTGAAGGAAATATGCCCTAGAGGCAATAATAAAGTTATTATTTATTTCCTTATATCATGATAAATGTTTATTATTCATGCTAGAATTGTATTAACCGGAAACATAATACATGTGTGAATACATAGACAAACAGAGTGTCACTAGTATGCCTCTATTTGACTAGCTCGTTGATCAAAGATGGTTAAGTTTCCTAGCCATTGACATGAGTTGTCATTTGATCAACGGGATCACATCATTAGGAGAATGATGTGATTGACTTGACCCATTTCGTTAGCTTAGCACTCGATCGTTTAGTATGTTGCTATTGCTTTCTTCATGACTTATACATGTTCCTATGACTATGAGATTATGCAACTCCCGTTTACCGGAGGAACACTTTGTGTGCTACCAAACATTACAACATAACTGGGTGATTATAAAGGTGCCCTACAGGTGTCTCCAAAGGTACTTGTTGGGTTGGCGTATTTCAAGATTAGGATTTGTCACTCCGATTGTCGGAGAGGTATCTCTAGGCCCTCTCGGTAATGCACATCACTTAATCCTTGCAAGCATTGCAACTAATGAGTTAGTTGCGGGATGATGTATTACGGAACGAGTAAAGAGACTTGCCGGTAACGAGATTGAACGACGTATTGAGATACCGACGATCGAATCTCGGGCAAGTAACATACCGATGACAAAGGGAACAACGTATGTTGTTATGCGGCCTGACCGATAAAGATCTTCGTAGAATATGTGGGAGCCAATATGAGCATCCAGGTTCCGCTATTGGTTATTGACCGCAGACGTGTCTCGGTCATGTCTACATAGTTCTCGAACCCGTAGGGTCCGCACGCTTAACGTTTTGATGACAGTTATATTATGAGTTTATATGTTTTGATGTACCGAAGGTTGTTCGGAGTCCCGGATGTGATCACGGACATGACGAGGAGTCTCGAAATGGTTGAGACATGAAGATTGATATATTGGAAGCCTATGTTTGGATATCGAAAGTGTTCCGGGTGAAATCGGGATTTTACCGGAGTACCGGGAGGTTACCGGAACCCCCCGGGAGCTTAATGGGCCATAGTGGGCCTTAGTGGAGAAGAGGAGAGGTGGCCAGGGCAGGGCCGCGCGCCCCTCCCCCTAGTCCGAATAGGACAAGGAGAGGGGGGCGGCGCCCCCCCTTTCCTTCCTCTCTCCCTCCTCTTTCCCCCTCCACTCCTAGTCCAACAAGGAAAAGGGAGGGAATCCTACTCCCGGTAGGAGTAAGACTCCTCCTGGCGCGCCCCTCTTGGCCGGCCGCACCTCCTCCCCTTGCTCCTTTATATACGGGGGCAGGGGGGCACCCTAGAGACACAACAATTGATCGTTTGATCTTTTAGCCATGTGCGGTGCCCCCCTCCACCATAGTCCACCTCGATAATACTATAGCGGTGCTTAGGCGAAGCCCTGCGTCGGTAGAACATCATCATCATCACCACGCCGTCGTGCTGACGAAACTCTCCCTCAACACTCGGCTGGATCAGAGTTCGAGGGACGTCATCGGGCTGAACGTGTGCTGAACTTGAAGGTGTCGTGCGTTCGGTACTTGATCGGTCGGATCGTGAAGACGTACGACTACATCAACCGTGTTGTGCTAACGCTTCCATTTCGGTCTACGAGGGTACTTGGACAACACTCTCCCCTCTCGTTGCTATGCATCACCATGATCTTGCGTGTGCGTAGGAAAATTTTGAAATTACTACGTTCCCCAACATGGCACACTGTACCCACGTCACGGAATACATGGCCTCGCACTCCCATTCGGGTGGACCAACGACATTCCGACAGAACCCTCCCATTGCCATGACACTCTCTCGGCCACTTCGACTAACTCCCCACTGGGTTGAGTCATGGGTGACCCCATGCCCACCAAAGGCATCAACGGCCACCGTCATGGCAAAATATAAATGGTACCAAACGGGGACAAGGTACCATAACAACAAATGGGCACACAAGGTTATGTCTGCTTACCGGGCGAGGGTACCGCACGCCCATAACCTTCCCTCGTCGGAGGTACCGACCAGAGTCATGACAACGGACCGAATAAAGGCCTTCCCATAAAGGCAAATGTGGTTGCACTAGGAAAAAACTCGATTCAGTGGCACCATGACTTGATCAACGTTATGTTCAAGTTGAATTAACATCAGTTTTAACTTGAAATAAAAATAACTTGAGTCACGATATGCCATGAATATGCAACCATCCGACATGCATCACATAACACTAAGAGTAAACGGATCAACATCATCAAGTTTTCTACTTGCACTAGTCATCACCAACTTTACTGATTCTACCGCACTGGTTTTTAACACTCATCATTTTTAGTTATGACAATAAATTATTAAAATCAGTTCCTCACAAATGAAAATAATTACCGATGCTATTCATAGCATAACCATATCATAATCACACAATCACAACTACTTCCACTACGTCATACTAGTCTAGATATTCAAGCTCTACTGTAAACTAAACATCTCAACCATAACAAAGTAACTAGTATACGCAATATTCATTTAAATAATTAAATGCATGAAATAACTCATATTCAAGTTGGTAAATCATAAATATTGAAATGACACCATGCAAATGTTGGTGTGGCTTGCCTTAGTGCAGAGGAGGTTCACACTCCTCCTGGTTATCTTCAAGACAAGCTTCTCCCTCTGAAAATATTCAAAAACAGAAAAAGAAAATATCAAGAATCATTCTGAAAATCACAAGAAATTGTAGATGGCAGAGAAAAATCTCCATTTTGGAGTGTTGCTAGAACTTTTCAAAACAAACACAATGCAAAAAGAATCAATTCAATTGGAATTATGGTTTAAAAGTTATGGCTGGTCAAAGTTTCTGGTCAAGATTTGAATTAAATTTGAGTAAAAAGAAAATCAGAGGGGGATGACGTCGATGGCGTATTCCTGGAATACGCCTCCACTCATACCGCTTCAGGCGTGAGTGGTGAGGCTGACAATGGGCCCCACACGTCAGGTCGGGGAGAGAGAATGAGAGAAAACAGAGGGGCGGCGCTTCATCGGCGCTTTC
Source organism: Aegilops umbellulata (assembly GCA_032464435.1). NCBI lineage: Eukaryota > Viridiplantae > Streptophyta > Magnoliopsida > Poales > Poaceae > Aegilops > Aegilops umbellulata. The sequence continues at coordinate 376,133,560 of CP136057.1, forward strand.
CCCGGCGAGGAGAGCTCGGCGGCCAAATCGAAGGGATAGTTGGATATAGGAGACGCTCGCGCACCTGCCTGTACCCATGGCGTGGCTAGAGGTGGACGGACGGGGTCGGAAAGGGCTTCTCCAACGGCTGCAGAAGGCGGAGCTCGCCAGAGTTGAAGAAGACGGCGACGTGGTGTTGCACTAGGGGCTCCTACGGGTTTGGCTGGCACCAGAGGGCCACTAGTGAGTCACTTGGGGAGTTGATTGAGCTTGCGAGGCACTAGAGTGAGGAGGAGGAGCTAAGGGGATCGCCGGTGAGCTCGGGTCGGGGATGGCGGCCAGAGGCCTGCTCGGCCGGGCTGCGGCTATCTATGGGGTCGTGGCAGGTGTGGGAGTGAGAGGCGATGCTCGGAGGGGCTGGGGAGGGGTCCTATTTATAGGCGAGGGAGGAGCGGGCTCGGGGCTCCACCGGAGTTCTCTGGAGACGGCGCCCGGCGATGAACGGCGTCAGTGAGAGGGGGAGAAGCATCCATGGCTCACGCGGCCACTATGGGCGAGTGAGGACGAGCACGGGAGGCGGGTGGCGATGAAAGCAGGGGCATGGGTGCACTGTATGCTTGGCCGCATCGTGCCCGTGCTCGCTGCGGCGAGATCCAGCGTCAGCGAGCGCCTGGGTCGAGTTAAGTGCATCAAGACGATGATGGTGGCGCGGTTTGGCAAGGCACAACGAGCTGTGAAGTGAGCACGCACGAAATAGGAGCATCGACGCCATCCAAAGCGCGTCGACAAGCAGGTTGGCACGGTGCACACGCGTGGTCACTGCGTGAACTCTGGCATAGAGCCACGCCGTGCATTCAATTCATGTCCGCCGTGTAGTCCTTGATGGTTTGGGTTGCTTCATGGCTGTGAGTTGATCACAAGTGAGTTGTGCGAGTGGGTTTCTACCTAGCAAGTTTCTGGATAGAAACTTGTGAGGTTAACTAAGAGAGATCTAGGAGGAGGTTAGGGCTGATATTTGGTGATTAGTAGTTTCTTAGGGGGGTAATGAAGCCCTAAAAATTTCAGCTCCATCGGATCAAGGAAAAATGCACTTCCTGTAGAAACTGCATTTTCTGACCAGAACAGAAATGATTTTTCTGTAGCAGAAATATTCCAAAAACCTATGCAATATTTTTGCTCAGGGAGGTGTGCCAAGGTTCAAAGAATATTTGGGAATTTTCTCAGATTTTTGTGGGCAAGAAAAATGAGGGTTGCTTTGGAGCATATGTTGCTGTAGTGAGGTTTTGAAGGGATCATTTACGGAAAATATTCCTAGGTCCATTTTAGGATATTTCAGAGAGGGAGGGATGGTTTTGAGAGTAAGATGGGTCACTTGGGTGAAAATCAAGGATATGCCCAAGTGTTTAAGTCCAAGTGAGTTGATTCAAAAACTCAAATTCAAATCAAATGGCAAGAAAACCAGAAAAAGAAAGAGGGCAAAACCAGGTTGTCACATTATGCCGCGCTAGTGATGGACATGTTTATGCCAAATTTGTTGGTTCTCCTTATGAGTACATTGAATGGTCTATTTGGGTTCCTAAGACCCTTGTTACTAACATCAAAGGACCCATTACAAAATGGGTACCTAAAACCAAGCATTGATCTCTTGTAGGTGTTTGCTTCGGGTGGGGGATCATGGTTGCTCGATAGTGGAGCCACAAATCATATGACCGGAAGCAAGGACTTGGTGGTGGACGTGCACAAGGTTTCATCTATGCCCACCAATGTCGAGTGGGGTGATGCCTCATCTTCTAAGGTATTGGGTCTTGGCAAGGTTGTCATTTCTCATGGTCTCACGATCGAGAAAGTCATGCTTGTTGAGTCCCTTGCATACAACTTACTTTCCGTTCGTCAACTTGCACTCATGGGATTTGCCACCTTCTTTGATATTGATACCGTGGCCCTCTTGTGGAGCAAGACTCTTAAAGTAGCCTTGTTGGGCATGTCGAGAACGGTCTTTATGTGATTAACTTTTTGGAGCGACCCACTAAGACTGTGGCATGCCTAATGGCTAAAGTTGACGTGGGATGGCTTTGGCATCACCGTTTAGCCCACGCCAATATGAGATCTTTCCACGTTAATATGAGATCTTTGCAAGTTCTTCTCAAGGGGACCATGTCCGTGGACTAACAAATGTTAGTTTTGCCAAAGATCGCGCTTGCAGTGCTTGTATCGAAGGAAAGCTACATGAGAAGGCTCACCCACCCACGACTATCATCTACTCGAAGAGGCCCTTGGAGCTCCTTCACATGTACCTCTTTGGGCCTCCATCCTTTGACAGTCTTGGGGGTAGAAAGTATTGCTTGGTGATTGTGGATGATTATTCAAGATACACTTGGGTATATTTCTTCAAGAGGAAGAGTGAGACCCAACAAGCTGTCATCGACTTTGCAAATGAAGCTCAACGTCAACACAATGCAAAGATCTTGACGATAAGAAGTGACAACGGATCCGAGTTCAAGAATTACACCTTGGATGAGTTTCTTAGTGATGAGGGGATCAAGCATCAATATTCCGCACCTTACACCCCTCAACAAAATGGTGTAGCGGAGAGGAAGAACCAGACCTTGATGGACGCGGCAAGAACCATGATGGCGGAGTTCAAGTCTCCATACAACTTTTGGGCTGAAGCCATCAACACCGCTTGTCATGCATCCAATCGGCTCTATCTGCACAAAGGCTTGAACAAGACTCCATATGAGATACTCACCGGCAGCAAGCCCAACCTCAAGTACTTTCAGGTGTTCGGTTGTAAGTGTTTCATTCTCAAGGAAGGTGTTCGTTTGTCTAAATTTGAGGCTAGAGCTCATGAGGGCATATTTGTTGGTTATGCTACAAACTCTCATGCTTGCCGTGTCCTCAGCAAGTCCACCAGACTCATTGAGGAGACGTGTAACGTGGAGTTTGATGAGAATAATGGCTCCCAAGTGGAGCAAAGTGGTACTTGTGATGTAGGTGATGAAATTCCTCCCCAAGCCATAAGAATAATGGGTGTTGGCTATATCCTACCCATTAAGGAACCCCTTGTGGCTGAAGCAGAAGGACAATGTTCCATTCAAGTGGAACCATCACCAACCCAAGACCCACACGCTTACGAAGAACAAAGTGAAGGCCCTCGACCAAATGAACAAGACCAAGGGCAAGATCAACCTCAAAGAGGTTGGTGAACCACTAAGTCATGCCCAAGGTCAAGTTCGTACCGCCGAGCAAGTTCAAGATCAAGAGCAAGCTCAAGACGACGCTCAAGATGATCAAGTTACCGCTCGTCAACTCTCTCTTGAGGAGGAATTGGAGCGTCGTGCCAAGATTGCATCCAAGCTCACTACCAAAGATCATCTCACAAAGAATGTGCTTGGAAGCTTAAGAAACGGGGTAAGCACTCGTGGACAATTAGCAAACTATTGTGAACATCACACATTTGTTTCTTGTGTTGAACCCCAAAAGGTCTATGAGGCGCTCGAGGATCCGGATTGGCTTAATGCCATGCATGAAGAACTCAACAACTTCGAGCACAACAAGGTGTGGAGATTGGTGCCAAGGCCAAAGGAGAACCATAATGTTATTGGAATGAAATGGATATTCAAGAACAAGCAAGATGCTCACGGGATTATCATTCGTAACAAGGCTCATTTGGTGGCACAAGGCTACTCCCAAGTCGAGGGTATCGACTACGGTGAAACCTTTGCACCCGTTGCTCGCCTTGAATCTATTTGTTTGTTGATTGCTTATGCTTCTCATCATAACTTCAAGTTGGAACAAATGAATGTGAAGAGTGCTTTTCTTAATGGTCCTATTATTGAGTTGGTGTATGTCAAACAACCCCCGGGGTTTGAGGATCCCGAGTTAACCAATCATGTGTACCAACTCTATAAGGCACTCTATGGCCTTAAACAAGCCCCACGTGCGTGGTATGAGCACCTTACCGAGTTGTTACAAGATCGTGGGTTTGAAATTGGGAAAATCGACCCCACTCTTTTTACTAAGAAGGTCAAAGGGGATTTGTTTATATGCCAACTATATGTTGATGATATTATCTTTGGTTCTCCTAACAAAGCTTTCAATGAGGAGTTTGCCGCACTAATGACCTTGAAGTTCAAGATTTCCATGATGGGAGAGTTGAAGTTATTTCTTGGGCTCGAAATCAAACAAATAAGAGAAGGAACCTTCATCAATCAAGCCAAATACACTCAAGACATGCTAAAGAGATTCAAGCTAAGTGATGTCAAGCTGGCCTCTACTCCAATGCCCGTCAAATGCCAACTTGACATTGATCCCAATGGTAAAGTGGTGGATCAAAAGGTATATCGTTCTATGATTGGATCCTTGCTTTACCTTTGTGCATCGAGATCGGATATTATGTTGAGTGTGGGAATTTGTGCATGGTTTCAAGCCTCACCTAAGGAGAGCCACTATGTGGCGGTCAAATGAATCTTTCAATATTTGGCTCATACCCCAAACTTTGGCTTATGGTACCCCAGAGGAGAAAACTTCAACCTCGTGGGCTTTTCAGACTCGGATTGGGCGGGAAACAAAGTGGATAGGAAGTCAACTTCCGGAGGGTGCCAATTTCTTGGTTGCTCTTTGGTGAGTTGGTCTTCTAAGAAGAAAAGTTGTGTGTCTCTCTCATCTACCAAAGCGGACTATGTGGCCGCCGGTAGTTGTTGTGCTCAACTTCTATGGATGAGGCAAACTTTAAAGGATTACGGTGTCATTTGTGACAAAGTGCCTCTTTGGTGTGACAATGAAAGTGCCATCAAGATCTCTCTCAACCCGGTGCAACACTTCAAGACGAAGCATATTGAGATTCGGTATCACTTCATCCGAGATCATATTAGGCAAGGAGAGATCGAGCTCAACTATGTCAACACTCATGATAACCTTGCAGATATTTTCACGAAGCCGTTGGATGAAGCAAGGTTTCGCGAGTTAAGGCATGAGCTAAATATCATCGATTTGAGCAATGTGGCTTGAACCTTTTCACAACCAACCACACTCATCATGTTGTTTTGTTTAGATGTAGGCATGGACATAGGGGGAGTGTTGTTATCTCAATGAACTCTCCCTCCCCCCATCATGCATAAATTGATCAACTCTTTCACATTCATGATACGTCCATTTTGCATCATGCTTTTATATTGATATTTATTGCATTATGGGCTGTTATTACACATTATATCATAATACTTATGCACATTCTCTCTTATTTTACAAGGTTTACATGAAGAGGGAGAATGCCGGCAGCTGGAATTCTGGACTGGAAAAGGAGAAAATATTAGAGACCTATTCTGCACAACTCCAAAAGTCCTGAAACTTCACGGAGCACGTTTTTGGAATATATAAAAATATTGGGCGAAGAAAGTACCAGAGGGGGGCCACCAGCCAGCCACAGGGGTGGATGGCGCGCCCTACCCCCTGGGCGCCCCCCCGACCTTGTGGGCCCCCTGGCAGGCCTCCAGTGCCCATCTTTGGCTATATGGTGTGTTTTGACCTAGAAAAAATCAGAAGAAAGCTTTCGGGATGAAGCACTGCCGTCTTGAGGTAGAACCAATCTAGGGCTCCGGTGTAGCTGTTCTGTCGGGGAAACATCCCTCCGGGAGGGGGAAATCATCGCCATCATCATCACCAACGATCCTCCCATGGAGAGGGGGTCAATCTCCATCAACATCTTCACCAGCACCATCTCCTGTCAAACCCTAGTTCATCTCTTGTATTCGATCTTGGTCCCAAAACCTCATATTGGTACCTATGGATTGCTAGTAGTGTTGATTACTCCTTGTAGTTGATGCTAGTTGGTTTATTCGGTGGAAGATTATATTTTCATATCCTTAATGATAATTAATACTCCTCTGATTATGATTATGAATATGCTTTGTGAGTAGTTAAGTTTGTTCCTGAGGACATGGGATAAGTCTTGTTATAAGTAATCATGTGAATTCGGTATTCGTTCGATATTTTGATGAGATGTATGTTGTCTCTCCTCTAGTGGTGTTATGTGAACGTTAACTACATGACACTTCACCATTATTTGGGCCTATGCGAAGGCATTGGGAAGTAATAAGTAGATGATGGGTTGCTAGAGTGACAGAAGCTTAACCCCTAGTTTATGTGTTGCTTCGTAAGGGGCTGATTTGGATCCACATGTTTCATGCTATGGTTAGGTTTACCTTAATACTTCTTTTGTAGTTGCGGATGCTTGCTAGAGGGGTTAATCATAAGTGGGAGGCTTGTCCAAGGAAGGGCAGCACCCAAGCAACGGTCCACCCACATATCAAATTATCAAACTAACAAACGCGAATCATATGAGCATGAGGAAAACTAGCTTGACAACAATTCCCATGTGTCCTCGGGAGCGCTTTGCTTTATATAAGAGTTCGTCCAGGCTTGTCCTTTGCTACAAAAAGGATTGGGCCACCTTGTTGCACCTTATTTACTTTATTTACGTGTTACCCGTTATGATTTATTTTATCACAAAACTATCTATTACCGATAATTTTAGTGCTTGCAGAGAATACCTTGCTGAAAACCGTTTGTCATTTCCTTCTGCTCCTCGTTGGGTTCGACACTCTTACTTATCGAAAGGACTATGATAGATCCCCTATACTTGTGGGTCATCAAGACTCTTTTCTGGTGCCGCTGCCGGGGAGTGAAGCGCCTTTGGTAAGTGGAAATTGGTAAGGAAACATTTATATAGTGTGCTGAAATTTACTGTCACTTGTTACAATGGAAAATAATCCTTTGAGGGGTTTGTTTGGGGTATCTTCACCTCGACCGGAACCACAATTAGCTACTCCTCAACCTACTACACGTACTGAAAATATTTATTATGAAGTCCCTTCGGGTATGATAGAGAAACTGCTAGCTAATCCTTATGCAGGAGATGGAACATTACATCCGAATATGCACCTAATCTATGTGGATGAAGTTTGTGGATTATTTAAGCTTGCGGGTATGCCCGAGGATGTTGTCAAGAAGAAGGTCTTCCCTTTATCTTTGAAGGGAAAGGCATTGACATGGTATATGCTATTGGATGATATTGGATCATGGAACTACAACCGATTGAAATTGGAATTTCATCAGAAGTTTTGTCATATGCATCTGGTTCATCATGACCGGAATTGTATATATAATTTTTGGCCTCGTGAAGGAGAAAGTGTCGCTCAAGCTTGGGGGAGGCTTAAGTCAATGTTATATTCATGCCCCAATCATGATCTCTCAAGAGAAATTATTATTCAAAAAATTTATGCTTGGCTTTCTCATAATGATCGACCTATGCTCGATACTTCTTGTACTTGTTCCTATATGAAGAAGGATATTGAATTCAAATGGGACTTATTGGAAAGAATTAAATGCAACTCTGAAGATTGGGATCTCGACGAAGGTAAGGAGTCAGGTATAAACCTTAAGTTTGATTGTGTTAACTCTTTTATGGATACCGATGTTTTTCATGATTTTAGCACTAAATATGAACTTGACTCTGAGATAGTAGTTCTTTTTGTGAATCTTTTTCTACTCATGTTGATCTCCCTAAGGAGAAGTGGTTTAAATATCATCCTCCCATTGAAGTTAAAGTAGTAGAACCTATTAAAGTTGAATAAGAAACTATTGCTTATAATGTTGATCCTATTGTTCCTACTGCTTATATTGAGAAACCACCATTCCTGTCGGGGATATACCCCGCGGTGTAAACTGGCCGGAAGTTAACCCGGCCGTACTTGACGGTTTATCTGAAGACCCGCCCTGACCTTGGCGGTTTACAAGCAACCCGCTTGGTCGTTATGACTCACTGGTAACCCGGCGGGCGGATCAGACGGATGACAATGCCCAAGGCCCAGAAGGCCGGTTCAACTACTGTGGGCCGGTTTAAGAGGAAAGGAATATTTGTCTTACAAGGAGTTAAGACCTGGACTTGTATCCGGTTTGTATTAGAGATAGACTAGTCCTAATCCTAATAGGACTCCACATGTAAACCGCCCCTTCAACATATATAAGGAGGGGCAGGGCTCCCCAAAGAAAGAGAGAACAATCAATAATCTCTAGGGCTAGACACAAACAGCCGGTTTACGGCGTCTCCCTCGTGATGATAATGAGACCTAGCCTCAAACAGCATGTAGGGTTATTACCGGATGATGTTTCCCGGGGCCCGAAGCTGTCTAAATCCTTGCCCTGCATGTTGATCCGCCCTGCGTCTCTCGTCCCACTCAACCCCTCTCAAGCTACCACATAGATGCGTTGGCCTCGCGACTAAGTCCTGACACTAAGGACATCTGCCGTGACAATTCCACGACAGTTGGCGCCCACCGTGGGGCCTGCGCACGATGGTGTTGAGTTCTTGGAGGGATCTTAATTAGGGTTTCGAGAAGTTCATAAATTTCTAGATGAAGAAAAGTCAACTTTGGAAGAATCTACATCAGCTTTGATCAAGATCAGATATTTTTCATTAACGGAGTTCATCCGGTTGGTTGGAAAGATTATCGGAGAAGATCCTGAAGGTTTCGTTTGGTTCAGTGTTGGTTCACGGGAATCCATGGGTGCGAATTATCAACATGCACAAGACCAAGTCGTTCCAAACCGCTGTCGTGGGTTGCGTCCGCTGCTGGCTTCTACCATGAATTGCCTCCATCGTGAACCGCCGGCGCTTTGTCGGGTCTCCAGAAGAGGGCCCGCCGCCGCCGACAGCCGGGTCGACTCCTCGCGTTGGACGTTAAACCGCCACGACTCGAGCGGGCCTGCCTCCACTTCGCCGGGTCGACTCCATGGACCCCACACCTCGTTTTTTGCCATCTCGGCCAAGGACTCGAGCGCTGCCTCCGTGGTTAACTTCGCTTTCACCCTCGAATCCGTTTTGGCGCCGCAAGTCGCCGCACCCACTCTGAGTCACCCAAGAACTCTGCTTCCGCCACAAACTCTATGTCGCTATCGCTGTCATCTGCCTGGCCCCGTTTTGGTTACGCCGGGCAACCCCGCGAGCTGCTGCGGATGAGCCATGCCGCGCCTCACCTCCCAGCCACGGACTCGCCTCCGCCCGCCGGACGTACACCTGCGGCTTCAAGTTGCCACTGCCAAAATTCTTCAGCGGCGAGTCATGTACAACTGCGGCCAATTCGCCGCGCCCACTGCCGCCATGGTTGTAATGAGCAGGATCCGCCCGTTTCCACGCTTCTGAAGCCATCCGTTCATCGATATGAAAAACAAACAAAAATCGGGGAGGCCACGACCCGGATTGGATCGTGGGTACAGCTTTGCCTCTTGTCCCGGCCTGGCCTCGCCTCCGCCTCACATGGATAGTACAGCTCCGCCGCCGCCGTGTTGAAACACCCCCACTGGTCCGGCCCTGAGCCGCCTCGAGTCACCCCTATGGTGCGGTCTTTTCCGGCGAGTCGCTGAGCCCCTCTATCTGGTCTCCACATCACCGGTTCACCACTGTTGCTACTGCTCGCCTCGCCGGCGTCCCTCGACCGCCCCGGACAAATCGTCGCTACATCGGTCAAACCGGACTTACCTCCGCCTTGAATCGCCATCACCGTCGGAAACCAGTGCGCTTTGCTCCGCCTTGGCCCGCCCGCGTGTTGAGCCGGCCTTACCACTGCTACTCTGAACCGCCGTCACGGATGCGCCCTTGAGCCACTTTGACCCGGCTTCCACTTCCAGTCGCCTTAACGGCCTTTTTTCTCAGCTGCCGGTGCCTCTCCAACCCGCCGCCGGTTTGCTAATGTTGTTCCTGCGGGCCACTTACGGTGCAAGTTGTAAGAAGCAGAATATATACAAGTCAAGTCCAACAGGTTGATGCTAACCTGGCGGGTGTTGATGAATATACACGCCGGTTATTATGGGTATCTTCGAGTCACCTGGAGGTCTGATTGTTCTGGTTATCTAAAACCAGTTTACGCTGACAGCGTTCGTAATACCAGGTGATATTGATCCGGTTTATTTTAGCGCATATTAATTTGTTTGAAAACAGTTACTCTGTCTTTCAATATATTTTATGCAGGACAAAGTCCACTACAAGTGGCATCGTGCCATGGACAGGAGGCTTGCACCGGTTTAAATGTCGTGGCGAACTCTCGCACCTGCAACGACTGCCGCTGCCGCGCCCGAATTGTCGGTCCGCACTGATTTACAAATGCCGCGGCCGACTCTCCCGTCCGCACCGGCTTACAATGCCGCGGCCGACTCATCTGTCCGAGCTGCCTCTGATGTTGCGGTCATCTTTGCTGTCCGTCTCTCGCGGCCTGGTCTACATCAACACACTGGGCCGCACTTGTCTGCATGAGCTGTTTATTGGGTATGAGCAAGTCACAGCTTGGGTAGCCCGGTTTTCTTTCAAATTGGAGACAAATTATCATCAACCGCCATTTTCAAGGGATGGTTCAATGGGCAGGCGCACAAGTCGCCGCCACTACAGTTTTGATTAACTTCAAATCGCCAGTTGGAAGGAACCATTGGCCGAGTTGCTGACACGGCTCATATGGGATCATTTATAACCCGCCGCAGTCACCTCCACCTTCTATGGATTCACGTCGTGCTATCAACGCCAATGATATACAGGTTATGCCGGTTTATATCACGGTCAAATATGAAGAGTCTCAAGCCAACTCCTCGAGTCACCTTGGAGACTCGGGGGCTACGATGATATGACGTAGCAAGTCTTGCCAGTTTCAGCCGGTTTAAGAACCCCAGGACGATGGAGGGAAAGATAACCCGATCCCGGAGGCTACTGTTATATTGATGAAAGTTTAAAGGCCGTCAGAAAATTTCCGGCTTAGAAAGTATATGACAGTTACAAAATCCCGGCTCAATGAAGAAGATCCGGGTCATCAGAAAGGATTCCGTTTTAAAATCCGGCTCAAGGGAAGTCAGTCTCACTGAAGCTCTCGAAAATCCGGTTTACAATCTGGTTCAAGAGAAAATCTATTCTCCCACAAAGCTCTGAAGCGCTCAAATACAGTTTGACAATGTCCGGTTCAAAAAGGAATTAACTTCTCGCAAGTTCGAGTTTCAAGACCGTCAGAAAATTTCCGGCAGAAAATGAAGATTCCGGTTTAAAATCCGATTCAAGGGAAGGATGTCTCCCACAAAGCTTTAAAGCTCTCAATATCCGGTTTAACATTCGGTTCAAGAAGGATTTATCTCTTGCAAAAAGTTAAAGGGTGCCAAAGAGGACCTGCTGCCATGATGCACGGTTCAAACATAGGTATCATGCCTTATTGGCTTATCATATTATTGATCACTTGGGGGCTTGGTCATATCTGAACCATAGTCACACCTCTTGATCGGCTCAATGCCACAACGTCACTAGGGGGCTCGGTCATGTCTGAACCGATGCAATACCTTTTGATAGGCGAAAGCCACCAGATCACTTGGGGGCTCAGTCGTGTCTGAACCGATGCAACACCTTTTGATCGGCGAAAGCCACCAGATCACTTGGGGACACGGTCAAGTCTGAACCGGTCACGCCTCTTGATTGGCCTAAAGGCCTTAGAGTCACTTGGGGGCTTGGTCGAACCCGAACCATTGCCATGCCACTTGGCCGGCGTAATGCCACGAGTCATTTGGGGACCTGGCCGACTGGCACCATAGCTACACCTATTGGGAGCTTGGTCGTGTCTGACCATGGTAACACCATCTGATCGGCTCAGTAAAGCCCTCTTTTTGCAAACGGTTTTTATCATTGCCTTTGCTTCAATATCTTTTCTTGATAAAATTGCTTTTTTGTTTTGGTTGCGTTCTTAAACCGACCACATTTTACACCGGTTCAAACAACCAAATTGGCGGAACACGGTCAAATCTTAATCTGGAGACTATTTGCCCGGTTTTATTTTTTATGTTACCATCTTATTATGGAGTAAACCGGTGTTCATTAGCCCGGCTTGATTTTCAACTACAGGTTGTCAGTACATGATCAGTTATAATCCAGAGACTATCAGCCCGGTCTGGTTTGACTACAAGTCACCAGTATTATATATGGTTAATCCGGTGTTTATCACAACCCGGTACGGTTTTATCATAAACCGGCACAATATGGAAGGAGTTATCATTACTCAAGATTGGGGTTATCACTCTTACTACAAAAAAGTTGGTAAACCAACGATGTGATTCAATATCACAGGTATGATATATTTCATATTTTTAAGTGCAGCCTTGGTTATAAACCCAGGTTATATGTTGGGCATTATGACCCGTCCGGCGGTAAACCGCCAGGACACTTTAAACTTGTTGTATGCAGAAACAGGTTGAATAAAGCATGAGTATAAATTATCCGGTGTTTATTAAACCGGCCTGGCTTTAAGGCGATAAGTCGCCAGTATGATGATAAATTATCCGGTGTCTGTTAAACCGGACTGGCTTTAAGACGATAAGTTGCCAGTATATGATGAGAAATTATCCGGTGTTTATTAAATCGGTCTGGCTTTGGACTATAAGTCGCCAGTATATATTTGGATTGCGCCATTGGAATCATGCGCTTATAAATTATTGGATTATATTATTCAAATAGCCAAACTTGGCTGAAATTTCATTATGATATTGGATGAATAAGGTTTTCATACCAGATTATATTATTTTGAGTAGCCAACATGGCTGGATTTTTATTATGGTTATCAATAACCAGTATTGTTATTGAGGTTTTCAAAAGTCGCTTTAGCGCAATGGCTATCATATTATCAATGGATACGATTTATTCTACAATTGAAGGAATAGTCCTGAGTCGCTGCAGGCTTACGACCCGGCACTTGGGGGCTACATTATTTAAGTTGAGATTACATCAAATACACAAATTTCATGTCGCTGCAAGCATGCACCATGACACTTGGGGGCTAATGCAAAGTCACTATTGAAGACCCGACTCATCACATTATAATGAGCCGGCCCTTGGGGGCTACCAATTGTTCCTGTCAACTATTCAAGGTACAAAGCTTTTTATCCATTACATTGAAGGGTCCACTACTCAGTTGGTAAAGCACAAGGTTCTTAACCTTGTGGACGTGAATTCAAGCCCCATAACGGGGGTTACATCATATGATGTTATTTTCATTGAAGTATATATCAAAGTCCCAGCTCAATATTATCTTACTGAGCCGGCCCTTGGGGGCTACACGTTGCTGTTCAAAGTTTACAAGATTATATTTACAAAGTCCCTGCTGATTATTACATAATGACCCGGCCCTTGGGGGCTACATTGGTTGAAGTTTTATGGGCATTAGTCAATTACAAGTCCCAGGTTGCTGCAAGCATGACAACCCGATACTTGGGGGCTACAGGTATTACATTATTATCGAAGAAATATTTTCAAATTCTCTGTTTGAGCAAACTAGATTGACCCGGCGTCACCAATTATTATGACCCTGTGGCTGCAACCCGGTGTCATCAATAATCATAAACCGGTGTTGACAACAATCATGAACCGGTGTCTGCAACAATCATGACCCGGAATTATCAGTTTTTATAACCCGACAGTTTTTGGCAATGATAAACCGGCAAGTTCAGCATCTTCAAACCAGTTGAATATCAGAGGAGTGTTTCAAGACCCATATTTCTTAATCCGGCGCTTTGGAACCCGACTCAAGTGGACTATTCTTCATAATATTTTTCTCTGAGAAACCAATGTCAGCAAATTGAGTATGAAGCTGGTTATTGACCGGATTTTCTAGAAGGAGGAATGACAAGGACTTAAGGATGATCAGCATAAGTTTACCATGGATGAATCCAAGCTAAACTTGGGGGCTAATGTCGGGGATATACCCCGCGGTGTAAACCGGCCGGAAGTTAACCCGGCTGGACTTGACGGTTTATCTGAAGACCCGCCCTGACCTTGGCGGTTTACAAGCAACCCGCTTGGTCGTTATGACTCACTGGTAACCCGGCGGGCGGATCAGACGGATGACAAGGCCCAAGGCCCAGAAGGCCGGTTCAACTACTGTGGGCCGGTTTAAGAGGAAAGGAATATTTGTCTTACAAGGAGTTAAGACCTGGACTTGTATCCGGTTTGTATTAGAGATAGACTAGTCCTAATCCTAATAGGACTCCACATGTAAACCGCCCCTTCAACATATATAAGGAGGGGCAGGGCTCCCCAAAGAAAGAGAGAACAATCAATAATCTCTAGGGCTAGACACAAACAGCCGGGTTACGGTGTCTCCCTCGTGATGATAATGAGACCTAGCCTCAAACAGCATGTAGGGTTATTACCGGATGATGTTTCCCAGGGCCCAAAGCTGTCTAAATCCTTGCCCTGCGTGTTGATCCGCCCTGCGTCTCTCGTCCCACTCAACCCCTCTCAAGCTACCACATAGATGCGTTGGCCTCGCGACTAAGTCCTGACACTAAGGACATCTGCCGTGACAATTCCACGACAATTCCCTATTAGAATAAAGGATCATGCTAAAGCTTCAACCGTGGTTCGTAAGAGTTATACTAAAAGACCTACACCCTTTGAGCAAATTAAAGTTGAACCTAGTATTGCTATGGTTAAAGATCTCTTGGTTGATAATATTGATGGGCATGTTATTTACTTCTGTGATAAAGCTGCTAGGATTGCTAAACCTGATATGAAAGATAAACATAGACTTGTTGTTGGCATGCCTGTTGTTTTTGTTAAAATGGGAGATCATTGTTATCATGGCTTATGTGATGTGGGTGCTAGTGTGAGTGCAATTCCTTATACCTTATACAAAGAAATTATGAATGAAATTGCACCTGCTGAGACAGAAGATATTAATGTTACTATTAAGCTTGCTAATAGAGAAACTATATCACCAATTGGGATTGTTAGAGATGTTGAAGTATTGTGTGGGAATATAAAATACCCCACTGATTTTTTTGTTCTTGGTTCGCCCCAAGATAATTTTTGTCCCATTATATTTGGTAAACCCTTCTTGAATACTGTTAATGCTAAGATAGACTGCGAGAAAGTTATTGTTACTGTTGGTTTAGGGGACATGTCTCAGGATTTTAATTTCTCTAAATTTTGTAGACAACCCCATGATAAATAATTGCCTAGTAAGGATGAAATTATTGGTCTTGCTTCTATTGTCGTGCCTCCTAATGATCCTTTAGAACAATATTTGCTAGACCATGAAAATGATATGTTTATGAATGAAAGAAGGGAAATAGATGAAGTATTCTTTAGTCAGGGACCTATTTTGAAACACAATTTGCCTGTTGAAATCCTTGGAGATCCTCCTCCACCTAAGGGTGAACCCGTGTTTGAGCTTAAACAATTACCTAATACTCTGAAATATGCTTATCTTGATGAAAAGAAGATATATCCTATTATTATTAGTGCTAACCTTTCATAGCATGAAGAAAAGAAATTATTGAAAACTCTGAAGAAGTACCGTGCCGCTATTGGATATACTCTTCATGATCTTAAGGGCATTAGCCCCACTCTATGTCAGCACAAAATTAAATTGGAGTAAGATGCTAAACCAGTAGTCGATCATCAATGGCGGTTAAATCCTAAGATGAAAGAAGTGGTAAGAAATGAAATACTAAAGCTTCTGGAGGCATGTATAATTTATCCTATTGCTGATAGTCAATGGGTAAGTCATGTTCATTGTGTCCCTAAGAAGGGAGGTATTACTGTTGTTCCTAATGATAAGAATTAATTGATTCCTCAAAGAATTGTTACAGGTTATAGAATAGTAATTGATTTCCGCAAATTAAATAAAGCTATTAGAAAAGATCATTACCCTCTACCTTTTATTGATCAAATGCTAGAAATATTATCCAAACATACGCATTTTTGCTTTCTAGATGGTTATTCTGGTTTCTCACAAATACCTGTGTCAAAACATGATCAAGAGAAAACCACTTTTACTTGCCCATTCGGTATCTGTGCTTATAGACGTATGCCTTTTGGTTTATGTAATGCACCTGCTACCTTTCAAACATGTATGACTGTTATATTCTCTGACTTTTGTGAAAAGATTGTTGAGGTTTTCATGGATGATTTCTCAGTTTACACAACTTCTTTTGATGATTGCTTAAGCAACCTTGACCGAGTTTTGCAGAGATATGAAGAAACTAATCTTGTCTTGAATTGGGAGAAGTGCCACTTTATGGTTAATGAAGGTATTGTTTTGGGGCATAAAATTTCTGAAAGAGGTATTGAAGTTGATAAAGCTAAAGTAGATGCTATTGAAAAGATGTCGTGTCCTAAAGATATAAAAGGTATAAGAAGTTTCCTTGGTCATGCTGGTTTCTATAGGAGGTTTATTAAAGACTTCTTTAAAATTTCTAGGCCTCTCACTAATCTCTTACAAAAAGATGTTCCTTTTGTTTTTTATGATGATTGTGTAGAAGCATTTGAAATACTTAAGAAAGCCTTGATTTCTGCACCTATTGTTTAGCCACCTGATTGGAATTTACCCTTTGAAATTATGTGTGATGCTAGTGATTATGTTGTTGGTGTTGTTCTAGGACAAAGAGTTGATAAGAAATTAAATGTTATTCAATATGCTAGTAAAACTCTAGAGAGTGCCCAGAGAAATTATGCTACTACTGAAAAAGAATTTTTAGCAGTTGTATTTGCATGTGATAAGTTCAAACCTTATATTGTCGATTCCAAAGTAACTATTCGCACTGATCATGCTGCTATTAAATACCTTATGGAAAAGAAAGATGCTAAACCTAGACTTATTAGATGGGTTCTCTTTCTACAAGAATTTGATTTGCATATTGTTGATAGAAAGGGAGCTAAGAACCCCATTGCAGACAACTTGTCTACGTTAGAAAATGTTCTTGACTATAGGATCGAAAGTATGTCTAGAGGGGGGTGATTAGACTACTTGACCAAATAAAAATCTAGCATTTTCCCAATTTTAAGTCTTGGCAGATTTTAGCAACTTAGCACAAGTCAAGCAATCAACCTGCATGCAAGTCTAAGAGTATAGTAGCAAAATGTAGATCATTATGAAGGTAAAGGGGAGGAGTTTGGAGGGAGCAAATGCAATGTAGACACGGAGATTTTTGGCGTGGTTCCGATAGGTGGTGCTATCGTACATCCACGTTGATGGAGACTTCAACCCACGAAGGGTAACGGTTGCGCGAGTCCACGGAGGGCTCCACCCACGAAGGGTCCACGAAGAAGAAACCTTGTCTATCCCACCATGGCCATCATCCACGAAGGACTTGTCTCACTTGGGTGGATATTCACGAAGTAGGAGATCTCCTTTCCCATACAAACCCCTTGGTTCAACTCCACAATCTTGACGGAGGCTCCCAAGTGACACCTAACCAATCTAGGAGACACTACAAAAAATACACTTCCGTGATGATACGTGTTTGTCATGGTAGGTCGTGTTTTCTGTCATGCATGTACATCCATGACAAATTTATGACAGAATCAAGATAGTCATACCTGTTCTGTCGTAGAAGTGTTCCATGACATTGCCAAAATTATCATTACGGAAGTGTCCACTTCCATGACGATAAATCGTGCATCACAGAAGTGCTTTCGTCAAGGGTGACCGACACATGGCATCCACCGTAACGGAACGCCGTTAAGCTATCGGGTAGGATTTTGGATCCGATAACCCGTTAACAGCCACGACCAATGCCGATTTTCCATGTGTAAAATTCTCATTGGCTGACGGATCCATGCGTCAGCTCCGCGTTGGCACAGGTGTCACTCATCCAACGGTCGAGATGGGCCTATGATATGTTGACACGTGGACCAGCCCAAAAGTGGCCCATAAAATTTAAATGGGCCGACCCAACCGAAGGCCCATAAGATTTAGCGGACCGTAATGGGCCGGCCCAGCTAAAGGCCCACAAAATTTAGCGGACCATAATGGGCTGGCCCAGCTAAAGGCCCACACGATTTTGCAGACCATAATGGGCCGACCCAGCTAAAGGCCCACAAGATTTTGAGGACCACAATGGGCCGTCCTAGCTAAAGGCCCACAAGATTCTGCAGACCATAATGGGCCGGCCCAGCTAAAGGCCCAACATTCTTTGTCAAATCGGCCCATCAACGGCTTGTCCTAAACTTTTCATCAACGCGGCCCATGGTCACTACTGGCCCGTTAACAGTCCGATAAGTAATTGGGCCGAATTACGGCCCGGTGTATTTCCGGCCTGTTAAAGGTCCGGCTTCATTTGGGCCCATTTACAAGCCATCAAAACTTTCAGCCCATAAATGACCGTGAAGGATTTGGGTCATATTCGGCCATGTCTGACATTCGGCCTGTTAGAGGCCCACTATAGCTTTGGGCCACTTTTAGCCTATTGTCATTTTCGGCCTGTTAACGCCGGACGTAAACCATGGGCCATATGTGGCCCAACGTCATATCGGGCCCATTAACGACCCATATAAAAATGACGATAATCTAGCCCGACCGAAGTTCCGGCCTGTTAAAGGCCCGTATATTAGGTCGGCGCATTTACGGCCCGTCCGAATTTCGGCGTATCAAAGATCCGCATCGTAAATGGGCAACCATTTCGGCCTGCTAAGTCCAGTGGGTTATTTGGCACAATCAGGGCCCAATCTCACTTTCGGTCTATTAAAGGCCCATGTATTTTATGGGCTCGAGATATTTACACCTCTAAACGGCCTATTTTTACTGAGGGCCCAAATTATGTTTAGGCCTGTTAAAGGCCCACTATGGGCACAGGCCTACCAGAAAAATATGAAAGCTTATGATGATTTAGGCCCATATATTTTTAGTGGGCTACATGCCAATTTCGGCCCGTAATCTTTTTAGCCCAATTGGAATGGGCCCGACGAATGTTGGCATGTTGGGCTCCAACGAAGCTTTCGGCCGAATACATTACTAAGATAAACCTACACTATACAAAAATAGCGTCGTAATTACTGCAGCCCGAGGCAGCATCATAAATGTTGTATCACAACAAAATAAATTCCAACCATACAACAAAAGGCCTGTTGGCATAAAGTTTACAGTCCTTCCAGATAAAAGCACCATCAGATGTATAGAAGCACATATCATTTGACCTGAGTGCTAATGTTTCAGGATGTAGAGTCTGATGGAGCAGCACGATCTCCACCTTTTTTCCGCCATTGCTCCTGAACAACGATGCGAATGTCTGATAGTCTGGTTTCAAAACCATTCATATCTTGACGACATTTCTCAACCACTATTCTTGTTTCCAAAACAACCTCCATTAGGGATTGGACTTGTGTCTGGAGCACAGATATATCACTCTGTCTAGCAGGAAGATTTTGTTCTGTAGGCGATTTGGACGAGGTTACCTTGACAACCAACCCAGAATTACACAGGAAGGTGCTTTTTGCACTGTTAGTGGAGAGATACTGACACACTGCAGCAAGAGGTGACATTGTGCCTGTAGTAGGCTCGTCACCTTCAGGTGGTTGTGGCTATTCAATCATTTGTTCCATAGCTTCCTGAAAGTTTGAACTTGTAGATTTGTGTACCAGATAAGTTACTAATGAGACAAAAACAAAAAAAGTAGGTTAAACATTTATACATAACTTATTTTGGTGAACTACTATAATACATTAGCATGTATTGTAGTGCCAACTACATAATAAAATCACTTTCGGAACATATGTCCATGTAGCATGCCTACTGTATTGTCTATTTCCTCACATTCGTTGACATCTAAGGATAAAGAGACATGGTTTAGAGTAGGATGAATAGTATGGCATCATTCATATCATGGGCAAACAGATATAAAACAAACATGCTATTTTATCATTGGGTGCGCACGTGAACATAACAACTAGATTACAGATCAAGACCAAAAGAATATCATTCATCTATTTTAAACCATGTAAGGTGAAATGATACGTTAAGACAACTATGAATAAAAGTGAACAGAGTAACTGACATTGGCTGCAAACCAAGTACTTAAATGAACACATCACAGTACCAACCAGTTCAAAGCAGGAGGGATAAGGACTTACAACAACGGCTTGAACTGGTGTGCTCATGCCCTTCATCTTGCTGGTGTGGCAATCCTTGAAGATTTGCACTGCATTCGGTTCAGGTTCTTTTTGGTCCGCACAGGCTTTCCTCTGTATTTGGAACAAGTCAATATAGATACGATAATATGGCACACAAAAAAGAAGTAGCAGCTATTTACAAGAGCCTCGCAGTGTGCAATATAGCTACAAGATCCTGTTGTCTGTTGGAATTTCACTTTAGAACGGTTGGTTTTGTTCTTCAAACAGTTAGCCTAGAAGAAGATACACTTGTAAGGCACATACATAAATACAAGTTCAATATGTGGTCTGATCAAATACATATAGCCTACCTGATACTTTGGATCAGACCAGTGTTTAACGAGGGTTGTCCAGTCTTCATCTGTAATATATTCCACTGGAGATGTTTGGGCGATTTCATTGTTAGCCTTGCCTTCAAAGTGAGATTTTCTAAGGTGGTACCGATACTGTCACAGAGCAGACTGAAAAACATGAGTGCATGCTTGTTTAGTTGCATCATCATTCGGATCTAACTTGAACCTCATCTATTGAAAAAAGAATGTGAGTCTTATTAGGAGGAAGCTAGAAAGTATGGGACAGAGCAAGACAATATTACTAATTGTGATGAATAACATTACTTATGGATAAATGGTCAAGGAAGGTGTTAAACTGGGTATTGTCTTTCTCATTCCTGTAGTGGATCCATGTTGGGAGGATACGTGCATGACACCTAACGACAACGGCTGCCTCTGATACTAACTTGGCTGACTCTGTAGCATCACGTGGCCTTTTTAAACCTGCCTCAAAATGGATCTCCATTCTTCCTCCTTTAGATTTTGTTAATCTGTCAAGCATTATCCCTAATGTCTGTTTCTGCTTGCACCGTGGTGCTAGTTCAACAACGAATATGGAAAGTGTTAGTGTACATCAAACTGTGAGAGTACATATAAAGGAGCATGCAACTGCAACTTGACTCGGTCAGGTACCGTCTTGGTGTTGATGCTCATGAGGTTCATCTGATCTTGCCAAGTCCTGTTGTGTCAGTAGTGCTTCAGAAGTAGTGTTAGGTGTGAAGGCAGCTTGGGAACTGGCCAGTTCTGGAGCAAACGAACGAGTAACTGGTTGAGATGCTGGTACAGTTGAAGCGGATGCTGCAGCTGGTGGAGCAGGTGATACTGTGTTTGTAGATTTAGCCGGTGGACTTGGACCTTCTACTGCACTATAAGTACCAGCAGAATCTCGACGGCAGAACCTTTTCCGTTTCACCCGACGAGTAATAGCACTCCCTACTATATTATTTTCCTTGCTCTTTTTTGACTTTGCTATTTCAAGCTGTACCCACAACACAAAAGAATAAAATCACTCTTCAGAACTCATTGATGCATGATACAGACAAGCAATACTTTGATGTAAGACAACCGTATGAGGATGGAATATGTAAGAAAAATAGGACGACATGACATATTCACAGCTACGATGTGAAAACTAAGCAGAAGGATTTTCAAGAAAATAGAAGTAATGCAAGCTAGACACCATATTGAAGATGCAACCAATATTACTCTGCCAAGTTAAAAGTGTCTTGTCATAAGTGGCAATTCGAAAAATTAGAAGCAGTAAAACGTAGAAACCAATGCAAGATGCAACCACTATCAAACTGCCATGTTAGAAGCGTCCAATCATGAGTGACTGATGCGGGATACACAACAACAGTACTTTGATGTAAGAACATGGTATGATAGATAGACGAAGTGTATTCTAGACACATAAAGCCATGTCATATGCACATGTATAACATATAAACTCAGCAGGTGCAATTTAATCAAAATAGAAGAAATACAAGCTAGACAACATATGCAACATGAAACCAATTATCACACTGTCAACTTAGAGCAAGCACCTGTGATGGTGGAGTACGGGAGATGAACTCATGATGTAGACTTGGGACTTCAACTTCATTAGCATTAGCAGTGGCAAATCTAGAGAGTCTCTGTTTGCGTCGGTGCGGAGGACCACCAACATCCCCTAACTTACTCTTTTCCTTCCTATTTTCTGATATTGCCTTATGAAGTCAAAACCACAAGAAGATGAATAAAATTAGCTCTGCATAACTGGTTGATGCATGATGCAGACGAACAATACTTTGATGTAAGGCAAGCGCAGGATAGGAGGATGGAATATATAAAAAAAGACAGCGTTTCATATTCACATGTACGATAGGAGGATGGAATATGTATGAAAAAAATAGTAAGCGGAAGGCATTTCAACAAAATTAGAAGAAATGAAAGCTAGGCACCATATGAACATGCAACCAATATCACTCTATCAGGTAAAAATTGTCTCGCCGTAAGTGCCATTTCAAGAAATTAGAAGCAGTACAAGCTAGAAGACAATGCAAGATGCAACCTACATCACAGCCCCAAGTTAAATGTGTCTTATGGGTAAGTGATCGTTGCAGGTATAAGTTGTAAGCTATGCAGATGCAATTCAACATAATCAGAAGCAATACAAACTAGACATCATACGGAAAACACAACCACTTATAACTGTTCCAAGTAAGAGCAAGCACCTGTGATGGTGGAGTAGGGGAGATGTGCTCATCATGTACACGTATGTTCTATAAACAGGAACACGTGTCATATTCATAGGCATTATGTGTAATGTAAGTAGATGCAATTCAAGTTAGAAGCAATACAAGCTAGACATCATACGCAACATGCAACCACATATAATAGTGTCAAGTTAGAGCAAGCACCTCTGATGGTGGAGTAGCGGAGATGTGCTCATCATCTACATAGCTACGTTGACTGTCCAGCCTTGTGTTGTCTTGCGAATCTTGTTGGGAGGATGGCGGAGTAGAATCTGTAGAGACCCCCTGTTTGAGTTGCTCTGAAGGACCACCATCATCCACTGCCGGACTAATTTCCTTCAGTTGTAATGATTTTGCATTGTGAAGTCAAACCGATAAGAAAAAGGAATAAAATTCACCCTTTAGAACTCATTCATGCATGATACTGACGAACACTACTCGGATGAAAGGCAAACACATGATGCGAGGATGGAATATGTATGAAAAACAGGATGGTGTGACATATTCACACCTATGATGTGGTAACTAAGCAGAAGGCATTTCAACAAATTAGAAGCACTGCAAGCTAGACACCATATGAAAGATGCAACCAATATCACTCTGCCAAGTTCAAACTATATGGAGTTTCAACAAATTAGAAGCAGTACATGCTAGAAATCATATGGAGACACAACCAATATCACAGTGGCGACTTAAAGGTGCCTTATCATAAGTGACTGATGCGGGATATGCAAGAATAGTAGTTTGATGTAGAAACAGGAACACATGTCATATTCATAGGCATTATGTGTAAAGTAAGCAGATGCAATTCAACAAAGTTAGAAGCAATACAAGTTAGACATCATACGCAACATGCAACCAGATATAACAGTGCCAAGTTAGAGCAAGCACCTGTGATGGTTGAGTAGGGGAGATGTGCTCATCATCTACACCGCTACGTTGACTGTCTAGCCTTTCGTTGTCTTGCGTATCTTGTTGGGAGGATGGCGGAGTAGAATCTGTAGAGAACCTTCATTTTAGTTGCTCGGAAGGACCACCATCATCCAATGCCTTGCCAATTTCCTTCAGCTTTATTGATTTTGCATTGTGAGGTCATACCGACAAGAAAAAGGAATATCATTCGCTCTTCAGAACTCATTCATGCATGATACTGACGAACACTACTCTGATGAAAGGCAAAGTCATGATATGAGGATGGAATATGTACGAAAAAATGGACGGCTTGACATATTCACACCTATGATGTGGTAACTAAGCAGAAGGCACTCCAACAAATTAGAAACACTGCAAGACACCATATGGAAGGTGAAATCAATATCACTCTGCCAAGTTAAAATTGTCTCGTCATAGGTGGCGTTCATCAAACTAGAAGCAATACATGCTAGAAATCATATTCAAGACGCAAACCAATATCACACTGTCAATTTAAAGGTGTCCCATCATAAGTGACTGATGCAGGATACACAAGAAGAGTAGTTTCATGTAAGAATATGGTGTGATAGACAGATATAGTATGTACCAAAAACAGGAAAGCGTGTCATATTCACATGTATCATGTGTAAGCTAAGAACATGCAGTTTACACTAATTAGGAGCAATACGAGCTAGACACCATATGCAACATGCAACTAGATATCACACTGCCAGGTTAGAGCAAGCACCTTGGATGGTGGAGTAGGGGAACGGAGACTTGGACCTTGTAATGCATTATCAGTACAAGGAGAAAAGGTACAGATGCTCCGTTTACGTTGCTGCAGAGAACCACCATCATCGCCTTCCTTACTCTTTTCCTTCCTCTTTCTTGATTTTGCCTTGTCAAGTCAAACCCACAAGAAAAAGGAATAAAATTTGCTCTTCAGAACTCATTGATGCATGATACTGACGAACACTACTTTCATGTAAGGCAGCCGCATGATAGGAGGATGGAATATGTATGAAAAACAGGACGGCGTGACATATTGACATGTATGATGTATAAAGTGTAAACTAAGCACAAGGTGCTTGAACTTGTTAGAATTGATGCAAGCTAGAAACCATATGAAAAATGAAACCAATATCACTCTACCAAATTAAAAGGGTGCCCTAACAAATGTATTTGACCAAATTAGAAGCAATACATAGCAACATGCTAGAAATAATATGCAATATGCAATGAATAAAGGTGACTCATCGTAAGTGATTGATGCAGGATACAGAAGAGAGGTAGTTTCATGTAAGAACAAGGTTAACACATAGATGTAGTGTGTACCAAAAATAGGAAGGCATGTCATATTCACAGGTATAGTGTGTAAACTAAGCAGATGCAATTTACCCTAATTAGAAGCATTACAAGCTAGACACCGTATGCAACATGCAACCACATATCACACTGCAAAGTTAGAGCAAGCACCTGTGATGGTGGTGTAGGGGAAGTGCGGTCTTCAGGTACAGAGCTACGTTCAATATCTTCATTTAGGCTTGATGTTTCTTGAGAACCATGTGGAGAGGATGAAATTGCATTCTTTATAAGAGTATTGCATCTCATATTAACCCACACACGTGACTGTCTCATCATAAGCGATAGACGCAGGATACACAAGAACAATAGTTTGATGTAAGAACATGGTGTGATAAGCAGATGTAGTATGTACCAAAAACAGGAAGGCATGTCATATTCACATGTATAATGTGTAAGCTAAGGAGATGCGATTTAACAAATTAGGAGCATTGATGAGGGATACACAAGAAAAGTAGTTTGATGTAAGAACATGGTTAATAGAAAGACGTAGTATGTACCAAAAATAGGAAGGCATGTCATATTCATAGGTATAATGTGTTAACTAAGCAGATGCAATTTACCCTAATTAGAAGCATTACAAGGTAGACACCATATGCAACATGCAAGCACATATCACACTACCAAGTAAGAGCAAGCACCTGCGATGGTGGTGTGGGGGAATTGCGGTGATCAACTAGAGAGCTACGTTGACTATCTTCATTTAGCCTTGCTGTTTCTTGAGAATCATGTGGGGAGGATGACACTGCACTCTTTAAACGAGTAGGGCGCCTCACAGTAACCCAGTCGGGTGACTGTCTCATCATAAGTGATTTACAAGGGATACAAAAGAGCATTAGTTTTATGTACGAACATGGTTAATAGACATATGTAGTATGTATCAAAAACAGGAAGGCATGTCATTATCAAAGGTATAATGTGTAAAGTAAGCAGATGCAATTTAACCAAATTGGAAGCAATACAAGCTAGACACCATATGCAACATGCAACCACATTTGACAGCGCGAAGTTAAAGCAAGCACCTGGGATGGTTGTGTGTGGCAATTGAGATCATCAACTGCAGAGCTACGTTTACTGTCTCCAACTGCTGACACTGCACCCGTTAGAGCGCTGCAACGCTTAGTGCTTATCTTCGAATTACACTGGAGCGACTTCTGTCTTTTCTTTTCTGCATTCATCAACACTGCATCAGAGTCTGAAATACCCATGCATAAAAAATAGTAGTGTGAGTATGGGTGAAGTGTGTGCACAATTAGTACAGTGTAAAGGTAGCAGATAGCAGGCCGGTGAGAAATAAATGACGGGAGACATATGATAGCTCTATAACATGCATGGCACACTAAATTACTACAGGATTCTATGAAAATAACAGTCGACTGAAAGCAAATAGGTCAGTCCATTTTTTCTGCATCGTCCGATGTACAAAGAATGGGCAGATCGCCTTCATCTACCTCCAGCCAGTCAGTGTTGATGATCTTCCTCGAAACGCCAGCGAACACCGGCCCAGTATTCCTCCCCTGCCTGCGCCCTCCCCTCGATCTCACCGCACCGCCGTGCTTAGCACCGCCCCCCGGCCATCCATTCAAGCCCCGCCGACCTCCAGATCGGGCGCAAGCAGCTCCTGCGCCCCACACCCCTATGATAGACACCGATGCGCCGCTTCCCCGGGGAACATGCGGACTAGGTGCTCCGCGCGCCTAAGCGGGTGCTGCTTCTTTTAATTGCGGTTCGACTGACCCTGAATTGAAATCCAGGCGGTCAAACTTCACAAATCTTTACTCTTGAAAATCCTAAAGCTACGATTATTTTGGAATGGAGGGGGTACATTTGAATATACATTGTACACGAGTATATATTAAAAAATATGCAACCTACCTCAGTTCATGCATGGTTCCAGATATAATCTCCTTGGTTGCAAAAAAAAGTTAGATATGCGTATGAATATATATGGCATGCTCAAAATCACAACAAAGATTGATGCCTCCTTTTACATCTGATTTACAAATGCCATTATCTCGGGTTCAAATAGATGAATGCACTTCCTATGAATTCGAATCTTCGAAACCCCCTTTATGTTGAATCCTACATGTATTCTATTTCGTAGCTAGCAATTTGGAATGTATCCATGCAAGTGACAAATGTATAAAGTGCTTCACACTAACAACATGGACTGCACTAATTAATGTTTATATATGAATTGCAAAAGCATCCATTGCCTGCATTTCAAACCGCTCTCACTCTATGGATCGATAATATGAAATAAACACATGCACATGCTAGAATTCAAATAGAGTATGGGTGTCTGATAGACCAATTTTCGTCCATACGCAATTTGCAAAATTCATGATCTCATCCAAAAATAATAATGCCATTTATATTTTAATTTAATGCGTAGAACCGCCTTTTACACGTAGATGCACTATGCCTCGCCCCGTTCTCACAAACGTGTTATATATCTCTCTATATAACGCATAAGTGCACACACTTTATATGCATCGGCATTTCTCTTTCACACATGCTCACAATCTCTCTCAGGGTGTCAGGGTGTCTCACGCACATGCTCTATCTATTTCTCTCTCTCTCTTTCTGACTACTATGTACCACTCTTTTCACTAATCTCAGTTGGAAAACACTATTTCTCTCACATGCATATATACACATGCACGGTCTCTAGCCTACTCCTGGTATTGTATATTAGTGATAGGGGTGTGTATAAAGTACACGTGAATACCAGGCATTGTGCGTGTGTGTATACTATCGACGAACTAGCCCCCAAGCTTGTATAACATACTAATTAAGGGCCTAGGGTTACAAATCATATATAATCGGCTTATCACCAGTGGGGATAGAGTCCTCCGCGACTCTGGTAGCTTCGTTTTGTACGCCGAGTCCTCCACATGGGTCTTCGTATAAGACCTCTCGGTCCAACCTATATGTGGTGCAGGATGGAACCGACCCATGAGTCTTCATGTTGACCCACCACAACTAGAAATGATGTGCCCACCACACCACACACGCAATCAGCCACTAAGAAAATAAGCATATGCAATAGTACAACGGTATCTAGCTCACGATACGTCTCCATATTTTGTTGATGACACTGACGGACTTTGCATTTGATGCGTGCTCCGTATTTTGTTGACGACACTTACGATCATTGTATTTGAAACGAAAGCACGATATGGTCACTGGACTTCAGAATTAGCTCATCACGGTCACCACATACATTTTGTCGTGCTAACCAACATGTAGCTGGATGGTTAGAGGACAGTGGTTTCTCGAGCCCACCAAGGTTAAAGTCCCGATGCTCGCATTTATCTTGTGTTAATTTTAGTATTTTCCGGCCATGTACATTCAGTGGGAGGAGACGTTCCACTCGACTACGAGGCACCTATGGTGACTTCATAAAATGTCAAGATCATATATGCTGGCCCACTCTCTCGAAGGTGCTCATAGGGGTAGGGTTCGCGTGTGTGCGCATATAGCGGTGAGTGCTTGCGCGTATATATGAGCCCTTGCGTCTGTACCGTGTTAAACAAATACATATCATGATTATACGGTCACTGGCTCACCCATACAACTCCATATTTTGTTGATGACACAATCAATTGACCAGTCAAACGTTCCATGCGGCGCAACTAGTGTTGCACCATCGGGGCGCGTAACCATGGGGCCCACCTGTCAGCCCGTATATGAAAGAAAGAAATGGTAGTTTGAGTCTGTACCGTGTTAATAAAATAGGAGTACATTTTAGGGTGATCATACGGTCACCGACTCACCATACAACTCCGTAATTTGTTGATAACATGATCAATTGACCAGTCAAACGGTCCACATTCAGTAGCGCACATTACCATAGGGCCCACCCGTCAGCGCGTATATGAAGGACAGAAATGGTAATAAATTAGTGGTCAGTGGGTATTCGAAGTCGTGAGACCTCTGGTTGGCAGTCACTGGCGGTTGGGGGGCGTTCATTGGGTGGTGGGGTGGGTATCCTCGGAGAAAAAGCTCGGCGGGGGGGTGGGGGGGGGGGCTAGAGGGATGGCTGGTGCGGCGGCGGACCAGTGGTAGGGAGTGGTTTCGGGGAGGGCGGGCCGGCCGCGGGCGGCGGGGGTTGGCGGTTCAGCCGGTGGTGGCTGGCGGCTCAGGGGGTGGAGTTTAATGATAAACTAGAGGCCCTTTATTTCGTATCCAACGGCTGGAAAATCTAATGACCAGAGATGAAAAAGTCAGTCGACTGACGTGTAGCCTCACCCCGCACGTACACATGCACGCACGCAAGACACACGCATGTAGGCGTGCAACACTGACACGTACACACGCACGCATGCTGGCGTGCAACACTGACACGTACACATGCACTCACGAACACACGCACGTACGCACCCATGCATGCAACACTGAAACGTACCCTTGCACGCACGCAACACTCGCACGCCTACATGCACACAGCACACGACGCAAGACACATGCTCAACCTATACGTGCATGCACCCTTTGTTAAGGACATGGATTGTTATGGGTATTAATCAATCTTATCTGTGATAAGCAGAACATTGATGTTTGCAGCGCTCTTTATGAATCACAACTTATCGAACAGGCTATCAACATAGTAGGCTTATCTACATGAAAAAGATGATGTCACACTCAATGAACAATCATCGGTTTATGAAATGTCCGCTTCTGACCGCCCTGGCCCACCAAAGGTTCCTCTGCTGTGCGCTGCCTGCGTTGGGTGACTGACATGCAGGCCATGCACCCAAAGATCCCACACGTCAGTGGAAGAATGGCGCGGTGTCCTAGCTCAGAGTCGAGGGCGCCACTCGCGGCACGCCCGGCTGAACACGCCTCCGTGCCGCATTCAAACGCCTACATGAAACCCGCCCGTGTGGAAGCCGAGAAACCCACTTTGGACACACGTCCGTTCATGACCGGGCCGACGTTAAATGCAACGCCGGCCGAGCTCCTTCCGTCCGCCGTCTATTTAATCTCCTATTTAAACGATGACAAACACCGACCAAGAATCGCACACCTCCGCCGCTCCCCTATCTCCTCCACCATTTTGTCCACTCTTACAATGGCTTACAAAGAGTAGTTATTCCACATCCAAGCCGGCTGGGTAGTCCGCCAGATACGAGCTATGCAACTCGCTGATCCACCTCCCTCCCCTCGCCCGACAGAGCCAGTTGCCGCCCTAAGCCGGTGCGCGGTTCAGCAACTCGCCGCTCCATACCAGCTCGATGAGGAGCGGCGCATGGGCGTCGTTGCTGCCGTCCACGCCGCCGCCTCATACCGCGTCTCCCGTTTCTGTGGCCGAGACTCCCATGCCGGCGGCCGCGCCATGCAAGCAACGACAGAAGCCGGGTGTGCGGAGAGCGACGAGTCGGTGGCCAGCGCCTCCGTGTCCGCCGCCATCATCGAGGAGAAGTAGAACACAGGAGGCCGCCGCTGCTTGGGTCCCATGAAGGCCACCGCGGAGGTGACGCCGGCGTACACATGAGGTGTCTTGCCGGATCCTTTTGTTGCGAGGACCTTCGTCGACCCCGCATGGGCTCCACGGAAGAGGGGAATGTTAGGATGAACTCGAGCCGGTGCCGGCCATGGCGAAGTAGTGGCCGGTGATGAACTCGAACCGGTGCCGACCACCATCATCTTCGGCACCAGCCAATGATATCAGTTGGGCAGTGGGGAAGCGAGCCGTCCTTTGCGCTAAAGCATATACCTCCGGGGCTCCCGGCAGTCCGGTGATCGTGCTGCCGAACATGCGGAACACAAATCGATCGGCGGGCGACCATTTAGGCCAGGTATTATATACCTGTGATGTCCAGAACTAGCACCGTTCATTTGAATGTAATGAAATCCGTCATGTTTGTATGAAAATCCGGTATTTTATATGATTTCCGTTGTTGTTTATATGAAATATCAGTTTGTCTACGTGTTTGCGTGAATTTCGTCCGGTTGGTTGAGTTGTTGTCATAATGTGTGCGGCTACGGTTGGATGGTGTAATTTGCGGGTCGTCGGTCGGTCTGCGGGTGGCTCGGGCGGCGTTGTGGGACAAAAAAACACAGCTCGTGCGAGCTCGTCTCCAACGTCCGCGCTGGAGGATGCATGACAGCATGAGCACCCGAGCCATTACTCGTTCATCGGTGGCAAAGGCACCGGTGGACAAAAGGGTCGCCAATATTTTGGCTACCCCGGGCAAGATCCAAACAGCCCCTCCCAACAGATTCAAATCCCTCGTTTGCCGTGGAATTTTGCCATGTGTTGTTTTCATGGACTAGCGAGATGCCCGTGCATTGCACGAAACATCAGATGCATTTTTTACAAACTCCCGCATGCATGCAAGGGATAATTAATGTCCTCCTTTGCTAGTACCACGAGGCAAACACCATTAATATTGCATCGATTAGTTTTAGTGGCCTTGTATATCTACAAATTGTAATTTTGATAGTGGCCCCTTGTATATAAAAATGGAGGGAGAAAGATGAGAGATAAGGTGAGGAGGAGTGGGGCGTGGTGGTGACTGGTGGTCGGACTAGGCGGAGGCATGGGGATGGACGGCGCATTATGTCTAGGTTTGTATCTCTCTCACTCACACCCACGTAGGTGGGGGACGTGCATGAAGAGAAGAGGTGCACGCACGACGCACGTACTCCCGTCTCTTTCCCAACCACACCCGCGGTGGAGCTCATTTCTGTACGAAAAAGGCAGCCCATGTGGTAATTTGGCACGTGTACTGGTTGTCCACTTGGTGGAGGGAGGATCGTCTACCATGGTTGAACAAACAAATTGCGACTTGACGCGTTATGTTAAATTAAAAAGAGAGGCAAACCATGTGGGGCCTACCTTAGAGGCAAGGCTCTATACACTGGAGTACTTTTGATGTGTCCCGTCAACTCGTAGAACGAGGAGAAGCTTGCTTAGTACGCCGTCTCCCCCGCCCACGGGCGCGGTGGCTCGCACGATAAGGTGAAGCTTGCTTACGAGTAGTAGTAGTACTACTATTACGGTACGCCTTTACGCCCGCTCCCTCGCCCACACGCGCGGTGGCTGGCAGCACGAGGAGAAAATTTTACTACTCCCTCCGTTTACTCCTCGTCCGTACTACGTACTTTGGTTAGTACTCCCTCCATTTACTTATACAAGGCCACTATAAAAAAATACATTTTGCATCTATACAAGGCCACAAATAGTAATCGAGACAAAAGTTACTACTCCCTCCTTTCCAGTTTATGGCTCAATTTCAAAATCTCTCCAACCAAGGTAGACGGTGAGTGGTCGAATTAATTTCGTAGTTTGCACAAGTAATTAGTACGTTCGTTTCTCAAGAAGTTATGTTTACCGAGGCATTAATTAGAACAAATGCATGAATGACCACTAAATTTCCATGAATTTGTACATGCATTGGTTAGTTTCCTCTTGACACTGCTTGCGTCAGGTGATCT
This sequence comes from Aegilops umbellulata, assembly GCA_032464435.1. Classification (NCBI taxonomy): domain Eukaryota; kingdom Viridiplantae; phylum Streptophyta; class Magnoliopsida; order Poales; family Poaceae; genus Aegilops; species Aegilops umbellulata. The sequence continues at coordinate 376,165,788 of CP136057.1, forward strand.
AACGCACCTCGAAGTCCAACATGTAATGGTACTACTACTAGTATAGTAGAATTGAGACTTATCAAACGAAAAAGCGAATGTTTTTTAGATGAGCCCTATAAACCCTAGTGGGTACGTACTCCGTAAAAACAGATTTTTCGAAAACTAAGTCGCTCCCTTTCATGAATTCTATAGTATACTCCTTCGTCGACGCTCCCTTTCATGAATTTTGTACTTCATGTCACCAACATGTGGGACATATAGCAACCGGGTCGACGTGTCAAGCACCAAATAACAGTGCAGAACAGCAGGGGGGACGCACCCCACTCGTACCGGCCCAGTAGTAGTAATGAGCAATGAGACGTCAAATCACAATGCCGCACCTTCCCAGACGGACGAAGCAACCATTATTTCACACTTTGGTTCGCCATCATCTCAAACCACGTAGTATTGCTTCTACATCAAGAGGGACACACGCATCGCCTTGGTACATCATGACACGTGGGACCGCATGACAGGCCATGCTCCCCCGCCGATCGCTCGGTAAAATCACCTCATTTTTACTATACTTCCTCCGTATCGGTTTACTACTCTCTCCGTTCATGGTATGCACGTCGTACATGGCATGCACATCGTTCTAGGTTGAGATATTTTACTATACTTCCTACGTTCATGGTATATTTTTTACTCCTCTCTATCTCTTTCTTCGTACTCCCTCCTTCCCATAATATAAGAACGTTTTGACACTAGTGTAGTGCCAAAAAGTTCTTATATTATGGGACACAGGGAGTACTAGTATTTATTGCATTTGCCAAGGAGTGACCTCTTCCAATGAAATGGTGTTGCTAAGTTTGCTTCATTTAATTAGGTATAGACTCAAAATTGTCTTTTCACCTAGGTACATGCGCTTAGCACTGTTTCTTCCTTGGGTCACCAAACTAGTCTCTCTCTTCTTGATTAACTTGCCACATCAGACTTTATGCCTATGTGGCAAGCTTAAGTACCTGTAGGAGCAAGTAAAAGTAAGTACAATAGTGCGCTTTACATGGCATTTTTGCATATGTGGAGGAAAGAGAGGCAAGGAAAAAGTGGAGAAGTGGGCTCTCATGCAAGAGCTAGCCTCTACTACATGGTGGATCATTGGGAGAGGCACCTGTATGGAGGTGGTCCGGAATCGGGAGACTCACGCCGGTTGTAGCGCCATAGTTAAAATGATAATGGCAAGTCAAATCACGAGGCCCCACCTGTCCAGCAGTAACTCGCTGTCAAATCACACAGCCCTACGTTTGCAGCAGCCTACTCCCCCGTCTTCTCGCGTCTCTGTCAAACCGACTAGGCGAACTGCCCCGCCTACCGCGCAGGAAAAGGCCCGCCCTCGACTTTTAAATACAACTACATCTGCTTAAGAATCCAATGATATACTTTTTGTGACATAGTAACTCATATTTAGTTAGTCAAATGGATGATCTAGAACTACGTGCAGGCCCTATAAACCGAGACGCCTAAAAATAAAAAAAACGAGACAGAGAGGGTAGTTCAGCACGTATCTTTTTAGATCAATGTACTCCCTCCTTCCATCTATATAGGTCCTAATGCATTTTTCGAGGCTAACTTTGACCACACGTTAGAGCAATAATATATGACATGCAACTTACACAAAGCATACCTTCAAATTTGTATGTCAAAGGAGCTTCCAATAATATAATTTTCATAGTATACATCTCATGTGCTATTAATCTTGTCAATAGTCAAAGGTTGTCTTGAAAAATACATTAGGCCCTATATAGATGGAAGGAGGGAGTAGTCGGGATTCACCAAGGAGCAAAACCAAGTGGCAAGCTGCTCCTGTCGTGTTGGCGTAGCAACTCAAGTAGGGTCAGTCCGCACACGAAATGATGACACACTTAACATGACCCCTTTGGCCGACATGTGGCTCATCCACCGTCTTGTTCCACGTGCGATGCACCAAATTATAGTTCGGAGCAGCGGTTGGAATTGGAGGCACCCCGGTGGTAGTGCCGCAGTAGTAGAAAATGAGCGATGAGGGGTCAAATCACAAAGCCCCACCTTTCCCGCATTAAGCTGGACGGACGAAGCAACCATCATTTCACTCTAGGGCGCAAGAGCATAAAGAAAAGAGAAAACAATGATGCGTGCGGTAGCTACCTAGGGCACCCTAGGGTAGGGGTCTCCACTACAGATCCTTTTATTGAAAGTGCCTCCACTACAAATCGGCTTCTCCCTCGTCCTCTTGAAGAAAACCGATGATGACTGCGGCGGTAGGATTTGTAGGATTACTACGGCGTGCGGGGCCATGTCGTAGTAAACGGGTTCGAGAACCAGTGGAGATATAGTACGTACAAAAAATTGTGTGGGCCGCTTGGTTTTACGGGAACGAGGCAGCATTTTGGGTTCAGGGACCAGTGGATATATAGTACGTACAAAAAATTGTGGACGTAGGTTCGACCGAAAGGCAATGATGCATGGGCCCTGCATTTTGATATACCCGGGGCCGCGTGAAATTTTCTACTCTACTCAAAACTAGTAAGGTACACATGTATTGAACGCATGAGATTTCGAAACCAAATTATGAATAAATACACACTATAGCATGTAAAGCTTTGAGTCATATATGTGTCAGCGTTCTGGGAACGGGGGTCCCCAGACTTGCCTGCCTGCGGCCTGTGGCGTGGCTCAAAGGAGGCCCAGCACGTCCCATCTTCATCAACACAAGACCCAAGACCCTCGCGAGGGGCCAAGCCTCGCGGGACGGACGACGCAGAGCTTCCTTAGGCGCAGCCTCATCAGGCTAGCTCACGAGGAGGCGGAGAGATCAAGGCGGGGTACCTCACGAGGTGCCCATGACGCAAGCCATGACGACCAAGGGCGCCAGGCGGGCGCCAGCCCGCGCAGTGTCCTCCATTCCTCTTTGGTGCAAAGGGGGCAAGCGCAGGCAAGAGGATCAAGCAAAGGCATCCATTTCGGTGCAACAAGACCAAGAGCAGTCCAACGGTGGGGAGGAGGTCATCGTGGAGCCCAGGACGGCGTCACCACAGAGCCTTTGGCAGGCGAGGACCAACTTTAGTCAGGATAAGTGTACCAGATGTTCCCCTTCAAAATGGCCAACTGTTGGCGCCCTTCCCGCTCAATATTTGGGAAGAGGCCCAGGGCCTTTGCCTATAAATAGGACTAGCCACCCCCAGGGTAGAGGGATCAAATCATCGAGGAATCGGACAGAGAGAGAGAGAAGGGCTGCTGAACTCCTCCTAGCAGTTCGTCGCCCCAGCCAAGAGCAGACCCTCGCGAGGCTGTTCTTCCTTGTATTGTTCATCATCATCAGCCCAAGAGGCAATCCACCCACCACAAACTAGAGTAGGGTATTACACCACAATGGTGGCCCGAACTAGTATAAACCTTGTGTCTCTTGTGCGGTTCTTTCAGTAGTTTAGATCTTTGCGAGACGGAGAGGTAGAGGGCGTAGTCTCCGCGCGCACCCCAGAGTTTGAACCTCAAGGGTCTGCCGGAACCCGAAATCCGACAATATGCATGATGTAGATGTTTGTTTAGTTCTTATAGTTAATCTCATTCAAAATCAATTAGTTTTATAAAAATGTTAAGATTCATGGGGTTGTGCATTGTAAATCATAAAGTAAAAAACAAATAATGGCAATTCATTTAGAAAAAAATAATCAATTATGATACAGAAGATTCTAGAACAAAGGAGAAGTGCTTGTGTTTTGAGGTTTGTGCATTATGCTTAAGTTCAACCATGGAGTCTTCTAAATTGTACATGTGGTAGATATGGTGGAATGTTGATGATATCCAACGGCCAGTAGTGCTCGGATTTGCCTATCTCTGCACTGTCGGGTTAGCTTCATCCAGCGACCATCTTTCAAAGTTATTGGCACACTATATAGTTCTTGTGCCATAGTTGCATGTTTTGGAAAAAAGCTACTAGTGGGTTGTACTATCTATTTAGTAATAGAAGATGTATACATGGAAGTTGTAGGGAAAGAGATGACATGGAGCATCTCAATTCCTATGAGTAGGGATTGGAAAAGAGATGTCATTTGGTTCACATCATAGGAACTTTTCTATTGAATCTAGAGATGACATGTATCTCAATTCCTATGAGGAGGGATTAGAAAACAGATGTAATTTGGTTCATATCATAGGAACTTTTCTATTGAATATACGCTAATGTTTATTTTCCTTTGAAATTAAGGGAGTATAGGAATCCATTCATATGAACCAAATGGCTCTAAAGCTATAGAAATGATATCATGTTTATTTCCTTTGAAATGTGGAGTATATGAATCTATTCCTATGAACCAATTGGCTCTAAAGAAAAAATCCTATAAAAATCATATCATATAGAGTTCCTATGATATTCCTCGACACTAAAGGATGCTTGAAATTGCTGCGGGTGATACGATGGTATTTCTTTGTAGACTCCTCACCCATCTTTATAGTTACCTCTCTAAGATGAATGAAATGATATATACATGGTATTCTACATGTGCAATTTGGTACACGAAAACTCGGTAAAAGTTTGCGAGGTTCAAATTTTCAATAAAGCTATATGCACTGCATTTCGGAACGGAGGGAGCATACAACATTTGCTAACACTCACGTGGAAGATTTGTGTGTAGGAGGAGTGGCTGTTCTGTTAAACAACATGGCAAAACTGACACTGTCGGATGCCGATCTAATGGTTCTTACGGCGTTCGTCAGGAAAAGGCTTGTGGCGAACGTTTGTCGGATAATGATTTACGGACACATGCATTGCATTGATACGTGCCCCCCTCTCTCTCACGCACACGCACCCTCACGAGTCACGACTCTCCCGAGTCCTCTCGCAGACTCGCATGTCACACCCACCATCTATCTGCAGGTAGACGTCACGCACATATGTGCTCTTCACACCCTACCCCCAGAACTTCTAAAAAACAAAAGACGGCGCACACATTTTATTTTAGCTCACACGTCACACACTTATACTATTACTCTTGCGGCAAACATTCTTTGGGCATAGTAATTGTACTCTCACGACGAGAAGCGGTGCACGCACGCACTAGTTCTCTCACACCCACTCGGGGGTACACGTAGGAGCGCATTTTTTGAAGCTAGTACAACAAAATCACTCCACTATATATAAAAGCAGGAGACTTAGCTCTTGCTTTACTAGGGTTCCTCTCGTTCACTCTCTCATGCTCTCTAGATCTAAGCAACACATAGGTGGCCACACTCTCTCTCAGCTCACGGCTAGTCACAAATCCGGCCGGGCAACCTCGACCGGGGCAGGGGCGTAGGTCCATCATTCACGCTGTCATCAGCGGCGGGGGAGGAGACCAACGGCTGCCCGTGCGTCCCAATCGGCGGTTGTGCTGTTCTCTCTGAGAGAGCGCCGGCTCGGGAGGGCCTCCGACCCCTTCTTCCTCCCTGCAGTATTGTGACCAAGATGCGGCCTCCCGACGCCGTCTTTGCCACATGTCGACGACCCTCAGGTATATATTCCTTCGAAACCTGCCTTGCTCTATTGCCCCAGATCCCTTCATGTGGATCCTTTTCTACTTCCGTCCGCTGTTCCAAGGCCACCTAGACTTCTACTATTATTAGAAGTAAAGCTAGTTCATATAGTCGACTCAAAGCGTTGGTTCAAACAGGGAAGAAAGTGGGAAAGCTGTAGCATGAATCTAGGACTTGGTTCTAAGAGGAAACGGGGGAAAGTAGTAATATCTGTCACTGTTTAAATAACTGTATTTCTTATTTGCGCAAACAGGGATGTCTGTCTCCATATCGTTTCGGGATGTCTGTCTTCGTATCGTTTCTATCCGCGCAATCAAAAGCACACACCTCAGTTTTAGTACAACTACGCAAAATGAGATGGCTATCCCTCGTTGTCGTCGTCTAACCTCCCGTCTTCAAGGTATCCCTACATTGGTAGTAACTAAGGCAGAATGACCAACACAATCTAAAAGAAGTTGATTCGTACGTTTTACTTCCTAATTGCAGTGCAGGGACGAGCGAAAACAATTGCATCCTAGTCCGGAATGCACTTTCTACCAGTTCATCCATGGACCAAGGACTAGCTGGCATGGCTGCATGGTGGTTTTTTGGACAGGTGTGCGGACAAGAGGCATTGTGGTCTGCTTATTTCTGCAAATAGCGGTGCTTAAATTTAGTGGAATGCACAAGCATTTCAGCTGGTCAGTACACTGCATGGTTTAGTTCAGCATTCCAGCTGAGACCACAATTATAATTGGTTATTCTGGAATGAGAGAACCTAACCCTGAATGGTGGCAACAAGAAAAAACCAGAGTGAACTCTAGGAAATTTAAGCCTGCCGGGAGGCCCTTTGCTTAGAGAAGCCTTGCTTGTTTTTTCCTGATTTGTAAACCTTCTCACAACTTTGTCTTTTGCTGTGAACTAGTATATGTTTGTTATGTTCTATGAATCATTGAGATGTATAAAATTGCTTAACTTATGCTTTTCAAGTTTTTTATGAAGACGAGTTTAATGTGAGTGTTCCACATGAGCACTAGACTAGCGTGTGAACGTTTGGAATTTATTACATTGTGGACTCAATTAACTGCATGAACCACTGTAACAAGATACATAGTTGCTTATATGTCAGACAGCAGATTGTTGATTGTTAGCTGGTCGATAGCCTAGTGTTGAAGCGAGCTGAGCCAATGTGCCGTGTTTTGCACAACTGCTTGCAAGTGGGGTAGCACCAACAACGTTTACAAGTACTTATGTATACGTCGGTGCACGGTTCTCGAACGAGTGATCTATTTCATCAAAACACACACTGCTCGTATGATAAACCGTGACAACTTATGCCTTACCATGCCATATTCATGAAAAAACTAGTGAGGACGAATCTGTTTCGGCAACAATTATGATGGTTCTCACATGATTCACGGGCACACAAAAGTAGCAGCAGTTCCCATAGACGGATTCAAACAGAGTACTAGCCCCAGAGGGGTCGATAACAGGCAAGGTTCGGATAATTAGACACAATCCAAACTACTATTAAACACTAGCTGGGGCAACTATTTCATGCCTCGATCTAATTTGGGCTAGACACAAGACGGACCTTGCCATGAACATCATCGAGGACGTCCCGCAGCAGCTCAATCCTGTGAACCTTCATGAAGACAACCTTGTGGCCTTGCCACTGATAAACTTGTTTGTGGAGGCATGCCACATCATCTTCCTGCGTAAGCTTGACAAGAACAGTATGCCTCACAAACGAAGGAGTAGCTTTGAACTTCTTGTGCTTCAGTGCACCCTGGACAACACGCCTGACAACAGTGAGGCTGGAATACAACTCTTCATTGGTATAACCGCAAATGGCTTCCAGGATACAACAGCCTAAAAACTCTGTTTTCCCAATGCGTATATTCAGGTCGTCCGCCTCATAGCGAGTGACATGTACAACCACACAATCCTTGTCTGCATCAGGGCTCTAATTGAAACAGAAACAAATTCTGAATTAGTTTTCAGTATAAGAAACACAAGTTATTTAAACCACTATGTATAGCATGGCATCGAAGCTAATAAAATTTTGCATTATTAATCACCACATACTTCCTTTTCTAAAAAAATCACCACATACTTAGATGAAAAACCACAATCGAGATCGGCAAAGAAGGAAATCACCTTGGGCAGCTCATTGGGGGGGGGGGGGACACATCCTCGAAGGGGGAAAACTGCTCCTGCAGTGCCACGGGGGCTGTAACCTCAAACGGGGCGTTGACCATCTCAGTAGTGGCCGTGAGCGTATCTGGGGTCGCCTCGGTGGTTGCCTCCATCTTATTGGAGCTCTCTGTCTCGTGGGGATCAGCCTCCCGCGTCTGCTCCAATATCGGCAGATCTTTGCCTGGTTCTCCTTGGTCCATCATGAAACTGACGAATACTAGGAGACCACTGAAAGGAAAACACAATCGCAATGACAATGAAACAAAAAAGAGAGTGAGGATCGGTTACTTCTTTGCAAAACTTCTTTTTTTTCTCTGAACGAAAATATACCAACATCACGGATCCGCTTACCTTCCCTTCGTTCGGAGAGAAGAACAGTGGCAGATGCAAGTGTTGCCTTTCTTGAAGACGGTGAGGGAGAAGGGGATTCAGGGAAGAGTGAAATGATGGTTGCTTCGTCCGTCAAACTTAGACTGCAGGGAGGTGGGGTTTTGTGATATGATGGCTCGTTACTGCCGCGCTACGACCGGGGTGACTCTCCACCTGCATACTGCCTTCTAATTTGGTGGATGGCATTTGGGCCCCTGCGCTGCATGGCCTGCATGTCGGTGAACAAAAGTATAACGGCATTCAGTAGAGGGAGACGTTTCAATGACCTAGGAGGAGCCAGAAGCGGTAGAGTGTCTCCAATGTACTAGTAGTAATTATTTTTCTGGGTAGCTGTAGAGTGTCTCCACTGTACTAGTAGTAATTGTTTCTCGGGGCCCAAGACAAAACAGCCCATCCACACTAGTAAATAGTAAAATCAATTCAAAAGCCCATATATTTACTGAATGAGAGGCGCTACCCACACCCAGCACACACAAAAAACCTGGGTGCTCTTCTTCCTCCTCGCTCCCACCCACCTCATGTCAGCTCACTCCACTCGTACCCCCAAATTCCTCACCTCACTCCTACAGAAAACCCCAGCTCCCCTTCTTCCTCACTCCTACAGAAAACCCCCAGCTCCCCTTCTTCTTCGCTCACACTACAACTAGGCTCGTCATTCGTTACTCTGCTCAAATCCATGAGCGCGACGCGACGCCCTCGAGGAAAATGGAGTCGGCTTACCCCAGCGCCAAGAAGATGAGGCTCTCGCCAGCGGCGACGCCTGTTGTAGATCTCGCACCCGGCAGTGCGGGGAGAAGCGGTGACCCCTTCCCCACCAGATCCCAGGAACCCGTAGAATCTCGGGTGGACCGCATCAGCGATCTCCCGGACGCCCTCCTTGGGGAGATCATCTCGCTTCTCCCCACCAAGGATTGCTGCTGCACCCAAGTCCTCTCAATTCGGTGGCGCCCTCTATGGTGCACCGTGCCCCTTAATCTCGACTGTCGTCAGCTATCTCTGTTCAATGATTTTGAAATCCCCAGAGCCATCATCTCCTCCCACCAGGGCTTCGTTCAAAGCCTCTGCATCCCGTCATGCTACCTGAGCAAGCATACCATGCCCTACATGGTGGACGCCTGGCTGGAATCCCCTGAATTCACAGAACTACAGCTGCTTGAGTTCTACTATTCCCCTGGAAATCACATACCACATACCGAACGCCATAAACTTGTGCCCTCAGCACCGATGTCTATCTCGCGGTTTTCGTCCTCTCTCTACACCGCTACCTTTGCGCAGTGCTACCTACCACACAATCTGGTACTAAACCTTCGACTCCCATTTCTCAAGAAATTTTCACTTGTGCAGGTTCGTATATAGGAGGCCTCATTGCACAGCATCATCCACTCTAGTTGCCCTGCGCTGGAGTGCTTGGTGCTTGTTTTCACAGTTAGAATCGGTTGTCTCCAAATAAAGTCGCCTAACCTTGTAAAAATTGGAATTTGTTTTGACGGAAGGCAGCTCATCATCCAAGATGCCCCTTCACTTCAAAGGTTGATCCTTGATTCTAGTTATTCACCGTTGCAAATAACCGTCCTCTCTGCGCCTAAACTGGAGACCTTGGGTGTAATACATGATCTTTGTGCTCATTTCAATATGGTGTTTGGCCCACAGTTCTTCAGGTACTTTATATTATCATCTACACTTGTAACCATAAGCTGCATTTTAAATTTCTGCGCATAATTTATATATCATCTTGGAGTACACATTTTTGTACTAATATTATGTTCTATGCTCAATGAAGAGTTTCTCCATGGATGGCCTATCAATGGTGCTGGATTCTGTCAAGATCTTATATATCCAAATGAATAGTTTTGATCTGAACAAGATTATTGGCTTGCTGCAATGCTTTCCATGTCTGGAGAAGTTGTATATAAAGGTGATAATTTCACGCACATTGGAAGCCCGCATATAGTGTACTAGAATTAACCGTTCAATTGTTGCTCTTTCGACACTCTTCTTTTAGACCTTAACTGTTTTCAATCTTCATGTCTATTTAGGCAACAGGACGGGGTAAGAAAGTTATAACCAATCGGTGGATTCGTAAGCATCGGGATTTTCTCACTTCTCATGAGATTCGATTGAAGACAATTACGCTAGAATGATATGTAGCCAACCGTGCAAACACAAGATTTGTCACATTCTTCCTGCTGAATGCGAGGTTACTATTGTCCATCAGGCTTAAGTTTATCAGCAGCATGGTTTTGACGGATGGGTATGTTGAAGAGCAAAAAAAGGAGTTTCAGGTGGGCAAAAGAGCTTCTGAACGTGCCGGGCTTCTATTTACAACATATTGTGGTCATAATCCAGTAAATTTTACGACCCAGGATGTTCATTCTATGGACCTGACCGATCCATTTGACTGTGACTGCCGAAAATAGTGCTGGAAGTAGATGTTGTTGCCCTTTTCAATCTGGTTTCTTTGTAAACCTGATGAACAATTAACCCTCGTGCTTTTGTACAGTTTGTAAGCTGGAGTTAGATGTTCCTGCCCTTTTCAACTCGGATGTGACTGTCATATTTTATTTGAAACAAGGCAAATGGCTTGCCATTCGTTTAATTTAGAGTGAAATATTGTAACAAATCCCAACCAAGGGAAATAACATCACTCTCGCCGGCTGCTTGAGCTCACTGTGCATTACAGAAGCCAAGTGATTAGCCCCCACCAGCACCCACAAACTTATTTCGAACCAGCACATCAAATGGGCTGTAAATTTTCATAGGAAAGGCTGCATGACCGTGACAGATTTGGATTCTGACATTTGGGACCCATGAGGAAATAGCCTATCCAAGGTGGTGTCGACTTACTAGCCAGTCAACAAACGATTCTGCCTACCAGCCGTTGGATTGACATCCAACATCTGTCGTGTATCTTCTATCTCTTGTCTTCTTCTTCCTCCATCCGCCCAAACCAAACCACCTCGTCGGCTCCGCCTGCTCCCACCTCCCATGGCTGGCTGCGCCTCCGCCGCCCTACCGTACGTACCCTCCAACGTTGGCTAGTCCCTCCCTCTATTCCCCCACACGTCCTGTTATTCTCCGGCGACGTCAGCCCCAACACGCACCCGCGCCCGAACCAGTCAACCCTCGTACTCCCCTCCACCTGCGACTGGACCGGCGCATCTTCAATGGCTCCTGTTCGTTCCGTCCGAGGCCTCGTCGTCGTCCTCCACCTTGCGGCTTTGGTTCGTTCGCCGTGCGCGGTGTGCCGCCCTCTTGCGTTGTCAACGTTGTCAACAACCGAGAGGAACAAGGAGATGACTGTACGTGGAGAGGATGATAGTAGGGACCCACCAGCGTCATGCCAGTACGCAAGCAAGTTCCTCTATAGTACAAGCCCAAAAATATGGTTCCTCCTAATGGTTGGACATCTGGGGCTCACGCCATTGTCAATGTAGTCAATAAACGAGAGAATTACACTACGATTGGCTGACACCAGGGACCCAGCAAGTCGCGCAGTTTTTGTTTTTTTAGGAACAAGCAGTTGTTATTTATACTAGTTTTAGCGACGGATCAGGGTAACAACGGGGCTGTGCAGGGGTTGTGGCCTGTCTAGCCAGGGTTTTATTTATGTTTACCACATCATGAGGCCAGTTGTGTTTTTTTCTTCCTGAAAATGGCTAGCCCAGTTCTATTTTTTTAAAGAAATACCCAAACAAGGCCTACTTGCTTTATCGGTCCTGCTGGGCTGCAAATCTTTCAAGACGAGGAGAGTTTCATTCGGTTTGCCCAGAAATGGGCTGTACATTTTTTAAACACATCAAACCGGGAATTAGTTTCAATTTTTTTCATTACAAGATCTTAAATTCCATTGATTTATATGCGTGGACAATTATTTGGATTTTATATTTATATAAATTATTTTTCAAAATAGTTTGAATGTGAATCGATATTTCTAGATTAAAAACAGTTGACCGCACCGAAATATGCAAAATATCGTATACTTTTTAACCGTGGCTACAATATGGGGTGTAATGCTAACAAAAAGAAGATGGGCTCCAAACAAATTCTTAATAATTAGCAAATGGGATGTACATTATTAGAAATAATGGCAGATGGGCTGTATGCTGTTTTCCACAGATTTGAGGCTGACTTGTGCACCTACTACAGGTTGACGCGTATGCTTTCATAAAAAAAAGGTTGACGCACACGCAACGCCCGGTCAACTTAGTCAACACACGAGAGCAGTGACTGTTGGATGTCCATCCAATGGCTGTCGTGCTTCTTCAATCTCTGCTCTTCATGCTCCAGCCGCTCAAACAAGCGCCAGCAGGACTGCCTGCTCCCTCCTCCCGCGGCCGGCTATGCTGCCGCGCAGACCTCACGGCCCCACCGTACTCCCATTGCTGGCCTAGCCATCCCTCTACTCACCCACACATGCTGTTATTCTCCGGCGACGGCAGACGAACCAGTAAACCCTCGTACTCGTCAGCGTGGGAAACAACTGCCGAGTATTCCCTGGCTCTGTGTTGTTCCCTTCCTAGGCCTCGCCGTCGTCCACCGCCCTAGTGCTCTCGGCGCGGCCTGGTCAACATGGTCAATGAACGACAGCTGGATCCACGGCCGCACGCAAGGAAATGCCTCCTTATTACGCGCAAAATAATGACTCCTCCACCTGACAGCTAGGACCCACAGGAAGGGCCTCTGTATTTCGCGAAAAAACGTTCCCCCCGCTGACAGGTCAGACCCACCAGTTATATCTTCACACGCAAGGAAGTGCCTCCTTATTACGCCCAAAAAATTGAATACCCCCTTGCTAGCTGGGACCCACCATTTTGTCGGGCTGACTCGTGGGCCTACTAAGTTGACGGGGACGGAGGGCTTTGTCAACTTAGTCAATACTCCAGTGACCGTATGATGTCAACGGACATAGTGCTTCTTCAACCTCTGGTCTTCTTGCTCCAGCCGCCCAAAGCAGCGCCGGTCGTGCCGCCTGCTCCTGCCTCCCGTGGCCGGCTGTGCTACCGCGGAGGCCTCACCGCCCCCATACTACTCCCACCACTGGCCAGGCCATCCCTCCACTCACCCACACCCCATGTTATTCTATGGCGATGGCAGCCTCACACCACAGCCGAACCAGTGAACGCTCGTACTCCTCTCCGCGTGGGCATCCACTACCGCGTCTTGCCCGGCTCCGCGTTGTCCCCTTCCTAGGCCTCACCGTCGTCCACCGCCGTGGTGCTCTCGGCGCGGCGTGGTCAATGTGGTCAACGGCCGATTTCCATCGGAAGAGTACTGTACGTGGAGAGGCTGACAGCTGGGTCCACGGCAGCTGCAAGGAAGTGCCTCCTTATTACTCGCAAAATAATTATTCCTTCACCTGACAGCGGGGACCCACCGGACGGGCCACCAGTATTTTGCGAAAAAAATCATTTCCCCATGACTGTCGGGACCCACCGGACGGGCCACCGTATTTCGTGAAAAAAACGTTCCCCCCGCTGTCAGCTCGGACCCACTGGAAGTGCCTCCTTATTACGCACAAAAAAATGAATACTCCCCCGGCTAGCTCGGCCCACCTTGGTGGGAGGCTGACTTGTGGGCCTATTAAGTTGACAGGGACGAAGGGCTTTGTCAACTTAGTCAATATGAATGATTCTAGCTCCAGTGACCGTACAATGTCCATCCAACGGTCGTAGTGCTTCTTCAACCTCTGGTCTTCTTGCTCTAGCCGCCCAAAGTAGCGCCGGTCGTGCCGCATGCTCCTGCCTCCCATGGCCGGCTGTGCTGCCGCAGAGGCCTCACCGCCCCTACTATTCCCACCGCTGGCCAGGCCCTGCGGCGACGGCAGCCTCACACCGCAGCCGAACTAGTGAACCCTCGTACTCCTCTCCGCGCAGGCTTCCACTGCCGCGTCTTCCCCGGCTCCGCGTCGTCCCCTTCCTAGGCCTTGCTGTCATCCACCGCCGTGGTGCTCTGCACGCGGCGTGGTCAACGTGGTCAAGGAACGACTTCCATCGGAAGAGTACTGTACGTGGAGAGGCTGGCAGCTGGGTCCATGGCCACAACCAAGTTTTTTTGCAATTTGCCAAGTAAGTTGCTTTGTCAGGCCTGTTGGGCAGCAAATCTTTCAAGACAAGGAAAGCTTTCATTCGGCTGGCCGAGAAAATGGCTCATCAGTATTGAGAATTGGGTTGTACATTTTTAAAACACATCAAACCGGCAATTAGTTTCAAATATCCTTTTTTTCATTTCAAGATTTTAAATTACATTAATTTTTATACATGGAGAATTTGTTGGATTTTATATTGATATAAATTTATTTTTAAAATCAGTTTGAATGTGAGTCAAAATTTCGGGATTAAAAACAGTTCGGACCGCACCGAAATATGCAAAATTTCGTATAATTTTTTAACCGTGGCCACAATATGGGCTGTAATGCTAACAAAAAGAATATGGGCTCCAAAAAAACCTTAAAATTCGCAAATGGGCTGTAAATTATTAGAAATAATGGCAGATGGGCTGTATGGTGTTTCCCACAGATTTGAGGCTTTCCTAAAAAAAAGGTTGACGCACAAGCTCTGACTGTTGGATGTCCATCCAACGGTCGTCGTGCTCCTTCAATCTCTGCTCTTCCTGCTCCAGCCGCTCAAACAAGCACCGGCGGGACTGCCTGCTCCCTCCTCCCGCGGCCAGCTGTGCTGCCGCGCAGGCCTCACCGCCCCATCGTACTCCCATCGCTGGCCTAGCCATCCCTCTACTCACCCACACCTGATGTTATTCTCCGGCGACGGCAGACGAACCAGTAAACCATCGTACAGTCGTACTCCCCTCCGCGTGGGAAACAACTGCCGAGTCTTCCCTGCCTCTGTGTCGTCCCCTTCCTAGGCCTCGCCGTCATCTACCGCCATGGTGCTCTCGGCGCGGCGTGGTCAATTTGGTCAACGACCGACTTCCATCGGAAGAGTACTGTGCGTGGAGACGCTGACAGCTGGGTCCACGGCCGCAACAAGGAAGTGCCTCCTTATTACGCGCAAAATAATTATTCATCCACCTGACAGCAGGGACCCACCGGACGGGCCATCGTATTTCGTTAAAAAAACATTTCCCCCTGATTGCTGGGACCCACCAGCTACACCTTCGCATGCAAGGAAGTGCGTCCGGGCAAAAAAAACAAAACGATTCGCCCCCTGACTGCTGGGACCCACCAGCTACATCTTCGCACACAAGGAAGTGCCTGACGGTCGGGACCCACCTAGTCGAAGCGTAAGTAGCGTTGTCATTATGGTCGCGAACGTGTACGTACATACGGGTCGATGTAGAGGCGCGCACGTGTGGTAGTAGAGGCGCACACATAGCATGTACACGTACGTACAACGGCCAGGGTGCAAGAAAGAAAATACGGCCACGTATGTGTACATACGGGCGGGGTCTCGAACGCCTACTCGCGCATACGTACGGCCAGGGCTCGTTTACATGGCTGGGTTGGAACGGAGAAACAGCGTCGTCGTCGTGTTCATGGGGAGGCAACGGAATGCGTCGTGTTCATGGGGAGGCAATGAAATACGTCGTGTTCATCAGGAGGCAACGGAACGCTGGGAGCCAGCCGGCTGGGTCAGAACGGAATGCGTGGTCGTGTTCATCGGGAGGGCTTGGACGGAACAGGCGATGGAAACGAGGCCCGGCGTACCGCAAAATAGAGGAAACGGCCTTGTGTTTGACCGGTCACGTTCGAAACGGGATCTTGTTCATCGGGAGGGGTCTGGCGTACCGCAAAACGGAGGAAACGGACCTACGGTCGAAACAGGGGTCCTGTTGATTGGGAGGGGTGTGGTGTACCGCAAAACGGAGGAAACGGACCTCCTACGGTTGAAACGGGGGTCCTGTTCATTGAGAGGGGTGTGGCGTACCGCAAAACGGGACTCCACGGGATACTATTCATCTCCACCGTCGACCTCCTCCAGCCTCCACGGGCTACCGTCGACCTCCTCCAGCCTCCACGGGCTCCTGTTCATCCAGCCTCCACTGCGCGCTACTCCAGAGGCTACTGTTCAACCACCCCTCCACCATCTACTATTCATCCAGCCCTCCACACCACGGGGTCACGGGCACCCCTCCACCGTCTACTATTCATCCAGCCCTCCACACCACGGGGTCCTATTCAACCACCCCTCCATGGGCACCCCTCCACCATCTACTGTTCATCCAGCCCTCCACCACACCACGGGGTCCTGTTCATCCAGAGGCAACGCCACCACTCACTGTTCATCCACCCCCCGACAACGCTCACTCTTCATCCTAGAGGCAGCATCGATCGGCTTTAGTTAGCAGCAGTAGCGAAGGAATCGCTCGATCGGGTTCAGTTAACAACTATCGATCGATCGCTCGGGTTCAGTAACGCGTAGCCTGCAGTGCAATCGCTCAGGTTCAGTTAGAGCCCAACGCCTCGCTCGGGTTCAGTTAGAGCCAACGCCTCGCACACACGCGCGTACGTGTACGAGGTAAACGCGCATCGCTCGGCCCCCGACCTCCCACCGTAATCGGTAACTCCTCGAAATTTTCCTCACCCTCGCTTCTACCACGGTTTTTTCCGTCATGGATGGCCCAAAGAATGTCATGCAGCTGCATCTCCGGCCCGCCCAGGACGAAAAGCCCATTTTCTGTCATGATTTTTTGTCATAGAAGTAGGAGCCCACCACATCTATGATGATACTGGGTTTTGTCACAATTATCGTCATAGAAGTGTCATATGTATGACAGAAAAAAATTCGTTCGGCCCAAAATGTCACGGATGTGTCTTTCTTTTGTAGTGAGACACCACTCTCCAAAAGTTAATAAATGGTGTGTTGATGATGAAATCCATGCTCTTGTGCTTCAAATGATAGTCTCCCCAACACTCAACTCTCTCTCACAGATTTGGATTTGGTGGAAAGCTGATTTGAGTGGAAAGCAACTTGGGGAAGGCTAGAGATCAAGATTCTTGTGGTTGGAATGGAATATCTTAGTCTCAACAAATGAGTAGGTGGTTCTCTCTCGAAAAATGAACGGTAGAAGTGTAGGCACGTTCTGACAGCTCTCTCCACGAATGGAGGAAGGGTGGAGGGATATATATAGCCTCCACACAAAATCTAACCGTTACACACAATTTACCAAACTCGTGGGACCGAATACTCAAACTCGGTCAGACCGATTTAGTTCAAAATGTGAACGTTAGGCTTTTCAGTGGGACTGACATGTCAACTCGGTGGGACCGATTTCATTAGGGTTAGGGCATAACATAATCTAAGTGAGACCGATCACATAAACTCGGTGAGACCGATTACTGTAATAGGCAAACAGAGAGTTGGTCAGGCAAACTCGGTGGGATTGATCGCTCATTTCGGTGAGACCGAAACGTTATGAAAAGGAAACAGAGAGTTTGCATTGCGAACTCGGTGGGACCGATCACTCATCTCGGTTAGACCGAAACGTTACAAAGGGAAACCGAGAGTTTGCAATCCCATCTCGGTGAGACCGAGATCCCTATCAGTGAGATCGAACTAATTAGGGTTTCTGGCTATGGCCATGTCAAATTAACTCAGTGGCCCCGGATAGATAAAATTGGTGGGGCTGAGTTTGACTTTTGGTTTGGGACATATGTGGATATGAGAAAGTGGTTGTGGGCTTTTGGAGCATATCACTAAGCATTTTGAGCAAGCAAGCCATTAAGCAACACCTCATCCCCTTTTAATAGTATTGGCTTTTCCTATGGACTCAGTGTGATCATGGATCACTAAAATGAAAATGTAGAGTCTCGAGCTTTTGCCAATATGTGTCCTTAGCATTTTGAGGGGTCCACATTCCTAGTCCATGCCATGCCAATCATTGAACTTTTTGAAATGATCATCTTGAAAGAGCATTAGTTCAATGAGCTATATGTTGTTAGGAATTACCAAAACCACCCAGGGATAGTTGCACTTTCAATCTCCCCCTTTTTGGTAATTGATGACAATATATATATCAAAGCTTCGACAAATGATAATAAGATTGAAATACATCATCGCTTTGAGAAGTATGTGATAAACAAGAGCTCCCACCTAAATTTGTGCATTATTTGAAATTTTCTCTTGAATGCAAATGCACAATCGACTAGGATCGTGGGTTACTCTTCCATGTCATATACATCTTGGTGGAGCGCTCAAAATGATAGAAAGTAAGATATGCACTCATCACCAAGACAAAGTGAATGATCATATATGAGAGATAAATAATAACATGATTCAAGCATAAGTATTAAGGTATGATATGATCAAACACATGATCAAACAAGTATCTCACACACAGAAACATAAAGTATCATCCACGCAAGAACACAAATAAGTATCAACCAAAAACAAAGGAGATAGCAAAAGAAGCAAGCTCTCTCTCTCTCTCTCGAAGCCTATGATCCATACACTTTCTCCCCCTTTGGCAACAAGTTACCAAAAAGCTCAAAAATGGATAGTGCTATGCGTCTCTCTAGGCTTGATCTTCGGGAGGAGGCGTTGAGAGAACTCCAAGGACGAATGCATCTAATGAAGTTGTTGGAGCTGGTGGAGTGGCAACTAGAGGTGCTACTGATGCTGTGGCTGCAGGTGCTGATGTAGTTGCTCTTGTGTCAGTCACTGGCACTGCAGCAGATCTCTTTCCTCTTGGCACTCTTTGAAAGGCATCTGTGGTAGCCTGCCCTTTCCTCAACTCAGCTTCTTCCTGGAGTTGTTCAACTGTTGTCTGCATCTCTGTCACCTTCAAATCAAGATCATAAAATTTTGTTTCAATGATCCTCTCTACAATTTCTTGGTTCTGAGTCAGGGTGGCCAGTCCTTTCTCAATCCTCAAGGTGGCTTGAATCAGATATCCAAGTTGATCTTGCTTAGATTTGAGAAATAGTTGAGAAGCCTCTTCAGCACTTGGCATCTTTGCTGCTTTCTCAACTTTAACTTTCTCTCTCTTCTCTTGAGCCTCTACAGATGTGGGGTCTTCAGCATTCATGAAAACTATGTTGTCCTCAATTCAGGACTCAAGGGAAGATGTTCCTTGTCCAATAGGTATGTGCATGTGCCCATCTTGGAGTTGATGAGCATTTGGATGTGTGGAGGATACCCACATGACCTCTTTTGATCTGCAGCTGTTGATACGTCTCCAACATATCTATAATTTTTTATTGTTCCATGCTATTATATTATCTGTTTTGGATGTTTAATGGGCTTTATTATGATCATTTATATTATTTTTGGGACTAACCTATTAAACGATGGCCCAGTGCAAATTGCTGTTTTTTTCCTATTTCAGTGTTTCGCAGAAAAGGAATATCAAACGGAATGAAACCTTCGCGATGATTGTTTTTGGAACAAATGCAATCCAGGAGACTTGGAGTGGATGTCAAGGAATCAACGAGGCGGCCACGAGATAGAGAGGCACGCCCAGGGGGGTAGGCGCGCCCCCCTCCCTCGTGGGCCCCTTGTGGCTCCACCGACCTACTTCATTCGCCTATATATACTCATATATCCTGAAAACATCTAGGAGCACCACGAAACCCTATTTCCATCGCCGCAACCTTCCGTACCCATGAGATCCCATCTTGGGGCCTTTTCCGGTGCTCCGCATGAGGGGGAATCGATCACGGAGGGTTTCTACATCAACACCATGGCCTCTCCGATGATGTGTGAGTACTTTACCACATACCTTCAGGTCCACAGTTATTAGCTAGATGGCTTCTTCTCTCTCTTTCGATCTCAATACAAAGTTCTCCTCGATTCTCTTGGAGATCTATTCAATGTAATTCTTTTTGCTGTGTGTTTGTCGAGATCCGATGAATTGTGGGTTTATGATCAAGATTATCTATGAACAATATTTGATTCTTCTCTGAATTCTTATATGCATGATTTGATATCTTTGCAAGTCTCTTCGAATTCTCAGTTTGGGTTGGCCTACTAGATTGATCTTTCTTGCAATGGGAGAAGTTCTTAGCTTTGGGTTCAATCTTGCGGTGTCCTTTCCCAGTGACAACAGGGGCAGCAAGGCACGTATTGTATTTTTGCCATCGAGGATAAAAAGATGGGGTTTATATCATATTGCTTGAGTTTATTCCTCTACACCATGTCATCTTGCCTAATGCGTTACTCTGTTCTTATGAACTTGATACTCTAGATGCATGCTGGATAGCGGTCGATGTGTGGAGTAATAGTAGTAGATGCAGAATTGTTTCGGTCTACTTGTCGCGGACGTGATGCCTATATACATGATCATGCCTAGATATTCTCATAACTATGTGCTTTTCTATCAATTGCTCGACAGTAATTTGTTCACCCACCGTAGAATATGCTATCTTGAGAGAAGCCACTAGTGAAACCTATGGCCCCAAGTCTATTTTCCATCATATTAATCTCCTGTCAACTAGCTATTGATGACCCACAAGTATAGGGGATCTATCGTAGTCCTTTCGATAAGTAAGAGTGTCCAACCCAACGAGGAGAAGAAGGAAATGATAAGCGGTTTTCAGCAAGGTATTCTCTGCAAGTACTGAAATAAGTGGTAACAGATAGTTTTGTGATAAGATAAATTGTAACAAGAAACAAGTGACAAAAGTAAATAAAGTGCAGCAAGGTGGCCCAATCCTTTTTGTAGCAAAGGACAAGCCGTAACAAACTCTTATAATAGGAAAAGCGCTCCCGAGGACACATGGGAATATCGTCAAGCTAGTTTTCATCACGTTCATATGATTCACGTTCGGTACTTTGATAATTTGATATGTGGGTGGACCGGTGCTTGGGTGCTGTTCTTACTTGAACAAGCATCCCACTTATGATTAACCTCTATTGCAAGCATCCGCAACTACAACAAAATTATTAAGGTAAACCTAACCATAGCATGAAACATATGGATCCAAATCAGCCCCTTACGAAGCAACGCATAAACTAGGGTTTAAGCTTCTGTCACTCTAGCAACCCATCATCTACTTATTACTTCCCAATGCCTTCCTCTAGGCCCAAATAATGGTGAAGTGTTATGTAGTCGACGTTCACATAACACCACTAGAGGCTAGACAACATACATCTCATCAAAATATCAAACGAATACCAAATTCACATGACTACTAATAGCAAGACTTATCCCTTGTCCTCAGGAACAAACGTAACTACTCACAAAGCATATTCATGTTCATAATCAGAGGGGTAATAATATGCATATAGGATCTGAACATATGATCTTCCACCAAATAAACCAACTAGCATCAACTACAAGGAGTAATCAACAGTACTAGCAACCTACTAGCACCAATCCCGGACTTTGAGACAAGAATTGGGTACAAGAGATGAACTAGGGTTTGGAGATGAGATGGTGTTGGTGAAGATGTTGATGGAGATTGCCCTCTCCTGATGAGAGGAGCATTGGTGATGGCGATGGTGATGATTTCCCCCTCCCGGAGGGAAGTATCCCCGACAAAACAGCTCTGCGGAGCTCTAGATTGGTTCAGCCAAGGTTCCGCCTCGTGGCGGCGGAGTCTCGTCCAGAAAGGTTGCCTCTCATTTTTTTTCATCGAAAGACTTCATATAGAAGAAGATGAGCGTCGGAGAGCCACCAGGGGGCCCACGAAGTAGGGGCGCACCCTAGGAAGGGGGGCGCGCCCCCCACCCTCGTGAGCAGGGTGTGGGCCCTTGGCCTTCATTTTTGGCAAGGATTTTTCTTTATTTCTTTTAAGATATTCCGTGGAGTTTCAGGACTTTTGGAGTTGCGCATAATAGGTCTCTAATATTTGCTCCTTTTCCAGCCCAGAATTCCAGATGCCGGCATTCTCCGTCCTTATGTAAACCTTGTAAAATAAGAGAGAATAGCCATAAGTATTGTGACATAACGTGAAATAACAGCCCATAATGCAATAAATATCGATATAAAAGCATGATGCAAAATGGACATATCAACTCCCCCAAGCTTAGACCTCGCTTGTCCTCAAGCGAAAAGCCGATAACAATAAATATGTCCTGTCGGGGGAAATCGGCCTCCACGAGCACCTATGGGGACGGAGCCCCTTTTCGGTTCGGCGGGGGGCGGAGGTTGCACAAAGAGCAGATCGAGGCAACACACACACAACGATTTTACCCAGCTTCGGGCCGCACGGATGCGTAAAACCCTACTGCTGCTTGTCTGGTTGATTCGAGTTCTTGCTCTGGAGCGCAAGAAGCTACAGTAAGTCGGAGCTGGACGTAGACGAGGGTCTACCCGGTTTTTTCCTTCGGGGTCCTTTTTTCCCCTACGTGCGCATGGGCCTCCTTTTATATGCTAAGGGGTTTCCCACAAGTAGCGACGCAGGTGAGGGTAAAAATGGCAAGGAACTGTGCGAACAGTGGCCGCACAGTGCTATCGCACCTAACTCTGACGGCGGGGGACAAAGGCATTAAATGCCCGTCTGGATCGCCCGAACAGTACCGAGGCGGACCATTGGGGGCGCCTCCGCTTGCCACGGGGGCGACTCTGCCAACGTCGCATGCCACCGTGCGCCTCAGGTTGCGCGGCGCCCCGCCACGTGCCTCTGGGGAAGCTCCAGAGTGACGCGTGGTCAGGTGAGCTGGAGCGCAGGCCTGAGGTGGTGGTTTGCCGCGGCAAGTGGCTTGCTGCGGTGGTTGTCTTGCCGCACCTGAAAGCTTGCCGCTCGTCAGGCCTTGCCGGGGCGCGCGGCGCGCCGCGGCGGGCTTTTCTTGGGGTGCCTTGGCTTGGCCGTCCCGGCGAGCTCCTCCCGCCGGGGCCTTGGTGCTTCGGCTTAGTCGTCCAGGCAAGCTCCTCTTGCCGGGGTCTTGTTGCCTTGGCCCGGCAAGCTCCTCTTGCCAGACCTCGCCTCCATGGCCCGGCAAGCTCCTCTTGCCGGGGCCTGGTCTTCTAGGCTCGATCACTTGGCCTTTGTACGACCCAGAAAGGGCCGTGGAGACTCTTGTCGCTCCCCTGGCAAGCCTTGCCGCGGGACGCTACTACTGCCCGTGCACAAGTTCGGGGTATTAAGGTACCCCTACTTTAGTACACCGATAGGAGCCCCCGGGTCTGGGCCATACACGGTGCCGAGTGTTGTTGGGCCTGGCCCTAACAGTGCACGGGCACGCGTGGCCTGGGTTGCGCTGCTCCTTAACTCCGTGCCCGTCGCGCCCTCCCCAAGTGGCGCGCGCTTATCGCGGCGTCGTGGGGGGCGAGGCGTGCGAGGCGTGCGTGACGTGGGTGGCGTGCGCGGGGCTTGAGGCCCGCACGCATGCGTCACGTCGGGCATGATTCCTTTATTTGGAAAGGCGAAACGTCCTCCCCCACTTCCTTCTTCAAGGGCTTGGTGGAGGCGCTCCAGCATCTCCGGGAAATGATCCCAGAGCAGCTGGCCGAGGAGACGCGGGAAGCCGTCTCCAGGGCCCTCAAGAGGGTGCTGGTGAAGATCGTCTTCCGCAACCCCACCATCAGGCTTACCAACGTCCTCAGGCACCTGCCGGAAGACGCCGACCTGACGGAGATCAGGGCCCTCGTCACCCCCATTGTGGAAAGGGTGGCCGGGATCAGGAGTGTCGAGGGCGACCGTGCGGATTAGGCCGCCCACCTCTTTCTTTTCTTCCCTTGTCGCTGCTGAGCATGTCATAGAAACAGCTGATTAGAGCAGCGGCAAGTTGTTTTGGAATATAACTTTTATCTTAGGCAGTTCATTGCGCTGTTATCTCCCTCGTTCGACTTTGTGCTTCGTACGTTCGCGCCCTACGCTCCCAGGAACTTGTCGGCGCAAGCCTCCGCCTTGCCACGGGTGCTGAGTGCGGGACATCAGCAACCCGCTAGCGGTGCCTCCACCGGCGAGAAACCTTGCCGCGGCTGGCGCAACTCACTTAAAATGTTGAGCAGGCTCAGGGCGAGGTAAGCGTTGCGACTGCAGTCGCAGCACACTTAAGCTCCCGAGCAAGCTCGAAACAAAGTAAGGACGCCACTCTGGATGTAGCACACTTAAGTCGTTGAGCGGGCTCGAAACGAAATAAGGGCGCAACCAGCCACGAGCCGGCCCCTCCGCGCACAGGTTTCCCATACGAAGCTCGGCCGTTCGAGGAAGATAACTTAAGGGTAAAAAGGAGCTTAATTGCTCAAATTTTGGCAACTTAGCTTTTCTGTTGTTTGCAGTCCGGCAAGGCGCAGCTTCCTCGGGCGACGCCCAGCCTATCCTGTCATCCCCCCTTCTCGAGGTAAGGGAATAACGAGGGCTCGGGGCTTCACGACCTGCCATCGCTTGCCGGAGCCGAGCGCTGCACAATCGTGTCAGATAATGCATGCGCAAAGCGGAGAGGCGCGAAATCGACAAGATGTGCGGGGCACATAAGCTATGCTTGGGATCTGTGCTCGTCTCTGTACCAAGGATTACATGCAACTACGGCAAGACTTGGACAGAGAGGATGGCCGACGGAACGGGTTCCGACTACCGCGCTGGCAAGGTCCCTCCCATGGTCGGCGTCGACTCGTTTGGATCTTGGCGGCCTGGGCGCGCCGAAGAACGAGGTCGCCTTTCCCGCAACTTCCGGCGCTAACTTCTGCGGCTACGGGAGCGGCGCAGAGTTTGCTGGAGGCGAGAAACTCGCTCAGCGGCCGGAAGGCGGTCCTCCTCAAGGAGCAGCTGCTCTTGCCCGGGCTCTGCGTGAGTGGGTACTCGAGGAGGGCCGTGCACGAGTCCGTGAGGAGGAATGCCTCCGCTCCGCGGGTTGGAGCGGAAAGGTACCTGGCCATACCTGAGCTTACCTGTGGTCGCCAAATCTGGTTTGCACAACCTCGACGCAGCCCCCTACCTGGCGCGCCAAAGATGTCGGGGGAAATCGGCCTCCACGAGCACCTATGGGGACGGAGCCCCTTTTCGGTTCGGCGGGGGGCGGAGGTTGCACAAAGAGCAGATCGAGGCGACACACACACAACGATTTTACCCAGCTTCGGGCCGCACGGATGCGTAAAACCCTACTGCTGCTTGTCTGGTTGATTCGAGTTCTTGCTCTGGAGCGCAAGAAGCTATAGTAAGTCGGAGCTGGACGTAGACAAGGGTCTACCCGGTTTTTTCCTTCGGGGTCCTTTTTTCCCCTACGTGCGCATGGGCCTCCTTTTATATGCTAAGGGGTTTCCCACAGGTAGCGACGCAGGTGAGGGCAAAAATGGCAAGGAACTGTGCGAACAGTGGCCGCACAGTGCTATCGCACCTAACTCTGACGGCGGGGGACAAAGGCATTAAATGCCCGTCTGGATCGCCCGAACAGTACCGAGGCGGACCGTTGGGGGCGCCTCCGCTTGCCACGGGGGCGACTCTGCCAACGTCGCATGCCACCGTGCGCCTCAGGTTGCGCGGCGCCCCGCCACGTGCCTCTGGGGAAGCTCCAGAGTGACGCGTGGTCAGGTGAGCTGGAGCGCAGGCCTGAGGTGGTGGTTTGCCGCGGCAAGTGGCTTGCCGCGGTGGTTGTCTTGTCGCACCTGAAAGCTTGCCGCTCGTCAGGCCTTGCTGGGGCGCGCGGCGCGCCGCGGCGGACTTTTCTTGGGGTGCCTTGGCTTGGCCGTCCCGGCGAGCTCCTCCCGCCGGGGCCTTGGTGCTTCGGCTTAGTCGTCCCGGCAAGCTCCTCTTGCCGGGGTCTTGTCGCCTTGGCCCGGCAAGCTCCTCTTGCCGGACCTCGCCTCCTTGGCCCGGCAAGCTCCTCTTGCCGGGGCCTGGTCTTCTAGGCTCGATCACTTGGCCTTCGTCCGGCCTAGAAAGGGCCGTGGAGACTCTTGTCGCTCCCCTGGCAAGCCTTGCCGTGGGACGCTACTACTGCCCGTGCACAAGTTCGGGGTATTAAGGTACCCCTACTTTAGTACACCGACAGGAGCCCCCGGGTCTGGGCCATACACGGTGCCGAGCGTTGTTGGGCCAGGCCCTAACAGTGCACGGGCACGCGTGGCCTGGGTTGCGCTGCTCCTTAACTCCGTGCCCGTCGCGCCCTCCCCAAGTGGCGCGCGCTTATCGCGGCGTCGTGGGGGGCGAGGCGTGTGAGGCGTGCGTGACGTGGGTGGCGTGCGCGGGGCTTGAGGCCCGCAGGCATGCGTCACGTCGGGCACGATTCCTTTATTTGGAAAGGCGAAACGTCCGCCCCCACTTCCTTCTTCAAGGGCTTGGTGGAGGCGCTCCAGCATCTCCGGGAAACGATCCCAGAGCAGCTGGCCGAGGAGACGCGGGAAGCCGTCTCCGGGGCCCTCGAGAGGGTGCTGGTGAAGATCGTCTTCCGCAACCCCACCATCAGGCTTACCAACGTCCTCAGGCACCTGCCGGAAGACGCCGACCTGACGGAGATCAGGGCCCTCGTCACCCCCATTGTGGAAAGGGTGGCCGGGATCAGGAGGGTCGAGGGCGACCGCGCGGATTAGGCCGCCCACCTCTTTCTTTTCTTCCCTTGTCACTGCTGAGCATGTCATAGAAACAGCTGATTAGAGCAGCGGCAAGTTGTTTTGGAATATAACTTTTATCTTAGGCAGTTCATTGCGCTGTTATCTCCCTCGTTCGACTTTGTGCTTCGTACGTTCGCGCCCTACGCTCCCAGGAACTTGTCGGCGCAAGCCTCCGCCTTGCCACGGGTGCCGAGTGCGGGACATCAGCAACCCGCTGGCGGTGCCTCCACCGGCAAGAAACCTTGCCGCGGCTGGCGCAACTCACTTAAAATGTTGAGCAGGCTCAGGGCGAGGTAAGCGTTGCGACTGCAGTCGCAACACACTTAAGCTCCCGAGCAAGCTCGAAACAAAGTAAGGACGCCACTCTGGATGTAGCACACTTAAGTCGTTGAGCAGACTCGAAACGAAATAAGGGCGCAACCAGCCACGAGCCGGCCCCTCCGCGCACAGGTTTCCCATACGAAGCTCGGCCGTTCGAGGAAGATAACTTAAGGGTAAAAAGGAGCTTAATTGCTCAAATTTTGGCAACTTAGCTTTTCTGTTGTTTGCAGTCCGGCAAGGCGCAGCTTCCTCGGGTGACGCCCAGCCTATCCTGTCATCCCCCCTTCTCGAGGTAAGGGAATAACGAGGGCTCGGGGCTTCACGACCTGCCATCGCTTGCCGGAGCCGAGCGCTGCACAATCGTGTCAGATAATGCATGCGCAAAGCGGAGAGGCGCGAAATCGACAAGATGTGCGGGGCACATAAGCTATGCTTGGGATCTGCGCTCGTCTCTGTACCAAGGATTACATGCAACTGCGGCAAGACTTGGACAGAGAGGATGGCCGACGGAACGGGTTCCGACTACCGCGCTGGCAAGGTCCCTCCCATGGTCGGCGTCGACTCGTTTGGATCTTGGCGGCCTGGGCGCGCCGAAGAACGAGGTCGCCTTTCCCGCAACTTCCGGCGCTAACTTCTGCGGCTACGGGAGCGGCGCAGAGTTTGCTGGAGGCGAGAAACTCGCTCAGCGGCCGGAAGGCGGTCCTCCTCAAGGAGCAGCTGCTCTTGCCCGGGCTCTGCGTGAGTGGGTACTCGAGGAGGGCCGTGCACGAGTCCGTGAGGAGGAATGCCTCCGCTCCGCGGGTTGGAGCGGAAAGGTACCTGGCCATACCTGAGCTTACCTGTGGTCGCCAAATCTGGTTTGCACAACCTCGACGCAGCCCCCTACCTGGCGCGCCAAAGATGTCGGGGGAAATCGGCCTCCACGAGCACCTATGGGGACGGAGCCCCTTTTCGGTTCGGCGGGGGGCGGAGGTTGCACAAAGAGCAGATCGAGGCGACACACACACAACGATTTTACCCAGCTTCGGGCCGCACGGATGCGTAAAACCCTACTGCTGCTTGTCTGGTTGATTCGAGTTCTTGCTCTGGAGCGCAAGAAGCTACAGTAAGTCGGAGTTGGACGTAGACGAGGGTCTACCCGGTTTTTTCCTTCGGGGTCCTTTTTTCCCCTACGTGCGCATGGGCCTCCTTTTATATGCTAAGGGGTTTCCCACAGGTAGCGACGCGGGTGAGGGTAAAAATGGCAAGGAACTGTGCGAACAGTGGCCGCACAGTGCTATCGCACCTAACTCTGACGGCGGGGGACAAAGGCATTAAATGCCCGTCTGGATCGCCCGAACAGTACCGAGGCGGACCGTTGGGGGCGCCTCCGCTTGCCACGGGGGCGACTCTGCCAACGTCGCATGCCACCGTGCGCCTCAGGTTGCGCGACGCCCCGCCACGTGCCTCTGGGGAAGCTCCAGAGTGACGCGTGGTCAGGTGAGCTGGAGCGCAGGCCTGAGGTGGTGGTTTGCCGCGGCAAGTGGCTTGCCGCGGTGGTTGTCTTGCCGCACCTGAAAGCTTGCCGCTCGTCAGGCCTTGCCGGGGCGCGCGGCGCACCGCGGCGGGCTTTTCTTGGGGTGCCTTGGCTTGGCCGTCCCGGCGAGCTCCTCCCGCCGGGGCCTTGGTGCTTCGGCTTAGTCGTCCCGGCAAGCTCCTCTTGCCGGGGTCTTGTCGCCTTGGCCCGGCAAGCTCCTCTTGCCGGACCTCGCCTCCTTGGCCCGGCAAGCTCCTCTTGCCGGGGCCTGGTCTTCTAGGCTCGATCACTTGGCCTTCGTCCGGCCCAGAAAGGGCCGTGGAGACTCTTGTCGCTCCCCTGGCAAGCCTTGCCGTGGGACGCTACTACTGCCCGTGCACAAGTTCGGGGTATTAAGGTACCCCTACTTTAGTACACCGATAGGAGCCCCCGGGTCTGGGCCATACACGATGCCGAGTGTTGTTGGGCCAGGCCCTAACAGTGCACGGGCACGCGTGGCCTGGGTTGCGCTGCTTCTTAACTCCGTGCCCGTCGCGCCCTCCCCAAGTGGCGCGCGCTTATCGCGGCGTCGTGGGGGGCGAGGCGTGCGAGGTGTGCGTGACGTGGGTGGCGTGCGCGGGGCTTGAAGCCCGCAGGCATGCGTCACGTCGGGCACGATTCCTTTATTTGGAAAGGCGAAACGTCCGCCCCCACTTCCTTCTTCAAGGGCTTGGTAGAGGCGCTCCAGCATCTCCGGGAAACGATCCCAGAGCAGCTGGCCGAGGAGACGCGGGAAGCCGTCTCCGGGGCCCTCGAGAGGGTGCTGGTGAAGATCGTCTTCCGCAACCCCACCATCAGGCTTACCAACGTCCTCAGGTACCTGCCGGAAGACGCCGACCTGACGGAGATCAGGGCCCTCGTCACCCCCATTGTGGAAAGGGTGGCCGGGATCAGGAGGGTCGAGGGTGACCGCGCGGATTAGGCCGCCCACCTCTTTCTTTTCTTCCCTTGTCGCTGCTGAGCATGTCATAGAAACAGCTGATTAGAGCAGCGACAAGTTGTTTTGGAATATAACTTTTATCTTAGGCAGTTCATTGCGCTGTTATCTCCCTCGTTCGACTTTGTGCTTCGTACGTTCGCGCCCTACGCTCCCAGGAACTTGTCGACGCAAGCCTCCGCCTTGCCACGGGTGCCGAGTGCGGGACATCAGCAACCCGCTGGCGGTGCCTCCACCGGCAAGAAACCTTGCCGCGGCTGGCGCAACTCACTTAAAATGTTGAGCAGGCTCAGGGCGAGGTAAGCGTTGCGACTGCAGTCGCAGCACACTTAAGCTCCCGAGCAAGCTCGAAACAAAGTAAGGACGCCACTCTGGATGTAGCACACTTAAGTCGTTGAGCGGGCTCGAAACGAAATAAGGGCGCAACCAGCCACGAGCCGGCCCCTCCGCGCACAGGTTTCCCATACGAAGCTCGGCCGTTCGAGGAAGATAACTTAAGGGTAAAAAGGAGCTTAATTGCTCAAATTTTGGCAACTTAGCTTTTCTGTTGTTTGCAGTCCGGCAAGGCGCAGCTTCCTCGGGCGACGCCCAGCCTATCCTGTCATCCCCCCTTCTCGAGGTAAGGGAATAACGAGGGCTTGGGGCTTCACGGCCTACCATCGCTTGCCGGAGCCGAGCGCTGCACAATAGTGTCAAATAATGCATGCGCAAAGCGGAGAGGCGCGAAATCGACAAGATGTGCGGGGCACATAAGCTATGCTTGGGATCTGCGCTCGTCTTTGTACCAAGGATTACATGCAACTGCGACAAGACTTGGACAGAGAGGATGGCCGACGGAACGGGTTCCGACTACCGCGCTGGCAAGGTCCCTCCCACGGTCGGCGTCGACTCGTTTGGATCTTGGCGGCCTGGGCGCGCCGAAGAACGAGGTCGCCTTTCCCGCAACTTCCGGCGCTAACTTCTGCGGCTACGGGAGCGGCGCAGAGTTTGCTGGAGGCGAGAAAATCGCTCAGCGGCCGGAAGGCGGTCCTCCTCAAGGAGCAGCTGCTCTTGCCCGGGCTCTGCGTGAGTGGGTACTCGAGGAGGGCCGTGCACGAGTCCGTGAGGAGGAATGCCTCCGCTCCGCGGGTTGGAGCGGAAAGGTACCTGGCCATACCTGAGCTTACCTGTGGTCGCCAAATCTGGTTTGCACAACCTCGACGCAGCCCCCTACCTGGCGCGCCAAAGATGTCGGGGGAAATCGGCCTCCACGAGCACCTATGGAGACGGAGCCCCTTTTCGGTTCGGCGGGGGGCGGAGGTTGCACAAAGAGCAGATCGAGACGACACACACACAACGATTTTACCCAGCTTCGGGCCGCACGGATGCGTAAAACCCTACTGCTGCTTGTCTGGTTGATTCGAGTTCTTGCTCTGGAGCGCAAGAAGCTACAGTAAGTCGGAGCTGGACGTAGACGAGGGTCTACCCGGTTTTTTCCTTCGGGGTCCTTTTTCCCCTACGTGCGCATGGGCCTCCTTTTATATGCTAAGTGGTTTCCCACAGGTAGCGACGCAGGTGAGGGTAAAAATGGCAAGGAACTGTGCGAACAGTGGCCGCACAGTGCTATCGCACCTAACTCTGACGGCGGGGGACAAAGGCATTAAATGCCCGTCTGGATCGCCCGAACAGTACCGAGGCAGACCGTTGGGGGCGCCTCCGCTTGCCACGGGGGCGACTCTGCCAACGTCGCATGCCTCCGCGCGCCTCAGGTTGCGCGGCGCCCCGCCACGTGCCTCTGGGGAAGCTCCAGAGTGACGCGTGGTCAGGTGAGCTGGAGCGCAGGCCTGAGGTGGTGGTTTGCCGCGGCAAGTGGCTTGCCGCGGTGGTTGTCTTGCCGCACCTGAAAGCTTGCCGCTCGTCAGGCCTTGCCGGGGCGCGCGGCGCGCCGCGGCGGGCTTTTCTTGGGGTGCCTTGGCTTGGCCGTCCCGGCGAGCTCCTCCCGCCGGGGCCTTGGTGCTTCGGCTTAGTCGTCCCGGCAAGCTCCTCTTGTCGGGGTCTTGTCGCCTTGGCCCGGCAAGCTCCTCTTGTCGGACCTCGCCTCCTTGGCCCGGCAAGCTCCTCTTGCCGGGGCCTGGTCTTCTAGGCTCGATCACTTGGCCTTCGTCCGGCCCAGAAAGGGCCGTGGAGACTCTTGTCGCTCCCCTGGCAAGCCTTGTCGCGGGACGCTACTACTGCCCGTGCACAAGTTCGGGGTATTAAGGTACCCCTACTTTAGTACACCGACATGTCCTCATGTTTAGAGGTAGAGGCGTCTATAAAAATAAAATACGGACATGAAGGCATCATCATTATTCTCATAACAGCAACATATATAGATTTTGTCATATGATTACTTATATTCAAGTGATGATCTATTAACAATGCAAAAGTATGAATCAGAAACCTTATTGAGCACCAACAAACTATAACCTCAATAATTGAAGCAATTGCAATTTATCATAACATCTGAAAGAGTCTATGTCAGAGCTAAAAAGCAAGTTCACATACTCAACTATCATTTATTCCTTCATAATTGCTAACACTCACGCAATACTTGTGGTTATGAAGTTTTAACCGGACACAGAGAAAGATAGGGGCTTATAGTTTTGCCCCACAACCTTTTACCTCAAGGGTAATGTCAACAATAATAATTCATGCTCCCCTACATCCATCTAGATATATATATATATATATATATATATATATATATATATATATATATATATATATATATATATATATATATATATATATCATGTTCTTTCCAACATGCTGGGCTTGCCAAAGGATAAAATGAAAAAGGAAAGGTGAAGATCACCGTGACTCTTGCATAAGGTAGAAGATAATAATAAAGGATAGGTCCTTCACAGAGGGAAGCAGAGGTTGCCATGCGCTTTTATGGTTGGATGCATAAAATCTCAATGCGAAAGAACGTCACTTTATATTGCCCCTTGTGATATGAACCTTTATTATGCAGTCCGTCACTTTTATTACTTCCACATCACAAGATCGTATAAAGCTTATTTCTCCCACACCAATCAATCATACATATTTAGAGCAATTTTTATTGCTTTGCACCGATGAAAACTTACTTGAAGGATCTTACTCAATCCATAGGTAGATATGGTGGACTCTCATGGCAAAAATGGTTTAAGGGTATTTGGAAGCACAAGTAGTATCTCTACTTGGTGCTGAGAATTTGGCTAGCATGAGGGGGAAAGGCAAGCTCAACATGTTAGAGGATCCATGACAACATACTTTATCTCAGATATAAGAAAACATAACTCATTATGTTGTCTTCCTTGTCCAACATCAAATCTTTAGGATGTCATATTTTAATGAGTGCTCCCAGTCATAAAAGATGTCAATGATAATATATCTATATGTGAAACCTCTCTTTCCTTATTACTTCCTATTAATTGCAACGATGACCAAAGTTATGTCTGCCAACCCCCAACAACTTTTAATCATCATACTCTTTCTATGTGAAGTCATTACTCTCAATAAGATCAATATGAACTCTTTGTTTCTTCTTATTCTTTTTCTCCTTTTCTTTTTATTCACCCAAGATCATGGCAAAATAATCAAGCCCTTGACTCAAAACTAATCTTTATTATATAAAACTCATGGACTCGATTACATAGAGGGATCATAAGGCAAAACTTAAAACTAGATCATGCCATAAACTTTATTCTACTAGATCAAGATACTACTAATAGGATCGAACTAAGAAAAACGGTAAAGATAGGAGTTGTGATGGTGATACGATACCGGGGCACCTCCCCCAAGCTTGGCAGTTGCCAAGGGGAGTGCCCATACCCATGTGATTATGTCTCCTTCTTTGTTGTTGGTGTAATATTCTTGGCGATGATTCCCCTCAGGATGCGGTTCTCCTCCTCGAGCTTATTGACTTGTTGCTTGAGGTCCATTATTTCCTTACGAAGCTTCCCTGTGATGGCTAAAGCTCCTTGCACCCAAGGGTGTTACATAGCTGTGGGAGAACAAGTGACACTCCTCTTCATATTTTCATAAGAAAGAAATCTAACATTGGAAGGGATAACCGAGTTTGGAATAGCTGAGCTCTGTAGTTCCCCCATCGTGAATCCAGCTCAGAAGCGAGAGGTGACTTCTTGATCCTCCATGGCATCTACCCTCATCAAGTCAGCCTCCATCTCTTCCTCCGTTGCTAGCCCAAAGTTGTCAGCATCGCTGTTTGCCCTTGGTTCCGGTGCCGGATTAGATACCCGGCTCTCCCCGACTGACTCTTGAGAAGACATCTTGCTCTAATCTGCAACGGCACAGCTCGAAACGAAAACAGAGGAGATTTGCATGATACGGGACTCAAAACCTTCGGGAGAATATATAATGAATTTTTACCGACTAATATACGTATTGTGCAAGAAAACGGAGTCCGAAAGGCACACGAGGTGCTCACGAGGTAGGGGGCGCGACCTAGGGAGGGGGGCGCGCCCACCACCCTCGTGGGGCCCTCGTGTCCTTCCTGGACTGCTACTTATTTTTCTATTTTTCTAAATATTCCAAAACAGAGAAATATTGCCTTAAAATTGTTTTGGAGTCGGTTTACTTACCGTACCACATACCTATTCCTTTTCGGAGTCTGAAACAGTCTGGAAGGTGTCCCTGATGTATTCCTCTGGGGTTACGGTTTCAATAATATTGGTTTCAACATTTATGGGATTACATGAGATATAGTGTTTAATTCTTTGACCGTTTACCACCTTCGGATTTGTGCCTTCGAAGTTATTGATTTTTATGGCACCGGAACGATAGACCTCCTCGATAACGTAGGGGCCTTCCCATTTAGAGAGAAGTTTTCCTGCAAAAATTCTTAAACGAGAGTTGTATAGCAATACATAATCGCCTACATTAAACTCACGCTTTTGTATCCTTTTGTCATGCCATCTTTTAACTTTTTATTTAAACAACTTGGCATTTTCATAAGCTTGGGTTCTCCATTCATCAAGTGAGATAATATCAAATAGCCTCTTCTCACCGGCAAGTTTGAAATCATAGTTGAGCTATTTAATAGACCAATATGCCTTATGTTCTAGTTCGAGAGGTAAGTGGCATGCTTTTCCATAAACCATTTTATACGGAGACATACCCATAGGATTTTTATATGCTATTCTATAAGCCCATAATGCATCATCAAGTTTGTTGGACCAATTCTTTCTAGACCTATTAACAGTCTTTGCAAAATTAATTTGAGCTCTCTATTGCTCAATTCTACTTGACGACTAGACTGCGGGTGATAAGGAGATGCAATTCTATGATTAACGTCATACTTAGCAAGCATTTTACGGAACCATCAGTCATTAAATATCTAGGGACTCCAAACCTCGGAAAAATAACTTCCTTAAGCATTTTAATAGAAGTGTTATGATCAGCACTACTAGTTGGTATAGCTTCTACCCACTTAGTAACGTAATCAACAGCAACTAGAATATGTGTATAACCATTAGAGGTAGGAAAAGGTCCCATATAATCGAAGCCCCAAACATCAAATGGTTCAATTACAAGCGAATAATTCATAGGCATTTCTTGACGTCTACTAATATTACCAATTCTTTGACATTCATCACAAGACAAGACAAACTTACGGGCATCCCTGAAGAGAGTAGGCCAATAAAAACCGGATTGCAATACCTTATGTGCAGTTCTATCTCCAGCGTGGTGTCCTCCATAAGCTTCGAAGTGGCACTTGCGTAGGATCTGTTCCTGTTCATGCTCAGGTACACAACGTCTAATAACACCATCTACTCCTTCTTTATAAAGATGTGGGTCATCCCAAAAGTAATGTCTTAAATCATAGAAAAACTTTTTCTTTTGCTGGTATGTGAAGCTAGGGGGTATGAATTTAGCAACAATATAATTAGCATAATCAGCATACCAAGGAGTACTACGAGAAGTACTTATAACATTTAATTGTTCATCAGGAAAGCTATCATCAATAGGTAGTGGGTCATGAAGAACATTTTCTAGCCTAGACAAGTTGTCTACAACGGGGTTCTCAGCTCCTTTTCTATCAATAATATGCAAATCAAATTCTTGTAGCAAGAGAACCCATCTAATAAGTCTACGTTTAGCATCTTTCTTTTCCATAAGATATTTAATAGCAGCATGATCAGTGTGAATAGTTACTTTAGAATCAACAATATAAGGTCTGAACTTATCACAAGCAAATACAACTGCTAAAAGTTCTTTTTCAGTAGTAGCATAATTTATTTGAGCATTGTCTAGAGTCTTACTAGCATAATGGATAACATTTAATTTCTTATCAACTCTTTGCCCCAGAACAACACCTACAGCATAATCACTAGCATCACACATAATTTCAAAGGGTAAATTCCAATCAGGTGGCTGAACAACAGGTGCAGAGACTAATTCTTTCTTAAGTATTTCAAATGCTTCTACACAATCATCATCAAAGACAAATGGTACATCTTTTTGTAATAAATTAGTCAGAGGCCGAGAGATTTTTGAGAAGTCCTTAATGAACCTCCTATAAAATCCGGCGTGACCAAGGAAAATTCTTATACCTTTGATGTCCTTGGGACATGGCATCTTTTCAATAGCATCAACCTTGGTTTTATCAACTTCAATACCTTTTTCAGAAACTTTATGCCCCAAAACAATACCTTCATTAACCATAAAGTGGCACTTTTCCCAATTCAAGACAAGATTAATTTCTTCACATCTCTGCAAAACTCGATCAAGATTGCTCAAGCAATCATCAAAAGAGGAACCATAGACGCAAAAGTCGTCCATGAAAACCTCACAAATCTTTTCACAAAAGTCGGAGAATATAGCCATCATGCATCTTTGAAAGGTAGCAGGTGCATTACATAAACCAAAAGGCATACGTCTATAAGCAAAAGTACCAAAAGGGCATGTAAAAGTAGTCTTTGATTGATCTTTAGCCGACACAGGTATTTGAGAGAAACCGGAATAACCATCTAGAAAGCAGTAGTGTGTATGTTTGCATAATCTTTCTAGCATTTGCTCAATAAAAGGTAAGGGGTAATGATCTTTCTTAGTAGCCTTATTTAATTTTCAAAAATCAATTACCATGCTACAACCTGTGATTATTCTTTGTGGAATCAATTCATCTTTATCATTAGGAACAACAGTAATACCTCCCTTCTTAGGGACACGATGGACAGGACTTACCCACTGACTATCAGCAATGGGATAAATTATACCTGCCTCCAGAAGCTTGAGTATTTCTTTTCTTACCACTTCTTTCATTTTAGGATTCAGCGTCGTTGAGGATCACAAACTAGTTTGGCATCTGCTTCCAACTTTATTTTATGTTGACATAGAGTGGGACTAATGCCCTTAAGATCATCAAGAGTATATCCAATAGTAGCACGGTGCCCCTTCAGAGTTTTCAATAATCTTTCTTATTCATGCTCTGAAAGGTTAGCACTAATAATAACAGGATATATCTTCTTTTCATCAAGATAAGCATATTTAAGATAATCAGGCAACGGTTTAAGCTCAAACACGGGATCACCCTTTGGTGGAGGAGGATCCCCTAAAATTTCAACAGGCAGATTGTGTTGCAGAATAGGTTCCTATTTAAAGAATACTTCATCTATTTTCCTTCTTTCATTCATGAACATATCATTTTCATGGTCTAGCAAATAATGTTCTAAAGGATCACTAGGAGGTATGGCAATAGAAGCAAGACCAATAATTTCATCCTTACTAGGTAATTCTTCCTCACGATGTTGTTTACTAAATTTAGAGAAATTAAAATCATGAGCCATATCATCCAAGCCAATAGTAACAACATTCTTTTCGCAGTCTATCCTAGCATTAACAGTGTTCAAGAAGGGTCTACCAAATATAATGGGACAAAAGCTATCTTGTGGGGAACCAAGAACAAGAAAATCAGCAGGATATTTAGTTTTCCCACACAAGACTTCAACATCTCTAACAATCCCAATTGGTGAAATAGTATCTCTATTGGCAAGTTTAATTGTGACATCAATACCTTCTAACTCAGCAGGTGCAATTTCATTCTTAATTTCTTCGTATAAAGTATGCGGTATAACACTAGCACTAGCACCCATATCACATAAGCCATGATAACAATGGTCTCCTATTTTAACAGAAATAACAGGCACGCCTACCACAGGTCTATGTTTATCTTTAGCACAAGGTTTAGCAATTCTAGCAGTTTCACCGTTGAACTGAATAACATGCCCATCAATATTATCAGACAAGAGATCTTTAACAATAGCAATATTGGGTTCTACTTTAACTTGCTCAGGAGGTGTATAAGTTCTAATATTGCTTTTATGAACAACAGTTGAAGCTTATGCATGATCCTTCATTCTAATAGGGAAAGGTGGTTTCTCAACATAAGAAGTAGGAACAATAGGATCATTATAAGTAACAGTCTTTTCTTCAACTTTAATAGGTGCAACTACTTTTACTTCTATGGGAGGATGATATTTAAACCACTTCTCCTTAGGGATATCAACATAAGTAGCAAAAGATTCACAGAAAGAAGCTACTATCTCAAAGTCAAGTCCATATTTAGTGCTAAACTTATGGAAAATATCGGTATCCATAAAAGATTTAACACAATCAAACTTAGGTGTCATACCTAACTCCTTACCTTCGAGGTCCCAATCTTCAGAGTTGCGTTTAATTCTATCCAATAAGTCCCATTTGAATTCAATAGTCTTCATCATAAAAGAGCCAGCACAAGAAGTATCGAGAATGGTGCGATTGTTTTGAGAAAGCCGAGCATACAAATTTTGAATAATTGTTTCCCATGGAAACCCATGATTGGGGCATGAATATAACATTGATTTAAGCCTCCCCAAGCTTGAGCGATGCTTTCTCCTTTGCGAGGCCAAAAAATATATATATAATTGTGATCACGATGAACAAGATGCATAGGGTAATACTTTTGATGAAATTCCAATTTCAATCTTTTATAATTCCATGATCTCGTATCATCACATAGCCTATACCATGTCAATGTGTCTCCCTTCAAAGATAAAGGGAAGACCTTCTTCTTAGCAACATCACCGGGTATACCTGCAAGCTTAAATAATCCACAAACTTCATCCACATATACTAAGTGCTCATCAGGATGCTTTGATCCATCTCCTGTAAAAGGATTAGCTAGCAGTTTTTCCATCATACATGAAGGAAATTCAAAAGGAGTTTCATTTTCAATAGGTTCAGTAGGTTGAGGAGCAACTCTTTGCTCTACTGGACGGGGTGAAGATACCCCGAACAAGCCCCTCGGAGAATTACTTTCCATAGTAACAAGTGACAGTAAATTTCAGCACACTATATAAATTTTTCCTTACCAAATTCCACCTACCAAAGGCGCTTCACTCCCCGGCAACGGCGCCAGAAAAGAGTGTTGATGACCCACAAGTATAGGTGATCTATCGTAGTCCTTTCGATAAGTAAGAGTGTCCAACCCAACGAGGAGAAGAAGGAAATGATAAGCGGTTTTCAGCAAGGTATTCTCTGCAAGTACTGAAATAAGTGGTAACAGATAGTTTTGTGATAAGATAAATTGTAACAAGAAACAAGTGACAAAAGTAAATAAAGTGCAGCAAGGTGGCCCAATCCTTTTTGTAGCAAAGGACAAGCCGTACCAAACTCTTATAATAGGAAAAGCACTCCCGAGGACACATGGGAATATCGTCAAGCTAGTTTTCATCACGTTCATATGATTCGCGTTCGGTACTTTGATAATTTGATATGTGGGTGGACCGGTGCTTGGGTGCTGTTCTTACTTGAACAAGCATCCCACTTATGATTAACCTCTATTGCAAGCATCCGCAACTACAACAAAAGTATTAAGGTAAACCTAACCATAGCATGAAACATATGGATCCAAATCAGCCCCTTACGAAGCAACGCATAAACTAGGGTTTAAGCTTCTGTCACTCTAGCAACCCATCATCTACTTATTACTTCCCAATGCCTTCCTCTAGGCCCAAAAAATGGTGAAGTGTTATGTAGTCGACGTTCACATAACACCACTAGAGGCTAGACAACATACATCTCATCAAAATATCGAACGAATACCAAATTCACATGACTACTAATAGCAAGACTTCTCCCTTGTCCTCAGGAACAAACGTAACTACTCACAAAGCATATTCATGTTCATAATCAGAGGGGTAATAATATGCATATAGGATCTGAACATATGATCTTCCACCAAATAAACCAACTAGCATCAACTACAAGGAGTAACCAACACTACTAGCAACCTACTAGCACCAATCCCAGACTTTGAGACAAGAATTGGGTACAAGAGATGAACTAGGGTTTGGAGATGAGATGGTGCTGGTGAAGATGTTGATGGAGATTGCCCTCTCCCAATGAGAGGAGCGTTGGTGATGGCGATGGTGATGATTTCCCCCTCCCGGAGGGAAGTATCCCCGGCAGAACAGCTCTGCCGGAGCTCTAGATTGGTTCCGCCAAGGTTCCGCCTCGTGGCGGCGGAGTCTCGTCCCGAAAGGTTGCCTCTCATTTTTTTTCCATCGAAAGACTTCATATAGCAGAAGATGAGCGTCGGAGAACCACCAGGGGGCCCACGAGGTAGGGGCGCGCCCTAGGAAGGGGGGCGCGGCCCCCACCCTCGTGAGCAGGGTGTGGGCCCCCTGGCCTTCATCTTTGGCGAGGATTTTTCTTTATTTCTTTTAAGATATTCCGTGGAGTTTCAGGACTTTTGGAGTTGCGCAGAATAGGTCTCTAATATTTGCTCCTTTTCCAGCCCAGAATTCCAGCTGCCGGCATTCTCCCTCCTTATGTAAACCTTGTAAAATAAGAGAGAATAGCCATAAGTATTGTGACATAATGAGAAATAACATCCCATAATGCAATAAATATCGATATAAAAGCATGATGCAAAATGGAAGTATCAGTTATTTCTGTCGCCGTTTATTTTGCAATCTTTACTTTTCAATCTATACAACAAAAATACCAAAAATATTTATCTTATTATCTTTATCAGATCTCACTTTTGCAAGTGGCCGTGAAGGGATTGACAACCCCTTTATCGCGTTGGTTGCAAGGTTCTTATTTGTTTGTGCAGGTATGAGGGACTTGCGTGTAGCCTCCTACTGGATTGATACCTTGGTTCTCAAAACTGAGGGAAATACTTACACTACTTTGCTGCATCACACTCTCCTCTTCAAGGGAAAACCAACGCAAGCTCAAGAGGTAGCAAGAAGGATTTCTGGCGCCGTTGCCGGGGAGGTTTACGCCAAGTCAAGTCAATATTTGATCTCCCGTTAATGGAAGGATTTCTGGCGCCGTTGTTGGGGAGATCTACGCACAAGTCAAGACATACCAAGTACCCATCACAAACTCTTATCCCTCACATTACATTATTTGCCATTTGCCTCTCGTTTTCCTCTCCCCCACTTCACCTTTGCCTTTTCTTCGCCCTCCTTCTGTTCGATCTTGTGTTACCATGTCCCTTATTTTTACTTGCATGTTCGCTTGCTAAAAGTTTATGGATCCTCATCCCCTTGCTAACCTTTTTAAAAGATCCAATTATGATGAACCAATTTCTAGTGATTTGGGTGCACTAGATTATCTTTATGAGGTTTTGCTTGAAATTCGTGAATCTGAAAATTGTGATGAAGAAATTTATGAAGAGATTCACGATAGCTCCTTACATAAAAAGAATGATTGCAATGATTTTACTATAAATTATCTTGATGTCAATTGTGCTAATAATATGCAAAACCCTAAGCTTGGTGATGCTAGTTTTGCTATGTCTTCTACTTGTTGCAATGATCATGATTAGGGTGATTCCTCTTATGATCTTGAAAATTTATTTAAGCCCCATGATGAATATGAGATTGATAATAGTGTTTACAATAATATTGAAAGTGGGTTTGGAAGAGTGTCAGTATTTTTGATAAAACTGGGTTTGGAGAGGTCATGACTTTAGTTAATGATAATCCCACTATTTTGGAAGAGTGTCAACTTCGCATGCATGTGGATCGTGTTGAGAATATTATATGTGATAGCTATTTTGTTGAATTTTCCTATGATCCTACATGTAATTATTATGAGAGAGGAAAATATGGTTGTAGAAATTTTTATCTTACTAAATTACCTCCCGTCATGTTGAGATTGCTATCGTCTCTTTCTTCTTCCTTGCATATGCTAATTTTTGCTTGCTTTGATAATTTGTTTTCTTATAAAATGCATATGCATAGGAAGTATGTTATACTTAGATGTGTTTATCACGTGTTATATGATGCTTTCTTTGTGCTTTGATTCTTGTCTTTGATGTGAGAATCATTAAAATTATCAATGCCTAGCTAGGGGCGTTAAACCATAGCGCTTGTTGGGAGGCAAGCCAATTTTATTTTTGTTTCTTGCTTTTTGTTTCTATTTAGTAATAAATAATTCATCTAGACTCTGTTTATATGAGGTTTTATGTTTTAATTAGTGTTTGTGCCAAGTAGAACCTTTGGGAAGACTTGGGTGAAGTCTTTATGATCTTGCTGTAAAAAACATAAACTTTAGCGCTCACGATATTAGCTGCCATTTTTTACTGGATAGTGATTTTAGGTTGATTATTTTTGCAGATTATTATTAGACAAATTACTCATGTCCACCAATTTATTTCAGAATTTTTGGAGTTACATAAGTATACGTTTGATACATATTACTACAGACTGTTCTGTTTTTGACAGATTCTGTTTTTCGTGTGTTGTTTGCTTATTTTGATGAATCTATGGCTAGTATCGGCGGGTATGAACCATAGATAAGTTGGAATACAGTAGGTTTAACACCAATATAAATAAATAATGAGTTCATTACAGTACCTTAAAGTGGTGATTTGTTTTATTATACTAACGGAGCTCATGAGATTTTTTGTTGAGTTTTATGTTGTGAAGTTTTCAGGTTTTGGGTAAAGATTTGATGGATTTTGGAATAAGGAGTGGCAAGAGCCTAAGCGGATGCCCAAGGCACCCCAAGGTAAAATTCAAGGACAACCAAAAGCCTAAGCTTGGGGATGCCCCGGAAGGCATCCCCTCTTTCGTCTTCGTCCATCGGTAACTTTACTTGAGGCTGTATTTTTATTCACCACATGATATGTGTTTTGCTTGGAGAGTCTTGTATGATTTGAGTCTTTGATTTTTAGTTTACCACAATCATCCTTGA
This sequence comes from Aegilops umbellulata, assembly GCA_032464435.1. Lineage (NCBI taxonomy): Eukaryota > Viridiplantae > Streptophyta > Magnoliopsida > Poales > Poaceae > Aegilops > Aegilops umbellulata. The sequence continues at coordinate 376,208,282 of CP136057.1, forward strand.
TGTACACACCTTTTGGAGAGACACACATGAATCAGAATTTATTAGAATACTCTATGTGCTTCACTTATATCTTTTGAGCTAAATAATTTTGCTCTAGTGCTTCACTTATATCTTTTAGAGCACGGTGGTGGTTTTATTTTATAGAAATTATTGATCTATCATGCTTCACTTATATTATTTTGAGAGTCTTATAGAACAGCATGGTAGTTTGCTTTGGCTATAAAATTAGTCCTAATATGATGAGCATCCAAGATAGGTATAATAAAAACTATCGTATAAAGTGCATTGAATACTATGAGAAGTTTGATTCTTTATGATTGTTTTGAGATATGAAGATGGTGATATTACAGTCATGCTAGTTGAGTAGTTGTGAATTGGAGAAATACTTGTGTTAAAGTTTGTGATTCCCGTAGCATGCACGTATGGTGAACCGTTATTTGATGAAGTCGGAGCATGATTTATTTGTTGATTGTCTTCCTGATGAGTGGCGGTCGGGGACGAGCGATGGTCTTTTCCTACCAATCTATCCCCGTAGGAGCATGCGTGTAGTACTTTGTTTCGATAACTAATAGATTTTTGCAATAAGTATGTGAGTTCTTTATGACTAATGTTGAGTCCATGGATTATACGCACTCTCATCCTTCCACCATTGATAGCCTCTCTAATACCGCGCACCTTTCGCTGGTATCATACACCCACCATATACCTTCCTCAAAACAGCCACCAGACCTACCTATTATGGCATTTACATAGCCATTCCGAGATATATTGCCATGCAAATTTTCACCGTTCTGTTTATTATGGCACGCTCCATCATTGTCATATTGCTTTGCATGATCATGTAGTTGACATCATATTTGTGGCAAAGCCTCCTTCATAATTCTTTCATACATGTCACTCTTGATTCATTGCATATCCCAGTACACCGCCGGAGGCATTCATATAGAGTCATATTTTGTTCTAAGTATCGAGTTGTAATTCTTGAGTTGTAAGTAAATAAAAGTGTGATGATCATCATTATTAGATCATTGTGGGGAAAGGATGATGGAGACTATGATTCCCCCACAAGTCGGGATGAGACTCCGGACGAAAAGAAAAGAAAAAAAGAGGCCATAAAAAAAGAGAAAAAGGCCCAAAAAATGAGAGAAAAAGAGAAGGGACAATGTTACTATACTTTTAACACACTTGTGCTTCAAAGTAGCACCCTGATCTTCATGATAGAGAGTCTCCTATGTTGCCACTTTCATATACTAGTGGGAATTCTACATTATAGAACTTGTCTTGTATATTCCAATGATGGGCTTCCTAAAAAATGCTCGAGGTCTTCGTGAGCAAGTGAGTTGGATGCACACCCACTTAGTTTCTTTTGTTGAGCTTTCATACACTTATAGCTCTAGTGCATCTGTTGCATGGCAATCCCTACTCACTCACATTGATATCTATTGATGGGCATCTCCATAGCCCGTTGATACGCCTAGTTGATGTGAGACTATCTTCTCCTTTTTGTCTTCTCCACAACCACCATTCTATTCCACATATAGTGCTATGTCCATGGCTCACGCTCATGTATTGCGTGAAAATTGAAAAGGTTTGAGAACATCAAAAGTATGAAACAATTGCTTGGCTTGTCATCGGGGTTGTGCATGATTTAAATATTTTGTGTGATGAAGATAGAGCATAACCAGACTATATGATTTTGTAGGGATAACTTCCTTTGGCCATGTTATTTTGAGAAGACAATATTGCTTTGTTAGTATGCTTGAAGTATTATTATTTTTATGTCAATATTAAACTTTTGTCTTGAATCTTTCGGACTTGAACATTCATGCCAAAAATAAAGAAAATTACATTGAAAATTATGCTAGGTAGCATTCCACATCAAAAAATTTGTTTTTATCATTTACCTACTCGAGGACAAGTACGAATTAAGCTTGGGGATGCTTGATACGTCTCCAACATATATATAATTTTTTATTGTTCCATGCTATTATATTATCTGTTTTGGATGTTTAATGGGCTTTATTATGCACTTTTATATTATTTTTGGGACTAATCTATTAACCGAAGGCCCAGTGCAAATTGATGTTTTTTTTGCCTATTTCAGTGTTTCATAGAAAAGGAATATCAAACGGAATCCAAACGGAATGAAACCTTCGTGAGGATCATTTTTGGAACAAACGCAATCCAGGAGACTTGGAGCGGACGTCAAGGAAGCAACGAGGCGGCCACGAGATAGGCAGGCGCGCCCCCCACCCTCGTGGGCCTCTCGTGGCTCCACCGACCTACTTCCTTCGCCTATATATACTCATATACCCTGAAAACATCCAGAAGCACGACAAAACCCTATTTCCACCGCCGCAACCTTCTGTACTCATGAGATCCGATCTTGGGGCCTTTTTCGGCGCTCCGCCGGAGGGGGAATCGATCACGGAGGGCTTCTACATCAACACCATGGCCTCTCCGATGATGTGTGAGTAGTTTACCACAGACCTTCGGGTCCATAGTTATTAGCTAGATGGCTTCTTCTCTCTCCTTGAATCTCAATACAAAGTTGTCCTCGATTCTCTTGGAGATCTATTCGACGTAATTCTTTTTGCGGTGTGTTTGTCGAGATCCGATGAATTGTGGGTTTATGATCAAGATTATCTATGAACAATATTTGATTCTTCTCTGAATTCTTATATGCATGATTTGATATCTTTGCAAGTCTCTTTGAATTCTCAGTTTGGTTTGGCCTACTAGATTGATCTTTCTTGCAATGGGAGAAGTGCTTAGCTTTGGGTTCAATCTTGCGGTGTCCTTTCCCAGTGACAACAGGGGCAGCAAGGCACGTATTGTATTTTTGCCATCGAGGATAAAAAGATGGGGTTTATATCATATTGCTTGAGTTTATTCCTCTACATCATGCCATCTTGCCTAATGCGTTACTCTGTTCTTATGAACTTAATACTCTAGATGCATGCTGGATAGCGGTCGATGTGTGGAGTAATAGTAGTAGATGCATAATTGTTTCGGTCTACTTGTCGCGGATGTGATGCCTATATACATGATCATGCCTAGATATTCTCATAAATATGCGCTTTTCTATCAATTGCTCGACAGTAATTTGTTCACCCACCGTAGAATATGCTATCTTGAGAGAAGCCACTAGTGAAACCTATGGCCCCCGGGTCTATTTTCCATCATATTAATCCCCCGTCAACTAGCTATTTCTGTCGCCATTTATTTTGCAATCTTTATTTTTCAATCTATACAACAAAAATACCAAAAATATTTATCTTATTATCTTTATCATATCTCACTTTTGCAAGTGGCCGTGAAGGGATTGACACCCCTTTATCGCGTTGGTTGTAAGGTTCTTATTTGTTTGTGCAGGTACGAGGGACTTGCATGTAGCCTCCTACTGGATTGATACCTTGGTTCTCAAAAAACTGAGGGAAATTCTTACGCTACTTTGCATCACCCTTTCCTCTTCAAGGGAAAACCAACGCATGCTCAAGAGGTAGCAGCTGTCCTCTTGATTGTTTCAACAATCAGACTCATCACTTTGAACTTTTGAGGCACATCAAACAACTGCAGCAAGTTAATGGAGTGGCCTATGGTCATTCTATGATCTCCTGACTTGGGCAACAAGGTATGCCTCAAGATAGTATTGATGGTGGTCATGCCAGACAACAGATAGTATACAGATCCCATCTTGTGAGTCTCCAAGGCTTTGTCAGGAATCTCCTTATACATGTTAGCCATGGAGTTGTGATCCTTCTTCTTCTTGGCATATACATCTATGTCATCCTCATGGTATTCAGGGGCATTGATCAGTTTTGCCCATTCAGCAACTGTTGATTGGTACCTGGTACCTTCAGACATCCAGAAAATTCTGCCATCAGGATAGAAATGTGTTGTGGAGTAGAATTTCATGATGAGTTCATCATTCCACTTGGTCAACTTCTGACCCACAAACTTGTCCACTCCACATAGCCTGAAGCTCTCATGCACTCTTGGAAAATGGTATTCATTGTTGTCAATATATTTCCAATCTGCCCACTTCATATCACAGACAATTGGCTTCTTATCAAGCAAAATAGTCTCATAGAAGTCATGCTGCTCTTTGGTGTGGAACCTATAATCCAGAGCAGTCCTTCTCCTCATAGCATATGGATCAGATTCTCTTCATAGTCTAAGACCTGCATCCTTTCTGATCTTCATGTTCTCTGCCACTGGATGATTGTCATCATGGTCAGGGATCTTTGGCTTGAGCTTCCTAAGCTCTTGGGCTTCAGCATCTTCTTCTTCTTCAACTTCAGTTTCAGGCACTGGGGCCTTGTTCTTCTCAGCAGCTGGTATATTCCTTGTGCTCCTCTTTGGTGCAGTCTTGGGAGCTGGAGCAGAAGCTTTGGGGGTTGTCTTGGGCTTAGAACGGGCAGCCCCAGACTTGATGGCATCCCCCATCAGCTTTTGTGACTTGGGTGCTGGTGCAGCATCCTCTTCCTCTTATTCATCCTCAACTGGATCTCTCATCATAGAGGATCTCCCAATGACTCTGGCCATAGTTTTCTTGACCCTTTCTTTCCCCTTCTTGCCCTCACCGGCCTCTTTTGGTTCAAGAGTGAACTCAATTGTTTCCTGAGTTGAGGCTCTGGCTTTTGACATGGGCACTCTCTTTGCAGGAGCCTTCTTGTGCATACTAGGCTTGGTAGATGTAACTGTGCCAAACTCCTTGACAACCTTTTTCTTGGAGCTCACTTCCTCCTCAACAGCCACATAGTCTTCATCTTCAGACTCAGAGTTTCTCTTCCTCCTCTGCCTAGTAGCAGCCTTAGGTAGGTTGCTAGGAGTACTTCTGTTGCCTTCATCATAACTGCCTAAGGGACTAGTGCCCTCACTCAGATTCACCCGCTCTTCTGACTTGTTCTGGCTATCACACTGATCAGACATACTGGCACTGCAAGCTGACAGCTGACCCTGTGAATAGTTATGGATGAGATAGAGTGGATGAGCATCACAAAGTGCAGAGGTTTTGCAAAACAAATGATTCAAAAACTTAGTTTTAGTTTTCCACATAAAGCATTTCAGAGCTACCGATTTGTTAAACTCGGTGACACCGAAGCAACTTTTGGAGTCTAAACTAGTGAAATCGGTGAGACCGAGACACAGTTTGGTGACTCCAAGATTTCTAGGGTTTCACAGAGAGTTGAACTCGATCACACCGATTTGTATGTTTCGGTCAGATCAAAAATTACAAGTGCAATGTCCTAAGCCAAATCGGTGAGACCGACTTCCACAACTCGGTCGGTCTGAGATGAGTTCGATGAAAACCTAACCCTAAATTTTTGAATCAAATCTAATCTAAAGGAAGTTTTTGCTAAATAGGATGATCTCATACGTGGTAAGGAACATGGCATTTGCTTTATGCTAACAATCGGAGGTAAGAACAACACGAAGATTCGAACTCATACCCTAGTTCGGTGATGAGCTTGCTACAGCGGCAACGGCGGTGTTGAATTTCGTTGATGGCGATGGAGACCAGTGGCGGGAGGTCGCTGGCGACAAGAGGACGATCCGGAGACCTGAGACGGTAGAGCAGGACATGCGCGGGCTGAGAGGTTTTGAAGGAATTTCCAAAATTTGACCCGTCGGTATTTATATCCTGACCCTGTCGGTGTGACCGAGTGGAACAACTCGGTGGCACCGAGATGCAAAATCACAGCAGTTACTGCAACTCAGTGTGACCAAAAGGTTCTAATCGGTTGCACCGAGATTGAAAACCTAGATCAACTCAGTGAACGGTTTGACCGAAAAGGACGAATCGGTCAGACTGAAATTCCGAGAGAGGTCTTAGAAGTTTAAGTCTATGACGTATCGGTGACTCCGAGTGCTCCTCACACAGAGGGTTCAAATCTGACTTGATCAAACTTTGTGATGTAGCATGAATAGAGTTTGAGACGAGAAAAGCATAGATAGCTAGAGGAAGTTCTTAGGCATTCTTGTCCATCCATTTGGCAAAAGAAAAAGAGCCAAACAATCAAAGCAACAAATGGATGTCCTCGAATGAGAAAATTATGCAACCAACATGCTCACACAATAAAATGGCAAATGAAATATGTGACAAAGCATGCACAAACACTCTAGCATCTATCAAGCAATTGGCGATGACTAGGTCATCTATATATGAGTATATTGACCTAGGAGTCAAATGAGAACATTTGATCATATGTCATACTCATCGTTTAAGCACAAGTGGGGTTACCACTTTTACATAAAGCATTGTTGTGTTCACACCATTAGAGTTGCTTTATCTCAATTCTTAGAGTAAAGCTCCCCCTAGATGTGATATCCCCCTTAGAGGGATGAACTAACCTTGGGTTTTGTCGATGATGACTTCATGTAGGTGCTGAATATGTGGATGCTCAATGTTGATGTAGATCATTCGGAGCAATCCATTGGAGTGAGTTGCACTTTCAATACCTACACGGGTTAGTCCCACAAGAAACAAACAAGGATATCCATAGACATAGAGTGAAGTTCACACAAGAAGATTTCCATGAAAGCATTTGGTTACCTTGTCTCTTGTCTTACCAACAGGAGGGTTTGTGACTCCTTAAACTAGTGCAAGATATGAAAGTTGTTTGCACTTGTCCTCGCCAAGATGATATGAGTGAAGTATGTTGGCGGAGTCACCCTCAAGAACTCTCTAGTTCTTCTTCTTCGGGATACACATAAACTTGATGGGAATCCTTGGAGTTGTAGTTGTACTTGATGAAGTAGATCTTGATGTAGTCTTGGGAACCCACTTGACCAAGGCCTTAGGAGCTTCTTCAAATGCATCAATCTCCTCTTGAAGCTTGTCCTTGCCTTTTTTCTTGTGGTCTTGTGGTGGAAGATCATCTTGAGTTTGTGTCCCCTTGAAAGAAGTAGGATCATACTTATCTTGTTGAGGAACAAACTTCGTCTTGGGGTATTGATCTTCTTCCCACTCAACTCCATTGGCATTGAACTTTCATTCAAAACCAACACTTTGATTCTTCCGGTGCCTTCCTTGCTTGCGTACAATTTCCTCAAATTGCTTACTTCCAGCAAGGCTCTTGTAAACACCTTTCTCTATAATTCCGTTCAATAAGCTATTTTCTTGCTCAAGTGTAAATTGGCTAAGAGAATAATTAGTGGAATCAAGAGAACTACTAGAAGCAACAATATTGGATTTAACATGATTATTGTTACTACTAGAAGAAGAATCTTTCTTGTTCTTGTTACTAGACTTTACTTGTGGCATGTAAGTAGACAAGAGTAAACGCTTGGCAATGTAAGAAGAACTTTTCTTGCAAAGATCATCATTGATTGCTTTTAAGAATCCATGCTCTTGCTCTAGGTTGAGCTTTTCAACGCGTAGCTTCTCATGAGTCTTTAAAAGCTCTTGATGGTCTTCCAAGGTAGTTTCATGAGCTAACTTAAGAATGTTTAGTTCTTTAGTTAGACGCTCAATATCCTTCTTACCATCGTCATTCGTTTTATCTTGATTAGCATGACTAGCAGCAATTTCATCATAGTTTTCATCACTAGAGTTTTCAACAAGTAAATTATCATCACCTAGCAAATCATCTTCATCACCATTGAAATCAACATACTCGGGGTGTGATACCTTTGGGCCTTTAGCCATGAAGCATCTTCCAATTCCTTCATTTGGCGAGTCAAATATGTCGTAGGAGTTGGTTGACACAAGTGCTAGACCGGCAACACCTTCATCTTGAGTATATTCGAAGTCGGAGTGATAACTTCTCTCGAAGTGATGGTCGGAGTCGGAGCCGGATACCCATTCACCAACGTGAGCTTGATGTCTTAGTTTTGTGTAGCTCCTTGATGACTTGTCCTTCCTTTCCGAATCCTTGCTTCTCCGAGAGGGTCTTCGTTCATAACGATCATCTCTACTCCTTGTCTCTCTTGGAGGTGATTCTTCTCTTCTACTTCTCCTTTTGGGTGAGTCTTCTCTTCTTTTCTAGGGAGCTGTACACTCGTTGGAGTAGTGCCCGGGTCTTCCATAATTGTAGCAATTACGCTCGAGACTAGAAAATATTTTGTCATTGTAGGACCTTGACTTGGAACTTCTTTCCTTGATTCTACCCTTGTAGAACTTGTTGAAGTTCTTCACCATTAGTCTCAATTCCTCATTGAAGGCTTATTTCTCACTTGGTGATATAGGAGCATCACATGAGGCTTTTTAAGCACCACTAGACTTGTTCTGAAGCTCTTCTTTATCCTTGAGTGACATCTCATGAGCAACAATTCTTCCAATGACTTCCGTTGGCTTGAGATCTTTGTAATTGGGCATCATTTGGATCAATGTGCACACGGTATCATATTTTCCATCCATGGCTCTTAGGATCTTCTTGATGATGAATCTATCGGTCATCTCATCACTTCCTAAGCCGGCAATCTCATTTGTGATGAGAGCAAGCCTAGAGTACATTTTAGCGACACCTTCACCATCCTTCATTTTGAACTTGTCAAGCTGACTTTGAAGCACATCCAATTTGGATTCCTTGATGGAGTCGGTACCTTCATGCATATCAACCAAAGTATCCCAAATTTCCTTTGCATTCTCAAGACGGCTGATTTTGTTGAATTCTTCAGGGCATAATCCGTTGAAGAGGATATCGTAAGCTTGAGCATTGTATTGCAGCATCTTCAACTCTTCTGCGGTAGCTTCACGGTTCGGTTCTCTCTCATCAATGAATTCACCTTGCAAGCCAATACACACAATAGCCCAAACGGCTGGGTTATGTCCAAGAATATGCATTTTCATCTTATGCCTCCAACTAGCAAAATGTGTACCATCAAAGTAAGGACCTCTACGGTGGTAATTTCCCTTGCTAGACGCCATACTCTCCTAGGTTGTGAAACCAAGGCTATGATCATCAAAGATATTGAAATCAAGGCAAATGGAGACCAAAGCTCTGATACCACTTGTAGGATCGAAAGTATGTCTAGAGGGGGGTGATTAGACTACTTGACCAAATAAAAATCTAGCCTTTTCCCAATTTTATGTCTTGGCAGATTTTAGCAACTTAGCACAAGTCAAGCAATCAACCTACATGCAAGTCTAAGAGTATAGCAGCGGAATGTAAATCATTGCATATGAAGGTAAAGGGGAGGAGTTTGGAGGGAGCAAACGCAATGTAGACACGGACATTTTTGGCGTGGTTCCGATAGGTGGTGCTATCGTACATCCACGTTGATGGAGACTTCAACCCACGAAGGGTAATGGTTGCACGAGTCCACGGAGGGCTCCACCCATGAGGGGTCCACGAAGAAGCAACCTTGTCCATCCCACCATGGCCATCGCCCACGAAGGACTTGCCTCACTAGGGTAGATCTTCACGAAGTAGGCGATCTCCTTGCCCTTACAAACTCCTGGTTCAACTCCACAATCTTGACGGAGGCTCCCAAGTGACACCTAACCAATCTAGGAGACACCACTCTCCAAAAGGTAATAGATGGTGTGTTGATGATGAACTCCTTGCTCTTGTGCTTCAAATGATTCTCTACCCAACACTCAACTCTCTCTCACAGAATTGGATTTGATGGAAAGATGATTTGAGTGGAAAGCAACTTGGGGAAGGCTAGAGATCAAGATTCTTGTGGTTGGAATGGAATATCTTGGTCTCAACATGTGATTAGGTGGTTCTCTCTTGGAAAATGAATGGTAGAAGTGTAGGCACGTTCTGATAGCTCTCTCCATGAATGGAGGAAGGGTGGAGGGGTATATATAGCCTCCACACAAAATCTAACCGTTACACACAGTTTGCCAAACTCGGTGGACCGAATACTCAAACTCGGTCAGACCGATTTAGTTCAAAATGTGAACATTAGGCTTTTCAGTGGGACCGACATGTCAACTCGGTGGGAACGATTTCCTTAGGGTTAGGGCATAATGTAATCTCAGTGAGACCGTTCACATAAACTCGGTGAGACCGATTTCTGTAATAGGCAAACAGAGAGTTGGTCAGGCAAACTCGGTGGGACCGATCGCTCATTTCGGTGAGACCGGAACGTTATGAAAAGGAAACAGAGAGTTTGCATTGCGAACTCGGTGGGGCCGATCGCTCATCTCGGTTAGACCAAAATGTTAAGAAGGGAAACAAAGAGTTTGTAATCCCATCTTGGTGAGACCGAGATCCCTATCGGTAAGACTGAACTGATTAGGGTTTCTAGCTATGGCTATGTCAAATGAACTCGGTGGCGCTGGATAGATCAAATCGGTGGGGCCGAGTTTGACTTTTGGTTTGGGACATATGTGGATATTAGAAAGTGGTTGAGGGCTTTTGGAGCATATCACTAAGCATTTTGAGCAAGCAAGCCATTAAGCAACACCTCATCCCCTTTTAATAGTATTGGCTTTTCCTATGGACTCAATGTGATCTTGGATCACTAAAATGAAAATGTAGAGTCTTGAGCTTTTGCCAATATGTGTCCTTAGCATTTTGAGGCGTCCACATTCCTAGTCCATGCCATGCCAATCATTGAACTTTCTGAAATGATCATCTTGAAAGAGCATTAGTTCAATGAGCTATATGTTGTTAGGAATTACCAAAACCACCCAGGGATAGTTGCACTTTCAATGACCCACTACCTATTGATGATAGCTTTCCTGATGAACAACTAAATGTCATAAATACTTCTCGTAGTGCTCCATGGTATGCTGATTATGCCACCTAGTTTCACATACCAGCAAAAGAAAAAGTTTTTCTATGATTTAAGACATTACTTTTGGGATGACCCACACCTTTATAAAGAAGGAGTAGATGGTGTAATTAGATGCTGTGTACCTGAGCATGAACAAGAATAGATCCTACGCGAGTGCCACTCCGAGTCATATGGAGGGCACCACGCTGGAGATAGAACTGCACATAAGGTATTGCAATTCAGTTTCTATTGGCCCACTCTCTTTAAGGATGCTCGTAAGTTTGTCTTGTCTTGTGATCAATGCCAAAGAATTGGCAATATTAGTAGACGTCAGGAAATGCCTATGAACTATTCACTTGTTATTGAACCATTTGATGTTTGGGGCTTTGATTATATTGGACCTTTTACTTCCTCTAATGGGTATACACATATTTTAGTTGCTGTTGGTTACGTTACTAAGTGGGTAGAAGCTATTCCAACTAGTAGTGTTGATCATAACACTTCTATTAAGATGCTTAAAGAAGTTATTTTTCCGAGGTTTGGAGTCCCTAGATATTTAATGATTGATGGCGGTTCACATTTTATTCATGGTGCTTTTCGTAAAATGCTTGCTAAATATGATTTTAATCATAGAATTGCTTCTCTGTATCATCCTCAGTCTAGTGGTCAAGTAGAATTGAGCAATAGAGAGATTAAAATTTTGCAAAAGATTGTTAATAGATCCAGAAATAATTGGTCTAAGAAACTTGATGATGCATTATGTGCTTATAGAACTGCTATAAGAATCCTATTGGTATGTCTCCATATAAAATGGTTTATGGAAAAGCATGTCACTTACCTCTTGAACTAGAACATAAGGCATATTGGGCTATTAAATAGCTCAATTATGATTTCAAAATTTCTGGTGAGAAGAGGTTATTTGACATTAGCTCACTTGATGAATGGAGAACCCAAGCCTATGAGAATGCCAAGTTGTTTAAAGAAAAGGTTAAAAGATGGCATGATAAAAGGATACAAAAGCGTGAGTTTAATGTAGGTGATCATGTTTTGCTATACAACTCTCGTTTAAGATTTTTTGCAGGAAAGCTTCTCTCTAAATGGGAAGGTCCTTACATCATCGAGGAGGTCTATCGTTCCGGTGCCATAAAAATTAACAATGCCGAAGGCAAAAATCCGAAGGTGGTAAACGGTTAAAGACTCAAACATTATATCTCAGGTACTCCCATAAATGTTGAGACCAATATAATTGATATCGTAACACCGGAGGAGTACATAAGGGACACATTCCCGAACGTTTCAGACTCCGAAAAGGAATGGGTATGTGCTACGGTAAGTAAACCGACTCCAAAATATTTCCAATGATAAATTTTCTCCTTTTTGGAATATTTAAAAAATTAGGAAAATTAAAGTAGTCCAAAAGAGACACGAGGCCACCACAAGGGTGGAGGGCGTGCCCTACCCCCTGGGCGTGCCCCCCGTCCTTATGGCCACCTCGTGTGCCCTCCGGACTCTGTTTTCTTGCACCATACTTCTTTTGGTCGGTAAAAATTCATTATATAATCTCCCGAAGGTTTTGACCACAGTACCACGACAAAATCCTTTGTTTTCATTTTGAGTTGTTTCTTCAGCAGATCTAGAGCAAGATGTCTTCGCAAGAATCGGTCGGGGAGAGTCGGGTATCTCACCCGACACCTGACCCAAGAGCATACAGTGAAGCTGACTACTTCGGGCAATAAATGGAGGAAGAGATGGAGGCTGACTTAAAAGGGTAGATGCCATGGAGGAGGATCAACAAGTTACCTCTCGTCTTCAAACTAGATTCATGCTGGAGGAACTTCAGAGCTCAGCAATACCAAATTCGGTTATTCCTCCCAATGGTAGATTTCTCTCTTATGAAAATATGAAAACGAGTGTTGCTTTCTCTCCCGCAGCTAGGAAACATCCATGGGTGGATGGAGCTCTAGCCGTCACGGGTAAACTTCGCAAGGAAGTAATGGATCTTAGGCAGCAAATTAATAAGCTCGAGGAAGAGAATCGTATCCTAAGGGGCATCATCGCCAAGAATATTTCGTCACCACCTCCGAAGAAAGAGACATAATTACATGGGTATGGGCACTCCCCTTGGCAACTGCCAAGCTTGGGGGAGTGCCCCGGTATCATATCACTATCACATCTTTATCTTTATCGCTTTTCTTAGTTCGATCCTTTTGGTTATATCTTGATCTAGTAGAATAAAGTTTTAGTATGATCTAGCCTTGAGTTTTGCTTTATGCTCTATCTATGTAATCGAGTCCATGATGTCGGATCACGGGTTCCGGCAGACCCTTAAGGTTCGAACTCTGGGGTGCGCGCGGAGATCGTGCCCTCTACCTCTCCGTCTCGCAAGGATCTAAACTACTACAAGAACAACACAAGAGACACAAGGTTTATACTGGTTCGGGCCACCATTGTGGTGTAATACCCTACTCCAGTGTGGTGGGTGGATTGCCTCTTGGGATGATGATGAAGAACAATACAAGGAAGAACGACCTCGCGAGGGTCTGTTCTTGGCTAGGGGATGAACTGCTAGGGGGAGCTCGATCACCCTTCTCTTTCTCTCTCTACTTGCTTCTACTGGTTCCTTGGTACTCGATCAGATCGGATTCTAGATGCCTCTACTCTGTGCGTGGCTAGCCCTATTTATAGGCAAAGGCCCTGGGCCTCTTCCCAAATATTGAGCAGGAAGGGCGCCAACAATTGGCCAATTTGAAGGGGAACATCTGGTACACTTATCCTGACTAAAGTTGGTCTTCGCCTGCCAAAGGCCCTGTGGTGACGCCGTCTTGGGCTCCATGGTGACCTCCTTCCCTTCGTTGGACTGGTCTTGGTCTCGTTGCACCGAAATGGGTGCCTTTGCTTGATCCTCTCGCCTGCGCTTGCCCCCTTTGCACCAAAGAGGAAAGGGAGACGCTGCGCTGGCTGGCGCCCGCCTGGCACCCTTGGTCGTCATGGCTTGCGTCATGGGCACCTCATGAGGTACCCCACCTTGATCTCTCCGCCTCCTCGCGAGCCAGCCTAAGGAGGCCGTGCTTGAGGAAGCGTTGTGTCGTCCGCCTCGCAAGGCTTGGCCCCTCGCGAGGGTCTTGAACCTTGTTTTGATGAAGATGGGCCACGTTGGTCCCCCATTTGAGCCACGCCGCAGGCCGTAGGCAGGCAAGTCTGGGGACCCCCGTTCCCAGAACACCGACAGTAGCCCCCGGGCCCAAGGCGCGCACGAACTTGGCCATCCTGAGAGGCGAAAGGGCAAGGGAGAAGCGCCGCGGGCCCTAACAGCCTGCGGCCTCGGGCGCCGCGTGGCGGTTGATTGGACGTGGGTGCCTCCGCTTCCCCACGACGCCTCGACGATCGCGTGGATTGGACAAGTCCCTGCATGCAAATCGTGTCATGATTACCTGTGATCGTGGAGGCCGACGGTTGGCCTCCACCGGCTATAAGTATGGCACCGCGCGTGCCCTTCCAGTCCATCTCTCCTTGCTTCCTCCTCCGCCTCAGTTCTTGCTCCGTCTTGGTGTGATGGCTCCGATTCGCCGGTTCTCAGCAGCGAAGAAGGGAAAGGATCCTCAAGAGGTACCTGACCCACTCCCGCCGAAGAAATGGCCTGCCCTGCGTGGCCGAGACGAGGAGAATCGCCTGGTGGTGCTGAGGCCTTGGTACGAGCGGCCTCCGCCAGGATTCCCGCTTCCCTTGTATGCCCATGCTGAGGGCCTTGGAGGAGGAGATGTCGATCCCCTCGTCCAGCGCCGTCGCCGGCACCGGAGGGTCACGAAGGTGTTGGTCGTTCCTCCCAGAGTCCACGCCGAGGGCTCCTCCCATGAGCTCGTGCTCCACGCCACCATGCCTCCGCGGACTTGGATTCGCTTTCCTCCCTTCTTCGCCTCCGTCTTCTAGCAGGGGAGACTCCTGGAGCTGTGGCTGCAGCACGCCGACTGCAGCACTCCTGCGACCGGGGCAGAGGTTGCGATCACTGCCCCGGGTGAGGTCTTCATGACTCGCGGCTGGGGTGAAATCGCTCGGTGCTGCAGAACGAAGGGCACCCTCACGATCCACCTGAAGTACGACGGCGATTCGGTGATGTTCTTCAAGGTCTTCGACGCGAACGGTCGCCGGCTGGAGTGCTGCCCCGGGGAAGGCAGCCAGGACCTCGCCATGGTGGCGGCTGGGCCCGCCAATCGCCCTCTGGACAGCTCCACAAGCGACGGGAGCGCCGGAGGATCCAGCGATCCCAGTGAGGTCTTCGCGACGCCAGAGACGAGCGACGACAGCTATGAGCCCGCGAGCCGGCGCCGCTCCCGAAGCAGGGTAGGCTTGCTTGGTCGCCGCCGATCCTGATCTGGATGGGGTTGGCGCCGGTACCTGACGGCCCACTGTTGATGATGGCATCTTCTGTAGGGGCGCGTGTAGTTAGCACCTTTTAGGATCCGTTCCCTGCGAGGAATCACATTGTGCCCCATAGGGTCTTGTAAGGCGGCTGTGATCCTTGTTGTTAATATGTAACCCTTGCTATGGATTTGTGCGAATCGCGAATTCCGTCATAGTTTGGTTCTCCCTTTCGCACCTCGCGAGGGCTTTGTGCTCTGCGTCGACAGGTCCCAGTCCCAAGGCGGCGTCAGCCGTCGCTGGTATGCCAGGTCGCAATGCCGTGGTCAAGGCCAGGAGGTGAGCGACCCGGGGTCCGGTAAGAGCCCCTGAGTCGCGATGCTCAGGAGGTCCCCTTTGGCGCCCAAGCAGCCGTCGCTGGGTGAGAAAGGGAAGCAACGTCGCTAGTACGGAGTCGCTTTAGGTGTGGGGGTAGTGCCACGGTAGCCAACGCTTTGGATGGTGACTTATCTTTAGGGGTCGTGGATCATCCCCAGCGCGCCGTCGGATCTGGGGGGTAGCTTGAGCGGAGTCACTGGCCGAGGTCCTCGCGTGCCCCTTCTCCCCCGCCTCTGCTCCCCTTTCTGCTCTACGTCCTCGGGTCCCGGCCCTCGAGCTGGTCTCAGCCGTCGCTGGTATGCCAGGTCGCGATGCCGTGGACAAGGCCAGAGGGTGAGGGCTGGAGAGCCAGTAAGAGCCCTGAGTCGCGATGCTCAGGCACCCCCCTTTAACGTGCAAGCGGGTCGCGCGGGCAAGGGCGAAGGGAACGTCGTGAGGGCCTTGGCTAGCGCGGTTCCCTCCGTGGGCCCTGCAGATTCATCACAAAAGAGAAGACGGGGTTGCCATAGCAGCGATTAGTTGACTGTTAGTCGCTCTGGAGCTCGCTGGTTGGAGCGGGTGAGGTGTGTCTGGGCACCCGTGAGCCAGCGCGGGACTCACGAGGCCTACCTCTAGGCGGGTTGCGCCTGGCGCTGGGCCATATCTTGAGATGTGTTCCTGCAAAATCTGGTTAGACGCCGGCACTCTACGTCCTCGGGTCCCAGCCCTCGAGCTTGTCTCAGCCGTCGCTGGTATGCCAGGTCGCGATGTCGTGTACAAGGCCAGAGGGTGAGGGCTGGAGAGCCAGTAAGAGCCCTGAGTCGCGATGCTTAGGCACCCCCCCTTTAACGTGCAAGTGGTCGACATGAAGAAGAAGAGGCGCCGCGGACGTCATCGAGTAATTATGCATAATTGGAAATAAACGCGGAAGGGATACATGTCGCTGGGCCTAGCCCGAGTGGCCTGGGGATGATGCAGCCCGAGGGGCGCCCCCAGCAAAGCAAGCTAGCGACTGAAAAGATAAAAAGGGATACATGCCACAGGGACGGACCCACGCGGCCTGGGAATGACGCAACCCTGGGAGGGCGCTCCCAGCTAGGAATGAAACTTGAAAGATGTCACATGAAGAGGTCGTCAGTGCAGTGGCGTTGGTGCAGCAGACTCGGTGGGCTGCGGAAGCCGATCCTCACGAGCCCCCAGGTCCGGGGGCCTCGGGAGGCTCCGGAGGCACTGGTGGCTCCTCGTGAGCAGCCTCCATCTCTGCCAGGGCTGTGGAACGCCTGTCTTCTTGCGCCTCCAAGATGCTCCTCATGATGCGCTGGTACGCCGTAGCCATGCTCGGCAGGCCATAAGGCATGCGAACATAGCTGTGAGGTGGTCCTCCGCAGCGCCTCACTTGTGAGGGCCATAGGCGCTCTGTCGTGGCGATCTGATTGAGCCCTGGTACGTCGACGCAGACGCGCAGCCCACCATCCTCGCCTGGATGGGGAGCCACAGCCGGTGGGCGACGGCAACCTCTCATGATCCTTGACTCCTGTAGTTCTTGAATGGCCTTGCTAACAAACTCCTGCTGATCTGACCTTCTTTCCCTGGCTTCCTTTCGAGGGAAGCGTGCTTCGATGCACGCCTCCACATGGTGCCCTAGCGCCTCCCTCGTGACCTTGGCAAGGTCGGTGGCCCTCCAGGTGAGAGCCCCCAAGCCCTGCCTGAGGAGGGCGCCGGGCGCGCTTTCCTATGCGATTGAAGGAGGATCCCCCTGGGCATACGCGGGCCTTGAAGGGCCTGCCTCCTGAGGGGCTGAGCCTGACGTTGTCTTCTTCTTCTTGGGGGTGATCTCAGGAAGCCTCCTGCTTCCGCGATCTGGGTCCTCTAGTGACGCGGCCTGAAAGGCTCGCTCCAGGGCACACACTGCATCCTTCTCTTGACATGGCACCGTGATGACGCCGCCGCTTCCTGGCATCTTGAGGACGTTGTAGCCATGGTGAGTCACGGCCATGAACTTGGCCAGCGTCGGGTACCCGAGGATGGCGTTGTACGGCAGGCGGATGTGGGCGACGTCAAAGTCGATGAGCTCGGTGCGGTAGTTGTCGTAGGTGCCGAAGGTGACTGGGAGGCGGACTTGCCCGATCGGGACTGTGGAACCGTCGGTGACTCCGGAGAAGGGCTTGGTTGGCTGGAGCTGGTCATAGGGCACTTGGAGGCTGTTGAATGTTTCCACGGACAAGACATTGAGCCATGCCCCTCCGTCGATGAGGGTCCTGGTGACCAGAACGTTGCTGATGACTGGGGAACAAAGCATTGGGAGGACTCCGGCTGTGGCCGCGCACTTGAGCTGGTCTGCTGAGCTGAACGTGATGGTGTAGGCCGACCAACTGAGGGGACGCGTCGCTTCGAGCTTGGGGAGAACTGCATTCACTTCGCGAGCAAACGGCTTGAAGATACGTTGAGAGGCTGGGGCTTGAGCCCCGCCCAGGATGCAGGCGATGGCGCGAGGCTCCTGGAAGCCCCCAGCCCCTTCGTCTTGGTGGCGGTCTTCATTCCTTCTTGGCTGAGGCGGCAACGGCGGTAGGCCTGGGTTGCCATGAGGGCGATCCTCACGAGGCTGGTCCCTCCAGTCCCCCTCGCGAGGCGGGTCACGCCAGCGGTCCTCGCGAGGTTGGTCACGCCAGCCTGGACATGGGCCACGGTCTTCCCAGCGTCCCGGGTTCCTTCCTCCTCCTCGGCCGTAGCCCCGGTCAGCACGGTCAGGGCGTCGGCCGACTCTTCCTTCTCGCACGGTGCGGAGTTCTTGGCACTCATTGGTGTTGTGGGTGTGGAGGTCGTGGTACACACAGTATCGGCTGCCCCTGGAGGATTCAGGCAGATCCTTGCCCCTCTTGGTGTCCGGCTCTGCCGCGAGCACGGCAGCCCCCTTGCGCTTCACGTCCTTGGCCTTGGGCTTCTTCTCTTCTGTGTCTGCGGCAGGCAGCTCGAAGAGGGAGAGGCGTCCCTTCTCAGCCCTGGCGCACTTGGTCGCCAGGTTGAATAGCTCCAGGGAGGTGTAGAGGTCTTCATGCATCGCCAACTCCTCCTTCATCTTGTCGTCGCGCACGCTGTCGGAGAAGGCCGAAATGATGGCTTCTTCGGACACCCGGGGGATCTTGAGGCGTGCACTGTTGAAGCGTTGGATGTACTTTTGCAGGGTCTCCCCAGGTTGCTGCTTGATGCGGCGCATGTCGCTCACGGCGGGAGGCCGGTCGCGGGTACCTTGGAAGTTGGCGATGAAGCGAGTACGCATCTGGTCCCAGGAGGAGATCGTGCCTGGGGCCAGGTTCAGGAGCCAAGTGCGAGCGCCTTCCTTCAGCGCCATGGGGAACCAGTTCGCCATGACCTTCTCGTCCCCGCTGGCAGCTTCGATTCCCAGCTCGTAGAGCTGGAGGAACTCCGTGGGATCAGTTGTGCCGTCGTAGCGAGGAGGCAGGTCCGGCTTGAACTTGCCGGGCCACGCGACGCTACGCAGCTCGGGGGTGTAGGCGTGGCAGCCAGCGGTGGCCGCGGGAGGTTTTGGTTGAGGGAGAGCTTGGCCTTGTGGGTCCCCTTGCACCGCAGCTGGGAGCAACGCGGGGTCTTGACGTGCCGGAGCTGGAGCGGGGTCTCGGCGAGCCGGGGCCGGGAGCGCCCGGGCGCCCTCTTGCGGTCGCGGGACTTCTTGGCAGCTCCGTTCCTGCTGGGCCGGCGCATGACGGAGCGGGTTCCGCCCAGGAGCTGCGCGCCTTGGGGCCATGGCATCTTCTTGGAAAGGAGGCGGCTAGAATGCCCCCGGGGCTTCATTGCCCATGCGGGGCGGAGTGCGGCGCAGCGGTGCGGAAGGCGCGGGAGAGCCTCCGGCGGCGCGGACGAGCTCGGCGACGCGGTCGAGCCACTCCTCGTAGACGTCGTCGACGGGGCGGTAGCGTAGGAGCTCATTCGCCGCGATGAGCGCAGCCCGAGCCTCCAAGGGCGCGCGAAGCCCGTGCGACGAAGAACCGGCCGGGGTGAGCGATGGAGTGGCGGTGCGGCCATCCCGCCGCACGGACGGGTGCTGAGAGGATGCTTGCTGCTCGTTCCCCGTCGGGCCGGTGGCAGCGTTGACGGCGGGCGACGGGGAACGACGAGGGCGCCCACCGACGGGGGCCGTCTTGACGGCGCGGGAAGCGATGGCGGCCCGGTGCTCGGCGCGGGCTCGACGAGCCTCAGACATGGATGCGATGGTCGGAGGAGAGCGGAGCGGTGGAAGACGGACACCGGCGCACCCCTACCTGGCACGCCAAATGTCGGATCACGGGTTCTGGCAGACCCTTAAGGTTCGAACTCTGGGGTGCGCGCGGAGATCGTGCCCTCTACCTCTCCGTCTCGCAAGGATCTAAACTACTGCAAGAACAACACAAGAGACACAAGGTTTATACTGGTTCGGGCCACCATTGTGGTGTAATACCCTACTCCAGTGTGGTGGGTGGATTGCCTCTTGGGCTGATGATGAAGAACAATACAAGGAAGAACGACCTCGCGAGGGTCTGTTCTTGGCTAGGGGATGAACTGCTAGGGGGAGCTCGATCACCCTTCTCTTTCTCTCTCTACTTGCTTCTACTGGTTCCTTGGTACTCGATCAGATCGGATTCTAGATGCCTCTACTCTGTGTGTGGCTAGCCCTATTTATAGGCAAAGGCCCTGGGCCTCTTCCCAAATATTGAGCGGGAAGGGCGCCAACAATTGGCCAATTTGAAGGGGAACATCTGGTACACTTATCCTGACTAAAGTTGGTCTTCGCCTGCCAAAGGCCCTGTGGTGACGACGTCCTGGGCTCCATGGTGACCTCCTTCCCTTCGTTGGACTGGTCTTGGTCTCGTTGCACCGAAATGGGTGCCTTTGCTTGATCCTCTCGCCTGCGCTTGCCCCCTTTGCACCAAAGAGGAAAGGGAGACGCTGTGCGGGCTGGCGCCCGCCTGGCACCCTTGGTCGTCATGGCTTGCGTCATGGGCACCTCGTGAGGTACCGCACCTTGATCTTTCCACCTCCTCGCGAGCCCGCCTAAGGAGGCCGTGCTTGAGGAAGCGCCGTGTCGTCCGCCTCGCGAGGCTTGGCCCCTCGCGAGGGTCTTGAACCTTGTGTTGATGAAGATGGGCCACGTTGGGCCCCCATTTGAGCCACGCCGCAGGCCGCAGGCAGGCAAGTCTGGGGACCCCCGTTCCCAGAACGCCGACACATGAGATATATAATAAAGAGTAGTTTTGAGTTAAGGGCTTTGCTTTCTTGCTATGATCTTGAGGGAATTAAATATAATAAAGAACAAAAAGAAACAAAAAGATCATATATTGATCTTATGGAGAGTAATTACTTCACATATAAAGAGTATGATGAGTAAAAGTTATTGAGAGTTGACTAAGGGAGTCCTGGATTAAGGGGTCCTCGGGCGTCCGGACTATGGAACATGGGCCGGACTGATGGTCGTGAAAAATACAAGACAGAAGACTCTCTCCCATGTCCGGATGGGACTCTCCCAGGCGTGGATGGCAAGCTTGGCGTTCGGATATGAATATTCCTTTCTCTGTAACCGACTTTGTACAACCCTAGTCCCCTCCGGTGTCTACATAAACCGTAGGGTTTAGTCCGTAGAGGCAATCATGATCATACAGGCTAGACTTCTAGGGTTTTAGCCATTACGATCTCGTGGTAGATCAACTCTTGTAATACTCATATTCATCAAGATCAAACAAGCAGGAAGTAGGGTATTACCTCCATAGAGAGGACCCGAACCTGGGTAAACATCGTGTCCCATGTCTACTGTTACCATCGACCTTAGACGCACAGTTCGGGACCCCCTACCCGAGATCCGCCGGTTTTGACACCGACATTGGTTCTTTCATTGAGAGTTCCGCTGTGTCGTCACCAGAAGGCTCGATGGCTCTGTCAATCATATATAATGATGCTGCCCTGAGGGAGGTCTTTCTCCCCGGCCAGATGAAAGTGCAACTATCCCTAGGTGGTTTTGGTAATTCATAACAACATATAGCTCATTGAGCTAATGCTATTCCAAGACAATTATTTCAGGAAAGCTCAATGATTGGCATGGCATGGATGGTGAAAGTGGAACCCTCAAAATGCTAAGGACAAAGGATTGGCTCAAGCTCAAAAGCTCAAGACTCTTCATTTTACATTTTAGTGATCCAAGATCACATTGAGTCCATAGGAAAAGCCAATACTATCAAGGAGGGATGAGGTGTTGCTTAATGAGCCTTTTGCTTCATGTGCTTAATGATATGCTCCAAAATCCTCAGCTACTTTCCCATATCCACAAATTACCTAAACTTCAAGCCAAACTCGGTCCTACCGATTCTTTCCATCCGGCGCCACCGAGTTTCACTTGTCATAAGCCACTGCCAAAACCTAGCAAATCGGTTCTACCGATAGGGATCTCGGTCTCACCGAGATGGGATTGCAATCTCTCTGTTTCCCTTTTGTAACTTTTTGGTCTCATCGAAAGAGCAAATCGGTCCCACCGAGATTGCAATGTAAAATCTCTGTTTCCCTTTTGTAACTTTTCAGTCTCACCGAAAGAGCAAATCGGTCCCACCGAGTTTACCTGACCAACTCTCTGGTTAGCTAATTACCAAATCGGTCTCACCGAGTTTGTGTAATCGGTCTCACCGAGATTACGTTATGCCCTAGCCCTAACCATATCGGTCCTACTGAGTTGCATGTCAGTCCCACCGAAAATCTCTAATGGTCACTAGGTTTACTATTTCGGTCCGACCGAGTTTGTTGATTCGATCCCACCGAGATTGGTAAATTGTGTGTAACGGTTGGATTTTGTGTGGAGGCTATATATACCCCTCCACCTCCTCTTCATTCGTGGAGAGAGCCATCAGAACACATCTACACTTCCAACTCATATGTTCTGAGAGAGAACCACCTACCCTTGTGTTGAGGCCAAGATATTCCATTCCTACCATATGAATCTTGATCTCTAGCCTTCCCCAAGTTGCTTTCCACACAAATCTTCTTTCTACCAAATCCAAATCCTGTGAGAGAGAGTTGAGTGTTGGGGAGACTATCATTTGAAGCACAAGAGCAAGGAGTTCATCATCAACACACCATTTGTTACTTCTTGGAGAGTGGTGTCTCCTAGATTGGCTAGGTGTCACTTTGGAGCCTCCGACAAGATTGTGGAGTTGAACCAAGGAGTTTATAAGGGCAAGGAGATTGCCTACTTCGTGAAGATCTACCGCTAGTGAGGCAAGTCCTTCGTGGGCGATGGCCATGGTGGGATAGACAAGGTTGCTTCTTCGTGGACCCTTCGTGGGTGGAGCCCTCCGTGGACTCGCGCAACCGTTACCCTTCGTGGGTTGAAGTCTCCATCAACGTGGATGTAGGATAGCACCACCTATCCGAACCACGGGAAAAACATCCGTGCCTCCAATTGCGTTTGAATTCTCCAAACCCTTCCCTTTACATTCTTGCAAGCTGCATGCTTTACTTTCCGCTGCTATATACTCTTTGCATGCTTGCTTGAATTGTGTGATGATTGCTTGACTTGTCCTAAAGTTGCTAAAATCTGCCAAGAACTAAAATTGGGAAAAGGTTAAGTTTTTATTTGGTCAAGTAGTCTAATCACCCCCCCCCCTCTAGACATACTTCCGATCCTACAAGTGGTATCAGAGCTTTGGTCTCCATTTGCTTTGATTTCAATAGCTTTTGGTGGTCATAGCCTTGGTTTCACAACCTAGGAGAGTATGCCGTCTAGCGAGGGAAATTATCACCGTAGAGGTCCTTACTTTGATGGTACTAATTTTGCTAGTTGGAAGCATAAAATGAAAATGCATATTCTTGGACATAACCCCGCCGTTTGGGCTATTGTGTGTGTTGGTTTGCAAGGTGACTTCTTCGATGGGAAAGAACCAAACCGTGAAGCTACCGTGGATGAGTTGAAGATGCTACAATACAACACTCAAGCTTGTGATATTCTCTTCAACGGATTGTGCCCCGAAGAATTCAACAAAATCAGCCGTCTTGAGAACGCAAAGGAAATTTGGGATACTTTGATTGATATGCACGAAGGTACCGACTCCGTCAAGGAATCCAAATTGGATGTGCTTCAATGTCAACTTGACAAGTTCAAAATGAAGGATGGTGAAGGTGTCGCTGAAATGTACTCTAGGCTTGCTCTCATCACAAACGAGATTGCCGGCTTACGGAGTGAAGAGATGACCGACAGATTCATCATCAAGAAGATCCTAAGAGCCTTGGATGGAAAATATGATAACGTGTGCGCATTGATCCAAATGATGTCAAATTACAAAGATCTCAAGCCAACGGAGGTCATTGGAAGAATTGTTGCTCATGAGATGTCACTCAAGGATAAAGAGGAACTTCCCAACAAATCAAGTGGTGCCTACAAAGCCTCATGTGAAGCCCCCACATCATCAAGCGAGAAACAAAACTTCAACGAAGAATTGAGCCTAATGGTGAAGAACTTCAACAAGTTCTACAAGAGTAGAAGCAAAGATAGAAGCTCCAAGTCAAGGTCCTACAATGACAAAAGATCTTCTAGTCGAGAGCGAAACTGCTACAATTGTGGAAGACCCGGACACTATTCCAATGAGTGTACGGCTCCCTACAAAAGAAGAGAAGATTCTCCAAAAAAAAGAGGCAAAAGAGAAGAATCACGATCAAGAGAGAGAAGGAGTAGAGATGATCGTTATGAACAAAGATACTCATGGAGGAGCAAGGATTCGGAAAGAAAGGAAAAATCATCAAGGAGCTACACAAAACGAAGACATCAAGCTCATGTTGGTGAATGGGTATCCGGCTCTGACTCCGACAACCACTCCGAGAGAAGTTATCACTCCGATTACGAATATACTCAAGATGAAGGTGTTGCCGGTCTAGCACTTGTGTCAACCAACTCCTACGACATATTTGACTCACCAAATGAAGGAATTGGAAGATGCTTCATGGCCAAAGGTCCTAAGGTAACTCACCCTGAGTATGTTGATTTCAATAGTGATGAAGATGACTTGTTAGGTGATGATGATTTACTTGTTGACAACTCTAGTGATGAATACTATGATGAAACGTCAATTGATCATGCTAATCAAGACAAAACGAATGACATTGATAAGGAGAAAATTGAGGCTCTAACTAAAGAACTAAACACTCTTAAGTTAGCTCATGAAACTATCTTCAAAGATCATCAAGAACTTTTAAGAGCTCATGAGAAGTTACGCTTTGAAAAGCTCAATCTTGAGCAAGAGCATGAGTTTTTAAAGGCAATCGATGATGATCTCCGCAAGAAAAGTTCTTCTTACATTGCCAAGCGTTTACTCTTATCCACTTACATGCCTCAAGTCAAGTCTAATAACAAGAACAAGAAAGATTCTTCCTCTAGTAGTAACAATGATCATGTCAAATCCAATATTGTTGCTTCTAGTAGTTCTCTTGATTCCACTAATGATTCTCTTAGCCAAGTTACACTTGAGCAAGAAAATAGCTTATTGAAGGGAATCATAGAGAAAGGAGTGTACAAAAGCCTTGCCGGAAGTAAGCAATTCGAGGAGATTGTACGCAAGCAAGGAAGGCACCAGAAGAATCAAGGTGTTGGTTTTGAACAAAAGAATGCCAATGGAGTTGAGTGGGAAGAAGATCAATACCCCAAGACAAAGTTTGTTCCTCAACAAGAGAAGTATGATCCTACTTCTTTCAAGGGGACACAAACTCAAGATGATCTTCCACCACAAGACTAGAAGCAAAAAGGCAAGGACAAGCTTCAAGAGGAAATTGATGCATTTGAAGAAGCTCCTAAGACCTTAGTCAAGTGGATTCCCAAGACTACTTCAAGTTCCACTTCATCAAGTACGACTACAACTCCAAGGATTCCCATCAAGATGGTGTGGATCCAAAAGAAGAAGAACTAGAGAGTTCTTGAGGGTGACTCCGCCAATATACTTCACTCTTATCATTTTGGCAAGAACAAGTGCAGTCAACTTCCACATCTTGCACTAGTTCAAGGAGTCACAAACCCTCTTGTTGGTAAGTCAAGGGACAAGGTAACCTAAAAGCTTTCATAGACATCATCTTGTGTGTGCATCACTCTATGTCTATGGATATCCTTGTTTGTTCCTTGTGGGACTAACCCATGTAGGTATTGAAAGTGCAATTCACTCAAAAGGATAGCTCCAAGTGATCTACATCAACATTGAGCATCCACGTCTTCAAAATCTACATGAAGTCATCATCGACAAAACCCAAGGTTAGTTCATCCCTCTTAGGGGGGATATCACATCTAGGGGGAGCTTTACTCTAAGACTTGAGTTAAAGCAACTCTAATGATGTGAACACAACAATGCTTTATGTAAAAGTGGTAACCCCACTTGAGCCTAAACGATGAGTATGACCTATGATCAAATGTTCTCATTTGACTCCTAAGTCAATATGCTCATATATAGATGACCTAGTCATCGCCAATTGCTTGATAGATGCTAGAATTGGTTGTGCATGCTTTGTCACATATTTCTACTGCCATTTTATTGTGTGAGCATGTTGGTTGCATATTTTACTCATTCGAGGACATCCACTTGTTGTTTTGATTGTTTGGCTTTATTTTTCTTTTGCCAAGTGGATGGACAAGAATGCCTAAGAACCTTCTCTAGCTATCTATGTTTTTCTCGTCTCAAACTCTATTCATGCTACATCACAAAATTGATCAAGTCAGATTCGAACCACTCTGTGTGAGGAGCACTCGGAGTCCCTGATTCGTCATAGACTTAAACTTCCAAACCCTCTTTGTGATTCTCAGTCTGACCGATACCCCACTTTCGGTCTTACCGAGATCATTAAGTTGATCTATGTTTTCGATCTCGGTGCAACCGATTTGAACCATTCAGTCACACCGAGTTGCAATAACTGTATACAGTTTTGCATCTCGGTGCCACCGAGTTGTTCCACTCGGTCACACCGACAGGGTCGGGCTATATATAGACACGGGCAAAAATTTGGAAATTTCTCCGAACCCCTTCGCCCGCGCGATAGCTCGCTGTGCCAAAGTGGTCTCCGGATCGTCTCCTCGCCGCCAGCCGCCTCCAGTCGCTGGTCTTCGTCGCCGTCAACGGGAATCAACCCCGCCGTTGCCGCTGTAGCGAGTCTCCGCCGAACTAGGGTATGGACTCGATCTTTGTGCTATTACCCAATCCGATTCCTAGCACATTGTGATCATATTGATTCTAGCCACGTTTGATAAACTCCTATCCAGTCAATGAACTCGTAGAATAGGTTTGATTCGAAAATTTTAGGGTTAGGTTTCCCCCGAAACCATCTCGGACCCACCGAGTTGAAAAACTCGGTCCCACCGATTTGGCGTATGCCTTTGCACAAGTAAGACTCGGTCTGACCGAGTATTGCTAATCGGTGTGACCGATTTTGGAACTTTGTGAAACCCTAGCAGTCTCGGTGCCACCGAACTGTGACTCGGTCTGACCGAGTTCACTAGTTTAGGTTCCAAAAGCTGCTTCGGTATCACCGAGTTTAAAAATTGGTAGATCCGAAATGCTTTCTCTGGGAAACTAAAACTAAGTTTTTGAATCATTCTTTTGCAAAAATCTCTGCATTTTGTGATGCTCATCCACTCTACCTCATCTATAAACTATTCACAGGGTCAGCAGTCAGCTTGTTCATCATGTCAGACCAGAGTGACAGCCAGAACTTGTCAGAACAGCCAGTGCAGATGAGTGAGGGCACTAGTCCCTCCAGCTCTTCAGATGAAGGTAGCAGGAGCACCCCCAGCAACCTGCCAAAAGCTGCCACAAGACAAAGGAAGAAGAGAACCTCAGAATCAGAGGATGAGGACTATGTGGCAGAGGAGGAAGCAACTTCCAAGAGAGTTGTGCTCAAGAAGGAGTATGGCTCAGCTGCAGCCATCAAGCCAGGCATGCACAAGGAAGCACCTGCTAGGAGAGTTCCTACCTCCAAGCCTAGGAAGGCTGTTCCTGAGGAAACTATAAAATTCACTATGGAATCTGAAGAGGAAGAAATTGGCCAGGACAAGAAAAAGAAGAGAGCTAGAGCAACCACTGCCAGAGTTGTTGGCAAGCCTTCTATGAGGAGAGATTCTTCTGATGAGGAAGAAGAAGAGGTTGCTACACCAGCACCTAAGGCACCCAAGCTGATGGGTGATGCTATAAGATTAGGGGCAACTGCATCTAAGCCCAAGGAAGCCCCCAAGGCTGCATCCAAGCCCAAGCCAGCTCCAAAGCCAAAACCAAAGAGAAATACAAGGAGCATCCCAGCTGCTGAGAAGAACAAGGCCCCAGTGCCTGAAACTACAGAAGAAGAGGAAGGCAAAGTGCTGAGAAAGTTGAAGCCCAAGATCCCAGACCATAATGATGCTCATCCTGTGGCTGAGGATATGAAGATTAGAAGAGACTCTGGGCTAAGAAAATGGAGAGCAGAGGATCCATATGCTACCAAGAGGAGAACTGCTGTTGACTACAGGTTTCACACTAAGGAACAACAGGACTTCTATGAGACAGTCTTGTTGGACAAGAAGCCCGTTGTGTGTGATATGAGATGGGTAGACTGGGAATACATCAAGGACAATGAAGAGCACTACCCTGGAGTGCAAGACAGCTTCAAGGCATGTGGAGTAGCTGACTTTGTTGGGCAAAAGCTCACAAAGTGGAATGAGGAGCTAATCATGCAGTTCTACTCCACAGCACACTTCTATCCAGATGGAAGGATCACATGGATGTCTGAAGGTACAAGGTACCAATCAACTGTTAAGGAATGGGCAAAGTTGATCAGTGCCCCAGAGGAAAATGAAGATGACTTGGTTGTCTATGCCAAGAAAAAGATGGATCATAACACTATGGCAAATATGTACAAGGAGATTCCAGCAAATGATCTTGACACTCACCAGTTTGGGTCTGTAAAACACTTGTTGTCAGGACTGCCTACGATCAACTGGATCCTTAGGCACACACTTTTGCCCAAGTCTGGAGATCACAGGATGATCAGAGGTCATGCCATTAACTTGCTTCACATATTTGATGTGCCTCAGAAATTTAAGGTCATGAGCCTCATAGTAGAGACTATCAAGAGGACTGCAGCAGATGAGAAGAGGAGCTGTGGTTATGCCCCTCAGATCCAGATGTTGATTAACTCAAGAATGGGCATAGACACATACTTGTTGGACAAGGAACATTTGCCAATTCATCCAGATTTCGAGTACAACCAAGTTGTGATGAATGAAAATGAACCATCATCAGTTCAAGCACAAGCTAAGAAAGAGAAGGCAAGGAAGGAGAAAGCTGCCAAGATGCCAACTCAAGAGGAGGCATCTGAGTATTTCTTGAAAAACAAGCAAGAGCAGCTTAGTTACCTGATTGCATCCACCCTAAGGATTGAGAAAGGTCTGGCCACCCTCACTCAGAACCAGGAGAGCTTAGAGAGAATCGTAGAACAAAAGTTCTATGACTTGGATGTCAAGGTGACAGAGATTCAGACAACAGTGGAGCAACTCCAAGATGACATGCAGGAGAGGAAAGGGAAGACTACCACTGATGCATTTGCCAGAGTGCCACGAGCTCAGAGGTCCAGTGCAGTGCCAGTTCCTGACACCAGAGCCACCACCTCAGCTCCAGCCACAGCACCAACCCAACCAGCTCCAGCATCCACTTCAGCTCCAACTCCAACCACTTCAACAGAAGCCTTCGTCCTTGGAGTGATCCAGACTCCACCACCACCAGAAGATCAAGCCTGAGTGTCGATCTAGCACTATGCATTTTCTAGGAACTTTTTGGTAACTTGTTGCCAAAGGGGGAGAAAATGTATAGGTCATAGTCTTCGAGAGAGAGACAGTGTTGTTTCTCTCTCTTATTTGGTGGTTTTTCAAACATTGTTTGCTTTTGGTCGAGATACTTTGATATGCTTGTGAGACATTGATGATCATGTGTTTGATCATAAGCTACACTTATGCATGCTTGATATATCTTATCTATCTTATGTGGTCATTCACTTTTCCTTGGTGATGAGTGCATGTATTTCATTATTATCATTTTGAGAGCTCCACCAAGATGTATGTGACATGGAAGAGTAACCCATAATTCTAACTCTTTGTGCATTTGCAGTCCAAAGCAAATTTTAAATATGCACAAATTTAGGGGGAGCTCTTACTTATCACATACTTCTCAAAGCGGCGATATAATTCATTCTTATTATCATTTGTCAAAGCTTTGATCTATATGTTGTCATCAATTACCAAAAAGGGGGAGATTGAAAGTGCAACTATCCCTAGGTGGTTTTGGTAATTCATAACAACATATAGCTCATTGAGCTAATGCTATTCCAAGACAATTATTTCAGGAAAGCTCAATGATTGGCATGGCATGCATGGTGAAAGTGGAACCCTCAAAATGCTAAGGACAAAGGATTGGCTCAAGCTCAAAAGCTCAAGACTCTTCATTTTAAATTTTAGTGATCCAAGATCACATTGAGTCCATAGGAAAAGCCAATACTATCAAGGAGGGATGAGGTGTTGCTTAATGAGCCTTTTGCTTCATGTGCTGAATGATATGCTCCAAAATCCTCAACTACTTTCCCATATCCACAAATTACCTAAACTTCAAGCCAAACTCGGTCCTACCGATTCTTTCCATCCGGCGCCACCGAGTTTCACTTGTCATAAGCCACTGCAAAACCCTAGCAAATCGGTTCTACCGATAGGGATCTCGGTCTCACCGAGATGGGATTGCAATCTCTCTGTTTCCCTTTTGTAACTTTTCGGTCTCACCGAAAGAGCAAATCGGTCCCACCGAGATTGCAATGTAAACACTATGTTTCCCTTTTGTAACTTTTCAGTCTCACCGAAAGAGCAAATCGGTCCCACCGAGTTTACCTGGCCAACTCTCTGGTTAGCTAATTACCAAATCGGTCTCACCGAGTTTGTGTAATCGGTCTCACCGAGATTACGTTATGCCCTAACCCTAACCATATCGGTCCTATCGAGTTGCATGTCAGTCCCACCGAAAATCTCTAACGGTCACTAGGTTTACTATTTCGGTCCGACCGAGTTTGTTGATTCGGTCCCACCGAGATTGGTAAATTGTGTGTAACGGTTGGATTTTGTGTGGAGGCTATATATACCCCTCCACCTCCTCTTCATCCCTGGAGAGAGCCATCAGAACACATCTACACTTCCAACTCATATGTTCTAAGAGAGAACCACCTACCCTTGTGTTGAGGCCAAGATATTCCATTCCTACCATATGAATCTTGATCTCTAGCCTTCCCCAAGTTGCTTTCCACTCAAATCTTCTTTCTACCAAATCCAAATCCTGTGAGAGAGAGTTGAGTGTTGGGGAGACTATCATTTGAAGCATAAGAGCAAGGAGTTCATCATCAACACACCATTTGTTACTTCTTGGAGAGTGGTGTCTCCTAGATTGGCTAGGTGTCACTTGGGAGCCTCCGACAAGATTGTGGAGTTGAACCAAGGAGTTTGTAAGGGCAAGGAGATTGCCTACTTCGTGAAGATCTACCGCTAGTGAGGCAAGTCCTTCGTGGGCGATGGCCATGGTGGGATAGACAAGGTTGCTTCTTCATGGACCCTTCATGGGTGGAGCCCTCCGTGGACTCGCGCAACCGTTACCCTTCGTGGGTTGAAGTCTCCATCAACGTGGATGTAGGATAGCACCACCTATCCGAACCACGGGAAAAACATCCGTGCCTCCAATTGCGTTTGAATTCTCCAAACCCTTCCCTTTACATTCTTGCAAGTTGCATGCTTTACTTTCCGCTGCTATATACTCTTTGCATGCTTGCTTGAATTATGTGATGATTGCTTGACTTGTCCTAAAGTTGCTAAAATATGCCAAGAACTAAAATTGGGAAAAGGTTAAGTTTTTATTTGGTCAAGTAGTCTAATCACCCCCCCTCTAGACATACTTCCGATCCTACACCAGATCTTTGTATTCGGTGGCTTTGCACTGCGGGCCAACTCGCTTGGCCATCTTGAGCAGATCAACAGCTACGCCCCTGGCCATCAGGTCGGGTTTGGAAGCTTTAACTACGTTGCTGATATCCGCGCAGACTTGATCTTCGACGGATTCGAGCCCACGGCAGCCGCTCCCTGCCACCGCGGTGAACATGATCTAAATCTGTCATTGGACCATACCCAGGTGATAGCGCCTGTAAGTGCTCCGACTCTAGATCCAGAGCAGATTGCGCCATCCGAGGACGGGAAGCTCAACCCCGCCACGGAAGCCACAGACTTAGCGGCGTTGGAGCCGCACACAGACCCAACCTCGAGTGGGATCTGCGTCACCAGAACCTCGGATTCATCTCGGGCCATAGGTTCTGAACCATGTGCATCCGTGTCCGTCGAGCCTGATTAGGCGCCGATCATTGAATTTAGCTCCGCGGACATCTTTCGGCACTCACCTTTAGGCTATGTGCTAAACTCATTAAAAAAACATCTCCTTAGCAGGGGACTCGCAGCCGAATTATATCCGGTTCGTACTGGGGGTTGATGATGGGGAATTTCGCTTCCTGCCCACCTCCCACTTAACAGCAAATGTTGAAGACTTAACCGACATGCTCGATTATGGCTCCGAAGACATCAACGGTATGGACGACGATGCCGAAGAGGAGCAGGCACAAAACCCACCATTTACCGGTCGCTGGACGGCCACCTCCTCATACGACGTATACACGGTGGATACACCCAAAGAGAATAGCAGCGACGACAAGGAAGATCCAGTCGAGGATAAACCTCCTGAGATACAGCCAAAGCACCAACGTCAGGGCGCCGCTCTAAATCTCGCCGTGGAAAAGACAGCAATACCGGCACGAGAGAAAACAATACTTCAGACGATGCCAAAGACAAAGAAGACTCCGTCGAGACAACTTCCGAACCAGACGAACGGGAAGATGGGCAAGTCAGCCCTGATGAACAGGATGTAAACAAAGACTCGAAGGACAGTAATTATCTTCCGCTCTCCGAGGACGAGGTGAGCCTCGTCAAAGAGGATTTCATTGTGCCTGAGGAACCTCTCGAGCAGGAGCACTTTAAGCGCCGGCTAATAGCCACTGCAAGGAGCCTGAAAAAGAAGCACCAGCAGCTTCATGCTGATCAAGATCTAGTCAACGATAGATGGAGTAATGTCCTGGCAGCTGAGGAATACGGCCTCGAGTGCCCAACCAAAAGTTACCCGAAGCGCAAATTGCTACCTCAGTTCGATGATGAGGCGCTGGAGCCCGTACCATCATCGCGCAAGGCGGCTGATCGACCACCACGTGGCAGGGACAAAGCGGCAACTCAAGTCGAACACCAGCCCGTACTACCTCCCCGTAAAGGCAGAGATAAAACAGCTCGGGGATATACATATGACCTGCTACAGGACCTGGACAGACCAGATCGATCTACGGATTGTGGGGGCGTGCCCCTACACGCGATGACGGCTACCTAGCCGGGCGTGACAAGCATAATCACGCCCAGGCCGAACACCGCAGACTGACTCCATCCGAGCTACATCGCGACGTTGACAACCCACAAGTATAGGGGATCGCAACAGTTTTTGAGGGTAGAGTATTCAACCCAAATTTATTGATTCGACACAAGGGGAGCCAAAGAATATTCTCAAGTATTAGCAGTTGAGTTGTCAATTCAACCACACCTGGATAACTTAATATCTGCAGCAAAGTATTTAGTAGCAAAGTAGTATGATAGTAATGGTAGCAGTGGCAAAGGTAACAGTAGCAGTGTTGTAGTGATTGTAACAGTGGCAACGGTAAAGTAACTAAGCAGAGAGCAATATGTGAAAAGCTCGTAGGCATTGCATCGGTGATGGATAATTATGTTGGATGCGATTACTCATGCAACAGTTATAACATAGGGTGACACGGAACTAGCTCCAATTCATCAATATAATGTAGGCATGTATTCCAAATATAGTCATACGTGCTTATGGAAAAGAACTTGCATGACATCTTTTGTCCTACCCTCCCGTGGCAGCAGGGTCCTATTGGAAACTAAGGGATATTAAGGCCTCCTTTTAATAGAGTACCAGACCAAAGCATTAACACATCGTGAATACATGAACTCCTCAAACTATGGTCATCACCGGGAGTGGTCCCGATTATTGTCACTTCGGGGTTGCCGGATCATAACACATAGTAGGTGACTATAGACTTGCAAGATAGGATCAAGGACTCACATATATTCATGAAAACATAATAGGTTCAGATCTGAAATCATGGCACTCGGCCCTAGTGACAATAATTAAGCATAGCAAAGTCCTAGCAACATCAGTCTGAGAACATAATGGATACTAGGGATCAAACACTAACAAAACTAACTCAATTACATGATAAATCTCATCCAACCCATCACCGTCCAGCAAGCCTACGATGGAATTACTCACGCACGGTGGTGAGCATCATGAAATTGGTGATGGAGGATGGTTGATGATGACGACGGCGACGGATTCCCCTCTCCGGAGCCCCGAACGGACTCAAGATCAGCCCTCCCGAGAGAGATTACGGCTTGGCGGCGGCTCCACACCGTAAAACGCGATGAATCCTTCTCTCTGATTTTTTTCTCCTCGAACATGAATATATGGAGTTGGAGTTGAGGTCGATGGAGCACCAGGGGGCCCACGAGGCAGGGGGCACGCCCAAGGGGGCATGCGCGCCTCCCACCCTCATGGACAGGGTGTGGGCCCCCTGGCCTTGATTCTTTCGCCAGTATTTTTTATTAATTCCAAAAATATTCTCCGTCAAGTTTCAGGTCATTCGGAGAACTTTTATTTCTGCACAAAGATAACTCCATGGCAATTCTGCTAAAAACAGTGTCAGTTCGGGTTAGTTCCATTCAAATCATGCAAGTTAGAGTCCAAAACAAGGGCAAAAGTGTTTGGAAAAGTAGATACAACGGAGACATATCAACTCCCCCAAGCTTAAACCTTTGCTTGTCCTCAAGCAATTCAGTTGATAAACTGAAAGTGATAAAGAAAAACTTTTAGAAACTCTATTTGCTCTTGTTGTTGTAAATATGTAAAGCCTTCATTCAAGTTTTCAGCAAAGACTATGACTAACCATATTCACAATAACCCTTAGGTCTCATGTTTACTCATATCAATGGCATAATCAACTAGCGAGTAATAATAATAAATCTCGGATGACAACACTTTCTCAAAACAATCATAATATGATATAACAAGATGGTATCTCGCTAGCCCTTTCTGAGACCGCAAAACATAAATGCAGAGCACCTTTAAAGATCAAGGACTGACTAGACATTGTAATTCATGGTAAAAGAGATCCAGTCATAGTCATACTCAATATAAATTAATAGTAATGGATGCAAATGACAGTTGTGCTCTCCAACTGGTGCTTTTTAATAAGAGGGTGATGACTCAACATAAAAGTAAATAGATAGGCCCTTCGCAGATGGAAGCAGTGATTTGTAGAGGTGCCAGAGCTCGATTTTGAAATAGATATAAATAATATTTTGAGTGGTATACTTTCATTGTCAACATAACAACTGAGAGATCTCGATATCTTCCATGCTACACACATTATAGGCGGTTCCCAAACAGAATGGTAAAGTTTATACTCCCCCACCACCAACAAGCACACTCCACGGCTGATCCGAAACAACGGGTACCGTCCAACTAACAACAATCCTGGGGGAGTTTTGTTTGCAATTATTTTGATTTTGATTTGCTTAAAGCACGGGACTAGGCATCCCGGTGACAAGCCATTTTCTCGTGAGAGAGGAGTGGAGTCCACTCCTCTTGAGAATAACCCACCTAGCATGGAAGATACAGAGAGCCCTAGTTGATACATGAGCTATTAGAGCATACAAAACAGAATTTCATTTGAAGTTTAGAGTTTGGCACATACAAATTTACTTGGAACGGCAAGTAGATACCGCATATAGGAAGGTATAGTGGACTCATATGGAATAACTTTGGGGTTTAAAGAATTGGATGCACAAGCAGTGTTCCCGCTTAGTACAAGTGAAGGCTAGAAAAAGACTGGGAAGCAACCAACTAGAGAGCGACAACAGTCATGAACATGCATTAAAATTAATAAACATTGAGTGCAAGCATGAGTAGGATATAATCCACCATGCACATAAATATTGTAGAGGCTATGTTGATTTTGTTTCAACTACATGCGTGAACATGTGCCAAGTCAAGTCACTCGAATCGTTCAAAGCAGGATACCACCGTAGCATACCACATCACAACCGTTTTAATAGCATGTTGGCACGCAAGATAGACCATTATAAACACCAAGCTAATTAAGCATGGCATCAACAACTATAATCTCTAATTGTCATTGCAAACATGTTTATTCATAATAGGCTGAATCAGGAACGATGAACTAATCATATTTACAAAAACAAGAGAGGTCGAGTTCATACCATCTTATTTCATCTCAATCAGTCCATCATATATCATCATTATTGCCTTTCACTTGCACGACCGAATGATGTGTATAATAATAATAGTGCACGTGCTTTGGACTAAGCTGGAATCTGCAAGCATTTAATTCAAGGGAGAATACAACGTAATATGGGCTCTTGGTTAAATCAACAATAATGCATATGAGAGCCACTTCAACATTTTCATTATGGTCTTCTCCTCTTGACCCCCAAAGAAAAGAAATAAAACTATTTACACGGGAAAGCTCCCAACAAGCAAAAGAAGAACGAGAAATCTTTTTGGGTTTTCTTTTAATTATTACTCCTACAGCATGGAAAGTAAACTAGCTAAAATCTACAACTACTTTTTTTGGTTTTTCTTAAGGTTTTTCAAACACACAAGAAGAAAGCATAAAAAGGGAAATGAACTAGCATGGATAGTACAATGAAAAAGTATGAGCACCGACAACTAGCATGAGTGTGTGAACATAAATGTAATGTCGGTGAGAAATACGTACTCCCCCAAGCTTAGGCTTTTGGCCTAAGTTGGTCTATGGCCACGGCTGGCCTGGCGGATATCCGAAGTTGTAACTGGGGTCGTACTGAGATGCAGTGGCTATTGCATCATGGGCTGCAGCTTGGAGGCGAGCTGCCCTCGTCCTCCTCTCGTACTCATTTGCCTCTTCCCTGGTTATGACATATCTCCCCTTTGCCTGAAAGTCAAAGAGAGTAGGAGCAGGGAGAACAATATTGACAGCGTGACGCCTGTCAAAGATTAGTCGGTACTGGAGAGGCGGTTCATTCCTCTCGACAAACTGATGGCGAACCATAGCATTAAAATCTAGATAAGCAGGAGGCAATTCCATATCATAATCACGAATAGGTATCTCAAGATAATTAGCTAAGCGGGTTGCATAAATTCCGCCAAACAAATCTCCATTTATACTGTTATTATGCAACCTACGTGCAACAATGGCTCCCAAGTTATATTGTTTATCTCCTAACACAGCACTCCTGAGAACGCTGAGATCAGGAACACACATGTGGCAAGCTTCATCCTTACCATTTATGCATCTACCTATGAAGAGAGCAAAATAATGTATAGCAGGAAAATGAATGCTCCCTATGGTAGGTTATGTTATTTCTCTAGATTCCCCTACTGTGATACTAGCAAGAAAATCTCTAAACTCATATTTGCGAGGTTCACTAGGACTACCCCATTGCAGGAGTTTACAAGCAGTACTAAAATCCTCTAGGTCCATGATATAGGATTTATCATAAAGATCAAACAAGACTGTGAGAGAGTTGCGTGAAGATGAAAATCTAAATCTTCTCACAAAGGAATCAGTAAGGTAGTAGTGTTGGAGGCACTTATCTAACACGAAGCCCTACAAATCAGCGTTACGCACATATGCCTCAAATTCCTCCTTAATTCCTGCTCGTACCATGAAGTTTTCTGACGGCCATTCACAAGGCCGCACTTGAGCTTCCCTTGGTGGTTCATGGTACGGCTCACCTATTGCAGGTCTGGGTCCTTGCTTCCTTGAAGAACCACCTTGGAACATCTTTCTAAACATATTTCTTCCTCTGAATTTTTTTTGAAATTTTTAGTAACTTCAAATAAGCGTGAACCAAGCTCAACAAAATTGATAGCAACTACTCCCAGAAGTGCCTAGAGACCATATCATGCATTAGAACTACTTGGGACCAAATAAATTTGACATGCAAGCTCAAGAACAGGGTCACCTAAGCAGCAAAAAATTGCAATAAATAAAGCACTATAATAAAAACTAATTGGACCATTGGAGAAGTCACATACCAAAGAACAATCCCCCAAAGCAGTTTTGTGAGTGGAGCTTTTAGCAAGGAGATGAAAATGGCAGCAAGATGAGCTAGAACTCGTGCTTGAGCTGGTTGATGATTTTTTGGGAGGAAGAAAGAGTGTGTGGGTGCTGGAATAAGTGGAGGGGGGCCACCAGGGGGCCACGAGGCAGGGAGCGCACCCTGGACCCGTGGCCAGGTGCTTGCTCCCCCTGATGTGTTCTCAGTACCAGATATTCTCAAATATTCCAGAAAAAATCATATTTCAATTTCAGGGCATTTGGAGAACTTTTATTTTCAGGGTACCTTTTATTGCACGAATAAATCAGAAAACAGGCAGAAAATATTATTTTTACGTTATTTCAACTAAATAACAAAAAGTAAAAGGAGGGTGCAGAAGGTTGCGCTTTCTAACTTCATCCATCTCATGCTCATCCAAAGGAATCCACTAACAAGGTTGATCAAGTCTTGTTAACAAACTCATTCCGAATCACATGAAACCGGATAAATTTTGAATAACACTAAGTTACCTCAACGGGGATATGCACGTCCCCAATAATAAGAATATCATATCTCTTTTTGACAGTAGCGAGAGGAAATTCAAAACCTCCAAAAATAATCGATGGAATTTTTCCAATAGAGTTGATACTGTGGACTTGAGGTTGTTTCCTCGGAAAGTGTACCGTATGCTCATTACCATTAACATGAAAAGTGACATTTCCTTTGTTGCTATCAATAACAGCCCCTGCAGTATTCAAAAAGGGTCTTC
The DNA here is from genome assembly GCA_032464435.1 of Aegilops umbellulata. Taxonomy (NCBI): domain Eukaryota; kingdom Viridiplantae; phylum Streptophyta; class Magnoliopsida; order Poales; family Poaceae; genus Aegilops; species Aegilops umbellulata. The sequence continues at coordinate 376,246,699 of CP136057.1, forward strand.
CAAGAATAATAGGCATGCAATCGTCCTCGGGAATATCAAGAATAACAAAGTTCGTTAAGATAGTAACGTTTGCAACCACAACAGGCACATCCTCACAAATACCGACAGGTATAGCAGTTGATTTATCAGCCATTTGCAAAGATATTTCAGTAGGTGTCAACTTATTCAAGTCAAGTCTACGATATAAAGAGAGAGGCATAACACTAACACCGGCTCCAAGATCACATAAAGCAGTTTTAACATAGTTTCTTTTAATGGAACATGGTATAGTTGGTACTCCTGGATCTCCTAGTTTCTTTGGTATTCCACCTTTAAAAGTATAATTAGCAAGCATGGTGGAAATTTCAGCTTCCGGTATCTTTCTTTTATTAGTAACAATTTCTTTCATGTATTTAGCATAAGGATTCATTTTGAGCATATCAGTTAATCACATACGCAAAAAGATAGGTCTAATCATTCCAGCAAAGCGCTCAAAATCCTCATCATCCTTTTTCTTGGACGGTTTAGGAGGAAAAGGCATGGATTTTTGAACCCATGGCTCTCTTTCTTTACCATGCTTCCTAGCAACAAAGTCTCTCTTATCATAACGTTGATTCTTTGATTGTGGGTTATCAAGATCAACAGCACGTTCAATCTCTACATCATTATCATTGCTAGGTTGAGCATCAACATGAACATCATCATTAACATTATCATTGGGTTCATGTTCATTACCAGATTGTGTTTCAGCATCAAAAATAGAAATATTATTGGGATTCTCAGGTGTGTCAACAACAGGTTCACTAGAAGCATGCAAAGTCCTATCATTTTTCTTTTTCTTCTTCTTAGAAGGACTAGGTGCATCAACATTAGTTCTCTGAGAATCCTGCTCAATTCTCTTATGGTGGCCCTCAGGATACAAAGGTTCCTGAGTCATTTTACCCCCTCTAGTCATAACTCTAACAGCATTATCATTTTCCTTATTATTTAATTTATTGAGAAAATCATTCTAAGTTTTAAGTAATTGTTCTACTTGAGTGGTAACCATAGAAGCATGTTTACTAATGAGTTTAAGTTCACCTTTAACTCTAGACATATAATCACTGAAGTGTTCAATCATATAAGCATTGCGTTTTAATTGTCTACCAAAATAAGCATTGAAATCTTCTTTCTTAACCATAAAATTATCAAACTCATCTAAGAATTGACTAACAAACTTAGTAGGTGGGATTTCAACTTTATCATATCTATAGAAAGAATTTTCCTTTACTACCTATGTCGGGTTATCAACACCATGTCTTTCTTCAACAGGCGGTAAATTAAGACCATGTATTTCTTCAACACGAGGTAAATTCTTAACATCTTCATATTTAGTACCTTTTTCTTTCATAGATTTCTTTGCGTCTTGCATATCTTCAGGACTGGGAAATAGAACACCCCTTTTCTTCGGAGTTGGCTTAGGACTTGGTTCCAGAAGTGTCCAATTATTTTCATTAGTCAACATATTATTGAGTAGCCTGATCGGCTGTTCTTTCCCTAAAAACACAACCAGCACAACTATCAAGGTGGTCTCTGGAAGCATCGGTTAGTCCATTATAAAAGATATCAAGTATTTCATTTTTCTTAAGAGGATGATCAGGCAAAGCATTAAGTAATTGGAGAATCCTCCCCCAAGCTTGTGGGAGACTCTCTTCTTCAATTTGCACAAAATTATATATTTCCCTTAAAGCAGCTTGTTTCTTATGAGCGGGCAAATATTTAGCAGAGAAGTAGTAAATCATATCCTGGGGACTACGCACACAACCAGGATCAAGAGAATTAAACCATGTCTTAGTATCACCCTTTAATGAGAACGGAAATAATTTAAGGATATAATAGCAGCAAGTTTTCTCATCATTAGTGAACAGGGTGGCTATATCATTTAATTTAGTAAGATGTGCCACAACAGTTTCAGATTCATAGCCATAGAAAGGATTAGTGAGGGAGTCCTGGATTAGGGGGTGTTCGGATAGCCGAACTATATCTTCAGCCAGACTCCAGGACTATGAAGATACAAGATTGAAGACTTCGTCCCGTGTCCGGAAGGTTCTTTCCTTGGCGTGGAAGGCAAGCTAGGCGTGCGGATATTCAAGATCTCCTACCAATGTAACCGACTCTGTGTAACCCTAACCCTATTTGGTGTCTATATAAACCGGAGGGTTGTAGTCCGTAGGACGAACACATCATAACCATCATCATACCCATAGGCTAGCTTCTAGGGTTTAACCTCCTTGATCTCGTGGTAGATCTACTCTTGTACTACCCATATCATCAATATTAATCTAGCAGGAGTAGGGTTTTACCTCCATCGAGAGGGCCCGAACCTGGGTAAAATAAAGTGTCCCTTGTCTCCTGTTACCATCCGACCTTGACGCACAGATCGGGACCCCCTACCCGAGATCCGACGGTTTTGACACCGACAATTAGATTCAACCAAAGTAATTATATCAGGATCGACAGAGAAATCATAATCCTTATCAGTAACAAAGATTGGTGAAGTAGCAAAAGCAGGGTCATATTTCATTCTAGCATTCAAAGATTTTTCTTTCAACTTAGCTAATAATTTCTTAAGATCACTTCTATCATTGCAAGCAAGAAAGTCTCTAGCAGTTTCTTCATCCATAACATAACCCTCAGGCACAACAGGCAATTCATATTTAGGGGGAGAATCTTCATCATCACTTTCATCAATATTATCAGTTTCAATAATTTCATTCTCTCTAGCCCTAGCAAGTTGTTCATCCAGAAATTCACCTACTGGCACAGTATTATCAAGCATAGAAGTAGTTTCATCATAAGTATCATGCATAGAAGAAGTGGCATCATCAATAACATGCGACATATCAGAATTAATAGCAGAAGCAGGTTTAGGTGTCGCAAGTTTACTCAAAACAGAAGGTGAATCAAGTGCAGAGCTAGATGGCAGTTCCTTACCTCCCCTCGTAGTTGAGGGATAAATTTTGGTTTTCTCGTCTTTCAAGTTCCTCATAGTGACCAGCAGATATAAATCCCAAGTGACTCAAAGAATAAAGCTATGCTCCCCGGCAACAGCGCCAGAAAATAGTCTTGATAACCCACAAGTATAGGGGATCGCAATAGTTTTCGAGGGTAGAGTATTCAACCCAAATTTATTGATTCGACACAAGGGGAGCCAAAGAATATTCTCAAGTATTAGCAGTTGAGTTGTCAATTCAACCACACCTGGATAACTTAATATCTACAGCAAAGTAGTAGCAAAGTAGTATGATAGTAACGGTAGCAGTGGCAAAGGTAACAATAGCAGTGTTGTAGTGATTGTAACAGTGGCAACGGTAAAGTAACTAAGCAGAGAGCAATATGTGAAAAGCTCGCAGGCATTGGATCGGTGATGGATAATTATGTCGGATGCGATTATTCATGCAACATCTATAACATAGGGTGACACAGAACTAGCTCCAATTCATCAATGTAATGTAGGCATGTATTCCGAATATAGTCATACGTGCTTATGGAAAAGAACTTGCATGACATCTTTTGTCCTACCCTCCCGTGGCAGCGGGGTCCTATTGGAAACTAAGGGATATTAAGGCATCCTTTTAATAGAGTACCGGACCAAAGCATTAACACATAGTGAATACATGAACTCCTCAAACTATGGTCATCACAGGGAGTGATCCCAATTATTGTCACTTCGGGGTTGCCAGATCATAACACATAGTAGGTGACTATAGACTTGCAAGATAGGATCAAGAACTCACATATATTCATGCAAACATAATAGGTTCATATCTGAAATCATGGCACTCGGGCCCTAGTGACAAGCATTAAGCATAGCAAAGTCATAGCAACATCAATCTCAGAACATAAGGGATACTAGGGATCAAACACTAACAAAACTAACTCGATTACATGATAAATATCATCCAACCCATCACCGTCCAGCAAGCCACCGATGGAATTACTCACGCACAGTGGTGAGCATCATGAAATTGGTGATGGAGGATGGTTGATGATGACGACGGCCACGGATTCCCCTCTCCGGAGCCCCAAACAGACTCAAGATTAGGGCTTGGCAACGGCTCCGCATCGTAAAACGCAATGAATCCTTCTCTCTAATTTTTTTGTCCCCGAACATGAATATATGGAGTTGGAGTTGAGGTCAGTGGAGCACCAGGGGGCCCACGAGGCAGGGGGTGTGCCTAGGGGGGCAGACGCGCCTCCCACCCTCATGGACAGGGTGTGGGCCCCCTGGCCTTGATTCTTTCGCCAGTATTTTTTATTAATTCCAAAATAATTATCCGTTGATTTTCAGGTCATTCCGAGAACTTTTATTTCTGCACAAAGATAACACCATGGCAATTCTACTGAAAACAGCATCAGTCCGGGTTAGTTCCATTCAAATCATGCAAGTTAGAGTCCAAAACAAGGGCAAAAGTGTTTGGAAAAGTAGATACGACGGAGACGTATCAGACGTGGCCTGATATAGAGGTGTCGCACACCCCCTCTGCTTCACTGATGAAGTAATGGAGCATGAATTCCCAGAAGGGTTTAAACCCGTGAATATCGAATCATATGATGGAGCAACAGATCCTGCGGTATGGATTGAGGATTTTCTTCTCCATATTCATATGGCCCGTGGTGATGACCTTCATGCCATCAAATACCTCCCACTAAAACTCAAGGGACCAACTCAGCACTGCTCTATCAGGATACAGTACGCATGGGCATTGATCCCTCAAGGATCAAGCCCACGAAAACTACCTTTAAAGGAATCATACCAGGTGTAGAGGCCCGCTGTACGGGCTCAATCACATTGGAGGTTGTCTTTGGATCCCCGGGCAACTTCCGAAGCGAAGAGTTGATCTTCGATATCGTCCCCTTTCGCAGCGGCTATCATGCATTGCTCGGACGAACCGCATTTGCTTGATTCAATGCGGTGCCACACTATGCTTATCTCAAGCTCAAGATGCCCGGACCATGCGGTGTCATAATAGTTAATGGAAACGGAGCGCTCCCTCCTTACCGAGGAGCACACTGCTGCCCTAGCAGCAGAAGTACAGAGTGGCCTTTTCAAGCAGAACCTTAATTCGGCAGCCAAGCTCCCGGACACTGTCAAACGAGTCCGGACTACTCTGCAGCAGGACAGTCTAGCTTGTCAAGAGCTCGACTAGCAATTTGGCCTCCGTCCCAGTCCCGACCAAACGACGGCGTTCGTACCGCGCGTACATAACTACGCACTCAAAATACCATGGGCATAGATGGAGGCATAACTAGATTGTGGTCCATAATACGGCTCGACCTCCCTTGGACACACATACTTTCACATTTTCTTTCTTTTCCTTTTCAGGTTTCTTTTCCACAGGCCTTTCTTAATGACCTGATCATCGGTCCTTTCGAAGGATAGATACACCAAGACGGCAAGAAGCATTGACGTATAAGGGAACCTCTAGGTGGTCTTTTCGACGATCACTCTACCTGTTTTCAGGGCCCGCACGCAGCTCTCCCTTGGTCGTGGCATGTTACATAGCCATGTTGATTATCGCACTACTTGTACAAATACGCTTTGACGTACTAATCAAACTATAATGGAAACAGTCTGCGGCCCAACTTACGTGGCACTAGCATACTACTTCATTTTATTTCACTATTCTAATCAATTGCACTCGTACACTTTGGTACGCTTTAATTCGCCAGGGGCTTCATTATGTTCCATACTACGGCAACAAAGTCGGAACACTTTTACAGTACAGTTCGGCACCTCGAATTTTAGCATTATATGCATTCGCTCGGAATCATGTCTTTGGTCAATAGTTGGGTTGCCCGGCTCCTGTGCTTACCACCTTACGTTCCGCTCTATCGGCTAGGGTAGTAAAGGGAGAACTACTACGATTGTGTCTTGGTTTATCCGGATGAGCACCTCGGTAGAGAAAGTCGAAAACTGACTATCATGATGTGGCATTAGCCGGTCAGTTTTTTGAAGGTTACAAATCTTTTGCGATTTTTTCCCACATTATGCGACGAATCAGTCTTTACCCGATCAGGTGTCTACAGCACTCTAGTTCGGACTCATGAATACTAGGGGCTGCGCCTAAATTTCTATTGTCAAACTCCTATGGCTAAGTAAGGGTGATAAAGCCACATAGTCTGATTGTCTGGTTCGTTGCGCTAAACACCTCCTTCAAGGACCAAACCTTTGGATCAAGAGTGTTTAGATTCAATCCCGAACACCCCTGTACTACCTACGCGGGGGCTGAAGTCGACGACTAGCCAACTCTCAGATTTAATAAAAACGGCTGCACAGGAGGTAAAATTTCAAAAAATAAACAAGCATTATATTACATATCAGCTATGTTTCCTACTACAGGACAGGATAACATGAATGTATTCATTCAAAAATAATGTCCTTCGCACATTGCTCTGCTACAATGCGGGATCCCTCTAGGACATCGTCAAAATATCGCCCGGGCGTGCGGTGCTCCTTGCCCTCGGGCGGTCCCTCGGTCGCGAGCTTGACAGCATTCATCTTCGCCCACTGCACCTTGACACGGGCGAAGGTCATCCGCGCACCTTCGATACAGACCGACCGCTTGGTGGGGTCAAGCCGGGGGCAGGCATTGACCAGCCGCTTCACGAGCCTGAAATAGCTGCTGGGTATGGCTTCAGCCCGCCACAGCCGGATTGTCAAGTCCTTCATGGCCAGTTCGGCCACCCTATGCAGTTTGACCAGCTGTTTTAGTGTAGGATCGAAAGTATGTCTAGAGGGGTGTCGGTGTCAAAACCGGCGGATCTCGGGTAGGGGGTCCCGATCTATGCGTCAAGGTCGGATGGTAACAGGAGACAAGGGGCACTTTATTTTACCCAGGTTCGGGCCCTCTCGATGGAGGTAAAACCCTACTCCTGCTAGATTAATATTGATGATATGGGTAGTACAAGAGTAGATCTACCACGAGATCAAGGAGGCTAAACCCTAGAAGCTAGCCTATGGGTATGATGATGGTTATGATGTGTTCGTCCTACGGACTACAACCCTTCAGTTTATATAGGCACCGGATAGGGTTAGGGTTACACAGAGTCGGTTACATTGGTAGGAGATCTCGAATATCCGCACGCCTAGATCGCCTTCCACGCCAAGGAAAGAACCTTCCGGACACGGGATGAAGTCTTCAATCTTGTATCTTCATAGTCCTGGAGTCCGGCTGAAGATATAGTTCGGCTATCCGAACACCCCCTAATCCAGGACTCCCTCAGTAGCCCCTGAACCAGGCTTCAATGACGACGAGTCCGGCGCGCAAATTGTCTTCGGCATTGCAAGGCGGGTTCCTCCTCCAAATTCTTCAAGAAGATAATAAACACCAACAAATAGTGTCTGGCTCTGCAAAACAAGTTTCCACGTATTGCCATATAGAGAATAATACAAACACAAATCAAATCTGCTGACGTATTCCGCAGTGCATCATAACACTGCGACCAAGCCTTCTGTATGGATTATTTTTTGTTGTTCCACCGCAGCACATTCAACGAGGCGGTTTCCTTGGCACGTCTTGTCGAAGCAGAGATCGTGTGCCCCTTTTAACGGGATTCTCATTAATGCGGACGTGGGTAACCCAACCGCGCCATTTACCACGGCGTGTGAGCGGCAAGCAGTTTTATTAGGTAGGTGGGGACGCATAACGGCATCAGCCTATATAAGGGGATAAAGATCCACCTCTTTCACCTACGCCTTCTTCCTCCTTTGCCCATCCATCTCCTGCGCACTCAAGCTCCAACGCCCAAGTTCGCTCTTTCTTCCCCAACCTGCTCCAGCGATGTCCGGAGCGGGTGGCAAGTGGATGGCTTCCTCCGTTACGGAGGGTCAAATCAAAAAGCTTAGGAAGGCCGTATATCTGTCCAAGGACATCCCGCACCAGCTTCCCGAGGCGGGGCAGCTTCTTCCCACCCCAGGGCCCCATGAGAGGGTAGTTTTTCTCCCCCATTTCCTCCGCGGACTGGGTTTTCCACTTCACCCTTTTGTCCGGGGGCTCATGTTCTACTACGGCCTGGACTTCCACGATCTGGCCCCGAACTTTATCCTTAATATCTCGGCGTTTATCATCGTGTCTGAGGCCTTTCTCCGCATCCGCCCCCACTTTGGCCTCTGGCTCCAGACCTTCAACGTCAAGCCCAAGGTGGTGTCCGGCACCCAGGCGGAGTGCGGAGGTGCTATGGCCGGCAAAATGGCCAACGCACTCTGGTTCGATGGCTCCTTTGTGGAGTCCTTAAAGGGGTGGCAGGCAGGGTGGTTTTACATCACCGAGCCACGCGACTCGAAATGGGTCGCGTCCCCTGAGTTCTGATCCGGACCCCCCACGCGGCTCATGTCCTGGAAAGAGACGGGCCTATCGTGGGGCAACGAAGAAGAAGTGACCGGACTGCAAACTTGCATCCGATCCCTGATGAACAAGCCCATCCGGCATGTCAACATCATCCAGGTCATGTTCGTTCGCCGGATCCTCCCGTGCCAAGAACGGGAGTTCACTTTGTGGGAATTCGACCCGTCGCAGCACCAAACCCTCAATAGGCTCTTCGACACGATGTATGAAGACGTCTGGAAGGTGCTAACCAAAGGCGCCGAGTGCCCCACATCCGCTTCCGAGGACCGCGGATACAGCTCGCAGCGCAACGCTGGCGAGGTAAGCTATTTATACCTTTCACAGGTTCGTTAAGCTTTTCTACATAGATTAACTCTATGTGGGATCTAAAAACTCCCTTTGCCTTTGACAGGCGTGGCTGAAGATAGCCAGACCAATCAACTGTTCGGCTCCTCTGCCCGAAGACCCAGCCCAGCTCTCTTAGAGAAGCTGCTGGCTCCGGCGCCCTATGTGGTGCCGGAGAAGGTCAAGAAGAAGAAGACCACTGGGACTCGAAAGAGTGCCCGCAATGTGGTGGTGTCGAGCTCGTCATCTGGCGAATCTGCGACGCCCTCCTCTCGTGAAAACGAGGAGGAGGAACAAGGAAGCTCTCCCCCTCCATCGAGGGGAGCGAAAAAGAAGAAGGCTGCCCCAACAGGGGAGGCCGAGGGGTCAAGGAAAAGGAAGACCCCTCCGCCGGACTACTCCCCCAACGCCGAAGAGGGCGGAAAGGAGTGGCCGGACAGAACCAAGCGCCCGGCGACATCGTAAGTATTCACATACCAGAATGACTCATAGTATCTTCAAGTGCGCATCTTACCCTAATGTCGAATGCTATTTGCGCAGCCCGCCCCGAGCCGCACTCGATGATTCATCGAGCGGCTCCCTGGATTCGTCGGACATGAACTCTGTCCCGCCCGCAGTCTCCCCCAGCGGGGCGGACGACGCCAAAGTGGCGTCCCGCCGAACAGGGCAGGAGGAGGTGGTCCTAGAGGAGCCGCAAGGCAATCCTCGGGACCCCGGGAGTAAAGGGGATGAAACCCCCCAGAGCTCCCATTCCGGCTTTGTGCCGGACACCGCGCCAGACTCAACCGTCCTGGCTCGCGGTGGGCTAACTCCTTCCAAGAGGAGTAAGCCGTCTGAGCCGGCGACCTCTGTCCAACCAGAGGCGCCGGATAGTCTGTTGGAGGCGCTTGAAGGCGCCACCATCGACGAGGAGCACCGTACTATTATGAGTGCGGTGTTCCAAAGGGTTCAGTCCGCCAAGAGCGGACTGAATGAAGCTTGCGCTAGCCTTCTAACAGGCTTCCAGGTAAGCAAAAAAAATGCTAAATTCATTACCGCGTAGACAGTAGCCCCTGATGCTCTGTTCGGTGTTCGGAAAGAAAAGCCGAATAGAGGATCCAACAATTTTCGCAGGAGTCTAATAAAAAGTCTAATATGCGTATGCAGGCTTCCCTGCTGTCCACCGCCGCACTGACTACGCAGGTGGAAGTCCTGAAGAAGGACCTCGAGCGGTCCGAGCAAGAGCTCGGCCTTGCCAAAAGGCAGCTCGTGGAAAAGGAAGGTAAGAAATACCCCTTAGAAGAAAAATGAAAAAAAGAGTGGTGCCTATAGAGAGGCTTGATTGCAAAAAGAAATAACAGGATTATACTGCTTATTGTAGGGGCCACAACCGAGGTGGCAACCCTGAAGCAGGCGCTGGCTGAGGCCGAGAGGAAAGCGGCCGAGGAGCGCGCCGAGCGAGAAAAGCTTGGGGTCCAAGTCGGCGAGGTGCAGCAAGAGCTGCAAGCTCTCATGAAGAAACGTGAGGGTTTGGAGCTTGAGGCAAAAACACAAGCATCCAAGCTCGCGTCGGCTGTTGAGACCACCAAGAGTGCCAAGGCCGAAGCCCAAAAGGCCCTCCAAGAGTTGGAGGATGTGAAAAAGATAGCAGCGGGTAAGGCATTCTTAATGCAAAGTAGGAATATAAAGGTGAAATACCTATTACTTACCCGAATCCGGAGTTCTCCAGGGGCGTTCTTCGATCTTCCCCGCAGCGCATCCGACGCCGCCGCATTCTACCAAGCTGAAGAGGACAGCTCGACGGAGAGTGTGTTCTGGTCTCAGTATTCTGAGGCCGGACACCCTTTGCCCTTAAGCGATCAGCTGAAGCAGCTGGCCGAGCTCCACAAGGCGGCCGAACAGGCCATGAAGGGCTTACTAGTTCGGCTGTGGCCTAGAGAGGCCCTGCCTGGGAGCTACTTCGGGCTGGTGCGGCGGCTGGTGGAGGCCTGTCCACGGCTTGAGGTCATCAAGCGCTCCGTCTGCATAGAAGGTGCCCGGAGGGCCCTTGCCCGTGTAAGGGTACACTGGGGCAAGCTGGACGGAGAGAAGCTGGTGAAGGACGGGCCACCGCAGGGGAAGGAGCATCGCAAGCCCGAGAACTACTACAAGGAAGTTCTTGCTGGAGCTTGCCTTGTCGCGGATGAGTGTGCCAAACATGTAATATTTCAATGAACTCGCTTGTTTGTATCATGTGCGCTGAAAACTTGTTCATATGCGCTTAAGCAATGCTTTCTGAATTTAAAATATTATTTTCTGTGCGGCCGTTTATCAATAACTGAGAGATGGCGAGTCGTCGGCTTCTGCCCCCATGCAACTAGTGCTGGGGTGTTCGGGATAAACCTGAGGGCTCTTGTTCCCATAGTTGGGTCCTTCGAGGGAGGCGCTCAGCACAACGAACCAGGCAATCAGACTATAATGCTTGAACACTCTCACTTAGCCATAGAACGTTATAATTTTAAATTTCGGTGAAGCCCCTAGTTCGGAAGGCCGAATTCGGGGCACTATCCACGCCTTTAGCCGGACTTAACCAGCTCTCCGCTCGAAGCGGCATAAGCCTTTAGGGACTCGAAAAACCTCTCGAACAGCGACCGGTCTCGCGCCTTATCATGACAGTCTGTTTTAGCTTTCTCCACTGAGGTGCTCACCCACCTGATCTGGGGCACAATCGCAGTGGTTCTCCTAGTGCTACCTTAGCCGATAGAGCGGAACGTAAGGCACCAAAACATAGGAGCCGGGCAAACCCAACATATGACCAAAATCATGACTCGGAGCCGATGCATATAATGCTATAAGTTCGGGGTGCCGCACTTGTGAAAGTGGACGGACTTCTCACACCAGATAGAAGGGTAATAAAGCCCCTGGCGTGGTTTGCCGTACCATGGTGTACGGGTGCGATCATGTTATTTGAGTAAACATATGTATATTAAAAGAAGATAATGCAAAAAATAGACGAAAAGCTATGCATTATTTATGAGGAGGCTGTTTATTCAAGCCGAACGATACAAGTAGTGCGAAAAAAAATTAGACTATTTAAAATGTCCTGACCAGGCGCAGGACGCGGAATTTAGAAACAGATATATCGCTCAAAATAGAGACCACCTGAGAGTTCCATGATGAGGCGTTGTTTTGTCTGCTTTCCTGGGTCCTGTATCGTCTGTGCGGCAGTGAGGCCGAACACTGTATCCAGAGTATGGAGTCCTGAAAGAAAAGAAGAACCCGACAGCCCCTAGTACGTTTGACGCCGTATTGTTGGCATGCCGTTTTATCTGCCCCTTCCCCTATGCCCATGGGATTGTAAGGGCGTAATTGTGTACTCGAGGTACTAGCTCTGCTATGTAGCGATGGCTGGGGTTGGGGCTGTATTGCTACGCGTGCTCTGAACGCGCCAGTCGGTCTTGCTGCGGGTTACTCCAGGCGCGTTTTGCTTTGTCCTGCTTTGTAGCGGCCGGACTCGAGAGCTGCCTTAACAGGCTGCTTTGTACCTCTGCTGCGAGGGCCACCGTGTGTTCCTCCGTACGGATGGAGCGTTCGATGTTTCCGCTGACCGTGATTACACCTCGAGGGCGTGGCATCTTGAGCTTGAGATATGCGTAGTGCGGCACCGCATTGAATTTAGCGAATGCGGTTCGTCCAAGCAGAGCATGATAGCCACTGCGGAACGGAACTATGTCGAAGATTAACTCTTCGCTTCGGAAGTTGTCCGGAGATCCGAAGACCACATCAAGTGTTATGGAGCCTATGCAATTGGCCTCTACACCTGGGATGACGCCTTTAAAGGTCGTCCTTGTGGGCCTGATCCTTGATGAATCTATGCCCATTTTCCGCACTGTATCCTGGTAGAGCAGGTTCAGGCTACTGCCGCCGTCCATGAGGACTCTTGTAAGGTGAAATCCATCAACGATTGGGTCAAGAACCAATGCGGCGAAACCGCCGTGACGGATGCTAGTGGGGTGGTCCCTTCGATCGAAGGTGATCGGGCAAGAGGACCACGGGTTGAACTTTGGGGCGACTGGCTCCATCGCGTATACGTCCCGTAGCGCACGCTTCCTCTCCCGCTTGGGAATATGAGTCGCGTATATCATGTTTACCATCCGCACTTGTGGGGGAAACCCCTTCTGTCCATTGTTGTTCGGCGGCCTGGGCTCCTCTTCGTCATCGCTGTCTAGCCCCTTGTTTTTGTTTTCGGCTCTTAACTTGCCTGCCCGCTTGAACACCCAACAATCCCTGTTGGTGTGATTGGCTGGCCTTTGGGGGGTGCCGTGAATCTGGCACGAGCGGTCGAGTATTCGGTCCAAACTGGACGGGCCCTGGGTATTCTTTTTGAATGGCTTTTTCTGCTGACCGGATTTATGGCCTCTGAATCCGGCGTTTACTGCCGTATCTTCATTGCTGTCGCTGCTGACGCGGCATTTCTGTTTATTCCGTCGCGACCTGCCATTTTTGTCCTTGGTATCTGAATTACCTTGCTTCTTCGATAAGTTGTTGCTGCGAGCTAGCCAGCTATCTTCGCCCGCGCAAAAGCGGGTCATGAGTGTCGTGAGGGCTGCCATGGATTTCGGCTTTTCCTGTCCCAGGTGCCGGGCAAGCCACTCGTCACGGATGTTATGCTTGAAGGCTGCTAAGGCCTGTGCATCCGGACAATCGACTATCTGATTTTTCTTTGTTAGGAACCGTGTCCAGAATTGCCTGGCCGATTCTTCTGGCTGCTGGATTATGTGGCTTAGGTCGTCGGCGTCCGGTGGCCGTACGTAGGTCCCCTGGAAGTTGTCGAGGAATGCGGCCTCCAAGTCCTCCCAAGAGCCGATCGAATCTGTGGGGAGGCTGTTAAGCCAGTGCCGGGCTGGTCCCGTAAGCTTAAGGGGTAAATATTTGATGGCGTGCAAATCATCGCCACGTGCCATGTGGATGTGGAGGAGATAGTCCTCAATCCATACTGCCGGATCTGTCGTACCATCGTACGACTCGATGTTGACGGGTTTAAAACCCTCTGGGACTCTATGATCCATTACTTCGTCTGTGAAGCATAGTGGGTGTGCGGCGCCCCTGTACTGGGCTATGTCTCGACGCAGTTCGGAGGAGCTGTGCCTGTTGTGTTCGGCCCGGCCGGATTTATTGTGTCCGGAGTGAAAGCTATCACGTGCCGTCGGGCGTCCGCGCGATCCATAGATCGATCTTGTTTGCCTTGCTTTGTCCTCCAGGACGTCTCGCAGGTCTGGTTCATGTTCCCGTGCCTTAGTAAAGCGGCTGCGGGGCATGGCTTGTTTGGATGTTCGACAGGCTTCTCTGTCACGGCCGCGAGGTGGCCGATCTGCCATGTCTTGGGCTTCCTCCTCTGATTGGGGTAGCGGCCTGCGCTTAGGATAGTTTTTGGAGGGGTGTCCGAGCTCATGCTCTTCGGCCACAAGGACTTCAGTCCATCTGTCAGCTAGCAAATCTTGATCAGCTCTAAGCTGTTGTTGCTTTTTCTTTAGGCTGTTCGCCGTGGATAAAAGCCTGCGTTGAAAGCGCTCTTGTTCGGCGGGGTCTGATGGTACGATGAATTCATCGTCGCCGAGGCTTGCCTCGCCTTCGGAGGGAGGCATGTAGTTATCGTCCTCGACCTCTCACTCTACCGCCCTCTCATGAGGGCGGTCTTCTCCATCTTCCTGTGCCGAATCCTACTGGTTTTGGTGTTCTTCGGCGCTGTCCGGGGTAGTATTATCTCCCGTGCCAGAATCACCATTTCTGCTGTGGCGGGATTTGGAGCGGCGCCGCTGACGTCGGCGTTTTGGAGGCTTTTTCGAAGTGCCATCCTCCGTTGTTCCATCGCCATCTCCATCTTTTGGAGCATCCACCATGTATATGCCGTATGACGAGGTGGCGGTCCAGCGCCCTACAGGTGCTGGTTCCTGCTCGTCTCCTCCTTCGTCGTCCATACCGTCGAAGTCTTCGGAGCCGAAGTCGAGCATGTCGGATATATCGTCGACAGTGGCTATTAAGTGGGCGGTGGGTGGGCTTTGAATTTCTTCGTCGTCCGAATTGAAGGAAATATGCCCTAGAGGCAATAATAAAGTTATTATTTATTTCCTTACATATCATGATAAATGTTTATTATTCATGCTAGAATTGTATCAACTGGAAACATAATACATGTGTGAATACATAGACAAACAGAGTGTCACTAGTATGCCTCTACTTGACTAGCTCATTAATCAAAGATGGTTATGTTTCCTAACCATGAACAAAGTGTTGTTATTTGATTAACGAGATCACATCATTAGTTGAATGATCTGATTGACATGACCCATTTCATTAGCATAGCACCCGATCGTTTAGTATGTTGCTATTGCTTTTATCCATGACTTATACATGTTCCTTTAAACTATGAGATTATGCAACTCCCGTTTACCGTAGGAACACTTTGTGTGCTACCAAACGTCACAACGTAACTGGGTGATTATAAAGGTGCTCTACAGGTGTCTCCGAAGGTACATGTTGGGTTGGCGTATTTCGAGATTAGGATTTGTCACTCCGATTGTCGGAGAGGTATCTCAGGGCCTTCTCGGTAATGCACATCACATAAAGCCTTGCAAGCATTGCAACCAATGAGTTAGTTGCGAGATGATGTATTAAGGAACGAGTAAAGAGACTTGCCAGTAACGAGATTGAACTAGGTATTGGATACCGACGATCGAATCTCGGGCAAGTAACATACCGATGACAAAGGGAACAACGTATGTTGTTATGCGGTCTGACCGATAAAGATCTTCGTAGAATATGTAGGAGCCAATATGGGCATCCAGGTCCCGCTATTGGTTATTGACCAGAGACGTGTCTCGGTCATGTCTACATTGTTCTCGAACCGTAGGGTCCGCACGCTTAACGTTACGATGACAGTTATTATGAGTTTATGCATTTTGATGTACCGAAGGAGTTCGGAGTCCCGGATGTGATCACGGACATGACGAGGAGTCTCGAAATGGTCGAGACGTAAAGAATGATATATTGGAAGCCTATGTTTGGACATCGGATGCATTCCAGGTGAAATCAGGATTTTACCGGAATACCGGGAGGGTTACCGGAACCCCCCGGGGGCATAATGGGCCAACATGGGCCTTGGAGGAGAGGTGAGAGGGCTGCCCTCATGGGCTGCGTGCCTCCCCCCTTCCCCTAGTCCTATTAGGACTAGGAGAGGTGGGCGCCCCCTCTCTCTCTCTCTCCCCCTTGGAGAATCCTAGTCCAACTAGAATTGGGGGGGGGGGGGGAATCCTACTCCCAGAGGGAGTAGGACTCTCCTGGCGCGCCAGGCTTGGCCGGCCAGCCCCTCCCCCTTGGCTCCTTTATATACAGGGGCAGGGGGCACCCCAGACACACACAATTGATCATTGAGATCTTTCCTTAGCCGTGTGCGGTGCCCCCTTCCACCAAATTCCACCTCGGTCATATCATTGCAGTGCTTAGGCGAAGCCCTACGCCGGTAACTCATCAAGATCGTCACCACGCCGTCGTGCTGATGGAACTCTTCCCCGACGCTTTGCTGGATCGGAGCCCGGGGATCGTCATCGAGCTGAACGTGTGCCAAGAACTCGGAGGTGCCGGAGTAACGGTGCTGTGATCGGTTGGATCGCGAGGAGAACGTACGACTACTTCCTCTACGTTGTGTCAATGCTTCCGCTTCGGTCTACGAGGGTACGTAGACAACACTCTCCCCTCTCGTTGCTATGCATCACCATGATCTTGCGTGTGCGTAGGAAAATTTTTGAAATTACTACGTTCCCCAACAGTGGCATCCGAGCCTAGGTTTTTATGGTTTGATGTTATTTGCACGAGTAGAACACAAGTGAGTTGTGGACGATACAAGTCATACTGCCTACCAGCATGTCATACTTTGGTTCAGCGGTATTGTTGGACGAGACGATCCGGACCAACCTTACGCGTACTCTTACGCGAGACCGGTTCCCTCGACGTGCTTTGCACATAGATGGCTTGCGGAAGACTGTCTCTCCAACTTTAGTTGAACCGAGTGTGGCTACGCCCGGTCCTTGAGAAGGTTAAAACGGAGTCTATTTGACAAACTATCGTTGTGGTTTTGATGCGTAGGTAAGATGAGTTCTTGCTTAAGCCCGTAGCAGCCACGTAAAACTTGCAACAACAAAGTAGAGGACGTCTAACTTGTTTTTGCAGGGCATGTTGTGATGTGATATGGTCAAGACATGATGCTAAAATTTTATTGTATGAGATGATCATGTTTTGTAACCGAGTTATCGGCAACTGGCAGGAGCCATATGGTTGTCGCTTTATTGTATGCAATGCAATCGCGATGTAATGCTTTACTTTATTACTAAGCGGTAGTGATAGTCGTGGAAGCATAAGATTGGCGATACGACAACGATGCTGCGATGAAGATCAAGGTGTCGCACCGGTGACGATGGTGATCATGACGGTGCTTCGAAGATGGAGATCACAAGCACGAGATGATGATGGCCATATCATATCACTTATATTGATTGCATGTGATGTTTATCCTTTTGTGCATCTTATCTTGCTTTGATTGACGGTAGCATTATAAGATGATCTCTCACTAAATTATCAAGAAGTGTTCTCCCTGAGTATGCACCGTTGCGAAAGTTCTTCGTGCTGAGACACCACGTGATGATCGGGTGTGATAGGCTCTACGTTCAAATACAACGGGTGCAAAACAGTTGCACACGCGGAATACTCAGGTTTAACTTGACGAGCCTAGCATATAACAGATATGGCCTCGGAACACGGAGACCGAAAGGTCGAGCGTGAATCATATAGTAGATATGATCAACATAGTGATGTTCACCATTGAAACTACTCCATCTCACGTGATGATCGGACATGGTTTAGTTGATTTGGATCACGTGATCACTTAGAGGATTAGAGGGATGTCTATCTAAGTGGGAGTTCTTAAGTAATATGATTAATTGAACTTAAATTTATCATGAACTTAGTACCTGATAGTATCTTGCTTGTCTATGTTGTGTAGATAGATGGCTCGTGCTGTTGTTTCGTTGAATTTTAATGCATTCCTTGAGAAAGCAAAGTTGAAAGATGATGGTAGCAATTACATGGACTGGGTCCGTAACTTGAGGATTATCCTCATTGCTGCACAGAAGAATTACGTCCTGGAAGCACCGCTAGGTGCCAGGCCTGGTGCAAGAGCTACGCCAGATGTTGTGAACGTCTGGCAAAGCAAAGCTGATGACTACTCTATAGTTCAGTGTGCCATGCTTTACGGCTTAGAACCGGGACTTCAACGACGTTTTGAACACCATGGAGCATATGAGATGTTCCAGGAGTTGAAGTTAATATTTCAAACAAATGCCCGGATTGAGAGATATGAAGTCTCAAATAAGTTCTATAGCTGTAAAATGGAGGAGAACGGTTCTGTCAGTGAGCATATACTCAGAATGTCTGGGTATAACAATCACTTGATTCAACTGGGAGTTAATCTTCCGGATGATTGCGTCATTGACAGAATTCTCCAATCACTGCCACCAAGCTACAAGAGCTTCGTGATGAACTATAATATGCAAGGGATGACCAAAACTATGCCCGAGCTCTTCGCGATGCTGAAAGCCGCGGAGGTAGAAATCAAAAAGGAGCATCAAGTGCTGATGGTTAACAAAACCACTAGTTTCAAGAAAAAGGGCAAAGGGAAGAAAAAGGGGAACTTCAAAAAGAACAGCAAGCAAGTTGCTAATCAAGAGAAGAAACCCAAGTCTGGACCTAAGCCTGAAACTGAGTGCTTCTATTGCAAGCAGACTGGTCACTGGAAGCGGAACTGCCCCAAGTATTTGGCGGATAAGAAGGATGGCAAGGTTAACAAAGGTATATATGATATACATGTTATTGATGTGTACCTTACTAATTCTCGCAGTAGCACCTGGGTATTTGATACTGGTTCTGTTGCTAATATTTGCAACTCAAAACAGGGGCTACGGATTAAGCGAAGATTGGCTAAGGACGAGGTGACGATGCGCGTGGGAAATGGTTCCAAAGTCGATGTGATCGCGGTCGGCACGCTACCTCTACATCTACCTTCGGGATTAATATTAGATCTAAATAATTGTTATTTAGTACCAGCGTTGAGCATGAACATTATATCTGGATCTTGTTTGATGCGAGACGGTTATTCATTTAAATCAGAGAATAATGGTTGTTCTATTTATATGAGTAATATCTTTTATGGTCATGCACCATTAAAGAATGGTTTTTTCTTACTTAATCTCGATAGTAGTGATACACATATTCATAATGTTGAAGCCAAAAGTTGCAGAGTTGATAATGATAGTGCAACTTATTTGTGGCACTGCCGTTTAGGTCATATCGGTGTAAAACGCATGAAGAAACTCCATACTGATGGACTTTTGGAGTCACTTGATTATGAATCACTTGGCACTTGCGAACCGTGCCTTATGGGCAAGATGACTAAAACACCGTTCTCCGGTACTATGGAGAGAGCAACAGATTTATTGGAAATCATACATACTGATGTATGTGGTCCAATGAATGTTGAGGCTCGTGGCGGATATCGTTATTTTCTCACCTTCACTGATGATTTAAGCAGATATGGGTATATCTACTTAATGAAACACAAGTCTGAAACATTTGAAAAGTTCAAAGAATTTCAGAGTGAAGTGGAAAATCATCGTAACAAGAAAATAAAGTTTCTACGATCTGATCGTGGAGGAGAATATTTGAGTTACGAGTTTGGTCTACATTTGAAACAATGCGGAATAGTTTCGCAACTCACGCCACCCGGAACACCACAACATAATGGTGTGTCCGAACGTCGTAATCGTACTTTACTGGATATGGTGCGATCTATGATGTCTCTTACCGATTTACCGCTATCTTTTTGGGGTTATGCTTTAGAGACGGCCGCATTCACGTTAAATAGGGCACCATCAAAATCCGTTGAGACGACGCCTTATGAACTGTGGTTTGGCAAGAAACCAAAGTTGTCGTTTCTTAAAGTTTGGGGCTGCGATGCTTATGTGAAAAAGCTTCAACCTGATAAGCTCGAACCCAAATCGGAAAAATGTGTCTTCATAGGATACCCAAAGGAGACTGTTGGGTATACCTTCTATCACAGATCCGAAGGCAAAAATTTTGTTGCTAAAGTCGGAAACTTTCTAGAGAAGGAGTTTCTCTCAAAAGAAGTGAGTGGGAGGAAAGTAGAACTTGATGAGGTAACAGTATCTACTCCCTTATTGAGAAGTAGTACATCACAGAAATCTGTTTCTGTGACACCTACATCAAATAGGGAGGAAGCTAATGATAATGATCATGAAACTTCAGATCAAGTTTCTACTGAACTTCGTAGATCAACCAGAGTAAGATCCGCACCAGAGTGGTACGGTAATCCTATTTTGGAAGTCATGTTACTAGACCATGATGAACCTACGAACTATGAAGAAGCGATGGTGAGCCCAGATTCCGCAAAGTGGCTTGAGGCCACGAAATCTGAGATGGGATCCATGTATGAGAACAAAGTGTGGACTTTGGTTGACTTGCCCGATGATCGGCAAGAAATTGAGAATAAATGGATTTTTAAGAAGAAGACTGACGCTGATGGTAATGTTACTGTCTATAAAGCTCGACTTGTTGCAAAAGGTTTTCGACAAGTTCAAGGGATTGACTACGATGAGACTTTCTCACCCGTAGCGATGCTTAAGTCTGTCTGAATCATGTTAGCAGTTGCCGCATTTTATGATTATGAAATTTGGCAAATGGATGTCAAAACTGCATTCCTGAATGGATTTCTGGAAGAAGAGTTGTATATGATGCAACCAGAAGGTTTTGTCGATCCAAAGGGAGCTAACAAAGTGTGCAAGCTCCAGCGATCCATTTATGGACTGGTGCAAGCCTCTCGGAGTTGGAATAAACGCTTTGATAGTGTGATCAAAGCATTTGGTTTTATACAGACTTTTGGAGAAGCCTGTATTTACAAGAAAGTGAGTGGGAGCTCTGTAGCATTTCTGATATTATATGTGGATGACATATTACTGATCGGAAATAATATAGAATTTCTGGATAGCATAAAGGGATACTTGAATAAGAGTTTTTCAATGAAAGACCTCGGTGAAGCTGCTTACATATTGGGCATTAAGATCTATAGAGATAGATCAAGACGCTTAATAGGACTTTCACAAAGCACATACTTGACAAAGTTTTGAAGAAGTTCAAAATGGATCAAGCAAAGAAAGGGTTCTTGCCTGTGTTACAAGGTGTGAAGTTGAGTAACACTCAATGCCCGACCACCGCAGAAGATAGAGAGAAAATGAAAAATGTTCCCTATGCTTCAGCCATAGGCTCTATCATGTATGCAATGCTGTGTACCAGACCTGATGTGTGCCTTGCTGTAAGTTTAGCAGGCAGGTACCAAAGTAATCCAGGAGTGGATCACTGGACAGCGGTCAAGAACATCCTTAAGTACTTGAGAAGGACTAAGGATATGTTTCTCATTTATGGAGGTGACAAAGAGCTCGTCGTAAACGGTTACGTTGATGCAAGCTTTGACACTGATCCGGACAATTCTAAATCGCAAACCGGATACGTATTTACATTAAACGGTGGAGCTGTCAGTTGGTGCAGTTCTAAACAAAGCGTCGTGGCGGGATCTACATGTGAAGCTGAGTACATAGCCGCTTCGGAAGCAGCTAATGAAGGAGTCTGGATGAAGGAGTTCATATCCGATCTAGGTGTTGTACCTAGCATATCGGGTCCAATGAAAATCTTTTGTGACAATACTGGTGCAATTGCCTTGGCAAAGGAATCCAGATTTCACAAAAGAACCAAACACATCAAAAGACGCTTCAACTCCATCCGGGATTTGGTCCAGGTGGGAGACATAGAGATATGCAAGATACATACGGATCTGAATGTTGCAGACCCATTGACTAAGCCTCTTCCACGAGCAAAACATGATCAGCACCAAGACTCCATGGGTGTTAGAATCATTACTTTGTAATCTAGATTATTGACTCTAGTGCAAGTGGGATACTGAAGGAAATATGCCCTAGAGGCAATAATAAAGTTATTATTTATTTCCTTACATATCATGATAAATGTTTATTATTCATGCTAGAATTGTATCAACTGGAAACATAATACATGTGTGAATACATAGACAAACAGAGTGTCACTAGTATGCCTCTACTTGACTAGCTCATTAATCAAAGATGGTTATGTTTCCTAACCATGAACAAAGTGTTGTTATTTGATTAACGAGATCACATCATTAGTTGAATGATCTGATTGACATGACCCATTTCATTAGCATAGCACCCGATCGTTTAGTATGTTGCTATTGCTTTTATCCATGACTTATACATGTTCCTTTAAACTATGAGATTATGCAACTCCCGTTTACCGTAGGAACACTTTGTGTGCTACCAAACGTCACAACGTAACTGGGTGATTATAAAGGTGCTCTACAGGTGTCTCCGAAGGTACATGTTGGGTTGGCGTATTTCGAGATTAGGATTTGTCACTCCGATTGTCGGAGAGGTATCTCAGGGCCTTCTCGGTAATGCACATCACATAAAGCCTTGCAAGCATTGCAACCAATGAGTTAGTTGCGAGATGATGTATTACGGAACGAGTAAAGAGACTTGCCAGTAACGAGATTGAACTAGGTATTGGATACCGACGATCGAATCTCGGGCAAGTAACATACCGATGACAAAGGGAACAACGTATGTTGTTATGCGGTCTGACCGATAAAGATCTTCGTAGAATATGTAGGAGCCAATATGGGCATCCAGGTCCCGCTATTGGTTATTGACCGGAGACGTGTCTCGGTCATGTCTACATTGTTCTCAAACCGTAGGGTCCGCACGCTTAACGTTACGATGACAGTTATTATGAGTTTATGCATTTTGATGTACCGAAGGAGTTCGGAGTCCCGGATGTGATCACGGACATGACGAGGAGTCTCGAAATGGTCGAGACGTAAAGAATGATATATTGGAAGCCTATGTTTGGACATCGGATGCATTCCAGGTGAAATCAGGATTTTACCGGAATACCGGGAGGGTTACCGGAACCCCCCGGGGGCATAATGGGCCAACATGGGCCTTGGAGGAGAGGTGAGAGGGCTGCCCTCATGGGCTGCGCGCCTCCCCCCTTCCCCTAGTCCTATTAGGACTAGGAGAGGTGGGCGCCCCCTCTCTCTCTCTCTCCCCCTTGGAGAATCCTAGTCCAACTAGAATTGGGGGGAGGGGGGAATCCTACTCCCAGAGGGAGTAGGACTCTCCTGGCGCGCCAGGCTTGGCCGGCCAGCCCCTCCCCCTTGGCTCCTTTATATACAGGGGCAGGGGGCACCCCAGACACACACAATTGATCATTGAGATCTTTCCTTAGCCGTGTGCGGTGCCCCCTTCCACCAAATTCCACCTCGGTCATATCATTGCAGTGCTTAGGCGAAGCCCTGCGCCGGTAACTCATCAAGATCGTCACCACGCCGTCGTGCTGACGGAACTCTTCCCCGACGCTTTGCTGGATCGGAGCCCGGGGATCGTCATCGAGCTGAACGTGTGCCAAGAACTCGGAGGTGCCAGAGTAACGGTGCTGTGATCGGTTGGATAGCGAGGAGAACGTACGACTACTTCCTCTACGTTGTGTCAACGCTTCCTCTTCGGTCTACGAGGGTACGTAGACAACACTCTCCCCTCTCGTTGCTATGCATCACCATGATCTTGCATGTGCGTAGGAATTTTTTTGAAATTACTACGTTCCCCAACACGAATCCCAACCTCGCAGGCCATAGTTCGGCCCGGGCTCTCCTGATAAAGAGAGAGACTTGAGAGAATTCAGAATATCACCAAAAGGTGAATACTGAAAGATGTCCGCGGCGGTGAACTCCATTACAGGCGCCCAATCCGATTCGATCGGCGGGGGCACGGACGACCCGAAGTTCGGAGAAGAGTCCGCCTCCTTGGAGTCACAGGCCATGCGGAGCACGGGGCTCGCGTTCGGCTCAATGGCCTTTAAGATCACAGCCCCCGAGGTGACGTCCAACCGTTCATCTTCAAGGAACGCAGCGGGCTCCGAATCGAGGATCGGGGCCGGAGTGTATGCGGCCTCCAGGACACTGTTCGGAGGCAGAGCTATATCATGCCCCTCGAGATAGTGCGGCGCGCTTGGCTGTGGCTCGAATCCGTCGAAGATCAAGTCTCCGCGGATATCTGTCGTGTAGTTTAGGCTTCCAAACCTGACTTGATGGCCAGGGGCGTAGCTCTCGATCTGCTCCAGATGACCAAGCGAGTTGGCCCGCAGAGCGAAGCCGCCGAAGACGAAGATCTGTCCGGGGAGAAAAGTCTCACCCTGGACCTCATCGTTGTTGATGATCAAAGGAGCCATCAGGCCTAAAGGCGACGACACAGAGGAACTCTCAATGAAAGCACCAATGTCGGTGTCAAAACCGGCGGATCTCGGGTAGGGGGTCCCGATCTGTGCGTCAAGGTCGGATGGTAACAGGAGACAAGGGACACTTTATTTTACCCAGGTTCGGGCCCTCTCGATGGAGGTAAAACCCTACTCCTGCTAGATTAATATTGATGATATGGGTAGTACAAGAGTAGATCTACCACGAGATCAAGGAGGCTAAACCCTAGAAGCTAGCCTATGGGTATGATGATGGTTATGATGTGTTCGTCCTACGGTCTACAACCCTCCGGTTTATATAGGCACCGGATAGGGTTAGGTTTACACAGAGTCTGTTACATTGGTAGGAGATCTCGAATATCCGCATGCCTAGCTTGCCTTCCACGCCAAGGAAAGAACCTTCTGGACACGGGACGAAGTCTTCAATCTTGTATCTTCATAGTCCTGGAGTCCGGCTGAAGATATAGTTCGGCTATCCGAACACCCCCTAATCCAGGACTCCCTCAAGGGGGGTGATTAGACTACTTGACCAAATAAAAATCTAGCCTTTTCCCAATTTTAGTTCTTAGCAGATTTTAGCAACTTAGCACAAGTCAAGCAATCAACCTACACATGCAATTCTAAGAGTATAGCAGTGGAATGTAAAATAATTGCATATGAAGGTAAAGGGAGGAGTTTGAGGGAGCAAACGCAATGTAGACACGGAGATTTTTTATC
The DNA here is from genome assembly GCA_032464435.1 of Aegilops umbellulata. NCBI lineage: Eukaryota > Viridiplantae > Streptophyta > Magnoliopsida > Poales > Poaceae > Aegilops > Aegilops umbellulata. Next base: position 376,271,526 of record CP136057.1, read on the forward strand.
CGTGGTTCCAATAGGTGGTGCTATCATACATCCACGTTGATGGAGACTTCAACCCACGAAGGGTAACGGTTGCGCGAGTCCACGGAGGGCTCCACCCACGAAGGGTCCACGAAGAAGCAACCTTGTCTATCCCACCATGGCCGTCGCCCACGAAGGACTTGCCTCACTAGGGTAGATCTTCACGAAGTAGGCGATCTCCTTGCCCTTACAAACTCCTTGGTTCAACTCCACAATCTTGACGGAGGCTCCCAAGTGACACCTAGCCAATCTAGGAGACACCACTCTCCAAGAAGTAACAAATGGTTTGTTGATGATGAACTCCTTGCTCTTGTGCTTCAAATGATAGTCTCCCCAACACTCAACTCTCTCTCTCACAGGATTTGGATTTGGTGGAAAGAAGATTTGAGTGGAAAGCAACTTGGGGAAGGCTAGAGATCAAGATTTATGTGGTTGGAATGGGATATCTTGACCTCAACACAAGTGTAGGTGGTTCTCTCTCAGAAAATATGTGTTGGAAGTGTAGGCATGTTCTGATGGCTCTCTCCACGAATGAAGAGTGGGTGGAGGGGTATATATAGCCTCCACACAAAATCTAACCGTTACACACAAATCACCAAACTCGGTGGGACCAATTCACATAACTCGGTCAGACCGATTTGGTTCATAATGTGACCGTTAGGTATTTCGGTGGGACTGACATGTCAACTCGGTGGGACCGATTTCATTAGGGTTAGGGCATAACGTAATCTCGGTGAGACCGATTTTGGTAATAGACTAACAGAGAGTTGGTCAGGCAAACTCGGTGGGACCGATTCACTCATCTCGGTTGGACCAAAACGTTATGAAAGGGAAACAGAGAGTTTGCATTGCAATCTCGGTGGGACCGATCGCTCGTCTCGGTTTGACCAAAACGTTACGAAGGGAAACAGAGTGATTACAATCCCATCTCAGTGAGACCGAGATCCCTATCGGTGAGACCAAAAAGACTAGGGTTTCTGGCAGTGGCTATGTCAACTGAACTCGGTGGTTCCAGATATGAAATTTCGGTGGGGCCGAGTTGGACTTTTTGGTTTGGGACATATGTGGATATGAGAAAGTAGTGGAGGGTTTTTGGAGCATATCACTAAGCATTTTGAGCAAGAACCTCATTAAGCAACACCTCATCCCCTCTTAATAGTATTGGCTTTTCCTATAGACTCAATGTGATCTTGGATCACTAAAATAGAAAATGTAGAGTCTTGTGCTTTGAGGTTGAGCCAATCTTTTGTCCTTGGCATTTTGAAGGGTCCACTTTCTAATCCATGCCATGCCAATCATTGAGCTTTCCTGAAATATTTATCTTGAAATAGCATTAGCTCAATGAGCTATATGTTGTTAGGAATTACCAAAACCACCCAAGGATAGTTGCACTTTCAAGCTCCCCCTTTTTGGTAATTGATGACAACATATAGATCAAAGCTTCGACAAATGAGAAGTAAGATTGAAAAACATCGTCGCTTTGAGAAGTATGTGATAAGCAAGAGCTCCCCCTAAATTTGTGCATGATTTAAAATTTGCTTTTGAATGCAAATGCACAATCGATTAGGATCATGGGTTACTCTTCCATGTCACATACATCTTGGTGGAGCGCTCCAAATGATAGAAATTAAAAACATGCACTCATCACCAAGCAAAGTGAATGATCATGAGAGGATATGAAAGATAGTATCATTCAACAAGCATTAAGGATAGCATATGATCAAACACATGATCAACAAGTATCTCACAAGCACATAAAGTGTATCACACAAGCACACAAATAAACTTTCAAACCAAATAAGCAAGAGAGATAAAAACCAACACTCTCTCTCTCGAAGACTATGATCTATACATTTTTCTCCCCCCTTTGGCAACAAGTTACCAAAAAGTTCAAAAATGCATAGTGCTAGACGTCTCTCAGTCTTGGTCTTCAGGAGGTGGTGTAGAGAGAATTCCAAGAACGAAGGCTTCAGATGAAGTAGCTGGAGCTGGTGGAGTAGTCGCGGGAGGTGGAACTGGAGCTGTAGCTGCTGGTGCTGAGGCTGAAGCTCGAGGATCTGTCACAGGCACTGCAGCAGGTCTTTGTCCTCTGGGCACTCTAGCAAAAGCATCTGTAGTAGACTTTCCCTTCTTCTATTCTGCTTCCTCTTGGAGCTGCTCGACTGTAGTTTGGATCTCAGTGACCTTCAGATCAAGATCATAGAACTTTGTCTCAATAATCCTTTCCAAGCTCTCCTGGTTCTGAGTTAGGGTGGCCAAGCCCTTCTCAATTCTCAGTGTGGACTGGAAATCAGATAAGCAAGTTGATCTTGCTTGCTCTTCAGGAACACTTGAGATGCCTCTTTTGCGCTTGGCATCTTGGCAGCTTTCTCAGCTTTAGCTTTCTCTCTCTTCTCATGTGCTTGCACTGATGTGGGGTCTTCCTCATTCATCACCACAGTGTTGTTTTGAAATTCAGGATATATGGCCAGGTGTTCCTTATCCAATAGATAGGTCCCGGTGCCCATTTTAGAATTGATGAGCTCCTGAATTTGTGGGGCATACCCACAGCTTCTCTTCTGGTCTGCAGCAGTCCTCTTGATTGTCTCAACAATCAAACTCATGACCTTGAACTTTTGTGGGACATCAAATATATGCAGCAAGTTTATAGCATGTCCTCTGATCATCTTGTGATCACCTAACTTGGGTAGCAGTGTGTGCCTTAGAATCCAGTTTATGGTAGGCAGACCAGACAACAAGAAGTGGACAGATCCAAACTTATGAGTCTCCAAAGCATCATCTGGGATTTCTCTGTACATATGTGCCATGGTGTTGTGGTCTTTCTTCTTCTCAGCATAAACATCCAAGTCATCCTCATGTTCCTCAGGGGCATTGATAAGCTTGGCCCACTCCTCAACTGTAGACTGGTATCTAGTACCCTCAGACATCCATACTATCCTTCCATCTGGATAGAAGTTGGCAGTGGAGTAAAACTGCATGATCAACTCATCATTCCACTTAGTGAGCTTCTGGGCAACAAATGTGTCAACTCCACATGCCTTGAAGCTATCATACACACCAGGGAAGTGATCCTCATTCTCCTTGATGAACTCCCAGTCAACTCATCTCATGTCACACACTATGGGCTTCTTATCAAGCAGAATTGTCTCATAGAAGTCATGTTGTTCCTTAGTGTGAAACCTGTAGTCCACAGCAGTTCTTCTCCTGATAGCATATGGATCAGACTGTCTCCATAGTCTCAATCCTGCATCCTTCCTGATTTTCATGTTTTCTGTAACTGGATGTGCATCATTGTGGTCAGGGATCTTGGGCTTCAGCTTCCTTAGCACTTGAGCTTCATCTTCTTCAGCAGCTTCAGGCACTGGGGCCTTGTTCTTCTCTGCAGCTGGAATGTTTCTAGTGCTTCTCTTGGGCTTCTGGGCTAGAGCAACTGCCTTGGGAGCAGCTTTGGGCTTTGATGGAGCAGCCACTGATCGGATTGCATCCCCCATAAGCTTTTGTGCTTTGGGTGCTGGTGCAGCATCATCCTTATCTTCTTCTTCAGAATCAGACTGTTCTTGCATCATGGAGGGCTTTCCAATGACTTTGGCCATAGTTTTCTTAACCCTCTCCTTTCTCTTCTTCCCTTTTTCAACTTCTTCAGCAGCTGATTTTGAAGCTTCAGCAATTGATGTTCTAACTTTTGACATGGGCTGTCTTCTTGCTGGCATCTTTGTTTTCATTCCTGGCTTAGTTGCAGCAGTTGTGCCATACTCCTTTTTCAGTACCTTTTTCTTTGAAATGGCTTCATCTTCAGAAGCCACATAATCTTCATCCTCTAAATCAGAAGTTTTCTTCTTCCTTGTCCTGGTAGCTGCCTTTGGCAAGTTACTTGGTGTGCTCCTGCTGCCCTCATCATAGCTACTAGAGGGATCAGAACCCTCACCCATCTGCACCTGCTGTTCAGACTTGTTCTGGCTGTCTCTTTGGTCAAACATCTTGCAGGCAAACTGTCAGCAAACCTTGTGAATAGATTATAGATGAGGTAGAGAAGATGAGCATCACAAAGTACATGAGTTTTGCAAAACAGATGACTCAAAAACTTAGTTTTAGTTCTCCACAAAAAGCATTTCGAAGCTACCGATTTGTAAACTTGGTGATACCGAAGCAGGTTTTGAAACCTAAACTAGTGAACTCGGTCAGACCGAGTCATAGTTCGGTGGCACCGAGACTGCTAGGGTTTCACGGAGAATCGAACTCGGTCACACTGATTTGCAATTCTCGGTCAGACCGAAAATCACATGTGCAATGGCCTAAGCCAAATCGGCGAGACCGATTTCTACAATTCGGTCGGTCCGAGATGAGTTCGGCGGAGACCTAACCCTAAATTTTCAACTCAAATCTAATCTATAGGATGTTTTCGTTGGACAGGATGATCTCATACGTGGTAAGAAACATGGCAAGCAATGTGCTAGGAATTGGAGTTAAAGAATAGCACAAAGATCAAGTTTGTACCCTATCTCGGCGGTGAACTTGCTACGGCGGCAACGGCGGGGCATATTGCCATTGACGGTGGTGGAGACCAGCGGGGGGAGGTCGCTCGTGGCAAGAGGACGATCCGGAGACCCGAGAAGGCAGAGCAGGTTACGCGCGGGCGAAGGGTTTCGGAAATTTTTCCAAAATTTGACCCGTCAGTATATATAACCTGACACTGTCGGTGTGACCGAGTGGAACAACTCGGTGGAACCGAGATGCAAAACTGCAAGCAGTTACTGCAACTCGGTGTGACCGAAATTTTCTAATCGTTTGCACCGAGATTGTAAACCTAGATCAACTTAGTGATCTCGGTACCGAAGAGGATGAATCGGTCCGACCGAAATGCACAAAGAGGTTTTGGAAGTTTAAGTCTATGACGAATCGGGAACTCCGAGTGCTCCTCACATAGAGTGGTTCGAATCTGACTTGATCAAACTTTGTGATGTAGCATGAATAGAGTTTGAGACGAGAAAAGCATAGATAGATAGAGGGAGTTCTTAGGCATTCTTGTCCATCCATTTGGCAAAAGAGAAAAAGCAAACAATCAGAGCAACAAATGGATGTCCTCGAATGAGTACAAATATGCATTCAACATGCTCACACAATAAAATGACAAATGAAATATGTGACAAAGCATGCACAAACACTCTAGCATCTATCAAACAATTGGCGATGACTAGGTCATCTATATATGAGTATATTGACTTAGGAGTCAAATGAGAACATTTGATCATAGGTCATACTCATCGTTTAAGCTCAAGTGGGGTTACCACTTTTACATAAAGCATTGTTGTGTTCACATCATTAGAGTTGCTTTGGCTCAATTGATTAGAGTAAATCTCCCCCTAGATGTGATATCCCCCCTAAGAGGGATGAACTAACCTTGGGTTTTGTCGATGATGACTTCATGTAGGTGTTGAAGATGTAGATTCTCAATGTTGATGTAGATCATTCAAAGCAATCCATTGGAGGGAGTTACACTTTCAATACCTACACGAGTTAGTCCCACAAGGAACAAGCAAGGATATCCATAGACATAGAGTGATGTATACACAAGATGATGTCCATGAAAGCATTAGGTTACCTTGTCCCTTGTCTTACCAATAAGAGGGTTTGTGACTCCTTGAACTAGTGCAAGATATAAAAGTTGTTTGCACTTGTCCTTGCCAAAGTGATAAGAGTGAAGTAGGTTGGCGGAGTCACCCTCAAGAACTCTCTAGTTCTTGTTCTTAGGGATCCACACCATCTTGATGGGAATCCTTGGGGTTGTAGTCGTACTTGAAGTAGAACTTGATGTAGTCTTGGGAATCCACTTGACCAAGGCCTTGGGTGCTTCCCCGAATGCATCAATCTCCTCTTGAAGCTTGTCCTTGCCTTTTTGCTTGTGGTCTTGTGGTGGAAGATCATCTTGAGCTTGTGTTCCTTTGAAAGAAGTAGGATCATACTTCTCTTGTTGAGGAACAAACTCTGTCTTGGGGTATTGATCTTCTTCCCACTCAACTCCATTGGCATTGAACTTTCGTTCAAAACCAACACCTTGATTCTTCCAGTGCCTTCCTTGCTTGCGTACAATTTCCTCAAATTGCTTACTTCCGGCAAGGCTCTTGTGAACACCTTTCTCTATAATTCCCTTCAATAAGCTATTTTCTTGCTCAAGTGTAACTTGGCTAAGAGAATCATTAGTGGAATCAAGAGAACTACTAGATGTACCAACATTGGATTTAGCATGATTGTTGTTACTACTAGATGAAGAATCTTTCTTGCTCTTGTTGCTAGATTTAACTTGTGGCATGTAAGTAAACAAGAGTAAACGCTTGGCAATGTAAGAAGAGCTGTTCTTGCGAATATCATCATTGATTTCCTTTAAAAACTCATGTTCTTGCTCAAGGTTGAGCTTTTCAAAGAGTAGCTTATCATGAGTCTTTAAAAGTTCTCGATGATCTTCCAAGGTAGTTTCATGAGCTAACTTAAGAGTGTTTAGTTATTTAGTTAGACGCTCAATCTCCTTCTTATCATCATCATTCGTTTTATCTTAATTAACATGATTAATTGACGTTTCATCATAGTTTTCATCACTAGAGTTGTCAACAAGTAAATCATCATCACCTAGCAAATCATCTTCATCACTATTGAAATCAACATACTCGGGGTGTGTTACCATTGGACCTTCAGCCGTGAAGCATCTTCCAATTCCTTCATTTGGTGAGTCAAATATGTCGTAGGAGTTGGTTGTCGCAAGTGCTAGTCTGGCAACACCTTCATCTTGAGTATGTTCGGAGTCGGAGTGATAACTTCTTTTGGAGTGATGGTCGGAGTCAGAACCGGATACCCATTCACCAACATGAGCTTGATGTCTTCTTTTTGTGTAGCTCCTTGATGACTTGTCCTTCCTTTCCGAATCCTTGCTTCTCCGAGAGGGTCTTCGTTCATAACGATCATCTCTACTCTGTAACATTCCAAATTTTCAATTTGGAATGTTATACATTAGATCATCATTTCATATCACATTTTATTTGCTTTTGGTTTTGATCCAAGAAATTCTACGCAACTCAAGGACCCTCGGATAGAGTTGGGGATTTCGTTATTTTCATATTTGAGATTTCTCAAATTTTGAGAATAGGATCATTTGATTTTATTTATTTTATCGTCAATTATTTCTATTACAAAATATGAGAGAGGGAATAAAATGACTTTCCCAAAATAAACAAATATTGAGGATTTAATAATAAAATCAAATAAGTTTTATTTCGGAGTTTTTCATTATTTTTATTTCAATTTAGGAAAATATGCGTTTTCCAAAATTGCATTTAGGCCCCAAATAAATGTTCACTTTGTCGGGCTTGATTTTAGAAGTCCGGGAAATTTTATTTCGGGATTTTTGAAGCCCGTTTAGTGTTTCTTTTTATTTTTCTTTTGCGCATTATTATTTAAAAAAACGCAATCGACCTAACCGGGTCGTGTCCGACTAGGACTCCTGGCCCGGCAGGCTTTATAAGCCGGCCCATCCCGGGCCGAAACCCTAGCCCCGCGGCCCGTGCCCGCGCCGCCAGCCGCCGTCGCGCCGCCGTCGCCAGCCGCACCGCCGCCGCCTGACGCCGCACGCCGCCCGAGGTTCGCCTCGCCTCGAAATTCATGCGCCGGTTTTTTTTTAAACCGATCGGTTTTCATCGGTTTATTTTTTAGTTTCTTTTTTTATTAGATTGGTTTTTTTCGGTTTAGGTTAAATAGAGAGTGTTCGCTCGTTCGTTCGTTTTAACGAACGCGTTCACCGTTTAGATCTGGATAACGAACGTTCGTTTGTTAATCCGTTCGTCATTTTTCTTTTTCTCGGATTTTCCGCGATTATTTTCTGATCGCGATTTCTGATCCGATTTTCGTTTTAGTATATCTTTTCACTCATTTATCAGAATCAGGCGATTCAAGCGCCTGGAGTTTCATCTCGAAACCCTCTATCCATTTAACCAACTTAAACAAGTTTTTGCTTCTGTAAAATTTGACTTAGGTCCAGATTAGTAGAACTAAGTTGTTTTCTTTCGCCGTTTGACTTTCGTTGCTTCGTTCGATTTGATTCTTTTTACAAACCGGAGTTCTTAAGTTGAACTTTCTAGTTAGATCTCTTATTTGAGTTTTACCTGTGCATTAGATGAATACTTATTGTATGTTTGTTTGTTTGTCTATGATAGAATACCCGGAGTGCGCCGCCTGTTACTTCGAATCTCTAGGTTTCGCGGATCATCAGCAAGGCAAGTAACACTTTGATCATACCTCTTTTACTGCCCAGTTTTATTGCATTAGATCAATCCTCAAACATTGCATGATAGGATTTAATTAAATTGTGGGATGGGAAGTAGTTGAGGTAGTACCTATTACCTGTTTCATTATCGAACCTTTGGGAGTTACTTCTATGTTTGCTTATTATGCCATGCTATGCTAGTAGACGTGGATTGGGTGAGTGTTATCCATGACAGATGTGAGTTTGTTTAATTAATGCTTTATCTAAGGTGGCAACTTAAACACACATCTGGGTGGATTGAGGTACCTGGGTATTCCAGGATTGCCTGTTGTTTTCTTTATGGACCGCCATCCAGGCTCAAAGGGATCATGAGATTATTCAAACTAGAAACTTCCGTGTGCAGCCACAAGCCATTATGGGCTCTGCATAGTTGACTAAGTCGTGCGAACTCTTACAGTGGTAGACTAGCACATGTAGGGGATGTAGGTTGGTACGGTCTATCACATCGTAAGGTGCTAGCGCTTCTGAAAGACTATGTCTCGGTCATCCGTTTCTCAAACACCATGTAGTGAGAGAAATCAACGGAGGTGATCGAGTCTTGTGGGGAAAAGTGCGCAAACCTCTGCAGAGTGTATAAACTAATCATGGTTAGCCGTGTCCCCGGTTATGGATGTTTTGAGTATCTAGTACTTGGATATCATGTGAATCTCATCATGTTACTTTAAATTAATGTTGTTGGGTTTTAATGATGATTTACTTTAATGGGATTGAGAATGCTGTCAACCATTCTCAATGTTTAACAACCACCATGATAGTTAAATAAACTTTATTCCTTTGCAGTAGGGAAAAATTGGCTTTACGCAAAACTGTAACCATAGAGCTTTCCACCAACCATATATGCATGTGGTATAGGCTTAATCTTTCATTACTCTCTATGTGTTACATAGCCAGCATATTCCATGTGCTGACCCATTTCGGGCTGCAACGTTTCATGTTGCAGACTTTTCAGACGACGAGTAAGGTGCCCTTTTAGGTCGTGGTTCTATACTCAGTGATGCCGTTGGAGTTGATGGACTCGCTTATCTTCCAAGCCTTCCGCTGTTATCGTTATTAGATGGCCTTAAGCCATATTTATTGTAATAAGTTATCTTTGAGACTTCGATGTAATAAGTGTGTGATTGCTACTCTGTTATAAATCCTTCAAAGTACTATATGGTGTCAGCATTACTGATCTAGGGATGACACCTGAGCACAGAGGTCAGACTGTTTGAGGTCTGGTCGCTACATACTCCTTCTTTCTCTTGGTGGTGATTCTTCTCTTCTACTTCTTCTTTTGGGAGAATCTTCTCTTCTTTTGTAGGGAGTCGTACACTCATTGGAGTAGTGTTCGGGTCTTCCACAATTTTAGCAATTATGCCCACGACTAGAAGATCTTTTGTCATTGTAGGATCTTGACTTGGAACTTTTCCTTGCTTCTACTCTTGTAGAACTTGTTGAAGTTCTTCACCATTAGACTCAATTCTTCATTTAAGGTTACTTCTCACTTGATGATGTGGGAGCTTCACATGAGGCTTTGTAAGCGCCACTTGACTTGTTGTGGAGCTCTTCCTTATCCTTGAGTGACATCCCATGAGCAACAATTCTTCCAATGACTTCTGTTGGCTTGAGATATTTGTAGTTGGGCATCATTTGGATCAATGTGCACACGGTATCATATTTTCCATCCAAGGCTCTTAGGATCTTCTTGATGATGAATCTATCGGTCATCTCTTCACTTCCTAAGCGGGCAATCTCATTTGTGATGAGAGCAAGCCTAGAGTACATTTCAGCGACACCTTCACCATCCTTCATTTTGAACTTGTCAAGTTGACTTTGAAGCACATCCAATTTGGATTCCTTGACGGAGTTGGTACCTTCGTGCATATCAATCAAAGTATCCCAAATTTCCTTTGCATTCTCGAGACGGCTGATTTTGTTGAATTCTTCAGGCACAATCCGTTGAAGAGAATATCACAAGCTTGAGCATTATATAGTAGCATCTTCAACTCTTCCGCGGTAGCTTCACGATTTGGTTCTTTCCCATCAAAGAATTCACCTTGCAAGCCAATACACACAATAGCCCAAACGGCGGGGTTATGTCCAAGAATATGCATTTTCATCTTATGCTTCCAACTAGCAAAATTTGTACCATCAAAGTAAGGACCTCTATGGTGGTAATTTCCCTCGCTAGACGCCATACTCTCCTAGGTTGTGAAACCAAGGCTATGACCACCAAACGCTATAGAAATCAAAGAAAATGGAGACCAAAGCTCTGATACCACTTGTAGGATCGAAAGTATGTCTAGAGGGGGGTGATTAGACTACTTGACCAAATAAAAATCTAGCCTTTTCCCAATTTTAGTTCTTGGCAGATTTTAGCAACTTAGCACAAGTCAAGCAATCAACCTACACATGCAATTCGAAGAGTATAGCAGCGGAATATAAAACAATTGCATATGAAGGTAAAGGGAGGAGTTTGAGGGAGCAAACGCAATGTAGACACGGACATTTTTTATCCATGGTTCCGATAGGTGGTGCTATCGTACATCCACGTTGATGGAGACTTCAACCCACGAAGGGTAACGGTTGCGCGAGTCCACGGAGGGCTCCACCCACGAAGGGTCCACGAAGAAGCAACCTTGTCTATCCCACCATGGTCGTCGCCCATGAAGGACTTGCCTCACTAGGGTAGATCTTCACGAAGTAGGCGATCTCCTTGCCCTTACAAACTCCTTGGTTCAACTCCACAATCTTGACGGAGGCTCCCAAGTGACACTTAGCCAATCTAGGAGACACCACTCTCCAAGAAGTAACAAATGGTGTGTTGATGATGAACTCCTTGCTCTTGTGCTTCAAATGATAGTCTCCCCAACACTCAACTCTCTCTCACAGGATTTGGATTTGGTGGAAAGAAGATTTGAGTGGAAAGCAACTTGGGGAAGGCTAGAGATCAAGATTTATGTGGTTGGAATGGGATATCTTGACCTCAACACAAGTGTAGGTGGTTCTCTCTTAGAAAACATGTGTTGGAAGTGTAGGCATGTTCTGATGGCTCTCTCCACGAATGAAGAGTGGGTGGAGGGGTATATATAGCCTCCACACAAAATCTAACCGTTACACACAATTCAGCAAACTCGGTGGGACCAATTCAGAGAACTCGGTCAGACCGATTTGGTTCATAATGTGACCGTTAGGTATTTTGATGGGACCGACATGTCAACTCGGTGGGACCGATTTCATTAGGGTTAGGGCATAACGTAATCTCGGTGAGACCGATTACACAAATTTGGTGAGGCCGATTTTGGTAATATACTAACAGAGAGTTGGTCAGGCAAACTCGGTGGGACCGATTCACTCATCTCAGTTGGACCGAAATGTTACGAAAGGGAAACAGAGAGTTTGCATTGCAATCTCAGTGGGACCGATCGCTCATCTTGGTTTGACCAAAACGTTACAAAGGGAAGCAGAGTGATTACAATCCCATCTCGGTGAGATCGAGATCCCTATCGGTGAGATCGAAAAGACTAGGGTTTCTGGCAGTGGCTATGTCAACTGAACTCGGTGGCTCCGGTAAGAAATTTCAGTGGGGCCGAGTTGGACTTTTTGGTTTGGGACATATGTGGATATGAGAAAGTAGTGGAGGGTTTTTGGAGCATATCACTAAGCATTTTGAGCAAGAACTTCATTAAGCAACACCTCATCCCCTCTTAATAGTATTGGCTTTTCCTATAGACTCAATGTGATCTTGGATCACTAAAATAGAAAATGTAGAGTCTTGTGCTTTGAGGTTGAGCCAATCTTTTGTCCTTAGAATTTTGAAGGGTCCACTTTCTAATCCATGCCATGCCAATCATTGAGCTTTTCTGAAATATTTATCTTGAAATAGCATTATCTCAATGAGCTATATGTTGTTAGGAATTACCAAAACCTCCCAGGGATAGTTGCACTTTCATTTAGCTGATCGCTAAAGGGCATCGGATGTTCTGGCGTAAGGTATTGCGACCTGAGCAGCTTCTCCATTGAGCTCCCCTCTTCAGCTCGGAAGAATTCCATAGTGTCAGAAACATTGCGTGGTAGATCTGCAGACGCTCCTAGAGAAATCCAAATCCGGGTTAGTAAGAGACACCTCTTCTTCACATAATTGCTTTGCATAATAAAAGCCTTACCCGCCGCGATTTTCTTGGCCTCTTGGATTTCCTGGAGGGCGCCCTGGACTTCAACCCAGGCCTCTTGTGTGCTTTGGCGAGCCTTGGCGAGTCCGGTTGCTTGATCCACAATATTGCGCTCCAAGGATTCGCATTTCTTCACGGCGTCCTGGAGCTCCTGCTAGACCTCATCAACTCTGGCCTCGTGTTTTTCACGGGCGACTTGCTCTTTTGCCGCTTTCTTTTTAGCCTCGGCCAGCGCCTTCTTGAGGGTCTCCACCTCGGTCGCCGCTCCTAACAAACGTCATGGCACTATGATCAGCACAAATTATTCATCCTTTCTGGATCTACAAAGGGTCATTACATATCTTGCTTATCCTCCAGCTGCCTTCTTGCTCACCGAGCTCCTCCTCGGCCCGCTCCAGCCTCTGCTTCAGTCCGGAGACTTCGGCAGCATGAGAGGCCACAGCCAGCAACGACACCTACTTATTTCACATAGACATGTATGGTTAGTCCCCTGCGAAAATCATTTGATCCTCAGTCCGGCTTTTCTTTCCGAACACCGGACAGAGTATCAGGGGCTACTGTCTATACTATGGCACTCTTTTTACATAAATTGCGTCACTTACCTCAAAGCCTGTTAGAAGGCTTGTGTAGGATTCGGTCAGTCCGCTCTTCGCGGACTGAATCTTCTCAATCACCGTATCCATGAGGGTACGGTGTTCCTCAACAATGGAAGCACTTCGCAGCGCTTCCAATAGAGTATCCGATGCCTCTGGTTGGATAGAGGTCACCGGCGGAATGGGAACACCCCCTTCTTTCGAAGGAGGCTGCTTGCCGGATTCCGGAGCCGTATAGGTCTCCGGGACTGTATTCACTTCACATATAAAGAGTATGATGAGTAAAAGTTATTGAGAGTTGACAAACATAGTTTTGGTCATTGTTGCAATTAATAGGAAATAATAAAGAAGGAGAGGCTTCACATATAAATATACTATCTTGGACATCTTTTGTAATTGTGAGCACTCATTAAAATATGACATGCTAAAAGGTTGATGTTGGACAAGGAAGACAACGTAATGAGTTATGTTTTCTTATATCTGATAGAAGTTATATTATTTTGGATCATCCAACATGTTGAGCTTGCCATTCCCTCTCATGCTAGCCTAGTTCTTTGCACCAAGTAGAGATACTACTTGTGCTTCCAAACATCCCTAAACCCAGTTTTGCCATGAGAGTCCACCATACCTACCTATGGATTGAGTAAGATCCTTCAAGTAAGTTGTCATCGATGCAAGCAATAAAAATTGCTCTCTAAATATGTATGATGTATTAGTGTGAAGAAAATAAGCTTTATACGAACTTGTGGTATGGAAGAAATAAAAGCGACAGACTGCATAATAAAGGTCCTTATCACAAGTGGCAGTATAAAGTGATGTTCTATTGCACTAAGATTTTATACATCCAACCATAAAAGTGCATGACAACCTCTGCTTCCCTCTGCGAAGGGCCTATCTTTTACTTTTTATCTCCTACCCTTATATAAGAGTCATGGTGATCATCACCTTTCCTTTTTATACTTTTTCCTTTGGCAAGCTCTATGTGTTGGAGAGATCCATATATAGGTCTTGCCATCCCCTCGGATGTAGGTTTTCTTTAAGTATTATTGTTGACATTACCCTTGAGGTAAAAGGTTGGGAGGCGAGACCATAAGCCCCTATCTTTCTCTGTGTCTGATTGAAACTTTGTACCCATAAGTATCGCGTGAGTGTTAGCAACTGTGAAAGGCTATATGATAGTTGAGTATGTGGACTTGCTGAAAAGCTCTTATATTGACTCTTTTCGTTGTTATGACAAATTGCAATTGCTCCAATGACCGAGATCATAGTTTGTTACTTTTCAATGAAGTTTCCGATTCATACTTTATCTTGTGAACGAATTGTTACTTTAGTATAAGAAATTATATGGCATTATATGTTGTTGTTCTAAAGATGATCATGATGCCCTCATGTCGGTATTTTATTTTTATGGACACCTCTATCTCTAAACATGTGGACATATTTATCGATATCGGCTTTCGCTTGAGGACAAGCGAGGCCTAAATTGGGGGGAGTTGATACGTCCATTTTGCATCATGCTTTTATATTGATATTTATTTCATTATGGGTTTTTATTACACATTATATCACAATACTTATGCCTATTCTCTCTTATTTTACAAGGTTTACATGAAGAGGAAGAATGCCGGCAGCTGGAATTCTGGACTGGAAAAGGAGCAAATATTGGAGACCTATTCTGCACAACTCCAAAAGTCCTGAAACTTCACGGAGCACGTTTTTGGAATATATAAAAAATATTGGGTGAATAAAGTACCAGAGGGGGGCCACCAGCCAGCCACAAGGGTGGAGGGCGCGCCCTACCCCCCTGGGCGCCCCCCCCCCCCCCCGACCTTGTGGCCCCCCTAGCAGGCCTCCGGTGCCCATCTTTGGCAATATGGTGTGTTTTGACCAGGAAAAAAATCAGAAGAAAGCTTTCGGGATGAAGCACCGCTGTCTCGAGGCGGAACTTGGGCAGAACCAATCGAGGGCTCCAGCGGAGCTGTTCTGCCGGTGAAACATCCCTCCGGGAGGGGGAAATCGTCGCCATCGTCATCACCAATGATCCTCTCATTGATAGGGGGTCAATCTCCATCAACATATTCACCAGCACCATCTCCTCTCAAACCCTAGTTCATCTCTTGTATTCGATCTTGGTCCCAAAACCTCAGATTGGTACCTTTGGTTGCTAGTAGTGTTGATTACTCCTTGTAGTTGATGCTAGTTGGTTTATTCGGTGGAAGATTATATTTTTAGATCCTTAATGATAATTAATACTCCTCTTATTATGATTATGAATATGCTTTGTGAGTATTTACGTTTGTTCCTGAGGACATGGGAGAAGTCTTGTTATAAGTAATCATGTGAATTTGGTATTCTTCGATATTTTGATGAGATGTATGTTGTCTCTCCTCTAGTGGTGTTATGTGAACGCCGACTACATGACACTTCACCATTATTTGGGCCTAGGGGAAGGCATTGGGAAGTAATAAGTAGATGATGGGTTGCTAGAGTGACAGAAGCTTAAACCCTAGTTTATGCGTTGCTTCGTAAGGTGCTAATTTGGATCCATATGTTTCATGCTATGGTTAGGTTTAGCTTAATACTTCTTTCGTAGTTGCAGATGCTTGCAAGAGGGGTTAATCATAAGTGGGAGGATTGTCCAAGGAAGGGAAGCACCCAAGCACCGGTCCACCCACATATCAAATTATCAAAGTAACGAACGTGAATCATATGAGCATGATGAAAAATAGCTTGAAAACAATTCCGATGTGTCCTCGGGAGCGCTTTGCTTTATATAAGAGTTCGTCCAGGCTTGTCCTTTGCTACAAAAAGGATTGGGCCACCTTGCTACACCTTAGTTACTTTATTTACTTGTTACTCGTTATGATTTATCTTATCACAAAACTATCTGTTACGGATAATTTCAGTGCTTGCTGAGAATACCTTGCTGAAAACCGCTTGTCATTTCCTTCTGCTCCTCATTGGGTTCGACACTCTTACTTATCGAAAGGACTACGATAGATCCCCTATACTTGTGGGTCATCAATTTTCCATTGTTGATGGTACTTGTGCTTCAAAGACGAATTTTGGTCATGGGCCCAAGGTTAAAATCTCCGCGGTGTCATACCAATTGACTCAAACATAGGTGTCCTCGGCCATCGCCCTCCTTTGAGAGGTGCTTGTTCGAGTAGTTTCCTTAGGGTGTTGTTTGTGCTTTGAGTTAGTCCAAGTTGCTCGTGGTTTATTGGTTTTTTGAACTTGGAGTATCTCTTTCCTGTGTTGTCCTTTTTGAGTCTCCATCCCAAGCCTATCTCTATGCTTGAACCACCCTAGTTGTGCATAAGCTATTTTTTTGGGTTGTTCTGTCTCCCTGCCGGCGGTACTACCGTTGTGAGGGAGCGGTACTACCGCTCTAAGCAGTACTACCGTTCCGTCCAGCGGCACTACCGCTCGAGCGGTACTACTGGGCCTCCTGCCCGGCTGTAGTATCAGGGCGGTACTACTGCTACCCCTAGTGGTACTACCGCTTAGCGGGACGCTGTGGGGGTAAGTATCGGGCAGGGGGAGTTCTAACTCCCCCATACCCTTTCACTCTCCCTCCCCACGTCTCTCTCTCTCTCTCTCTCTCTCTCTCTCTCTCTCTCTCTCTCTCTCTCTCTCTCTCTCTCTCTCTCTCTCTCTGGCGATGAAGAACAGCCCCGGCCGCCGCTCTGGCTGGCCGATTCCGTGTCGTCTTCAACGATTACGTCCGGTGGAATCCTTCCCCACCACCTCCTCTCGCCATGGAACCCGGTATTGCCCCTGTTCGTTGCTCCTATAGTTCTATTCTTTGAATCTAGGTTTCTAGGGCAATGCATGTTGGTTTCTCGATTTTTGGCTAAATCATGGCTTGAGTAGGACGTTGAATGACTTCTAGATAGGAGGATTGAAGTTTTAGTTGAGCATTTTTGAATTTGTGACCTCCGGTACTACTGGATCTAGGGAGTTCGTCCATCCGCTCCCAGAGCGGTACTACCGCTCCTGTGCAGAGGTACTGCCGCTCGAGCGGTACTACCGCCCCAGTTCCCCGGTACTACCGCTTGAGGCCTCAACTTCCAGAATGCTCACCTAAGCTTTCCTTTCTCACATTTGTTTCTCCCTGGCTTATGCATAGTTTGTATTCAAGCTTTCCCTTGCGGTTTTGTGTCTCTCTAGGTGGTAGTAGCTCCAAGGATCGTCGCAAGAATGCGAATCCCCCATCCAAGCGTGGGCGCATCTATCATGCCAGAATTGTGTATTTCAAAGATGAAGAAGAGGTTGCCCCCACACCACTGCCTACTCGTCGTCAGTCTGCTAGGAACAAGGGCAAATCCAATGTCAAGTCAACCGCTGCTCGCAAGAAGAAGAAGGAACCGGTCAAGACGGCTGCTGAGTTGAAGCAAAATGAGTATTGGCAATACCGTGAGCAAAACTCCTACCTCCTTCCTCAGGATCCTACTCCTGTTGGCTCACCATTTTGGAACAAGGACCAATCACTTGTGTACTTTGATCGGATCAAGGCAAGGAAGAACCTGTTTGTGAAGACCAAGTCAATCAACCTGGATCACATGGAGAAGTACCAGGCATACTTTGGAGAAGCTCGTGCCCTCTGTGAACAGCTCAACATCATGCCCCTCATGACCTTCAACTATGACTTCGATGCAGAGTTGGTTGCATAGTTCTTTGCGACCATATGGTATGGCACAAACACAGAGCGCACATTGATCTTGATGACAATGGCAGGCAATTGCGCACCACTTGGGGTGCTTTTATGGCGCTTCTGGGATATCCTGACGAGGGTCTAAGGAAGCCCCTTGGCCTTCATCCTCACCATGAGGGGGCGCCTACCCACAAGGATGAGCTGAAGCCTCATATGATTATCACTAAGACAGAGAAAGGAGTCAGGAAGGAGCTGAAGCCATTCTTTGACATTATGCATCGCATCTTCCGGCACACTCTCTTTCCTCGCATTGTCAACTTGGACATGGTGCATGGGAACCTTGTGTATATTCTACTATTATGCCACTCTGAGAAGGGCATGAATGCGGTCTTGGATGTCTCTCATGTCATGTGGAAGGAGCTAGTGAATGCTACCTATGGAGATCATTACCCAATTTATGCTCCCTTCATCTTCAAGTTGATCCAGACTACCTGGAGCTCCACTTTCCCTGGTGTGCCTCTTGAGACCGGACCCTTAAATCCTCATGACGTCCTCAACTTGCGTCAGAAGGAGCTTTGGGCCACTACTACTCATCCTGAGGCAGTAGTGTCTTCTGCTTCTGGAGAGGATCAGGGTGATGATGGTGGTTTTGCTCCCGACACAAAGCATTCTTCTAGTCAGTCGGGTTGGGTGGCTAAGCTCAAGCACAAGGTGAAGAAGCTCTTTTGCCTTCAGACCGATGTTCAACACAAGATGTACTTGGCACATGTTGATGCCAAGAAGGCTCGTCAAGAGAGGAAGGCTATTATGAGGAAGCTTGAGATTCCAGTTCAGGATGGCTCTGAGGATCGTATCACTCTGGAGGATGGATTTCTTCACACTCTCACTGGACGGACTCGGATGAGTCCAATGCTGCTACATCTACTCCAGCTTAGGATCAGGAGACCGAGGAGGGGACCGACGAGTCTGTGGAGGAGTTTGCTGATGGGTCTGATTTTGAGGAGTCTGACGAGTCCATGGGAGGAGACTAGTGCCACCTGGAGTTGCGTTAGGTCACTCTTTGCCCCTTTTGGTGTCTCGATGCCAAAGGGGAGAGGCTTAGGACCGGGGATTTGTCTTTCTGCAGGGTGTTGTTGAGTCACAAGCTTGGTTCTTGTTGCTTCTGTGTTTCTTCTTGTGAACTCTTTTCCTTCGTGTGCTTTGGTTTGGTGTGAGACTCTATCATATGGTGTAAGACATATGCTACCCTGGTTATCCTTATTATGTCCCTATGTACGTGAGTTTATGCTCATTTTTCTTATTAGTTTCCCTGCTTAAGTGTCCCTTATTTTGTTGCAAGCATTGTCTGGTCTATAAAATATAGGGGGAGTGTTGATCCTAGTGTGTGTGTTGTGCAGTCCAAAGCACATCTATAGAATGCACACATCTAGGGGGAGCCTGACTATATTTTATAGATTTTGGGTTTTCTTATTCTCTTTATATATCTCTACGTGCAAATCTCGTATTGTCATCAATCCACCAATAAGGGGGAGATTGTAAGGGCATATTTCTCCTAAGTGGTTTTGGTGATTGATGACAATGCATTTGCGGACAAATCGTGTGCACTGAGCATTTCAGATATCTCATGTATAAGCACTAGATGATTCGATGCCCCTCGGAGCCTATCGAAGACGGTTCTCTACATTTCTTTTCGATGGATTTGAGTCGTAGGAAAAGCCGTACAATTAAGAGGGGGTTCGCTTCAGAAAGGTATGGGTGGAATCAACACGTACACAGCCCCACATGCACCCATAGCCTCCTTTCCCTTCTCTGGAGCTTTTCCATGCTTTCTGTGGTGTTTTCACCATCTTGCCAGTGGTAGTACCGCTGGGTACTTCCGTGGCACTGCCGCTTGGGGTGTCCCCAAGCGTGCAACGTTCTGTTGTCGGTCTATAATTCACGGAAGTAGGGCAGTAGTAGCGCGGTAGTACCGCTCCGGCGGTACTACAACCCGTACTACCGTCTCCACTACTGCTTGCGGGGTTTTCCTCTGTGCAGGGTTCTGTTCCCACTTTTCTCCAAGCGGTAGTAGAGCGGCACTAGGACGGTAGTACCGCTTCGCACGGTACTGCCGCCCCTGGCACCCTCTACTACCGCTGCCTCCCCAGGTCTAAAACCATAGGCGGTAGTACCGCCGGGGTCAGCGGTAGTACCGCTCCGGCGGCACTACCGTAGATACACTATGTGTATTTATAGGCCTATGCGGAGTCCTAGGAGCGGTAGTACCGCTTAGCTGTGGGCCTGGGCAGAAAACGGTTGGATTTTGGTTCCCCTATATAAGGGGGGGGTCTTCTTCTTCCTAGGGTTGACCTCTTCCCCCCCCCCCAAGCTCCATTGCCTTTCAAAAGCTCATTCTTGCCCGATCTCTCTCTCTAGCCAATCAAACTTGTTGATTCTCTAGGGATTCATTGAGAAGGCCCCGATCTACACTTCCACCAAGAGAAATTTGATTCCCCCACTAATCCCTTGCGGATCTTGTTACTCTTGGGTGTTTGAGCACCCTAGACGGTGAGGTCACCTCGGAGCCATATTCCATTCTGGTGAAGCTCCGTGGTTTCGTTGGGAGCCTCCAATTCGGTTGTGGAGAGAGCCCCAACCTTGTTTGTAAAGGTTCGATCGCTGCCTTCAAGGGCACCAATAGTGGAATCACGGCATCTCGCGTTGTGTGAGGGCATGAGGAGAATACGGTGGCCCTAGTGGCTTCTTGGGGAGCGTTGTGCCTCCACACCGCTCCAACGGATATGTACTTCCTCTCAAAGGGAAGGAACTCCGGTAACACATCCTCGTCTCCACCGGATCCACTCTTGGTTATCTCTTACCTTTACTTGTGCAAACTTTTCTTGTGTTGTATCCCTTGCTTGCTTGTGTGCTTGTTGTTGTTGCATATTATAGGTTGCTCACCTAGTTGCACATCTAGACAACCTATTTTGATGCTAAGTTTAATTTGGTTAAGAAAAGATAAAAATTGTTAGTTGCCTATTCACCCCCCTCCTCTAGTCAACCATATCGATCCTTTCATCAACACTACTAGTCACCCACAGGTACCAATCTGAGGTTCCGGTACAAAGATTGAACACAAGAGATGAACTAGGGTTTGAGATGAGATGGTGGTGTTGAAGATGTTGATGAAGATTGGCCTCCCAAAGATGAGAGGGTTGTTTGTGATGATGATGGCTTTGATTTCCCCCTCCGGTAGGGAAGTTCCCCCCATGGAATCGCTGCACCGGAGGGAAAAAGTGCTCCTACCCAAGTTTCGCCTCGAGACGGCGGCGCTCCGTCCCGAAAGTCCTCTCTTTATTTTTTCTAGGTCAAAAGACCTTGTATACTAGAAGATGGGCACCGGAGGTGCGCCAGGGTGCCCACTACCCACCAGGGCACGCCAGGGGGGTCTGGCGCGCCATGGTGCCTTGTGGTCACTTGGTTGCCTCCTCTGGTAGTTCTTCTCTCCAATATTTATTATATATTCCAAAATAATTCTCTGTAAAATTTTAGCTCATTTGGAGATGTGCAGAATAGGTATATCTGACATAGCTTTTTCGGGTCCAGAATTCCAGCTGGCGGTGTTCTCCCTCTTTGTGTAAACCTTGCATATTATGAGAGAAAAGGCATTAGAATTACTCCAAAAAGTGTTATAAAGCATAAAAACACTATGAATAACAGTAGGAAAACATGATGCAAAATGGACGTATCAAGGCTAGTGCGAATGTCCCCCACCCCCCCCCCCCAACAAGAAAACTTGATTTTCACAATAGTTTTGACATCACCTTTAGAACAAATGAGATCTTAGATATCATTGAATTGTTTAACAAAGATAGGATCATTTTTATCAACATTCTTGATGATGAACACTTTGTCCGGCACTTTTGAGCACCTCTCAATTTCTGTAAGCACTACATCTCGGTATGGGTCCATTACTCCTAGGAAATTTCTATCGAGCACCTCGAGATGAGACTTAGCCATTTCTATGCCTATTCCATTCCAAGGTTTGCTCTATCGACCCTGATACTTCTAAGTTTTATTTCCCCGTTACCATCGAGCAAGTTGCTCCTTCACCCAAAAACGAGCAATTCTATTATTATTTTTCGTTAATTCGAGTTCTTTACATCCACTACTCCAAGTGTTTGGATACTAGCCAGCCCCATACTTTCGAGTTCCTGGAACTTTTGGAAAAAACTTTTTTTTCTACCTAGCCATTCAAAATTTGAACTTTTTGAGTACCTTCGATTTTTCCAATCTGGTACTACCGGGCTAGTTGAGTTCTTATTATGCAATGATCAGATTTCTGCTTTTCCAGTAAATTGTACCCCACGCCACTTGAAATTTTGAGAAATTTTACTGAATAATTGAAGGTTTTTGAATGCCAAACTTTACCACCACTTGGACCCCTTTCTTAGTGTTATGTATTTCTTGCTCCAATCATTGATTCTTTTGTTGGAAATATGCCCTAGAGGCAATAATAAAAGGATTATTATATTTCCTTGTTCATGATAATCGTCTATTGTTCATGCTATAATTATATTGTCCGGAAATCATAATACATGTGTGAATACATAGACCATAATGTGTCCCTAGTAAGCCTCTAGTTGACTAGCTCGTTGATCAATAGATAGTCATGGTTTCCTGACTATGGACATGGGGATGTCATTGATAACGGGATCACATCATTAGGAGAATGATGTGATGGACAAGACCCAAACCTAAGCATAGCACAAAAGATCGTATAGTTCGTTTGCTAGAGCTTTTCTAAATGTCAAGTATCATTCCTTAGACCATGAGATTATGCAACTCCTGGATGCCGTAGGAGTGCTTTGGGTGTATGAAACGTCACAACGTAACTGGGTGACTATAAAGGTGCACTACAGGTATCTCCGAAAGTGTTTGTTGGGTTGGCATGAATCGAGACTGGGATTTGTCACTCCGTATGACAGAGAGGTATCTCTGGGCCCACTCGGTAAGACATCATCATAATGAGCTCAATGTGATCAAGGTGTTGTTCACAGGATGATGTGTTACGAGAACGAGTAAAGAGACTTGCCGGTAACGAGATTGAACAAGGTATCGGTATACCGATGATCGAATCTCGGGCAAGTATCGTACCGATAGACGAAGGGAATTGAGTACGGGATTGATTAAGTCCTCGACATCGTGGTTCATCCGATGAGATCATCGAGGAGCATGTGGGAGCCAACATGGGTATCCAGATCCCGCTGTTGGTTATTGACCGGAGATCGTCTCGGTCATGTCTGCATGTCTCCCGAACCCGTAGGGTCTACACACTTAAGGTTCGGTGACGCTAGGGTTGTAAAGATATTAGTATGCAGCAAACCGAAGGTTGTTCGGAGTCCCGGATGAGATCCCGGACGTCACGAGAGGTTCCGGAATGGTCCGGAGGTAAAGAATTATATATAGGAAGTGTCGTTTCGGCCATCGGGAAGGATTCGGGGGTCACCGGTATTGTACCGGGACCACCGGATGGGTACCGGGGGTCCACCGGGTGGGGCCACCCATCCCGGAGGGCCCCGTGGGCTGAAGTGGGGAGGGAACCAGCCCATAGTGGGCTGGTGCGCCCCCCCCCATGGGCCTCCCCCCTGCGCCTAGGGTTGGAAACCCTAGGGCAGGGGGCGCCCCACTTGCCTTGGGGGGCAAGGTTCCCCCCTTGGCCGCCGCCCCCCCTGGAGATGCATCTCCAGGGCCAGCACCCCCCCTAGGGGGCCTATATAAAGGGGGAGGGAAGCGGCACCCTGCAGCCTTGGCGCCTCCCTCTCCCCTGTTACACCTCTCCCTCTCTCCGTAGACGCTTGGCGAAGCCCTGCTGGAATTCTGCTGCATCCACCACCACGCCGTCGTGCTGCTGGATCTTCATCAACCTCTCCTTCCCCCTTGCTGGATCAAGAAGGAGGAGACGTCATCCCGACCGTACGTGTGTTGAATGCGGAGGTGCTGTCCGTTCGGCACTAGGTCATCGGTGATTCGGATCACGGCGAGTACGACTCCATCATCCACGTTCTTCTTGAACGCTTCCGTTGCGATCTACAAGTGGTATGTAGATGCTCTCCTATCCCCTCGTTGCTAGAATACTCCATGGATAGATCTTGGTGATGCGTAGGAAAATTTTAATTTCTGCTATGATCCCCAACAGTGGCATCATGAGCTAGGTCTATGTGTAGTTTCTATGCACGAGTAGAACACAAAGTAGTTGTGGGCGTCGAATTGTCAATTCTTCTTGCCGTTACTAGTCCTATCTTGATTCAGCGGTATTGTGGGATGAAGCGGCCCGGACCAACCTTACACGTACGCTTACGTGAGACCGGTTCCACCGACTGACATGCACTAGTTGCATAAGGTGGCTGGCGGGTGTCTGTCTCTCCCACTTTAGTTGGATCGGATTCGATGAACAGGGTCCTTATGAAGGGTAAATAGAGATTGACAATTCACGTTGTGGTTTTAACGTAGGTAAGAAACGTTCTTGCTAGCAACCTATAACAGCCACGTAAAAACTTGCAACAACAATTAGAGGACGTCTAACTTGTTTTTGCAGCAAGTGCTTTGTGATGTGATATGGCCAGAAGTTATGATGAATCATGTATGTGATGTATGAGATGATCTTGTTATTGTAATAGGAATCACGACTTGCATGTCGATGAGTATGACAACCGGCAGGAGCCATAGGAGTTGTCTTTATTTATTTATGACCTGTGTGTCAACTTAAATCGTCATGTAATTACTTTACTTTTTTGCTAAAGCGTTAGCCATATTAGTAGAAGTAATAGTTGACGTGACAACTTCACGAAGACACGATGATGGAGATCATGATGATGGAGATCATGGTGTCATGCCGGTGATGATGATGAACATGGCGCCCCGAAGATGGAGATCAAAGGAGCGAAATGATGTTGGCCATATCATGTCACTATTTGATTGCATGTGATGTTTATCATGTTTTTACATCTTATTTTCTTAGAACGAAGGTAGCATAAATAAGATGATCCCTCATTAAAATATCAAAAATGTGTTCTCCCTAACTGTGCACCGTTGCTAAGGTTCGTCGTTCCGAAGCACCACGTGATGATCGGGTGTGATAGGTTCTTACGTTCGCATACAACGGGTGTAAGCCAGATTTACACACGCAATACACTTAGGTTGGATTGACGAGCCTAGCATGTACAGACATGGCCTCGGAACACGGAGGACCGAAAGGTCGAACATGAGTCGTATAGAAGATACGATCAACATAGAGATGTTCACCGATGATAACTAGTCCGTCTCACATGATGATCGGACACGGCCTAGTTGACTCGGATCATGTATCACTTAGATGACTAGAGGGATGTCAAATCTGAGTGGGAGTTCATTCATTAATTTGATTAGATGAACTTAATTATCATGAACTTAGTCTAAATCTTTACAATATGTCTTGTAGATCAAATGGCCCACGCTAATGTCACCCTCAACTTCAACGCGTTCCTAGAGAAAACCAAGCTGAAAGATGATGGCAGCAACTATGCGGACTGGGTCCGGAACCTGAGGATCATCCTCATAGCTGCCAATAAAGATTATGTCCCAGAAGCACCGCTAGGTGATGCACCATTCCCAGCAAACCAGGACGTTATGAACGCCCATCAGTCACGTGCTGATGATTACTCCCTCGTTCAGTGCGGCATGCTTTACAGCTTAGAACCGGGGCTCCAAAAGCGCTTTGAGCAACACGAAGCATATGAGATGTTCGAGGAGCTGAAATTGATTTTCCAAGCTCATGCCCGGGTCGAGAGATATGATGTCTCCGACAAGTTCTTTATCTGCAAGATGGAGGAAAATAGCTCTGTCAGTGAACACATACTCAAGATGTCTGGGTTGCACAACCGCTTGACTCAGCTGGAAGTTAATCTCCCGGATGAGGCGGTCATTGACAGAATCCTTCAGTCGCTCCCACCTAGCTACAAGAGCTTCGTGATGAACTACAACATGCAGGGGATGGAAAAGACCATTCCCGAGTTGTATTCAATGCTGAAATCTGCGGAGGTGGAGATCAAAAAGGAACATCAAGTGTTGATGGTGAATAAAACCACTAAGTTCAAGAAAGGCAAGGGTAAGAAGAACTTCAAGAAGGACGGCAAGGAGGTTGCCGCGCCTGGTAAATCAGTTGCCAGGAAGAAGTCAAAGAATGGACCCAAACCTGAAACTAAGTGCTTTTATTGCAAGGGAAATGCTCACTGGAAGCGGAATTGCCAGGAAGAAGTCAAAGAATGGACCCAAACCTGAAACTGAGTGCTTTTATTGCAAGGGAAATGGTCACTGGAAGCGAAATTGCCCCAAGTACTTAGCGGATAAGAAGGCCGGCAACACCAAAGGTATATGTGATATACATGTTATTGATGTGTACCTTACCAGCACTCGTAGTAGCTCCTGGGTATTTGATACCGGTGCGGTTGCTCATATTTGTAACTCAAAGCAGGAGCTGCGGAATAAACGGAGACTGGCGAAGGACGAGGTGACGATGCGCGTCGGGAATGGTTCCAGGGTCGATGTGATCGCCGTCGGGACGCTACCTCTACATTTACCTACGGGATTAGTTTTGAACCTCAATAATTGTTATTTAGTTCCAAGTTTGAGCATGAACATTGTATCTGGATCTTGATTAATTCGAGATGGCTACTCATTTAAATCTGAGAATAATGGTTGTTCTATTTATATGAGTGATATGTTTTATGGTCATGCTCCGATGGTTAATGGTTTATTCTTAATGAATCTCGTACGTGATGATACACATATTCATAGTGTGAATACCAAAAGATGTAAAGTTAATAACGATAGTCCCACATACTTGTGGCACTGCCGCCTTGGTCACATTGGTGTCAAGCGCATGAAGAAGCTCCATGCTGATGGACTTTTAGAGTCTCTCGATTATGAATCATTTGACACATGCGAACCATGCCTCATGGGCAAAATGACCAAGACTCCATTCTCAGGGACAATGGAGCGAGCAACCAACTTGTTGGAAATCATACATACAGATGTGTGTGGTCCAATGAGCGTTGAGGCTCGCGGAGGCTATCGTTATGTTCTCACTCTCACTGATGATTTGAGTCGATATGGGTATGTCTACTTAATGAAACACAAGTCTGAGACCTTTGAAAAGTTCAAGGAGTTTCAGAGTGAGGTCGAGAATCAACGTGACAGAAAAATAAAGTTCTTACGATCAGATCATGGGGGAGAATATTTAAGTCATGAATTTGGCACACACTTAAGAAAATGTGGAATCGTTTCACAACTCATGCCGCCTGGAACACCTCAGCGTAACGGTGTGTTCGAACGTCGTAATCGCACTCTATTGGATATGGTGCGATCTATGATGTCTCTTACCGATCTACCGCTCTCATTTTGGGGCTATGCTTTAGAGACTGCCGTATTCACTTTAAATAGGGCTCCATCAAAATCCGTTGAGACGACACCGTATGAATTATGGTTTGGCAAGAAACCCAAGCTGTCGTTTCTGAAAGTTTGGGGTTGCGATGCTTATGTCAAGAAACTTCAACCTGAAAAGCTCGAACCCAAATCGGAAAAATGCGTCTTCATAGGATATCCCAAAGAAATAGTTGGGTATACCTTCTACCTCAGATCCGAAGGCAAGATCTTTGTTGCCAAGAACGGGTCCTTTCTAGAGAAAGAGTTTCTCGCGAAAGAAGTAAGTGGGAGGAAAGTAGAGCTTGATGAAGTACTACCTCTTGAAAATCAGAGTAGCACAGCTTAGGAAAATGTTCCTGTGGTGCATGCACCGATTCGAGAGGATGTTAATGATGATGATCAAGATACTTCTGATCAAGCTCCTACTGAACTTCGTAGGTCCACAAGGACACGTTCCGCACCAGAGTGGTACGGCAACCCTGTCCTGGAAATCATGTTGTTGGACAACGGTGAACCTTTGAACTATGAAGAAGCGATGGCTGGCCCAGATTCCGACAAATGGCTAGAAGCCATGAAATCCGAGATAGAATCCATGTATGAAAACAAAGTATGGACTTTGAATGACTTGCCCGATGATCGGCGAGCCATAGAAAATAAATGGATCTTTAAGAAGAAGACAGACGTGGATGGTAATGTGACCATCTATAAGGCTCGACTTGTCGCTAAGGGTTATCGACAAGTTCAAGGGGTTGACTACGATGAGACTTTCTCACCCGTAGCAAAACTGAAGTCCGTCCGAATCATGTTAGCAATTGCCGCATTCTATGATTATGAGATATGGCAAATGGACGTCAAAACGGCATTCCTTAACGGCTTTCTTAAGGAAGAATTGTATATGATGCAGCCGGAAGGTTTTGTCGATCCTAAGAATGCTAACAAAGTATGCAAGCTCCAACGCTCTATCTATGGGCTGGTGCAAGCATCTCGGAGTTGGAACATTCGCTTTGATGAGATGATCAAAGCGTTTGGGTTTATGCAGACTTATGGAGAAGCCCGCGTTTACAAGAAAGTGAGTGGGAGCTCCGTAGCATTTCTCATATTATATGTGGATGACATACTATTGATGGGAACTGATATAGAATTCTTGGAGAGCATAAAGGCCTATTTGAACAAGTGTTTTTCAATGAAGGACCTTGGAGAAGCTGCTTATATATTAGGCATCAAGATCTATAGAGATAGATCGAGACGCCTCATCGGTCTTTCACAAAGTACGTACCTTGACAAGATTTTGAAGAAGTTCAAAATGGATCAGTCCAAGAAGGGGTTCTTGCCTGTATTGCAAGGTGTGCGATTGAGCATGGCTCAATGCCCGACCACGGCAAAAGATATAGAAGAGATGAGTGTCATCCCCTATGCCTCAGCCATAGGGTCTATTATGTATGCCATGCTGTGTACCAGACCCGATGTAAACCTTGCCGTAAGATTGGTAGGTAGGTACCAAAGTAATCCCGGCAAGGAACACTGGACAGCGGTCAAAAACATCCTGAAGTACCTGAAAAGGACTAAGGATATGTTTCTCGTTTATGGAGGTGCCGAAGAGCTCTTCATAAAGGGTTACGTCGACGCCAGCTTCGACACAGATCTGGATGACTCCAAGTCACAAACCGGATACGTGTATATTATGAATGGAGGGTGAGGGAGTCCTGGATTAGGGGGTGTTCGGATAGCCGAACTATATCTTCAGCCGGACTCCAGGACTATGAAGATACAAGATGGAAGACTTCGTCCCGTGTCCGGAAGGTTCTTTCCTTGGCGTGGAAGGCAAGCTAGGCGTGCGGATATTCAAGATCTCCTACCAATGTAACCGACTCTGTGTAACCCTAACCCTATCCGGTGCCTATATAAACCGGAGGGTTGTAATCCGTAGGACGAACACATCATAACCATCATCCTACCCATAGGCTAGCTTCTAGGGTTTAGCCTCCTTGATCTCGTGGTAGATCTACTCTTGTACTACCCATATCATCAATATTAATCTAGCAGGAGTAGGGTTTTACCTCAATCGAGAGGGCCCGAACCTGGGTAAAATAAAGTGTCCCTTGCCTCCTGTTACCATCCGACCTTGACGCACAGATCGGGACCCCCTACCCGATATCCGCCGGTTTTGACACCGACATTGGTGCTTTCATTGAGAGTTATGATGTGTGATCGACAAAAGGATCGATGACTCGCCTGCAGATCAACTGCGACTTCGGCATCTTCGTCACCAGCTCGACTGGTCACCTTGGTTCGACCAAGAATTGCGCCCCGTGTTCGGATCACCATGTTCGGACGAGGGCCTTCATCAAACATCTAACTCCGATCTCTATCAAGATCACGGAGGAATCATCCATGAAGCTCGGGGGCACAACGTCAACATTGCCCTCAAGCGACCGTGCTGTTTTTCTGGACAGCGAACTCGTATCTGCTACCACCACCTCCTTGAGTATTGTTTTGACGATCGCTTTGGTGGAATTGTGCGGAATTGAGTCTACAACAACCCTGGAAAATTTCGTCAAGTTCCGATGGAGGAATCTCCGGCAATCCATAATATACCGGAGCCCTGTCAAATCTGGACGGGAATCTGGACGGGTTTAGGGCATGGTGTCCAGCTTCTAGCTCGGGCGTCCTTTGGAAGATCCAACCGTTGATCGGCTGCGGAATTACTATATCTACCACCCCTCCAAATTTCAGCTCGATCCGACCGTCCAAACTCCGGGAACCTTCCGATTAGTGCATCACTTTTCGGATCTGTTTTCTGCGCGAGAACGAATCCGACCCGAATTCATCTTTTTTATGAACGGGATTTCGGTCATCCTTTTTGAAGGAAGTTTTGTATGGGATATTGTGTATTGTTCCCGAACACATCCCACTAACTTTAAGATCTTTTGAACATGATCTTCAACATCATTGCTGGTGTCAAACCAGTCCGACAATATTGCTCCACGGCTGCCGACCTGTGCTAGACACATCGTCACTTTGTTGAGCCGAGCTCAACATCTTCGGATCATCATCTCGGCAAGCCGAACAAGAGTCCGGTATCGCGAAGGACAAATCATCACCAACATCGCCGCCCCACGGATTACACGGAGCGGGCATACCAGCATCACCGCACGGTCGCTTCATCAAGCCGGCATCTACCACGTCACGACATGCATCGACAGGGCCGCACTGTTGCCCCTTCAAGCTGGTGTCCGTCATGCCGGACTACTTCGACTGGCCTCGAGGCTTCGACATCTCGGCTGGACCGGAGGATTCATCATCTCTTCATCAACCTACTCCGGACACTTCGGCGTCACTAGCCGACCAGCTTCGTCACGATTAGCTGGACCAAGGGCTTTGCCTCGGCAAGCCAACCTTTGCCAGCATCATCTTCCTTCGGATTGCTACAAATAAACCAGGTCGATCAAATGATGGCCGCATTAACGACGACCGCATGGTGGTTCGGTCAGTTTCCGTACATAGTCCGGCGCACGCCGCATCCGAAACTCAAACCGACCTGTTAATTCAGGCCTTGCCATGCCTTTACCGCATCACGCCGCCGCCCTGCATCGGCATTGACTTCGGCGCCAGGCCATATTTCTTTTATTACTCACTTTGCATAAATTATTCATTTTGCAACGATTTTTTTTTAATTATCATTATTACTATTATCTCCCGTTTGCACTATTTTTTGTGCACAGGAAAATGATCCAGCCGGACTATATCCTTTGACGTCACCTCAGCTGGACGAGGGGCTTCATTACCCCATGTCGGGGACTTCGGCATCACTCTGTCGTCCTGCATTGCCCGTGCTATGTCACCACTTCGGAGTGCCGAGCTCTTTGCTCCGCCACCTCGGGACCGGCTTGGGGGATGGAACCTTGTCCCGCATCAAGCCCGGACCGCGTCGTCAGTACCGAACACATTAACCAGCTAAGTTGCCTTCATGCTCAAAGTTTTAAATTTTTAACTTGTGTTCGGCTCGACCAAGCATTATAATTTTTTGGAAAAAAGTTGCTTGTAAAAATCTTCCCTGTCCAAACTTTATTCGCACACACTTGATGCGCTACCCGCGCTCATTATACCTGGGGGCTTCTTTAACAGAAGCTTATTAATACGGGCTTTATGCCCAACACATGTGTCACACTTCCGCATGTACCTTTTATTCACCATTATATGCATCGATATGACTTAAGTTTTGGCCAAGCTGGGTTGCCTGGCTCCTGTGCTTACCCCTACATTCCCGATTGTTCGGCTAGGTGGTAAAGGGAGCACCTCTGCGATTGTTACTGCTGGGTCAGCCGGATGTGTACCTCAGACTGGGTAAAGCCGAAAGCTAGCGTTCTTAAGGGAATATTCGTTCGGTGAACTAAAGATGACCTTTTTTCTTATTTATTTATATGCCCCCAGATGTTTTTTCTGCTTTTGCAGTTCGGACATGCACTTTAGGTCATGCCTCCCAAAGAAAGGAACCCCTAACGAAACTATTCTCTCTGGAAGATGTTTCTTACTAACCATGTAATATAACATAACTAGTTGGGCACTTGTCTGATAAAGCACCGATGACCCCTACGCCTGGTCTCCATGCATACCCCGGTTCTTATACAACCGTTAGGGTATTCGGACACACTCCGGACCGTCAGGTCCCGAGGTCGAAGCGAAAAGGTCGGCAACGACAAACGATCTACTATCCGGCTAGAAGGCATTACACATGTCACTTATAATTATACAGTCACTCTAACTATTCGTATTCCTCTTCAATACCATCTAACAGGCTGTCTAATTTACAGTCCTACTGGGAATACTTTGTTTGTGACGCATAAATTCGAATACCCCGTTTACTTGGGGGCTTCCTTTATGAAGCTTTTCCTGTTGCATATGATTATACTTGTACGGCTTCGTTCCTTGTTCGTGTATTACGCCACAATATGCACCATATTGACTTAAGCGATTTGCAAGCTGGGTTGCCTCGCTCCTATGTTTACCCCTACGTTCCCGATTGTTCGGCTAGGGAGTAAAGGGAGCACCTCCGCGATTGTCACGATCGGTTCGCCTGAGCCGGACCTCAGACTGGGTGAAGCCGAAAGCTAGCACTCTTATAGTTTTCAATGATGGTCGGCAAACAACGGAACTCATGAGTACAAAAAATCTATTGCACAAGTCTCATAATAACAATGAGCACCGAAGAAAGGTATCGGTGGGGGTACTATTTTCTTCGAAGATGCTTCTTACTCTTTGCAGTAATATAGCATAAGTTCCCTGAGCGCGCTTTGTCTGTTACAGCCTTATGGCCTGATTGCCTGGTTATTGGAAACACCGTCGATATTCTTGACCGATGGAGTACATAACACTTTTTGGTCCTTGACCAAAGAGGGAGAAGTCGACGGTCGGTTAAGACGCGTTCAAAGTTCGGTTGAACATAGATATGATATAAGTACTTCGGTACATGCAATCATTCTCCTACCCAAGTCACTTGGGGGCTCTCAAGTTTATTGAGCTGTTTTATAATAAGTGTTCTTCTTCTTAGTTGTTGCAAAGTTTTATTATTATTTACCACTCCTTTTTTCGACACGAGTGTGCGGTCACTAGCCGGGGAGCCTAATTTCTCTCTCAAAGCCGCTAGAGTTTAGTTTGCTAAACTGGCCTGATGAGAAGTACTCCGCCCTCGGGATAGGAGGTTGAAGCCGTAGGCTGACCCGCTCGAAGTCTTGAGATAGGATGTATCATGTTAAAGCATGACAGAAGCACTTCCTTTTTCTAAGACCAATTTTCGATTGGCACCGAACACTTGATATTGTTCGGACGTCATGTTTTTACTGACGTTTCTTGGTTTTCCAAGCTTTTTGGCACTTTTAAACTATTTGTGCTTTTCCAGCATTAGTCTCGCAGTGCAACGCCGGACACCTTTTAGGATTCGGCAAAAACATTCTCAGATATTGCTATATATGCATCGGTTTCGAATTATGTCTTCGGTCAATAGTTGGGTTGCCCGGCTCCTGCACTTGCTTCCTACGTTCCGTTTTGTTCGGCTAGGCATGCAAAGGGAGAACCACTGCGATTGTGCTTCCAGCTCACATGGTTAAGCACCTCAGTGGAGAAAGCCGAAAACTGACTGTCACAATAAGCGTAAACTGGTCAGCGATCCGATGACTATGTTAAATAACAGGTCGTTCATAACATTGGCCGAATTGTTTACGGCTTGACCTCGACTGTCGCCGAACACTACCGGGGGCTATTAACTAGCCTCCCAAACTAAATCCTCAATATTTTGCTCTTACATTGGAGCTGAGGTTTTATGATCATGCTTAGCATGACAACCCAAAGAAAGGAACCGATAGCGGGACTATTTTCTTTGAAGACATTTCTTCTGTTAAACAGTAATATAACATATCTCTCCGTGTACCTTTGTTTATAAAACCGTATGGCCAGATTGCCTTGTTTGTCGTAAATCTTTACCCTCATAAAGGCTTTATAAAGTAAGACAAACACTCCTCGGCTACTGGCCGAGGAGGTGGAAGCCGGTGGTCAGTCAACAAAGTTTTGTACAATGCGGATCCGAGCATTAAATGACGTAAAGTACTTGGATACATAGAGTCATTACACACAATTTGTGATTTTACTATGGATATCGATCCTTAATTCGGCCACCCGTGCCCGCATTAAGGCTCGGGGGCTACTGGGCTTCGGTCTTATTATTTAAACATATTAAAGGGGCACATCGATCCCCTGATCTGGTGTTGCCACCCGACCAGTGTCTCGGGGGCTACTGCATTGCTTGTCCAATGCAGAAAATTTTATGTGCAATATAGTTTCCGAGGAGATTTTGATCCTCAGGTTGGTCGGCCGCACCCAACCCGAGTCTCGAGGACTGAGCACGCCGCTTTTAGTGCCCCAAAGTATTCTGCCGAGCTAGGACTTGATCCTCAGGCCGATTTTGCAAATCGACCTGAGACTCAGCGGCTATTGGGATCAGCGGTCTTATGTCATCCTTCATGTGCATCTCGGGTTTTAGACCGATACCCACCTTGAGGGCTACTGGCTATATATCTCGGCAGAGATTAAATTGCACCAATCAAAAATATTGAATAAAAATCGGCCCACATTTGGGGTGGTGCACCACCTCGGAAGCAGTCCGGCATCAAGCCCGGGCGCTAGTGGCTGGCTCCATAGAGGGCATTTCCGGCATTAAGCTCGGCTAAACTCCTTCAAACTTCTTTGAACCAAGGTGATTTACGACACCTCGGAAACAGTCCAGCGTTGGAGCTCGGATACAGTCCGGCGTTGGAGCTCGGATACATAGTCCGGCGTTGGAGCTCGGATACATTCCGGCATTAGAGCTGGGAAGAGCGGGCTTGGGCGCTGGAGCTTAAGTGCGCAAGAGATGGATTGGCAAAGGAGGAAGAAGGCGTAGGTAAAAAGGTGGATCCTTATCCCCTTATATGGGCGGATGCGGTTATGCGTCCCCACCTACCTAATAAAACTCGCTTGCCTCCCAAGCGCCGTGGTAAAATGGCGCGGTTGGGATACCCACGTCCATATTAATGAGAATCCCGTTAAAGGGGGCACATGATCTCTGCTTTGACAAGACGTGCCAAGGAAACCGCCTCGCTAAACAAGCTGAGGTGGAACAATGAAAACAATTTATGTAGAAGGCTTGGCCGCAGTGTTGTGACGCACTGCGGGATACGTCGGCAGATTTGCTTTGTGTTAATATTATTCTCTGTATGGCAATATGTGGAAACTTATTTTGCAGAGCCGGACACTGTGTTTTGGTGTTTATAATCTTCTTGAAGAACTTGGAGGAGGAACCCGCCTTGCAATGCCGAAAACAATCTGCGCGCCGGACTCGTCGTCATTGAAGCCTGGTTCAGGGGCTACTGAGGGAGTCCTGGATTAGGGGGTGTTCGGATAGCCGAACTATATCTTCAGCCGGACTCCAGGACTATGAAGATACAAGATGGAAGACTTCGTCCCATGTCCGGAAGGTTCTTTCCTTGGCGTGGAAGGCAAGCTAGGCGTGCGGATATTCAAGATCTCCTACCAATGTAACCGACTCTGTGTAACCCTAACCCTATCCGGTGCCTATATAAACCAGAGGGTTATGGTCCGTAGGACGAACACATCATAACCATCATCATACCCATAGGCTAGCTTCTAGGGTTTAGCCTCCTTGATCTCGTGGTAGATCTACTCTTGTACTACCCATATCATCAATATTAATCTAGCAGGAGTAGGGTTTTACCTCCATCGAGAGGGCCCGAACCTGGGTAAAATAAAGTGTCCTTGCCTCCTGTTACCATCCGACCTTGACGCACAGATCGGGACCCCCTACCCGAGATCCGCCGGTTTTGACACCGACAGAGGGGCAGTAAGCTGGTGCAGTTGCAAGCAGAGCGTCGTGGCGGGATCTACATGTGAAGCAGAGTATATGGCAGCCTCGGAGGCAGCACAAGAAGCAGTATGGGTGAAGGAGTTCATTACCGACCTAGGAGTCATACCCAATGCGTCGGACCCGATGACTCTCTTCTGTGACAACACTGGAGCAATTGCCCTTGCAAAGGAGCCCAGGTTTCACAGGAAGACCAGGCATATCAAGCGTCGCTTCAACTCCATTCGTGAAAGTGTTCAAAATGGAGACATAGAGATTTGTAAAGTACATACAGACCTGAATGTGGCAGATCCGTTGACTAAACCTCTCCCTAGAGCAAAACATGATCAACACCAAAATTCCATGGGTGTGCGATTCATCACAATGTAACTAGACTATTGTCTCTAGTGCAAGTGGGAGACTGTTTGAAATATGCCCTAGAGGCAATAATAAAAGGATTATTATATTTCCTTGTTCATGATAATCGTCTATTGTTCATGCTATAATTGTATTGTCCGGAAATCATAATACATGTGTGAATACATAGACCACAATGTGTCCCTAGTAAGCCTCTAGTTGACTAGCTCGTTGATCAATAGATAGTCATGGTTTCCTGACTATGGACATGGGGATGTCATTGATAACGGGGGATCACATCATTAGGAGAATGATGTGATGGAAAAGACCCAAACCTAAGCATAGCACAAAAGATCGTATAGTTCGTTTGCTAGAGCTTTTCTGAATGTCAAGTATCATTCCTTAGACCATGAGATTATGCAACTCCCGGATGCCGTAGGAGTGCTTTGGGTGTATCAAACGTCACAACGTAACTGGGTGACTATAAAGGTGCACTACAGGTATCTCCGAAAGTGTTTGTTGGGTTGGCATGAATCGAGACTGGGATTTGTCACTCCGTATGACGGAGAGGTATCTCTGGGCCCACTCGGTAAGACATCATCATAATGAGCTCAATGTGATCAAGGTGTTGTTCACAGGATGATGTGTTACGGGAACGAGTAAAGAGACTTGCCGGTAACGAGATTGAACAAGGTATCGGTATACCGACGATCGAATCTCGGGCAAGTATCGTACCGATAGACGAAGGGAATTGAGTACGGGATTGATTAAGTCCTCGACATCGTGGTTCATCCGATGAGATCATCGAGGAGCATGTGGGAGCCAACATGGGTATCCAGATCCCGCTGTTGGTTATTGACCGGAGATCGTCTCGGTCATGTCTGCATGTCTCCCGAACCCGTAGGGTCTACACACTTAAGGTTCGATGACGCTAGGGTTGTAAAGATATTAGTATGCAGCAAACCGAAGGTTGTTCGGAGTCCCGGATGAGATCCCGGACGTCACGAGAGGTTCCGGAATGGTCCGGAGGTAAAGAATTATATATAGGAAGTGCCGTTTCAGCCATCGGGAAGGATTCGGGGGTCACCGATATTGTACCGGGACCACCGGATGGGTACCGGGGGTCCACCGGGTGGGGCCACCCATCCCGGAGGGCCCCGTGGGCTGAAGTGGGGAGGGAACCAGCCCATAGTGGGCTGGTGCGCCCCCCATGGGCCTCCCCCCAGCGCCTAGGGTTGGAAACCCTAGGGCAGGGGGCGCCCCACTTGCCTTGGGGGGCAAGGTTCCCCCCTTGGCCGCCGCCCCCCCTGGAGATGCATCTCCAGGGCCGGCGCCCCCCTAGGGGGCCTATATAAAGGGGGGAGGGAGGGCAGTGGCACCCTGCAGCCTTGGCGCCTCCCTCTCCCCTGTTACACCTCTCCCTCTCTCCGTAGACGCTTGGCGAAGCCCTGCTGGAATTCTGCTGCATCCACCACCACGCCGTCGTGCTGCTGGATCTTCATCAACCTCTCCTTCCTCCTTGCTGGTTCAAGAAGGAGGAGACGTCATCCCGACCGTACGTGTGTTGAATGCGGAGGTGCTGTCCGTTCGGCACTAGATCATCGGTGATTCGGATCACGGCGAGTACGACTCCATCATCCACGTTCTTCTTGAACGCTTCCGTTGCGATCTACAAGTGGTATGTAGATGCTCTCCTATCCCCTCGTTGCTAGAATACTCCATGGATAGATCTTGGTGATGCGTAGGAAAATTTTAATTTCTGCTACGATCCCCAACATCTTTGTGAGACAGAGATACTACAGGTTTTTAAGAGAGTTGATTGAAGATATTTTGAGGATATCATTCAAGTGACTTTGCTTTTCTTCTTACTATTGGAGGGTGTGCACCTCAAATTGAGCATCATGAATTGAGGAGAATACAAGGCTCAAGCCTCAAATCAAGAAAGGATTAGTTTCTTGCATTCAAGGCGATATCAAACTCAAGGAGCTCGTGAGAAAGCAAAGTGGGTCATTTCAAAAGGAAGGAGATTTGTTTAATCCTAAGTGAAAATCACAAGGATAGAGCTTGGTTACCACATCAATATTCCAAGATTCGATTTGTGCAGTGAAGGCGCAAGGAATGGAGACCAAAATCTTATGAGTCGTATAGTTATTACGAGTTATTCCACTCATAATAGCATCCCATGCACCTTTAACTCATTCTTTGTGCTATGTAAAGACAATGGTAAATATATAATTGTAAAAACAATTAGTGCTAGATTTCGTAATGCACTTAAGGTAGAACTATCTTGGTTCCCAAGATCCTTATGACTAACATGAGAGGCCCTACTTACAAATGGGAACCTAAAGTCAAGGCATGATTCTCCTTTGTTGGAATATTGGTGGGTACAACGGGTGATCAATAGTGATTGCACCACTCATATTACCTAGGAAAAATACATGTTCGCTCAGTTCGTTGAGGATTTATCTTCTACATCAAGTATTTTCTTTGGATATAATAAGATAAGAAAGGCACTTGGGTTGGGTAATGTAGTTGTAACTAATGATCTATCTATAGATAATGTTATGCTTGTCAAATCTGTACCATAGTATCCTACCCATTATTCAACTTTGTGTGGCTATCATAATTGCATGTTTACTTTAGTTGATGTGACTGTGTTTATAAGATATAATCTCAAAATGATATTTGTTAGACATGTTGAAGGTGATCTATATGTTGTACATTTTCCACAAGAAAAATAAAACTTAAGCACGTCTAGTGTCCAAGATCAACATTGGGTGGCTATGTCATCACAGGTTAGGCCACATTGGTATGAGAATTTTGAAAAATTCTTCTGAAGGGAGCACATTCTTGAACTACCGATATTTCTATTACCAAAGATAGAGTGTGTAGTGCATGCATTTAAAGTAAACAAGTGGGAAAGAAGCATCTCACCAGAAGTATCATCACTACCACTACGCCCTTACAGATACTTCATATAAACTTATTTGGTTCTTAGGACCAAAGATTAAACCCATGACACCTCAAGTCATTTGCAACAAAATCTCAGCGCTGACTCAACTTCAACATCTCAAAAAATAAAGGAATAACAATGGAACCGAGTTCAAGAACCTTAAGATGGATATAGTTCTTATGGTGGGAGGATCAAGCCTGAACTCTCTACCCCCTGCCCCCTCCAAAAAATGGTGATGCAGAAAGAAGGAATAATAACTTGTGAAGATGAGTATGACTATGTGATGACCTGCAAGACACACAGATCAGTGTAGCACCTTCGTGTAAGTATCCCAAATAGTAATCGTCCCTACAAAGTGCGGAGGAGAGTATTTATGAGTAGCGTTTCTATCACACACAACTTGTCACAAGTCTTATGTCAAGTAACTGCTTGTGATTTTGCAGAAGCTATTAGTGTCCTTTGAGACAAATAAACCAGAGTAATGAATATGATAGACTGTTGCTGTGAGAGTAATAAGGACTCGGAAGTAAAGAACATAAATTAAAGACGGGAAGTGAAAGTATTTTCAAGAAGTAGATAGGTTAGGCGCGGAGAAACTTCAGATCATGGTATACCTCAAGTGTGCTAGTGCAACGGTAATCCCAATTACCTTGTACAAGAGTTTAGTATTTGATTTGTTTGTTTGTTAGGCGGACCACCCTAAGTTATGAAACTCCTTCACACGGGATTACGTTCCACACTATGGTCCTGCTTAGACGTTGCCACAGCGTGGTCGTCTCCACAATTAAGGTTGTTAAATCGGAACCATGCATTACGTTCGGTGGTTCACCGTCATCTCATATTGTCTTTGATCCTCGCAGATGTATCCACCTGTCACATGGAGATCACAGATTCTGTAAAAGATATGTGTTATCTATTTAGGTCGTTAGATCATGTTGCCTGGGCCCTTAAATTGGACAACACACATAGTGCTTACCCCAGTACAACAACTTACTTGACAAATCATAAGACTACAAACACGAATGGCGACATATAGAATAGGCACAGATAAATCTTACCATTCACCTCAATCTCCCATGCTTAGGGGGAATTACTCACGCATCGGAAGAGAGTAACCAATCATCATAGATAATAATTTCATGAAAATCGTATCAATAATACTGTGAAGATCCATAATAAGATGAATGATTCAACAAGTCTCAGTCTCCACATGAGTATGAATAGAGTTATACACCCTTATCTTACAACTTGGAATTCCTCTTACAACAGTGATGATGAGATGAAAATGAATATGAAGATGGAAGAACAAAACAAGAAGGATCTCCGGCGATTCTTCTTCGGATCTCTTCTCTCTCTGTTCTGAATGGAGTGGCTGCGACTAGGTATGTCAGATGCCCGTGTGCCCTTCACAAAGTTGTTGCCGTAGACGATGGGGAGCTAACGACGTCTGGTATGAGCGCTTGCGCTCTATTGCCGCTAGTGCAAATCCTTCCAACGTGGAAGTTGCTCCAAATGATTTGATTTCGTATAATTCCCCTTGATTTTCTTCCATAAATGATTTTTCATGCCAAACAATGGAAAAACAAGTTTTCTTTTATCTGGAAGGATTACTGTTAGAAATAACGAAAATGCAATGAAAACCAAGTCAAAACTCTTTGTAAAAAGTCACAAATTCTCGAGCCATTACTATGATAGGTGAGTACAAGACTCCTCTAAACTTTTGGGCCGAAGCCTTCAACGCATATGACTAGTTAATGTTGGGCCAGGCATACCAATAACGCTATAACCGATAAGAAAACTTAATTACTACTTTATATCTCTCTTATTTGCATACAATCAAAGCTACTCCTACCAGTTGTCACTAAGTGTGTGTGTGTGTGTGTGTGTGTGTGTGTGTGTGTGTGAGAGAGAGAGAGAGAGAGAGAGAGAGAGTTGTACCAATTTGCCGACAATAAT
Source organism: Aegilops umbellulata (assembly GCA_032464435.1). Lineage (NCBI taxonomy): Eukaryota > Viridiplantae > Streptophyta > Magnoliopsida > Poales > Poaceae > Aegilops > Aegilops umbellulata. Next base: position 376,312,349 of record CP136057.1, read on the forward strand.
GAAGTAGAGATCATTGTATAAATCAAATATGTATTATAATCAAACAATTTACTATGAATTTAATGAATTTGATGTAACCATCTCTATGCATGAACCTTCAATACAAATATTAGTGGGTGAAGCACAAGAGAGCCAAAAATTCCCCTCCTAGTTTACATTGTAATCCTCTAGTCAACAAAATAACCACTTAATTTCTATAAATCTCTTTTGTCGGCATATATAAAAAGCTACTCTGACTAGCTGGCACATAGAGAGAAATATGTACCGATTCGCTGGCAGTAACTGAGTAGGTCTAATGATCAAATACATATAGCGAGGTATTTGATGATATGTATTACAACCAAACAATTTATCAAATTTAATGTAACATCACAATGCAAAAGCCTTCAATATAAATATCGGTGCGTGGAGCACCCCAAAGCCAAGCATTCCCCTCCTAGATTTCCAACAAGGATGTGGAAATTATAAATAGGCCACCCTGTTTATAGTTTTCTCCCAGGGTCACCATTAGCCTTTTCTCCTATTTTCATATTTTGCCCTCCTGCCGTTCCGATTTTGCCTCCAGAGCCCCGACTCACGGCCACCGTCGTGAACAGCACCGGCGCTCCGCCGGCGTCGGCGTTTCCTTGGGGCGACGACGGCGCGACCCGACGCCGGCGGCACCTACCCCGCGCTTCTCCGCCGCCGCTCAACCAATTCCTCTCTAGATTAGGGTTTCTTCCTGACTAAATCTGGCAATTACACCGCCGCTCTACATTTTCCAATCCATTCCTCGTACCGCCGACCAAGCCTGATCGCGACCCGCAGCTCCTCTGCCTCCTACGCCGCAGTGATATTCCGTCGGCTGGCTCTGCATCGTCTCCCCGAGGATCTCCATTTCTTGTGCTCAACTTGATCACTCCCTACGTAGATCCGCCCGGCCTAAAGATTTCGTTTCTTCGTTGTGGTAAGCCCTGCCCCCACCCGAGTTCGAGCTATTGCTGTTTAGTTCGGGATTCTTTTCAGTTCTTGTATCCGCATGTTACTGGATCTGTTGCGAATTTGTTGTTTTGCTGATGTTCTTAGTTTAGTCCATCCATTGGATCGGATAGAGTTCTAGCTCCTAATCGGACCTTATCCGGGTCACGAGTTCTTGTCGCTACTGGCAAATGATGCTTGGCTCGTAGGTGTAGCCATGTCGTCGCCGGAATTGAACACATACGTTAGTGGGGTTTGCACGAACACAACAGTTAGACAGAGAGTACGTTAAAGATCACAGCAAAGCCGTGAAGATAAAGTAGATGGAAATTGCATAGACGTTTTCTTTCGTCTGGCTCGTGTCAACAATTATATCGCTGTTAAACATGCTGGTTCCTTCCTGTTTCATACGTAGATGGAAGTAATCTTGGATGGAATCTTGTGCCGTTCTGTTACTGCAGGCTGCCTTAAATGTGTTCTGCTGCTGCAAGGTATCAGGAAAAGTTTTACTAACTTATTACTGACCTTGGTTGACGTGGAACATTCAGTAAATAGAAAAGTTATCAGGTTTAGCTAGACCACTTGCTGTATTGGCAACCGAAGCTAGATCACTTGGGTCAAGCTACTAATACCAGAATTGGCACATGGAGCTGCAACCGAGCTCCCTCTTGATTAGGGCACTCTTCCATCAGTATAGCTTCACATGTTCGTTCTGTTTGATCCCCTTATGTTAGGAAGACAATATTTTAATACCCATGAGAAATTTCTTGAGTCTCAAATTTTATAGATTCATTATGGCATTTAAATTCTTGAAATGTTAACCACATGATATAAATATATCATGATCAAAGTCTAGGATTTCAGTTTTACATTTGACAAGTGCTTGTCATTTCGTGTGACCTTTTAAATACAGTTTCGAAGAAGTCATTCGCTCTTGATAGTGACTCTGGCTTCATGTAGAAACACTAGCACAATTATTTTCAGCTCGGATGCTATTGAACTAATGGTCAATTGGACAAATACTGTTTGTTTTGTTATACATCATACTTCTTGTTCCAGCATAATTCAAATCCAACCACTTTTTTGCTCTTTGTTGTTTTCCTTGTCGCTAACTATGCTTTTCTGCAGTTGTACTGCTCACAGTTGTAATTTGCTAGCTAGCCATGGAAGACAACAATGATGAGCATAATGTATCTCTTCCTCAGGATATCCAGCACACCATTCTTGCGTCACTACCTGCTAGGGTTGTTCTCAAGTTTCGCACAGTGTGTAGATTCTGGCGAGACTGCATTCAAGAACCCAATTTTGTTGATCGTCACCTCAACAATGCTCTCCGCTCCCACCAGTCCATTGCTTGCTTCACCTCGGTTGATGAGGGTCTTGTCTGCATGTACACATTTGATCCCACCACACTGAACTGCAAAAGCATGGATCTCGTGTTGTCGAGTAGGTTTCAGATGTCAGACCCCTGCCATGGCTTGGTGTGCGCCTATGATTTAAAAGGCGCTGTTGAGGTGTTGAATCCAACAACAAGGATACATTTGAGACTGCCAGTTTCAGAACTCCAGTCACTAGCTTCAGAATATTTTCTTGGACCTGTGCCTTCAACAAAAGAGTACAAGGTGCTCTGTATCCACCACCGGGTGCGGTTCTTGACATTTGAAGTATGCACTGTTGGCACACAGTCATGGAGGGCAGTGCGCGAATCTGCAGGCCTCCTGAAGACAACAAAGGCGGTCATTGTTAATGATGTCATGCATTGGCTACTTCTTGATGAGATATCCTCCAATTTTACTCGGAACATCTTGTCGTTCAACCTGACAGATGAGATGTTCTCAGAAACTGCTGTCCCAGATGCTGTAAAAGACCGTGAATTGCACCTGTTTGAGGGGGGAGGAAAGCTTCATTTGCTGGCAATGCCCGGTGAGGGATCAGCACCTAAAACCTCAGAGATTTGGGTGGCGAACTCGACCTGTGCAGTCTGGGACCACATGTGCAACGTCGCTTTTGTGCTACCTTTGGGCATGAGGCCACTTTTCCTGCACAACAATAAGCTCTTCTATTGCAACCAAAGAAGATTCTACTATGTCGATCTTCAGGATGGGAGTGGTTCCTATCTCAACATGCCTTTTGGCGAGTGCATCATATCGGCTGGGATTTTCGTGGAGAGCCTTGCTCTACATTCTGTGACTGGCCTGGTCGACTCCAGAACAACGCTACAAAGTCCTCATGATGCTAGATCATTTCCAATAGGGCGTGGACCATCTGCTCGTGGCGCTGGATCGTCCTCAGCAGGCCCTCGACGATCTTTCAAGAAGGCAAAGAGCAATATAAACATGCAGTGGAGGTTGGCATAGATCTCCGCAAACCCCTGATATCTTTCGTATCCATGAATAGTTCTCTGTTATGTACAGCGGATTCAAGCCAATACCTAGTACAATCCAATAAAGTTTACTGGTGTTTGTCTGTGTAGAGATGAAGAAGAAATAGACCATGGGGGTGAGTCTGGGACAGGGTAGAACATAAGTAAGAAACTAAGAAAGTGTCTCTGTGTCAGTAGCTTGTTCGTTGTTATCGTATGGGGATTTATGTGCTGTACTGGAAAATAAAAATGAAAACTCTGAACCTGATATACTGTATACTTGTTCTGGTTTGCTGTAATGAACTGTATTCCTGCGTTGCATTTCTGAAAGTTATGATGCCGGGACCAATAATTCAACCTGCTTTCTCCGGTGGTTGCATTTATGAGGTTTTATGCGCTGTGCTGAAAAATGAAAACCCTGAACCTGTTATATACTGTACACTTGTTTCGGTTTGCTGTACGAACTGTACTCCTGCACTGTATTTCTGAATATTCTTATATACCAAGACCAATACAAACTGTCGCCTCTCAGTTACATTCGTTTCACACCAGTACTACATACAAGATGCTGCGGAATTTGAGAATTTCCCCAAAGTATTTGGCGATACCACTCAAACAGTTGGCAAGCTCAGCAACGGCGGGAAGCCAAAGTACGGCCACCAGCCGTCGCTGACGCCGCCGGAGCACCGCGCCCGGCAGACTCTCTCCAGCTCGAGGCGCCCGACGTCGATCTTAAACAGCTCGACGTCCCGGCTGTCGTGGCTCGACGACATGAACGGCCGCGGCGAGTCTTGGTTGACTTCAATGATCAAGCACCCGTTGGCCGCGCCGCGAATGCAGAACGGCCGGCCGTGCGCCGTCGACCACGGCAGCGGGATCGTCTTCTCGAGCCGCCACGACTTCGCCGCGCCGTCGGCGTCGCGCGGGATCGTGTAGTAGTTGAGGTTGGCGTTGCCGTTGGCGTGGTAGAATTCGTGCGCGAACACGCCGACTTCGCCGTTCGCGCCTTCCACGACGGCGACGTTCTCCTCCCAGAACCTGGCCGGCGCCGGGACCTCCTGGACGGAGAGCTCCATGGCGCCGATGTCGAGCACCAGCCAGCGGTTGGTGAGGCAGTCCGCCCAGTAGAAGCGGCCGTGCGCGTAGTGCCGCCGGTTCCAGACCGCGTGCACCGGGCAGGAGAAGGGCGACCGGTGGCGCCTCCAGACGAAGCAGTCCGGCGACGGGAGCGCGCGCCACCGCCCTTCCCGCGACGAGAAGGCGAGCGCCACGACCTTCCTCGGGCACCGCGCCGTCCAGATCACCACGAACGACGGCTCCTCCTCGTCCTTGGCCCCCTCGGCGTCGGCCGGCGCGAGGAAGGGCTCGCACCAGCGCCGGCCGCCGAGGACGCCGAGCGGGTTGTCGGCGCTGGCGGCGAGGTCCTCCGGGATGGGCGGGAGCAGGACGTAGCGGCGGGACACGGGGTCGCAGACGGCGAGATCCGTGACGATGTCGCTGTCGAAGGTGGAGCAGCAGGACGCCCGGTCGAGGAGGAAGCGCCCGTCGCGATAGTCCCGGACGAGCCACCCAGGGCGCTCGGCGCCGGTGGCGGCGTCGGGCGGCGCCGGGAGGAACGCGAATGAGAAGTCCGCGGCTCCGGCGACGTCGCGCGCGGCCGCCGCGGCCGGGTGAGGCGGTTCAGAAGGGTGGAAGGCGCCCCCCGACTCGCCGGGCGCGGGGACCGAGGAGAAGACCCCGAGGAAGGGCGCCGCCGCGCCCGGGTGCAGCGCCCGGTGGCGGCGGAGGAAGCGCGGGGAGGAGACGAGGAGGCGGAAGGAGGCGCAGGCCGCGGCGGCGCGCACGAGGGAGGAGGGGCACGGCAGGCGGAGCAGGATCTCGTCCACGACGTCGTCGGGCGCCTCCCGGAACGGCGCCGCGGCGACGATGGCCATGGGCGGGCGTGGGAGCTTGCCGGAGCAGCTGCGATGCTTCCTACGCGTGGTGTGTGGGCGTGTGTGTCGCTTTCGAGGCGCGAGGGGCGCGCGCGCAATAGTTTAACCCAAAGAGGTTCCGTGGGCCCGTTAGCCATGGATCGCTTCCGCGTGGGCCCTTCAGAGGTGATGGGCTGACAGACAATCGAAAAGAGATTTGTTCGTGGAGGTGGCCACATGTACAGATCGACGGCAACGCCGCAACGGGCCACATATCCCTGTTGTTTGCACTATGTCCACGTCGTCGCCGACTTCACTACTCCTCCACATATGCCACGGATAAGAGCGTGACACGCCATCCACAGTACCGGCGTTTGATCCCGTCAAAAACCAAAAGCGGTGATAGTTTCTGATGTGGTTACCAGGGAGCAGAGGCAGCTTGAAACGAATTTATGTGTGGTTTGCAGCAGGCAAAAGGCTCCGCCCACCAATCTGTACCCCACGCATACGAAATCCAACCACTTGCGTGGTGTGGTGTGGAGTTGAGCGTATGGAGCTCTCATAACGTGCGGCCGCAAGCAACTGCTAGCTGGCCGTGCCTAACGAGGGTTTGGAACCGAAACTACTTTGCAGACGATGCATGACTGCACGATACCTGCACGACGGAAGTGCTGGCCCTCTGATACACTTTGATGATATGGATGGACGAACGGATATGCACTGTCGTGCACAAATCGTCTCCACACCGTCGTGTGTATAGCAGCGCTGGTTTGGAACAGAGATAAACGGACAGTTGGTGCATTGAATGTATGGAGGCCTGCAAGTGGTCGAAGGTCTTCCCAGAAAAGTCTACGAGGAATCAGAGACAATGCATCAAGGAAGCGTTTTTCTTCTTCAAAAAACTAAATAAATCAAGGAGGCGTTTGATAAACTATATCATCTATGACTCAATCGGGACATAATGGATACAGGTTAAAAATCATGTTCTGCACATAGTCTGTTAACTTTGTAGACGGCCTTTCTGTGTTTGGTAAGCAATTTTCCCCTGGCGTTTGGATGCATGCGTAAGGCCGGGCCGATGCACTGCATTTGCTTGCTTAGGTGGCGTTTGGTTCACGGGCGAGGTTGGTTTGGCTGAGGATATCCTTAACCACCTGGTTGAGGATGGCCAGTTTTTCTTATTTGGTTGCGTAGAATTAGATGAGATGGATAACCGCTTTTTATTTGGTTGCAAGGATAAAAGTTGGATATGCATAGTCATTAGCTATTTTTTATGTTCATCTACAATGCAATATTAATACATGCTCTTCTTCCCTTAAAAAAATAAAAATAAAAATACATGCTCTTCTTTGTACAATCAAATACATGTATACATGCTCTTCTTTGCACAATCAAATACATGCATATTTCCATGCAAAAAAATACATATACGTTTCTTTTCTGTACAATCATACATGTGACTGTCCATGCAATCAAATACCATGAACTGGTCACTATTTACCAGCTATTCATACATGTATACATGTTCTTCTTTGTACAATCATACACGTGACTGTCCATACAATTAAATACCATGAACTGGCCGCTGTTTACCAAATACTCTGCTACTTCTTATCAACGCCTCAATGTTACCTGTAGTGTTCATATGTGGTACCTGTAGACGAAACGATAGTTGAAAGACTAACGCATACATACAGAGAATAGATAGGCAAGATCTCCAGTGATCCTCGTTCCCGGCCACCGGAGCTCCCCGTTCCCCGCCAGCCATGGTTACAACACGTCAAGAGAGAGAGGGATGGCTGGAGGTAGGGGCCATGGCCGAGGGTGTGCACCGCCGCCGCTGTCGGGTGTGCGCCGCCGCCGCTGTCAGTCACCACCCTGTGGGAGGGAGTTGCCTGGAAAGCAGGGCGCCAGCGTGGGCGGTGGTGCGCCAGCGGCGGAGGCACCTGAGGGCGTCGCCGGGCTGATTACCACGGCCACGCGACAGAGGGCGCCCATGGGAAAACGTTTCACGCAAGCGCAGGTGGCTGCCCTCATCCGCCATAATCTCGCGACTCTCGTCAACCATGTTTTGAAAGAATATTCTCTGGTATCTGGCTATCCCTATCCTTCCTGGCTGGTAAACCAAACAAGTGATATCCCCTAAAAAATTGGCTATCCCTGTCCCTATGATGGATAGCCTCTAAACCAAACGCCACCTTACATGCATTCGGTGTGAATTGGCTCGATTATGAGTTAATGGCTACACATGAAGAGAGGTTGCAGCAGAGTAGATAGGTATGTATATATTCGTGTAAGTGAGTTGAAACAAAAATATGTACAATATGAAAGTTCTATGAAATAATGAGATGAAGCTAGTGGTCAGAGAAAATTTCAAATGGTCGGGCGTGTGCAATAAATTTCCACACGTAAACACCTTAGCATAGTGCAACGGGAAGGTATACATCTACTCGTCTATAGACATTGAAATAGAGAACTCACAACACGAAAGTTGTGTGAAACAGCGATATGAAGCTATTGGTTAAAGGAAATTTCAACTGTGCATGACAGATTTGACAAAAACCATCCAACATAGCTCGAAACATGAACACAAAGTTCAATATTTACAGTTAACGGAACTACGAACCAATCACCAGAATGGAACCACAACGTCGATGTGCATCCTTTTCATGTACAATTTATCTCGAACCAAAATACCGTTGTGTAGATTAGAAAGGACTAGGTGAAGAAAATTAAGGAATCTGAGTAAGATCATACCACATGCAAAGCTAGATAACATCTGCATAAACCAGTAGGGAAATTTAGTAAATAAGTTGTGTAAAAGCTCTAAACATGAACACAAAATTAAACATTTACAATCAATAATACTATGAACCAATCGTCTAAATGAAATCACAACATTAGTGTCCATCTTTTTCATGTACAACTTATGTTGAATCAAAGCACTGCTGCGTAGATTAGAAGGGGTTAGATGAGAGAGATTAAAGTATAACACGTGCAAACTCACGTACAGGTCTCCACATGTCCGCAACAGCTCGCACCTAACTGTGTCACCAGACCCACCCACTTCAGCTTGATTGCATAGCTTGAGCCTGACTTGTTCGAGATAATGAATTTCCACACGTGAACACCTTAGAATAGTGCAACGGGAAGGTATACATCTACTCGTCCATAGAAATTGAAATAGAGAACTCACAACACGAAAGTTGTGTGAAACAGCGAGATGGAGCTATTGGTCAAAGGAAATTTCAACCGTGCATGGCAGATTTGACAAAAACCGTCCAACATAGCTCGAAACATGAACACAAAGTTCAATATTTACAGTTAGCGAAACTACGAACCAATCACCAGAATGGAACCACAACGTCGATGTGCATCCTTTTCATGTACAACTTATCTCGAATCAAAATACCGTTGTGTAGATTAGAAGGGATTAGGTGAAGAAAATTAAGCAATCCGAGTAAAATCATACCACATGCAAAGCTAGATAACATCTGCACAATCTAGTAGGGAAATTTAGTAAAAAAGTTGTGTAGAAGCTCTAAACATGAACACAAAATTGAACATTTATAATCAACAATACTATGAACCAGTCGTCTAAATGAAATCACAACACCAGTGTCCATCTTTTTCGTGTACAACTTATGTTGAATCAAAGCACTGTTGCGTAGATTAGAAGGGGTTAGATGAAAGAGATTAAAGTAGAACATGTGCAAACTCACGTACAGGTCTCCACATGTCCGCACCAAGCTCGCACCTAACTGTGTCACCAGACCCACCCACTTCAGCTTGATTGCATCGCTTGAGCCTGACTTGTTGCAAACAGTCGATCCGAGCGTTCCTCTATAGCCAGGTCCAACGGTGCTTTAAGGTTCGTGTGGGTCAAAAATTTAATGCAATGCAGGCAGGCAAACATGCCAACATTGCATCCATCAGGTCTGGCTGAGCCTAATGCCGCGCCTCCGAAATATATGTGGACACGTTTGAACATGTTCACAAACATCCAATTGAAGAAAGATCATTTAACGGGTCTCACTAAATGTCCATTCTTCTCTACCATTCTCCTCCCTTTAACAAGTTTATCTAGATAATAAATAGCAATTCAACAGTACATTTTAATAGTTGCAAATAAGTGCAACTAGTACTAAAACCATTGGATGTTCAAGAATGTTTTTACATCCATCAATCCCAAAACGCCTCCGATCGTTGTCCATGTCAAATACCTCAATTTTCTGACTTCTTTTCACCCTCCTTTTGCGTAAAACATTTGTATATGATAGCATGGAAGTCTTGACCAAACTTCACTGTATCGATATCCAAGTCTGACACCTTCAGGAACAACAAACTTCGCTCCTCGGAAGCGACTTTGATAGCAATCTTCCTCTCCTCAAGCTTAAGCTTCTTATTTTTCATCTCCATGAACGTGTCAAATCTCTCCATCTTATTTTCCTCCTTCATATCACTAGTTTGACACATGCCTCCTCCTTCTCTACCACGATGTCGTCGAACTTGTCTGACATCTTGGTCGTCACCACTTCTTGCTTCTCCTTGTCAGCCTCCTATTTCCTCCCCCATTGACTTAGCCACACGGGTGGCCTGTGCAAGCCCTCCAATGGTTGACTCAACATCATCGTCATCAGCTTTGGCGTCGGTGGTCTTATCGAAATGGGTAATGGATGCTGAGGGAGTCCTGGATTAGGGGGTGTTCGGGTAGCCGGACTATACCTTCGCCGGACTCCTGGACTATGAAGATACAAGATTGAAGACTTCGTCCTGTGTCCGGAAGGGACTTTCCTTGGCGTGGAAGGCAAGCTAGGCGATGCGGATACTCAAGATCTCCTACCATTGTAACCGACTCTGTGTAACCCTAACCCTATCCGGTGTCTATATAAACCGGAGGGTTGTAGTCCGTAGGACAAACCATCATCATACACAATCATACCATAGGCTAGCTTCTAGGGTTTAGCCTCCTTGATCTCGTGGTAGATCTACTCTTGTACAACCCATATCATCAATATTAATCAAGCAGGAGTAGGGTATTACCTCCATCGAGAGGGCCCGAACCTGGGTAAAAACATCGTGTCCCTTGTCTCCTGTTACCATCCGGCCTTGACGCACAGTTCGGGACCCCCTACCCGAGATCCGCCGGTTTTGACACCGACATTGGTGCTTTCATTGTGAGTTCCTCTGTGTCGTCGCCTTTAGGCCCGATGGCTCCTTTGATCATCAACAACGATGAGGTCCAGGGTGAGACTTTTCTCCCTGGATAGATCTTCGTCTTCGGCGGTTTCGCTCTGCGGGCCAATTCTCTTGGTCACCTGGAGCATATCGAAAGCTACGCCCCTGGCCATCAAGTCAGGTTTGGAAGCTTAAACTACACGGCTGATATCCGCGGAGACTTGATCTTCGATGGGTTCGAGCCACAGCCGAGCACGCCGCACTACCTCGAGGGGCATGATCTAGCTCTGCCTCCGAACAGTGTCCTGGAGGCCGCATAGGCACCGGTTCCGACCCTTAACTCGGAGCCCATTGCGCCAAGCGAGGATGAACGGTTGGACGTCACCTCGGGGGCTGCGATCTCAAAGGCGATCGAGCCGAACGCCAGCCCCGCACTCCGCGTGACCCGTGACCCCGAGGGTCCGGACTCCTCCCCGGACTCCGAACCCCCCGCGCCCCTGCCGGTCGAATCCGATTGGGCGCCGATAATGGAGTTCACTGCCGCGGACATCTTTCAGCACTCGCCTTTTGGCGACATCCTGAATTCTTTCAAGTCTCTCTCTTCATCAGGAGAGCCCTGGCCGAATTACGGTCAGCAAGGATGGGATACGGACGATGAAGAAATTCAAAGCCCACCCACCACCCACTTGGTAGCCACTGTCGATGATTTAACCGACATGCTTGACTTCGGCTCCGAAGACTTCGTCGGTATGGACGACGAGGTAGGAGACAAACAGGAACCAGCACCTGTAGGGCACTGGACGGCCACCTCGTCATATGACATATATATGGTGGATACTCCAAAAGATGGAGATGGCGATGGAACAGCGGGGGATGACACCTCCAAGAAACAGCCAAAGCGCCGGCGTCAGCGGCGCCGCTCTAAATCCCGCCAAAGCAAAAACGGTGATTCCGGCACTGGAGATAATAGTACCCCGGATAGCGCCGAAGAACACCTTCCCCAGCAAGATTCGACGCAGGAAGATGGAGAAGCCAGCCCTCATGAGAGAGCGGCAGACCGAGAGGTCGAGGACGATAACTATATGCCTCCCTCTGAAGACGAGGCTAGCCTCGATGACGACGAATTCGCCGTACCATCAGACCCTGCCGAACAAGAGCGTTTCAAACGCGGGCTCTTAGCCACGACGAACAGCCTCAAGAAAAAGCAGCAACCGTTTAGAGCTGATCAAGATCTGCTAGCTGATAGATGGACTGAAGTCCTTGCGGCTGAAGAGTATGAACTCGAACGCCCCTCCAAGAGCTATCCAAAGCGCAGGCCACTGCCCCGATCAGAGGAGGAAGTGCCTACATCACCAGCGCACGACATGGCAGACCGGCGACCTCGAGGCGCGACAGAGAGGCCTCTCGGCCCTCCACACAAGCCATGCCCCGACGTCGCTCAACTAAGGCACGGGAAAGCGCGCCAGACCTGCGAGATGTACTGGAGGACAAGGCAAGGCAAACAAGATTGATCTACGGATCGCGCAGGCACCCTACGACACGTGACGATGATCTTCACTTCGGATACAACAAATCCGGCAGGGCCGAACACAACAGACATAGCTCTTCCGAGCTGCGTCGAGATATAGCCTAGTACAGGGGCGCCGCACACCCACTATGCTTCACAGATGAAGTAATGGATCATAAAATCCCAAAGGGTTTCAAACCCGTAAACATCGAATCATACGATGGCACTACAGATCCGGCGGTATGGATCGAGGATTATCTCCTTCACATCCACATGGCACGTGGCGATGATCTACACGCCATCAAATACCTCCCGCTTAAACTCAAAGGACCGGCCCGGCATTGGCTTAACAGCCTGCCAGCGGACTCAATCAGTTCTTGGGAGGACCTAGAAGCCGCATTCCTCGACAATTTCCAGGGCACTTATGTGCGACCACCGGACGCCGACGACCTAAGCCACATAATTCAGCAGCCAGAGGAATCGGCCAGGTAATTCTGGACACGGTTCCTAACAAAGAAAAACCAGATAGTCGACTGTCCGTACGCAGAGGCCCTAGCAGCCTTCAAGCATAACATCCGTGATGAGTGGCTTGCCCGGCACCTGGGACAGGAAAAGCCGAAATCTATGGCAGCCCTCACGACACTCATGACCCGCTTTTGCGCGGGCGAAGATAGCTGGCTAGCCCGCAGCAATAACTTATCAAAGAACCCTGGTAATTCGGATACCAAGGACAAAAGTGGCAGGATACGTCGACTTAAGCAAAAGCGCTGGGTTATCAGCGACAGCAATGAAGATACGGCAGTCAACGCCGGATTCAGAGGCTATAAATCCGGTCAGCGGAAAAAGCCATTTAAAAAGAATACTCAGGGCCCGTCCAGTTTGGACCGAATACTCGACCGCTTGTGCCAGATCCATGGCACCCCCGAAAGGCCAACCAATCACACCAACAGGGATTGTTGGGTGTTCAAGCAGGCAGGCAAGTTAAGAGTCGAAAACAAAGACAAGGGGCTGCATAGCGACGACGAGGAGGAGCCCAGGCCACCGAGCAACAATGGACAGAAAGGGTTTCCCCCACAAGTGCGGACGGTGAACATGATATACGCAACCCACATTCCCAAGAGGGAACGGAAGCGTGCGCTACGGGACGTATACGCGATGGAGCCAGTCGCCCCAAAGTTCAACCCATGGTCCTCCTGCCCGATCACTTTTGATCGAAGGGACCACCCCACTAGCATCCGTCATGGCGGCTTTGCCGCATTGGTTCTCGACCCAATCATCGACGGCTTTCACCTCACAAGAGTCTTCATGGACGGCGGCAGTAGCCTGAACCTGCTTTACCAGGATACAGTGCGGAAAATGGGCATAGATCCCTCAAGGATTAAGCTCACAAAAACGACCTTTAAAGGCGTTATACCAGGTGTAGAAGCCAACTGTACAGGCTCTGTAACACTGGATGTGGTCTTTGGATCTCCGGATAACTTCCAAAGCGAAGAGTTAATCTTCGACATAGTCCCGTTTCGCAGTGGCTATCACGCCCTGCTCGGACGAACCGCATTTGCAAAGTTCAATGCGGTGCCGCACTACGCATATCTCAAGCTCAAGATGCCAGGCCCTCGAGGAGTAATCACGGTCAACGGAAACACCGAACGCTCCGTCCGTACGGAGGAGCACACGGCGGCTCTCGCAGCGGAAGTACAAAGCAGCCTTTTTAGGCAACTCTCTAGTCCGGCCGTTAAAAAGCCAGACACTGCCAAGCGCGCCCGGAGTAACCTACAACAAGACCGCCTGGCACGTTCTGAGCAGGCGTAGCAATGCGGCCCCAACCCCAGCCACCGTGACATAGAGAAGCTAGTACCTCGCGTACATAATTACGCCCTTGAAATACCATGGGCACAGGGGAAGGGGCACAGTAACGGCATGCCCGAAATACGGCCTAAAACGTACTAGGGGCTGCCGGGTTCTTTTTTTTACTTTCAGGACTCCACACTTTGGATGACCTGTCCGGCAATTTGACTGCCACACAAATGATGCAAGATCCAGGGAAGCAGACAAAGCTACGCCGCATTATGGAACTCCCAGGTGGTCTCTATTGCGAGCGGTATATCTGTTTTGAATACAATTCCACGGCCTGCCCCTGATCAGGACATGTTAAATAATCTAATATCTTTTTGCTTATCGCACTACTTGTATCGTTCGGCTTTGATAAATAGCCTCTTTATAAACAATGCATAGCTTTTTGTCTATTTTTTGCATTATCCTCTTTTAATATATATGTTTATTAAATAACATGATCGCACCCGTATACCATGGTACGGCAAACACGTCAGGGGCTTCAGTACCCTTCGATCTGGCGTGAGAAGTCCGTACACTTTTAGAAGTGCGGCACCCCGAACTTATAGCACTATATGCATCGGCTCGGAATCATGATTTGGGTTAATAGTTGGGTTTGCCCGGCTCCTATGTTTTGGTGCCTTACGTTCCGCTATATCGGCTAAGGTAGCACTAGGAGAACCACTGCGATTGTGCCCCGGTTCAGCTGGGTTAAGCACCTCAATGGAGAAAGCTAAAACTGACTGTCATGATAAGGCGAGAGACCGGTCGCTGTTCGAGAGGTTTTTCGAGTCCCTAAAGACTTATGCCGCTTCGAGCGAGGAGCTGGCTTTGTCTGGCCAAAGGCGTGGATAGCGCCCCGAATTCGGTCCTCCGAACTAGGGGCTTCGCCGAAATTTAAAATTATAAAGTTCTATGGCTAAGTGAGAGTGTTCAAGCATTATAGTCCGATTGCCTGGTTCGTTGTGCGGAGCGCCTCCCTCAAAGGACCCAACCATGGGAAAAGAGCGCTCAGGTTTATCCCGAACACCCCAGCACTAGCGGCATGGGGGCAGAAGCCGACGACTGGCCATCTCTCAATTTTTGATAAACGGCCACACAGAAAATAATATTTTAAATTCAATAAGCATTGCTTAGCGCATATGAACAAGTTTTCAGCGCACAGGATAAACACGAGCGAGTTCATTCAAATATTACATCTTTAGTACATTCATCCGCAATAAGGCGGGCACCTGCAAGAACATCCTTGTAGTAGTTCTCGGGCTTGCGATGCTCCTTCCCCTGCGGTGGCCCGTCCTTCACCAGCTTCTCACTGTCAAGCTTACCCCAGTGCACCTTTGCACGAGCAAGGGCCCTCCGGGCACCTTCGATGCAGACGGAACGCTTGATGACCCCAAGCCTTGGACAGGCCTCCACCAGCCGCCGCACCAGCCCGAAGTAGCTCCCAGGCAGGGCCTCTCCGGGCCACAGCCGAACTATGAAGCCCTTCATGGCTTGTTCGGCCGCCTTGTGGAGCTCGACCAGCTGTTTCAGCTGGTCGCTCAAGGGCACAGGGTGTCCGGTCTCAGAATACTGAGATCAGAACACACTCTCCGTCGAGCTGCCCTCTTCAGCTCGGTATAATGCGGCGGCGTCGGATACGCTGCGGGGAAGATCTGCGAACGCCCCTGGAGAACTCCAGATTCGGGTAAGTGACAAGTAGTTTACTTTTATATTTCTACTTTGCATTAAGAATGCCTTACCCGCTGCTATCTTTTTCATCTCCTCCAACTCTTGGAGGGCCTTTTGGGCTTCGGCCTTGGCACCCTTGGCGGTCTCAAGGGCCGACGCGAGCTCGGATGCTTGCGCCTTTGACTCAAGCTCCAAGCTCTCATGTTTTTTCATGAGAGCCTGCAGCTCTTGCTGCACCTCGCCAACCTGAGCCCCAAGTCTTTCTCGCTCGGTGCGCTCCTCGGCCGTTTTCTTTTCGGCCTCAGATAGCGCCTGCTTGAGGGTCGCCACCTCAGTTGTGGCCAGTACGACCCTGCTATTCTTTGCAATCACGCCTCTCTATAGGCACCTTTTTCTGTAGGGTATTTCTTACCTTCTTTTTCCTCGAGCTGCCGTTTGGCAAGGCCGAGCTCTTGCTCGGTCCGCCCGAGGTCCTTTTTTAGGACATCCACCTGTGCAGTCAGTGCGGCGGTGGATAGCAGCGAAGCCTGCATACGCATATCGACTCTTTATTGTTAGACTCCTGCGAAAACTAATAGATCCTCTATTCGGCTTTTCTTTCCGAACGCCAAACAGAGCATCAGGGGCTACTGTCTATGCGGTAATATTTTGACATATTTTTACTTACCTCGAAGCCTGTCAGAAGGCTAGCGCAAGCTTCGGTCAGTCCGCTCTTGGCAGACTGAACCTTTTGGATCACCGTACTCATAATAGTACGGTGCCCCTTGTCAATGGAGGCGCCGTCAAGCACCTCCAGCAGATGGTCCAGCGACTCCGGTTGGACGAAGGTCGCTGGCTTAGAAGGCTTGCTCCTTTTGGAAGGAGTTCGCCTACCGCGGCTCGGAACTGTTGAAGATTCTGGCGCGGTGTCCGGCACAAAGCCGGACTTGGAGCCCTGGGGGGTCTTGTCCCCTTCACTCTTGGAGTCCGGGAGGTTGCCTTGCGGCTCCTCCAGGACCACCTCTTCCTGCCCCAGAGCTTGTCGCGATGCCACTTCGGCATCATCCGTGGTGTGGGGGGAGACAGCGGGCGGAACAGAGTTCACGTCCGATGAGTCCAGGGAGCCGCCCGACGATTCGTTGTATTCGGCCTGGGGCGGGCTACATATTCACATTCGACAATAAGGAAAGCGGCGCAACAAAGGAACATCATGAGTTACTCTGATATCCGAACTTACGATTTCGCCGGACGCTTGGCCCTGTTCGGCCACTCCTCTTCGCTCTCTTCGGCGTCATGGGAGTAGTCCGGCGAAGGGGTCTTCCTCTTCCTAGACCCCTCAGCCTCCCCTGATGGGACGGCCTTCTTCTTCTCTTCTCCCTCCGCTGGGGGGGGGGGAGAGTTTTCTTCTTCCTCCTCCTCGTTTTCACGAGAGGAGGGCGTCTCAGACTCGTCAGATGACGAGTCCGATACCACCAAGTTACGGGCACTCTTTCGAGTCCCGGTGGTCTTCTTCTTCTTGACCTTCCTCTCTGGCACCACATAAGGTGCCGGAGTCAGCAGCTTCACTAGGAGAGCTGGGGCTGGGTCTTCGGGCAGGGGAGCCGGACAGTTAATTGGTCCGGATATCGCCTGCCAAGCCTGTCAAAGGTAAGGGAGTTTAGATCCCACATAGAGTTAATCTATGAAAAAAGAGCTTAATAATCCTGTCAAAGGCATAGATAGCTTACCTCGCTAGCGTGACGCTGCGTGTTGTATCCGCGGTCCTTGGAAGCGGATGCGGGGGCCTCGGCGCCTTTGATTAGCACCTTCCAGACGTCTTCATACGACGTGTCGAAGAGCCTGGTGAGGGTTCGGTGCTGCGCCGGGTCGAACTCCCACAAATTGAAATCCCGTTGTTGGCACGGAAGAATCAGACGAACGAGCATGACCTGGACTATATTGACAAGCCGGATTGGCTTGTTTACCAGGGACTGGATGCAGGTCCTCAGTCCGGTCACCTCTTCCTCGTTGCCCCACGACAGGCCCGTCTCTTTCCAGGACATAAGCCGCGTGGGGGGTCTGGATCTGAACTCGGGGGCTGCGACCCATTCCGGATCGCGTGGCTCGGTGATGTAAAACCACCCGGCTTGCCACCCCTTTATGGTCTCCACAAAGGAGCCCTCGAACCAGAGGATGTTGGCTATCTTGCCAGCCATAGCGCCTCCGCACTCCGCCTGGCTGTCGCGCACCACCTTGGGCTTGACGTTGAAGGTCTTAAGCCAAAGGCCGAAATGGGAGCGGACGCGGAGGAAGGCCTCACACGCGACGATAAACGCCGAGATGTTGAGGATGAAGTTCGGGGCCAGATCATGGAAATCTAGGCCGTAGTAGAACATGAGTCCCCGGACGAATGGGTGAAGTGGAAAACCCAGTCCGTGGAGGAAGTGGGGAAGGAAAACTACCCTCTCATGGGGCCTTGGGGTGGGGAGAAGCTGCCCCTTCTCGGGAAGCCGGTGCGGGATGTCCTTGGACAGGTATCCGGCCTACCTTAGCTTTTTTACTTGAGCCTCCGTGACGGAGGAGACCATCCACTTGCCTCCCGCTCCGGACATTGCTGGAGAAGGTTGAGGTGGGAAGAGCGGGCTTGGGCGCTGGAGCTTGAGTGCGTGAGAGATGGATTGACAAAGGAGGAAGAAGGCGTAGGTAAAAAAGGTGGATCCTTATCCCCTTATATGGGCCGATGCGGTTATGCGTCCCCACCTACCTAATAAAACTCGCCTGCCTCCTAAGCGCCGTGGTAAATGGCGCGGTTGGGTTACCCACGTCCGTATTGATGAGAACCCCGTAAAAGGGGCACACGATCTCTGCTTTGACAAGACGTGCCAAGGAAACCGCCTCGCTAAACGAGCTGAGGTGGAAAAGTGGAAACAATTTGTATAAAGAGCTTGGTCATGGTGTGATGACCCACTGCGGAATACGTCAGCAGATTTGATTTGTGTTAATATTATTCTCTCTATGGCAATATGTGGGAACTTATTTTGCAGAGCCGGACACTATTTTTGGTGTTTACAATCTTCTATGAAGGACTTGGAGAAGGAACCCGCCTTGCAATGCCGAAGACAATCTGCGCGCCGGACTCGTCGTCATTGAAGCCTGGTTCAGGGGCTACTGAGGGAGTCCTGGATTAGGGGGTGTTCGGGTAGCCGGACTATACCTTCGCCGGACTCCTGGACTATGAAGATACAAGATTGAAGACTTCGTCCCGTGTCCGGAAGGGACTTTCCTTGGCGTGGAAGGAAAGCTAGGCAATGCGGATACTCAAGATCTCCTACCATTGTAACCGACTCTGTGTAACCCTAACCCTATCCGGTGTCTATATAAACCGGAGGGTTGTAGTCCGTAGGACGAACCATCATCATACACAATCATACCATAGGCTAGCTTCTAGGGTTTAGCCTCCTTGATCTCGTGGTAGATCTACTCTTGTACAACCCATATCATCAATATTAATCAAGCAGGAGTAGGGTATTACCTCCATCAAGAGGGCCCGAACCTGGGTAAAAACATCGTGTCCCTTGTCTCCTGTTTCCATCCGGCCTTGACGCACAGTTCGGGACCCCCTACCCGAGATCCGCCGATTTTGACACCGATAGATGCCCACTTGCTTTGTCCATTCAACTTAAACCAATAAGGCATCAACGTCAATGGCTTGCCCCTTGGTCTTGTGGTACAAGGCGGTGGCCCAGTTTGGCTAGCAAAGCAAGAGAACGACATAATCAATACTCCCTCCATTTTAAAATATAGTGCGCTCGCGCTTATCGTGGTCCAACTTTGACCATAAATTTAACCAACGAGACCGACTGCAGCGGGAGAAAACATTATATAATTGAAAACCTCTATTGAATACGAATTCACTGGTATAACTTTTGCTCCCGCCACAGTCGGTCTCATTGGTTAAATTTATGGCCAAATTTGAGGCACGAGAATAGAGGAAGCACTATATTTTGGAAAGGAGGGAGTAAGTTGTAACATAGAGGCAATCAATCCAAATACCAACACATAGAGCAACACAAAGCAAACTTACGAGGTCGAGGAGTGATGTGCCACTTGTCCATCGGTTGTGTATTTGTGTATACACGCCACAATACTTGTTGACCTCATGTTGAATGTTGTGCCATCGATGGTCTACTGACTTCGCATTGTGTTCATGGATCATTTCTTTGTTTTTAATGTGTGTGTGTGTGGGGGGGGGGTAGTATTTTTGCTCACTGAGGGAGTCCTGGATTAGGGGGTGTTCGGGTAGCCGGACTATACCTTCGCCGGACTCCTGGACTATGAAGATACAAGATTGAAGACTTCGTCTCGTGTCCGGATGGGACTTTCCTTGGCGTGGAAGGTAAGCTTGGCGATGCGGATATTCAAGATCTCCTACCATTGTAACCGACTCTGTGTAATCCTAACCCTATCCGGTGTCTATATAAACCGGAGGGTTGTAGTTCGTAGGACAATCTTCATACACAATCATACCATAGGCTAGCTTCTAGGGTTTAGCCTCCTTGATCTCGTGGTAGATCTACTCTTGTACTACCCATATCATCAATATTAATCAAGCAGGAGTAGGGTATTACCTCCATCGAGAGGGCTCGAACCTGGGTAAAAACATCGTGTCCCTTGTCTCCTGTTACCATCCGGCCTTGACGCACAGATCGGGACCCCCTACCCGAGATCCGCCGGTTTTGACACCGACATTGGTGCTTTCATTGAGAGTTCCTCTGTGCCATCACAATTAGGAAGGATGCCTCTTCCCATCTTTAAAGACGGCGCCGTTACTAAGGGAGCCTTGGCTGTCGGCCAAACCCTCAGGCTAGGCGGTTTTCTCATGACCGCCCGTTCGGCCGTTGCACCGACGGTGACCTCTCGGGTCATCGAAAGCAACCTTCACGTCAGCTCGGAGCTTGTCGAGCAGCTGGATCCGATGGAGCTCTCTTCCGTAAACGAGCTCTTGGATCGCATGGCCGCCCTGGGGGTCGCTACGGATTACGACCAGGTTGGGCTTAAACCCGATCTAAGAGAAATTAACTCTCCCCAAGTCACCCACCACGTTGCCGTGGCAGAGGCGTAGTGCGGCGACCCTTCATCTATTTTAAGGACTAGCTACGTCCGAATTCCCGACCCCTCCAAGCCGGATACCCGCGGAGGGGAGGATATAACTCAAGACCTGAGCTTAAAATCAGGCAACGGGCTAGATTCATTGGACAACATCCAAGACTCCGAACTTCAGAGTTCGGAAGCTCTTCGGCCTCCGAATCTTAGATTGGGCGAGGTTTCAGATTCAACGCCCCCCGCCCACCCGAACATAAGCGATCTTTCCCAAATCAGGCAAAAGCCCGAGGAAATAGTACATCATTACTGGGCCAGATTCCTCCTGGTTATGAACAGGATAAAGGATTGCCGCGAGGGAGACGCAATTTCAACCTTCTGCAGTAACTGCACGGACGAGGGAATACTTCACGCCATAAGTCGTCGTGATATTACACGCTTCGCTGACTTGGCGTCCATAGTATAAAAGTACTGTGCGATGGAAAGCGCCTGGAAAACCGAAATAAAATTTTGGGATAATCCGGCCTTGAATAGCAATCCCGTCCGAACTAAGAGGGTGCATCATGGTAAGACACCCGGATTAAATATCAAAAAGCCAAAACCCTCTACAGGGCATGGAACCGTACTGGAAAGGTGGCTTGATGGACCCTGTAGAATTCACAGTACAGAGGACACCACACCAACTCACAGCCTTAGAGCATGTTGGATACTCCGGCAGGTGGCCAAAATTGGCAAGGACCTCCTAATTTCGGACGCCGCAGAAAGCCAGCCTGAGGACACCAGTACCGTTCTCACAGTCTTCGAGACTTTCGCATCAAATAATATGCGAAAAAGAACACTCCGCAACCTCGCCGAAGTCTATCAAGTAGCAACAATAAACCCATGGAGCGACACGGCTATCACCTTCAACGCGAGTGATGAACCCAAATTCCAAACAGCCCGAGCACCAGCCGCATTGGTCCTCAGTCCCATAGTGGACGGCTTTCGCCTCACCAAGGTACTCATGGATGGAGGCAGCGGATTGAACCTCATTTACGAGGAAACCCTCTAAAAAATGGATATAGACTGGAACCGCATCGAGCGAAGCAGCACAACCTTTAGAGGAATAATCCCCAGTCGGGAAGCGCGCTGCACAGGAAAAATCACACTAGATGTGGTGTTCGGCACACCGGATAATTACAGGTCCGAAGAGGTCACGTTCCAGGTGGCCCCGTTCAATAGCGGATACCACGCTATACTAGGGCGGGAGGCATTTACAATCTTCCAAGCAATACCCCATTACGGGTACATGAAGCTCAAGATGCCCGGGCCGAACGGAATCATCACTCTCGCTAGTGATCCGGACACAGCACTTCGCGCCGAAAACAAGACGGCCGCATTGGCCCTTGAGGCACTGTCCGAAGCCTTAGCAGCTGAAGAATTGACTACGCCGCGCTCCACGGTTAATAGGGATGATGTGATACTGGATAAGAGATCAAAGTCCACATCCTTCAAGCCAGCAGATGAAATAGTAAAATTCCAGGTCCATCCAATGGACCCCAATAAAACAGCTTCCATCGGGGCACGACTGAACCCTGATGTAGATGCCGCACTGCAAGAGTTCCTACAAGAGAACTGGGACATTTTCACCTGGCACCCTTCAGACATGCCAGGAATCCCACGCAGGCTGGCCAAACACAGCTTAAATATCCTGAAAGGATTCAAACCTGTTAAACAAGCCCTTCGGCGTTTTTCCAAACCGAAGAGACAGGCTATGGGAGAGGAGCTAGCCAAGTTATTGGAGGCCGGATTCATTAGAGACATAAAACATCCGGACTGGCTGGCAAACCTGGTGATGGTACCAAAGAAGGACAAATCCTGGCGCCTGTGTGTCGATTTTAAAGACCTTAACAAGGCATGCCCAAAGGATCCCTTCCCCCTCCCCCGTATCGATCAAATTATCAACGCCACCGCAGGACACGATTCGTTGTGTTTCCTCGACGGATACTCCGGTTACCATCAAATCAAGATGGCAGAATCAGACCAAGCCGCAACAGCATTCATCACACCATGCGGCCCATTCTGCTTCAACACAATGCCCTTCGGGCTGAAAAACGTCGGCACAACATATCAGCGCATGATACAGACATGTCTGGCAAACCAGATCGGCAAAACAGTGGAGGCGTATGTGGATGATGTGGTCGTCAAATCAAAACACGTGGAATCTCTAGTAGACGACTTGAGGCTTACATTCGATAACCTCCGAAAATACGACATCAAGCTCAACCCGAGGAAATGCGTTTTCAGCGTTCCAGCCGGAAAGCTCTTGGGCTTCATTGTATCCGGTAGAGGAATTGAAGCAAATCCAGCAAAGATCCGAGCTTTGTCACAATTGGATGTCCCAAAGGACCTCAAACAAATACAAAAATTAATCGGATGCGTGGCGGCTCTAAGTCGCTTCATCTCCCGCTTGGGAGAAAAGGCACTGCCCCTTTATCGCCTCCTTCGGCGAACCGAACACTTTGAGTGGACGGATGCCGCCACGGCCGGACTCGATGAAATAAAATCCGTATTGGCAACAAACCCAGTCCTAGCCACGCCAAATACCGGCGAGCCAATGCTATTGTACATCGCGGCAACCCATCAAGTTGTCAGCGCAGTGCTCGTCGTCGAGCGGGAAACAGACGGACATAAATTCCCCCTTCAAAGGCCGGTATACTACGTGTCCACTGTCCTCACTCCATGCAAATCATGGTACCCGCATTATCAAAAGATTGCATACGCGGTATTCATGGCATCCCGGAAGCTACGACACTACTTTCAAGAGTGTTCATTACAGTAGCCTCGGAAGTACCACTCAATGACATTATCAACATTCGCGATGCAACGGGCCGGATCGCAAAATGGGCCATTGAGCTCCTCCCGTTCGATATAACCTATACGCCACGGCGAGCTATCAAATCGCAAGTTTCGATCGACTTCGTCGCAGAATGGACGGAGGCCGAACTCCCTAAAGAGTACGGCACATACTCAAACTGGATCATGCATTTCGACGGCTCCAAAATGTTGGCCCGACTGGGGGCTGGCGTCGTTTTGACGTCCCCCACAGGAGACACAGTCCAATATGTACTCCAAATTATGTACACGGACTCCAACAATGCAGCCGAATAGGAGGCCCTTCTACATGGTCTCCGGATGGCAGTATCCATGGGCATTCAACGCCTAGAGGTAAGCGGGGATTCGGACCTCGCGATATCCCAAATAAATGGCGACTTTGACGCCAAGGATCCAAAAATGGCAGCTTACCACAATGCCGTCCTAAAAATGTCAGCCTGGTTCGAAGGGCTAGAGTTTCACCATATAGCCCGAGAAAATAATCAAGCAGCGGATGTCCTGGCACGCATTGGAGCAAAACGCGATGCAGTCCCCCCAACATCTTTTTGGAAAGATTGTTCAAGCCATCCGTAGCATGGGAGGGGGAACCCGCATATAACAGTCCGGACCAAGCCGCACCACTCGACGCCGAACAATCTGACATAATTGGAGGCTCTGCCAACGAAATCACACCTTCAGCCCACGTAATAATGGCGGTTATCGCCCAGTGGACAGAACCATTCCTAGCCTACCTTACTAGGCAGGAACTCCCATAGGACCAAAACGAGGCTCGCTGCATAGTGCGGTGATCTAAAGCCAATAAAGTCCACGAGGGAGAGCTTTATAAGAAAAGCACTACCGGAGTCCTTCAAAGGTGCATCTCCGAAGAGGAAGGGCGGAACCTTCTGGCTGAAATTCATGCCGGACTCGGTGGTCATCACGCTGCTGCTCGGTCCCTTGTTAGCAAGGCTTTCTGTACAGGCTTTTATTGGCCGACGGCCCGGGCAGACGCTTAGGACTTAGTCCAACGATGCGTTGGTTGCCAACTTTTTGCCAACCAAAGCCATATGCCACCCACCGCACTCCAAACTATCCCCATCACCTGGCCTTTCGCGATCTGGGGGCTTGACATGGTTGGACCCCTTAAAGGGGGAACCCACAAGAAAAAAATATTTACTGGTCATGGTGGACAAGTTCACCAAATGGATAGAGGCCAAGCCTGTTAAGACGGCCGAATCCGGACCTGTGATAGACTTCATATCCGGGGTCGTACACCGTTACGGCGTCCCCCATAGCATCATCACTGATAACGGTACAAACTTCACCGCCGTCGAGGTAAAACTCTGGTGCAAAAACATGGGCATCAAGCTCGACTATGCTTCGGTCTATCACCCACAAACTAACGGTCAGGTCGAACATGCAAATGGTCTTATTATGAGCGGCATTAAACCCAGACTAGTGCGGTCCCTCAAGGAATCTAATACGCACTGGGTAGAGGAGCTTGACTCCGTGCTCTGGGAGCTGCGGACCACACCGAATCGCACCACCGGATACACACCATTCTTTATGGTGTACGGCGCAGAGGCAGTTCTGCCCTGCGACATAATTCATGACTCACCTCGAGTGCGTATGTACGAAGAAAGAGAAGCCGAGCTCGATCGGCAGGACAACCTGGACGCCTTGGAGGAGGAGCGCGACGTGGCAAAAGCCCGTTCCGCATTCTATCAACAGCAGGCTCGAAGATATCAAAGCAGAGAAGTACGGGCCAAAAATTACAATATTGGCGAACTAGTTCTACGCCTGCCGGATAAGAAAAAGGACAAACTCAAGCCCAAGTGGGAAGGTCCATTCATAATCGACCAAGTCCTGACTGGTGGAGCATACCGCCTGCGAGATGCGTCGGATAACCTACTCGAGCCGAACCCATGGAACGCCACCCGTCTTCGAAGATTCTATGCCTAGCACCGGATTCTGTGTTTGTCTCCTTCCTCTGTCCATTTTTTACATTTTTCTGTCTTATATTTCTCCTCTTATAGCCCTTAAAGGCTCATCAAGTGACGCGCCACTCATGCTCATTAAACCTGGGGGCTTCTTTAACAGAAGCTTATTTATACGGGCTTCACGCCCATCACATGTGTTAAACTTCCGCATGTACCTTTTTTCTTCACCATTATATGCATCGATATGACTTAAGTTTTGGCCAAGCTGGGTTGCCTGGCTCCTGTGCTTACCCCTACGTTCCCGATTGTTCGGCTAGGCGGTAAAGGGAGCACCTCTGCGATTGTTACTGCCGTGTCAGCCGGATGTGTACCTCAGAGTGGGTGAAGTCGAAAGCTAGCGTTCTTAAGGGAATATTCGGTCGATGAAATAAAAGATAATCTCTTTACTAATTTTACGCGCCCCCAGATGCTTTTTTTGCGTCTTTTTACGCAGTCCGGACATGCACTTTAGGGCATGCCTCCCCAGCGAAAGGAACCCTTAATGGAACTATTCTCTCTGGAAGATGTTTCTTACTAACCATGTAATATAACATAACTAGTTGGGCACTTGTCTGATAAAGCACTAATGACCCATACGCCTGGTCTCCACGCATACCCCGGTTCTTATATAACCGTTGCGGTATTCGGACACACTCCGGACCGTCAGGTCCCGAGGTTGAAGCGAAAAGGTCGGTAAAGACAAACGATCTACAATCCGGCTAGAAGGCATTACACATGTCATTTCAAACTTACATAGTCATTCTGACTGATCGTATTCCTCTTCTATACCTTCTAACAGGCTGTCTAATTTACAGTCCTGCTGGGAATACTTTGCGGCCAACTCTACTTGGCCGTATACTAAGCTTACAGGGATCTCCTTCCCGTCAGGCCCCACTGGTCCGACCTCGGCCATGTGGTTTGGGTCAGACCTCGTAAAACGGGTCTTCACCATGGCCCAGGCCTCCCTAGCGCCTTGTCGGCAGGCCGATATCTTCCACAACCGAAAGCGCCGCCGAGCTCCCTTCAGCTTCTCCGCAAGCTCTCCAAGGCCCTCGGGCATGGAGTGGGAAGGCCATAAGGCTTGGGTAACACCTCGCATCACCCGCCGAATTCGCTCGTGCAGTTGCAGGAGTTCGGGAAGAAGGTCACCCGTAGAACCGGGCATCTCCTCTGCAGGACAACCTGTGAGCATACCTACAGACATTACTCTGTTAGTCGACTTCCTCGCCGAACTCTTTTTTTTTCAAAGTTCGTTCAAGCACTTACTAAATATGCCGCGTCGAAGCCGCTGACTCTCCTTCGTGAATTCCGACAGCTGGCCACGAACGTCTTTAAGTTCGACGTCCAGCTTGGTGTTGTCATCCTGAAGGTCATTCTTCTCTCGCCTCACCTTTGTCAACGTACTCTCACCGGCCTTTAGCCGGCGTAAGAGTTGTTTCTTTTCCGGATCGAATCCGGCGCCATCTGCAATATGACTTGTCAGATTTGCACCCAAACCGCACAACACTAATCTTGCGAAGTGTATCTTACCTAAGGGGTTCCCTTTGGGCTCCCCTGTTGCGGCCAGTGCGGCCTCTAGTTGGGCCTTGCACTTTTCCAGCTCCTGGGACAGTACGGTGTTCTTCTCTATAAGAACCTGTATATTAAATGATCCTTAAATCAGTTACTTTAACTGTTTCAAGTCTTGGGGGCTACTGGTATATATATATTTGACCAAAATTTTCTTACCCGTATGTCTTTTACATACTGCTCCGTGGCTCTGGCTAAACCACTTTGAGCGGCACGGAGGTATGCATCTCCCGAATTAAAGGCATTTAAAGCCTCTTGGGAGAAACAAGCGTCGCGTAGAACTGTCCGGCGACGCCTGTGGTTCATGGCACTCTCCACTTCTGAATTTGTGGCAGACAGCCTGTCCGCATCCTCTGTCGGAGGAGCGTCCGGTTCGCGCCTAGTGCTCGCCTCCGCCTCCTGGTCAGACGTTGGAGCCTGGCTGGTGGAGGCGCGATTGGCAACCTCTCCGGATATAGTCCGGCGAGGTCTCTTCGCCCTGAAGACAACACGAATGTTAATATGCCCTGACAGAATAACCCCAGGGAAACAGAGGGTGCGCTATACCTTTGCGCCGGCATCTCCGTCCGGACTACATTCCTTTTGGCCCCACGGGGCCCTGCGGCCCCTCGTTGACCAGCCGCCGCAGGTTCGGCCTCCCGCCTCGGAAATCTCCCCTGCAAAACACGGTTGTCATTAGAGACGCCGGAATACATGAGAATGGAATCTCTCTCAGGGGAATAAAAACTCCGGTTTCTGTCACCTGGGAGGCCGGGATTAACCCAGGGTAATCAGCCGTAATGGCTACCAAGGTATTCTCCTTGCTTAATTGATGGAACACCCCGTCGATAAGCTCCACCGATATGTCCGGATCCTCTTCGGAGTCCGGGTCGAGGGACCGTTCTGGGTCCTCGGGCTGTGGAGGGCGGCTGTTTATATTCTTTACTTCCTGTCGCAGTTCCTGCATCGAAGTCGTTAGACTACATATCTAACTGTGGGAGTATAAAACAAACGAGCAGGCGCAATTGTTCACTTACCCAACTTGGAGGTTCGTACATAGTGAATCCGGCCCGCGGATTGACGCGGAGGAATTCCTCCTTTTCTCCCTTGTACAAAGAGGATAAAATCTTTATTAGAGCGGCAGCTGAGGCTGGCCCCTTACGACCGTAACGGGTGGCGTCATCCTCCCCGTTGAAATCCCACATGGGGTGGCCTCTATATTGAAGCGGCTGCACCCCCCGCATAATGCATGCGGCCATGACTCCAATCATGGTTAGTCCGGAATGATCCAACAGTCTTATCCGGCCCATCAGGTAAAGGACGTCTCTGTCGCTTTCTCTCTGAGAGCTCCGCGGACGCCAACTCAAGCGTTTCTTCAATGGAGCACTGATGAACTTGGGGAGACCGATCCGGATAGGGTCCGGTAGCGGGACGTCATCTATGTAAAACCATTCCGAAGGCCAGTCCTCGGACGCCTTCTTTGGGGTTCCGGACAAGTATCCGGTCCCGGCGATGCGCCATACTTTGGCTCCGCCCACTTGATATATAGACCCCTCTTGAGAATGGGGCACTAGGCAGAATAACCTCTTCCACAACGCGAAATGAGCCTCAACGCCTAAAAATAGCTCGCAAAGGGTGACAAAACCTGCAATATGCAATACGGAGGCGGGCGTGAGATTGTGCAGCTGGAGGCCGTAGAACTCCAGGAGCCCGCGGAGAAATGGATGAATTGGAAATCCCAGTCCCCTTATTAGATAGGGGACGAGGCACACCCGCTCTCCTTTAGAGGGATTGGGGGTGCTCTCCGCTTGTTTTCGCCATTGTAGGTGGCGAGACCGGCTCGGACCGGGACCATGTACGCCTGAGGGAGAAATCCCTTGGCTTGAAGCGACACTAACTCGCTATGCGGGATGGTGCAACTCTCCCAGTCCCTGGGTTTAGGACCGGAGGGGCGAGGGGAGGAGCTGCGACGGCTGGCCATGTTGGAATGGACCTTTGCTGGGAGTGCTCTGATGATAACTCGCGGAGAGGAGAAGATGTGGTTTGGATCTGAATCCTCATCCCGTTAAATAGGCGGCTCGTTTGTACGGCCAGGGGTGTGGATGTAAAAACACTCCGGCTTTTCGCATTCGTTTAACACGTGGAAGACAGCCATTATTGGGCGTGGAAGCCGAGGAGCGCTGCATTACAAAAATCGGATATTATTCCTACAGGTATACAGGATTTGGAGGAGGAACCCGCCTTGCAATGTCGAAGACAATCTGCGCGCCGGACTCATCGTCATTGAAGCCTGGTTCGGGGGCTACTGAGGGAGTCCTGGATTAGGGGGTGTTCGGGTAGCCAGACTATACCTTCGCCGGACTCCTGGACTATGAAGATACAAGATTGAAGACTTCGTCCCGTGTCCGGATGGGACTTTCCTTGGCGTGGAAGGCAAGCTTGGCGATGCGGATATTCAAGATCTCCTACCATTGTAACCGACTCTGTGTAACCCTAACCCTATCCGGTGTCTATATAAACCGGAGGGTTGTAGTCCATAGGAAAATCTTCATACACAATCATACCATAGGCTAGCTTCTAGGGTTTAGCCTCCTTGATCTCGTGGTAGATCTACTCTTGTACTACCCATATCATCAATATTAATCAAGCAGGAGTAGGGTATTACCTCCATCGAGAGGGCCCGAACCTGGGTAAAAACATCGTGTCCCTTGTCTCCTGTTACCATCCGGCCTTGACGCACAGATCGGGACCCCCTACCCGAGATCCGCCGGTTTTGACACTGACACTCACAAAATCATGCACATTTTGCCCAAAAAATGTGCCTTTTTACTCCGTGCCTTGAAATGGATCAACACTCATGCCCAAACATGCCAAGCATAACAATTCATTCTCTTTCTTTGAGTACGTTGAACCTCTCTTCTTTGCATCCGCATTAGCCATGTACGACCCGGGTTGTTGGGTATCCGTTGGCGTCTCTTGGTCCAGCTACGAGCAGTAGTTGTCCTCATCTTGTTTGTCCTTGTGGCCGCCACCGTTGTAGATCATGTCCATCATCGTATCATCGATGGGTGCCGTCAAGCTTGTGGGCGGGGGGCATTCGAACATACAGTGGTCGGGCACTCCCGGACCAGGGCTCCTCGGATGGAAACTGCGACGGGGCGAGTGATACGTCTCCAACGTATCTATATTTTTTTATTGCTCCATGCTATATCATCTACTTTTTTGAGCAATATTGGGCTTTATTATCCACTTTTATATTATTTTGGGACTAACCTATTAACCAGAGGCCCAGCCTAGATTTGCTGTTTTTTGCCTATTTCAGTGTTTCGAAGAAAAGGAATATCAAACAGAGTCAAAACGGAACGAAATCAACTCGATAAGTTATTTTTGGAAGGAAAGCCACCGGATAGACTTGGACTCTACGTCAGGGGATACGGAAGGTGCTCACGAGGGTGGGGGGGGGGGGCGCCCCCCCTTAGGGCGCG
This sequence comes from Aegilops umbellulata, assembly GCA_032464435.1. Taxonomy (NCBI): domain Eukaryota; kingdom Viridiplantae; phylum Streptophyta; class Magnoliopsida; order Poales; family Poaceae; genus Aegilops; species Aegilops umbellulata. The sequence continues at coordinate 376,342,690 of CP136057.1, forward strand.
CCCCCTGCCTCGTGGGGCCCCCGTAGCTCCTCCAACGTACCCCCTGCACCCATATATACTCCCGTACCCTAAAACTTCCAGAACGGAGATTGGATCATAAGTTCCGCCGCCGCAAGCCTCTGTAGCCACCAAAAACCAATCGGGGCCCTCTCCGGCACCCTGCCGGAGGGGGTCATCATCACTGGTGGCCATGAAGGAGTATCCCGGAGGGGCCATCATCATCATGAAGGCCAAGGACCAGAGGGTGGAGGCCATGGAGGAGGAAGCACAAGGGGGAGAACCTCTCCTCCTCTCTTCTGGTGGCGCCGGAGTGCCATCGGGAGGGGAATCATCGCCACGGTGATCATCTTCATCAACATCACCATCACCATCACCATCCTCATCTCTTTTACGCGGTCCACTCTCCCGCACACCGTTGTAATCCCCTACTTGAACATGGTGCTTTATGCCACATATTATGATCCAATGATGTGTTGCCATCTTATGATGTTTTGAGTAGATATCTTTTGTCTATGGGTTGATTGGTGATCTAGATTGGTATGAGTTGTATGTTTTACTTAGATGCTGTCCTATGGTGCCCTCCGTGTCGCACAAGCGTGAGGGATTCCCGCTGTAGGGTGTTGCAATACGTTCATGATTCACTTATAGTGGGTTGCTAGAGTGACAGAAGTTTAAACCCGAGTAAGAGGGATTGTTGCGTATGGGAATAAAGAGGACTTGATGCTCTAATGCTATGGTTGGGTTTTACCTTAATGATCTTTAGTAGTTGCGGATGCTTGCTAGAGTTCCAATCATAAGTGCATATGATCCAAGTAGAGAAATTATGTTAGCTTATGCCTCTCCCTCATATGAAACTGCAATAGTGATTACCGGTCTTGTTAACAATTGCCTAGGACAATTCCGCACTCCGATCCACCATTATTCCACACTCACTATTTATAATACTTACTAACATATTCTAACTTTATGATAACAGCACCTAATTTTATGTTTGAGCTCTCCATTACCATGCAAAGTTATCCTCTTCATACCCACAACGTAGTTTTATTTCTCGCTTCTAGTCGGAAGTAAACGTTTGGTGCACGTAGAGTCGTATCAGTGGCAGATAGGGCTTGAGAGAATATTGATCTTACCTTTAGATCCTTGTGGGTTCGACACTCCATACTTATCACTTCCACCTTTGGAAAGTGCTACGATGATTCCTTGCACTTGGGGATTATCAAGCTCGTTTTTGGCGCCGTTGCCGGGGAGCAATAGCGTGGGGTTGATATTCTCATGTGTGCTTGTTTGCTTTCTTCACTAAGTAGATTTTGTTTTTGCTTTTTATTTCTGTTTAGTTGTGGGTGAAACATACAAAAAAATTTAAAAAATGAAAATACAAAAAATTATTACTTGCCTTTCATGCCTAAAAAGTTTTTCAAAAAGAGAAGTGATTGGAAGGTTTTGCATTGAAGAAGTGAGGGTCGACCTTGAACACTTGTGTTCATGCTCACAGAAACAATGTGGAATTTTTCATGGAAGTTTCTCTGTAAATAATTATACACTTGTATATTTTCATTGTATTATAAAAATAATGTGCCAAGCTTGGTTTTAGAATGATTAGATTGCTTGTTTGCTATGTGCAGAACAGAAAAACAGAAACTTTGGCTGTAGTGCATGAATTTAAGTTTTTAACTGGAAAGCCAAATGATTCTGATTCTTTTTGCACATTACTTATGTACAAATTTTTCAAATTTTAAAATTTAGTTTATAATTTTAGGAGTTACAGAAGTTTGCCAAACTTCCAGATTACTACAGATTGTTCTGTTTCTAACAGATTTTGTTTTGCGTGTGTTGTTTGCTTATTTCGATGAATCTATGGCTAGTATTGGGAGGTATGAACCATAGAGAACTTGGAATACAGTAGGTTTAACACCCATACAAATAAAGAATGAGTTCATTACAGTACCTAAAGGTAGTGATTTGCTTTATTGCGCTAACGGATCTCATAAGTTTTTGTTTAAGTTTTGTGTGAATGAAGTGTCCGAAGGTCGAGGAGCTATCAATATGAGAAGAATAAAGAGAGGCAAGAGTTCAAGCTTGGGGATGCCTGAGGCACCCCAAGTAAATATTCCAAGGATACTCAAGCATCTAAGCTTGGGGATGCCCCGGTGGGCATCCCATCTTTCTTCTTCAACAATTATCGGTATACCTCGGGTTTTATTTTGTTCACATGATTTGTGTCTTTTGTGTTTTTATTTTTATTCAAGAACCATGCTAGCATGAGATATCCCTTCAATGATTTATAGAATACTTCATGTGCTTCACTTAAATCTTTTAAGTATGATCGTATAGAATTGTTCTTTGTGCTTCACTTAAATCTTTTGAGTATGGTTTTATAGAATGCTTCATGTGCTTCACTTATATATTTTGAGCTGGGATAGTGGTAGTTGTAGAATGCTCCATGAACTTCACTTATATCTTTTGGAGTATGAATAATACTATCATTTAAAGTGGGTTGGAAGAGTGTCAACTTTAGGAATTAGTAATCCCACTATTTTGAAAGATGTTGAATCTTAGTGCGATATTTATGAAAGTGGATTTGGAAGAGTGTCAACTATAGCTAGTGATGATTCCACTATTTTGGAAGAGGCTCCAATTGAGTATGAGAACAAAGTTGCTATCCATGATGCCTCTAAAAATTATTATGAGGGAGGAATTAAGGAAATATGCCCTAGAGGCAATAATAAAGTTATTATTTATTTCCTTATATCATGATAAATGTTTATTATTCATGCTAGAATTATATTAACCGGAAACATAATACTTGTGTGAATACATAGACAAACTAAGTGTCACTAGTATGCCTCTAATTGACTAGCTCGTTGATCAAAGATGGTTATGTTTCCTAACCATAGACATGTGTTGTCATTTGATTAACGGGATCACATCATTAGGAGAATGATGTGATTGACATGACCCATTCCATTAGCTTAGCACCCGATCGTTTAGTATGTTGCTATTGCTTTCTTCATGACTTATACATGTTCCTATGACTATGAGATTATGCAACTCCCGTTTGCCGGAGGAACACTTTGTGTGCTACCAAACATCACAACGTAACTGGGTGATTATAAAGGAGCTCTACAGGTGTCTCCGAAGGTACATGTTGGGTTGGCGTATTTCGAGATTAGGATTTGTCACTCCGATTGTCGGAGAGGTATCTCTGGGCCCTCTCGGTAATGCACATCACATAAGCCTTGCAAGCATTGCAACTAATGAGTTAGTTGTGAGATGATGTATTACGGAACGAGTAAAGAGACTTGCCGGTAACGAGATTGAACTAGGTATTGAGATACCGACGATCGAATCTCGGGCAAGTAACATACCGATGACAAAGGGAACAACATATGTTGTTATGCAGTCTGACCGACAAAGATCTTCGTAGAATATGTGGGAGCCAATATGAGCATCCAGGTTCCGCTATTGGTTATTGACCGGAGACGTGTCTCGGTCGTGTCTACATAGTTCTCGAACCCGTAGGGTCCGCACGCTTAAAGTTTCGATGGCAGTTATATTATGAGTTTATGAGTTTTGATGTACCAAAGGAGTTCTAAGTCCCGGATGAGATCGGGGACATGACGAGGAGTCTCGAAATGGTCGAGACGTAAAGATCGATATATTGGACGACTATATTCGGACATCGGAAAGGTTCCGAGTGATTCGGGTATTTTCGGGGGTACCGGGGAGTTACGGGAATACGAGGAAGAAGTAATGGACCTCATGGGCCAAGTGGTGGAAAAGAGGAGGCAGGGCACGCGGCCCCCCTAGCCCAAACCGAATTGGACTAGGGGGACGACCCCCCTTTCCTCTTTTTCCTCCCCCTCCTTCCTTCTCCTTCTCCTTCCCTTCCTTCCCCTCTCCTACTTGGACTAGGAAAGAGGGGGGAATCCTACTTGGAGTAGGATTTCCCCCCTTGGGCGCGCCTCCTCCCCTTGGCCGCCTCTCCCCCTTGCTCCTTTATATACGGGGGCAGGGGGCACCCCATAGACACAACAATTGATTCTTGAGATATATTAGCCGTGTGCGGTGCCCCCTCCACCATAATCCTTGATAATATTGTAGCGGTGCTTAGGCGAAGCCCTGCGACGGTAGAACATCAAGATTGTCACCACGCCGTCGTGCTGACGGAACTCATCCCCGACACTTTTCTGGATCGAAGTCCGGGGATCGTCATCGAGCTGAACGTGTGCAAGAACTCGGAGGTGTCGTAGTTTCGGTGCCTGATCGGTCGGGCCGTGAAGACATACGACTACATCAACCACGTTGTTATAACGCTTCCGCTTTCGGTCTACGAGGATACATGGACTACACTCTCCCATCTCGTTGCTATGCATCACCATGATCTTGCGTGTGTGTAGGAATTTTTTTTGAAATTACTACGTTCCCCAACAGTGGTATCAGAGCCAGGCTTTATGCGTTTATGTTATATGCACGAGTAGAACACAAGTGAGTTGTGGGCGATATAAGTCATACTGCTTACCTGAAGGAAATATGCCCTAGAGGCAATAATAAAGTTATTATTTATTTCCTTATATCATGATAATAGTTTATTATTCATGCTAGAATTGTATTAACTGGAAACATAATACATGTGTGAATACATAGACAAACAGAGTGTCACTAGTATGCCTCTACTAGACTAGCTCGTTAATCAAATATGATTATGTTTCCTAACCATGAACAAAGAGTTGTTATTTGATTAACGAGGTCACATCATTAGTTGAAGATCTGATTGACATGACCCATTATATTAGCTTAGCACCCGATCGTTTAGTATGTTGCTATTGCTTTATCCATGACTTATACATGTTCCTATGACTATGAGATTATGCAACTCCCGTTTGCCGGAGGAACACTTTGGGTACTACCAAACGTCACAACGTAACTGGGTGATTATAAAGGAGTACTACAGGTGTCTCCAATGGTAGATGTTGGGTTGGCGTATTTCGAGATTAGGATTTGTCACTCCGATCGTCGGAGAGGTATCTCTGGGCCCTCTCGGTAATGCACATCACTTAAGCCTTGCAAGCATTGCAACTAATGAATTAGTTGCGGGATGATGTATTACGGAACGAGTAAAGAGACTTGCCGGTAACGAGATTGAACTAAGTATTGGATACTGACGATCGAATCTCGGGCAAGTAACATACCGATGACAAAGGGAACAACGTATGTTGTTATGCGGTCTGACCGATAAAGATCTTCGTAGAATATGTAGGAGCCAATATGGGCATCCAGGTCCCGCTATTGGTTATTGACCGGAGATGTGTCTCGGTCATGTCTACATTGTTCTCGAACCATAGGGTCCGCACGCTTAACGTTACGATGACAGTTATTATGAGTTTATGCATTTTGATGTACCAAAGGTTGTTCGGAGTCCCGGATGTGATCACGGACATGACGAGGAGTCTCGAAATGGTCGAGACGTAAAGATTGATATATTGGAAGCCTATGTTTGGACATCAGAAGTGTTCCAGGTGAAATAGGGATTTTACCGGAATACCGGGAGGGTTACCGGAACCCCCCGGGAGCCAAATGGGCCAACATGGGCCTTGGTGGAAAGGTGAAAGGGCTGCCCTCATGGGCTGCGCGCCTCCCCCCTTCCCCCAGTCCTATTAGGACTAGGGAAGGTGGCCGGCCAGCCCCTCTCTCTTTCCCCACTTGGGGAGTCCTATTAGGAATAGGATTGGAGGGGAGTCCTACTCCCAGTGGGAGTAGGACTCCTCCTATGGCTGCCGCACCCCTCCCCCTTTGCCCCTTTATATACGGGGGCAGGGGGCACCTCTAGACACACAATTGATCATTGAGATCTTTCCTTAGCCGTGTGCGGTGCCCCCTGCCACCAAATTCCACCTCGGTCACTTAGGCGAAGCCCTGCGTCAGTAGTACATCAAGATCGTCACCACGCCGTCGTGCTGACAGAACTCTTCCTCGATGCTTTGCTGGACCGGAGCACGAGGATCATCATCGAGCTGAACGTGTGCTAAGAACTCGGAGGTGCCGGAGTAACGGTGCTTGGATCGGTCGGACCGGGAAGAAGACGTACGACTACATTGTGTCAAACGCTTCCGTTGCGATCTACAAGGGTACGTAGATCATACTCTCCCCTCGTTGCTATGCATCACCATGATCTTGCGTGTGCATAGGAAATTTTTTGAAATTACTACGTTCCCCAACAGTGGCATCCGAGCCTAGGTTTTTATGGTTTGATGTTATTTGCACGAGTAGAACACAAGTGAGTTGTGGACGATACAAGTCATACTGCCTACCAGCATGTCATACTTTGGTTCAGCGGTATTGTTGGACGAGACGATCCGGACCAACCTTACGCGTACTCTTACGCGAGACCGGTTCCCTCGACGTGCTTTGCACATAGATGGCTTGCGGAAGACTGTCTCTCCAACTTTAGTTGAACCGAGTGTGGCTACGCCCGGTCCTTGAGAAGGTTAAAACGGAGTCTATTTGACAAACTATCGTTGTGGTTTTGATGCGTAGGTAAGATGAGTTCTTGCTTAAGCCCGTAGCAGCCACGTAAAACTTGCAACAACAAAGTAGAGGACGTCTAACTTGTTTTTGCAGGGCATGTTGTGATGTGATATGGTCAAGACATGATGCTATATTTTATTGTATGAGATGATCATGTTTTGTAACCGAGTTATCGGCAACCGGCAGGAGCCGTATGGTTGTCGCTTTATTGTATGCAATGCAATTGCCCTGTAATGCTTTACTTTATTACTAAGCGGTAGTGATAGTCGTGGAAAGCATAAGATTGGCGAGACGACAACGATGCTACGATGGAGATCAAGGTGTCGCGCCGGTGACGATGGTGATCATGACGGTGCTTCGGAGATGGAGATCACAAGCACAAGATGATGATGACCATATCATATCACTTATATTGATTGCATGTGATGTTTATCTTTTTATCTTTTTATACATCTTATCTTGCTTTGATTGGCGGTAGCATTATAAGATGATCTCTCACTAATTATCAAGAAGTGTTCTCCCTAAGTATGCACCGTTGCGAAAGTTCTTCGTGCTGAGACACCACGTGATGATCGGGTGTGATAGGCTCTACGTTCAAATACAACGGGTGCAAAACAGTTGCACACGCGGAATACTCAGGTTATACTTGACGAGCTATGCATATAAGATATGGCCTCGGAACACGGAGACCGAAAGGTTGAGCGTGAATCATATAGTGGATATGATCAACATAATGATGTTCACCATTGAAAACTACTCCATATCACGTGATGATCGGTTATGGTTTAGTTGATTTGGATCACGTGATCACTTAGAGGATTAGAGGGATGTCTATCTAAGTGGGAGTTCTTAATTAATTTGATTAACTGAACATAAACTTATCATGAACTTAGTACCTGATAGTATCTTGCTTGTTTATGTTGATTGTAGATAGATGGCTCGTGCTGTTGTTCCGTTAAATTTTAATGCGTTCCTTGAGAAAGCAAAGTTGAAAGACTATGGTAGCAATTACACGGACTGGGTCCGTAACTTGAGGATTATCCTCATTGCTGCACAGAAGAATTACGTCCTGGAAGCACCGCTAGGTGCCAGGCCTGCTGCTAGAGCAACACCAGAAGTTATGAACGTCTGGCAGAGCAAAGCTGATGACTACTCGATAGTTCAGTGTGCCATGCTTTACGGCTTAGAACCGGGACTTCAACGACGTTTTGAACGTCATGGAGCATATGAGATGTTCCAGGAGTTGAAGTTAATATTTCAAGCAAATGCCCGGATTGAGAGATATGAAGTCTCCAATAAGTTCTATAGCTGCAAGATGGAGGAGAACAGTTCTGTCAGTGAGCATATACTCAAAATGTCTGGGTATAATAATCACTTGATTCAATTGGGAGTTACTCTTCCAGATGATTGCGTCATTGACAGAATTCTCCAATCACTGCCACCAAGATACAAGAGCTTCGTGATGAACTAGAATATGCAAGGGATGAACAAGACTATTCTGAGCTCTTCGCAATGCTAAAAGCTGCGGAGGTAGAAATCAAGAAGGAGCATCAAGTGTTGATGGTTAACAAAACCACTAGTTTCAAGAAAAAGGGCAAAGGGAAGAAAAAGGGGAACTTCAAGAAGAACGGCAAGCGAGTTGCTGCTCAAGAGAAGAAACCCAAGTCTGGACCTAAGCCTAAAACTGAGTGCTTCTACTGCAAGCAGACTGGTCACTGGAAGCGGAACTGCCCCAAGTATTTGGCGGATAAGAAGGATGGCAAGGTGAACAAAGGTATATGTGATATACATGTTATTGATGTGTACCTTACTAATGCTCGCAGTAGCACCTGGGTATTTGATACTGGTTCTGTTGCTAATATTTGCAACTCGAAACAGGGACTACAGAATAAGCGGACACTAGCAAAGGACGAGGTGACGATGCGCGTGGGAAACGGTTCCAAAGTCGATGTGATCGCTGTCGGCACGCTACCTCTACATCTACCTTCGGGATTAATATTAGACCTAAATAATTGTTATTTGGTGCCAGCGTTGAGCATGAACACTATATCTGGATCTTGTTTAATGCGAGATGGTTATTCATTTAAATCAGAGAATAATGGTTGTTCTATTTATATGAGTAATATCTTTTATGGTCATGCGCCTTTGAAGAGTGGTCTATTTTTGATGAATCTCGATAGTAGTGATACACATATTCATAATGTTGAAGCCAAAAGATGCAGAGTTGATAATGAAAGTGCAACTTATTTGTGGCACTGTTGTTTAGGTCATATCGGTGTAAAGCGCATGAAGAAACTCCATACTGATGGACTTTTGGAACCACTTGATTATGAATCACTTGGTACTTGCGAACCGTGCCTCATGGGCAAGATGACTAAAACACCGTTCTCCGGTACTATGGAGAGAGCAACAGATTTGTTGGAAATCATACATACCGATGTATGTGGACCGATGAATATTGAGGCTCGTGGCGGATATCGTTATTTTCTCACCTTCACAGATGACTTAAGCAGATATGGGTATATCTACTTAATGAAACACAAGTCTGAAACAATTGAAAAGTTCAAAGAATTTCAGAGTGAAGTTGAAAATCATCGTAACAAGAAAATAAAGTTTCTACGATCTGATCGTGGAGGAGAATATTTGAGTTACGAGTTTGGTGTACATTTGAAAAATTGTGGAATAGTTTCGCAACTCACGCCACCCGGAACACCACAGCGTAATGGTGTGTCCGAACGTCGTAATCGTACTTTACTAGATATGGTGCGATCTATGATGTCTCTTACTGATTTACCGCTATCGTTTTGGGGATACGCTCTAGAGACGGCCGCATTCATGTTAAATAGGGCACCATCTAAATCCGTTGAGACGACGCCTTATGAACTATGGTTTGGCAAGAAACCAAAGTTGTCGTTTCTTAAAGTTTGGGGCTGCGATGCTTATGTGAAAAAGCTTCAACCTGATAAGCTCGAACCCAAATCAGAGAAATGTGTCTTCATAGGATATCCAAAGGAAACTGTTGGATACACCTTCTATCACAGATCCGAAGGCAAGACTTTTGTTGCTAAGTTCGGAAACTTTCTAGAGAAGGAGTTTCTTTTGAAAGAAGTGAGTGGGAGGAAAGTAGAACTTGACGAGGTAACTGTACCTACTCCTTTATTGAGAAGTAGTACATCACAGAAAACTGTTTCTGCGACACCTACACTAATAAGTGAGGAAGCTAATGATGATGATCATGAAACTTTAGATCAAGATACTACTGAACCTCGTAGATCCCAGAGTGAGATCCGCACCAGAGTGGTACGGTAATCCTGTTCTGGAGGTCATGATATTAGATCATGATGAACCTACGAACTATGAAGAAGCGATGGTGAGCCCAGATTCCGCAAAGTGGCTTGAAGCCATGAAATCTGAGATGGGATCCATGTATGAGAACAAAGTATGGACTTTGGTTGACTTGCCCGATGATCGGCAAGCAATTGAGAACAAATGGATCTTTAAGAAGAAGACTGACGCTGATGGTAATGTTACTGTCTACAAAGCTCGACTTGTCGCAAAAGGTTTTCGACAAGTTCAAGGGATTGACTACGATGAGACTTTCTCACCCGTAGCGATGCTTAAGTCTGTCCGAATCATGTTAGCAATTGCCGCATTTTATGATTATGAAATTTGGTAGATGGATGTCAAAACTGCATTCCTGAATGGATTTCTGGAAGAAGAGTTGTATATGATGCAACCGAAAGGTTTTGTCGATCCAAAGGGAGCTAACAAAGTGTGCAAGCTCCAGCGATCCATTTATGGACTGGTGCAAGCCTCTTGGAGTTGGAATAAACGCTTTGATAGTGTGATCAAAGCATTTGGTTTTATACAGACTTTCGGAGAAGCTTGTATTTACAAGAAAGTGAGTGGGAGCTCTGTAGCATTTCTAATATTATATGTGGATGACATATTACTGATTGGAAATGATATAGAATTTCTGGATAGCATAAAGGGATACTTGAATAAAAGTTTTTCAATGAAAGACCTCGGAGAAGCTGCTTACATATTAGGCATAAAGATCTATAGAGATAGATCAAGACGCTTAATTGGACTTTCACAAAGCACATACCTTGACAAGATTTTGAAGAAGTTCAAAATGGATCAAGCAAAGAAAGGGTTCTTGCCTGTGTTACAAGGTGTGAGATTGAGTAAGACTCAAAGCCCGACCACTGCAGAAGATAGAGAGAAAATGAAAGATGTTCCCTATGCTTCAGCCATAGGCTCTATCATGTATGCAATCCTGTGTACCAGACCTGATGTGTGCCTTGCTATAAGTTTAGCAGGGAGGTACCAAAGTAATCCAGGAGTGGATCACTGGACAGCGGTCAAGAACATCCTGAAATACCTGAAAAGGACTAAGGATATGTTTCTCATATATGGAGGTGACAAAGAGCTCACCGTAAGAGGTTACGTTGATGCAAGCTTTGACACTGTTCCGGACGATTCTAAATCGCAAACCGGATACGTGTTTACATTAAACGGTGGAGCTATCAGTTGGTGCAGTTCTAAACAAAGCGTCGTAGCGGGATCTACATGTGAAGCGGAGTACATAGCTGCTTCGGAAGCAGCAAACGAAGGAGTCTGGATGAATGAGTTCATATCCGATCTAGGTGTCATACCTAGTGCATCGGGTCCAATGAAAATCTTTTGTGACAATACTGGTGCAATTGCCTTGGCAAAGGAATCCAGATTTCACAAAAGGACCAAACACATCAAGAGACGCTTCAACTCCATCCGGGATCTAGTCCAGGTGGGAGACATAGATTTGCAAGATACATACGGATCTGAATGTAGCAGACCCGTTGACTAAGCCTCTTCCACGAGCAAAACATGATCAGCACCAAGACTCCATGGGTGTTAGGATCATTACAGTATAATCTAGATTATTGACTCTAGTGCAAGTGGGAGACTGAAGGAAATATGCCCTAGAGGCAATAATAAAGTTATTATTTATTTCCTTATATCATGATAAAAGTTTATTATTCATGCTAGAATTGTATTAACTGGAAACATAATACATGTGTGAATACATAGACAAACAGAGTGTCACTAGTATGCCTCTACTAGACTAGCTCGTTAATCAAATATGGTTATGTTTCCTAACCATGAACAAAGAGTTGTTATTTGATTAACGAGGTCACATCATTAGTTGAATGATCTGATTGACATGACCCATTATATTAGCTTAGCACCCGATCGTTTAGTATGTTGCTATTGCTTTATCCATGACTTATACATGTTCCTATGACTATGAGATTATGCAACTCCCGTTTGCCGGAGGAACACTTTGGGTACTACCAAACGTCACAACGTAACTGGGTGATTATAAAGGAGTACTACAGCTGTCTCCAATGGTAGATGTTGGGTTGGCGTATTTCGAGATTAGGATTTGTCACTCCGATCGTCGGAGAGGTATCTCTCGGCCCTCTCGGTAATGCACATCACTTAAGCCTTGCAAGCATTGCAACTAATGAATTAGTTGCGGGATGATGTATTACGGAACGAGTAAAGAAACTTGCCGGTAACGAGATTGAACTAAGTATTGGATACTGACGATCGAATCTCGGGCAAGTAACATACCGATGACAAAGGGAACAACGTATGTTGTTATGCGGTCTGACTGATAAAGATCTTCGTAGAATATGTAGGAGCCAATATGGGCATCCAGGTCCCGCTATTGGTTATTGACCGGAGATGTGTCTCGGTCATGTCTACATTGTTCTCGAACCGTAGGGTCCGCACGCTTAACGTTATGATGACAGTTATTATGAGTTTATGCATTTTGATGTACCGAAGGTTGTTTGGAGTCCCGGATGTGATCACGGACATGACGAGGAGTCTCAAAATGGTCGAGACGTAAAGATTGATATATTGGAAGCCTATGTTTGGACATCAGAAGTGTTCTAGGTGAAATAGGGATTTTACCGGAATACCGGGAGGGTTACCGGAACCCCCCGGGAGCCAAATGGGCCAACATGGGCCTTGGTGGAAAGGTGAAAGGGCTGCCCTCATGGGCTGCGCGCCTCCCCCCTTCCCCTAGTCCTATTAGGACTAGGGAAGGTGGCCAGCCAGCCCCTCTCTCTTTCCCCACTTGGGGAGTCCTATTAGGAATAGGATTGGGGGGGAGTCCTACTCCCAGCGGGAGTAGGACTCCTCCTATGGCTGCCGCACCCCTCCCTCTTTGCCTCTTTATATACGGGGGTAGGGGGCACCTCTAGACACACAATTGATCATTGAGATCTTTCCTTAGCCGTGTGCGGTGCCCCCTACCACCAAATTCCACCTTGGTCATATTGTCGCAGTGCTTAGGCGAAGCCCTGCGTCAGTAGTACATCAAGATCGTCACCACGCCGTCGTGCTGACGGAACTCTTCCTCGACGCTTTGCTGGATCGGAGCACGAGGATCATCATCGAGCTGAACGTGTGCTAAGAACTCGGAGGTGCCGGAGTAACGGTGCTTGGATCGGTCGGACCGGGAAGAAGACGTACGACTACTTCCTCTACGTTGTGTCAAACGCTTCCGTTGCGATCTACAAGGGTACGTAGATCATACTCTCCCCTCGTTGCTATGCATCACCATGATCTTGCGTGTGCGTAGGAAATTTTTTGAAATTACTACGTTCCCCAACATTACCACCATGTCATACTTTGGTTCGACGGTATTCTTGGATGAAGCGGCCCGGACCGACATTACGCGTACGCTTACGCGAGACTGGTTCTACCACGTGCTTTGCACACAGGTGGCTGGCGGGTGTTAGTTTCTCCAACTTTAATTGAACCGAGTGTGGCTACGCCCGGTCCTTGCGAAGGTTAAAATAGCACCAACTTGATAAACTATCATTGTGGTTTTTCATGCGTAGGTAAGAACGGTTCTTGCTAAGCCCATAGCAGCCACGTAAAACTTGCAACAACAAAGTAGAGGACGTCTAACTTGTTTTTGCAGGGCATGTTGTGATGTAATATGGTCAAGACGTGATGCTATATTTTATTGTATGAGATGATCATGTTTTGTAACCGAGTTATCGGCAACTGGCAGGAGCCATATGGTTGTCGCTTTATTGTATGCAATGCAATCGCCCTGTAATGCTTTACTTTATCACTAAGCGGTAGCGATAGTCATAGAAGCATAAGATTGGTGAGATGACAATGATGCTACGATGGAGATCAAGGTGTCGCGTCGGTGACGATGGTGATCATGACGGTACTTCGGAGATGGAGATCACAAGCACAAGATGATGATGGCCATATCATATCACTTATATTGATTGCATGTGATGTTTATCTTTTATGCATCTTATCTTGGTTTGTTTGACGGTAGCATTATAAGATGATCTCTCACTAAATTTCAAGGTATAAGTGTTCTCCCTGAGTATGCACCGTTGCCAAAGTTCATCGTGCCTAGACACCACATGATGATCGGGTGTGATAAGCTCTACGTCCATCTACAACGGGTGCAAGCCAGTTTTCCACACGCAGAATACTCAGGTTAAACTTGACGAGCCTAGCATATGCAGATATGGCCTCGGAACACTAAGACCGAAAGGTCGAGCGTGAATCATATAGTAGATATGATCAACATAATGATGTTCACCATTGAAAGCTACTCCATTTCACGTGATGATCGGTTATGGTTTAGTTGATATGGATCACGTGATCACTTAGAGGATTAGAGGGATGTCTATCTAAGTGGGAGTTCTTAAGTAATATGATTAATTGAACTTAAATTTATCATGAACTTAGTCCTGGTAGTATTAGCATATCTATGTTGTAGATCAATAGCTCGCGTTTAGCTCCCCTATTTTATTTTTGATATGTTTCTAGAGGAAACTGAAAGTGCAACTATCCCTAGGTGGTTTTGGTAATTCATAACAACATATAGCTCATTGAGCTAATGCTATTCCAAGACAATTATTTCACGAAAGCTCAATGATTGGCATGTCATGGATGGTGAAAGTGGGACCCTCAAAATGCTAAGGACAAAGGATTGGCTCAAGCTCAAAACCTCAAGACTCTTCATTTTACATTTTAGTGATCCAAGATCACATTGAGTCCATAGGAAAAGCCAATACTATCAAGGAGGGATGAGGTGTTGCTTAATGAGCCTTTTGCTTCATGTGCTTAATGATATGCTCCAAAATCCTCAGCTACTTTCCCATATCCACAAATGACCTAAACCCTAAGCCAAACTCGGACCTACCGATTCTTTCTATCCGGCGCCACCGAGTTTCACCTGTCATAGCCACTGCCAAAACCCTAGCAAATCGGTTCTACCGATAGGGATCTCGGTCTCACCGAGATGGGATTGCAATTTCTCTGTTTCCTTTTCGTAACTTTTCGGTCTCACCGAAAGAGCGGATCGGTCCCACCGAGATTGCAATGTAAACTCTCTGTTTCCCTTTTGTAACATTTCGGTCTCACCGAAAGAGCAAATCGGTCCCACCGAGTTTATCTGACCAACTCTCTGGTTAGCTAATTACCAAATCGGTCTCACCGAGTTTGTGTAATCGGTCTCACCGAGATTACGTTATGCCCTAACCCTAACCATATCAGTCCTACCGAGTTGCATGTCAGTCCCACCGAAAATCTCTAACGGTCACTAGGTTTACTATTTTGGTCCGACCGAGTTTGTTGATTCGGTCCCACCGAGATTGGTAAATTGTGTGTAACGGTTGGATTTTGTGTGGAGGCTATATATACCCCTCCGCCTCCTCTTCACTCATGGAGAGAGCCATCAGAACACATCTACACTTCCAACTCATATGTTCTGAGAGAGAACCACCTACTCATGTGTTGAGACCAAGATATTCCATTCCTACCATATGAATCTTGATCTCTAGCCTTCCCCAAGTTGCTTTCCACTCAAATCTTCTTTCTACCAAATCCAAATCCTGTGAGAGAGAGTTGAGTGTTGGGGAGACTATCATTTGAAGCACAAGAGCAAGGAGTTCATCATCAACACACCATTTGTTACTTCTTGGAGAGTGGTGTCTCCTAGATTTGCTAGGTGTCACTTGGGATCCTCCGACAAGATTGTGGAGTTGAACCAAGGAGTTTGTAAGGGCAAGGAGATCGCCTACTTCGTGAAGATCTACCGCTAGTGAGGCAAGTCCTTCTTGAGCGATGGCCATGGTGGGATAGACAAGGTTGCTTCTTCGTGGACCCTTCGTGGGTGGAGCCCTCCATGGACTCGCGCAACCGTTACCCTTCGTGGGTTGAAGTCTCCATCAACGTGGATGTAGGATAGCACCACCTATCCGAACCACGGGAAAAACATCCGTGTCTCCAATTGCGTTTGAATTCTCCAAACCCTTCCATTTACATTCTTGCAAGTTGCATGCTTTACTTTCCGCTGCCTATATACTCTTTGCATGCTTGCTTGAATTGTGTGATGATTGCTTGACTTGTCCTAAAGTTGCTAAAATCTGCCAAGAACTAAAATTGGGAAAAGGTTAAGTTTTTATTTGGTCAAGTAGTCTAATCACCCCCCCTCTAGACATACTTCCGATCCTACAAGTGGTATCAGAGCCTTGGTCTCCATTTGCTTTGATTTCCATAGCTTTTGGTGGTCATAGCCTTGGTTTCACAACCTAGGAGAGTATGGCGTCTAGCGAGGGAAATTATCATCGTAGAGGTCCTTATTTTGATGGTACTAATTTTGCTAGTTGGAAGCATAAAATGAAAATGCATATTCTCGGACATAACCCCGCCGTTTGGGCTATTGTGTGTGTTGGTTTGCAAGGTGACTTCTTTGATGGGAAAGAACCAAACCGTGAAGCTACCGCGGAAGAGTTGAAGATGCTGCAATACAACGCTCAAGCTTGTGATATTCTCTTCAACGGATTGTGCCCCGAAGAATTCAACAAAATCAGCCGTCTTGAGAATGCAAAGGAAATTTGGGATACTTTGATTGATATGCACGAAGGTACCGACTCCGTCAAGGAATCCAAATTGGATGTGCTTCAAAGTCAACTTGACAAGTTCAAAATGAAGGATGGTGAAGGTGTCGCTGAAATGTACTCTAGACTTGCTCTCATCACAAATGAGATTGCCGGCTTAGGGAGTGAAGAGATGACCGATAGATTCATCATCAAGAAGATCCTAAGAGCCTTGGATGGAAAATATGATACCGTGTGCACATTGATCCAAATGATGCCCAATTACAAAGATCTCAAGCCAACGGAGGTCATTGGAAGGATTGTTGCTCATGAGATGTCACTCAAGGATAAAGAGGAACTTCACAACAAATCAAGTGGTGCTTACAAAGCCTCATGTGAAGCCCCCACATCATCAAGTGAGAAACAAAACTTCAACGAAGAATTGAGCTTAATGGTGAAGAACTTCAACAAGTTCTACAAGAGTAGAAGCAAAGATAGAAGCTCCAAGTCAAGGTCCTACAATGACAAAAGATCTTCTAGTTGAGAGTGAAACTGCTACAATTGTGGAAGACCCGGACACTATTCCAATGAGTGTACGGCTCCCTACAAAAGAAGAGAATATTCTCCAAAAAGAAGAAGCAAAAGAGAAGAATCACCATCAAGAGAGAGGAGTAGAGATGATCGTTACGAACGAAGATACTCACGGAGAAACAAGGATTTGGAAAGAAAGGAAAAGTCATCAAGGAGCTACACAAAACGATAACATCAAGCTCATGTTGGTGAATGGGTATCCGACTCCGACTCCGACAACCACTCCGAGAGAAGTTATCACTCCGACTCTGAATATACTCAAGATGAAGGTGTTGCCGGTCTAGCACTTGTATCAACCAACTCCTACGACATATTTGACTCACCAAATGAAGGAATTGGAAGATGCTTCATGGCCAAAGGTCCTAAGGTAACACACCCTGAGTATGTTGATTTTAATAGTGATGAAGATGACTTGTTAGGTGATGATGATTCACTTGTTGACAACTCTAGTGATGAATACTATGATGAAACGTCAATTAATCATGCTAATCAAGATAAAACGAATGACTATGATAAGGAGAAAATTGAGACTCTAACTAAAGAACTAAACACTCTTAAGTTAGCTCATGAAACTATCTTCGAAGATCATCGAGAACTTTTAAGAGCTCATGAGAAGTTACGCTTTGAAAAGCTCAATCTTGAGCAAGAGCATGAGTTTTTAAAGGCAATCAATGATGATCTCCGCAAGAAAAGTTCTTCTTACATTGCCAAGCGTTTACTCTTATCCACTTACATGCCTCAAGTCAAGTCTAGTAACACGAACAAGAAAGATTCTTCCTCTAGTAGTAACAATGATCATGTTAAATCCAATGTTGTTGCTTCTAGTAGTTCTCTTGATTCCACTAATGATTCTCTTAGCCAAGTTACACTTGAGCAAGAATATAGCTTATTGAAGGGAATCATAGAGAAAGGAGTGTACAAAAGTCTTGCCGGAAGTAAGCAATTCGAGGAAATTGTACGCAAGCAAGGAAGGCACCGGAAGAATCAAGGTGTTGGTTTTGAACGGAAGTTCAATGCCAATGGAGTTGAGTGGGAAGAAGATCAATATCCCAAGACAAAGTTTGTTCCACAACAAGAGCAGTATGATCCTACTTCTTTCAAAGGGACACAAGCTCAAGATGATCTTCCACCACAAGACTACAAGCAAAAAGGCAAGGATAAGCTTCAAGAGGAAATTGATGCATTTGAAGAAGCTCCTAAGACCTTAGTCAAGTGGATTCCCAAGACTACTTCAAGTTCCACTTCATCAAGTACGACTACGACTCCAAGGATTCCCATCAAGATGGTGTGGATCCAAAAGAAGAAGAACTAAAGAGTTCTTGAGGGTGACTCCGCCAACATACTTCACTCTTATCATTTTGGCAAGAACAAGTGCAATCAACTTCCACATCTTGCACTAGTTCAAGGAGTCACAAATCCTCTTGTTGGTAGGTCAAGTGACAAGGTAACCTAAAAGTTTTCATGGACGTCATCTGTGTGTGCATCACTCTACGTCTATGGATATCCTTGTTTGTTCCTTGTGGGACTAACCCATGTAGGTATTGAAAGTGCAAATCACTCAAAAGGATAGCTCCAAGTGATCTACATCAACATTGAGCATCCACATCTTCAACATCTACATGAAGTCATCATCGACAAAACCCAAGGTTAGTTCATCCCTCTTAGGGGGGATATCACATCTAGGGGGAGCTTTACTCTAAGACTTGAGCTAAAGCAACTCTAATGATGTGAACAAAACAATGCTTTATGTAAAAGTGGTAACCCCACTTGAGCTTAAACGATGAGTATGACCTATGATCAAGTGTTCTCATTTGACTCCTAAGTCAATATACTCATATATAGATGACCCAGTCATCGCCAATTGCTTGATAGATGCTAGAATTGGTTGTGCATGCTTTGTCACATATTTCAATTGACATTTTATTGTGTGATCATGTTGGTTGCATATTTTACTCATTCGAGGACATCCACTTGTTGTTTTGAATGTTTGGCTTTATTTTTCTTTTGCCAAGTGGATGGACAAGAATGCCTAAGAACCTCCTCTAGCTATATATGCTTTTCTCGTCTCAAACTCTATTCATGCTGATCACAAAATTGATCAAGTCAGATTCGAACCACTCTGTGTGAGGAGCACTCGGAGTCCCTGATTCATCATAGACTTAAACTTCCAAAACCTCTTTGTGATTCTCGGTCTGACCGATACCCCACTTTCGGTCTTACCAAGATCATTAAGTTGATCTATGTTTTCGATCTTGGTGCAACCGATTTGAACCATTCGGTCACACCGAGTTGCAATAACTGTATACAGTTTTGCATCTCGGTGCCACCGAGTTGTTCCACTCGGTCACACCGACAGGGTCGGGCTATATATAGACACGGGCAAAAATTTGGAAATTTCTCCGAACCCCTTCGCCCGCACGATAGATCGCTCTGCCAATGTGGTCTCCGGATCGTCTTCTCGCCGCCAGCCGCCTCCAGTCGCTGTTCTCCGTCGCCGTCAACGGAATTCAACCCAACCGTTGCCGCCGTAGCGAGTCTCCGCCGAACTAGGGTATGGACTCGATCTTTGTGCTATTCCCCAATCCGATTCCTAGCACATTGTGATCATATTGTTTCTAGCCACGTTTGAAACACTCCAATCCAGTCAATGCGATTCGCAGAATAGGTTTGATTCAAAATTTTAGGGTTAGGTTTCCGCCGAAACCATCTCGGACCCACCGAGTTGAAAAACTCGGTCCCACCGATTTGGCTCATGCCATTGCACAAGTGAGACTCGGTCTGACCGAGTATTGCTAATCAGTGTGACCGATTTTGGAACTTTGTGAAACCCTAGCAGTCTCGGTGCCACCGAACTGTGACTCGGTTTGACCGAGTTCACTAGTTTAGGTTCCAAAACTGCTTCGGTATCACCGAGTTTAAAAATCGGTAGATCCGAAATGATTTCTGTGGGAAACTAAAACTAAGATTTTGAATCATTCTTTTGCAAAAACCTCTGCATTTTGTGATGCTCATCCACTCTACCTCATCTATATACTATTCACAGGGTCAACAGTCAGCTTGTTCATCATGTCAGACCAGAGTGATAGCCAGAACATGTCAGAACAGCCAGTACACATGAGTGAGGGCACTAGTCCCTCCAGTTCTTCAGATGAAGGCAGCAGGAGCACTCCCAGTAACCTGCCAAAAGCTGCCACCAGACAAAGGAAGAAAAGAACCTCAGAATCGGAGGATGAGGACTATGTGGCAGAAGAAGAAGCCACTTCCAAGAGAGTTGTGCTTAAGAAGGAGTATGGCTCAGCTGCAGCCATCAAGCTAGGAATGCACAAAAAGGCACCTGCTAGGAGAGTTCCTACCTCCAAGCCTAGGAAGGCTGTCCCTGAGGAAACTATAAAATTCACTATGGAATCTGAAGAGGAAGAAATTGGCCAGGACAAGAAAAAGAAGAGAGCTAGAACTACCACTGCCAGAGTAGTTGGCAAGCCTTCTATGAGGAAAGATTCTTCTGATGAGGAAGAAGAAGAAGAGGTTGCTGCACCAGCAGCTAAGGCACCCAAGCTAATGGGTGATGCAATCAAATCAGGGGCTACGGCATCCAAGCCCAAGGAAGCACCCAAGACTGCATCAAAGGCCAAGACAGCTCCAAAGAGGAATACAAGGAGCATCCCAGCTGCTGAGAAGAACAAGGCCCCAGTGCCTGACACTGCAGAAGAAGAGGAAGGCCAAGTTCTCAAAAAGTTGAAGCCCAAGATCCCAGACCACAATGATGCTCATCCTGTGGCTGAGGATATGAAGATCAGAAGAGACTCAGGGCTGAGAAAGTGGAGAGCAGAAGATCCTTATGCTACCAGGAGGAGAACTGCTGTTGACTACAGGTTCCACACTAAGGAACAGCAGGACTTCTATGAGACAGTCTTATTGGATAAGAAGCCCATTGTTTGTGACATGAGATGGGTCGACTGGGAATACATCAAGGACAATGAAGAGCACTATCCTGAAGTGCAAGACAGCTTCAAAGCTTGTGGAGTAGCTGACTTTGTTGGGCAGAAGCTCACAAAGTGGAATGAAGAGTTGATCATGCAGTTCTACTCCACAGCACACTTTTATCCAGATGGCAGAATTGTATGGATGTCTAAAGGTACGAGGTACCAATCAACAAATGCTGAGTGGGCACAGCTCATCAATGCCCCAGAGGAGCATGAGGATGACCTAGATATTTATGCCAAGAAGAAGATGGACCACAACTCTCTGTCCAACATGTACAAGGAGATCCCAAACAAGGCACTTGACACTTTCAAGTTTGGATCAGTACATTATCTTCTGTCAGGATTGCCAACCATCAATTGGATACTGAGGCACACCTTGTTACCCAAGTCAGGTGATCACAAGATGATCAGAGGCCATGCAATCAACTTGCTTGCTTCATATCTTTGATGTGCCACAAAAATTCAAAGTCATGAGCCTCATGGTAGAAACAATCAAGAGGACTGCAGCAGACCAGAAGAGGAGCTGTGGATATGCCTCTCAGATCCAGGAGCTGATTAACTCCAAGATGGGCACAGGCATATACCTCTTGGACAAGGAACATTTGCCTATTCATCCAAATTTTGAAGATAATGAAGTTGTGATGAACAAGGATGAACCATCTTCAGCCCATGCACAAGCACAGAAGGAGAAGGCAAGGAAGGAGAAAGCTGCAAAGATTCCAACTCAAGAGGAGGCATCTGAATATTTCTTGAAAACCAAGCAAGAGCAGCTTAGTTACTTGATTGCATCCACCCTGAGGATAGAGAAAGGACTGGCCACCCTCACTCAGAATCAGGAGAGCTTAGAGAGGATCGTAGAACAAAAGTTCTATGACTTGGATGTCAAAGTGACAGAAATCCAGTCTGCAGTGGAGCAACTTCAAGATGACATGCAGGAGAGGAAAGGGAAGACTACCACTGATGCATTTTCCAGAGTGCCACGAGCCCAGAGGTCGTCTGCAGTGCCAGTTCCTGACACAAGAGCCACCACCTCAGCTCCAGCCACAGCACCAGCCCAACCAGCTCCAGCATCTACTTCAGCTCCAGCTCCAACCACGTCTACAGAAGCCTTCGTCCTTGGAGTGATCCAGACTCCACCACCACCAGAAGATCAAGCCTGAGTGTCGATCTAGCACTATGCATTTTCTAGGAACTTTTTGGTAACTTGTTGCCAAAGGGAGATGTTGTGATGTGATATGGTCAAGACGTGATGCTATATTTTATTGTATGAGATGATCATGTTTTGTAACCGAGTTATCGGCAACTGGTAGGAGCCATATGGTTGTCGCTTTATTGTATGCAATGCAATCGCCCTGTAATGCTTTACTTTATCACTAAGCGGTAGCGATAGTCATAGAAGCATAAGATTGGCGAGATGACAATGATGCTATGATGGAGATCAAGGTGTCGCGCCGGTGACGATGGTGATCATGACGGTACTTCGGAGATGGAGATCACAAGCACAAGATGGTGATGGCCATATCATATCACTTATATTGATTGCATGTGATGTTTATCTTTTATGCATCTTATCTTGGTTTGTTTGACGGTAGCATTATAAGATGATCTCTCACTAAATTTCAAGGTATAAGTGTTCTCCCTGAGTATGCACCGTTGCCAAAGTTCGTCGTGCCCAGACACCACATGATGATCGGGTGTGATAAGCTCTACGTCCATCTACAACGGGTGCAAGCCAGTTTTGCACACGCAGAATACTCAGGTTAAACTTGACGAGCCTAGCATATGCAGATATGGCCTCGGAACACTGAGACCGAAAGGTCGAGCGTGAATCATATAGTAGATATGATCAACATAATGATGTTCACCATTGAAAGCTACTCCATTTCACGTGATGATCGGTTATGGTTTAGTTGATATGGATCACGTGATCACTTAGAGGATTAGAGGGATGTCTATCTAAGTGGGAGTTCTTAAGTAATATGATTAATTGAACTTAAATTTATCATGAACTTAGTCCTGGTAGTATTAGCATATCTATGTTGTAGATCAATAGCTCGCGTTTAGCTCCCCTATTTTATTTTTGATATGTTTCTAGAGGAAACTGAAAGTGCAACTATCCCTAGGTGGTTTTGGTAATTCATAACAACATATAGCTCATTGAGCTAATGCTATTCCAAGACAATTATTTCACGAAAGCTCAATGATTGGCATGTCATGGATGGTGAAAGTGGAACCCTCAAAATGCTAAGGACAAAGGATTGGCTCAAGCTCAAAAGCTCAAGACTCTTCATTTTACATTTTAGTGATCCAAGATCACATTGAGTCCATAGGAAAAGCCAATACTATCAAGGAGGGATGAGGTGTTGCTTAATGAGCCTTTTGCTTCATGTGCTTAATGATATGCTCCAAAATCCTCAGCTACTTTCCCATATCCACAAATGACCTAAACCCTAAGCCAAACTCGGACCTACCGATTCTTTCTATCCGGCGCCACCGAGTTTCACCTGGCATAGCCACTGCCAAAACCCTAGCAAATCGGTTCTACCGATAGGGATCTCGGTCTCACCGAGATGGGATTGCAATTTCTCTGTTTCCTTTTCGTAACTTTTCGGTCTCACCGAAAGAGCGGATCGGTCCCACCGAGATTGCAATGTAAACTCTCTGTTTCCCTTTTGTAACATTTCGATCTCACCGAAAGAGCAAATCGGTCCCACCGAGTTTATCTGACCAACTCTCTGGTTAGCTAATTACCAAATCGGTCTCACCGAGTTTGTGTAATCGGTCTCACCGAGATTACTTTATGCCCTAACGCTAACCATATCGGTCCTACCGAGTTGCATGTCAGTCCCACCGAAAATCTCTAACGGTCACTAGGTTTACTATTTCGGTCCGACCGAGTTTGTTGATTCGGTCCCACCGAGATTGGTAAATTGTGTGTAACGGTTGGATTTTGTGTGGAGGCTATATATACCCCTCCGCCTCCTCTTCACTCATGGAGAGAGCCATCAGAACACATCTACACTTCCAACTCATATGTTCTGAGAGAGAACCACCTACTCATGTGTTGAGACCAAGATATTCCATTCCTACCATATGAATCTTGATCTCTAGCCTTCCCCAAGTTGCTTTCCACTCAAATCTTCTTTCTACCAAATCCAAATCCTGTGAGAGAGAGTTGAGTGTTGGGGAGACTATCATTTGAAGCACAAGAGCAAGGAGTTCATCATCAACACACCATTTGTTACTTCTTGGAGAGTGGTGTCTCCTAGATTGGCTAGGTGTCACTTGGGAGCCTCCGACAAGATTGTGGAGTTGAACCAAGGAGTTTGTAAGGGCAAGGAGATCGCCTACTTCGTGAAGATCTACTGCTAGTGAGGCAAGTCCTTCGTGAGCGATGGCCATGGTGGGATAGACAAGGTTGCTTCTTCGTGGACCCTTCGTGGGTGGAGCCCTCCGTGGACTCGCGCAACCGTTACCCTTCGTGGGTTGAAGTCTCCATCAACGTGGATGTAGGATAGCACCACCTATACGAACCACGGGAAAAACATCCGTGTCTCCAATTGCGTTTGAATTCTCCAAACCCTTCCCTTTACATTCTTGCAAGTTGCATGCTTTACTTTCCGCTGCCTATATACTCTTTGCATGCTTGCTTGAATTGTGTGATGATTGCTTGACTTGTCCTAAAGTTGCTAAAATCTGCCAAGAACTAAAATTGGGAAAAGGTTAAGTTTTTATTTGGTCAAGTAGTCTAATCACCCCACCTCTAGACATACTTCCGATCCTAGAGAAACTAAGTTGAAAGATGTTAGTAGCAAAGATGCGGATTGGATCCGTGATCCGAGGTTTATCCTCATTGCTGCACAGAAGAATTATGTCCTTGATGCACCGCTAGGTGACAGACCTATTGCAGGAGCAAATGCAGACGTTATGAAATGTTTGGCTAGTTCAATATGATGACTACTTGATAGTTTAGTGCACCATGCTTAACGGCTTAGAATCGGCACTTCAAAGACGTTTTGAACGTCATGGACCATATGAGATGTTCCAGGAGTTGAAGTTAATATTTCTAGCAAATACCCGAGTTGAGAGATATGAAGTCTTCAACAAGTTCTATAGCTAAAAGATGGAGGAGAATCGCTCAAGCAGTGAGCATGTGCTCAGATTGTCTGGGTACTACAATCGCTTGAATCAAGTGGGAGTTAATCTTCCAGATAAGATAGTGATTGACAGAATTCTCTAGTCACCATCACCAAGTTAGTAGAACTTCGTGATGAACTATAATATGCAAGGGATAACGGAAACAATTCCCAAGCTCTTCGTGATGCTGAAATCGACGAAGGTAGAAATCAAGAAAAACATCAAGCATTAATGATCGACGAGACCACTAGTTTCAAGAAAATGGCAAAGGGAAGAAGGGGAACTTCAAGAAGAACGGCAAGCAAGTTGCTGCTCAAGAGAAGAAGCCCAAGTCTGGACCTAAGCCTGAGACTAAGTGCTTCTACTGCAAAGGGACTGGTCATTGGGAGCGGAACTGCCCCAAGTATTTGGAGAATAAGAAGGATGTCAAAGTGAACAAAGGTATATTTGATGTACAGATTATTGATGTGTATTTTACTAATGTTCGTAGCAACCCCTCGGTATTTGATACTGGTTCAGTTGCTAAGAGTAGTAACTCGAAAGGGGAGTTGCAGAATAAACAGAAACTAGTAAAAGGGCGAGGTGACGATGTGTGTTGGAAATAGTTCCAAGATTGATATGATCATCATCGCACACTCCCTATACTTTCGGGATTAGTGTTGAAACTAAATAAGTGTTATTTGGTGTTTGCGTTGAGCATGAATATGATTTGATCATGTTTATTGCAATACGGTTATTCATTTAAGTTAGAGAATAATTGTTGTTCTGTTTATATGAATAAAACCTTCCATGGTTATACACCCAATGAAAATGGTTCATTGGATCTCGTTCGTAGTGATACACATATTCATAATATTGAAGCCAAAAGATGCAAAGTTAATAATGATAGTGCAACTTATTTGTGGCACTGCCGTTTAGGTCATATTGGTGTAAAGCGCATGAAGAAACTCCATGCTGATGGGATTTTGGAATCACTTGATTATGAATCACTTGATGCTTGTGAACCATGCCTCTTGGGCAAGATGACTAAAACGCCGTTCTCTGTAACAATGGAGCAAGCAACAGATTTGTTGGAAATCATACATACTGATGTATGTGGTCCGATGAATATTGAGGCTCGCAGCAGGTATCATTATTTTCTGACCTTCATAGATAATTTGAGCAGATATGGGTATATCTACTTAATGAAATAGAAGTCTGAAACATTTGAAAAGTTCATATAATTTCAGAGTGAAGTGGTAAATCATCGTAACAAGAAAATAAAGTTTCTACGATCTGATCGTGGAGAAGAGTATTTGAGTTACGAGTTTAGTCTTCATTTAAAACACTGTGAAATAGTTTCACTACTCACGCCACCTGGAACACCACAGTGTAATGGTGTGTCCGGACGTCATAACCGTACTTTATTAGATATGGTGCGATCTATGATGTTTCTTACCAGTCTACCACTATCGTTTTGGGGTTATGCATTAGAGACAACTGCATTCACATTAAAAAGGGCACCATCTAAATCCGTTGAGATGACACCTTATGAACTGTGGTTTGGCAAGAAACCAAAGTTGCCGTTTCTTAAAGTTTAGGGTTGCGATGCTTATAAGAAAAAGTTTCATCCTGATAAGCTCAAACCCAAATCAGAGAAATGTGTCTTCATAGGATATCCAAAGGAGACTATTGGATACACCTTCTATCACAGATCCGAAGGCAAGACTTTTGTTGCTAAATTCGGAAACTTTCTAGAGAAGGAGTTTCTCTCGAAAGAAGTGAGTGGGAGGAAAGTAGAACTTGATGAGGTAACTGTACCTGCTCCCTTATTGGAAAGTAGTACATCACAGAAACCGGTTTCTGTGACACCTACGCCAATTAGTGAGGAAGCTAATGATGATGATCATGAAACTTCAGATCAAGTTACTACCAAACCTCATAGATCAACCAGAGTAAGATCCGCACCAGAGTGGTACGGTAATCCTGTTCTGGAAGTCATGCTACTAGATCAA
Organism: Aegilops umbellulata; assembly: GCA_032464435.1. Taxonomy (NCBI): domain Eukaryota; kingdom Viridiplantae; phylum Streptophyta; class Magnoliopsida; order Poales; family Poaceae; genus Aegilops; species Aegilops umbellulata. The sequence goes on from CP136057.1 coordinate 376,369,837, forward strand.
GATTAACCTACGAACTATGAAGAAGCGATGGTGAGCCCAGATTCCGCAAAATGGCTTGAAGCCATGAAATCTGAGATGGGATCCATGTATGAGAACAAAGTGTGGACTTTGGTTGACTTGCCCGATGATCGGCAAGCAATTGAGAATAAATGGATCTTCAAGAGGAAGACGGACGCTGATAGTAGTGTTACTATCTACAAAGCTAGACTTGTCGGAAAAGGTTTTTGACAAAGTTCAAGGTGTTGACTACGATGAGATTTTCTCACTCGTATCGATGCTTAAAGTCTGTCCGAATCATGTTAGCAATTGCCGCATTTTATGAAATCTGGCAAATGGATAAACAAAACTGCATTCCTTAATGGATTTCTTAAAGAAGAGTTGTATATGATGCAACCAGAAGGTTTTGTCAATCCTAAAGGTGCTAACAAAATATGCAAGCTCCAGCGATCCATTTATGGACTGGTGCAAGTATCTCGGAGTTGGAATATACGCTTTGATGAGTTGATCAAAGCATATAGTTTTATACAGACTTGCGGTGAAGCCTGTATTTACAAGAAAGTGAGTGGGAGCACTACAGAATTTATGATAAGAATATGTGAATGACATACTTTTGATCGGAAATAATGTAGAATTATTCTGCAAAGCATAAAGGAGTATTTGAAAGGATTTTTTTCGAAGAAGTACCTCGGTGAAGCTGCTTACGTATTGAGCATCAAGATCTATAGAGATAGATCAAGACGCTTGATAAGTTTTTCAATGAGTACATACCTTGTCAAGATTTTGAAGTAGTTCAAAATAGAACAGTCAAAGAAAGAGTTCTTGCCTGTGTTACAAGGTGTGAAATTGAGTAAGACTCAAAGCCCGACCACGACAGAAGATAGAAAGAGAATGAAAGTCATTTCCTATGCCTCAGCCATAGGTTCTACAAAGTATGCCATGTTGTGTACCAGACCTATTGTATACCCTACACTGTGTAAGCAAGGGAGTACAATAGTGATCTAGGACTAGATCACTGGCAGCGGTCAAAGTTATCCTTAGTGGAATAAGGATATGTTTCTCGATTATGGACGTGACAAAAAGGTTTGTCGTAAAGGGTTACGTCGATGCAAATTTTAACATTGATCCAGATGACTCTAAGTCTCAATCTGTATACATATTGAAAGAAGGAGCAATTAGCTAGAGTAGCTCCGAGCAGAGTATTGTTGACATAGAAATTTGCAAAATATATACGGATCTGAATGTGGCAGACCCGTTGACTAAACTTATCTCACAAGCAAAACTTGATCACATCTTAGTACTCTTTGGGTGTTAATCACATAGCGATGTGAACTAGATTATTGACTCTAGTAAACCCTTTTGAGTGTTGGTCATATAAACGATGTGAACAGTGGGTGTTAATCACATGATGATGTGAACTATTGGTGTTAAATCACATGGCAATGTGAACTAGATTATTAACTCTAGTGCAAGTGGGAGACTGAAGGAAATATGCCCTAGAGGCAATAATAAAGTTATTATTTATTTCCTTATATCATGATAAATGTTTATTATTCATGCTAGAATTGTATTAACCGGAAACATAATACTTGTGTGAATACATAGACAAACTAAGTGTCACTAGTATGCCTCTACTTGACTAGCTCGTTGATCAAAGATGGTTATGTTTCCTAACCATAGACATGTGTTGTCATTTGATTAACGGGATCACATCATTAGGAGAATGATGTGATTGACATGACCCATTCCATTAGCTTAGCACCCGATCGTTTAGTATGTTGCTATTGCTTTCTTCATGACTTATACATGTTCCTATGACTATGAGATTATGCAACTCCCGTTTGCCGGAGGAACACTTTGTGTGCTACCAAACGTCACAACGTAACTGGGTGATTATAAAGGAGCTCTACAGGTGTCTCCGAAGGTACATGTTGGGTTGGCGTATTTCGAGATTAGGATTTGTCACTCCGATTGTCGGAGAGGTATCTCTGGGCCCTCTCGGTAATGCACATCACATAAGCCTTGCAAGCATTGCAACTAATGAGTTAGTTGTGAGATGTTGTATTACGGAACGAGTAAAGAGACTTGCCGGTAATGAGATTGAACTAGGTATTGAGATACCGACGATCGAATCTCGGGCAAGTAACATACCGATGACAAAGGGAACAACGTATGTTGTTATGCGGTCTGACCGATAAAGATCTTCATAGAATATGTGGGAGCCAATATGAGCATCCAGGTTCCGCTATTGTTTATTGACCGGAGACGTGTCTCGGTCATGTCTACATAGTTCTTGAACCCGTAGGGTCCGCACGCTTAAAGTTTCGATGGCAGTTATATTATGAGTTTATGAGTTTTGATGTACCGAAGGAGTTCGGAGTCCCGGATGAGATCGGGGACATGACGAGGAGTTTCTAAATGGTCGAGACGTAAAGACCGATATATTGGACGACTATATTCGGACATCGGAAAGGTTCCGAGTGATTCGGGTATTTTCGGGGGTACCGGGGAGTTACGGGAATACGAGGAAGAAGTAATGGACCTCATGGGCCAAGTGGTGGAAGAGAGGAGGCAGGGCGCGCGGCCCCCTAGCCCAAACCAAATTGGACTAGGGGGCCGGCCCCCCTTTCCTCTTTTTCCTCCCTCTCCTTCCTTCTCCTTCTCCTTCCCTTCCTTCCCCTCTCCTACTTGGACTAGGAAAGAGGGGGGAATCCTACTTGGAGTAGGATTGCCCCCCTTGGGCGCGCCTCCTCCCCTTGGCTGCCTCTCCCCCCTTGCTCCTTTATATACGGGGGCGGGGGCACCCCATAGACACAACAATTGATTCTTGAGATCTATTAGCCATGTGCGGTGCCCCCCTCCACCATAATCCTCGATAGTATTGTAGCGGTGCTTAGGCGAAGCCATGCGAGGGTAGAACATCAAGATCGTCACCACGTCGTCGTGCTTACAGAACTCAACCCCGACAGTTTTCTGGATCGGAGTCCGGGGATCGTCATTGAGCTGAACGTGTGCAAGAACTCGGGGGTGCCGTAGTTTTGGTGCTTGATCGGTCAGGCCGTGAAGACGTACGACTACATGAACCGCGTTGTTATAACGCTTCCACTTTCGGTCTACGAGGGTACGTGGACTACACTCTCCCATCTCGTTGCTATGCATCACCATGATCTTGCGTGTGCGTAGGATTTTTTTTGAAATTACTACGTTCCCCAACAAGTAATACATGCTTGTAGGAGTTGCAATAATATTAAGTTTCCTCCCTATGTGCTTAAAGTTTTGAATTTATACTTGTTTGCCTTCCTATGCTAGTTGATTCTTGTTCCCATAAGTGTGTACTCACAAAATCCCTAGGCATAGGAAGTGTGTTAGATCTAAATGCGCTAGTCATATTCTTCAAGATGCTCTCATTGTGCTTTAATTCCTATCTTTTATGTGAGCATCATTGAAATCATCATGCCTAGCTAAAACACATTAAAGAAAAGCGCTTGTTGGGAGACAACCCAATATTTACCCTTACTGTTTTTGTGTGTCTACATAGTTAAGCTACTGTAGTAATCATGTTTTATAGCTTTTGTTTCAATAAAGTGCCAAGTAAGATCTTTGGGAAGACTCGGGTGAAAGTTAATGTGATCTTGTTGTAAAAACATAAACTTTGCGCTCACGAGAATAAATGTCATTTTTTTATAGAAGAGTACTTTTGAGTTGATTCTTTTTGCATAAGATTAATAGACAAATTCCTCACGTCCACCAATTTATTTCATAATTTTTGGAGTAGCAGAAGTATGGTTATTGCTTAGATCATTACAGACTGTTCTGTTTCTGACAGATTATGTTTTCATTGCATAGTTTGCTTGTTTTCTAGTTTCTATGGCTTATATTTCTCAATATAATTTGTAGAAATGATATGGTTCAGTAGGCATTGTGTGAAAACAATTATGAAACTTGTCTTTGTCAGTACCACAGTGAATGGTTTGCTCTTTATCATGCTAACCTATCTCATGAAGTTTGGCTAAGTTTTGTGTGATTGAAGTTTTCAAGTTTTGGGTGAGATATCGATATGAGGAGAATAAGGAGTGGAAGGACCCTAAGCTTGGGGATGCCCAAGGCACCCCAAGGTAATATTCAAGGAAGACTCAAGCGCCTAAGCTTGGGGATGCCCCGGAAGGCATCCCCTCTCTCGTCTTCAAAACTATCGGTATACTTTACTCGGAGCTATATTTTTATTCGTCACATGATATGTGTTTTGCTTGGAGCGTGTTTTCAATTTTACTTGCTGTTTGAATAAAATCATTGGATCTGAATTATTGAATGAAAAGAATCCTCCCATGGCTAGTGAATTATTTGACTACTCAATGTTCTTCACTCATATCTTTTGGAGTAGTTTGTCATTTGCTCTTGTGCTTCATGTATATCCTATAAGTAAATGGTTGAATAAATTGAATGTCATAAATCTGAATTTATATATGTTTCGTATGCTTATAACATGGGGAGTAATGGCTTCACACATAGTAAGTATAGGTAGTAAACTTATTGAAAGTTAGCAAACGTAGAAGTGGTCACTTGAACAATTCATGAAATAATATTGAAGGGAGAGGGATTTCACATACAAATATAATATCGTGGACATCTCTTATGATTGGGAGCACTCATTAAAATATGACATGCTAAAGAGTTGATGTTGGACAAGGAAGACAACGTAATGAGTTATGTTTTCTTATATCTGAGATAAAGTATGTTGTCATGGATCCTCTAACATGTGGAGCTTGCCTTTACCCCTCATGCTAGCCAAAATTCTCAGCACCAAGTAGAGATACTACTTGTGCTTCCAAAATCCTTAAACCAGTTTTGCCATGAGAGTCCACCATATCTACCTACAGGTTGAGTAAGATCCTTCAAGTAAGTTGTCATCGGTGCAAAGCAATAAAAATTGCTCTAAATATGTATGATTGATTGGTGTGGGAGAAATAAGCTTTGTACGATCTTGTGATGTGGAAGTAATAAAAGCGACGGACTGCATAATAAAGGTTCATATCACAAGGGGCAATATAAAGTGACATTTTTTCACATTGAGATTTTGTGCATCCAACCATAAAAGCGCATGGCAACCTCTGCTTCCCTCTGCGAAGGGCCTATCTTTTATTATTATCTTCTACCTTATGCAAGAGTCATGGTGATCTTCACCTTTCCTTTTTCATTTTATCCTTTGGCAAGCCCAGCATGTTGGAAAGAACATGATATATATATATATATATATATATATATATATATATATATATATATATATATATATATAATTGGATGTAGGGGAGCATGAGTTATTATTGTTGACATTACCCTTGAGGTAAAAGGTTGTGGGGCGAAGCTATAAGCCCCTATCTTTCTCTGTGTACGATTAAAACTCTATAACCACAAGTATTGTGTGAGTGTTAGCAATTGTGAAAGACTACATGATAGTTGGGTATGTGAAGTTTGCTAAATCAAAACTCTGACATAGACTCTTCCTGAAAATAGGATGAATTGCAATTGTTTGATGACTAAGAATATCGTTTGTTAGTTTTCAAGAAAGTTTATGATCCATACTTTAAACTTGTGAATTGCTTGTTACTTGATCATGAAAAGTTTTATGAGATGAGCTATTGTTATGATATGTAATGATGCTAGAAAAAGTGATTGGAATTATCATTGATCAAACTTAAGCACTTACTAGCATTCCACATCAAAAATTATCTTTATATAATTTACCTACTCGAGGACGAGCAGGAATTAAGCTTGGGGATGCCTGATACGTCTCCAACGTATCTATAATTTTTGATTGCTCCATGCTATATTATCTACTATTTTGAGCAATATTGGGCTTTATTATCCACTTTTATATTATTTTTGGGACTAACCTATTAACCGGAGGCCCAGCCCAGATTTGCTGGGTTTTTTTTGCCTATTTCAGTGTTTCGAAGAAAAGGAATATCAAACGGAGTCAAAACGGAACGAAATCAACTGGAGAAGTTATTTTTGGAAGGAAAGCCACCGGATAGACTTGGACTCTACGTCAGGGAATACGGGAGGTGCTCACGAGGGTGGGGGGCGCACCCTACCTGCCTCGTGGGGGCCCCGTAGCTCCTCCGGCGTACCCCCTGTACCCATATATACTCTCGTACCCTAAAACTTCCAGAACGGATATTGGATCAGAAGTTCCGCCGCCGCAAGCCTCTGTAGCCACCAAAAACCAATCGGGGCCCTCTCCGGCACCCTGCCGGAGGGGGCCATCATCACCGGTGGCCATGGAGGAGTATTCTGGAGGGGCCATCATCATCATGAAGGCCAAGGACCAGAGGATGGAGGCCATGGAGGAGGAAGCACAAGGGGAGAACCTCTCCTCCTCTCTTCCGGTGGCGCCGGAGTGACATCGGGAGGGGAATCATCGCCACGGTGATCGTCTTCATCAACATCACCATCATCATCACCATCCTCATCTCTTTTACGTGGTCCACTCTCCCGCACACCGTTGTAATCTCCTACTTGAACATGGTGCTTTATGCCACATATTATGATCCAATGATGTGTTGCCATCTTATGATGTTTTGAGTAGATATCTTTTGTCTATGGGTTGATTGATGATCAAGATTGGTATGAGTTGTATGTTTTACTTAGATGCTGTCCTATCGTGCCCTCCATGTCGCGCAAGCGTGAGGGATTCCCGCTGTAGGGTGTTGCAATACGTTCATGATTCGCTTATAGTGGGTTGCTAGAGTGACAGAAGTTTAAACCCGAGTAAGAGGGATTGTTGCGTATGGGAATAAAGAGGACTTGATGCTCTAATGCTATGGATGGGTTTTACCTTAATGATCTTTAGTAGTTCCAATCATAAGTGCATATGATCCAAGTAGAGAAAGTATGTTAGCTTATGCCTCTCCCTCATATGAAACTGCAATAGTGATTACCGGTCTTATTAACAATTGCCTAGGACAATTCCGCACACCGATCCACCATTATTCCACACTCGCTATTTATAATACTTACTAACATATTCTAACTTTATGGTAACATCACCTACTTTTATGTTTTAGCTCTCCGTTACCATGCAAAGTTATCCTCTTCATACCCACAACGTAGTTTTATTTCTCGCTTCTAGTCGGAAGTAAACGTTCGGTGCACGTAGAGTCGTATCAGTGGCAGATAGGGCTTGAGAGAATATTGATCTTACCTTTAGCTCCTTGTGGGTTCGACACTCCATACTTATCACTTCCACCTTTGGAAAGTGCTACGATGATTCCTTGCACTTGGGGATTATCAGCGAGTTGTGGCAACTGCGACACTTTGAACATGTAGTCAGTGTTGATGCTGGTGACATACAACGAATGGTGTCAGGAGGCGGCGGAGTGGTGATTACTGCGTGTCGGGCTGACCGTTGAGGTGGGTGACGTAGTGGTACGGTGGCTTGTACTTGGAGGGGCGCGGGGTGCGATTGCCCAAGCGGCATCGTTGCCTTGGTCCTCTTTGCAGGAGGAGCTTCGACCTGAGTGTCTGCCATCGCCTTCTTCTCCCTCACCTTCACATGCCGCCCTCGCCATTCCGTGGCCACGACCGCGCACACGGTCTTCTCCAGATCCGAAGGGTCGAAGAACCATTCCATGGGCATCCCCAATGAATTCATTGCGGCAACTGGACGGTAAAACGAGCGAATGTGATGGCTATCGGGGCGGAGAAGAATGGGTTTAGCGCGAAAACAATGCCAAATTGTGAAATTGCTCTGGCTCCAGGTGGTGTTTTGAGTGTATCCAATGTGTCAGGAGTTTGATGCGATGAACGTCCACACCGCAAGAGCTTCCTCTGATTTGTTTGCGGGCTAGGGGATTTCAAACGACAGGACAATCTAGCCTAATTTGGATTATTCGCGTTTGAGGCCCAAATGTGTCTAGACTGTTGTCGCACTTATAGTTCTCTTTTCTAGGAGCTCGTACCTGCCGCTCTCTGCGGCAGGTTGTCACTCGCACGCATAGGGGGTCTATGCCTGGGCCGGCCCGATTGAGAAATGTAGCTCGAAAATAAAGGCCCAATCAGGAAAATGTAGCACAAAAATAAAAGCGACGAGCGGGTATCGAACCGAGGATCGCCGAGCGGGTATCGAACTGAGGATCTTGTCCTAGCGTCAATGCGCTACTATCAGTAGAGCTAGCAAGCTTTAATGCTCAAAATACAACACAAACCTTTAAGAACGAACTGCCGAGCGCAAATTCGATTTTTTTTCTCGAAATTTCAAACGCATTTTTCGAAGAAAAAAACTGAATGTTTTGTGAAACGCAACTACTTTTGAATACCATGAACAATTTGTTCAAAAACTGCCACATTTTCAAAAATCATGAACAATGTTTTGATATGGGAACAATTTTGTAATCCCAGAACAAAATTTGTAAAGGTAAAAAATATTATGAAACCGTGAACATTTTTTGAAATGTGAATAAATTTTGAAACCGCGCATTTTTCAAATTGTGAACAAATTTTGAAACATGAACAAATTTCAAATTTGCGAACAAAATTTGTGAATATTTTTCGAATTATGAACAAATTTTGAAACCGTAATTTTTTTTCAAATTTTGAACAAATTTTGAAACATGAATAAATTCAAATTCGTGAACAAAATTATAAAACAGCGATCATTTTTCAAATCTGCGAAAAAAAATTGAAACTGCGAACATTTTTTCAATTGTGAACAAATTATGAAACATGAACAAATTTCAAATTTGTGAACAAAATTATAATGATGTGAACATTTTTCGAATTATGAACAAATTTTGAAACCGCATTTTTTTCTAATTGTGAACAAATTTTAAAACATGAATAAATTTCAAATTCGCGAACAAAAATATAAAATTGTGATTAATTTTTGAATCTGCGAATAAATTTTAAAAAGAGTGAACATTTTTGATTGTGAACAAATTTTTGAACACGAACAAATTTCAAATTCATGAATAAAATTGTAAAATTATGAACATTTTTCGTTAAACCGCAAACATTCTGAAAATAGAGACAAATGAAAAAACAGAAAAAGGAAAATGAGAGAAAAAGAAAATAGAAAAAACAGAATAAAGAAAAAACCAATTCAAGGAACCTTCTAGAAGTTTCCCAAAACCAGAAAAAACCAGTTGTGAACCTCTAGAAGGTTCCTAAAACCGGGAGCATTGCTCACCTGTGCGAAGCGCCAGCAGTTTGACGCAGTGAGCGGGAAATAGAATTTCCCCTCTTTTCTTTCTACTTTCTCATTCTTTAATAATTTGCTCAGGGCGCATGTACATCACGCTCCTAGCGCCACAAACGCCGGAAAATCCACAACGGCCACCTATAACAGTGTAAGTTCAATAACCGTTTTCACGTGGCTAACGTAGATGTAGTACATCACTTACAGCTGCTGCGTAAGAGCATTACTAGTAGAACCCTCAAACCCTTATAGCAGTTTTAAGGGTTGAGAAGTGCCACTTTTTGACACTTTTAAGGGTTGAAAAACAGGTGCAAAGACTAGAACCCTCAAACTCAACCCTTAAACTGCTTTAAGGGTTGGATTTGAGGGTTCTAGTCTTTGCCTCAACCCCAACCTTTAAAACTGTCATTTCATATATCACACATTTCATCACATTTCATCATATGACATATCACAAATTCCATCACATTTGACATAAAACAATAATCATTCTAGTTATTATTACAACATCGAATAAAACAATAATCATTCAAATTATTACAACAATGTTTGAGAAAATTACACTAATTGTTCGAATCAAATAGGACATAGAAAAGTAAAACAAAGATACATCATGGGCCAATGCGCCGCCCATCCAACTGCCAGCGGTGCTCTATTAGATCATCCCGTAGCCGACCATGAGTGGTTGCATCCTCAATCTCATGATGTGCTTGAAGAAAAGCGTGTATGCGAGAAGGGTTTCTTTCCGGTTGCACACGGGTACCAACATTGTCATAGAAACAAGGGAGGTTTAACCCTCTTTCATCCTCTAGGATCATGTTGTGTAGAATCACACAACATTTCATGATGTTCATCAAGGTTTTTTTGTCCCAAAAACGAGCTGGACCATGAACTATGGCAAACCTTGCTTGCAAAACACCGAAAGCTCTCTCAATATCCTTGCGGGCTGCCTCTTGTGCCTTGGTGAAATGAGCCTCTTTTCTTGTTAAGGGCACCCCATTTTTCTCCTTGATGGACTTCACAAGAGTTGCCCATTCGGGATAGATGCCATCGGTGAGATAGTATCCCATTGAGTACTCATTGTCCATGATTTTGTAGTTGCAAGCTGGAGCATCCCCAGAAATTAATCTTTTGAACAAAGGAGATCTATTGAGGATATTGATATCATTGAGTGTTCCCGACAACCCAAAGAATGCATGCCAAATCCATGTGTCCTGAGATGCTACGGCCTCAAGCACAATTGTAGCATCACGGCTTTTACCGCAATACATTCCGTGCCATGCCTTTGGGCAATTTTTCCACCTCCAATGCATGCAATCAAGACTACCCAGCATCCCCGGCCATCCCCTTTTTTCATTCATTTCCATTAATCTCTTTGTATCTTCCTCGTTTGGTGCCCGAAGATACTGCTCACCGTACAACCGGATGACCAACTTGGCAAACCTACGGACTGACTCCGTGGTTGTATCTTGCCCAATGCGAAGATACTCGTCGGTATAATCCGCGGGTATGCCATAAGCAAGTACCCGCATTGCCGCCGATATCTTTTGATATGCACTAAACCCCATGATACTGGCGGCGGATCTACGATGTTTAAAGTAATAGGAGGCGGCCTCACAATCGGTGACAATCTTCACAAACAAACTACGCCGCATTCGGTACTTTCTGCGGAAGAGACGAGGAGGGTATGTAGGTACCTCCGCGAAGTAGTCTTCCATCAAATGCTCGTGTCCGAGAGCGCGGTTCCAGTAGATGGTGACTCGCCCCATCTTCGACCCTCTCCTCTGATCCATCAGCTTCACGCGGTTTTCAAACGATTGCACGTCGATGAGGAGGCTCATCATCTCGACGTCGTTGTCTTGCAACAACTCGTCGATGTCCGAATCGTCGGATGGCGACCAACCGGACGAATCGAACAACGAGTCCATGTCGTTGTTGTTCACCTCCATCTACACAACACAACAAACAATAAATTGTGAGTGCCAACAATGAATCAGAAAGGAAAAAAATAAAACAAAAAGAAAGAAAAGGAAGCATACCTGCGGGGAGCTCGGGGCGGCGCGCGGCTGCCTCTGGCCCGCCTGGCCTCTGGCGCGGCGGCTCGAGGAGGCCTGATGTGACGCCCCCGATTCAATTGTACACTAATCATGCACGCAAATGTGTACGATCAAGATCAGGGACTCACGGGAAGATATCACAACACAACTCTATAAATAAAATAAGTCATACAAGCATCATAATACAAGCCAGGGGCCTCGAGGGCTCGAATACAAGTGCCCGATCATAGACGAGTCAGCGGAAGCAACAATATCTGAGTACAGACATAAGTTAAACAAGTTTGCCTTAAGAAGGCTAGCACAAACGGGGATACAGATCGAACGAGGCGCAGGCCTCCTGCCTGGGATCCTCCTAACTACTCCTGGTCGTCGTCAGCGGGCTGCACGTAGTAGTAGGCACCTCCAGTGTAGTAGGAGTCGTCGTCGACGGTGGCGTCTGGGTCCTGGGCTCCATCGTCTGGTTGCAGCAATCGGGTAGAGGAATGGGGAAAAGGGGGGAAACAAAGCAACCGTGAGTACTCATCCAAAGTACTCGCAAGCAAGGAGCTACACTACATATGCATGGATATATGTGTAAAGGGGCCATATCAGTGGACTGAACTGCAGAATGCCAGAGTGAGAGGGGGATATCTAATCCTGTCGAAGACTACGCTTCTGGCAGCCTCCGTCTTGCAGCATATAGAAGAGAGTAGAATGAAGTCCTCCAAGTAGCATCGCATAGCATAATCCTACCCGGCGATCCCCTCCTCGATGCCCTGTTAGAGAGCGATCACCGGGTTGTATCTGGCACTTGGAAGGGTGTGTTTTATTGAGTATACGGTTCTAGTTGTCATAAGGTCAAGGTACAACTCCGGGTCGTCCTTTTACCGAGGGACACAACTATTCGAATAGATTAACTTCCCTGCAGGGGTGCACCACATAACCCAACACGCTTGATCCCATTTGACCGGACACACTTTTCGGGGTCATGCCCGGCTGCGGAAGATCAACACGTCGCAGCCCCACCTAGGCACAACAGAGAGGTCAGCACGCCGGTCTAAACCTAAGCGCATAGGGGTCTGGGCCCATCGCCCTTAGCACACCTGCACGTTGCGAGCGCGGCCGGAAGCAGACCTAGCCTAGTGGCGTTCCAGTCCAATCCGGCGCGCGCCACTCAGTCGCTGACGTCACGAAGGCTTCGGCTGATACCACGACGCCGAGTGCCCATATCTTTCCCGCGTAGTTGGTTAGTGCGTATAGGCCAGTAGCCAGACTCAGATCAAATACCCAGATCTCGTTAAGCGTGTTAAGTATCCGCGAACGCCGACAGGGCCAGGCCCACCTCTCACCCAGGTAGCCTCGAGCTGCCCTGCCGCTCCGCCACAAAGATCCACACAGAGGGCCGTCGGGACAAAGGTCCTTTCAGCCCCCAATCCGTGAATCACTCGCGGGTACTCCTCGAGCCAACCCGACTTTGGTCACCACATGTATCATGTTTAAAGAATAGTATATACCCGTGATCACCTCCCAAGTGATCACGGCCCGATAGTATAGCACAGCAAACGGACAAGACTGTAGGGCCACAGATGGTAAACTAGCATCCTAAACTAAGCAGGTAGGATTGCAGGTAAAGGTATCAACAGTAGTAACAAGGACAGGCTATGCATCAGGATAGGAATAACGAAAGCAGTAACATGCTACACTACTCTAATGCAAGCAGTATAGTGGAGAGTAGGCGATATCTGGTGATCAAGGGGGGGGGCTTGCCTGGTTGGTCTGGCAAGAAGGACGTGTCGTCAACACCATAGTCGAACTGGGGGTCGTCGGCAGCCTCGGGGTCTACCGGAAAGAAGTATCGGAGGGGGAACACAATAAATAATAGAGCAATCCAAGCATCACAAAGCATAACGAGGTAATACGCGGTGCTAGGTATGCCCTAACGCGGTATTAGGTGATACCGGCAAAGGGGGGAAACATCCGGGAAAGTATCCCTGAAGTTTCACGCTTTCGGGCAAAGGAGCTGGAGGAGGAAAGTTGCTAGCTTGATATGCTAGGGGTGTGTGGCGGACGAACGGGCTGCGTATCCGGATTCGTCTCGTCGCTCTGAGCAACTTTCATGTTGAAAATAATTTAATCCGAGTTACGGATTAAAAGATATGATTTTCTAAAGATTTTATTAATTTCTGGGATTTAATTAATTAATTAAATTAACTCGAAAATGGATTTATGACATCAGCGATGTCATGCTGACGTCAGCAGTCAACAGGGTTGACTAGTCAACCTGACGTGTGGGACCCAGCTGTCATTGACTGTTTAGTTAATTAGGATTTAGCTAATCTAATTACTGTTTAATTAACTAACTAGTTAATTAGATTAATTTAAACAGGATTAATTAACTTAATTAATTTAGTTAATTAGTTAATTAAATTAAATTTATTTATTATTATTATTTTATATAGTTTCTTTTTTTTTCTACGTTCTGGGGCGTGGGTGGGGGGCCCCACTGGGCAGTGGCCCGTAGGGCCAAATGGGCGCGGGCGAACGGGCGCTGCCCGATCGGGCGCACGCCCAAGGGGCGCTGGGCACGCACGGCGCACGCCGGCGCCGGCGGCCAGGGCCAGAGGAGGCGGCAGAGGGATTACCGCGGTGGGGTGCTGGCGGCCAGGGCTGCGCGCGGTGGGCGAGGCCGGCGAGGCCAGCGCGTGTGCACATGGCCGGGAGGGCAGCAGCGGGGCGCGCCGCTGCGGCGTGCGACGCGACGACCAACAAAGGCGAGGGCGGCGGGAGCGGGTCGAGGCGGAGGTAGGCACGCGAGCGCAACGAGCGGCCGGAGTGGGCGGCCACGGGGAGGCGGCGCACGGCGAGGACGGCTCGGCCACAGGGAGCACGGCGCAGAGGGCGCGGTGAGCGCGTGCTCACCACAGGCGCACGCGTGGGCGGTCTAGCTTGCGGTGACCACGAGCGAGGGGCGAGGCAGAGAAGGGGAGAGGCCCGGGGCCTCACCAACGTTGATGGGGAGAGGGGGCGACGAGGCGTGAGGAGGCCGGTCGTGGAGGAGGACGAAGACGGGCGGTCCGGCGACGCGGCGTCAGGGAGGCGGGTGACTTCGGGGCGAGGTGGTGACGCGCAGCGACGACGTCGGTGAAGGAGGCGCCGGGCTCGTTGCCCCTTCCCGATCCAGATTGGGTCGGGGAAGAGGAGCGAGAGGGGAGGCGCGCCAGAGACGGGTGGTGGGGAGGAGGCTTGGCGACGCCGGCGGGCGATCCGACAGCGGCGACGGGGTTGATGGGGACGATCCCCTCCTCGATCCAGATGGGATCGAGAGGTGGGGGGCTGGCGAGGGGAAGTGGGGAAAGTGGGACGACCGAGCTAGGGTTCGGTGGCGAGACAGGGGGCTAAGGGGAAGTGGGGGTTGGGCTGGTCTGGGACGGTGGGCTGGCCGGCCTGTAAGCTGGGCCGGTTGGGGGGGACTTCCTTTTATTTATTTATTTGGTTTGTTTTGTCTTTTACTTTTCTGTTTTATTTCTAGTTTCTGTTTTTCTTATTTTTCTATTATGTATTCTATTTTCTTTTGCTATCAAATGAATCTATACAGTTACAAAGTTTAGCACACAAATACAAGTCTACACTCAGGAGTTGTCCAAAAAAAGTTTGAGGTCGGTTGGCCTTAAATAAATAATTGCTTATTTTGAAAAGGCTATTTTATCTGTTGTTGGATCACTTTATAAATTTCTAGAGATTAATTGGGGGGTCAAATAATGTTGGTTTCAACATGACAATGATAAGGAGAGTTTATAGAATATTATGAACATTTTAGTTTTAAAATTTGAAAAGTTTTATTGTTTGCCTGATTTTGAATTTGAATTTGAATCGGTCTCGAGCTAACTCGAGATTAGCAACTATAATCGAGGTGACGTGGCATCATTAGCAGAGGATCACTGTAGCTTAATTACCCGGGCGTCACACCTAAGGCTGGCCTGCCTCTGGCCGCTGGGGGCGGGAGGCAGCTGGGGGGCGGGAGGCGGCTGGGGGGCGGCGGGGCAAGGCGGGAGGCGGCGGGGCGGGAGGCGGCGAGGCGGGGGATCCAGCGGCGGGGAGTGTGGCGCAGGGGCGGGACGGCGGCTGCGTCGAGGGGAGGCGAGGGCCCGGCCGAATTGGCGGCGGGCGACGGCCGGCGGCTTGGAAGGGAGAAGGCGGGAGGTTGGGGACGGGAAACTTCCCTCCCACGCGACAGGGGAAGAGAGTGCGGGCTGGGGTCGAGCACCCCCCCTCCAACCCTCACTTCTACAGTTTGAAATTGGGTTTGAGGGTTGGACCCTTACTCTTTTTTGAGGGTTTAAGGATTTAGGGGTTCTAGTCTTAGCGTTTTTTTTTGTTGCAACCCGAAAAAAAACGGTTATTTTTTAGGGTTTAAGGGTTTAGGGATACTACTAGTAATGCTCTAACAAGATGGCTAAAGACTTCGTTTGTCCGAAAAAAAGATGGCTAAAGACTTCACTCCCGGATAGTACATGAGAGTAGGTACATCGCGGACGAAAAAATCAGCATATGAACTGCTACTATCTACCATCAATGGCAAAGTATCAGCTAGGCTTGTTCTCAACTTGTGCTGCGCACGCCTCAAAACTAATTTAGTCATCACAAGAATAAACATCCCCAGATAACAACAAGGTGCATCTAACTGTTGCCCACATACTACATCTTTCGGCAGCACAAAGCTCTGCTCAGGTAGCATGTTGAACCATTTCATGGGCATTTCCTCTGGATATAGGAAACGCCATGCTCCTCGTACCTGTTTGCGAAATGCATACAAGAAAATGTTGTTAGGTGTCGGCGACGGGCAGGGCAAACAGACCCTAGAATATCAACCCAAACTTACTCTGCTTTGGAGAACCACATTTGCTGGAACGACCCGAGAGATGCAAGAATGCTCCCTCCAATCCAAACACTGCACTCAAATTACAGATATATATATCAGCCTTGTCAATGAACGTCTATCTAAAAGATGAATCTCGGACAGACAGAATCAGTCTCCCTCAGACCCATTCACACCCTATGGCCCCGATAAGTTTTACTGGCATGATGATAAGCATGTTTTCAGCCAATTACAGGGCCACGACAATATGTGTTAAAGCTACTCGGAATAATTAATACAGCAAAATACAGTTTTACTTTCTAGTGGCAACACAATGACATACGCAATCATTCAAACTGCTCTGCTTCTCACGGGATCCATTGAATATAGCCACAGCATACAATGACAAGCAAATATAGCGTCTAACCTGAAACGCCTCTCCATTGAACTTCCACTTGCCAAAACCTTTACGCGAGCATTTTGAGGGGACTCCTGCAATCATTGAGTTAAAAAATAAGAATAACCCTGCAGAGATTCAGGGAACATAATAAAGCAGCTTTAGACTTTAGTCACAACATTGTAATCACTGTTCGCTAACCAGCAAAATCAAAGACTAAGGAACCATTATTAACAGTCACTAACAAAATCAAGACTAAGTAACCATTGTAATCACTGTAGTCAGTAGTTACTAACAAAATAATCAACGAGATCCATTTTAATCTTCTATTTCCGACGAAGTTCGCAGAAATAAGGTGGAAAGCTTGTCTAAAGCATGAATTGAGTTCGTAAAAGCAAATAAGTTATTGAATTGATTAATAAAAGCAAAGCTTCAAAGAAAGAAAAAAATGCATGCCTAACTATAATGGCACTACCTCTACAGTAAAATTGATGTCATTATATGAAGAAAAATAATGTAGAAAAACTTTTCATGACAAACCTGCTATCATTTCTATGTGAGAAGTCTAAATGCTTTTGTGTATGCTAGTGGTTGATGAATCCTCATATTCTAAAATGAAATATATGTGGAAACGGTGAAAATATAAAGCATAAGTGACTTATCCTATCTTGTTCAGTTCTTTTACCTCCAGCACTTCTTTTTCTAGGCGCTCTTTTATCTGCAGGATTGATGACGAGCCACCAGAAAGCTATCCAGAATACAAGTTTGCAGATGTTAGAGTTGTATTAAGTATTAACAAAACATAACAGGAGAATTAAAGATTATGTTGTAATGTTATACTACCTCCGTTTCAGTTTACAAGTCCTACGCGTATACCTAGGTTGCCAATTTTATCACCCTAATATAAACTATATAACACAAAAATTATATCGTTTGAAAATAGAACATCTGAAGTTTATATTGGTATATTTTTTGTAATATATGACTTGCATTAGGATGGTCAAATTGACGACCTGGGGTACGCGCACGCCCTGTAAACTGAGAGAGAGGTAGTACGAGATTCATTCACTAAGCTTGTGCACGGGAACATTTAGAGAGTAGCAGAATGCAGCACTTGATAATGTCTTTACCAAGATGTTGCTGAGTAATTCCTTGCGAATGTCAACATCACACCTATTTACACTGTCAAGGACCTGATGAAAGACAATGGTGGCGGCATTCATTAACATAAAGAATTGTCCAAGCTGCACAACTGTATAGTGACCCATAACTTAACTCACCATTCGTGGAAGTCCGCGAATTGAAGTGGAATCTCCAAATCCATCAATGCCAGGAATAGTCTGTTGATCAAAAGTTAATTCGTGAGAGAGGAAGACAAGTCAGCTAGGTCCAAAAGATTTTTTTTAATATTAATAGCATCTAATGAAGAAGAAAGCAATGAACTTGTTCGGCTCCTGGATAGTGTGATCTACCACTAGCACAAATCCTGACCAATTAACATACATGCACACAGGAAATTATACTTTTCTCGCTCACCTGAGAAAGATATGGGTTGAACAAAATGTCAGGAATCTTGAATCTATCTGCACCAACTTCAATAGTTCTGCTCAGATATAACATAAATAAGTTATAAGGTCTTAAACAGTATGAACAACATATTTACCAGAAAATTACAGCAACAGAAATAGAGAAAATGGAGATCAGAACCCCAGCACCTTTTAGGTGCATTGTGCATCCAAAATCGAAATACCATGTCTACTTTTTTAATGGGCATGAAATAAGTATACAGTCAATGTAGTAGCTGAATCATGATATGGTCTACCAGGCTGCAAAATTTGTTAAATTACAACTCGAGGCTCCACTAAAATGCGGCACATGGGCAGATCCAAGTAAACTGTGGCTTTTCATCGGAATTTGAGTTGAAACTTTGTGGTTACCAAACTGCAATTTTTGAATGCTATGATATACTGGTTTTATATCAATTTGTAAACAACGAAATTCGCCATGTCCATTTGTAGGGTGTACTGAAGTGAAGAGGCATGAACAATGGAGTAAGAGCGCACGATGCATCGGATACAATCCAGAAAAGTAGCTACTAACCCATATTCTTAATCTACTTGGTAATAAAATAGAACTATCTAGCTGTAAACAAGTATGTGTTTACATAATATTGATAACTTACTGCCCATCTGGAAGCTCATATGAAGTTGTAGGGACATTTGCATATGCCACTTCTGCATGAAAATAAAGCAGGGAAAGTAAATAGCAGAACCTAAAAGAGGAACACAAAGCGAGGTAATGCTTAAAGGACACAAACAGATGTGTCAAATCAGTCAAATGAAAGAAAATAATGGTGACAGGCAGACAATATGCATAAAAAGCAGCCAAGTATATTATGGTTGTATGCATATATAAGATTCATGAATGGATCAACTGAGTTGGCATATTCCTCCGATTGTGCACGTCAGTATAGTGGATACAGTATCATCCGAGCTGCATTAATATAGCAAAGCTAAACAATCACAGAAATAATGTATTTTTTAAATGTTATACCATCAAAGGGGGTATCTGGAACTCTGCAAACTGACTCTTTGATGTCGCTAGCGATGGCTCTCTGTGATACGGAGTAAGCATAACCATTAAAGGCATACAGACAAAATTCAACAAAGCAAAACAAGAATTACAGATTTGCAAATGAACATACCATGCAGTATAACCTGTAACTATCCGTCGTGTTTGGAAAATCAAGATCTACAACCTGAAAAAGACAAACATGGGTTCACAGAATAAACACTGCATAGTTTCCCTTATATCCGTCTAGTGTGATCCTTAAGGTTTTCATCTGTATAAGCATACCCCTGGAGATGGAGAATGTGTCCACACGGTTTTATTAATTTGTAAATTCTTCCTCCGTTAGTTAAAAAAAATGAAATCGGCTGATATCATGACAATATTAGGTAGTATAGATATTATTATGGGGGAAGTTGATCGTTGAAATGATAATAGATAGGATAGAGGTAGAAACTATCAATTCTTTTTCGAAATCGGAATTATTAAAAGAAGTCTATGAACTGATATCGATTCTACCCATTTTGACCCTCCTTTTGGGAATAACAATAAAGGTACTTGTAATTGCGTGGTTAGAAAGAAAATTTGCATAATGCTAATTAATTTCGAATGTAACAAATTAACCATGATTAATTAATTAACACAACAAATTCAGAACCTTAGGTAGACCACATAAATAGGAAGAAAGATACTAAATAAATTTTGAAGGGCCGGCTAGATATTAGTCAGAGAACCACCTAGTGCTCATGTATCTACGAATATTGATATGAACAGGACGGTGTTACTTTATGATATTGGAAATGTCAAAATGGTATTCAGTGTCTATCTACAGACCTATGCCATGGCCCATGTGGTAAAACTTAATTGGGTGCCAGAAAAGAACTCAGCAAGGGGAAGGTAGAGAGACCACCTTGCAGGCTCTCTCACCTTTTTTGTTAGACATGGATCCCCTAGAGATCAGACACCAGCCCGTGGCGTTTTTCCATGGTCAGATAAATATATTGTATATGTTGCCCCTCTTCTGTTTGCTGGTGTGTTGGTTTCAAATATACCAACGGCCCAGCTCACATCCAATGGTACAAGGCGTTTCAACAAAGGGGCACATCGAATGGTATAAAGAGTTATCTCTTGGTCCGAAGGAATCACAAGCAAACAAGAATTATTATTTTATATCAAACGTACTGTTAAAGAAATTACACCTTATAATCTCCAGGGCTCACTTCCTTCTTCTTAAATGAATACTTGGGCCTAATCTGAGAAGTGAACAAACAGGATATGAAAATACAGCAAGGGCTAGTATGCTATCTTAACAAAGAAAATGCTTACAACAACGCCCTTGCTCTCCAAGCTTTTCATCATACAGTCAGTTAAAAATTCACCACCAATTGGAGAAGTTGCCGCAGACTGCCACGTGAAAACAAGTTAGTGAACAAAACAATAGAAAAAAAGGCTTCAGAAGAAACAAGCCAAAAGTGGTGTCAGTGTTACGTATGCCAGGGTCCATATGATACAACTTGACATCTTATTTTATCAAATTTTAAAGAGAAGGTTGGATTAATCACACTTTCAAATGAAATGTACAACATAAAAAGGGGCAGATCACTATTAGATACAGGCAAGTAGTGTAGTGTACACCTCCCTTTGAAAATCAGTACATTAATATCATAACATACCTTTTGCAACACATAACCATCATGCACAGCAGAAACCACAGTAGACCCGCCACCACTGCACCAAAAATGATCACTCAGTCAAAATACAGCAATTTCTCTCATGACAAAGACCCAAAGCATTGAAATGAAGATGAAATAAATCGTTAGTCGATGTTCAACACCAGCTTGTTAAAATCTAATGACACAGCTTATAAAATGCTTAAGGATTCGAGAAGGTCATCTAAGCAAGAAACCAGATTAAGGTGCTCACATCAAGCACACAGAGAGAATGGAAATTTTAGCATTAACAGTTAGAACCAACTTCGTCATGAGTATTTTCTTGTCCGGATGAATTGCTCCACAATATTTGTATGCTATGTGCAACATATATTGGTGAAGCACAATATACTTCAGATATAAAGTAGGAGACTGAGAACCAAGAAGGCACCACAATACAGTGCACTTGTTCAAAAACTAATCGTGCTAACGTGGCAAAAAGGGGCCTTCATTTATCTACAAGGAAAATAGCAGGTTGCAGAGATAAAACGCCATCAAGAAAATGCTGACCAGTCAACCACCAGAGATGTAGCACGTCCAGATGCAAAAGATGTGAGAACCTGACAACCCAATCAACAATTTAAAATAATAAACCGATTGCATCAAGGATTGCTTCTGAGAGAGACATACTGCATTTTTTGCTAGGAACAGCGCTGGCACTTTGTACTTCTCAAACATAAGTTCGGCTGCTCTATAGAACATGGAAAATAAGAGTCAGGCTTGAAGGCACTCATATGGGTTAGCGATATAAATATTTTAAACACAGAACATATACACATACTTCTCTCTTTGCTGTCCACTGTTTGTAGATGGTTCTGCTATCAGCATAGGATGCTCTTCAGGATTGATCAATAGCCGCCGTCTGAAATACAGAATAAGTGAGTGTGACAATACAATGGAACAAAGCAATAGCAACTCCAACAAATAACATAGCATCATAACGAGCAAAGGCCTGTAGTTAATCAACCTTAGCTGTTACAGAAGTCTAAACATCCCAACAAATTAAATAAAACAAGCGGGTAAACAACGAATCATGTCTTGTATAGTTACAAACTAACTAAAGATTTCACAATCAATGCACTCGATAGCAAATAAACGCAGAATGCTAACTTGTTAAGCTTAAACTAGTAACTTAATTATAATCCAAATGGTGCCATTGCTGATTATCGATGAACCATGTTAAAGAGGAGAAATTGCTCAGAGCTGCATCAAGCAGGTAGACAAATTTTACCTAAAAGCATGGTTCCATATGTTGTCAACAACTTCCCAATCAATAACTGTTCCATCTTTCAGCGGTGAGATCACCTGTTTAGTGGGGAGGGGAAGAGAACCAATAAGCAATAGTTAATAAAATACATGAGCAACAAATCACCCTCAGAATGTGCAGTCACCAACCTCCATATGATCCCTCCTGAATTCAAATTCTTGGCCTAGATAAAATTTGCGCTTTGTCTTGGCTTTGTCCACATCCATAGGCTTGGATCCATTCTTATGATCTGATCCAGAGTCGGCCTCCTTTTCTGGCTTAGCTTCATCAGTATCTCCCGTTTGTTCAATTGAACCAACAACCTTAACATATCAAAACCAGATACTGAGTGCAATAAGTTGTACTGGCCAAAACGTCCCGATTGGGTAGCTCACATACCCTTGAACCAACAAAATAACATAATATCCAAGCACTGTTCAGGCAAAGGAGAAGAAAACGTGCTAAACCCAAACAAAAGTGGCCAAATTCAAACCATTTTCTTAGTGCTAATCTACACAGTACTTCCCATTTTCTCTGAATGTTATCACATGAGTAGTTTGCTTATTTCATCAGTAACAGAGTGAAAGTAGCAATTTACTGCCACTCTGCAAAATTAGCCCAATAACCCCACTAACTGCAGAGGGTAAATCTTCACACAACAAAAATAAAACATTAACTGTAGAGTCTAGGGGAGACAAAAATATTCTCCAACTCAACAACTTGTAGATAAACTGAACTTCACATTTCAAACACAACAGTGCCATTTCCCAAGTTCCCATGAGATCGACAGTTAACCTCCAGAACTAATAGCTCAAGTTCACAATGCAGAAACTTTCAACACTTGAAATTCAGTTTTTTGCATTTGACTCGCGGTGCATGTAAGAAAGGCTCACACTAGATAACACTGGAAAATCTGGGCCATTAGACAGGCCTGAATCATTAACTAACTTTCTTGTCAACAGATTAAAAAGATTGCACACGCTGCGCTGGAACCGACAGGTATGTGCATCTTATCGCGGTCTATAGATTCAATGCCTGAGTCCAACCTAGTACTGATGTAGCTACTATTTGCAGAGTAGGGCGCGCCTGTTACAAAGTTTATGATTTGACCAGAATATCATGAACTGATACGCTAGCGCCCCCATGTTTGAACCAGAATCCGAAGCCGTTTGACTTAAAATAGCTCGAAAACTTGGAAATTTTGAAGCACTCAAAACTCCCACGGTTGCGATGCACGCAGATTTAGCACCCTCGGGTCAACGAACTAACTAAAACAGGCTGGTCACGACGAGACACTCGGAAGAAACAGAAAATCTGACCCCAAGCAGAAGCAGAAGCTCACCGAGGGGAAGACGCATTTGGGGGTGTCGTCGCCAGCGTAGCCCGCCTTGCAGCTGTAGGAGCCCACGTCGATGACGATCGCCGAGACCTCGTCTGCGGGTGAGAGAACAAAGCGAAAGTGAGCGGTCGGGGCGGGAGATCTCCGGGGTTTAGGGTTTACCAGGGGCAGGGGCGAGTCTTACCGCCGCCGTACATGGCTGGAGATCCGGAGAGGGAGGGCTCGGCGAGCAGGAGCGGGGGCGCGCGGGGTCGAGGCGTCGGCGGTGACGCTGGGGCTGTTCGGCAACCCTCCCCTCCAAATTCTCAATTCACTTGTCAACTCCCACCTCCACTGGTACGCTGCCAGTTCGTCGTTTCGCTTAGGTCGAGCTCATGAACTGGATAGCCGTGCCGGACCTTGTGGTCGTTTGTAAACTCTTTTTCTTTTACTTGTTTTCGTGCGGTGGTTGACAGGAGGGTCGAGTAAGGGCAGGTAAGTGGACACGGCGACAGGAGGGTCGAGTAAGGGCAGGTAAGTGGACACGGCGATTCGGTGCCCGAGCCCAGATGCTCCTGAAATCGGCGACGTCCGTTTCTGGCTTGGGATCCGTAAAAATCGCTGTGACATAACTAACTCGTTTTAAGCGGAAAAGGGGTGGACCGGGATATACGGTAGCGAACAGTGTTGCGTACGCGGGCCCAGGTCATACAAGGGGGAAGCCTGACGGGCGAATACGTGCTGGGCCGTCAAGCAGAACGTTGGCTCCGTAACTGAGCCGCCTATCGTGCCTAGGTGATCCTCCCCTCCCTCACCCCAAACCACCTCCTTGTCCTTCCCCAATCTCGAATGTTGTACATCCTGCGGCGGCGCTCGATTTGCACCGACGGAATTCGGAGTTGATGATGCTGGGCTTGAGTTCCTGCTCGATGTTGTCCATAGGTTAGCTCATCTTGTATGGCTGGAGATCTTGTAGTTCCAGGGGTTTGTTCTGTCTGCTGGCAGACCTGGAGAAGAAATCTGGCGCCGGGTCTGGCCGTCGTCCATTGCCGTCAACTTTCAGGTTCCCACTGGGGGAGGAGTTTTGTTGGGTCTGGGTGCGGGCAGCAGGTCGGCTGTGCTTGCCCGGAGAGGGCATAGGTGGGGGTTCACCGGCGACCAGATGCATCTCCGAGTCGGCACAATCAACCGACATGGTCAACCCGGAAGCCCTTGATTGGACAAAAAAGGTCTGTACCCAAAATCTTCCCTCCGTTGAACTGTATTTATTCCAAGTGGCTGGACATTCGTACATGGAACAATGTTTTGAAACACATAGTTGTATTCTGAAAAATTGTAGGAAAGCATCAACTTGTTAGCAGAACCACCGTCTCCCTTACTAGCTAATACTCGGTTTACCTGACTGGTCGACAAAACTTGCATTAGTAGTCGTCTTTCAGGCGAAATTAGTGAACTGAATATGTACGTTTGGGAAATTCAGGTTACGCCTCGGCAGTGCATCACCGGACCGGACACCGTGCCCTTCTAGGATGATTGCACTGGAGCAATCGATTCGAAAGTATGCAGAGGAACCTACAAAAAGTGTAATACGGCCCTCACTCGGACTACAAACATGGGAAAAATTATGCATTGAAAAATCAAAACTTAATTAGGAATGAACTAGAACTGATTAGTGTGTTCGATGGCAGACCAGAACAGATCTATGGAGGTGGCAATTAGCAGAGTTTATCCGGACAGTGTGCACCGGTGGTGCAAATGGCATGTGCTGAAGAAGGCAAAGGAGAGCTTGGTCGCCTGTACATGAAGAAAGCGAGCTCCAAGCTAAATTCTGTAAGGTGGTAAACCACATGTTAAATGAAGATGAGTTCGAGACGGCGCGGGTTTTCTGTGCCAAGATGACAAGCACACAACGGAGCGAGATTGCCAACCACATGCTGAAGTCCTACATGCCGCCAGCAAGCCCGATGACGTCTTTGTGAGGCAGTACATGAGGCTGCAGTTTGACCTGGAGCATGAGGAAAGTTACGAAGAGAAGCGGACAATGATTGTGAGTTTTATTCCTTTTTTTTCAAAAACAACATTTCCAGATGTAGATTACTTAATTCAGGGTCTATGGTTGTGACTAACCCGTTCCTGCCTTTGACAGGGTGGGCTTGTGCGGAGAACAAATCTAGCAATTGAGCGGCATGCAAGCAAAATATATACAAGGGCTATGTTCGAGCAATTTGGCCGATTGCTAATTGAGCGGGCGGCATACAATGTTACTGAGGTGGAGAAAATGATTAAATTATATTACAGCACACAATACCGCAGCAAAAAGGGAGAAGTGGAGCCGGGTAGTTTAAACGAGGTGAACATCAAGGACAATGGATCGGAATTTAATTGCAAGTGTGGTCAATTTGAGCATACTGGGATGCTCTGTTGCCATGTGCTAATGTTAATTCTCTTATTTGAATTAATTGATGCCATTAACATCAGTTTTTAAATGCACAAAAACTGTGAAAAGCATATATAACACACCAAAAATGCTGGTGAATGTTTATTTTGCCAGTTACTGATCGGGACATATGTTTTGCTCCTATGCAGGTAATGGAAATACTTCAGTTGGAAGAAATCCCGCCAAGGCACATAATGAAGTGTTGGACCAGAGATGCAAGAGACATACTTCCTGATCACTTAGCCCATTACCAAAAAGAGAACCCGGTGAGTATGTCTTTCACTTTCAGGCATGCTACACTGTACGACGCAAGCTATGGAAGTTGTTCGTATGGGGGATGCAAGTGCTGAATCTTTCCAGCACATGTCTGCCGGTCTGAAAGCATTGTTGGTTCGCAGAGAAAAGTGATGGCTTATGTTTTGAAAACCGCCTGGTGATTTTGCCTAATGGCAGGTTAGCAAGCAATGACAATCTGGATTTTGCTGGAGGCGACGACGCTTGCCCCCCTGGACAGCCCAGCCCGGTCTGTAAGTGTTAATGCCCTACAGGGATGTGCTGCACCAGACAAGCAAAGAGGATTTGGGCGTCCGACTAACAGCAGGGAGAAGGCACCGTATGAGTTGCTGAGCAAGCGGACACGCTTTTGCAGCATATGTTGTCGTGAAGGCAAGTGTACCACATGCCCGGAAAGAGGGGGTGCACCGAAGAAACCATAAAAACCAGGGAAATGCAAGAACTATGGAATGGAGGGACAACGTAGGAATACATGCACGCGACCAATCGGTTGTCGCCGAGAAAAATAATATTTGATGCTTTATTTTTGTACTTTGCAAAAACATTGTACTGTTGAGGATTTTCTGGTGTGTTTCAGGGAGCATTTGCTCCACGCTTGTTCCTCTACGTGACAAACATTCTTCACTTATACTGGTTGTTACCTTGCTGTGTTGTCGTAGAATAATAAAATTATTGAGATCTAGATGTCTGGTAAAAATTGTTATTTTGATAATGTTGTAAGTTCAGGTCCCATGGAGTGCCATCACCTACACGTACATGCGAAAAGCACACGTGTCGCTGCATGTGCCTTGCTACAGTGACCAGCATTTGAACTACGCCCAGGATGTGCACCATGGCTTTCCAAATGGAAAACGTTTCACGCCGGGGCGCCGGCCGAAGCTTCGGCCGGTCGCACCCGCGCACTCGGTTTAGCTTAGGCCCACCACCCATCCCTTATCTCTCGCATCTCTTTTTCTCCTTCGCTGCTTTCTTTCTTTTTCCTGCTCTCGCCATGGCGCCTAGTGCCTATCCCCTCACCACCGCATGCGCAGCTCGCCGCCGTTGAGGGTCCGACCGCCTGCTACCGCGAGATCTCCCTCCCTAGTGATATGAGCATCTCTCCCCTTTCCCTGCTTTCAAAGCTGCCCTCCAGCTACTGCATGTACAGAGGGCGTCACACACTTCCCCGCGTCCCGGCGGTTGATGCATGGGGCTGCTGGTGGTTCCGCCTTGCCGAAATACCCTCAGGGCGTTGCTGCAAGCAGGGGCACCAGCGGCCAGCGCTCACGGCGGAGACCGTGGACGACGACGGGAAGGTGCCCCGGCGTACTTTCGTCCCTGTCCTCGTTTCCTCCCCTGCGGTTGGGTGCTGCGACCGGCGAGACTAGGAGCTGCAACCATGCCCTGGTTTTGCTGGAACCGGTGGCCACGCCGAGGTGCGGAGTCACGGCGTCAATTTGGACTGGCGAGGCGAGGGTGCTGCAACCGTGACCCCAATTTGCTGGAACCTGAGGGGAGGTTTGCTGGAACCAGCACCGAAAAATGCTACTACCGGAGTTCATCCTCAGGGCGTTGCTACAAACACATCCTGTTTCGCTACCACCAGCGATTTTTTTGCTACATGCATGCACGGCGGCGCTGGTTGACGGTAGAAATGCCTTTTTGTTTTGCTGCAACCGTCTCAGTGTTTTGCTGGAACCGGTGTACAAATTTGCTGGAACGAGCTTTTTCTTTATATTTTTTACGGTGACCATGGTGACCATGGGGCGTGAGCTGACTTGCTGCAACCGGCAAACCAAAAGAGCTGATTTTCTACGATGGGGACCCGCGGAATCAAATGCTACTACCACCAAATAGAAAAGCTGGAACCGGCAATTCAGAAGCTCTGTTAACAGGAGAAAATGTTTCAACCCGCGAACTAAAAAGCTGGAACCAGCGGAATCAATTGCTACTACGGGAAAACAAAAGGGATGGTGCAGGCTGACACTGGTGAGGCAGTGCTACGACGGCGGTGCCCATGCCAGCGCGGACGCTGTGACCAGCGCGAAGACGTGCTGGGACCGGGTGTCTCACTTTGCTTGAACCAGCAGGGAGCGGGGCTTCCATGGGGAGCCGTAGTGCCCAAGATCGCTGGCCAGAGGTAGAAGCTAGGTCCGGCGGCATGCAGCGGAGGGCAGCGCTGCGAGGCATTGGGTGCAGGCAGCCGACGGCTGTGCCCTTCGCCGGAGCCGCGCACGGGGAGTGGAGTTGCATGCTGCCGAGGCGGGGGATTTTTTCCATGCGCACAGGATGAGCTGCGCCCTGCGAGTCGTGAAAGAAGATAAGAATCTGATGGTTGTCAGTAATCTAATCGGAGGGCTGTTAGGCGACCGACCCAAATTTGGGCCGGCGCACCGGCGCAGAGTACTGCCCTTTCCAAATTCGAAATTCATACGAAGTAAATGTAGTTCATCAACCGCTGGCTGGCAGAGTCCAGCTACTCCACTATATGACTTGCACCCCACCCATGCCCATCTCCCCCCATGCCCCATGGTGGTGCTCGATCTCCTGTTTACATAGGTTTGCCATGGCTCCATCTCTGTTTGAATCTGCAACAAGCGGGACTACCGGCGGCACCACCGGCGGTGGTGCTGGACAGGGGGTGGAGGTCCAGGTACGCGTCTTATCAGATCAGTGCTTGCGAAGTACTGCTAAAATGCACTCTGAATCATCTCTCAACCGTGCGAAACAGATTCAGTTGGCGGAGCTTACGAGCTTCGGATCAGCAAAAAGCGCATGGAGCACCACCGCCACCGTGATGGATCCTGAGGAGAAGGACGGTGCTGACGAGGTGAGCAAGGAACTATTCGTATGTGCTGGTCAACAGGTTGCACTTGTTGCAGCTGCAGCTATCC
Organism: Aegilops umbellulata; assembly: GCA_032464435.1. Classification (NCBI taxonomy): domain Eukaryota; kingdom Viridiplantae; phylum Streptophyta; class Magnoliopsida; order Poales; family Poaceae; genus Aegilops; species Aegilops umbellulata. Next base: position 376,398,760 of record CP136057.1, read on the forward strand.
GGTGACGGCGTCGGCTCAGACGAGTACAGAAAAAACCAGGAGCCGTTCTACCGAGTTCTGTTTCGCCTGATGCAAACGGCCAACTGCGCATTTACTGCAGCCAACTGCACGAATATTTTGGACGACATACGATGGCAATACCCAGCTGAATACGCACCCTGGCTCAGATCTATATGCTCAACCGACGGGATGGATTTCGGGTGCATCTAAGCCCGAGCTCAGAAACCAATATTCGCAGGTAAGTGGCATATGCACACAGATGTCCCATGATAAAAAGTAGTAGCTTGAGACATCTATATTAATTTTTTTCCTAATACAAGGTACTATTAGTGGTCCTCATCAAAGAGTATAAATAGACTCTCACTATACATGCATATCTACTCTTCACTTCAACTTTTCCAACTTTATGCACCGGACCACATTTTTTTTCTCCAAGCACCCGCCTCCTGCAAAGGACCCCGTTTCCCTATCCAAACCTACTTTTTTTTATAATCGATCCGACATGGCATGTGAGGCATCATCCTGAGGCTATGCATTGGCCATGCCCTAAGGGCATGTACAATGGAGGCTATACCATAGTGCTGCCCCATGATCCACGTACTTAGAATTGTACAAAGTAGTCGCTAGAAGAATTCACCCACCCAATGCATCCATTGCCTCACTGGACCCACACTTCTCCTCAACCCATTTTTTCTCCACTCTCCCGCATGCACGTGTCTCCTTGCTTTTCCCTACCTTTTCTGCTTTTTTCAGGGAAGAACCTGGTGTTGGAAATATGCCCTAGAGGCAATAATAAATTGATTATTATTATATTTCCTTGTTCATGATAACCGTTTATTATCCATGCTAGAATTGTATTGATAGGAAACTCAGATACATGTGTGGATACATAGACAACACCATGTCCCTAGTGAGCCTCTAGTTGACTAGCTCGTTGATCAATAGATGGTTACGGTTTCCTGACCATGGACATTGGATGTCATTGATAACGGGATCACATCATTGGAAGAATGATGTGATGGACAAGACCCAATCCTAAGCCTAGCACAAGATCATGTAGTTCGTATGCTAAAGCTTTTCTAATGTCAAGTATCGTTTCCTTAGACCATGAGATTGTGCAACTCCCGGATACCGTAGGAATACTTTGGGTGTGCCAAATGTCACAACGTAACTAGGTGGCTATAAAGGTACTCTACAGGTATCTCCGAAAGTGTCTGTTGGGTTGGCATGAATCGAGACTGGGATTTGTCACTCCGTGTGACGGAGAGGTATCTCTGGGCCCACTCGATAGGACATCATCATAATGTGCACAATGTAATCAAGGAGTTGATCACGGGATGATGTGTTGCGGAACGAGTAAAAGAGACTTGCCGGTAACGAGATTGAACAAGGTATCGGAATACCGACGATCGAATCTCGGGCAAGTATCGTACCGATAGACAAAGGGAATTGTATACGGGATTGATTAAGTCCTTGACATCGTGGTTCATCCGATGAGATCATCGTGGAACATGTGGGAGCCAACATGGGTATCCAGATCCCGCTGTTGGTTATTGACCGGAGAACGTCTCGGTCATGTCTGCATGTCTCCCGAACCCGTAGGGTCTACACACTTAAGGTTCGATGACGCTAGGGTTATAAAGGAAGTTTTGTATGTGGTTACCGAATGTTGTTCGGAGTCCCGGATGAGATCCCGGACGTCACGAGGAGTTCCGGAATGGTTCGGAGGTAAAGATTTATATATAGGAAGTATGGTTTTGGCCACCGGAAGTGTTCTGGGCATCACCGGTAGTGTACAGGGACCACCGGAGGGGTCCGGGGGTACACCGGGAGGGGCCACGGGCCTCGGAGGCATACATGGGCCAAGTGTGAGAAGGGACCAGCCCCTAGGTGGGCTGGGGCGCCTCCCCACCAAGGCCCATGCGCCTGGAGAGAAGAGGGGGCAAACCCTAGGGCAGATGGGCCCTAAAGGCCCATGCGTGGTGCGCCTCCCTCTCCCCCCCACTTGGCCGCCACCCGAGATGGGGATTGGGGCTGCCGCCGCCCCTAGGGTGGAAACCCTAGGTGGGGGCGCACCCTCCTCCCTCTCCCCTATATATAGTGAGGCCTGGGGCTGCCCATAACACGCGATCTGATCTCTGCCTGTTGGTGCAGCCCTCCCTCTCTTTCTCCTCATATCCCGCGGTGCTTGGCGAAGCCCTGCTGGATTCCCACGCTCCTCCACCATCACCACGCCGTTGTGCTGCTGCTGGATGGAGTCTTCCTCAACCTCTCCCTCTCTCCTTGCTGGATCAAAGCATGGGAGACGTCACCGGGCTGTACGTGTGTTGAACGCGGAGGTGCCGTCCGTTCGGCACTTGGTCATCGGTGATTTGGATCACGACGATTACGACTCCATCAACCCCGTTCACTTGAACGCTTCCACTTAGCGATCTACAAGGGTATGTAGATGCACTCTCTTTCCCCTCGTTGCTGGTTTCTCCATAGATAGATCTTGGTGACACGTAGGAAAATTTTAAATTTCTGCTACGTTCCCCAACAGTGGCATCATGAGCTAGGTCTATTGCGTAGATTCCATGCACGAGTAGAACACAAAGTAGTTGTGGGCGTTGATTTTGTTCAATATGCTTACCGTTACTAGTCAATCTTGATTCGGCGGCATTGTGGGATGAAGCGGCCCGGACCAACCTTACACGTACTCTTACGTGAGACCGGTTCCACCGACTGACATGCACTAGATGCATAAGGTGGCTGGCGGGTGTCTGTCTCTCCTACTTTAGTCGGATCGGATTCGAGAAAAGGGTCCTTATGAAGGGTAAATAGCAATTGGCATATCACGTTGTGGTTTTGCGTAGGTAAGAAACGTTCTTGCTAGAAACCCATAGCAGCCACGTAAAACATGCAAACAACAATTAGAGGACGTCTAACTTGTTTTTGCAGGGTATGCCATGTGATGTGATATGGCCAAAGGATGTGATGAATGATATATGTGATGTATGAGATGATCATGTTCTTGTAATAGGAATCACGACTTGCATGTCGATGAGTATGACAACCGGCAGGAGCCATAGGAGTTGTCTTTAATTTATTTATGACCTGCATGTCAACATAAACGTCATGTAATTACTTTACTTTATTGCTAAAGCGTTAGCCATAGGAGTAGAAGAAATAGTTGACGTGACAACTTCATGAAGACACGATGATGGAGATCATGATGATGGAGATCATGGTGTCATGCCGGTGACGACGATGATCATGGAGCCCCGAAGATGGAGATCAAAAGGAGCAAAGTGATGATGGCCATATCATGTCACTATTTGATTGCATGTGATGTTTATCATGTTTATACATCTTATTTGCTTAGAACAACGGTAGTAAATAAGATGATCCCTCATTAAAATTTCAAGAAAGTGTTCCCCCTAACTGTGCACCATTGCGAAAGTTCGTCGTTTCGAAGCACCACGTGATGATCGGGTGTGATAGATTCTTACGTTCACATACAACGGGTGTAAGACAGATTTACACACGCGAAACACTTAGGTTGACTTGACGAGCCTGGCATGTACAGACATGGCCTCGGAACACAGAAGACCAAAAGGTCGAGCATGAGTCGTACGGTAGATACGATCAACATGAAGATGTTCACCGATGTTGACTAGTCCGTCTCACGTGATGATCGGACACGGCCTAGTTGACTCAGATCATGTAATCACTTGGATGACTAGAGGGATGTCTATCTGAGTGGGAGTTCATAAGATGAACTTAATTATCCTGAATATAGTCAAAAGATCTTTGCAAATTATGTCGTAAGCTCGCGCTTTAGTTCTACTGAGTTAGATACGTTCCTAGAGAAAATATAGTTGAAAGTTGATAGTAGCAATTATGCGGACAGTACAAGGCTTACGTCCTTAATGCACTGCTCGGTGTGCTGGACCTCGAACGTGGTCTGTGGATGTTGCGAACATCTGACATACACGTTTTGATGACTACATGATAGTTCGGTAATGATAAATGGTTTAGAATTGAGGCACCGAAAACATTTTTGAAATGTCGCGGAACATATGAGATGTTTCGAGGGCTGAAATTGGGATTTCAGGCTCGTGCCCACGTCAAGAGGTATAAGACCTCTGACGATTTTCTTAGCCTGCATACTAAGGGAGAAAAGCTCAATCGTTGAGCTTGTGCTCAGATTGTCTGAGTACAACAATCACTTGAATCGAGTGGGAGTTAATCTTCCAGATAAGATAGTGATGTTTTTTCCAAAGTTATTGCCACCAAGCTACTAGAGCTTCGTGATGAACTATAACATATCAGGGATAGATATGATGATCCTTGAAATATTCGCGATGTTTGACACCGCGAAAGTAGAAATCAAGAAGGAGCATCAATTGTTGATGGTTAGTGAAACCACTAGTTTCAAGAAGGGCAAGGGCAAGAAGGGATACTTCATGAAACGGCAAATCAGCTGCTGCTCTAGTGGAGAAACCCAAGGTTGAACCCAAACCCGAGACTGAGTGCTTCTGTAATAAAGGGGAACAACCACTAGAGCAGAATTACCCTAGATACTTGGTAGATGAGAAGGCTGTCGATAGAAGTATATTGGATATACATTATGTGAATGTGTACTTTACTAGTACTCCTAGTAGCATCAGGGTATTAGATACCGGTTCGGTTGCTAAGTGTTAGTAACTTGAAATAAAAGCTACGGAATAAACGGAGACTAGCTAAAGGTGAGCTGACGAGATGTGTTGGAAGTGTTTCCAAGGTTGATGTGATCAAGCATCGCACGCTCCCTCTACCATCGAGATTGGTGTTAAACCTAAATAATTGTTATTTGGTGTTTGCGTTGAGCATAGACATGATTGGATTATGTCTATCGCAATACGGTTATTCATTTAAGGAGAATAATGGTTACTCTATTTATTTGATTAATACCTTCAATGGTCTTGCACCTAGAATGAATGGTTTATTGAATCTCGATCATAGTTATACACATGTTCATGCCAAAAGATATAAGATAGTAATGATAGTACCACCTACTTGTGGCACTGCCATGTAAGTCATATTGGTATAAAACGCATGAAGAAGCTCCATGTTGATGGATCTTTGAACTCACTCATTTCTGAAAAGATTGAGACATGTGAACCATGTCTGTTGGTATATACGCATGAAGAAACTCCATGCAGATGGACCGTTTGGACTCACTTGATTTTGAATCACTTGAGATATGCAAATCATACCACATGGGCAAGATGACTGAAAGCTTCGGTTTCAGTAAAATGGAACAAGAAAGCAACTTGTTGGAAGTAACACATTTTGATGTGTGCAGTCCAATGAGTGCTGAAGCACGCAGTGGATATCATTATGCTCTTACTTCACAGATGATTTGAGTAGATACTGAGCATATTTACTTGATGAAACACAAGTCTGAATTATTGAATGGTTCAAGTAATTTCAGAGTGAAGTTGAATATCGTCGTGACAAGAGGATAAAATATCTATGATATGATCATAGAGATGAATATCTGAGTTGCGAGTTTGGTACACAATTGAGACATTGTGGAAATTGTTTCACGACTAGTACCGCCTGGAACACCATAGTGTGATGGTGTGTCCGAACATCATAACTGCACCCTATTGGATATGATGCATACCATGATGTCTCTTATCGAATTACCACTATCGTTCATGGGTTAGGCATTAGAGACAACCGCACTCACTTTAAAATAGGGAACCACACAAATCCGTTGAAACGACACCGTATGAACTATGGTTTAGAGAAACCTGAGCTGTTGTTTCTTAAAAGTTTGGGGTCACGACGCTTATGTGAAAAAGTTTCAGGCTGATAAGCTCGAACCCAAAGCGGATAAATGCATCTTCATAGGACACCCAAAACAGTTGGGTATACCTCCTGTCTCAGATCCGAAAGCAATAGGGATTGTTTCTCAAATCGGGTCCTTTCTCGAGGAAAAGTTTCTCTCGAAAGAATTGAGTGGGAGGATGGTGGAGACTTGATGAGGTTATTGAACCGTCACTTCAACTAGTGTGTAGCAGGGCACAGGAGTTGTTCCTATGGCACCTACACCAATTGAAGTGGAAGCTTATGATAGTGATCATGAGACTTCGGATCAAGTCACTCCCAAACCTCGTAGGACGACAAGGATGCATACTGCTTCAGAGTGGTACGTAATCCTGTCTTGGAAGTCATGTTGCTAGACAACAATGAACCTACGAGCTATGGAGAACCGATGGTGGGCCCGGATTCCGATGAATGGCTTGAGGCCATAAAATCCGAGAGAGGATCCATGTATGAAAACAAAGTGTAGACTTTGGCAGAACGGCTCGATGGTCGTAAGGCTGTTGAGTACAGATGGATTTTAAAAGGAAGACGGACAATGATGGTAAATGTCACCATTAAGAAAGCTCGACTTGTCATTAAGATGTTTTCCGACAAGTTCAAGGAGTTGACTGCGATGAGGCTTTCTCACTCGTAGCGATGCTAAGAGTCTGTTGGAATTATGTTAGCGATTACTGCATTATTTATGAGATTGTGCAGATAGGATGTCAAAACATTGTTTCCTCGACGATTTTCTTGAGGAAAGGTTGTATGTGATACAACCAGAAGATTTTTTGTCAATCCTGAAAGATGCTAACAAGTATGCAAAGCTCCAGCAATCCTTCTAAGGACTGGAGTAAGCATCTCGGAGTTGGAATGTACGCTTTGATGAGATGATCAAAGATTTGGATTTATACAAAGTTTATGAGAAACTTGTATTTCCAAAGAAGTGAGTGGGAGCACTATAGAATTTCTGATGAGTATATGTTGTTGACATATTGTTTATCGGAAATGATGTAGAATTTCTGGAAGGCATATAGGGTTGTTTGAAAAGTGATTTTCAATGAAAACCTGGATTAAGCTACTTAAACATTGAGCATCAAGATCTATAAGGATAGATCAAAATCGCTTAATAGTACTTTCAAACAAATACATACCGTGACAAGATTTTGAAGGAATTCAAAATAGATCAGCAAAGAAGGAGTTCTTGGCTGTATTACACGTGTGAGTATTGAGTAAGACTCAAGACCTGACCACGGCAGAAGAGAGAGAAAGGACGAAGGTCGTCCCCTATGCTTAAGACATGGGCTCTACAGTATGCTATGCTGTGTACCGCATCTGAAGTGTGCCTTGCCATGAGTCAGTCAAGGGGTACAAGTGTGATCTAGAGATGGATCACAGGACAACGGTCAAGGTTATCCTTAGTAACTAGTGGACTAAGGAATTTTCTCGATTATGGAGGTGGAAAAAGAGTTCGTCGTAAAGGGTTACGCCGATGCAAACTTTGACACTAATCCAGATTATTCTAAGTAGTAAATTGGATTCGTATAGTAGAACAGTTATTTGGAATAGCTCCAAATAGAGCGTGGTAACTGCATCTAGGAGATGACACAGATATTTTTAAAGCACACACGGATCTGAAAGGTTCAGACCCGTTGACTGTAACCTCTCTCACAAGCATAACATGTTCAAACCCAGAACTCTTGGGTGTAAGTCACATAGGGATGTGACCTTGAGTGTTAATCACATATCGATGTGAACTAGATTATTGACTCTAGTGCAAGTGGGAGACTGTTGGAAATATGCCCTAGAGGCAATAATAAATTGATTATTATTATATTTCCTTGTTCATGATAATCGTTTATTATCCATGCTAGAATTCTTTTGATAGGAAACTCAGATACATGTGTGGATACATAGACAACACCATGTCCCTAGTGAGCCTCTAGTTGACTAGCTCGTTGATCAATAGATGGTTACGGTTTCCTGACCATGGACATTGGATGTCATTGATAACGGGATCACATCATTGGAAGAATGATGTGATGGACAAGACCCAATCCTAAGCCTAGCACAAGATCATGTAGTTCGTATGCTAAAGCTTTTCTAATGTCAAGTATCGTTTCCTTAGACCATGAGATTGTGCAACTCCCGGATACCGTAGGAATACTTTGGGTGTGCCAAACGTCACAACGTAACTGGGTGGCTATAAAGGTACACTACAGGTATCTCCGAAAGTGTCTGTTGGGTTGGCACGAATCGAGACTGGGATTTGTCACTCTGTGTGACGGAGAGGTATCTCTGGGCCCACTCGGTAGGACATCATCATATTGTGCACAATGTGATCAAGGAGTTGATCACGGGATGATGTGTTGCGGAACGAGTAAAAGAGACTTGCCGGTAACGAGATTGAACAAGGTATCGGAATACCGACGATCGAATCTCGGGCAAGTATCGTACCGATAGACAAAGGGAATTGTATACAGGATTGATTAAGTCCTTGACATCGTGGTTCATCCGATGAGATCATCGTGGAACATGTGGGAGCCAACATGGGTATCCAGATCCCGCTGTTGGTTATTGACCGGAGAACGTCTCGGTCATGTCTGCATGTCTCCCGAACCCGTAGGGTCTACACACTTAAGGTTCGATGACGCTAGGGTTATAAAGGAAGTTTTGTATGTGGTTACCGAATGTTGTTCGGAGTCCCGGATGAGATCCCGGACGTCAGGAGGAGTTCCGGAATGGTTCGGAGGTAAAGATTTATATATAGGAAGTATGGTTTTGGCCACCGGAAGTGTTCTGGGCATCACCGGTAGTGTACCGGGACCACCGGAGGGGTCCGGGGGTCCACCGGGAGGGGCCACGGGCCTCGGAGGCATACATGGGCCAAGTGTGAGAAGGGACCAGCCCCTAGGTGGGCTGGGGCGCCTCCCCACCAAGGCCCATGCGCCTGGAGAGAAGAGGGGGCAAATCCTAGGGCAGATGGGCCCTAAAGGCCCATGCCTGGTGCGCCTCCCTCTCCCCCCCACTTGGCCGCCACCCCAGATGGGGATTGGGGCTGCCGCCGCCCCTAGGGTGGAAACCCTAGGTGGGGGCGCACCCTCCTCCCTCTCCCCTATATATAGTGAGGCCTGGGGCTGCCCATAACACGCGATCTGATCTCTGCCTGTTGGTGCAGCCCTCCCTCTCTTTCTCCTCATATCCCGCGGTGCTTGGCGAAGCCCTGCTTGATTCCCACGCTCCTCCACCATCACCACGCCGTTGTGCTACTGCTGGATGGAGTCTTCCTCAACCTCTCCCTCTCTCCTTGCTGGATCAAGGCATGGGAGACGTCACCGGGCTGTACGTGTGTTGAACGCGGAGGTGCCGTCCGTTCGGCACTTGGTCATCGGTGATTTGGATCACGACGAGTACGAATCCATCAACCCCGTTCACTTGAACGCTTCCGCTTAGCGATCTACAAGGGTATGTAGATGCACTCTCTTTCCCCTCGTTGCTGGTTTCTCCATAGATAGATCTTGGTGACACGTAGGAAAATTTTAAATTTGTGCTACGTTCCCCAACACCTGGTTCCTCTGCAAGATCCCACTTTGCTTTTGGAGCAGCAGGTTGAGCTGATTTGGCACATCAAAGCTGACGTAGAGGTCTGGGGCAGCCGTTCAGGGTGGAGCATTGGCCATGCCCTAAATAGGTGTTCAAATAAAAACGAGCGACACTTCGCGTCGGCCGCCTCCGCATCCGTTTGATCTGGGGCCCGCCCTTCCTCATCGTTGTTGTTGCAAAAACCTTTACTACAGATCTCTTATTGCAGAAACATTTGCAACAGAGGTTTTGTTGCTGATTTTTTTGTCTAAAACTCTTTTAAAATATGAGTGTCGTTGAGGATGAACTTTTGCAACATGTATTGCATAATTTGTTCGTCTTAACATTTTGACAACATGGGTGTTGTTGCGGAAAGACTTTTGCAACACAGATGATGTTGCAGATTTTTTGTCTTAACTTTTCTACAACACAGGCATTGTTGTAGAGGACTTCTGCAACACAGATGATGTTGCAGACTTTTTACCTTTTTGTAACATGGATGTTGTTGCGGAAGGACTTCTGCAACACACATGTTGTTGCATAAAACTATCAAGTGGAAGAAGCACGCATCCAATGGTGAAGGTCTTGGCCGGTTGTGCGTCGGCTGATCAAACTCGTATATGACGGTTGCACATGCACCGGGGCTGATTCTAATCTTTTCCAAATAAAAATAGTTGAGTAAATAGAACAAAAACTATGAAAGACCCTTTTCCTCAAAGAAAATGAAAGACCTAACAAAAAGGTACACCCTCTTTTCTCTTATATTAAATTCATTGATAACGTTTTGACAGTTCAAAGACTCATTATTAGTATAATATTAAAAAAGACAAACCAACATGTGGTTGGATGCACGTTCCCCTTCCGCAAGGCTAGGGTTTTTTCTCCTCTCTGGAGACTCCGTCGCCTGTGAGTCCCCCTACCGATCGGATCCACCTCCCCCCCGAGAGGGATCTGCGATCGGTGCTACCTCTTGAGCTTGTGTTGGTTTTTTCCTTGAAGAGGAAAGGGTGATGCAGCACAGTAGAGTAAGTATTTCTCTCAGCTTTTGAGAACCAAGGTATCAATCCAGTAAGAGACAACGCTCAAGCCACCGAATGCCTGCACAAATAAACACCAATTTGCACCCAAAGCGATAAAGGGTTGTTAATCCCTTCACGGTTATTTGCAAAGTGAGATATGATAGAGATGGATAAATGGTAGAGTAATATTTTTGGTATTTTTGGTTTATGAAACGAAAAGTAAAAGATTGCAAAGGAAGTAAATAGGAAACTAAAATTGTAGATCGGAAACTTATATGATGGAAAATAGATCCGGGAGCCATATGTTTCACTAGAGGCTTCTCTCAAGATAGAAATTATTACGGTGGGTGAACAAATTACTGTCGAGCAATTGATAGAAAAGCGCAAAGTTATGACGATATCTAAGGCAATGATCATGAATATAGGTATCACGTCTGTATCAAGTAGATCGACTCCTGCCTGCATCTACTACTATTACTCCACACATCGACCAACTCCTGCCTGCATCTAGAGTATTACGTTCATAAGAACAAAGTAACGCATTAAGTAAGGTGACATGATGTAGCAGGATAAACTCAAGCGATATGATGAAAACCTCATCTTGTTATCCTCGATGGCAACAATACAATATGTATTGGTTCCCCTTCTATCACTGGGATCGAGCACCATAAGATTGAACCCAAAGCTAAGCACTTCTCCCATTGCAAGAAAAACCAATCTAGTTGGCCAAACCAAATCGATAGTTCGAAGAGACCTGTAAAGATATCATATAAGAATTCAGAGGAGATTCAAATAATATTCATAGATAAGCTGGTCATAAATTCACAATTCATCGGATCTCAGCAAACGCACCGCAAAAGAGTATTACATCGAATATATCTCCAAGAACATCATGGAGAACTTTGTATTGAGAATTAAAGAGAAAGAAGAAGCCATCTAGCTACTAGCTATGGAAACGTATGTCTGTGGTAAACTACTCACGCTTCATCGGAGAGGCAATGGTGTTGATGCACAAGCCCTTCGTTATTGAATCCCTCTCCGGTAGGACGCCGGAAAAGGCCCCTAGATGGGATCTCACGGGTACAGAAGGTTACGACGGTGGAAAAGTGATTTCCGTGGCTCTCCTGGTAGGTTTTGGGATATTTGAGAATATATAGGCAGAAGAAATAGATCGGTGGAGTCATGACGGGCCCACAAGGGTGGGGGCGTGCCCGACCCCCTCGGCAGGCCTCCCAACCTTGTGGCCGCCTCGTGGCTTCCCTGGCGTGCACTCCAAGCCCTCTGAATGTCTTCTGGTCCAAGAAAAATCATCGGGAAAGTTTCATTCCGTTTGGACTCCGTTTGGTATTCCTTTTCTATGAAACTCTAAAACAAGGAAAAAACAGGAACTGACACTAGGCTCTAGGTTAATAGGTTGGTCCCAAAAATCATATAAAATAGCATATTAATGCATATAAAACATCAAAAGCTGATAATATATTAGCATGGAACAATAAAAAATTATAGATACATTGGAGACGTATCAAGCATCCCCAAGCTTAATTCATGCTCGTCCTCGAGTAGGTAAATGATAAAAATAGAATTTTTTATGTGGAATGCTACCTAACATATTCATCCATGTAATTCTCTTTATTGTGGCATGAATGTTCAGATCCGTATGATTCAAAACAAAAGTTTAATAGTAACATAAAAACAATAATACTTCAAGCATACTAACAAAATAATTATGTATTCTCAAAGTAACATGGCCAAAGAAAGCTTATCCCTACAAAATCATATAGTCTGGCTATGCTCCATCTTCATCATACAAAATATTTAAATCATGCACAACCCCTATGACAAGCCAAGCAATTGTTTCATACTTTTGATGTTCTCAAACTTTTTCAACTTTCACGCAATACATGAGCGTGAGCCATGGACATAGCACTATAGGTGGAATAGAATATGGTGGTTGTGGAGAAGACAAAAAGAAGGAGATAGTCTCACATCAACTAGGCGTATCAACGGGCTATGGAGATGCCCATTAATAGATATCAATGTGAGTGAGTAGGGATTGCCATGCAACGGATGCACTAGAGCTATAAGTTTATGAAAGCTCAAAACGAAAACTAAGTGGGTGTGCATCCAACTCGCTTGCTAACAAGACCTAGGGCAATTTGAGGAAGCCCATCAATATACAAGCCAAGTTCTATAATGAAAACTCCCACTAGTATATGAAAGTGATATCATAGGAGACTTTCTATCATGAAGATCATGGTGCTACTTTAAAGCATAAGTGTGGTAAAAGGATAGTAACATTGCCCCTTCTCTCTTTTCTCTTTTTTTATTTGGGCCTTCTCTCATTTTTTTGGCCTCTTTTTTCGTCCGAAGTCTCATCCCGACTTGTGGGGGAATCATAGTCTCCATCATCTTTTCCGCACATGGGACAATGCTCTAATAATGAAGATCATCACACTTTTATTTACTTACAAATCGATACTTAGAACAAAATATGACTCTATATGAATGCCTCCGACGGTGTACCAGGATGTGCAATGAATCAAGAGCGACATGTATAAAAAAATGCTGAAAGGTGGCTTTGCCACAAATACGATGTCAACTACATGATCATGCGAAGCAATATGACAATAATGGAGCGTGTCATATAAATGGAACGGTGGAAAGTTGCATGGCAATATATCTCGGAATGGCTATGGAAATGCCATAATAGGTAGGTATGGTAGCTATGTTGAGGGAGGTATATGATGGGTTTATGGTACCGGTGAAAGTTGCGCGGTACTAGAGAGGCTAGTAGTGGTGGAAAGGTGAGAGTGCGTATAATCCATGGACTCAACATTAGTCATAAAGAACTCACATACTTATTGCAAAAATCTATTAGTCATCAAAACAAAGTACTACACGCATGCCCCTAGGGGGATAGATTGGTAGTAAAAGACCATCGCTCGTCCCCGACCGCCACTCATAAGGAAGACAATCAATAAATAAATCATGATATGACTTCATCACATAACGGTTCACAATACGTGCATGCTACGGGACTGATACGTCTCCATCGTATCTACTTTTCCAAACACTTTTGCCCTTGTTTTGGACTCTGACTTGCATGATTTGAATGGAACTAACACGAACTGACGTTGTTTTCAGCAGAATTGCCATGCTGTTATTTTTGTGCAGAAATAAAAGTTCTCAGAATGACCTGAAACTTCACGGAGAATATTTATGGAATTAATAAAAAATACTAGAGAAAGAATCAAGGCCAGGGGCCCACACCCTGTCCACGAGGGTGGGGGTAGGCGCGCCCCTGCCTTGTGGGCCCCCTGGTGCTCCACCGACCTCAACTCCAACTCTATATATCATGTTCGGGGAGAAAAAAATCAGAGAGAAGGATTCATCGCGTTTTACGATACGAAGCCGCCGCCAATCCCTAATCTCTCTTAGGAGGGCCGATCTGGAGTCCGTTTGGGGCTCCGAAGAGGGGAATTCGTCGCCATCGTCATCATCAACCTTCCTCCATCACCAATTTCATGATGCTCACCGCCGTGCATGAGTAATTCCATCGTAGCCTTGCTGGACGGTGATGGGTTGGATGAGATTTACCATGTAATCGAGTTAGTTTTGTTAGGGTTTGATTCCTAGTATCCACTATGTTCTGAGATTGATGTTGTTATGACTTTGCTATGCTTAATGCTTGTCACTAGGGCCCGAGTGCCATGATTTCAGATCTGAACCTATTATGTTTTCATGAAATATATGTGAGTTCTTGATCCTATCTTGCAAGTCTATATTCACCTATTATGTGTTATGATCCGTTAACCCCGAAGTGACAATAATCGGGATACTTACCGGTGATGACCGTAGTTTGAGGAGTTCATGTATTCACTAAGTGTTAATGCTTTGGTCCAGTACTCTATTAAAAGGAGGCCTTAATATCCCTTAGTTTCCATTAGGACCCCACTGCCATGGGAGGGTAGGACAAAAGATGTCATGCAAGTTCTTTTCCATAAGCACGTATGACTATATTCGGAATACATGCCTACATTACATTGATGAATTGGGGCTAGTTCTGTGTCACCCTATGTTATAACTATTGCATGAGGAATCCCATTCGGCATAATTCTCCATCACCGATCCAATGCCTACGAGCTTTTCACATATTGCTCTTTGCTTAGTTACTTTTCCGTTGCCACTGTTACAATTACTACAAAACTGTTGTTGTTACTTTTGCTACCGCTATCGTTACTTCCATACTACTTTGCTACTAAATACTTTGCTGCAGATATTAAGTTATCCAGGTGTGGTTGACTTGACAACTCAACTGCTAATACTTGAGAATATTCTTTGGCTCCCCTTGTGTCGAATCAATAAATTTGGGTTGAATACTCTACCCTCGAAAACTGTTGCGATCCCCTATACTTGTGGGTTATCAAGACTATTTTCTAGCGCCGTTGCCGGGGAGCATAGCTCTATTCTTTGAGTCACTTGGGATTTATATCGGCTGGTCACTATGAGGAACTTGAAAGACGAAAGAACTAATATTTTTCCCTCAACTACGAGGGGAGGTAAGGAACTGCCATCTAGCTCTGCACTTGATTCACCTTCTGTTTTGAGTAAGCTTGTGACACCTAAACCTGCTTCTGCTATTAATTATGATATGTCGCATGTTATTGATGATGCCACTTCTGCTATGCATGATGCTTATGATGAAACTACTTCTATGCTTGATACTACTGTGCCATTAGGTGAATTTCTTGATGAACAACTTGCTAGGGCTAGAGAGAATGAAATTATTGAAACTGATAATATTGATGAAAGTGATGATGAAGATTCTCCCCCTAGATATGAATTGCCTGTTGTGCCTGAGGGTTATGTTATGGATGAAGAAACTGCTAGAGACTTTCTTGCTTGCAATGATAGAAATGATCTTAAGAAATTATTAGCTAAGCTGAAAGAAAAGTCTTTGAATGCTAGAATGAAATATGACCCTACTTTTGCTACTTCACCTATCTGCGTTACTGATAAGGATTATGATTTCTCTGTTAATCCTGAGATAATTACTTTGGTCGAATCTGATCCTTTTTATGGCTATGAATCTGAAACTGTTGTGGCACATCTTACTAAATTAAATGATATAGCCACCCTGTTCACTAATGATGAGAAAACTCGCTACTACTATATCCTTAAGTTATTTCCGTTCTCATTAAAGGATGATGCTAAAACATGGTTTAATTCTCTTGATCCTGGTTGTGTGCATAGTCCCCAGGATATGATTTATTACTTCTCTGCTAAATATTTCCCCACTCATAAGAAACAAGCTGCTTTAAGGGAAATATATAATTTTGTGCAAATTGAAGAAGAGAGTCTCCCACAAGCTTGGGGGAGGCTTCTCCAATTACTTAATGCTTTTCCTGATCATCCTCTCAAGAAAAATGAAATACTTGATATCTTTTTGTAAGTGCATCTAGTGCCCCTTAGTGATTTTGGTGTATTGAAGACTTATAGGTTAAGTATCTAATGCGTTTATGAGTGTACACAGATCTATAAGTCTATGAGGAGTTTGATATTTACAGAGAAAGTCGACCCCTAAAAATGAAGTTCTTCGACTGAAGACTTTGATATACTGAAGACTTTCTGAAGACTTTGAAAGTGAAGAAATTGGTGTGACCTTGAAGACTTGGTATTCATTCGAGGAACATGAAGCGTGAAGACTTCTGTTTTCGTAGTTTCATTTTCTCTTTCTTGAGTCATAGGAAACACCGTACTGTTAAAGGGGGTCGAGGAAATACTAAGGAGAAAATTTCCATGTGATGCTCAACTCAAATCCTACACCTACCAATCCCTTCGAGTGAAGCCATTGGAAATCTCATACAGTTCAGTCAATTTCTTCAGTGACAGAGACGCAGTTCTTCTGGTCACTGAGGACTTTGCTCTGACTAAGGAGTTAGGAATTCGCCAGTGCGAATTACCTACACAGTGAGGAACATGATAGCCCTGAGGAATTTGTACCTCAAATTTCCGACCGTTGCTGTGCTGCGCGCCAGCTGTCCGAAAATATCTTGTCCACCTAACGGTCATATCATTGAAGGGCATTTATGTATTATCATGTCGGGCTGCTCCCTAGGCTATAAATAGCCGCCCCCTACAACCACTAGCTGGTTGGCTGCTCCGCGAGAACTTGACACTTGTCATTTGAGAGCAACCCATCCTCCGAGGACTTTGAGCTAAAATCATCAAGTGAGGAAAATCCAAACCCCAAACCCAAAACACCTACAAACCCAAAGTGATTGAGCATCACTGAAGAAATTGATCCTGCATGGATCCGACGCTTGTTACCTTTGAAGACTGTGCTTCTTCCAGACGGTTAGGCGTCAAGGTCTAGAGCATCCAAGAGGAATTGTGGATCACCGAGTGACCAAGTCTGTGAAGGTTTGGAAGTCACCTGAAGACTTACCACGAGTGATTGGGCGAGGACTGTGTGTTCTTAGCTCAAGAAGAATAAGGTGAGGACTTGGTGTCCCGAGCTGCGTGCTCAGGACTGGGTGTCCGGGACTGTGTGTCCTCGAGTTTAAATACTCAGCCGCTCCAACCAGATGTACAACTGAGACAACAGTTGGAACTGGTCTACCAAATCATTGTCTTCACCAAGCTTACTGGTTCTATTTCCTCAACTCTTTCATTTCCTCAGTAGTGTGCTGTTTGTTTATCATATCTGTGTTATCCTGTGTTTACGCTTTCTGTACTCTGTATTTGTCTTCATTTCATCATGATGACTATGCTTGAATTCTATTATGTTTTCATCTGAGTACTTATTCCGCTGCTAGTAGTTCTTCGCTAAGGAATTTCCTCACTAGCAAATTCCTCAGTGAAGAATTTCATAAAAATCGCCTATTCACCCCCCCTCTAGTCGATATAACGCACTTTCAATTGGTATCAGAGCGAGGTACTCCTTTGTTCTGTGTGATTTTGGTTTAACCGCCTGGAGTTTTAGTTATGTCGACCGCAGATATGAAGAAAGTGCCATGCCCCATCTTTGACGGTCACGAGTATCCCAAATGGAAGGCCATGATGAAGAAGCGCCTCATGGTGATGGATAGCGAGCTATGGACCGTCACTGAGATTGGTCTGACCGATCTGTGCAAGATGGCGGAAGCTGATGACATTCGCAAGTACACTCAACTCAACCTCACAGCGAAGGCCGTCATCTGCTCCAGTCTGTCTCGAAACCAGTTCAGAAACATCATGCATCTTGATCAGGCGAAGCTTGTCTGGGACCGTCTCTCTGATGTCTATGAAGGCCATCGAACCCGCCATGATCCTTGGTTTGAGGATTTCAAGGAATCGCTCAAATCGATGACATTCGAACCAGAGTCATCATCCTCTACTTCATGCCTTATGGCAAAAAGTGCCGAGGTAACTGAATGCTACCTATCTGAGTCTAGTGATGAAGAATCTGGTGATGAATTTGGACCCAGTTATGTCAAACTTGCTTCCCTTGCCGCAAAACAACAAAGAGCTTTGCAAAAAGCTAATGATATGCTTAGTAAGAGCAATGATATGTTGGGTGAAGAAATGAATCAGTCACAAGCCTTGGCTGAAAGTCTTCAGAGACTTCATTCCAAGCATGACTCTCTTCAAGATCAGCATAACTCTCTCCTGTCTGATTTTGAGAAGATGAGAGTGAGTTATGAAGATCTTCAGAAGGAGCGCGATGCATTACGTGCTCAACAAATCAGCGCTGCTCAGGAAGAATTTATTCCTCCATGTTTAAAATGCATTGAACAATAATCTGCTAATTCCTCACCTGAATGTTCAAATGCTTCAAATGTTACAAATTCTTCACCTGCCTCTGCTATCACTAATTCCTCATCTGAGGACATTGCTAGTATTACTGACGATGCAGGACTGAAGGAATTGTACATAACAGGCATGTACAAAAGCCTCAAAGGGCATCAGACTCTTTGTGATGTGCTTAAAAAGCAGATCCTCAACAGGAACCCTAGGAAAGAGGGTATTGCCTTTGAGAGGAAACTCAATGCTGATGGTACATATTGGAAGCCTGAGCAGTACCCCAAAACCTCATGGGTTGCTGCAAAGGGACCTCCAGTTGATCCATCTAATTTATCTGGCTATACATGTGAATCTTCTCATTCTTCTGATGAGTCTTTTGACTCCAACTATAAACTGTTCAAAAATCAGAATGGTGAAGTATTTGCTAGATATGTTGGCACTAACTGCAGGAACGGTTCTCCTGTGAAGAAAATCTGGGTTCCCAAAAGGCGCCTTGAAAGTCTTCAGGTGAATGTCCTCATGACACCACCTGTGAGGAAAAGGAACCTCAGATCAAATTCTTCATACGGACCAAATTCCTCAAGGGGATCAAATTCCTCACATGGATCAAAGTCCTCATATGAACATCATCGTGCTAACAACTCTGTTTCGCAGGGAAGAGCCAAGGGCTATGAATATGAGCATTATTCTTCAAATTATTATGTTCATAAGTCCTCGAAGAATTTCTCTGCTTATGCATATGCTTACCCTAACCCCTCTTATGTGAAACGAAACGGTTTGGCTGCTTTGCCACCATTCTCATATGGAGCTCGCAGAGTGATGTACTCTTTGCCACCCCTTCAGATGTGGGTGGTGAAGAAAAGGAACTAATCCCTTCTGCAGGGCCAGGTCTCCAGACGTGAAATAACGTCTGAAGAATTTGCTGGGGACCTGACAAAAAGTGCCTGAAAGGACGCAGGCTAACCATGATGAAATGAACTTTCATTTCACACATCCTCCCTCTATTTTATCTGTCTACTACTTGATGAAATTGATCTGATGAATTGTGATATCATATTCTTCACTGCTGAAGTATATGAGGTCGTAAGTTGCACTAATTCATCTGCAGGATGATCAACCCAAAGCCACTGAATGGGTACTTGATAGTGGATGTACAAATCACATGACTGGTGACAAGAATATGTTAATGGATGCTCCCTTATCAGCGTCACACATGAAGCATATCATCTTCGCTGATAAAAGCAAAAGTTAGGTATTGGGTCTTGGTAAGGTTGCTATCACAAAGGATCGACACATGGACAAAGTCATGCTTGTTGAGTCCTTAGGATATAATCTTATGTCTGTCTCAATGCTTTGTGATCTTGGTATGGTTGTTGTCTTTGGCAAGTATCGTTGTGTTGTGATTATGGAAGCTGACAATTCCAAAGTCTTCGAAGGCTTTAGGAGAGGAGACTTGTATATTGTTGATTTCTCTGCAGATTCACAACCAGCTGTGTGCCTACTTGCAAAAGCTTCAGAAGGATGGCTATGGCATCGACGACTTGGTCATGCAAGCATGAGGAATTTGAACACGCTTGCAAAGAAGAAACATGTCATTGGCATTGAGAATGTCAAATTCCTCAAGGATCACTTGTGCGGTGCCTGTGAAGCTGGAAAGATGACAAAGGCCAAGCATCCAGCGAAGACTATCATGACCACTACTCGTCCATTTGAATTGCTTCACATGGATCTCTTCGGTCCTAACCATTATTCCTCTGTTTCGAATGAAGCATCTCAATATGGCTTTGTTATTGTTGATGATTACTCTCGTTACACATGGGTACACCTTGTCTCTTACAAAACTGAAGTGCAGGAAGTCTTCAAACGATTTTCCTCGAGGGCTTCAACCAACTTTGGTGTGAAGATTAAGCACATCATAAGTGACAACGGCACTGAGTTCATGAATTCGGGTCTCGATGACTACCTTGATGAACTTGGTATTACTCATGAGTTATCTGCTCCTTATACTCCTCAACAGAATGGCGTCGTGGAGCGCAAGAATAGGACTCTTGCTGAGATGGCTCGCACTATGCTCGATGAGTACAAAACCCCTCGTCGTTTCTGGGTTGATGCAATTGATACTGCGTGCCATATCATCAACAGAGTATATCTTCACAAATTCTTCAAGAAGACTGCATATGAACTCCTCACTGACAAGAAACCTAATGTAAGTTATTTCAAAGTCTTCGGTGCTAAATGCTGGATTAGAGATCCTCATCACAACTCTAAATTTGCACCGAAAGCACATGAAGGTTTTATGCTTGGTTACGGAAAGGACTCGCACACCTACAGAGTCTTCAACAATGTTCTTCACAAGATTGTTGAAACTGTAGATGTGCGGTTCGATGAAACTAATGGCTCGCAAAGAGAGCACCTACCTTCTGTGTTAGATGAACCTGCACCTGAGGATTCTATCAAGCACAAGGCTACTGAAGATGTCATTCCTACTGAAGAATTTGCTGAAGAATTCATTCCAGAACGTGAAGAACGTCGAGCTAATGCACCTGAAGAAAATGCTGAGGAAATTGATGGTGAAGAAAATGCTGATCAAATTCCTCAACGACAACCAGCTCACCCTCGCATTGCAAAAGAAGTGCAAGTGGAGAAGATCATCGATGACATTAGAGCACCAGGTCCTCTCACACGCTCAAAAGCTTCACATCTATCTAACTTTTGTGGGCACTTTGCTTTTGTCTCTATCACAGAGCCCACTAAGGTAGATGAAGCATTTCTAGAGCCTGAGTGGATTCAGGCCATGCAAGAAGAATTACATCAGTTCAAGCTCAACAACGTATGGGAACTAGTCGATCGTCCCAATCCTCGCAAGCATAACATCATTGGCACAAAGTGGATCTACCGCAACAAGCAAGATGAAAATGGTGTTGTGGTGAGGAATAAGGCACGACTAGTAGCTCAAGGCTACACACAGGTTGAAGGAATTGATTTCGATGAAACTTTTGCACTTGTTGCTAGACTTGAGGCTATTCGCATATTGCTTGCTTATGCTAACCATCATGATATCATCTTACACCAAATGGATGTGAAAAGTGCATTCCTCAATGGTAAGCTTGAGGAAGAAGTATATGTTGCTCAACCACCAGGTTTTGAAGATCCAAAGCATCCTGACAAAGTCTTCAGACTTAACAAGGCCCTCTATGGCCTCAAGCAGGCCCCACGGGCGTGGTATGATACACTGAAAAAATTCTTCATGAAGAAAGGCTTCACACCCGGTTCACTCGATCCTACTCTCTTTACTAAATCTTATGATGGTGAACTGTTTGTGTGCCAAATATATGTTGATGATATTATCTTTGGATGTACTGACCAACATTATAGTGATGAATTTGCCTATATGATGAGAGAAGAATATCAAATGTCTATGATGGGAGAGTTGAAATTCTTCTTAGGTCTTCAAATTCGTCAACAACGCAATGGCATATTCATATCTCAGGAGAAATACCTCAAGGATGTCCTGAAGAAATTCGGCATGCAAGATTGCAAAGGCATCAAAATTCCTATGCCCACAAATGGTCAACTATGCACTGATGAAAATGGTACTGACTTCGACCATAAGGTATACCGCTCCATGATTGGTTCTTTATTGTACTTATGTGCATCTAGGCCAGATATAATGCTTAGTGTTTGCATGTGTGCACGATTTCAAGCTGCACCGAAGGAATCACACCATAAGGCTGTGAAGCATATTCTTCGATATCTAGCTCACACACCAACACTAGGATTATGGTATCCCAAGGGCTCGGATTTTGATCTCATTGGATATTCAGATTCTGACTATGCTGGTGACCGTGTGGATCGCAAGTCAACTTCCGGTACTTGTCATTTCCTCGGACGATCCTTGGTCTGTTGGTCCTCGAAGAAACAGAACTGCGTATCACTATCTACTGCTGAAGCTGAGTACATTGCTGCTGGTTCTTGCTGTGCTCAACTACTATGGATGAAGCAAACGCTCAAGGACTATGGCATCAACATGAAGAATGTGCCTCTCCTCTGTGACAATGAGAGTGCCATCAAGATTGCTCACAACCCAGTTCAGCACTCGAAGACAAAGCACATTCAAATTCGTCATCATTTTCTTCGTGATCATGTGTTGAAGGGCGACATTTCTATTGAGCATGTGAAGACTGAAGAACAGCTAGCCGATATCTTCACTAAGCCCTTGGATGAGAAGAGATTTTGCAAGTTGCGGTGTGAGCTAAATATCTTAGAATCTTCGAATGTACTTTGAAAAGGCACTCATCCTAACACTTATGCAAAATTGATGACTTAGATGTGCAACACATGAAGAAACGTTTTTCTTCAATCAATGAAGAGAAACACTCTAAGTGTGAAGAAATTAATGAAGAATTTGATTCTCAGAACCCTACGACAATTGTACGCGGTGTCTGAAATCATCATTCTTACACGGTGGGTCGCGCCACCACAAAAGTTGAAAATCTTCAATTTGAGTTTTTCCTCAACTTTTGAAATTCTTCAGTTTTTCAAATTCTTCAAACTTTACAAAGTCTTCACTTGTGCCGTCATTTTTCTTCATTGGCTATATATATATGGTTTTATGTCCTCTACAGCATTCACTTATAGCTATTTCTTCAAGTTGGAACTTTTCTGCTAAGTGAATGTGATCGGACCCTTCCCCTCTATGCTACACTCAATCCAATCTATTCACAAATTCTTCATGTGCGTTCTATTTGAAACTCGTTCAAATTCTTCACCGTGTCCTTGTCAGCTGAAGAAATTGCGAACGGAAAGCTAAAACTAATCTTATCCAAACTTTCGGTTTTGCCGCTCAAACCATTCCAAATCCCATGATGGATTATTTTATCCACCCACGATCTTACACGATCTTCACCACACAGTACGTGGGTGACACATGTCGCAAGAAGGAGAACGGCCAGGGGCACGTTCGTCCCAAATCTTCGGACGAGCAGTTTTTCACCGCGGCTATAAATACCCCCCTTCGCCATCCTCACTTCTTTTACCCTGCTCGATCTCACTCCCTCGCTCGAGCTCTCCAAACCCTAGCGCCGTCGCTACTCCATCGTCGCCGGTGAGGAAAAGCTTCACTGCCTCGACCTCATCGCCGTCGTACTCGCGCCGACCGCGGAAATCTTCACCTCCGCCGCCGCCGTAGACGTCTTCCTCCGCCAAGTTAGGGCGTGGAAGATCTGCATCGACGAACTTCACTGTTCCAACTCCCAGTTCGTCGTGTTCTTCGTTTCAGGGTAATTAAAAGCTAATTTTACTGCCCTCGTTGATTCGAAATTTTTCTACAAAATCTTCAAAGGTGTTTTATTCTTCAAATCCTCACACACAAAACACCTCACATGTTATCTGTTCTTGATTCATTTCCCTAAGCCTCAATTTCTTCAAGATTCCTCAATTGTGTGGATCCTCGATCTATACAACTTTGGAACCTAAGATATAAAGCGCTTAGTGAAATTCCTCAAGACGAATCTGGTCAAATTCCTCAAACTTGTTCTTTATGAAAAACCCTCTGAGAACGCATATGACCTCTCCAAATTCCTCGCAACTATACTCTGTTCACAGGTACACATGTCCGCTGCTGAATCATTAGGTTCTCATCAACTTAACTCATTTGCAGCGTTCCTTGAAGAAAAGTTGCATACTTCTTCAGAGAATTCAATTGTTCAAATTCCTCATCTGAAGAAAATGGCTGAAGGTAAACGGCCACAGAAAGGAGGAAAGAAGCCTGAGGTCATGACTGCTTTTGAGATCCCAGAGGATATTTACAAAGAGTACTGCACGCCTGATGAAGCCAAGTTTGGCAAAGAAGATAAAAATCAGCGCAAGGTGCGAATCCAGAGGATTGAACGGAGATGGGCACGTGAATGGAGGGAGTACAGATATGTTACTCCTAAGTATATGAAGAAATTCGCACTCAACCCTCCATGCCCAAGAGCCCCATTGGCACCTGGCCAAGTGGCTGATCCCACCAGCATCAAGCGTGGTGAGGATTTTCCTGAGGAATGGGCCAAGCGCCAAGCTAAACTGGCAAGGCAAGCCAGAGAAGCAGTGAGGAAATTCAATGAAGACTCTGCTGCTGCTGCTGCCACTAAGGCCTCGGTCAAGCCGAAGAAAGCAATGCTCAAGAAGCCCGCTCGCAAGCCAAGTGCTTCATCTTCAATGCCCTCACGGCCAAGTTCCTCAGCTGCGCCCTCACGGCCAGAATCTTCAAAATCTTCAAAGCAAATTCCTCATGCTGCTCCTGCTCCACCAAAGTCCTCAGCACCTGTGCATCTGGCCTCATGCCAAAGGACGACTGGCATCTCTATTGCCTCTGGTGTCTCAGCTAGTTCTTCAGCTGCACCAAATTCCTCAGCAAGACCCTCACTGCTGAAGAAAAAGGCTACTGCTGGACGCGTCACTCGCACAAGTCCTCAGAAGAAGCAGGTAGTCTTCACTGTGCCATCTGATGATGATGAAGCTGATGAGGAAGAACTTACTGAAATCATCAGGGACCGACAAGAACGGGCTGCTAAAGCCAAAGGCACACCTGTGCCCCTGCTATTGGATCCAAAGGCGATCCTAGATTATATTGATCTCTGGCATAAGGATCCTCACACACCTATGCCTGATTTCAAGCTGACACCTGGTCAAAGTCACATGTTGACTCACTTCATCCAAGAGGAGAAGTGGAAATATGATAAGGCCAGAGAGATCAAGAAATCACAGTACCGCCAAGAGAAGCTACTGAAGAAAAATGTTCTCAAAATGAAGCCTGAGGAACTTGTCAAGATGCAGGCTGAGATCAAAGCCCTGAGCGACAAATTTGACTCCTACTATGCTGATTGGCAAGGAGCCAAGGTCAGATTTGTAAGGCTGACTGATACCTTCACCAAGGGTGCAGCCTCAAAGCCACAAATTCCTCAAGCTGAAGCATCTATTCAGCAAACTGAAGAACATGCCAGCACCGCTGATGAAGTTCAGGCTGCTGAAGAAAATGCTAGTTCCAAGGCTGATGACTCTGCTCCAGCCGTTGATGAAATTGCCAGGGCATCCACTAGTGGTGCGCCTGAAGAAATTGAAGAAACCAGGGCAACTGCATCAGTTGAGCCTGAAGAAAATCAACCAGATTCCTCAGCTCCACCTGCGCTTACGTCAACTCCAATTCTTCCATCTGCATTGGATGTGAGGAAAACAAAGGCTGCAGAATGAGCTGCTGTGAAGAAAAGGAAGGCATCCAATGCTTCAGAATCTTCAGCTCCCAAGAAGATGAAGCCGATGACAAGCTCGTTTGCTAATCCCATTGATGCCGTTCCTATCTCCTCCGTGCCATCAAAGGACCTTGTTCCTTTTGGTGAAGATTATGAGATCCCTAGTGGATCAGATGAAGAAACTCAATCTGCTGCTTCGTCAGAGCAGATTGATGAAGAAATTGAAGCGGATGCAATCCCTTCAACCCCAATGGTCTCATCACCAATGCCTCAGTTTGTTGCTGAAGAGGCTGGTGTTGAAGAAATTGATGATGAAGATGTGGATATTGGCAGCACAACTCCGTTGATGAATGATGACTTTTGGGACAGTCAGCACCCCAATTCCCCACTCTTCACCCCACTGCAGCAAATTCCTCACTCCCCTGCACAAACAGTTCAAATGGGCTCTGAAGAAACTCATCCCATTGCCTGTGTGAATGAAGAAATTCCAGCCACTAGTGCTGAAGAAACTGCTGCTGAAACTGAAAAGGTGACTGCATCTGAGGGAAATCCCAAAATTCCTCAGCCTGAAGAACCTGAGATCGTGATTCGTGAGGTCGTGATGCAACTCACTGACACTCCTCTGCCAAGGACAAGGGATCCGTTCTCACGCAAACAGAAATTCAAGGCTGAAGACTTCTATGGCGAGCACGTGTTCTTCACTGAATACAATCCCTATGACTCTGCTCGCATAAGGAAGAGGCGTTTCTGGACTGCCAGCCAAGCAAATTTCTATTCCTCAGTGCTTTACAACAAAGAAAAAGTCTTCGATCATGCTCATATTCCTCACGTGGATATGGAGTCTTTGCCGTGCTTCACGCCAGTGCTCAGTGTTCTTCACGACGCTGGGCTGCTCAACTTCTGCACAGATATATGCGATTGGAATGAAGAGCTTATTCTTCAATTCTATGCTACGTTGCACATCACCGGCAACTCTGAAGATATCAATTCATGGGTTTTGGACTGGATGACTGACAACACCCACCATAAGGCCCCTGCATCTGAATTGCTTCGGGTCCTTCCTCTGAGTCCACCCACTGAAGATGCTCGCTGTGTGTACAACGAACCTGAGCTTTCAAATCATTATATGCAAGTGCTGATGAAGCCTTTGAAGCCAGGGCAGGCTCCTAGAACCAATTTCCTCGTCAAGGAATTGCTGTATGTGCCAAGGACTGTCTATCGCATTCTGACGAAGACAATGAGTCCCATCAAAGGCCACGACTCGTCTGATGAAGAAGTCGTTGGCATCATGAAGAATCTGCTTTTCAACATCATCCATGGTGTTCCCGTCAACTTCCATGATTTCTTCATGAGGACTCTGGCCAACATTGCTATGTCACCATTTGAGCTGAAGCCTTATGCACCTTGGATAATGAAATTCATCAGGATAAGGTCTTCACTCAACTACAAAGCTGAAACGCTCAACCACTGCAGCTACTTGCCTCCCATTGAAGTCCTCAAACGGACATTTTCCTCAGCTGAAGAAAAAGGCAAGGCCACTGCTGTGATAGATGAAGGCATTCGTCCATTGGATGGTCAATTTCGCAAAGCTGCATCTTACTCCACCAATGATGACTCTACCACACATGACTCTGCTGCTAACACTGCCAAGCCAAATCCTCAAGCCACAGCACCCAGGGTGATGACTGATCGTGAGTTACTCCTCAGTCTTCATCAAAAGGTTGATCGCAATCACAAATGGGTCAAGCGTCAGTTTGGTTCAATTCTTCACAACATGACTTCCACACACAATGCAGTGAAGAAAAACCACTACTACCTTCATGAAACCCTCAACCGCACCTGGGCTGTTCTATCTCAAGTGTACAGTGCTGAAGACTTGGAGAAAATGGGTCTCAAAGAAGATTTTGACTGGTTTGCACCTCCTCCGAAGAAATACAAGAAGGTCAAGGTTCCTTCTTTGGTGGCCAGTTCATATTCTTCATCACGCGACACTGATGAAAATGAAGACTTGGACGACACTGCAGCAGGCCCTACTTCAACGACCGACCCCAACAACGCTGGCGCTCCTTCATCAACTTGAAAATCTTCAGGGGCGTTAGTCCTCAGTTTCGATCCTTTTGGTCATTTGATGACAAAGGGGGAGAAACCTGAGTTAGTCTTCAAGCGGGTCTATAATAAGGGTTTATTCGTTTTTTTAAGTTACAACTCTCGTTCTTCCGAAACTTTTATTGGATCGAGTTGTAATCTTAAGTTCGATGGTGCGCTGATACTTTTGTTGCACTTTGCTTTGATACCTTGATGCGCTATTCTGCATGCTTATTCCTCGTTAATATTATTGCACGCATGATGAATTACATCAGGCACCATATTTCATCATGCATTTCAAATTCTTCATATTATACATCAAATGCGTGTATGAATTACAAGATATAGGGGGAGATCTCCATGATTCAACTCTTCAAGTGTGCATTGCTTCAAAAGCAAATTCCTCACTATGCACATCTTCACGGGGAGTTCTTATATATCTTGCAATCAAATTCCTCAATATCAGTTTTTACACTTCATATATTTATCCCCATTGAAAACTTAACCTATGTTGTCATCAATCACCAAAAGGGGGAGATTGTAAGTGCATCTAGTGCCCCTTAGTGATTTTGGTGTATTGAAGACTTATAGGTTAAGTATCTAATGCGTTTATGAGTGTACACAGATCTATAAGTCTATGAGGAGTTTGATATTTACAGAGAAAGTCGACCCCTAAAAATGAAGTTCTTCGACTGAAGACTTTGATATACTGAAGACTTTCTGAAGACTTTGAAAGTGAAGAAATTGGTGTGACCTTGAAGACTTGGTATTCATTCGAGGAACATGAAGCGTGAAGACTTCTGTTTTCGTAGTTTCATTTTCTCTTTCTTGAGTCATAGGAAACACCGTACTGTTAAAGGGGGTCGAGGAAATACTAAGGAGAAAATTTCCATGTGATGCTCAACTCAAATCCTACACCTACCAATCCCTTCGAGTGAAGCCATTGGAAATCTCATACAGTTCAGTCAATTTCTTCAGTGACAGAGACACAGTTCTTCTGGTCACTGAGGACTTTGCTCTGACTGAGGAGTTAGGAATTCGCCAGTGCGAATTACCTACACAGTGAGGAACATGATAGCCCTGAGGAATTTGTACCTCAAATTTCCGACTGTTGCTGTGCTGCGCGCCAGCTGTCCGAAAATATCTTGTCCACCTAACGGTCATATCATTGAAGGGCATTTATGTCTTATCATGTCGGGCTGCTCCCTAGGCTATAAATAGCCGCCCCCCTACAACCACTAGCTGGTTGGCTGCTCCGCGAGAACTTGACACTTGTCATTTGAGAGCAACCCATCCTCCGAGGACTTTGAGCTAAAATCATCAAGTGAGGAAAATCCAAACCCCAAACCCAAAACACCTACAAACCCAAAGTGATTGAGCATCACTGAAGAAATTGATCCTGCATGGATCCGACACTTGTTACCTTTGAAGACTGTGCTTCTTCCAGACGGTTAGGCGTCAAGGTCTAGAGCATCCAAGAGGAATTGTGGATCGCCGAGTGACCAAGTCTGTGAAGGTTTGGAAGTCACCTGAAGACTTACCACGAGTGATTGGGCGAGGACTGTGTGTTCTTAGCTCAAGGAGAATACGGTGAGGACTTGGTGTCCCGAGCTGCGTGCTCAGGACTGGGTGTCCGGGACTGTGTGTCCTCGAGTTTAAATACTCAGCCGCTCTGTAACGCCCTCGATGCGGCTATATCTCCCACGTGTCGAAGCACGACTTAGAGGCATAACCGCATTGAAAGCAATGTCGCAAGTGAGGTAATCTTCACACAACCCATGTAATACATAAGGGAAAGAGATACATAGTTGGCTTACAATCGCCACTTCACACAATACATGAGTAAAGCATTACATCATACAGATACAATCAAGGTCCGACTACGGAACCAAAATAAAAGAAGACTACCCCAAATGCTACACAGATCCCCGATCGTCCCGACTGGGCTCCACTACTGATCAACTGAAACGAAACAACACAACGAACAAGATCTTCATCGAGCTCCTCCTTGAGCTCGGGTGCGTCACCTGCACGGTTTCATCGGCACCTGCAAACTGGTTTTGGAAGTATCTGTGAGTCACGGGGACTCAGCAATCTCACACCCGCGAGATCAAGACTATTTAAGCTTATAGGTAGGGTAAAAGGTATGAGGTGGAGCTGCAGCAAGCGACTAACATATATGGTGGCTAACAATGCAAAAGAGAGCGTGAAGAGAAGCAAGGCACGGTCGAACAACTATGATCAAGAAGTGATCCTGAAACTACTTACGTCAAGCATAACTCCAACACCGTGTTCACCTCCCGGACTCCGCCGAGAAGAGACCATCACGGTTACACACGCGGTTGATGTATTTTAATTAAGATCAACTTCGGGTTTTCTATAACCGGACATTAACAAATTCCCATCTGCCACATAACCGCGGGCACGGCTTTCGAAAGTTCAAACCCTGCAGGGGTGTCCCAACTTAGCCCATGATAAGCTCTCGCGATCAACGAAGGATATTCCTTCTCCCCGGGAAGACCCGATCAGTCTCGGAATCCCGGCTACAAGACATTTCGACAGTAATAAAACAAGACCAGCAAAGCCGCCCGGATGTGCCGACAAATCCCGATAGGAGCTGCACATATCTCGGTCTCAGGGCACACCGGATTGTCCAAACTTCCGGTAGGCGAACCCAGAGTTGCCCCTGGTGGCCACCGGCGGCTGACGGTTTGGACCAGCACTCACGACGAGCACTGGCCCGGGGGGGGGGGGTAAAATAAACATGACCCTCGAGAGCGCGACTCCCAAGGGAAAAGGGCTAGGTGAGGCAAATGGTAAAACCAAGGTTGGGCCTTGCTGGAAAAGCTTTATTCAAAGCGAACTGTCAAGGGGGTCCCATAAATCACCCAACCGCGTTAGGGACGCAAAATCCGGGAACATAACACCGGTATGACGGAAACTAGGGCGGCAAGAGTGGAACAAAACACCAGGCATAAGGCCGAGCCTTCCACCCTTTACCAAGTATATAGATGCATTAATTAAATAAGATATATTATGATATCCCAACAAGTAAACATGTTCCAATCAAGGAACAACATCTCCATGTTCCAACAAGGAACAAACTTCATCTTCACCTGCAACTAACAACGCTATAAGAGGGGCTGAGCAAAGCGGTAACATAGCCAAACAATGGTTTGCTAGGACAAGGTGGGTTAGAGGCTTGTTTAACAATATGGGAGGCATGATAAGCAAGTGGTAGGTATCGCAGCATAGGCATAGCAAAAGAGCGAGCAACTAGCAAGCAAAGATAGAAGTGATTTCGAGGGTATGGTCATCTTACCTGAGATCCCGCAAGGAAGAAGAACGAGTCCATGAAGAAGACAAAAGGACGTAGACGAACGGATGCTCACAACTCCGGAACGAAACCGAAGCTAACGAGAGAAGCAACCCGGAAAGAAACAAACAACATAGTAAACAACCACCACATAAACATGGCATGATATGCGAGATGTGGTATGCAATGCATATGCATGCTTCGGAAGGAAAAAGATGAACCAGGCATAATCTTGGAAAACCAAGTATGCCACTGGAAAGATGAGGTGATTTCGGTTGAAATCGATATAAAGATCACCGGAATCGGATGCACGGTTTGCAAATGACAAGCAAAACAAGAATGACAAGATTCTGCCATTAACAGCATGATGCTACTTAGCAAGCAACAAGAAATTAAGCTACTGCACCCAAACATATCAACAAAGCATATGACAGTGATCTAATCAAGATGCTTGACAAAAGATGAACACTGAGCTATGGCTAAATCACTCCATAACAGGTTCAAACAAGCATGGCAAAAGTGCAAAAGATAACAGGTTCACAGACTTGGTGAAAATAACAACATGCCAGAAATTAGCATCAGGATGGCATGTTTAGAGCAAGGAAAAAACAAGCTACAGGAACAGGACATAGCAAAGTATGGCCAGTAATGAATCTACTCAAAGCATAGAACAAAAGTTTCTTACTGACCATGAGCCAAAAAGGACCAGAAAATATAATAACACCCATGTCAATTAAGCAAGTTTCGTTACAGTTTTCAGACTTAGCAGAAAACTGGACATGTCAAAAACAGATAACAAGTAGGCATGTTTACGAGCTCGATGCACTCACTACAGAGTATTGCATGATAAAATAAGCATACATACATCAATAAGACATGGCATAGAAGCTATACATGGCAAGAACAACATCATAGCATGCAATGATCAACTACAACAAGCTTGGCAAAATCGAATAACATGTAAACAATCTGCCAGAAACATTTTATAGCAAAAGTAGAGCTCGATTGACTCAAGCTATAGCACTCCATAATTACAAACAAAGGCATGGATGGATAGAGCAAATCCATATGCTCAAAACACCCTTATTGATCATGCTCAAAAGAGGCATAGATCTCTCTGAAACAACATGAACACATGGCATAAAAATAACAGCAGGACATGACTTGGTGAAATTACTAAGTCTCTGAAATCAGCAATAATATGATCCCTAGTTTGCATGCTTGTGCTAGTCACCACAAAGATCACAAAAATACATGGCATACACCCCTGTAAATATGACATGGCATATTACAAAACACATGTAGGGCTCAAGCTCATAGGATGCACACATCAACCATGGCAAAAATGACGAGTGCATCTACTAAAACAGTTCTGAAACTAACATCACATAGCCCTCTTCTAACAGCATTTCGGGCATCAAGATGAGCTCAAATGAAAATGATGCAATGATATGAAATGATGTACTCATCGAGACGAACAATCAAATATGCTACATGCCCAAAACGGAGCAATATGCAAAGAGATATGACATGATGAAGTTGAACACATATTATGCAATCCTGGGGACTTGGCAGATTTTTTACCTCCGCGAAAGTCAACGCGGGACGGAGGGATCCGGGGCGGAGCGGATCAGGATGGCGGAGGCGCGTTTGGATGGACGAACTGGTGGATCTGATCCCGATCCACGGACCTCGCCGGAGTTGTGGCCGGGGAGGAGGGAGACGACGCTCGTTGAGGTCGGGGTCGCCGGAGAGGGGCCAGAGGAGGACGCAGGTGGCCGGATCCGGCGAGGGGAGGCCGGATCCGTGGCACGCGCGACGGCTAGCGGCGGCGCAGCGGCGATCAGCCGGCGAGGCGCGTTGGAGGAGCGGGCGAGGCGCGTGGGGCGGCGGCGACCATGGTGCGAGGTGGCGGCGGGGGAGAGTGGGCACGGCGGCGGCGCTCGCTGGACGCAGCGGGCGTCGGGCGTGAGGGGCGGCGGCCGTGGGCGGCACCAGCGAAGGCGGCGGCCGGCGCCAGGCGATGCGGCGGCGGGGCGGAGAGCGGCGGCCGACGGCGGCAACGATGGCCGGCTGCGGGCACGGGGCGCGGGCCTACGGCGGCGGCGGATCGGGCCCGTGCGGGCGCCGGATGGGCTTGGCGGGCCCGCGGCGAAGTGGGGCGCGGCGGAGGCGAATCGGGCGATGACACGTGGCGGTGGCGCCGGAAAGTTGGACACGTCCGTCGGTGGCGGTTTTGTCCGGCGGCGCGAGGTGGAAGGAGGTTAGGGTTTCATCTGCGATTTCGGGAGGGGATCACATATTTATAGGTAGAAGGAGCTAGGAAGCTCCAAATGAGGTGTGGTTTTCAGCCACGCGATCGTGATCGAACGACCGATAACATGGAGATGACTTAGATGGGTTTTGGGCCACTTTGAAGGGGTTGTTGGGATGCAACACACCAGAGGCCTTCACGGTTACCCGGTTAACCGTTGGAGTATCAAACGACTTCCGAATGACCCGAAACTTGACAGGCGGTCTACCGGTGCTATACCAAGGCCGCTTGGCAAACCTCGGTCCACTCCGAGAAAGTTTAATACCCGCTCACGGAAAAAGGTAAAAGGGAACACCGGGGAACATAGGAGCGCCGGATTGCAAAACGGACAACGGGAAAAAAGCTCGGATGCATGAAACAAACACGTATGCGAATGCGATGCACATGATGACATGATATGAAATGCAGATGATGACATGGCCAAGTGCAACACGCAAGCACATGACATGGCAACGACGGCGAATAACTGGCGGACACCTGACGCATCGAATCCAGGGCGTTACAACACTCCACCACTACGAGAGGATCTCGTCCCGAGATCTAGGATGACACTGTAGGGAAAACGGAAGAGAAAGAGAAGAGGTAAAACTAAGTTGCTTCTTTGACAAAAGAGTGAAACCAAAGAACCTTGACAGGTTGCAAAGCTTGAAGAAAAGACACGACGGAGGTGAACAAAATTTAAAACACTCCGTTAGATAAGAGGAATATGGGATACGATGAGAACCAAGAGGTTTAGTGATAAGATAGATATTGAAACCACTCTGGTTAAAACAAGATAGAGAAGGAATAAGAATGACATGATTTGGGCAGCACTCCGACTGAAAATGGAAGGAACTGAACATGAACTTGAGAAGATGGGAAGATACTTGAAGAAATCAACAACACACTGCCTCGAAAACAAATATAAGAATGACACCAGGAGTAAGAATGATTCCAAACAGCACTCCGGTTGAGAAGAGAGGATAAACTTGATAAGATGATAGAACTTGAATGAAGGACACGACACTCCGGTTGACTGGATAAGCAAAAGCAAAGAACATCATCCTCACCATTCGCGAAGAAGAGTGAAGGGAGCAACATCACAATGCCTCCGGAAGAAGAAATAGAAGATTGATCATTGGAATAAAGGAATGGAGAAGAAAATGCCAATTTCTACCACAAATGAGCTTGGAAAGCACCCTTGCAAGAAGGTTATAACGGAGTTGTTGGAAAACCCACAATGAAAAGAATAACCTTGTAGTGGACTTATGGAAACAACTCAAAATTATGAGGTGAGCTTCTGCCACTAACCGGGAGCAAAAGATTGCATTGATATAAACAAGGAGACGAGAAACTATTTCACCGGGAGGATAAAAGAAAAACTTGGGTCATTTATAAGCACCATAAAAAAGCAACAATCCTTAGGGAAAGCTTTAGGTGAAATATAACCCAAGATAACTCCAATGAAGAGATTTGGTGGATTTAAAATATCTCATTCTTGACAACATGTGAATCATGAAGCATGAATGAAACTGTCAAAATGACATAACACCACCTCAAAAGATAAGGTAGAAATAATTGCATTTCGGAATGCAAGATGAAAGAATGCTTGAACTCCTCAAAACAAGACATGTGTTGAACATCATGTTTATTTGAGAGTATAGCTTGGCGGATCTTAACTCCGCGAGAAATCTTGAAGAACAATTGAAGAATTAAAAGAATCCTTGACGAACCACCATGCAGAGCCTCCATGAAGAACTCCGGTAAACAAAAGGATGATAGAAAGGAAGAGAAGTTGAAAACACAAGGTGAAGCTTTGAGATGATTTAGATGGAGCTTCGTGATGATGAGAGTTTGGAACTCCGGGAAAATAAAAGATGAAACAATTGAAATCAAGAATTTTGATGAATCTCCGGAATAAAGAATTAATCACTTGGATGAAACAAGAACAAGAATTGTGTTATGTGTATCCTTCACCAATTTAAATTGATGACAAGCAATGGACTTGGCATACCACTTATTCTCGTAGAAAGAATCAAGAGAGATATAGCACAAACTTGAGAAGGTCTTCAACGAACCACCGGTAGGATTAGAAAGAACGAATGAATCTATATGATAACAAAGGAAGAGAACTCTTGAACGAACCACCGTAAGAATTGAAAATGAACGAAGAAAGATAAGGAAACACCGGGAAGAATTAGCAAATGAACGAAGATGCTTGCTAGGATTTAGATACATAAGAACGGAGAGATCATGAACTGATTAGAGAATATTCAAAGATGCACCGGTAAGATTTGGAGAACGAGAGCTGAAAGCTGAGAATGAATAATTATGACATGATGGCCTTTGGAGGAAAGAAACGGAAACAACTCATGAAATGCTCCGGATGGGTGAAAAGAATTCTCACGTTTGAAAACAATTAAGAGAGGATGGCAACAAGCTAGAACCATGAATCTTGAAGAGGATGGAGCAAGATTTAAGAGAAACTCTTCTTCGGTCTTCAAATGTTGAGAATGACGATGAGAAACACCGCCATGAATTGTTGAGATACTCCGGGATGAAAATTAGACAGGTTGAACCAACGATGAAAAGAGTTTGAAAGATTTTGGAGAAATACATATGACTGATGATAATTCATACTTACATCAAACTTTGAAAAGAATTTTAGAAGCTCCGGGAAAATTAGAAGAGTCAGGTAAGATCCTGGAAAAAGACCAGTGGGTTAGGGCCCACTCAAAAGAAAACACCGTTGAACGATTGCTTGAAAAGAGAGATTGCACCGGTTGAATTAAATGACTTGAATGAGATAGCATCCTCAAAAGAAATTGAGTGAATTGAGAATGGAAAACTTGTATCTTCTGAGATATCTTCATCACTCCGGAACAATTGAATAGCGAGAAGTGGATGATTAAGGGGTGCACCGGTACGAGAAAACATTTGAAACGAGGAAAAAAAATATGATCGACACCAAAAGCTTGAATTGAATCCACCGGAGAAGAAAAGAATGAAGAATGATAAACTTGAAACTCCTGACCATCTTCATGATAATCACCGGATAAGAACATTGAAGGAAAGAATGAAGAAATTTCACTCAATAAAATGGATACTTGGTTAAGAAATCTGAGTCCTTGAAGAAAAGGGGTGGGAGGGCGGGAAAACAAAGACAACTTGGAACAGATGAAGCAAACACCGTTGAGAAGAACTGATAATTGATCTTGCGAATGTTGAAGTGATCGGATCCACTTGAAGAGGGACACACCGGTTGAAAAGGATTGACATGACACTCTCAGTTATCATGAAGGATTGATATTCACATCAGAGTATGAGAACACCGTTTAGGAAAAGGTATGGAATCAATATTTGACTTCGAAGCAACTCGAATACCACAAAACAAAACAAAAACAAAGGATTTGGCTTGCAGAATAAGCCGGAACAAATACATATGATAGAGATTTACCCAATCCCATATCATGCATCTGTCGGAAAGATATTCTAGGAGCTACTTGAATTCCCACCTATAAACTCCCGAAACTTTCTGGTTATGCAATCAGGTGTTGGGGATACAGGGGACACAAAATATATCACCCAAACTAACAATACCTAGATCCAGCTGTATCCATCCTTCAACACATAACCAAGAAACCTTCGGAAATCGTTTACCTCAACCTTCGAAAAGCATCCGTTATACAAGTTATGGCAATACTCCCGCACTCGCCTCAGTACTGGGCTATCAGGGTTATCTCACCAACAACTGTACAAAAGAGATTTTCGATGTCGGCGTACTAAACTCAGGTATTCCAGAACTGTAACGATAAAATTATGACGACAACACCTCAGAGCTCAACTCCCCGGGACACTTCCACTAAACCCCTGCTGACAGGAGGCACCAAGACAATGTTGTCATCATAAAACCATCGGAACGATTCTAAGATACCCGCGTGATCCTAAATTTTTTTTTAGTGAAATTTGAGAAGAGAAGAGTCAAAACTCTACGTCAGGATGCCTTACCAGAGCGATGAGGAGACTGGGAAATAAAAAGAATTCCTAAACTCTCCGATACATAATTCCTAAATGACTCAAAACATTTTTCTAGACACAACTCGGCCGCTAAAAAACGATCAAACAGTGGGGGCTCCTAAGGTCGGGGAAGGCTCTGATACCAACTTGTAACGCCCTCGATGCGGCTATATCTCCCACGTGTCGAAGCACGACTTAGAGGCATAACCGCATTGAAAGCAATGTCGCAAGTGAGGTAATCTTCACACAACCCATGTAATACATAAGGGAAAGAGATACATAGTTGGCTTACAATCGCCACTTCACACAATACATGAGTAAAGCATTACATCATACAGATACAATCAAGGTCTGACTACGGAACCAAAATAAAAGAAGACTACCCCAAATGCTACACAGATCCCCGATCGTCCCGACTGGGCTCCACTACTGATCAACTGAAACGAAACAACACAACGAACAAGATCTTCATCGAGCTCCTCCTTGAGCTCGGGTGCGTCACCTGCACGGTTTCATCGGCACCTGCAAACTGGTTTTGGAAGTATCTGTGAGTCACGGGGACTCAGCAATCTCACACCCGCGAGATCAAGACTATTTAAGCTTATAGGTAGGGTAAAAGGTATGAGGTGGAGCTGCAGCAAGCGACTAGCATATATGGTGGCTAACAACGCAAAAGAGAGCGAGAAGAGAAGCAAGGCACGGTCGAACAACTATGATCAAGAAGTGATCCTGAAACTACTTACGTCAAGCATAACTCCAACACCGTGTTCACCCCCCGGACTCTGCCGAGAAGAGACCATCACGGTTACACACGCGGTTGATGTATTTTAATTAAGATCAACTTCGGGTTTTCTATAACCGGACATTAACAAATTCCCATCTGCCACATAACCACGGGCACGGCTTTCGAAAGTTCAAACCCTGCAGGGGTGTCCCAACTTAGCCCATGATAAGCTCTCGCGATCAACGAAGGATATTCCTTCTCCCCGGGAAGACCCGATCAGTCTCAGAATCCCGGCTACAAGACATTTCGACAGTAATAAAACAAAACCAGCAAAGCCGCCCGGATGTGCCGACAAATCCTGATAGGAGCTGCACATATCTCGGTCTCAGGGCACACCGGATTGTCCAAACTTCCGGTAGGCGAACCCAGAGTTGCCCCTGGTGGCCACCGGCGGCTGACGGTTTGGACCAGCACTCACGACGAGCCCTGGCCCCGGGGGGGGGGGGGGGGTAAAATAAAGATGACCCTCAAGAGCGCGACTCCCAAGGGAAAAGGGCTAGGTGAGGCAAATGGTAAAACCAAGGTTGGGCCTTGCTGGAAAAGCTTTATTCAAAGCGAACTGTCAAGGGGGTCCCATAAATCACCCAACCGCGTTAGGGACGCAAAATCCGGGAACATAACACCGGTATGACGGAAACTAGGGCAGCAAAAGTGGAACAAAACACCAGGCATAAGGCCGAGCCTTCCACCCTTTACCAAGTATATAGATGCATTAATTAAATAAGATATATTATGATATCCCAACAAGTAAACATGTTCCAATCAAGGAACAACATCTCCATGTTCCAACAAGGAACAAACTTCATCTTCACCTGCAACTAACAACGCTATAAGAGGGGCTGAGCAAAGCGGTAACATAGCCAAACAACGGTTTGCTAGGACAAGGTGGGTTAGAGGCTTGTTTAACAATATGGGAGGCATGATAAGCAAGTGGTAGGTATCGCAGCATAGGCATAGCAAAAGAGCGAGCAACTAGCAAGCAAAGATAGAAGTGATTTCGAGGGTATGGTCATCTTGCCTGAGATCCCGCAAGGAAGAAGAACGAGTCCATGAAGAAGACAAACGGACGTAGACGAACGGATGCTCACAACTCCGGAACGAAACCGAAGCTAACGAGAGAAGCAACCCGGAAAGAAACAAACAACATAGTAAACAACCACCACATAAACATGGCATGATATGCGAGATGTGGTATGCAATGCATATGCATGCTTCGGAAGGAAAAAGATGAACCAGGCATAATCTTGGAAAACCAAGTATGCCACTGGAAAGATGAGGTGATTTCGGTTGAAATCGATATAAAGATCACCGGAATCGGATGCACGGTTTGCAAATGACAAGCAAAACAAGAATGACAAGATTCTGCCATTAACAACATGATGTTACTTAGCAAGCAACAAGAAATTAAGCTACTGCACCCAAACATATCAACAAAGCATATGACAGTGATCTAATCAAGATGCTTGACAAAAGATGAACACTGAGCTACGGCTAAATCACTCCATAACAGGTTCAAACAAGCATGGCAAAAGTGCAAAAGATAACAGGTTCACAGACTTGGTGAAAATAACAACATGCCAGAAATTAGCATCAGGATGGCATGTTTAGAGCAAGGAAAAAACAAGCTACAGGAACAGGACATAGAAAAGTATGGCAAGGAATGAATCTACTCAAAGCATAAAACAAAAGTTTCTCACTGACCATGAGCCAAAAAGGACCAGAAAATATAATAACACCCATGTCAATTAAGCAAGTTTCGTTACAGTTTTCAGACTTGGCAGAAAACTGGACATGTCAAAAACAGATAACAAGTAGGCATGTTTACGAGCTCGATGCACTCACTACAGAGTATTGCTTGATAAACTAAGCATACATCCATCAAGAAGACATGGCATAGAAGCTATAAATGGCGAGAACAACATCATAGCATGCAATGATCAACTACAACAAGCTTGGCAAAATCGAATAACATGTAAACAATCTGCCAGAAACATTTTATAGCAAAAGTAGAGCTCGATTGACTCAAGCTATAGCACTCCATAATTACAAACAAAGGCATGGATGGATAGAGCAAATCCGTATGCTCAAAACACCCTTATTGATCATGCTCAAAAGAGGCATTGATCTCTCTGAAACAACATGAACACATGGCATAAAAATAACAACAGGACATGACTTGGTGAAATTACTAAGTCTCTGAAATCAGCAATAATATGATCCCTAGTTTGCATGCTTGTGCTAGTCACCACAAAGATCACAAAAATACATGGCATACACCCCTGTAAATATGGCATGGCATATTACAAAACACATGTAGGGCTCAAGCTCATAGGATGCACACATCAACCATGGCAAAAATGACGAGTGCATCTACTAAAACAGTTCTGAAACTAACATCACATAGCCCTCTTCTAACAGCATTTCGGGCATCAAGATAAGCTCAAATGAAAATGATGCAATGATATGAAATGATGTACTCATCAAGACGAACAATCAAATATGCTACATGCCCAAAACGGAGCAATATGCAAAGAGATATGACATGATGAAGTTGCACACATATTATGCAATCCTGGGGACTTGGCAGATTTTTTACCTCCGTGAAAGTCAACGCGGGACGGAGGGATCCGGGACGGAGCGGATCAGGATGGCGGAGGCGCGTTTGGATGGACGAACTGGTGGATTTGATCCCGATCCACGGACCTCGCCGGAGTTGTGGCCGGGGAGGAGGGAGACGGCGCTCGTTGAGGTCGGGGTCGCCGGAGACGGGCCAGAGGAGGACGCAGGTGGCCGGATCCGGCGAGGGGAGGCCGGATCCGTGGCACGCGCGACGGCTAGCGGCGGCGCAGCGGCGATCAGCCGGCGAGACGCGTTGGAGGAGCGGGCGAGGCGTGTGGGGCGGTGGCGACCATGGTGCGAGGTGGCAGCGGGGGAGAGTGGGCACGACGGCGGCGCTCGCTGGACGCAGCGGGCGTCGGGCGTGAGGGGCGGCGGCCGTGGGCGGCACCGGCGAAGGCGGCGGCCGGCGCCAGGCGATGCGGCGGCGGGGCGGAGAGCGGCGGCCGACGGCGGCAACAATGGCCGGCTGCGGGCACGGGGCGCGGGCCTGCGGCGGCGGCGGATCGGGCCCGTGCGGGCGCCGGATGGGCTTGGCGGGCCCGCGGCGAAGTGGGGCGCGGCGGAGGCGAATCGGGCGACGACACGTGGCGGCGGCGCCGGAAAGTTGGACACGTCCGTCGGTGGCGGTTTTGTCCGGCGGCGCGAGGTGGAAGGAGGTTAGGGTTTCATCTGCGATTTCGGGAGGGGATCACATATTTATAGGTAGAAGGAGCTAGGAAGCTCCAAATGAGGTGCGGTTTTCGGCCACGCGATCGTGATCGAACGACCGATAACATGGAGATGACTTAGATGGGTTTTGGGCCACTTTGAAGGGGTTGTTGGGCTGCAACACACCAGAGGCCTTCACGGTTACCCGGTTAACCGTTGGAGTATCAAACGACTTCCGAATGACCCGAAACTTGACAGGCGGTCTACCGGTTCTATACCAAGGCCGCTTGGCAAACCTCGGTCCATTCCGAGAAAGTTTAATACCCGCTCACGGAAAAAGGTAAAAGGGAACGCCGGGGAACATAGGAGCGCCGGATTGCAAAACGGACAACGGGAAAAAAGCTCGGATGCATGAAACAAACACGTATGCGAATGCGATGCACATGATGACATGATATGAAATGCAGATGATGACATGGCCAAGTGCAACACGCAAGCACATGACATGGCAACGACGGCGAATAACTGGCGGACACCTGGCGCATCGAATCCAGGGCTTTACAACACTCCACCACTACGAGAGGATCTCGTCCCGAGATCTAGGATGACACTGGAGGGAAAACGGAAGAGAAAGAGAAGAGGTAAAACTAAGTTGCTTCTTTGACAACGGCGAATAACTGGCGGACACCTGGTGCATCGAATCCGGGGCGTTACACGCTCCAACCAGATGTACAACTGAGACAGCAGTTGGAACTGGTCTACCAAATCATTGTCTTCACCAAACTTACTGGTTCTATTTCCTCAACTCTTTCATTTCCTCAGTAGTGTGCTGTTTGTTTATCATATCTGTGTTATCCTGTGTTTACGCTTTCTGTACTCTGTGTTTGTCTTCATTTCATCATGATGACTATGCTTGAATTCTATTATGTTTTCATCTGAGTACTTATTCCGCTGCTAGTAGTTCTTCGCTAAGGAATTTCCTCACTAGCAAATTCCTCAGTGAAGAATTTCATAAAAATCTCCTATTCACCCCCCTCTAGTCGATATAACGCACTTTCACTTTTATAATGGACTAACCGATTCTTCCAGAGACCACCTGGACAGTTGTGTTGGTTGTGTTTTCAGGGAAAGAACATTTGATCAAGCTGAATTGCTATTGAATAATATGTTGACTAATGAAAATAATTGGACACTTCCTGAACCAACTCCTAAGCCAACTCCAAAGAAAAGGGGTATTCTATTTCTCAGTCCTGAAGATATGCAAGAGGCAAAGAAATCTATGAAAGAAAAAGGTATTAAAGCTGAAGATGTTAAGAATTTACCTCCTATTGAAGAAATACATGGTCTTAATTTGCCGCCTGTTGAAAAAATACATGGTCTTGATAACCCTACACATGTAGTAAAGGTAAATTCTCTCTGTAGATTTGATGAAGGTGATATTCCTCGTTATAAGTCTGCTAGCCAATGCTTAGATGAGTTTGATGATTTTATTGTTGAACAAGAAAACTTCAACGCTTATGTTGGTAGACAATTGAAACGAAATGCTTATATGATTGAACACTTGGGTGATTATATGTCTAGAGTTAAAGGTGAACTTAAACTCATTAGTAAACATGCTTCTATGGTTACCACTCAAGTAGAACAAGTGCTTAAGGCTCAAAATGATTTGCTCAGTGAATTAAATAATAATAAGAATGATAATGTTGTTAGAGTTATGACTAGAGTGGGTAAAATGACTCAGGAACCTTTGTATCTTGAGGGCCACCCTGAGAGAATTGAGAAAGATTCTTAGAGAACTAATGTTGATGCATCTAGTGCCTTTAAAAAGAAGAAAAAGAAAAATGATAGGACTTTGCATGCTTCTAGTGAACCTGTTGTTGACACACCTGAGAATCCCAGTGATATTTCTATCTCTGATGCTGAAACACAATCTAGTAATGAACATGAACCTAGTGATAATGTTAATGATGATGTTCATGTTGATGCTCAACCTAGCAATAGTAATGATGTAGAGATTGAACCTGCTGTTGATCTTGATAACCCACAATCAAAGAATCAACGTTATGATAAGAGAGACTTCGTTGCTAGGAAG
Source organism: Aegilops umbellulata (assembly GCA_032464435.1). Lineage (NCBI taxonomy): Eukaryota > Viridiplantae > Streptophyta > Magnoliopsida > Poales > Poaceae > Aegilops > Aegilops umbellulata. Next base: position 376,442,070 of record CP136057.1, read on the forward strand.
CACTGTAAAGAAAGGGAACCATGGGTTCAGAAACCCATGCCTTTTCCTCCTAAACCATCCAAGAAAAGGGATGATGAGGATTTTGAGCGCTTTGCTGAAATGATTAGACCTATCTTCTTGTGTATGCGTTTTACTGATATGCTTAAAATGAATCCTTATGCTAAGTATATGAAAGAAATTGTTACAAATAAAAGAAAGATACCGGAAGCTGAGATTTCCACCATGCTTGCTAATTATACTTTTAAGGGTGGAATACCTAAGAAACTTGGAGATCCAGGAGTACCAACTATACCATGCTCCATTAAAAGAAACTATGTTAAAACTGCTTTATATGATCTTGGAGCCGGTGTTAGTGTTATGCCTCACTCTTTATATCATAGACTTGATTTGAATAAGTTGACACCTACTGAAATATCTTTGCAAATGGCCGATAAATCAACCGCTATACCTGTTGGTATTTGTGAGGATGTTCCTGTTGTGGTTGCAAACGTTACTATTTTAACGGACTTTGTTATTCTTGATATTCCCGAGGACGATAGTATGTTGATTATCCTTGGTAGACCCTTTTTGAATACTGCAGGGGCTGTTATTGATTGCAACAAAGGCAATGCCACTTTTCATGTTAATGGTAATGAGCATATGATACACTTTCCGAGGAAACAACCTCAAGTCGATAGTATCAATTCTATTGGAAAAATTTCAACTTTTACTATTGGAGGTTTTGAATTTCCTCTTCCTAGTGTCAAGAAGAGATATGATATTCTTATTGTTGGGGACGTGCATATCCCCACTGAGGTAACCTAGTGCTATTCGAAATTTCTCCGATTTCATGCGATTCGGAATGAGTTTGTTAACAAGACTTGATCAACCTTGTTAGTGGATTCCTTTTGATGAGCATGAGATGGATGAAGTTAGAAAGCACAACTCTCTGTACCCTCCTTTTACTTTCTGCTATTTAGATTAAATAAAGCAAAACTAGTATTTTCTATCAGTTTTCTGAAATATCCGTGCAATAAAAAATACCCCAAAATAAAAGTTCTCCAAATGTCCCAAAAATGAAATATGTTTTTTTCTAGAATATTTGAGAATATCTGGCACTGAGAACACATCAGGGGGAGCAAGCACCTGGCCATGAGGGTCCAGGGCACGCCCACCCCCCTAGGCGCGCCCCCTGCCTCGTGGGCCCCTGGTGGCCCTCTCCACTTATTCTAGCCACCACACACTCCTTCCTCCCAAAAAAATCACCAGCCAGCTCAAGCACGAGTTCTAGCTCATCTTGCAATGATTTTCGATCTCCTTGCTCAAAGCCTTACTCACAAAACTGCTTTGGGCGATTGTTCTTCGGTATGTGACTCCTCCAATGGTCCAATTAGTTTTTGTTCTAGTGCTTTATTCATTGCAAATTTTTGCTGCTTAGGTGACCCTGTTCTTGAGCTTGCATGTCAAATTTATATGGTCCCAAGTAGTTATAATGCATGACATAGTCTCTAGGCACTTGTGGGAGTAGTTGCTATCAATTTTTTTGAGTTTGGTTCACTTTTATTTTAAGTTACTAAAATTTTCAGAAATTTTTCAGAGGAAGAAATATGTTTAGGAAATTGTACCAAGGTGGTTCTTCAAGGAGACAAGGACCCAGGCCCGCAATACGTGAGTCAGACCATGAACCACCAAGAGAAGCTCAAGTGTGGCCTTGTGATTGGCCGTCAGAAGATTTCATGGTCCGAGCAGGAATTAAAGAGGAATTTGATGCATATGTGCGTAATGCTGAACTCGAGGGCTTCATGCTAGATAAGTGCCCTTAGTATTATCACGTAATCGATTCCTTTGTGAGAAGGTTCAAATTTTCATCTTCACACAATTCTCACACCGTCCTATTTGATATCTATGGTAAATCTTATACTATGGACTTAGGCCCTGCTCGGATCTGCTCCACTCCGCAACTCCACCCCCGGAGCTGCCGAAGCGGCGCCGAATGCCACAGCTCCGCAGAGTCAGAGGAGTGGAGCGGAGCCGGCCGTAGTGCAAACTGGCGGAGTGGCAAAAACTGAGCTCCGCGTGCGACTCCCGCAACTAATAGGTTGGCTGATAAAATAATTACTCTCTCGTGGATAGCTAACCCCTCTCGTGACCATATGGAGTGGAGTCAATAGCCAAACATGAAATCTACTCCTGCTTTTGCACGTGGAGCCAACAGTATAGGAGCAGGGAGCGGAGTAAAGAATTTAAGGGAGTGGAGGGGATCCAAATAGGCTCTTAGAGGATTTTAATACTGCCTGTAAACTTCCGCAACGGGGTAGTGCGAGTGAACCTTGCAAATCTGAGTTTAAGTATTTTCTTGCTAGTATCACCGTGGGGGAATCTAGGGAAATAACACAAGCTACCATAGGGAGCATTCATTTTCCTGCTATACATTATTTTGCTCTCTTTATAGGTAGATGCATAAACGGTAAGGATGAGGCATGTCACATGTGTGTTCCTGACCTTAGTGTTCTCAAGAGTGCTATCTTAGGAGATAAACAATATAACGTGGGGGCCATTGTTGCAAGAAGGTTGCATAATAATGGTTTAAGTGGAGACTTGTTTGATGGGATCTATGCAACCCGCGTGGCTAATTTTCTTGAGATACCCATACATGAAAATGATATGGAATTGCCTCCCACTTATCTAGATTATAATGCTATGGTTCGCCATCAGTTTATTGAGAGGAATGAACAACCTCTCCAGTACCGACTAATGTTTGACAGGCGCCGCACTATCCATGTTGCTCTCCCTGCTCCTACTTTCTTTGACTTTCAGGAAAAAGGGAGATATATTATAACCAAGGAGGAGGCGAATGAGTATAAGAGGAGGACGGAGGCGGCTCGCCTCCAAGCTGCAGCTCATGAGGCAATAGCTGCTGCATCTCAGTATGACCCCAACTACAACTTTGATCCATGGGCATAGACCAACTTAGGCCAAAAGCCTAAGCTTGGGGGAGTACGTATTTCTCACCGACATTACATTCATGTTCGCACACTCATGCTAGTTGTCGGTGCTCATACTTTTTCATTGTAATTTCCATGCTAGTTTGTTTTCTTTTTCTCGCTTTCTTCTTGTGTGTTTGAAAAACCTCAAGAAAAACAAAAAAATAGTTGTAGCTTTTAGTTAGTTTGGTTTCATGCCTGTAGTAGTAATAGTTAAAAGAAAACTCAAAAAGATTTCTCGTTCTTCTTTTGCTTGTTGGGAGCTTTCTCGTGTAAATAGTCTTATTTTATTTCTTTTCTTTGGGGGTCGAGAGGACAAGACTATAATGAGAATGTTGAAGTGGCTCTTATATGCATTATTGTTGATTTAACCAAGAGCCCATATTACCTTGTCTTCTCCTTTGTATTAAATGCTTGCAGATTCCAGCTTAGTCCAATGCACGTGCACTGTTATTTTTATACACACCATTCGGTTGTGCAAGTGAAAGGCAATAATGATGATATATGATGGACTGATTGAGATGAGAGAAGATGGTATGAACTCGACCTCTCTTGTTTTTGTAAATATGATTAGTTCATCGTTCTTGATTCAGCCTATTATGAATGAAACATGTTTGCAATGACAATTAGAGATTATAGTTGCTTACACCATGCTTAATTAGCTAGGAGTATATAATGGTTTACCTTGCGTGCCAACATGCTATTAAAATGGTTGTGATGTGGTATGATAGGGTGGTATCCTCCTTTGAATGATTCGAGTGACTTGACTTGGCACATGTTCACGCATGTAGTTGAAACAAAATCAACATAGCTTCCATGATATTTATGTTCATGGTGGATTATATCCTACTCATGCTTGCACTCAATGTTTATTAATTTGAATGCATGTTCATGACTGTCGTCGCTCTCTAGTTGGTCGCTTCCCAGTCTTTTTCTAGCCTTCACTTGTACTAAGCGGGAATACTGCATGTGCATCCACTTCCATAAACCCCAAAGTTATTCCATATGAGTCCACCATACCTTCATATATGCGGTATCTACCTGCCGTTCCAAGTAAATTTGTATGTGCCAAACTCTAAACCTTCAAATGAAATTCTGTTTTGTATGCTCGAATAGCTCATGTATCAACTAGGGCTGTCTGTATCTTCCATGCTAAGCGGGTTATGCTCAAGAGGAGTGGACTCTGCTCCTCACTCACGAGAAAATGGCTAGTCACCGGGATGCCCAGTCCCATGCTCTAAGCAAATCAAATCAAAATAATTGCAAACAAAACTCCCCCAGGGTTGTTGCTAGTTGGAGGCACTCGTTGTTTCGAGCAAGCCATGGATTGATGCTTGTTGGTGGTGGGGGAGTATAAACTTTACCATTCTGCTTGGGAACTGCCTATAATGTGTGTAGCATGGAAGATATCGAGATCTCTGGGTTGTTATGTTGACAATGAAAGTATGCCGCTCAAAATATTATTTATCTCTATTTCAAAACCGAGCTCTGGCACCTCTACAAATCCCTGCTTCCTTGCGAAGGGCCTATCTATTTACTTTTATGTTGAGTCATCACCCTCTTATTAAAAAGCACCAACTAGAGAGCACCGTTGTCATTTGCACGCATTACTATTAGTTTCTATTGGATATGACTATGACTGGATCTCTTTTACCATGAACTACAATGTTTAGCCAGTCTTTGATCTTTAGAGGTGCTCTGCATTTATGTTTTGCGGTCTCAGAAAGGGCTAGAGAGATACCATCTTGTTATATCATATTATGATTGTTTTGAGAAAGTGTTGTCATCCGAGATTTATTATTATTACTCGCTAGTTGATTATGCCATTGATATGAGTAAATATGACACCTAAATGTTCTTGCGAATATGGTTAGTTCATAATCTTTGCTGAAAACTTGAATGTTGGCTTTACATATTTACAACAACAAGAGCAAACAGAGTTTGTAAAAGTTTTTCTTTCTCACTTTCAGTTTGTCAACTGAATTGCTTGAGGACAAGCAAAGGTTTAAGCTTGGGGGAGTTGATACGTCTCCATCGTATCTACTTTTCCAAACACTTTTGCCCTTGTTTTGGACTCTAACTTGCATGATTTGAATGGAACTAACCCGGACTGATGTTGTTTTCAGCAGAATTGTCATGGTGTTATTTTTGTGCAGAAATAAAATTTCTCGGAATGACCTGAAACTTCATGGAGAATATTTTTGGAATTAATAAAAAATACTGGTGAAAGAATCAAGGCCAGGGGGCCCACACCCTGTCCACGAGGGTGGGAGGCGCGCCTACCCCCCTGGGCACGCCCCCTGCCTCGTGGGCCCCTTGGTGCTCCTCTGACCTAAACTCCAACTCTATATATTCACGTTCGGGGAGAAAAAAATCAAAGAGAAGGATTCATCGTGTTTTACAATACGGAGCCGCCGCCAAGCCCTAATCTCTCTCGGGAGGGCTGATCTGGAGTCCGTTCGAGGCTCCGGAGAGGGGAATCCATCGCCATCGTCATCATCAACCTTCCTCCATCACCAAATTCATGATGCTCACCGCCGTGCGTGAGTAATTCCATCATAGGCTTGCTGGACGATGATGGGTTGGATGAGATTTACCATGTAATCAAGTTAGTTTTGTTAGGGTTTGATCCCTAGTATCCACTATGTTCTGAGATTGATGTTACTATGACTTTCCTATGCTTAATGCTTGTCACTAGGGCCCGAGTGCCATGATTTCAGATCTGAACCTATTATGTTTTCATGAATATATGTGACTTCTTGATCCTATCTTGCAAGTCTATAGTCACCTATTATGTGTTATGATCCATTAACCCTGAAGTGAAATAATCGGGATACTTACCGGTGATGACCGTAGTTTGAGGAGTTCATGTATTCACTAAGTGTTAATGCTTTGGTCCGATACTCTATTAAAAGGAGGCCTTAATATCCCTTAGTTTCCATTAGGACCCCGCTGCCACGGGAGGGTAGGACAAAAGATTATTTCACTTCGGGGTTAACGGAATACATGTGATCCCTTAGTTGTCATGCAAGTTCTTTTCCATAAGCACGTATGACTATATTCGGAATACATGCCTATATTACATTGATGAATTGGAGCTAGTTTTGTGTCACCCTATGTTATAACTATTGCATGAGGAATCGCGTCCATCATAATTCTCCATCACCGATCCAGTGCCTACGAGCTTTTCACATGTTGCTCTTTGCTTAGTTACTTTTCCATTGCCATTGTTACAATTACTACAAAACTGCTACTGTTACTTTTGCTACCGCTACCGTTACTTCCATACTACTTTGCTACTAAATACTTTGCTGCAGATATTAAGTTATCCAGGTGTTGTTGAATTGACAACTCAGCTACTAATACTTGAGAGTATTCTTTGGCTCCCCTTGTGTCGAATCAATAAATTTGGGTTGAATACTCTTCCCTCGAAAACTGTTGCGATCCCCTATAAATGAACCTATTGATGTGCAACAGAAGGTAGACTACACTAGACAAGCCATAGTCAAGTAAGCAATGAAGTGAAAGCACGAAGACTATCAGCAGCTAGGTAGTATGGATCAGGATGGAAGATAGTATGAAGCCAAACAGTAAACAGTCTTCACACAGTGAAGCCAATCAGATCATGCAAGCAGGCAATGACTTCATGAAGACAAACTGTAAAGTAAAGAGATGAGAAGGATAGAACCAGTAGCTTGGAGAGGACACAGATTTGGTACACCAGTTCCAATTGCTGTGACAACTGTACGTCTGGTTAGGGAGGCTGAGATTCAACTCAGAAGACCGCGTCTTCACCTAATTCCCCTTGAGCTAAGAACACAGTACTTGCCCAATCACTTTGGTAAGTCTTCAAGGTAGACTTCCAAACCTTCACAGACTTCGTTCACTGGCAATCCACAAGGGCTCTTGGATGCTCAGAACGCGACGCCTAACTGGCTGGAGGATTCACACTCCTCAGGTGTAACAAGTCTTCAGATCACGCGGACAGAAAGACTTCAATGATGCCTAACACTCGTTGCCTCTAGGTGTTTTGGGCTTTGTCCTCGCTAGGATTCTCTCTTCTCAAATGCTTCGGAGGTGGGTTGCTCTCAAACGACAAAAGACATGCACTAACTCTGAGCAGCCACCAATTCATGGTGTAGGGGTGGGCTATTTATAGCCAGGAGGCAACCCGACCTGATTTGTCCAAAATGACCCTGGGTCACTAAGGAACTGACACGTGTCCAATGGTCAGATTTCAAACACACGCGACATCTTGACTTGGGCTACAAGTAAAGTTGACTCATCCAGCTCTGGATGAGATTTGCTCTTATTGTCTTTGGTCGAAGACATAGGATTTGGTTGAGCATCACATTAGTCACTCTGACTTACTCACTTGGACCCCACTTAATAGTACAGTGGTTCCTATGACTCAACAAAGAAGAAAAGGAAACTACGAGACAACTATGTCTTCGCACTCCATAGTTTTCACGCGACGTCTTCTCGTGTCATAGTCTTCAGTGTGAATATTTTCACAAACCACCATTGTCTTCTATGTCTTCACACATTTTTAGGGGTCCTCTCTGGTAGGTAAACCAAATCAATAAGGGACTACTACCTGTGTTATCCTGCAATTCTCACAAACACATTAGTCCCTCAACCAAGTTTTTCGTCAATACTCCAAAACCAACTACGGGTGGCACTAGATGCACTTACAATCTCCCCCTTTTTGTTGATTGATGACAAACTGGTTGAAGTTTTCAACGGGGATAAAAGTATGTGAAAGTTGAGAATTAAGGCATTGTCTTCATAAGTAGTAAAAGGCTCCCCCTGAAGATGTGCATATAGGTAGTTTGCTTTTGAATGCAAATGCACATGGCAGGTTTTACTTTGTGGAGATCCTCTTCAACTTTTGAAGACAATTCATCATGCATATAAAGAGATAACAAAGATAATGACATGCATAATGAAAAATGGACGTCTGCGGAATGGCTTCATGCGGGATTTATCATCGCATCACAAAGTGGCAGAAAAAGTAGCAGAAGACCATCGAGTTTAAGTGTTACAACTCAGACAACCAAATGTTTCAAAAGACGAGAGTTGTAAAGACTTAGCAAAAATAATGCAACCACCCATAAGGACCCGCTTGAAGACTATCCACTCATAAGCTTCTCCCCCTTTTGTCAGTAAGGACCAAAAAGGTTTGAAGACATAGAGTATCTACTCGTTCCCATCAGGAGTAGATGAAGGAGCAGGGTCGACGTTGGAGTTCGGTGTTGCAGACAGGCCTGGTGCAGTGTCGAGATGCGGTGAAGCCATGGTTTGTGAAGTGGCATCGTCTTCTTCATCGACGACTCTCGCAACAACAGTTGCAGCCGAAGATGAACGCTCAGAATCTTCTATTGAGGGAGTGTGGCGCCAGCTTGCATTATGTGGAGGCCTGGAATCAAACTTGAAGTCCTCAGTGAGGCCATCTTTGCGAAGATCAGCTTCAGGACAGAGTAGTGTGAGACTCTTCCAGGATCGCCGACAGGCTTCATGGGCAACAAACGAGTTCTTGGTGGCCAATTTTCGAATGTGATTGACGTCCACCAAGATACTCTGCATCTGACGCTTGAGCCAGTCATGATGCTTATCCTGTTTCTGATGTAAGGCCACAAGAAGCTCTCGGTCATTGAGTACACGAGAAAGCTTATGAGGCCTTTGGGCAATTGTACTATCAGTGGCTTCGGTGTTCGCACGATGGGGCACACGCATATTGCCAGCCAGAGGATAAGTTGGAGTTGCAGCATTGGGGACAAGAATTCCCTCCATTGGTTCCGAGAAGCTTTGATGATCTGCATTGTGAAGATATAGAGGTTGCTTGGCAGGCTCTGGGTAGATGGCTTCAATGGACAGATCAACCTCAGGCAGGAAGACAATGTGGTTGCACGCTAAGGGCTGATAGTCAATAGTTGAATGGAGCTTGATCAGGCACATCACCCAGGGAGCATAGAACTTCAGGCCAAATAGATCAATCCCAGATGCAGCAAGTTGTCTGATGAAGAAATCCTGGGTGTTGAATCTGATGCCATTGATGATATAAAATACGTAAGTCTTCATGGCTCCTTCAAGTTTGGCTTCGGCAGAGTGTCCCTTGATGGGCCATAGAGTACGCCTCATAATATGATAAACTGTGCGGAGCAAGTACTCAAGGTCTTTCACGAAGAACTCTTTGGGGTATTCAACATCTTGAGGCAGTGGTTTCATCATGCTGAGCATCTCACTCATATTTGGCTCAGGCCTCTGAGAAATACTCTGCAGTTCATTTTTGTGAAGCTGACAACCAGGCTCATACAACTCACCTGGAGTGGGCAGGGAAGTAAGCTCGATGATGTCTTGAAATTTGGCTTCATGATGAATATCTCCTGTCATCCACTCAAGGATCCATGTCTTCGGATCCCTATTGTAGCCACGAATGTGAAGAGTGGCATATAACTGCAGCAGAAGCTCTTCATTCCAGTGCTCTTTATCTGTCACAAATGGTAGAAGACCAACCTCCCTGAAGCAGTCAAGAGCTTCTTCCAGACAGGGCAGCCCAGCAATAGCTTCACAATCAAGACTCATGTGTGGAAAGATTCACTCTTGATTGTATAGAATGCCGGAGTAATAGCTGCGCTATTGATGGCTCCAGAATCGATCAAAAGAGATCTTTGGCTTCGAATATGGATTATTGGCACTGTCAAAGAAGGTGTTGTGGGCTCTGAAGCTGTTCACACTGAAAGAACCCGGCGTTGTTGCAACACCTAGAAGCCTTGGTAGCCGTGGCTTTGGTTTCTGAACTTGGGGCCTCTGCTCCACATGGTAGTCATACTGTGGTCCATGAGTAGTGGGAGGAACCATGATAGGCCATTTCACAGTGACCAGTTGTCCATGATCAAAGGCATGTTCAATGGTGTGAGGTCTAGGAGGTGGAACAGTGGCTTCAACATTTACATTGGCTTCAGGTTGCACTTGAGCTTCGGGCACTACATGAGTTTCAGACTCCACATTGTCTTCAGCCATGACGATGTCATTGGCTTCAGCATCATTGTTTGTGGCAGCCTCAGTGATTTCAACCTCCGTTTGTTCAATAACAGGAGGGTCGGGCACAGTCACATTCTCCTCAAGAATGACTTGATTTGTAGCTGGGGGTGTGGCAACTCTTTCTTTTTCTATTTCTCCTTGATCTTCATCGGCTGATGCAGCCGGAATGTCTTCAACAACTTTGGCTTCAGACTCAGAGACATTCGCAGTTGGGGTGGCTGATGACCCACAAGTATAGGGGATCTATCGTAGTCCTTTCGATAAGTAAGAGTGTCGAACTCAACGAGGAGGAGAAGGAAATGATAAGCAATTTTCAGTAAGGTATTCTCTGCAAGCACTGAAATTATCGGTAACAGATAGTTTTGTGATAAGGTAATTTGTAACGGGTAACAAGTAATGAAAGTAAGTAAGGTGTAGCAAGATGACCCAATCCTTTTTGTATCAAAGGACAAGCCTGGACAAACTCTTATATAGAGAAAAACGCTCCCGAGGACACATGGGAATTATCGTCAAGCTAGTTTTCATCATGCTCATATGATTCGCGTTCGGTACTTTGATAATTTGATATGTGGGTGGACCGGTGCTTGGGTGTTGTCCTTACTTGGAAAAGCATCCCACTTATGATTAACCCCTATTGCAAGCATCCAAAACTACAAAAGAAGTATTAAGGTAAACCTAACCATAGCATGCAACATATGGATCCAAATCAGCCCCTTACGAAGCAACTCATAAACTAGGGTTTAAGCTTCTGTCACTCTAGCAACCCATCATCTACTTATTACTTCCCAATGCCTTCCTCTAGGCCCAAATAATGGCGAAGTGTCATGTAGTCGACGTTCACATAACACCACTAGAGGAAAGGCAACATACATCTCATCAAAATGTCGAACGAATACCAAATTCACATGACTACTAATAGCAAGACTTCTCCCATGTCCTCAGGAACAAACGTAACTACTCACAAATCATATTCATGTTCATAATCAGAGGGGTATTGATATGTATAATGGATCTGAACATATGATCTTCCACCAATTAAACCAACTAGCATTAACTACAAGGAGTAATCAACACTACTAGCAACCCACAGGTACCAATCTGAGGCTTTGGGACAAAGATTGGATACAAGAGATGAACTAGGGTTTGAGATGAGATGGTGCTGGTGAAGATGTTGATGGAGATTGACCCCCTCCCGATGAGAGGATCGTTGGTGATGACGATGGCGATGATTTCCCCCTCCCGGAGTGAAGTTTCCCTGGCATAACAGCTCTGCCGGAGCCCTAGATTGGTTCCGCTAAGGTTCCGCCTCGTGGCGGCGGAGTTTCTTCCCGAAAGCTTGCTTATGATTTTTCCTCGAACGAAAGACTTCATATAGCAGAAGATGGGCATCAGAGGGCCACCAGGGGGCCCACGAGGTAGGGGGCGCGCCCAGGGGGTAGGGTGCGCCTCCCACCCTCGTGGCCAAGGTGTGTCCCCCCTCTGGTATTTTCTCCACTCAATATTTTTTATTAATTCCAAAAATGACTTCCGTGAAGTTTCAGGACTTTTGGAGCTGTGCAGAATAGGTCTCTAATATTTGCTCCTTTTCCAGCCCAGAATTCTAGCTGCCGACATTCTCCCTCTTCATGTAAACCTTGTAAAATAAGAGAAAATAGGCATAAGTATTGTGACATAATGTGTAATAACAACCCATAATGCGATAAATATCGATGTAAAAGCATGATGCAAAATGGACGTATCAACTCCCCAAAGCTTAGACCTCGCTTGTCCTCAAGCGGAAGCCGATAACGATAAATATGTCCACATGTTTAGAGATAGAGATGTCGATAAAATAAAATGCGGACATGAGGGCATCATGATCATTCTTAGAACAGCAACATATATGGATATTGTCATATGATTTATTATGCTCAACTAATGATCTATTCACAATGTCAAGTATGAATCAGAAACTTCATTGAGAACCAACAAACTATATCTCAGTCATAGAAGCAATCACAATTTATCATAACATCAGAAAGAGTCTATGTAAGAGCTTTTCACCAAGTTCACATACTCAACTATCATTTAGTCTTTCACAATTGCTAACACTCACGCAATACTTATGGGTATGGAGTTTTAATCGGACACAAAGAAAGATAGGGGCTTATAGTTTCGCCTCCCAACCTTTTACCTCAAGGGTAATGTCGGCGTTCTGGGAACGGGGGCCCCCAGACTTGCCTGCCTGCGGCCTGCGGCATGGCTCGAAAGGGGGCCCAACACGGCCCATCCTCATCAACACAAGACCCAAGACCCTCGCGAGGGGCCAAGCCTCGCGGGGCGGACGACGCGGCGCTTCCTCAGGCACGGCCTCATCTGGCTGGCTCATGAGGAGGCGGAGAGATCAAGGCGGGGTACCTCGCGAGGTGCCCATGATGCAAGCCAAGACGACCAAAGGCGCCAGGCAGGCGCTAGCCCGCGCAGTGTCCTCCCTTTCCTCTTTGGTGCAAAGGGAGCAAGCGCAGGCGAGAGGATCAAGCAAAGGCACCCATTTCGGTGCAATGAGACCAAGGCCAGTCCAACGGTGGGAAGGAGGTCATCGTGGAGCCCAGAACGGCGTCACCACAGGGCCTTTGGCAGGCGAGGACCAACTTTAGTCAGGATAAGTGTACCAGATGTTCCCCTTCAAATTGGCCAATTGTTGGCGCCCTTCCCGCTCAATATTTGGGAAGAGGCCCAGGGCCTTCGCCTATAAATAGGACTAGCCACCCCCAGGGTAGAGGGAGATACATCTATCATCAAGGAAGCCAGCTAGAAAGAGAGAGGAGGGCGACTGAACTCCTCTAATAGTTCATCCCCCTACCCAAGAACAGACCCTCGCGAGGCTGTTCTTCCCTGTATTGTTCATCATCACCAGCCCCAGAGGCAATCCACCACACCACACTAGAGTAGTGTATTACACCACATCGGTGGCCCGAACTAGTATAAACTCTGTGTCTCTCGTGTTGTTCTTTTAGTAGTTTAGATCTTTGCGAGACGGAGAGGTAGAGGGCATAATCTCCGCGCGCACCCCAGAGTTCGAACCTCAAGGGTCTGCCGGAACCCGAAATCCGACATTTGGCGCGCCAGGTAGGGGTGCGCCGGAATTTGTCTTCCACCGCTCCGCTCTCCGCCGACCGTCGTGTTCATGTCTGACGCTAGTTGGGCCCGCGCCGAGCGCCGGGCCGCCATCGCTTTTCCCGCGTCGCCCAGACGGCTCCCGTCGGTGGGCATCCTCGTCGTTCCCTGTCGCCCGCCGTCAACGCCGTCACCGGCCCGGCGGGGAACGAGCAGCAAGCGCTACCCCGACATCTGCCTGTGCGACGAGGTGACCGCACCGCTACATCAACACCTCCGGTCGTCGCAGCCCTCCTGGGCGGCTCGCAGGCGCCGCCCACAAGTCGCCACGTCAAGCCGTTTGTCCGTCGGGTCAGCGCCATTTCCGCACGGCAAGGGGCTCCCTCGGACCAGGTGGCGTGCGAGGTCGGTCTGACCTTCAGCTCGGAGGACCACCCCGCTAACTTGGCCGGCTCAGGCGCGCTCCCCATGTTGTGCACCCCCACCATCTGGCAGGTAGCCGTCACCAGAACCCTCGTCGACGGCGGCGCGGGCCTCAGCATGCTCTTGGTCGAGACCTTCAATCTCCTCTACATACCCTTGGAACGGCTGCAACCCAGTCGGTCTTTCTCGGGCGTTGGGGGCGGGTCATCCAGCTCCTTGGGACAGATCCGGCTCCTAGTAACCTTTGGCACCTACGACAAATTCCGCACGGAGATGGTCGACTTCGACATCGCCCCCATCGGCCTCCCTTACAACGCCATCCTTGGTTACCCAGCGCTGGCCTAGTTCATGGCCGCCACGCACCCGGCGTATAACCTCATGAAGATGCCCGGAAGCAGCGGTGTCCTCACCGTGCATGGGGACACATGGGACGCCCTGCGGGTACTCAAGCTCGCCTTCAAGACGGCGGCATCGGCACCGCCCGCCGACGCAGGGACCCCTGAGCCCAAGGGGGCTGCGCCGGCCAAGAAGAAGCCGTTGTTCACCCAGGGCAAGGCAGAAACCAAGCAGATACCTGTCGACGAGGACGGGTCCTCCAGTGCCACTTTCACCATAGGTGCCAACCTCGAGCCTGAGCAGGAGGAGGCCCTGATCAGGTTCCTGCGCGCAAATAAGAAGGTATTCGCTTGGGAGCCTGATCAGTTGGCAGGGATCCCCCGGAGCGTCATCGAGCATCACCTCAACGTGTGCCCAAATGTGCGCCCCGTGAAGCAGAAAGCCAGGCGGCAGTCCGCAGAGAAGCAGGCCTTCATCGTCCAAGAAACCCGCAAGTTAGAGGCCGTTGGGGTCATTCGCGAGGTCCGATACTCGGATTGGTTGGCCAACCCTGTCGTTGTGCCCAAGAAGGGAGGAAAGGAGCACATCTGGGTCGACTTCACCAACCTCAACAAGGCATGCCCGCAAGATCCGTTCCCGCTCCCCCGCATCGACCAGATCGTCGATTCCACCGCAGAGTGCGACCTGCTCTGCTTCCTGGACGCCTTCTCTGGGTATCACCAGATCAAGATGGCGGTAGAAGACGTCGAGAAGACCACCTTCTTAACCCCGTGCGGGGTGAACTGCTATACATGCATGCCATTTGGGCTGCGTAACACAGGGGCGACCTTTCAGCGGCTGATGCACATCACCTTGGGCCCGCAGCTCGGGAAGAATGTCGAAGCTTACGTTGATGACATTGTGGTAAAGTCTAGGGAGGCCAAGACCCTGATAGAAGACCTGGAGGAGACCTTCGCGAGCCTCCACGCAGTGAACCTGCGGCTCATCCCAGAGAAGTGTGTGTTCGGGGTCCCCTCAGGCAAGCTCTTGGGCTTTCTCGTGTCCCATCGAGGCATCGAGACTAACCCGGAGAAGGTCAAGGCGGTCGAGGACATGAGCCCGCCGAAAACCCTCAGAGAAATGCAGAAGCTCACCGGACGCGTGACCGCGCTAGGGCACTTCATCTCCAAACTGGGGGAGCGAGCACTGCCTTTCTTCCAGTTAATGAAGAAGAAGGGGCCTTTTGAATGGACTGAAGAGGCAGATAAGGCGTTTCAAGATCTCAAGAGGTACCTAATGAGTCCCCCAGTCATGGTAGCTCCGCGCCCTCGAGAGCCCCTGCTGCTCTACCTCGCTACCACACCCTACTCTGCCAGCGCAGCCTTGGTGGCGGTTAGGGAGGAGCGCCAAATCAGAGCCACATCAGCAGCTCGAGACAAGGCGAATCAGGAACAAGGAGGGCCCACAGGTGACATAACCGTGGCTGAGGAAGATCAGCTGCCGAAGAGTGCACCAGAAGCAGGAGAGGCCACTCGCCTGGACGGTCCACCTCCCGAAGTCATGTCACCTCGCGAAGCGCCCTTGCCTCCGAAGGGCGCCACGGACACTGATGCTCTCAGCTTGGTTGAGCATCCAGTCTACTTTGTCAGCACGGTGTTACGGGACGCGAGGGCACGGTACCCTATGCCTCATAAGCTCCTCCTCGCGCTACTGGTGGCCTCGCGCAAGATGTGTCACTACTTCCAGGGTCACCCCATCAAGGTCGTCTCGTCATACCCCTTGGAGAGAGTGCTCAGGAACCCCAACTCAGCCGGAAGGGTCGCCGAGTGGAACATAGAACTGCAGGCGTTTCAACTCGAGTTCAGCATGACCAGGGTCATCAAAGGAGCAGCATTAGCGGATTTCGTGGTGGAATGGACAGAGGTGCCGGGCCTCAGGGACAACGAGGATCGATCCCTCTCCCCAGGGAGCGAGGCGCCGGAAGGCTGGGTCATGTACATCGATGGGGCATTCTCCAGGCACGGCGCGGGGGCTGGTGCGGTGCTGATATCGCCCACTCAGGACAAACCCTACTACGTCGTACAACTCTGTTTCTAGCAAGGTGAGAAGGTCTCCAACAACATAGCAGAACATGAGGGTCTGATAGCAGGGCTGAAGGCCGCAGCAGCTCTGGGGGTGAAGTGCCTCACTGTCAAGGGCAATTCACAGCTCCTTGTCAACTTCTCCAACAAGGTGTACGAGCCGAAGGATGAGCACATGGAGGCCAATCTAGCGGAGGTCCGCAGGATGGAAAAGCAGTTCTGGGGGTTGGAATTGAAGCATGTGCCCCGCGGCACCAATCAGGAAGCCGATGACATCGCCGGACGGGCATCCAGGCGGTTACCTCAGGAGCCTGGCGTCTTTGAGGAGCGGCTCTTCAAGCCCTCGGCCCAGCCGTCATTATCAAACACTGCTCAGCCTCGGGAGGAACTCCCCCAGCCGCCTACCTCAGGAGCCCCGGCCTGCGGCCCTGCCTCAGGGGCACGCCTGCTCCTGACCATGGAACCTCAGGAGGAGTGCTGGATCACGGAACTCCGGAGTTATTTAACGCAAGGGGCCCTACCGGAGAAAGAGGAAGAAGCGGAGCGTGTGGCGCGGCAAGCTACGGCATACTGCATCAGGGATGGAGAGCTCTACCGGAAGCGGCCGAACGGCGTATCCCTGCGCTGCATTTCCAGGGAGCAAGGAAAGGAACTGCTGGAGGACATACACGGCGGGGACTGTGGGCATCACTCGTCATCACGTACCCTCGTTGTCAAGGCATTCCGAAGTGGTTTCTATTGGCCCACCGCACTCAACGACGCTGTCGAACTGGTAAAGGCTTGTGAAGCCTGCCAATTTCACGCCAAACAGATCCATCAGCCGGCGGGAGGCCTGCAGACTATACCCCTTTCGTAGCCGTTCGCAGTCTAGGGGCTGGACATTCTGGGCCCGTTCCCTCGGGCGTCAGGGGGCTACCGCTACCTCTACGTCGCCATTGACAAATTCACCAAGTGGGCAGAAGTGGAGGCTATCCGCACCATCCCCGCGGGTTCCGCGGTCAAGTTCGTCAGGGGCATCGTGAGCCGGTTCGGGGTGCCGAACCGCATCATCACAGACAACGGTTCGCAGTTCACCAGTAACCTCTTCAAAACATATTGTGCTAACCTTGGAACGCAGATATGCTACGCTTCAGTAGCGCACCCGTGAAGCAACGGCCAGGCCGAACGAGCCAACGCGGAGGTCCTGAGGGGCCTCAAGACCAGGATATTCAAGAAGAAGTTGGAAGCCTGCGGCAGAGGTTGGCACGACGAGCTCCAGTCCGTGTTGTGGTCCATCCGCACAACTGCGACCAAGCCGACTGGGGAGACCCTGTTCTTCCTGGTCTATGGAGCCGAAGAAGTTCTCCCTCACGAGGTCAGACATCGCTCCGCGCGGGTCCTAGAGTTCGATGAGACGCAACAGGACGCCATGCGGGGGATGGACCTCGTGCTGGGGGAGGAACTCCGCCGAGAAGCCGCGTTGCAAGCGGCGAGGTACCAACAGGCGCTACGACGATATCACTGCCGCAACATCCGCCCCAGGACTCTCGAGGTAGGAGGCCTCGTGCTCAGGCGGGTCCTCTCCAGGGAGGGGCTGCACAAGCTCTCTCCCATGTGGGAGGGCCCGTTCAAGGTTGCTCATTTTTCCAGGCCAGGCTCCGTGCGCTTGGAGACTCAGGAGGGGGAGCCGATCCAGAACGCATGGAACATCCAGCACCTCCGGAGGTTCTACCCCTAAAAGGCCCAGAGCCTGTGAAGAAGGCGAACGCCTGTGAAGACCATCCCTTTTTGGAAAAGGCCCAGAGCCTATGAAGAAGGCGAACGCCTGTGAAGACCATCCCTTTTTGGAAAAGGCCCAGAGCCTGTGAAGAAGGCGAACGCCTGTGAAGACCATCCTTTTTTGGAAAAGGCCCAGAGCCTGTGAAGAAGGCGAACGCCGGTGAAGACCATCCCTTTTTGGAAAAGGCCCAGAGCCTGTGAAGAAGGCGAACGCCTGTGAAGCTGCCGCGTTTTGGAAAAGGCCCGGAGCCTGTGAAGAGGGCAAGCGCCTGTGAAGCTCATTTCTCCTAAGAAGAAAGGCCCGGAGCCTGTGAAGAAGGCCAACACCTGTGAAGCTCGCCGCCCGTGACACTCTCACGTAATAATGAGTGGGGCTGTACACGCCCCGGAGTCTCAGGAGCGCCGGCCTCAGGCCCTGGGGCTCCCTCCCACGCCCAGTGGTAGCACTTAGCTCCGCGCTGGTGAGAAGATGTCGAAGACTAGATTAGGTGCCGGACACGGCTTTTTCATTTGCTTTCCGCAGTTGGCTTGTTTGTTCGCATTTGGAGTCTTATCGAAACTATCGCCGTCGTTGATTTGTGGTTCGTTGATTTCTGCTCCTCGTTTTGATTCCTCTTGCAAAAGGCCTCGCGAGGGAGGGCAGCCAAACGTCCTCGCGAGGGTTCCTGTTCTAATCGTTCTAAGGTTTCATGACCCGGGTCCATTGCGGGAGCACCCCTCCAGTCCATGCCCCTCGGGCACCGCGACACACACAGGGCCTTGGTCGGTCGCCCCCCACGGCTGGGGCCGGGAACTATTTACGTGCAGACACACAGCTGAGAAGCGCGGAAGCTAAATCAAGGTAATTGTTAACAGCGGTAACCCCCAACACGCCCCCGCGGGGCTCCATGCAGCTGTTCTCATTTACGCAGGAAACAAAAGGAAAAGAAAGGACAAGCACGGCGCGGCTCGCCTCGCTCCGGCCAGCGGCGGTGACTCAGGACGCTTCCGGGGTTCAGGCGGACTCCCTCTCGCGCTTCACCGGGGCGCGGCGACGGGCAGACGAGTCGCTGCCTCCCAAGCAAGCTCGACGGCGTGGGGGCTGACTGCGGCCACCGCTGGAGGAGTCGCCGGAAGAAGAGTTGGTGAAGCTTGGGGAGGTTCGGGCACCGCCATCCGCGCGGGTGCTGTCTCCCCCATCGTCGTCGGGGCGGGGCCCCCGGCCGCGGTCGTCGTCCTAGGGGCAACACCCCGCGCGGCGACCATCTTCCCCAAACACCCTCACATAGAGGGTGGCATCACCGTCAAACCTGAAGTGCAGGGTGCACCTATGCTCCAAGCCGCGAGCACGGGCGAACGCTTGCCACCCACGCGTCAAGGCCAAGCTCCCGGTGGCGGAGACCTCCAGCGCAGCCCACAAGTCCCGGCAGCAGCAGCCGTCCGCCTGAAGCCAGAGGCCGCCCGGGGCACCAGCAGGGATCTCACCAAGGAGGAAGCGAGGGAGACGGAGCCGGGCGCTAGCCGGTTCCACCGCCCAAACGACGAACTCCGGCAGCACCTGCATAGCGCGAAAGCACGGCCTGGGGGAGCGCGCAACCCAGGCGCGTCCCCCGACCGCAGCGGCTCGCCCGCAACCACGCTGGGAGCCGTCTCCATGACCACCGAATGCTGCCGGGGCGGCTACGGGATGCTTCCGAGGGCGCCCTCGACCGCGCTTGGGCGGAGGAGAGGCAGGCTCAACCTGGTGGGCCTTCCCCTTTTCCGTAGCTGAGAGCCGCCTCGATGGAGCCATGGAGGAGAAGGAAAAAGCAAGGAGAGATGGACTGGAAGGGCACGCACGATGCCGTACTTATAGCCGGCGGAGGCCAACCGTCAACCTCCACGATCTCAGGTAATCATGACACGATCTGCATGTAGGGACTTGTCCAATCCGCGCAATCACCGAGGCGTCGTGGAGAAGCAGAGACGCCCACGTCCAATCAACCGCCACGCGGCGCACAAGGCCGCAGGCTGTTAGGGCCCGCGGCGCTTCACCCTTGCCCTTTCGCCTCTCAGCACGGCCAAGTCGATGCGCGCCTTGGGCCCGGGGGCTACTGTCGGCGTTCTGGGAACGGGGGTCCCCAGACTTGCCTGCCTGCGGCCTGCGGCGTGGCTCAAAAGGGGGCCCAGCACGACCCATCTTCATCAACGCAAGACCCAAGACCCTCGCGAGGGGCCAAGCCTCGCAGGGCGGACGACGCGACGCTTCCTCAGGCACGGCCTCATCTGGCTGGCTCATGAGGAGGCGGAGAGATCAAGGCGGGGTACCTCGCGAGGTGCCCATGATGCAAGCCATGACGACCAAAGGCGCCAGGCGGGCGCCAGCCCGCGCAGTGTCCTCCCTTTCCTCTTTGGTGCAAAGGGAGCAAGCGCAGGCGAGAGGATCAAGCAAAGGCACCCATTTCGGTGCAACGAGACCAAGGCCAGTCCAACGGTGGGAAGGAGGTCATCGTGGAGCCCAGAACGGCGTCACCACAGGGCCTTTGGCAGGCGAGGACCAACTTTAGTCAGGATAAGTGTACCAGATGTTCCCCTTCAAATTGGCCAATTGTTGGCGCCCTTCCCGCTCAATATTTGGGAAGAGGCCCAGGGCCTTCGCCTATAAATAGGACTAGCCACCCCAGGGTAGAGGGAGATATATCTATCATCAAGGAAGCCAGCTAGAAAGAGAGAGGAGGGCGACTGAACTCCTCTAACAGTTCATCCCCCTAGCCAAGAACAGACCCTCGTGAGGCTGTTCTTCCCTGTATTGTTCATCTTCACCAGCCCCAGAGGCAATCCACCACACCACACTGGAGTAGGGTATTACACCACATCGGTGGCCCGAACCAGTATAAACTCTGTGTCTCTCATGTTGTTCTTTTAGTAGTTTAGATCTTTGCGAGATGGAGAGGTAGAGGGCATAATCTCCGCGCGCACCCCAGAGTTCGAACCTCAAGGGTCTGCCGGAACCCGAAATTCGACAGGTAATGTCAACAATAATAGTCCATGCTAACTCACATCCAATTAGATATATGTATCAGGATCTTTCCAACACACTGTGCTTGCCAAAGGATAAAATGTAAAAAGGAAAGGTGAAGATCACCATGACTCTTGCATAGGGGTAGAAAATAAAAGTAAAAGATAGACCCTTCGCAGAGGGAAGCAGAGGTTGTCATGTGCTTTTGGTTGGATGCACGAAATCTTAATGCAAAAGAACGTCACTTTATATTGCCACTTGTGATGTGGACCTTTATTATGCAGTCCATCGCTTTTATTTCTTCCACATCACAAGATCGTATAAAGCTTATTTTCTCTACACTAACAAGTCATACATATTTAGAGAGCAATTTTTATTGCATGCAACAATGACAACTTACTTGAAGGATCTTACTCAATCCATAGGTAGATATGGTGTACTCTCATGGCAAAACTTGGTTTAAGGGTATTGGAAGCACAAGTAGTATCTCTACTTGGTGCAAAGAGTTGGCTAGCATGAGGGAGAAAGGCAAGCTCAACATGTTGGATGATCCATGACAATATACTTTATTTTGGATATAAGAAAACATAACCCATTACGTTGTCTTCCTTGTCCAACATTAACTCTTTAGCATGTCGTATTTTAATGAGTGCTCACAATCATAAAAGATGTCCAAGATAGTATATTTATATGTGAAAACCTCTCTTTCTTTATTACTTCCTATTAATTGCAACGAAACTCTCAACAACTTTTAATCATCATACTCTTTATATGTGAAGTCATTACTCTCCATAGGATCAATATGATCTCTTTATTTCTTAATGTTCTTTCTCTTTTCTTTTATTCCCTCAAGATCAAAGCAAGATAATCAAGCCCTTGACTCAACACTATTATTTATTATGTAGCGCACGGAATCGATTACATAGAGGGATCATAAAGCAAAACTCAAAACTAAATCATACTAAAACTTTATTCTACTAGATCAAGATATTACCAAAAGGATCGAACTAAGAAAAAGGTAAATATAGGAGTGTGATGGTGATACGATACCGGGGCACCTCCCCCAAGCTTGGCAGTTGCCAAGGGGAGTGCCCATACCCATGTGATTATATCTCCTTTTTCGGGGCTGGTGATGTGATATTCTTGGCTGTGATACCCCTCAGGATACGATTCTCCTCCTCGAGCTTGTTGACTTGCCGCTTAAGATCCATTATTTCCTTACAGAGCTTACCCGTGACGGTTAAAGGTCCTTGCACCCATGGATGCTGCATAGCTGTGGGAGAACAAGTAACACTCCTTTTCATATTTTCATAAGAGAGAAATTTAACATTGGAGGGGATGACCGAGTTTGGGATAGCTGAGCTTTGTAGTTCCCCTATCGTGAAGCCTGCGCAGAAATTAGAAGTAACTTCTTGATCCTCCTCCATGGCATCTATCCTTTTCAAGTCAGCTTCCATCTCTTCCTCCGTTGAGGGCCCAAAGTGATAGGCATCACTATTTGCCCCTGGACCTGGTGTCGGATGAGACACCCGACTCTCCCCGACTGACTCTTGAGGAGACATCTTGCTCTAATCTGCGGTAGAAACAACTTGAAACAAAAACAGAGGATATTTGCGTGATACGGTGGTCAAAACCTTCGGGAGATTATATAATGAATTTTTACTGACCAAAAGAAGTATCGTGCAAGAAAACAGAGTCCAGAGAGCGCACGAGGTGCCCACGAGGCAGGGGGGCGCGCCCAGGGGGGTAGGGCGCGCCTCCCACCCTCGTGGAAGCCTCGTGTCCTTCCCAGACTGCTTCTTAATTTCCTAAATTCTTAAATATTCCAAAATGGAGAAAACATGCCATTAGAACGGTTTTGGAGTCGGTTTACTTACCGTACCACATACCTATTCCTTTTCGGAGTGTGAAACGTTCTGGAAAGTGTCCCTTATGTATTCCTCCGGGGTTACGGTTTCAATAATATTAGTTTCAACATTTATGGGATTATCTGAGATATAATGTTTGA
This sequence comes from Aegilops umbellulata, assembly GCA_032464435.1. Taxonomy (NCBI): domain Eukaryota; kingdom Viridiplantae; phylum Streptophyta; class Magnoliopsida; order Poales; family Poaceae; genus Aegilops; species Aegilops umbellulata. Next base: position 376,464,735 of record CP136057.1, read on the forward strand.
TTCTTTGACCGTTCACCACCTTCGGATTTGTGCCTTCGAAGTTGTTGATTTCTATGGCACCGGAACGATAGACCTCCTCGATAACGTAAGGACCTTTCCATTTAGAGAGAAGTTTTCCTACAAAGAATCTTAAACGAGAGTTGAATAGCAACACATAATCACCTACATTAAACTCACGCTTTTGTATCCTTTTGTCATGCCATCTTTTAACTTTTTCTTTAAACTGTTTGGCATTCTCATAAGCTTGGGTTCTCATTCAGCAAGTGAGCTAATGTCAAATAACCTCTTCTCACCGGCAAGTTTGAAATCATAATTGAGCTCTTTAATAGCCCAATATGCTTTATGTTCTAGTTCAAGAGGTAAATGACATGCTTTTCTATAAACCATTTTATACGGAGACATACCCATAGGATTTTTATATGCAGTTCTATAGGCCCATAATGCATCATCAAATTTCTTGGACCAATTTTTTCTAGATCTATTAACAGTCTTTTGCAAAATTAATTTGAACTCTCTATTACTCAATTCTACTTGACCACTAGACTGTGGGTGATAAGGAGATGCAGTTCTATGATTAACATCATACTTAGCAAGCATTTTATGGAAAGCACCATGAATAAAATGTGAACCACCATCAGTCATTTAATATCTTGGGACTCCAAACCTCGGAAAAATAACTTCTTTAAGCATCTTAATAGAGGTGTTATGATCAGCACTACTAGTTGGAATAGCTTCTACCCACTTAGTAACGTAATCAACAACAACTAAAATATGTGTATACCCATTAGAGGAAGGAAACGGTCCCATATAATCAAAGCCCCAAACATCAAATGGTTCAATAACAAGTGAATAATTCATAGGCATTTCTTGACGTCTACTATTATTACCAATTCTTTTACATTCATCACAAGATAAGACAAACTTCCGGGCATCTTTGAAGAGAGTAGGTCAATAAAAACCGGATTGCAATACCTTATGTGCAGTTCTATCTCCAGCGTGGTGCCCTCCATAGGCCTCGGAGTGACACTTGCGTAGGATCTGTTCCTGTTCATGCTCAGGTATACAACATCTAATAACACCATCTACTCCTTCTTCATAAAGATGTGGATCATCCCAGAAGTAGTGTCTTAAATCATAGAAAAACTTTTTCTTTGCTGGTATGTGAAACTAGGTGGTATAAATTTAGCAACAATGTAATTAGCATAATCAGCATACCATGGAGCAGTACGAGAAGCATTTATGACAGCTAATTGTTCATCAGGAAAGCTATCATCAATAGGTAGTGGGTCATCAACAACATTCTCTAACCTAGACAAGTTGTCTGCAACGGGTTGTCAGCTCCCTTTCTATCAATATTATGCAAATCAAATTCTTGTAGTAGAAGAACCCATATAATAAGTCTAGGTTTAGCATCTTTATTTTCCATAGGATATTTAATAGCAGCGTGATCAGTGTCAATAGTTACTTTAGAATCAACAATATAAGGTCTGAAATTATCACAAGCAAATACAACTGCTAAGAATTCCTTTTCAGTAGTAGCATAATTTCTGTGGGCATTGTCTAGAGTTTTACTAGCATATTGAATGGCATTTAATTTCTTATCAACTCTTTGTCCTATAACATCACCTACAGCATAATCACTAGCATCACACATAATTTCAAAGGGTAAATTCCAATCAGGTGGCTGAACAATAGGTGCAGAAATTAATGCTTTCTTAAGTATTTCAAATGCTTCCACACAATCATCATCAAAGACAAAAGGGATATGTTTTTGTAATACATTAGTCAGAGGCCGAGAAATTTTTGAGAAGTCCTTAATGAACCTCCTATAAAAACCGACATGACCAAGGAAATTTCTTATACCTTTGATGTCCTTGGGACACGTCATATTTTCAATAGCATCAACTTTGGCTCTGTCAACTTCAATACCTCTTTCAGAAATTTTATGCCTCAAGACAATACCTTCATTAACCATAAAGTGGCATTTCTCCCAATTCAAGACGAGATTAGTTTCTTCACATCTCTGCAAAACTCGATCAAGGTTTCTCAAGCAATCATCAAAAGAGGATCCATAAACTAAGAAGTCATCCATGAAAACCTCACAAATCTTTTCACAAAAGTCAGAGAATATAGCCATCATGCATCTTTGAAATGTAGCAGGTGCATTACATGAACCAAAAGGCATACGTCTATAAGCAAAGGTACCGGAAGGGCAAGTAAAAGTGGTCTTTTCTTGATCATCAACTGACACAGGTATTTGAGAGAAACCAGAGTAACCATCTAGAAAGCAAAAATGTGTATGTTTAGATAATATTTCTAGCATTTGATCGATAAAAGGCAAGGGGTAATGATCTTCTTTAGTAGCCTTATTTAATTTGCGGAAATCTATTACCATCCTATAACCTATAATAATTCTTTGTGGAATCAATTCATCTTTATCATTAGGAACGACAGTAATACCTCCCTTCTTAGGGACACAATGGACAGGACTTACCGACTGACTATCAGCAACGGGATAAATTATACCTGCCTCAAGGAGCTTTAGTATTTCCTTTCTTACCACTTCTTTCATCTTAGGATTCAGCCGTCGTTGATGATCACGAACTGGTTTGGCATCTTTCTCCAAATTTATTTTGTGTTGACATAGAGTGGGACTAATGCCCTTAAGATCATCAAGAGTATATCCAATAGCAGCACGGTGTTTCTTCACAGTTTTCTATAATTTCTCTTCTTCATGCTTTGAAAGGTTAGCACTAATAATAACAGGATATATCTTCTTTTCATCAAGATAAGCATATTTAAGAGTATCAGGCAATGGTTTAAGCTCAAACACGGGATCACCCTTGGGTGGAGGAGGATCCCCTAGGATTTCAACAGGCAAGTTGTGTTTTAGAATAGGTCCCTGTTTAAAGAATACTTCATCTATTTCCCTTCTTTCATTCATAAACATATCATTTTCATGATCAAGCAAATATTATTCTAAAGGATCATTAGGAGGCATGACAATAGAAGCAAGACCAATAATTTCATCCTTACTAGGCAATTCCTCATCACGGGGTTGTCTACGAAATTTGGAAAAATTAAAATCATGAGACATATCACCCAAACCAATAGTAACAACATCCTTTTCGCAGTCTATCTTAGCATTAACAGTATTCAAGAAGGGTCTACCAAATATAATGGGACAAAAGCTATCTTGTGGGGGACCAAGAACAAGAAAATCAGCAGGATATTTAACCTTCCCACACAAGACTTCAACATCTCTAACAATCCCTATCAGTGATATAGTATCTCTATTGGCGAGCTTAATGGTAACATCAGTTTCTTCTATCTCAGCAGGTGCAATATCATGCATAATTTCTTTGTATAAGGAATGATGTATTGCACTAGCACTAGCACCCATATCACATAAGCCATGATAACAATGATCTCCTATTTTAACAGAAATAACATGTGTCGGCGTTCTGGGAACGGGGGTCCCCAGACTTGCCTACCTGCGGCCTGCGGCGTGGCTCGAGTGGGGGACCAACGCGGCCCATCTTCATCAACACAAGGCTCAAGACCCTCGCGAGGGGCCAAGCCTCGCGAGGCGGACGTCATGGAGCTTCCTCCAGCACGGCCTCCTTAGGCTGGCTCGCGAGGAGGCGGAGAGATCAAGGTGGGGTACCTCACGAGGTGCCCATGATATAAGCCATGACGACCAGAGGTGCCAGGCGGGCGCCAGCCCGCGCAGTGTCCTCCCTTTCCTCTTTGGTGCAAAGGGGGCAAGCACAGGCGAGAGGATCAAGCAAAGGCACCCATTTCGGTGCAATGAGACCAAGACCAACTCCACGACAAGGAGGAAGTCACTGTGGAGCCCAAGCCGGCGTCATCACCAGAACCTTTGGCAGGGGAATACCGACTTTAGTCAGGATAAGTGTACCCGATGTTCCCCTTCAAATCGGTCAATTGTTGGCGCCCTTCCCGCTCAAATATTTGGGAAGAGGCCCAGGGCCTTTGCCTATAAATAGGACTATCCACCCCCAGGGTAGACACACACAGGGACACAGTCACACACACACACACAGAGAGAGAAGGGCGATCGAACTCCACCTAGCAGTTCATCCCCTAGTTGAGAACAGACCCTCCGAGGTCGTTCTTCCTTGTATTGTTCTTCCTCATCAGCCCAAGAGACAATCCACCACACCAAACTAGAGTAGGGTATTACACCACAACGGTGGCCCGAACTAGTATAAACCCTGTGTCTCTTGTGTTGTTCTTGCAGTAGTTAGGATCCCAGCGAGACGGAGAGGTAGAGGGTAGGATCTCCGCACGCACCCCAGAGTTCGAACCTTAAGGGTCTGCCGGAACCCGTGATCCGACATTTGGCGCGCCAGGTAGGGGTGCGCCGGAATCCGCCTTCCCATCACTCCGTCTCCCGTTACGTCACCATGTCCGGCGACCAGGCGGGCGACCAAGGACCATGGGTGGCGTGGCCCATCTGCGCGGAGCCTCCCGCTCCGGGCAGCCCCGCGCCACAGGCAGCTCGCGATCCGCACGGCGCTGCGGGCCGCGGGCGACGCGGGCAAGCTTCTGCGACCCTCACACCGCGGCAGGCGCGGTCGGCGGCGAGGGCCTCCAACCACGCCGCGGCTACGACACCGTACACCCGCCGAGAACAGGCAAACTCAAGGGCCGCGCTCATGGTAGCACGGGAGCTGTTACAATGCAGGCTACTGGAAGGCGGCCACGACGTGCTGCTGGAGCGGGTCGCCGAGCTCCTGGGCTTCGCCGCTTCGGGGGCTCACCCCTTCTGCGTCCAGCTTCCACCCCAAGTTCAGGGCGGCGCACGAGGGGGCCCCGCGCACCCGCGCGGACCTCAAGACTACCCCAACACCGGCGAATCCGTCGGCACAAGACTGGCGGTGGCGCTACCCCTGCCCCCGGCGCATGAAGGAGAGGGGCTCAGTGCGGCCCACGACGCCAGCGACCAGCCGCGCTACCACCACGCGATGGGCACGATAAGCAACGCTGCATGGCGCATGGAGCACTACAGCACAACATTCGAGGTGGCGGCGCCAGAGGAGTACGTGCCCCACATGATGGACCAAGGACATGCTCACGAGGGCGAACAGGGCTCGCTCTTCAGCCCCAGCTGGGAGGACGAGACGCCAGAGGCCGAGCCCCTCCGGGAACCCCGGGACGGCTCCGTCGGTCACACTGGAGGCAACAACTATCGGGTACCATTAATTCCTCAAGAGCAGGCATACGCTAATCATGGGTCACAGGAGGTGCAGGTCGCCGCGACAAGCAGCTGCCCTGCCCCTGCGGTCTCCTACCCCTCAGGAGGAGGACGCAGGGGGCTGCAGGAAAGGGGCAGATATCCTACCTCACCACCGCGGCGTTCGGAGCAAGGCGTTCTTAGAAGATAGGCCCTCCGCTGGGGAGGCGCCCGAGGGCCTGCCCCTAGCGGAGGACCCGTGGTCGTCGGGGGAACCGCCGCCGACCGCTCTACCCCACCGGCGGCGTGCTGGTTTCCGGTCGTCGTTGGTGGCACTAGAGTGTGGCGCAAGGCGGGGCCCTCGTCTGGCGATATGAAGCAAGGCCGGTTCCTATGAAGAAGGCCCAGTGCCTGTGAAGCTCGCCGCCCCGTGACACTCTCACGTAATAATGAGTGGGGCTGTACACGCCCCGGAGTCTCAGGGGTGCCGGCCTCAGGCCCTGGGGCTCCCTCCCACGCCCAGTGGACAGCACTTAGCTCCGCGCTGGTGAGAAGACGTCGAAGACTAGATTAGGTGCTGGACGCGGCCTTTTGGTTGCTTTCATTGCCTTCTTCCTTTGGTTGTAACCTTTTTCCCCGCTGGATTTAAGTTGAATTCGAATTTGAGCTTTGCGTGTGTTCGGGGAAGGGGTGCTTGGTCTTGTTTGAATCGTTTCCCGCGTTCTGGTCACCATCTCATCACAGCTGCCTCCCCTCGCGAGCCCCTCGCGAGCCGGGCCAGGCCTAGCTTAAGCACGGCCCAGATTGCCGCTGCCGCTCCCTCGCGAGGATACCATTGGTGCCTGCGGAGATCGTTTTCTCATAAAGGCCCGGAGCCTGTGAAGAAGGCGAATGCATGTGAAGCCATCCCCCTCGGGAGAAGGCCCGGAGCCTGTGAAGAAGGCGAATGCCTGTGAAGCCATCCCCCTCGGGATAAGGCCCGGAGCCTGTGGAGAAGGCGAATGCCTGTGAAGCCATCCCCCTCGGGACAAGGCCCGGAGCCTGTGAAGAAGGCGAATGCCTGTGAAGCCATCCCCCTCGGGAGAAGGCCCGGAGCCTGTGAAGAAGGCGAATGCCTGTGAAGCCATCCCCCTCGGGAGAAGGCCCGGAGCCTGTGAAGAAGGCGAATGCCTGTGAAGCCATAGCCCTCGGGAGAAGGCCCGGAGCCTGTGAAGAAGGCGAACGCCTGTGAAGACGTCTCACTCGATAAAGGGCACGGAGCCTGCGAAGACGGCCCAAGCCTGCAGGGTTTCCTGCCGGCAACGACCCCGCCTCCCGAGGTTTCAACTACCCGGCGCCCGGGACGTGACGCCCTCCAGAAGGCAGCTCCGGAGTCAGCAAGGAACAAGGGCGAACCAGCCTACCGTTAGACGCGCGTACGATTTAATCACTGCAGATACATTAGATACAAGTTCATACATGAGGGGCTTCCCCTCCCAAAATGCTCTCACAATCGTCGGGCCAAACGCCCGAGTTCTATCTATGCAGGGTAAAAAGACGAGGACAGTACATGGTCAATCTGACAAATCCCCCAATGCGTCCTCAGAGGCGCCTCCCGAGCTGTCGCTGGCGTCGCTGAACTCACCTTCGTTGTTTGCGCCCCCATCAGCGGCATTGGGGTCTTCCACCACGCCACCTCCGTCGGCACCCACGACCACGCCGTCGTCATCCGAAGTGAAGTCCCGTACGAGAGCATCTACGTTGCTCTCCACCCACTCAGCCAGGTCGCCTCGAACAACTTGGGGAACTGGGGCGATGGCGGCGTCGAAGTCGAAGTGGGGATCCATGTTTCGAAGATGGCTGAAGACGCGGGAGAAGGCGCGCCCGAGCAAGGCGTGGCTCCTCTCCTCCACCAACCTATCGGCTCTGGCCGACCATGCCTCCAGCTGTGTCACCATGGTGGTGAAAAACTACAGGTTGCCGGCGTAGTTGATCGTGTGCGGCTCGCCCACGGCAGCCTCACAGATGTTGCCCAGGGCAATGTTGGCCTTATCCCGGAGTTTGGTGAGCATGGGGCCGTGCTGGTGCTCCAGGACTTGCCGCTGGCTGTCACATCCCTAGCTAGGCCATGCATTAGAGTGTGCATCATGTTTAAATTCTATTAATTCTGAAATGGGAAATGCCAGAACCCCCAACACACACTTCCCCCCTGGAAATAACTAGGGTTTACTAAAATCTTTTTCAATGAACCTGAAATGCCCTTCTGAAATGTTCACCCCCTTTGTTTTGGGTTTAAACCTTTGACAAAAGTGGTGCACAATTTTCTAGGTCAACAGAAGGTTTTTGAATTAACACATAAGTATTTGAATTTGGGCATTTAAAATTTATAAAAATATTTTAAATGTTCAAATATTCTCAAACAGAAATGTTTCATGTTGTCTATATTTTAAATAGCAAGCATGTGCAGTTTGAGGATTTTTGGAGTTGTTTGAGTATTTTAAATAAGTCCACAAAGTTGCAGAAATAATAGAAAAAGAAAACAGTTAACCAGAGAAAAACTAACCTGGACGCTACCCACCTGCCGGCCCACCTGGCGGCCCAGCACTGTGCTGGCCCGCGCCAGCCAGCTGCTTCGTCCCCGCCAGGCAGGCAGGGAGCTGACGCCGGCGAGCGCGAGCTCGCCACGGCGTCACCTGCTCGCCGCTTCGCCGCCCGACGCGCTGGACGTCCTCCACGTCGCACCCTCGACCCCGTGGACACCTCACTTCTCCCCCTGGCTCTCTCTCTCGCTCTCCAGCGCCATGGCCGCCGCACCCGTCGCCGCTCCGCCGCCATAGCCGCGCCCACCGTCGCCCCCTCGCCCCTCTGACCTGCCCAGAGGCTCCGCCACTTCGCCCTCGCCCTCCCCATCGAGCCACGCCTCGCCGGAGGCCCTGCATCGCCGCCATCAGCTCGTCTCCGACCCCGGTGCCCGCCGGCCGCCGTTCTTCGATTCGCGCCGCTCCGTTCGCCCCCGAGCCCGCTGAGCTGCTTGTCGACCTCCCTGTGAGCTCCCGCACCTTATCCCCCTCCTCCCATGCCTGCTAGCTCGCCGTAGCGCCCGTCCCCGACGAGCCCGAGAGCTTGGCTCCGCCGGCCATGGCGCCACCGCGGCCATAGCCCCTGCCACCCGGGCCAGAGCGCGTCAACGTGCTCCTGGAGCCTCCAGGAGGCCAAAACAGCCACCAGCCGGCCCCCTAACGCACCGTAGCGCCAAAGCCACCTCCACCCGAGCCCCGGCGCCGCCAAACCCGTCGCCGGCGATGTTTCCGGCCACCCCGAGCCCAGCTGTTGCCACCGAACGCCGCGGAAGGATCTCAGCTACCCGTAGATGGCCTCCGCGCCTTGTTTGGTGGCCAAAACGAGCAAAATCACTTGCTCCGCCGCGTCTGACCTCGCCGGCGGCTAGACGCCGGCGAGTTGACCCTAACCGTTGACTTGTGGACCCAGTTTGACTCCTCTGAGTCTATGACATGTGGGCCCCGACTGCTAATTAATCCAGGATTAAAAAATAATCTAATCTGTTTAAGTTAATGACCCTGACACGCGGGACCCACGCGTCAGGTTTGACTTGGACCGGTCTGTTGACCTGCTGAGGTCAGCATGACTTCATGCTGACGCAGTAATCTATTTTGCTGGATTTATTTTTATATAGAAAATCCAGAAAATAGTTCAAACTTCAAAAATTCATAGAAAATTATCTATAACTCCAAATGCAAAGTGTTATATATGAAAAATTATCAGAAAAATCCAATCTATCCAATGGAACTGGTTTCATGCATGTTAAAACAAGTTAAACCCACTGTTTAGGCATTATAAGATATTGCACTATTATGATCTTATAAATGCACTACCATTTGAATCTTTGGTTCAAATAGGGTTTTTCCCTTCTGGTTTAACTTGCACAAGACCAGGACACACTCATATTGCCATGTCATTGCATGCATCATATTGTTGCATATAGTCATGTATTGATTGTGTTCCGATGTGTCATTCGTGGTAGGTTCTGCCTCCGAGGATATCTCCGAGTATCCAGTTGAAGGGCAGTATCCCACCACCACTCCATCAGGCAAGCAACTCGTTGATCATTCCGATACAAACCCATGTTCTCGCTTCTGCCCTTGTTTACTGCATTAAGACAACGCGTTTCAAACTGCTGTGTGTTGCGGTAGTTGAACCCACTTCCTTTGCATGACCTGTCATTGCCACAGTAACTAGATGAAACCCACTAGCATGTGTAGGAGTTGATTGAGCCAATACATGTGTATGTGTGTTCCTACCATGCTATGCTTGCTATGCTTAGAGTTGTGTCAGGTCTGGCTCATCGGGATGATGATCCGGAGTGAAAGGTTGTATCGTTGTCAATGGTGTGGAAGTGTTGAACACGATTTGGTAAAGGAATCGATGGAAGGCCATGTAGGAGTACATGGTGGGTTGTTTCATTGAGGCCGTTCTTAAGAACTGAGATCTGTGTGTGTGATTTAAGACTTAGCTACTACCACGCATTGGGCCCGAAACCAATGGACCCTCTCGGCTTCTTGATCTCGCTTGTCCTCTGTCCAGGAGTTGCAAAGTAGTTTCTGGTGTTTGTAGCATGCTGGGGGCCGCACGCGGCGCTGACCATCGGGGTGGGCTGTGTTGCGGTAGGCACGTGGCACGGTGTACCGACTCGCCCGTTTGGTGTCTCGGGAACCCTGTTCACATCGTTCGGGGCCGTTAGTGGAAACCTCGGCCGGACTCCCTGCGGATGGAACCCGAATAGGCGATAAACCTGGACTAGAGACTTGAGTGTTTAGGTAGGCCGTGGCTGACACCCTCGCTGGGCTTCCGCTTGAAGGTTGCCGAGTACATGTCGTGTAAACGGCGATAAGTGGTGAGAGCGTGTGTGAAGAAGTACACCCCTGCAGGGTATAAATCTATTCGGATAGCCGCGTCCGCGGTAAAGGACTACTTGGTCACCTATACAGTTCATAGATAAGTTAAATGGATACTATTAAAAATCTCAAGATAAGTGTGAGTACCGCGGATGGCCCTCCCGCAGGATGGCGAGAGAGGATCCACGGTGGAGTATTGTGTTGGTGTTAGTGGACTCGTGTGCGACAAATGATTTACAAGTGGTGTCTATCGTAGGATAGCTTAGCCAAGAGTCAAAGCTGGCTTGCTGCAATAACCCCACTACCTTCTTGAGAATGTGCATGTATGATAGGTTCCTGTTGTAAGACTTGCTGAGTACCTCCGTACTCATGTTGCTTTAATCATGTTTTTTCAGACGACTACACCAACCCCTCTGATGGGTTCTATATAGACCTCGACGTTGACGAGTGACTTATCACCCAGGTGGTGATCCAAGACTTGTGAAGGATCGTTGTAGATAGACAGGCTTCGTCAAGCCTTCTTTCTTTCTAGTGTCTGTACTCAGACTACTTTGCTTCCGCATGTGTTTGTATGTTTGTATGACTTGAGTGTTGGGTCATGTGACCCCTATCTGTATGGATGATATGTATGGCTCCTCGGAGCCTTCTAAATAAAGTACTTGAGTCATAGAGTACTGTTGTGATGCCATGTTGTATTTACTCATATCGGGCATATTGTGTGTATGATTGAAATGCTTGGTATGAGTGGGATCCGACTATCTAGTTGTTTATCCTTGGCAGCCTTTCATATGGGGAAATGTAAGTCTTGTGCTTCTGAGCGATAGTAGTCCGCTACAGCCCGGTTCACCGGAGTCCTGCTAGCCCAGCACTACTGCTTGGACACTTGACTGGCCGGCATGTGTTTCACGTCGTTCCTATGTCTGTCCCTTCGGGGAAATGTCACGCGCTGATATTCGGAGTCCTGCCTAGCCTGCTACAGCCCGGGTTACCGGAGTCCTGTTAGCCCAGTGCTACAGCCCGAATAGATACGTTGATGACCGACATGTTCGATGTGATTCATGTATGCCTGTCCTCATAGGCTAGCGCCGCTTTGGGTTCACGACTAGCCATGTCGGCCCGGGTTCTCTGTCATATGGATGCTAGCGACACTATCATATACGTGAGCCAAAAGGCGCAAACGGTCCCGGGCCAGGTAAGGTGGCACCCGTGGGAGTACCGTGCGTGAGGCCGCAAAGTGATATGATGTGTTACACGCTGGATCGATGTGGCTTAGGATCGGGGTCCTGACAGCGTTGGCATCAGAGCCGGACTGCCTGTAGGTTCGCTAAGCCAAACTGGTCGATGTCGAGTCTAGAAATGCTTTAGTTATATGTAGGGGAATTGATTGTGGGAGGGAACGTAAGGATCTTTTACTCCTTTACCTTATGCCCTCTATTCTGAGTCATTCTCTTCTCATTCTATGTGGGTTAAGGACTAGGCTCTCTTCTCTCTATCAGGTTCACGTGTTACTAAATCCGTAGTAACTTATAGGATTGTTGGATTCAACCCAGTTCAGTTCTACTAAAGTTTAGTATGTTGCCATTTGAACCAGAACCTCGATATGATGTTGTTGAGTGGTTTCGCAAACTGTTGTGGATGTCTCAAGTCTTTTTCTGAGCATTTACAGCCGTTATGCTGTCCAATTTCATCCAGAAATTCTAATGCCTTTGCACTATTTTGTGCTTTCAGATGGCTACCCGTCCCCAAAACCAAGTGGTTCGTCTGACCCGTTGCATCGGTGTATGTGGTCATACCGCCATGTTGGTTCGAGTGATGGTTGAGGCAGGTTACCGATGGTACCCCGAATACACCGTCGAAGAGCAGTTTAGAGATTTCAACCAGAGCCAATATCTGTGCACGGTCAGGATATATCCATCATATCCCGGAGCCACGGAACCACTTCACTGTTCTTATGGACTCGGGATCACTATTGGGATGTCCGTTCAAGATGCAGCCTACTCGATGATGACCATTATGCGAGCTAGAACTGCTTTGTTGAGCAACACTGAATTTCGTTACATGCCAGCATCCCTCCCTGGGGCGCATGGTTACCTTCAGGGCATGTACAGTGATGCATCCCATGAGGACTCACTCCTTTGCACCACTACTGAGATGTTGGAAGATAAGGACCGTGAAAACCGGGCCTTGCGTATGGAGCTCTTTAATGCTCGTGCTGATCATTGGGCCACCTTGACGAGGTTTGCACCTGCTGTGCAAGACGGATACATGGATACGAGAGACTTGTATCCTGTGCGGGCTAGTCTGCCAGACTTTATGGAATGGCGTGAGGTGGGAGGCATCACCCCTCCTCGTGGGCCTCTTCTACCGCCATTTGTTGGACCGAGGCCGCATCCAAGTCCCTATGGTCCACAAGCACCGCAACACCGTCTGTTCCCAGATGACCATGTTCCGCTTCCAGGTCTGGGTGGTGACTTCTATGAGGACTTCTACGGAGCCGTCTGAGCTAGTAGTAGTCTCGCTAGTATTGTAATAGTTGTATGTCCACCGTCCTGCGTGATTGTGGAATATAACTTAGTGTGTATCAATTCCGGAGGTGTAGATAAATAATGTATAGGAGCTTGGAATGCCTCCGATGAGATGTAACGTCTTTCATCATAGTGGTACTTCAGCCGGGCTTGTACTAAACTATGTATGGGTGTATGACTGTTGGTGTATATATGGCAGTTTCTATATTACCATGTCATACGGATGATCATCTCTGCATTCCTTGTTATCCATTACATTCCGCACTTCCTTGGCCAGATTTTGCCATCCTGGTTTAAATCGTTGTTTTGTTTCCCAGGATGGTCAACACCCGCAGCAACCCTGCTGCTTCGGAGCAGGGAGAAGCTAGTGCACCTAGAGAGGAAAGTCTGCCTCAACCACCTTCTCTGGCCGAAGTGATGCTGGAGGCAGAGCGCAACAGGCGCGACACCAATCGCTTGTTAGAGCGGATTGAGCAGAACACCGCACGCCAGCAGAGGATCAATTCGGTGTCCATCAATGACTTTGTCAAGCTGTACCCGCCAAAGTTCAATCATTCCATCGAACCTCTCGATGCGGATGACTGGCTCCGCAGCATCGCCCACAAGCTACGTTCTGCCAACGTGGCTGAAGATGATAAAGTCACCTTTGCTGCCTATCACCTCGAAGGCCCTGCCAGCCTTTGGTGGGAGAATTATGAAGCTATGCGTCCGGTCGGCCAACTCACTACTTGGGCTGATTTCAGTGCCGCTTTTCGTGAGCATCATATTCCGGAAGGTCTCATGGATCGCAAGAGGGAGGAGTTCTGTAACTTCACCCAGGGGAAGCTGACTGTGGATGCATACAGTCGCGAGTTTGGGAAGCTTGCACGCTATGCTCCCGAAGAGGTATCCACCGATGCCAAGAAGCAGGCAAGGTTCCGCAAGGGACTTAGCCCTGAGCTCCGACGTGACCTTCGTCTGCATGAATGCATTTCTTTTCCGAAGCTAGTCAATAAGGCCATCAGTGCCGAGACAGGGCAGAATGATTTTGAAGCTTCACGCAAGCACTCCCGTGACTATGGATCTTCATCCAGTTCTGGATCACAGAAGCGCCGGGTCTGGATTCCAAATTCTGCTATGCCACCCAGGTATACTCCGAGGCCATCCTTTGAGGCGCCTCGCCCCAATCAGCAGTATGTGCCGCCCAAGACTTTTGGAGGCCCCACTGCCAATACTGCTCCACGCCCCAATATAACAACTTGCTTCAAGTGTGGTGAGCCAGGCCACTACATCCGTGAGTGTCCCCAGAACAACCCCAACCAGTTCGGAAAGTCTGTTGGCCGTGGTAAGTCAACAGCGAAGGTGCTTGTCGCTAAGCCAACCACCACTGCTCGCGGCCATGTCAACTACGTTTCAGCTGAAGAAACTCAAGAAGACCCCAACGTCGTTCTCGGTACGCTCCTTATTAATTGCCATCCGGCAACTGTCCTTTTTGATACTGGAGCATCTCATTCATTTATTTCTGAGAGCTATGCTCGTTTGCACAACACCACTTTTTGTGACATGCCTACCTCCATGGTAATTCAAACCCCTGGTTCTAAGTGGCAAACCTCTAGAATCAGCCATGGAAATGAAATTCTTGTTGACAGATTGGTCTTCCTTGCGTCACTAATAGCTCTCAAGTCTTCAGACATAAACATCATCTTGGGTATGGACTGGATGTCAGCTCATTACGCCAAGATTGATTGCTCAACTAGAACTATCCAACTTACCCATCCATCGGGCAAGACAGTCAATGTTTTGACCCGAGTATCGGAGCGTCAGCTCTACTCTCTAAATGCCAATCCCCTTCCAGACCTCGAAGATATTCCGGTAGTCCGTGACTTTCCGGATGTCTTTCCAGAGGAACTGCCAGGTGTTCCACCTGACAGAGATGTCGAGTTCGTAATAGACCTTGTTCCAGGAACCGTTCCAATCTCTAGGAGACCTTATAAGATGGCACCCCTAGAACTAGCCGAGCTTAAGAAACAACTCGATGAGTCCTTGCAAAAAGGTTTCATCCGTCCTAGTTCATCTCCATGGGCTTGCCCCGTCCTCTTCGTCAAGAAGAAGGATGGAACGGATCGGATGGTTGTGGATTATCGACCTGTCAATTTGGTCACTATCAAGAACAAGTATCCGCTCCCCAGGATCAACGACCTGTATGATCAGCTCGCTGGATCCTCAGTCTTTTCCAAGATGGATTTGAGGTTGGGCTACCATCAAATCAAAATCAAGAACGGGGACATTCCCAAAACGGCCTTTGTCACTCGCTATGGCCAATACGAGTACACCGTCATGTCCTTCGGTTTAACCAATGCTCCAGCCACCTTCTCTCGGTTAATGAACTCGATCTTCATGGAGTACTTGGATAAATTCGTCGTGGTATACCTCGATGATATACTCATCTACTCCAAGAATGAGGAAGAACATGCCGAACATCTAAGGCTAGTATTGATGAAACTTCGAGAGCATCGCCTTTATGCCAAATTCTCCAAGTGCGAATTCTGGTTGCCAGAAGTGACCTATCTGGGCCATGTAATCTCTGGCAAGGGCATTGCTGTCAACCCCGAACGAGCTCAAGCTGTCCTTGACTGGACTCCACCTGAAACGGTCAAGCAAGTTCGGAGTTTTCTTGGTTTAGCGAGCTATTGCCGCCGCTTCGTCGAGAATTTTTCCAAGGTTGCTAAGCCTCTAACTGAACTCCTCAAGAAAGATAAAAAGTTCGAGTGGACCCCACAGTGCGAGTTCAGCTTTCAGGAACTGAAAAGACGCCTGACATCTGCTCCCGTACTGGTACCACCAGATTTCTCTAAGGACTTTGTTATCTATTGCGACGCCTCGCGACAAGGACTAGGTTGCATACTCATGCAAGATCGTCATGTGATTGCCTACGCATCTCGATAGTTGCGTCCACATGAGGATAATTATCCTACTCATGATCTAGAGCTTGCAGCAGTAGTCCATGCACTCAAAACCTGGCGACATTACCTTCTGGGTAATCGTTGCGAAATTTACACTGATCACCAAAGTTTGAAATATATCTTCACCCAACCGGATTTGAATCTCAGGCAAAGACGCTGGGTCGAGTTGATCTCAGATTACGACTTAGGAATAACTTACACCCCAGGCAAAGCCAATGTCATGGCTGATGCACTAAGTCGTAAATCTTATTGTAACAACCTGATGTTACAACAAGGTCAACCACTTCTCCACGAGGAATTTCATAAGCTTAACCTTCACATTGTTCCTCGAGGACTCCTTTCCACCCTGGTGGCGAAACCTAACCTTACGGATCAGATCATCAAGGCACAAAAGGTGGATCCGGGAATTTCCCGTATCAAGAGAAACATCAAGAAGGGAGTTGCAGATTGTTTCTCCATTGATGATCAAGGTGTTGTGTTCTTCGGAAACCGTCTAGTGGTTCCCAAGGTACGCAACTTGAGGCGATTGATCCTTAAGGAAGCTCATGAATCCCCTCTCACCATTCATCCCGGTAGTACTAAGATGTATCAAGACCTACGCCAAAGGTTTTGGTGGACCAGGATGAAGAGAGAAATCGCTCAATACATTGCAACTTGCGACGTCTGTCGTCGTGTTAAAGCAGAGCATCAACGGCCTGCTGGCACCCTTCAGCCCTTGGATATTCCTGAATGGAAATGGGATAAAATCGGTATGGATTTCATTACCGGATTTCCCAGAACCAAAAGAGGGAATAATGCTATCTTCGTTGTTGTCGATCGTCTCTCCAAAGTAGCCCACTTTTTACCCGTTCGCGAGAGTATAACCGCTAGCCAGCTAGCTGACCTATACATCTCTCGAATAGTGTCTCTTCATGGTGTTCCATTGGAAATTAATTCGGACCGTGGAAGTCTTTTCACCTCTCGATTTTGGGAGAGTTTCCAAAATGCTATGGGGACTCGTCTCTCCTTTAGCACCGCCTTCCATCCTCAATCAAGTGGTCAAGTAGAACGAGTCAATCAAATTCTGGAGGATATGCTCCGAGCTTCTGTCATCTCTTTCGGTATGGATTGGGAGAAGTGCCTACCATTTGCCGAGTTCGCTTATAACAATAGTTATCAAGCTAGCTTGGGCAAAGCTCCTTTCGAAATTCTTTATGGACGAAAATGTCGAACGCCTCTTAACTGGTCAGAAACCGGCGAGAGACAACTCTTTGGCCCAGACATGATCCAGGATGCAGAAGAGCAGGTTCGCATTATTCGTGAGAAGTTGAAAACCGCTCAATCCCGTCAAAAGAGTCAGTATGACCGCAAGCATAAGCCCATGGCTTATGAAGTCGGTGAGATGGCTTACCTTCGGGTTACACCTTTAAAGGGAACCCATCGATTCGGTATCAAAGGCAAATTGGCTCCTCGTTACATTGGACCTTTTCGCATTCTTGCCAAACGAGGGGAAGTTGCCTACCAACTGGAACTACCTTCGCATCTCTCCAGAGTTCATGATGTCTTCCACGTTTCTCAACTCAGGCGTTGCTTCTCAGACCCTATCCGCGGAGTGGACCACGAAACGCTTGATCTCCAAGATAACCTCACTTATCGGGAATACCCCGTTCGTATCCTTGATCAAGCCGAGCGTACCACTCGACGCCACAATATCAAGTTTCTCAAGGTTCAATGGTCACACCATTCCGAGCAAGAAGCTACTTGGGAAAGGGAGGATCGTCTTCGACTTGAGTACCCCGCCTTCTTTCCGGAGGAACCTAAATCTCGGGACGAGATTCTTTTGAGTGGGGGTGAGTTGTCACATCCCTAGCTAGGCCATGCATTAGAGTGTGCATCATGTTTAAATTCTATTAATTCTGAAATGGGAAATGCCAGAACCCCCAACACACACTTCCCCCCCTGGAAATAACTAGGGTTTACTAAAATCTTTTTCAATGAACCTGAAATGCCCTTCTGAAATGTTCACCCCCTTTGTTTTGGGTTTAAACCTTTGACAAAAGTGGTGCACAATTTTCTAGGTCAACAGAAGGTTTTTGAATTAACACATAAGTATTTGAATTTGGGCATTTAAAATTTATAAAAATATTTTAAATGTTCAAATATTCTCAAACAGAAATGTTTCATGTTGTCTATATTTTAAATAGCAAGCATGTGCAGTTTGAGGATTTTTGGAGTTGTTTGAGTATTTTAAATAAGTCCACAAAGTTGCAGAAATAATAGAAAAAGAAAACAGTTAACCAGAGAAAAACTAACCTGGACGCTACCCACCTGCCGGCCCACCTGGCGGCCCAGCACTGTGCTGGCCCGCGCCAGCCAGCTGCTTCGTCCCCGCCAGGCAGGCAGGGAGCTGACGCCGGCGAGCGCGAGCTCGCCACGGCGTCACCTGCTCGCCGCTTCGCCGCCCGACGCGCTGGACGTCCTCCACGTCGCACCCTCGACCCCGTGGACACCTCACTTCTCCCCCTGGCTCTCTCTCTCTCTCCAGCGCCATGGCCGCCGCACCCGTCGCCGCTCCGCCGCCATAGCCGCGCCCACCGTCGCCCCCTCGCCCCTCTGACCTGCCCAGAGGCTCCGCCACTTCGCCCTCGCCCTCCCCACCGAGCCACGCCTCGCCGGAGGCCCTGCATCGCCGCCATCAGCTCGTCTCCGACCCCGGTGCCCGCCGGCCGCCGTTCTTCGATTCGCGCCGCTCCGTTCGCCCCCGAGCCCGCTGAGCTGCTCGTCGACCTCCCTGTGAGCTCCCGCACCTTATCCCCCTCCTCCCATGCCTGCTAGCTCGCCGTAGCGCCCGTCCCCGACGAGCCCGAGAGCTTGGCTCCGCCGGCCATGGCGCCACCGCGGCCATAGCCCCTGCCACCCGGGCCAGAGCGCGTCAACGTGCTCCTGGAGCCTCCAGGAGGCCAAAACAGCCACCAGCCGGCCCCCTAACGCACCGTAGCGCCAAAGCCACCTCCACCCGAGCCCCGGCGCCGCCAAACCCGTCGCCGACGATGTTTCCGGCCACCCCGAGCCCAGCTGTTGCCACCGAACGCCGCGGAAGGATCTCAGCTACCCGTAGATGGCCTCCGCGCCTTGTTTGGTGGCCAAAACGAGCAAAATCACTTGCTCCGCCGCGTCTGACCTCGCCGGCGGCTAGACGCCGGCGAGTTGACCCTAACCGTTGACTTGTGGACCCAGTTTGACTCCTCTGAGTGTATGACATGTGGGCCCCGACTGCTAATTAATCCAGGATTAAAAAATAATCTAATCTGTTTAAGTTAATGACCCTGACACGCGGGACCCACGCGTCAGGTTTGACTTGGACCGGTCTGTTGACCTGCTGAGGTCAGCATGACTTCATGCTGACGCAGTAATCTATTTTGCTGGATTTATTTTTATACAGAAAATCCAGAAAATAGTTCAAACTTCAAAAATTCATAGAAAATTATCTATAACTCCAAATGCAAAGTGTTATATATGAAAAATTATCAGAAAAATCCAATCTATCCAATGGAACTGGTTTCATGCATGTTAAAACAAGTTAAACCCACTGTTTAGGCATTATAAGATATTGCACTATTATGATCTTATAAATGCACTACCATTTGAATCTTTGGTTCAAATAGGGTTTTTCCCTTCTGGTTTAACTTGCACAAGACCAGGACACACTCATATTGCCATGTCATTGCATGCATCATATTGTTGCATATAGTCATGTATTGATTGTGTTCCGATGTGTCATTCGTGGTAGGTTCTGCCTCCGAGGATATCTCCGAGTATCCAGTTGAAGGGCAGTATCCCACCACCACTCCATCAGGCAAGCAACTCGTTGATCATTCCGATACAAACCCATGTTCTCGCTTCTGCCCTTGTTTACTGCATTAAGACAACGCGTTTCAAACTGCTGTGTGTTGCGGTAGTTGAACCCACTTCCTTTGCATGACCTGTCATTGCCACAGTAACTAGATGAAACCCACTAGCATGTGTAGGAGTTGATTGAGCCAATACATGTGTATGTGTGTTCCTACCATGCTATGCTTGCTATGCTTAGAGTTGTGTCAGGTCTGGCTCATCGGGATGATGATCCGGAGTGAAAGGTTGTATCGTTGTCAATGGTGTGGAAGTGTTGAACACGATTTGGTAAAGGAATCGATGGAAGGCCATGTAGGAGTACATGGTGGGTTGTTTCATTGAGGCCGTTCTTAAGAACTGAGATCTGTGTGTGTGATTTAAGACTTAGCTACTACCACGCATTGGGCCCGAAACCAATGGACCCTCTCGGCTTCTTGATCTCGCTTGTCCTCTGTCCAGGAGTTGCAAAGTAGTTTCTGGTGTTTGTAGCATGCTGGGGGCCGCACGCGGCGCTGACCATCGGGGTGGGCTGTGTTGCGGTAGGCACGTGGCACGGTGTACCGACTCGCCCGTTTGGTGTCTCGGGAACCCTGTTCACATCGTTCGGGGCCGTTAGTGGAAACCTCGGCCGGACTCCCTGCGGATGGAACCCGAATAGGCGATAAACCTGGACTAGAGACTTGAGTGTTTAGGTAGGCCGTGGCTGACACCCTCGCTGGGCTTCCGCTTGAAGGTTGCCGAGTACATGTCGTGTAAACGGCGATAAGTGGTGAGAGCGTGTGTGAAGAAGTACACCCCTGCAGGGTATAAATCTATTCGGATAGCCGCGTCCGCGGTAAAGGACTACTTGGTCACCTATACAGTTCATAGATAAGTTAAATGGATACTATTAAAAATCTCAAGATAAGTGTGAGTACCGCGGATGGCCCTCCCGCAGGATGGCGAGAGAGGATCCACGGTGGAGTATTGTGTTGGTGTTAGTGGACTCGTGTGCGACAAATGATTTACAAGTGGTGTCTATCGTAGGATAGCTTAGCCAAGAGTCAAAGCTGGCTTGCTGCAATAACCCCACTACCTTCTTGAGAATGTGCATGTATGATAGGTTCCTGTTGTAAGACTTGCTGAGTACCTCCGTACTCATGTTGCTTTAATCATGTTTTTTCAGACGACTACACCAACCCCTCTGATGGGTTCTATATAGACCTCGACGTTGACGAGTGACTTATCACCCAGGTGGCGATCCAAGACTTGTGAAGGATCGTTGTAGATAGACAGGCTTCGTCAAGCCTTCTTTCTTTCTAGTGTCTGTACTCAGACTACTTTGCTTCCGCATGTGTTTGTATGTTTGTATGACTTGAGTGTTGGGTCATGTGACCCCTATCTGTATGGATGATATGTATGGCTCCTCGGAGCCTTCTAAATAAAGTACTTGAGTCGTAGAGTACTGTTGTGATGCCATGTTGTATTTACTCATATCGGGCATATTGTGTGTATGATTGAAATGCTTGGTATGAGTGGGATCCGACTATCTAGTTGTTTATCCTTGGCAGCCTTTCATATGGGGAAATGTAAGTCTTGTGCTTCTGAGCGATAGTAGTCCGCTACAGCCCGGTTCACCGGAGTCCTGCTAGCCCAGCACTACTGCTTGGACACTTGACTGGCCGGCATGTGTTTCACGTCGTTCCTATGTCTGTCCCTTCGGGGAAATGTCACGCGCTGATATTCGGAGTCCTGCCTAGCCTGCTATAGCCCGGGTTACCGGAGTCCTGTTAGCCCAGTGCTACAGCCCGAATAGATAAGTTGATGACCGACATGTTCGATGTGATTCATGTATGCCTGTCCTCATAGGCTAGCGCCGCTTTGGGTTCACGACTAGCCATGTCGGCCCGGGTTCTCTGTCATATGGATGCTAGCGACACTATCATATACGTGAGCCAAAAGGCGCAAACGGTCCCGGGCCAGGTAAGGTGGCACCCGTGGGAGTACCGTGCGTGAGGCCGCAAAGTGATATGATGTTTTACACGCTGGATCGATGTGGCTTAGGATCGGGGTCCTGACAGCGGCGTATCTCGTCAGCATTCTGACGCTCGACGGCCACGGCCGCTTCCACACGCTGGCATAGGTGGAGCACCTCAGCCTGGGAGGAGGCCAGCTCTTTCTGCGCTGCCTCAGGGGCGACCCGGGAGGCGTCCGCTCGTCGCGTCGCCTCATCCCGCTGGACCCTCAAGGCGGCGGTTCTGCCCTCGGCTTCGACTCGGATCATCTCCAGCTTCCCCTCGAACTCACGCTCGAGGCCTTGGCATGCTATCGCCACCCGACGGCAAACCTCCTCCAGGACGCGCGTCTCTCGCGCGGCGACATCGTTTTCCGCCTGCGTCACTAGGTGCTCCCTCGTTTCCAGCTGCTCGAGCTCGCGAGCGCGCTCGGCGGCCTCCAGCACCAACGCTTCCTCGCGCTTCCGAAGCTCAGCCGGGTCGCCAGAAGCCACCTCCATCGATGCAAGGGCTGCCTCGCGCAGCTCCGCTTGCTCCTCCAACGAGCGACACCAGGCCAAGAGCTCCTAAGCCTGTTCTTCTGCTGCTACTCATCGCCGGTCTGCTCCCCGGGCCTCCTCAACGGCCTGAGACCGAGCCGCCAGAGAGGCCTTCAGTGACGCCTTCACCTCTTCGTCATCAAGGGCGCGCTGACGACGCGCGAGGGTAGCGGCTGCCTCCAGCTCGCGCCGCTCGACAGTCAGGCGCAAGCCCTCATCTTCCAGGCGCGCGTCTTCCTCAGCAAGCTCCTGCCCAAGCAGGTCTACGGCGCCACTCGCCCTCCGAAGGAATTCATGGCGACGGGCACGGCGCTCCCGAGCACGCTCAAGCACGTCTGCCGCGCCATCATCCACCCCGAGCAGGCGTCGAGAACCTCGGATCATCACTCCGGCCCCGGGCGGGGGGTTGGCGCCTTCCCGACGGACGGCCGCGCCACATCAGAAGACCGACTTGAGTCCCACCTGACCTCAGGAGAAGGGCCCCGGAGGAGCCTCAGCCAGTCGCAGCCCGCGACCAAATGGGGAGCCCATGGGAGGCTGCCTATGTCGAGGGAAGGCCCGCGGAAGGAGATCGCAGGGGTGGGGGAGTCGCCGCGCGCTACGCGGCGGTCCACGCCATCACCTGCCCAAACCACAAGGGCAGTGCCGCTCGAGACACCCAAGGGTGGTGGAGGAGACGGAGTCAAGGAAGGCGTCGGCCCGACGATTTCATCAAGCTCAGTAGGCAGAGGCCTGCAGGGCAAGGATCAGCGGATGCGGCAAGCAGGATAAGAAACAGAAAGGGAGAAAACTTACTCATCAACGGCAAAGTACTTCCGGCGCTTCAGCAAGCGGCAGGGGAAGTCGTCGCCCAAGGCCTCCCTTTTTCTCCGGAGGGCCTCAAAGTCCACACGGAAACGACCCAGGAGAGGTGCGCAGGAGCCAGCCTGCGAAGAGGACGGAGCGCCAGGGTCACTCGCGTCGAGGGCGCATGCCTGGAACGCACGGGCAGTCGCCTCGTCAGAAATCCCGGCTGGGGGCTCAGGAGCCTCGGCCTCAAGCACCAGAGGCGGCGGCGCCTCGCCCGTGGCCTCGGAAGCGCGGACCTCGTGAGCTGCCCCGTCAAGAGCGTCGCCAGGTGCGGTCACATTGTCTATGGCTCCCTCGACCCCCGCTGTCTCCTGCCTCCCTGCGCCACCACTCGAGGAGGATTCACCCAGGCCGACCGGAAGGGAAATCACCACCACGGGGTTGCCGCGAGGCCCCTGGAGCCCGACAGGGCGTAGCCCCCACTCGTCGAAAGGGGGCATCTGCCTCACGAAGTCGTCCCTATTGTGGCAGAGGTACAACAAGGCTCCCCCCTGCTGGACACCCTCGGGGTTGGGATCGCCTGTCAAGACCAAGAGCACCCTCCTCAGCACCTCGGGAGCTAGGTCCTCTCCCTGAAGCCTCATGCGATCACCATGCCCGCTGAAGGCCCACATTCTACGAGAATGGCGTTGGAGAGGGGCAATGCGGCGCGATAGGAACTCCTTCACCACTTTGGGCGCCGTTACGCCAAGCTTCTTCAAAGACATGAAGCGATGCCAGACGAAGGCGAGCCGGGGACTTGCGAGCGTCTCCTGGCCCCAGCCCGAATTAGGCACAGCAGGCGATGTCGGCTTCGCAAGCCGGGGGCTGGGCACCCCGACATCAATGTACAACCACCGCTCGCGGAACTCGGCAGAAGGTGGAGGAAGGTTGAAGTCGATACCAGAGGCTGCAGTCTCGGACGAAGCTACGAAGCTCACGCATGCCGAGCACTGCGTGGGGTCGACAAGACGCAAGGAGAAGAAGTGGCGCAGTAGGGCAACAGAAGGGGGGATGCCCACCATCGCCTCACAAACAAAAGCGAAGACAGAAAGAAGAGCTATGGACTCAAGACCCATGTGCATCATGTGGATCTGATAATGATCAAGGACGGCGTTGAAGAAATCGGAGAAGGGAGGCACCAAGCCCGCCCACAAGGCGTCGGCAAAGTAAGGGACCTCGGTGATTACCCTATCAGTGGGGAGGTGACACGTAGGCCACGTAGTCGTCCTCCCGCACTCGTTGAAGTCCCAGGGCCGGATTGAGCTTGTCCAGGCACTCCAGGTTGAGTATGGTCGAGCGGCCAACGGCAGGCGCCACCAGCGACAGCGGGTGAGATGGAGCCACGGGCTTCTTCCCCTTCCCTTTCTTTGGAGCCATGGCGGCGGGCGGAAGAGAGAGGATGTGAGATGGGATTGGAAGCAAGGGTCTGAGTTCAAAGGGAGGAAGAGCAGGAGACGGTCAGGCAACAGGGAGAGGGGCGACTGTGTACAACGGCGGGGCAACCTAGCACGGCGCAGAATAAGGGAGCATGGGTAAACTGTGCCACCTACGTCCAATCAACCGCCACGCGGCGCCCTAGGCCGCAGGCTGTTAGGGCCCGCGGCGCTTCGCTCTTGCCCTTACGCCTTTCGGCATGGCCAAGTCCATGTGCGCCTTGGGCCCGGGGGCTACTTTCGGCGTTCTGGGAACGGGGGTCCCCAGACTTGCCTGCCCGCAGCCTGCGGCGTGGCTCGAGTGGGGGCCCAACGCGGCCCATCTTCATCAACACAAGGCTCAAGACCCTCGCGAGGGGCCAAGCCTCGCAAGGCGGACGACATGGAGCTTCCTCCAGCACGGCCTCCTTAGGCTGGCTCGCGAGGAGGCGGAGAGATCAAGGTGGGGTACCTCACGAGGTGCCCATGACGCAAGCCATGACGACCAGAGGTGCCAGGCGGGCACCAGCCCGCGCAGTGTCCTCCCTTTCCTCTTTGGTGCAAAGGGGGCAAGCGCAGGCGAGAGGATCAAGCAAAGGCACCCATTTCGGTGCAACGAGACCAAGACCAACTCCACGACAAGGAGGAAGTCACTGTGGAGCCCAAGTCGGCGTCATCACCAGAACCTTTGGCAGGGGAAGACCGACTTTAGTCAGGATAAGTGTACCCGATGTTCCCCTTCAAATCGGTCAATTGTTGGCGCCCTTCCCGCTCAAATATTTGGGAAGAGGACCAGGGCCTTTGCCTATAAATAGGACTAGCCACCCCCAGGGTAGACACACACAGGGACACAGTCACACACACACACAGAGAGAGAGAAGGGCGATCGAACTCCACCTAGCAGTTCATCTCCTAGCTAAGAACAGACCCTCGCGAGGTCGTTCTTCCTTGTATTGTTCTTCCTCATCAGCCCAAGAGGCAATCCACCACACCAAACTAGAGTAGGGTATTACACCACAACGGTGGCCCGAACTAGTATAAACCCCGTGTCTCTTGTGTTGTTCTTGCAGTAGTTAGGATCCCAGCGACACAGAAAGGTAGAGGGCACGGTCTCCGCGCGCACCCCAGAGTTTGAACCTTAAGGGTCTGCCGGAACCCGTGATCCGACAACATGCATGCCTACAACGGGTCTATGTTTATCTTTAGCACCAGGTTTAGCAATTCTAGCAGTCTCTTCAGAGAAATAAATAACATGCCCATCGATATTATCAGCCAATAGATCTTTAACCATAGCAATATTAGGTTCAACTTTAACTTGCTTAGAGGGTTTATGTGTCCTAATATGACTTTTGTTGACTATAGTTGAAGCTTTAGCATGATCCTTTATTCTAACAGGGAAAGGTGATTTCTCCACATAAGCCACAGGAACAATAGGATCATTATAAGTGATAGTCTTTTCTTCAACTTTAATAGGTGCAACTACTTTAACTTCTATGGGAGGATTATATTTAAACCACTTCTCCTTAGGGAGATCAACATGAGTAGCAAAGGATTCACTGAAACAAGCTACTATCTTAGAGTCAAGTCCATATTTAGTGCTGAATTCACGGAAAGCATCGGTATCCATAAAAGATTTAACACAATCAAACTTAGGTGTTATACCTGACTCTTTACCTTCGTCGAGGTCCCAATCTACAGAGTTGTGTTTAATTCTTTCCAATAAATCCCATTTGAATTAAATAGTCTTCATCATAAAGGAGCCAGTACAAGAAGTATCGAGCATGGATTGATTATTACGAGAAAGCCGACCATAAAAATTCTGAATAATCATTTCTCTTGAGAGCTCATGATTGGGGCATGTATATAACATTGACTTAAGCCTCCCCCAAGCTTGAGCGATGCTTTCTCCTTTGCGAGGCCAAAAATTATATACATAATTATGATCACGATGAACAAGATGCATAGGATAAAACTTCTGATGAAATTCCAATTTCAATCGTTTGTAGTTCGATGATCCCATATCATCACATAGCCTATACCATGTCAATGCATCTCCCTTCAAAGATAAAGGTAAGACCTTCTTCTTAATAACATCATCAGGCATACTTGCAAGCTTAAATAATCCACAAACTTCATCCACATAGATTAAGTGTAAATCAGGATGCAATTTTCCATCTCCTGCAAAAGGATTAGCTAGCAGTTTCTCTATCATACCCGAAGGAATTTCAAAGTAAACATTTTCAGTAAGTTCAGTAGGTTGAGGAGCAACTATTTGCTCTACTGGTCGGGGTGAAGATACCCCGAACAAGCCCCTCGAAGGATTATGTTCCATAGTAACAAGTGACAGTAAATTTCAGCACACTATATAAATTATTCCTTACCAAATTCCACCTACCAAAGGCGCTTTACTCCCCGGCAACGGCGCCAAAAAAGAGTCTTGATGACCCACAAGTATAGGGGATCTATCGTAGTTATTACGATAAGTAAGAGTGTCGAACCCAACGAGGAGCAGAAGGAAATGATAAGCAGTTTTCAGTAAGGTATTCTCTGCAAGCACTGAAATTATCGGTAACAGATAGTTTTGTGATAAGGTAATTTGTAACGGGTAACAAGTACTGAAAGTAAATAAGGTGTAGCAAGATGGCCCAATCCTTTTTGTAGCAAAGGACAAGCCTGGACAAACTCTTATATAGAGAAAAGCGCTCTCGAGGACACATGGGAATTATCGTCAAGCTAGTTTTCATCATGCTCATATGATTCGCGTTCGGTACTTTGATAATTTGATATGTGGGTGGACCGGTGCTTGGGTGCTGTCCTTACTTGTAAAAGCATCCCAACCCCTATTGCAAGCATCCGCAACTACAAAAGAAGTATTAAGGTAAACCTAACCATAGCATGAAACATATGGATCCAAATCAGCCCCTTACGAAGCAACTCATAAACTAGGTGAAAGTGCAACTATCCCTGGGTGGTTTTGGTAATTCCTAACAACATATAGCCCATCGAGCTAACATTATTCAAAGATTAATATTTCAGGAAAAGCTCAATGAATGGCATGGCATGGATGAGGAAAGTGGATCCCTCAAAATTCTAAGGACAAAAAGTTTGGCTCAAGCTTGAAGCTCAAGACTCTACATTTTATATTTTAGTGATCCAAGATCACATTGAGTCTATAGGAAAAGCCAATACTATCAAGGAGGGATGAGGTGTTGCTTAATGGCTTGCTTGCTCAAAGTGCTTAGTGATATGCTCCAAAATCCTCAACTACCTTCCCACATCCACATATGACCTAAACCAAAAGTCAAACTCGGCCCCACTGATTCTTTCTATCCGGCGCCACCGAGTTTCAAATGTCATAGCCACTGCCACAAACCCTAGGCAAATCGGTCTCACCGATAGGGATCTCGGTCTCACTGAGATGGGATTGTAATCTCTCTGTTTCCCTTCGTAACGTTTTGGTCTTACTGAGATGAGCGATCGGTCCCACCAAGATTGCAATGTAAACTCTCTGTTTCCCTTTTGTAACATTTCGGTCTCACCGAGATGAGCGAATCGGTCCCACCGAGTTTACCTGACCAACTCTCTGGTTAGCTTATTATCAAAATCGGTCCCACCGAGTTTGTGTAATCGGTCACACCGAGATTACGTTATGCCCCAACCCTAACCATATCGGTCCTACCGAGTTGCATCTCAGTCCCACCGAAAATCCTAATGGTCACTACGTTTGCTGAATCGGTCCGACCGAGTTTAACCATTCGGTCCCACTGAGTTTGGCTAATCGTGTATAACGGTTAGATTTTGTGTGGAGGCTATATATACCCCTCCACCCACTCTTCATTCATGGAGAGAGCCATCAGAACATACCTACACTTCCAATATACATTTTCTGAGAGAGAACCACCTACACTTGTGTTGAGGTCAAGATATTCCATTCCTACCATATGAATCTTGATCTCTAGCCTTCCCCAAGTTGCTTTCCACTCAAATCTTCTTTCCACCAAATCCAAATCCCGTGAGAGAGAGTTGAGTGTTGGGGAGACTATCATTTGAAGCACAAGAGCAAGGAGTTCATCATCAACACACCATTTGTTACTTATTGGAGAGTGGTGTCTCCTAGATTGTCTAGGTGTCACTTGGGAGCCTCCGACAAGATTGTGGAGTTGAACCAAGGAGTTTGTAAGGGCAAGGAGATCGCCTACTTCGTGAAGATCTACCGCTAGTGAGGCAAGTCCTTCGTGGGCGACGGCCGTGATGGAATAGACAAGGTTGCTTCTTCATGGACCCTTCGTGGGTGGAGACCTCCGTGGACTCGCGTAACCGTTACCCTCCGTAGGTTGAAGTCTCCATCAACGTGGATGTACGATAGCACCACCTATCGGAACCACGACAAAAACATCCGTGTCTCCAATTGCGTTTGAATCCTCCAAACCCTTCCCTTTACATTCTTGCAAGTTGCATGCTTTACTTTCCGCTGCTCATATACTCTTTTGCATGCTTGCTTTAATTGTGTGGAGATTGCTTGACTTGTGCTAAGATAGCTAAAATCTGCCAAGAACTAAAATTGGGAAAAGGCTAGATTTTTATTTGGTCAAGTAGTCTAATCACCCCCCTCTAGACATACTTTCGATTCTACAAGTGGTATCAGAGCTATGGTCTCCATTTGCTTTGATTTCCATAGCTTTTGGTGGTCATAGCCTTGGTTTCACAACCTAGGAGAGTATGGCGTCTAGCGAGGGAAATTATCACCATAGAGGTCCTTACTTTGATGGTACTAATTTTGCTAGTTGGAAGCATAAGATGAAAATGCATATTCTTGGACATAACCCCACCATTTGTGCTATTGTGTGTATTGGCTTGCAAGGTGAATTCTTTGATGGGAAAGAACCGAACCATGAAGCCACCGCGAAAGAGTTAAAGATGCTGCAATACAACGCTCAAGCTTGTGATATCCTCTTCAATGGATTGTGCCCTGAAGAATTCAACAAAATCAACCGTCTTGAGAATGCAAAGGAAATTTGGGACACTTTGATTGATATGCACGAAGGTACCGACTCCGTCAAGGAATCCAAATTGGATGTGCTTCAAAGTCAACTTGACAAGTTCAAAATGAAGGATGGTGAAGGTGTCGCTGAAATGTACTCTAGGCTTGCTCTTATCACAAATGAGATTGCCGACTTAGGGAGTGAAGATATGACCGATAGATTCATCATCAAGAAGATCCTCAGAGCCTTGGATGGAAAATATGATACCGTGTGCACATTGATCCAAATGATGCCAAATTACAAAGATCTCAAGCCAACGGAAGTCATCGGAAGAATTGTTGCTCATGAGATGTCACTCAAGGATAAAGAACAACTTCACAACAAATCAAGTGGTGCTTACAAAGCCTCATGTGAAGCCCCACATCATCGAGTGAGAAACAAACCTTCAATGAAGAATTGAGCTTAATGGTGAAGAACTTCAACAAGTTCTACAAGAGTAAAAGCAAAGAGAGAAGCTCCAAGTCAAGGTCCTACAATGACAAAAGATCTTCTAGTAGAGAGCGAAACTGCTACAATTGTGGAAGGCCCGGACACTATTCCAATGAGTGTACGGTCCCCTACAAGAGAAGAGAAGATTCTCCCAAGAGAAGAAGTAGAAGAGAAGAATCACCATCTAGAGAAAGAAGGAGTAGAGATGATCGTTATGAATAAAGACCCTCACGGAGAAGCAAGGATTCGGAAAGAAAGGACAAATCATCAAGGAGATACACAAAACGAAGACATCAAGCTCATGTTGGTGAATGGGTATCCGGCTCCGACTCCGACAACCACTCCGAGAGAAGCTATCACTCCGACTCTGAATATACTCAAGATGAAGGTGTTGCCGGTGTAGCACTTGTGACAACCAACTCCTACGACATATTTGACTCACCAAATGAAGGAGTTGGAACATGCTTCATGGCTAAAGGCCCAAAGGTATCACACCCCGAGTATGTTGATTTCAATAGTGATGAAGATGACTTGTTAGGTGATGATGATTTACTCGTTGACAACTCTAGTGATGAATACTATGATGAAACATCAATGAATCATGCTAATCAAGATAAAATGAATGACAATGATAAGGAGAAGATTGAGTCTCTAACTAAAGAACTAAACACTCTTAAGTTAGCTCATGAAACTATCTTAGGAGATCATCGAGAACTTTTAAGGACTCATGAGAAATTACGCTTTGAAAAGCTCAACCTTGAGCAAGAGCATGAGTTCTTAAAAGCAATCAATGATGATCTTCAAAAGAAAAGTTCTTCTTACATTTGCCAAGCGTTTACTCTTATCCACTTACATGCCTCAAGTCAAGTCTAGTAACAAGAACAAGAAAGATTCTTCCTCTAGTAGTAACAATAATCATGCTAAATCCAATATTGTTGCTTCTAGTAGTTCTCTTGATTCCACTAATGATTCTCTTAGCCAAGTTACAGTTGAGCAAGAAAATAGCTTATTGAAGGGAATTATAGAGAAAGGTGTTTACAAGAGCCTTGCCGGAAGTAAGCAATTCGAGGAAATTGTACGCAAGCAAGGAAGGCACCGGAAGAATCAAGGTGTTGGTTTTGAACGAAAGTTCAATGCCAATGGAGTTGAGTGGGAAGAAGATCAATACCCCAAGACGAAGTTTGTTCCTCAACAAGAGAAGTATGATCTTACTTATTTCAAAGGGACACAAGCTCAAGATGATCTTCCACCACAAGACCACAAGAAAAAAGGCAAGGACAAGCTTCAAGAGGAAATTGATGCATTTGAAGAAGCTCCTAAGGCCTTGGTCAAGTGGGTTCCCAAGACTACTTCAAGTTCCACTTCATCAAGTACAACTACAACACCGAGGATTCCCATCAAGATGGTGTGGATCCCGAAGAAGAAGAACTAGAGAGTTCTTGAGGGTGACTCCGCCAACATACTTCACTCTTATCATCTTGGCAAGAACAAGTGCAATCAACTTCCACATCTTGCACTAGTTCAAGGAGTCACAAACCCTCTTGTTGGTAAGACAAGGGACAAGGTAACCTAAACACTTTCATAGACATCATCTTGTGTGTGCATCACTCTATGTCTATGGATATCCTTGTTTGTTCCTTGTGGGACTAACCCGTGTAGGTATTGAAAGTGCAACTCACTCCAATGGATAGCTCCAAATGATCTACATCAACATTGAGCATCCACATCTTCAACATCTACATGAAGTCATCATCGACAAAACCCAAGGTTAGTTCATCCCTCTTAGGGGGGATCTCACATCTAGGGGGAGCTTTACTCTAAGAATTGAGCTAAAGCAACTCTAATGGTGTGAACACAACAATGCCTTATGTAAAAGTGGTAACCCCACTTGTGCTTAAACGGTGAGTATGACCTATGATCAAATGTTCCTATTTGACTCCTAAGTCAATATACTCATATATAGATGACCTAGTCATCGCCAATTGTTTGATAGATGCTAGAATTGGTTGTGCATGCTTTGCACATATTTCATTTGTCATTTTATTGTGTGAGCATGTTGGTTTCATATTTCACTCATTCAAGGACGTCCACTTGTTGTTTTGATTGATTGGTTTCTTTTTCTTTGGCCAAGTGGATGCACGAGAATGCCTAAGAACCTTCTCTAGCTATCTATGCTTTTCTCGTCTCAAACTCTATTCATGCTACATCACAAAATTTGATCAAGTCAGATTCAAACCACTCTGTGTGAGGAGCACTCGGAATCCCCGGTTCATCATAGACTTAAACTTCCAAAACTTCTTTGTGTGTTTCGGTCTGACCGATTCCTCCATTTCGGTCACACCGAGATCACTAAGTCGATCTAGGTTTTCAATCGTGGTGCAACCGATTTGAACTTTTCGGTCACACCGAGTTGCTGTAACTGTCAATAGTTATGCATCTCGGTGCCACCGAGTTGTTCCACTCGGTCACACCGATAGGGTCGGGCTATATATACTCACTGGCAAAATTTTGGAAATTTCTCCGAAACCCCTTCGCCCGCACATAGCTCGCTCTTCCTCCTAGGTCTCCGGATCGTCCTCCTCGTCGCCAGCCGCCTCCTATCGCTGGTCTCCATCGCCGTCAACGGAATTCTTCCCCGCCGTTGCCGCCGTAGTGAGTTCATCGCCGAACTAGGGTATGGACTCGATCACAGTGCTATCCCCATCCGATTCCTAGCACATTGTGTTCATTATGATTCTTACCACGATTGAAACGCTTCTATCCAGTCAAAACACTCCATAGATTAGAGTTGAATCGAAAATTCAGGGTTAGGTTTCCGCCGAAACCATCTCGGACCCACCGTGTTGCAGAACTCGGTTCCACCGATTCGGCCAAGGCCATTGCACATGTGGTTCTCGCTCTGACCGAGAATTGCAAATTGGTGTGACCGAGTTCAGGACTTCGTGAAACCCTAGCAGTCTTGGTGCCACCGAACTGTGACTCGGTCTGACCGAGTTCACTAGTTTTGGTTCCAACAGCTGCTTCGGTATCACCGAGTTTACAAATTGGTTGATCCGAAATGCTTTCTGTAGAAAACTAAAACTAAGTTTTTGATTCATTCTTTTGCAAAAATCTCTGTATTTTGTGATGCTCATCCACTCTATCTCATCTACAATCTATTCACAGGGTCTGCAGTTAGTGTTTGCAACATGTCTGACCAGAGTGACAGCCAGAACAAGTCAGAGGAGCAGGTGCGCATGAGTGAGGGCACTAGTCCCTCTAGCAGCTCAGATGAGGGTAGCAGAAGCACCCCAAGCAATTTGCCAAAGGCTGCCACTAGAGCAAGCAAGAAAAGAACTTCAGAATCTGAGGATGAAGGTTATGTGGCAGAGGAAGAGGAAGCCACATCAAAGAAGAAAGTGCTGAAAAAGGAATATGGCTCAGCTGCAGCCACTAAGCCAGATCTGAAGACCAAAAGGACAGCAGGAAGACAGCCAATGTCCAAAGCCAGGGCATCCTCTCAGAAACCCTCCAAGTCAACTATAGGAAACCCTCCAAGTCAACTATAGGAGATGAGGCTGCAAAAGAGAAGAAGGAAAGAAAGAGGGGCAGATGGTGCAAGCAAGTTGATCCAATGGCAGAATTTGAGAAGCACTCTTCCGAAGAAGAAGAAGAAGAAGAGGTTGCTGCACCAGCACCTAAGGCCCAGAAGCTTATGGGTGATGCTATCAGGACAGGGGCTGCTTCATCAAAGCCCAAAGAAGCACCCAAAGCTGCCTCCAAGCCCAAGACTGCACCAAAGAGGAATACAAGAAACATAGCTGCTGCTGAGAAGAACAAGGCCCCAGTGCCTGAGACAGCTGCTGTTGAAGAAGAAGAAGATGAAGAGCATGTTCTGAGAAAGTTGAAGCCCAAGATTCCAGACCACAATGATGCTCATCCTGTGGCGGAGAACATGAAACTCAGAAGAGACTCAGGGTTGAGGCTATGGAGAGTGTCAGATCCATATGCCAGCCGGAGAAGAACTGCTGTTGATTACAGGTTCCACACAAAGGAACAACAGGACTTCTATGAGACAGTGTTGTTGGACAATAAACCTATAGTGTGTGATATGAGGTGGGTCGACTGGACCTACATGAAGGATAATGAGGAACACTATCCTGGAGTGTATGACAACTTCAGTGCTTGTGGAGTTGCAGACTTTGTTGGGCAGAAGCTCACAAAGTGGAATGAGGAGCTCATAATGCAATTCTACTCCACAACACACTTCTATCCAGATGGCAGGATAGTATGGATGTCTGAAGGTACAAGGTACCACTTGTCGTGGTTCTAAGTCTGACAGTAGTGTAGGGGGGTTAGTATGGAGAGGCTAGATCTTAGCTATGCAAGAGTTGTAAGAACACAGGGTTTACGAGTTCAGGCCCTTCTCGGAGGAAGTAATAGCCCTACGTCTCGGTGCCCGGAGGCGGTCGATTGGATTATGCGTGTAAGGATAATAGGGGTGCGAACCCTTGATACTGAGGAGGGGGGTGGCTTATATAGAGTCCGCCAGGCCCCTCCAGCTCTCAGTAATGCAGGGTTTAAAGTACATTAAGGTTGGGCGTTACTGGTAACGCCCCTAATAAAGTGCTATAATGACCATAAGAGCTACTTAATGACCGACCGTTTGTGTGCAGAGTGACTGTAGAACTCCTTGCAGTTGAGTGCTTTCTTCGTGGTCGAGTGATAGCGTCATGGTCGAGTGTCTTGAATCCGTCGAGTGGGATACCTCCAAGTCGATTGAAAGGTGACTTCTTATAGGGATGTCCTTGGGTAGGGCACTTAAGACAGGTCCATGCCCCTATCCTAGGTACATAGCTTCATCATTAGCCCCCGAATGGATGGAGGCTTGAGTGGGAAGAAGTTGGAGACCCTTCCGACTGGTTCTCTGTGTTACATGAGTGCCTTGTTTTGGATTAACCGTCACGGATGACGTCTTCAACCTCTTTTAGTCGCCTTGATCCATTCTAGGCCTTTCGTCGAGTGAATTTCCTTGCTTGTGATATTACGAGTGATGGCGCGAAAAGGATCTTCTGTCTGACGAATTGTTCTACAACCCGCGGATTTTGCGGGATTTGAACTTCGGGAAGCACGCGGGACGGGGGTGGCCGCAGTAATCGGATGTGATAATGCGGAAGCTCCTCGATTTCCGCGCCACTTTTTTCTCCATGTACTGCACGCGCGTTTGCTGCGGGATTTGACGGGATAGCCTGGGCCTACCCGTCAGCCACTCGGAAGTGGCCTCTTATAAGCCGTAGGCTCGGGCTCCCAAACAGTGTGCTCTCTCTTTTCCTTCTCCCTTCGCAAGGCCTTCCGCCACCTCCGCTCTCACCCTAGCGCCGTAGGCCCGTTCGAGCTTCGCCGGTGACGATGGTGAAGGACAAGATGTCCGCTCTGGAGCGCGCGAAGAAGGCGGCAGTGCAGGGGAAAGGGAAGAAGTCCGCTCGGGGCGGATCTTCCTCGAGGACTGCCCTGCCCAAGGGTTGGATCCAGGGTGACTGGATACCGTCGGTGATTCGGCAGGAGGATCTTGACGATATGGTCGAGGGGGGAGTCATTCCTCACGAAGCCGCGCGTCTCCCGGGGGGAGAAGTCGAACCTCAGCCTCTGGACGGTGAGTGCGTCCTCCTCGCCACCCATATCGATCGTGGGTTTTCTCTGCCTCCTCATCCTTTTTTCGGAGCGCAGCTCCATCACTTCACTCCCAACTCCATTGTGTATCTTGCTGCTTTCGTTTCCTTGTGTGAGGGTTTCTTGGGTTGTCGCCCCCATTGGGGACTCTTTAAGCATATCTTCACTTGCCGCTCCCAATCGGTCAAGAAGGCCAAGTCGAGTGATGAAAGGACGCATGTGATCCAGCTGTGCGGGGGCCTAGTGATTCAGACGAGGGGAAAAAGTTCTTTTCCATCTATCACTTTCCCTGAGTCGGTCCGTGGTTGGCTGTCGACCTGGTTTAACTGTAAAGACCAAGCGACCCCAGGACAGTCGACTGGGCTTCCCCCTTTCTCTCTAGACCGCGCCCAAAAACCTGCTTCTCTGAAAGTGGCGCCGGAAGAAAAGGCGCAAGTCAAAGTGCTGGTGGGTCGAGTGGTTCAGCTTGTCCGCGAGGGTGTGACCGGCATGGACTTGCTGGAGGTCTTCCTTCGGAGGCGCATCCAACCGCTTCAGGCTCGTGACCACCCGATGTGGCTGTACGCGGGTCTTGAAGACACCACTCGGATTCACCCAGAGGAGGTCACTGATGAGATGCTGGAAGGGTGGTTGTCGAGCATCACAGGGAACAAAGACAACCCCCGAGGAGCCAGGAGGGTCCATCCACTCGACAACACATACGAAGTGGACCAGGTCTGACCTTGTGTTCCTGAATGAGATCTTGCTTTCTTTATCAGTCTTTTTTGAATCGGTCGATTGACTTTTGTCTTGTCTGTTGTTCCCCAGGCAACTACCGAGATGTACTCGACACCCAACGGAGCACAGGAGCAGGCTGAGGAAGGGGAGGCGAGCGGAGGCGAAAGTGGAGACGAACATGGCGAGTGGGAATCTGATGGCGAAGGAGAGGGAGACGACGATGTCGACTCCAGCGAAGAGGCGGAGGAGGAAGCTGAACCCCCCGCTCGGAGAGGCGATCCAAGCTTACACACGACCCTGCGCGGGAACGTGGTAAGGCGACTGCTCCTGTTGGACGGTCATCGAAATGCCCTCGGACCTCTTCTCCTACGCCGACTAAAAAGGCTCCCAAGCACCCACGAGCGACGCCGTCCAAGCCGTCCAAGGCTCTGCCCAAGATGAAGATGACTGTCCCCACCATTTCTGGGTAATAATAAGACTTGTTTTCCTTTGTCGACCGTGAACAGATCCTTGGTCGATTCATTGAGCCAACTGACTGACTTCCGAAATTTGTAGTGCTACTACTTCTGAGATATCCGCCAAGGACGAAGATCAAGAGATGGAAGATGTTGTTACTTCCAACCCAGGTACGATTACTGATGTTCTGCCTTGAGTCGACTGGATATTTCTTGTAACTCTGGTCGATTGACTTTTCTTGCAGCTCCTCCTCATGTTATCAACCTACCGGATGACAAAGACGACGTGCCGCTGAGAGTGAGAAGGAACCGGAGGGCCTCGACTGGCAAGACCTCCCAATCTGCTCCGGCGGCTGAGGCTGTAGCTCGGGACGGTGGTGATACCACTCGGACTTCCGTGACTTTCACTGAACCTCTGACGAGCGTGCGGCCTTCGACGTCGACTGCAAATCCGCCTTCGCTTTTTGCTACATATCCTGTCCCAGAGGACCAAGTGGGTGCCTTAAAAGGGGCTATACGCCAGGCGGGAATCATGATGGAGAAAGTGAAAGTGGTTCGGGACGCCAGCCAAGCAGCGTATGACGCGAGTTCGGCTCTTTAGAGCAACGTCCAGGTCAGTCGACTCAACACTTGGTCTGTTGCAATATGCTGTTCGAAGAATCTCTTTTCCGAAGATCTTTATATCTGTACACCTACTGGGTGTAACAACTTTTGGACGAGTGGGTGCACGTGGGCTGCTGGCAGTCGACTGTAGTCTTTATATTGTGTTGCTGTAGTTGTACTTCTTCACTCGGTCTGGTCAGGCCATGTCGAATGGAACTGTATCCCGTCGACTGCGGGCAGTCGACTCTTTTTTTTTGGTCGAACCAGTGGGGGCACGCTGAGTGCACCCACTGGGTGTAGTCCCCGAGACTACTGTCGAATGTTTTGATTTGGCTGTAGTCTTAGAAACGCCAGCATTGTCTCTTGGTTACTCGGAAGTAACCTATCTTTGACGTTTGTCGACTGGTTCTTCGCAGAAATCCTGTGAACTTGTGGCTCGCTTCACTGAGTTGGAGAACCAACAGATCCAGCTCAACCTTGACTTGAAACTTGCTCAAGAGAACTTGCAGAAGGCGCGGGAAGAAGCGAAAGGTATGGCTGGTGAGGTCCTTCATTCTTGACGAGTGACTTTTCTTTCTTGTCCGTTCCTGATGTTGATCTTACTCGACATGCCGCAGATAAACTGGAAGAAGCTCTGAAGAAGAAGGATCAAGATCTTGCTGAAGCGCAGAAGGAGGCCTTGAACAAAATGAAGCTTGCCGAAGAAAAGCTGGCCTCAGTCGATACTCTTGAAAAGGAGAACTCTAGACTGAAAGCTGCTCTTGACGCAGCTAATAAGGAGGTCAGCCGACTGAAGAACGACAAGATCGCTCTGAATGACAAGGCAAGCGAGCTGGCGGGGAAGAAGAACGATCTTGAGGTTTATCTCGGGGGACTCGCCAAGAAGTTGTTCATCATGCTTGAGGGTAACAATCTTCACCTGACTGGCTTGCAGTAACAAAACTCGTGTAGAGCCACTGTCTTATTCCTGAATTGTATTTGCAGAATTCTGCCAGAACTTTGAAGAGGAGACCAGTCGAGTGGAGCCAGGCTTGGATCCCGCCAATTCTCTCGTGAAGGACGAGGCTGCTATGAACGTGCTCCGACTGGAGTCTCCTATTGCCAGCGTGGTTGACTACCTGGCCCGACTGAAGGTTGCAGTGTTGTGGATGGACACGTCTCTCTGGCCCAGGGCGATGCTTTCGAATGATCTCGAGTCCCTGATGACTCGACTGAATGACGTCCCTGGTCGAGTGACGAAATGGAAGAAGTCCTCTGCAAGGTGTTGTGCTGATGTTGCTCTGTCTCTGGTTCGCGTCCACTGCAAAGAGGTGCGAGAGGAGAAGTTGGCTGCCATTCAGGTTGCCAATACCAGGAAGCTCAGCTTTCAAGACTTCATGGAGACTTTCATTGCTGCTGCCACCCGTATCGCAGACGGGATTGATTTGGACGAGTTCGTCGCCCCTTCCAACTCTCCGCCTGAGGAATGAAAAACTTTAATGCTTCACTTTGAATTTGCCTCGGAATGCCGAGTAGATTTTGTAATCGATAAACTCCGTCGAGCCGAGGGATCGAGTACTTTGATCTGAGGTCCGGGACCTTTGGATCTTATCTGAACTTGATTTATCGTCGAATATCTTCATGAATTATCTGTCGAGTGGAACTTGATCTTGACTCGAAATAACCTCGTATTTGTGGTGCAGCTCCAAAGGAGAAGGTAACAGTCGGTTCGCATCTTGCCGTCCTTGCGGGTCAGGATGTGTTCCGCACTTAGGCGAGCACTGGGCTGCAGCTAAGCCCCCCGAGTGGGAGGTTTGCTCTCCACTCGGTAGGGTTTTTACACACTTAGGCGAGCACTGGGCTGCAGCTAAGCCTCCGAGTGGGAGGTTTGCTCTCCACTCGGTAAATATTTTAAACACTTAGGCGAGCACTGGGCTGCAGCTAAGCCCCCGAGTGGGAGGTTTGCTCTCCACTTGGTAGGATTTTTGAACACTTAGGCGAGTACTTGGACTGCAGCTAAGCCTCCGAGTGGGAGGTTTGCTCTCCACTCGGTAGGATTTTTAAACACTTAGGCGAGCACTGGGCTGCAGCTAAGCCTCCGAGTGGGAGGTTTGCTCTCCACTCGGTAGGATTTTTGAGCACTTAAGCGAGTACTTGGACTGCAGCTAAGCCCCCGAGTGGGAGTCTGGCTCACAACTCGGTAGGATTTTTAAACACTTAGGCGAGTACTTGGACTGCAGCTAAGCTGTAACACCCCGGATGTAACTTGCCATATTTGTAACTCCAACTCTTGCCATTTTCGGCAATGTGATATGATATTCCCTCCGTGGTTGGGTTTCCCTTCTTTTTGCATTTTGTCCTTGTCATGCATTTCATATCATGTCATCATGTGCATCGCATTCGCATACGTGTTCGTTTCATGAATCCGAGCATTTTCCCCGTTGTCCGTTTTGCAATCCGGCGCTCCTATGTTCCCCGGCGTCCCCTTTTACCTTTTTCCGTGAGCGGGTATTAAACTTTCTCGGAATGAACCGAGGTTTGTCAAGCGGCCTTGGTATAGCACCGGTAGACTGCCTGTCAAGTTTCGGGTCATTCGGAGGTCGTTTGATACTCCAACGGTTAACCGGGTAACCGTGAAAGCCTCTTTTGGGTTGCAGCCCAAAACCCCTCCAAATCAGCCCAATAACCCATCTAAGACACTCCTATGTCCATCGCCGTTCGATCACGGTCGCGTGGCCGCAAACCACACTCCATTTGGACACTCCCACCTCCTTCTATGTATAAATATGCATCTCCCCCTCCAATTCCGGGTCCCGAAACCCTAAAACTCGTCCCCGCCGCCATCGGACGTGTCCGTCTAGACCGGACACGCCCGCGCCGCCGCCCGCAGCCAGTGGCAGCGTGCCACGTGTCCAGCGCGCCTCCCACCGCCGCGGCCCGGCGAGCCCGCAGCGGGCCCGCCCGGCCCGAGTCGCCTCCGCCGCCCCCCGCGGGAGGCCCGCGTCCAGCGCCACCCGCCGAAGCCCGCGCGCGCCGGCGCCCCTCCCCATTGCCGACGAGCGCCCC
Source organism: Aegilops umbellulata (assembly GCA_032464435.1). NCBI lineage: Eukaryota > Viridiplantae > Streptophyta > Magnoliopsida > Poales > Poaceae > Aegilops > Aegilops umbellulata. Next base: position 376,504,880 of record CP136057.1, read on the forward strand.
CGCTGGCCACCGCCGTGCGCCGCCCTCGGCCCCGCCACTGCGCTCGCCGCCCCGCGCCCCTCTGCTCCCCGCCGGCCACCTCCTCCACCCCGGCGTGCTCCTCCCCGCCGCCCCGGCGTGCTCCTCCCCGCCGCCCCGGCTCGGCCCCGCCTCGTTCCACGCCGGGATCCCGATCCAGATCCGGATCTCAAGGTTGACTTCTCCCCCCCCTCCGATTTTCTCTAAGTCCCGAAGTTTTCAACATTCTGTAGCCCTGTTCACCGCATCATAACATGCTGCATGCTGCTCCGTTTCGTGCGTGTAATATGTCAAGTTGTTCGTCTCGATGAGTAAATCATTTCATTTAATTGCAAAATTTTCATTTGAGCTCATCTTGATGCCCGAAATGCTGTTGGAAGAGGGCTATGTGATGTTAGTTCAGATCTGTTTCAGTAGATGCACTTTTGTCATTTTTGCCATGATTGATGTGTGCACCCTATGAACTGGAGTCCTACATGTGTTTTGTAATATGCCATGCCATCTTTACAGGGGTGTATGCCATGTAGTTTTGTGATCTTTGTGGTGACTAGCACAAGCATGCAAACCAGGGATCATAATGTTGCTGATTTCAGGGACTTAGTATTTTCACCAAGTCATGTCCTGCTGTTATTTGATGCTATGTGTTCATGTTGTTTCAGAGAGATCTATTCCTCTTTTGAGCATGATCATTAAGGGTGTTTTTAACATATGGATTGGATCTATCCATCCATGCCTTTGTTTGTAATTATGGAGTACCATAGCTTGAGTCAATCGAGCTCTACTTTTGCTATAAAATGTTACTAGCAGATTGTCTACATGTTATTCGATTTTGCCAAGCTTATTGTAGTTGTTCTTTGCATGCTATGATGTTTTTCTTGCCATGTCTGGCTTCTATTCCATGTCTTATTGACGGGTGTATGCTTAGTTTATCATTCAATGCTCTGTATTGAGTGCATCGAGCTCGTAAACATGCCTACTTGTTATCTGTTTTTGACATGTCCAGTTTTCTGCTAAGTCTGAAAACTGTAACGAAACTTGCTTAATTGACATGGGTGCTACTATATTTTCTGTTCCTTTTTGGCTCATGGTCAGTAAGGGACTTTTGTTCAATGCTTTGAGTAGATTCATGCCATGCCATATTTTTCTATGTCCTGTTCTTGTAGCAGGTTGTTTCCTTGCTCTAAACATGTCATCCTGATGTTAATTTCTGGCATGTTGTTATTTTCACTAAGTCTGTGAAGCTGATATGTTTTGCACTTTTGCCATGCTTGTTTGAACCTGTTATTTTGTGATTTAGCCGTAGCTCAGTGTTCATCTTTTATCAACCATCTTGAGTAGATCACTGCCATATGCTTTGCTGATATGTTTGGGCGCAGTAGCTTAATTTCTTGTTGCATGCTAAGTGGCATCATGCTGTTAAACGCAGAAATATGTCATTCTTGTTTTGCTTGTCATTTGCAAACCGTGCATCCGATTCCGGTGATCTTTATATCGATTTCAACCGAAATCACCTCACCTTTCTAGTGGCATACTTGGTTTGCCAAGATTATGCCTTGTTCATCTTTTTCCTTCCGGCACACGCATATGCATTGCATACCACATCTCGCATATCATGCCATGTTTTGCATCATGTTGATTGCGCATTGCATCGATCTTGATAGTTGTTCCTTTGCTTGTGTTCTTGTCTTGGGTAGAGCCGAGAGACGAGTACGTGAATGAGGAACCTGTTGAGAACACTTACGAGGATCAAGCTTTCGACAACCCTGAGAACCTTGCAGGCAAGATTACCATACCCTCGAAATCACTTCTATCTTTGCTTGCTAGATGCTCGCTCTTTTGCTATGCCTATGCTGCGGTACCTACCACTTGCTATATCATTCCACCCATATTGCCATGTCAAACCTCTAACCATCCTTTCCTAGCAAATCGTTGATTGGCTATGTTACCGCTTTGCTCAGCCCCTCTTATAGCGTTGCTAGTTGCAGGTGAAGATGAAGTTTTGTTCCATGTTGGAACATGATTATGTTGGGATATCACAATATCTCTTATTTAATTAACGCATCTATATACTTGGTAAAGGGTGGAAGGCTCGGCCTTATGCCTGGTGTTTTGTTCCACTCTTGCCACCCTAGTTTCCGTCATACCGGTGTTATGTTCCTTGATTTTGCGTTCCTTACACGGTTGGTTGATTTATGGGACCCCCTTGATAGTTCGCTCTGATACCACAGCTCCTATCGGGATTTGTCGGCACATTCGGGCGACTTTGCTGGTCTTGTTTTACCATTGTCGAAATGTCTTGTAGTCCGGGATTCCGAGGCTGATCGAGTCTTCCCGGTAGAAGGAATATCCTTCGTTGACCGTGAGAGCTTATAATGGGCTAAGTTGGGACACCCCTGCAGGGTATTATCTTTCGAAAGCCGTGCCCGTGGTTATGAGGCAGATGGGAATTTGTTAATGTCCGGTTGTAGAAAACCCGAAGTTGACCTTAATTAAAACACATCAACCGCGTGTGTAACCGTGATGGTCTCTTCTCGGCGGAGTCCGGGAAGTGAACACGGTGTTGGAGTTATGCCTGACGTAGGTTGTTCTAGGATCACTTCTAGCTTCACGACCGTGCTTTGCTCCTCTTCTCGCTCTCTTTTGCGTTGTTAGCCACCATATATGCTAGTCGCTTGCTGCAGTTCCACCTCACAACCCCATCCTACCTTTAAGCTTAAATAGTCTTGATCTCGCGGGTGTGAGATTGCTGAGTCCCCGTGACTCACAGATTCTACCAAAACAGTTGTAGGTGCCGACAATGCCAGTGCATATGACGCTTCCGAGCTCAAGTGGGAGTTCGACGAGGAACGTGGTCGTTACTATGTGTCCTTTCCTGATGATCAGTAGTGGAGCCCAGTTGGGACGATCGGGGATCTGTGTAGCATTTTGGGTAGTCTTCTTTCATTTTGGTTCCATAGTCGGACCTTGAGTGTAATCTGGATGATGGATGTTTATTTATGTATTGCGTGAAGTGGCGACAATAAGCCAACTATGTATCTCTTTCCCTTATGTATTTCATGGGTTGTGTGAAGATTACCTCACTTGCGACATTGCTTTCAATGCGGTTATGCCTCTAAGTCGTGCTTCGACACGTGGGAGATATAGCCGCATCGAGGGTGTTACAAGTTGGTAATCAGAGCCTTCCCCGACCTTAGGAGCCCCCACTGATTGATCGTTTTTAGCGGCCGAGTTGTGTCTAGAAAAATGTTTTGAGTCATTTAGGAATTATGTATCGGAGAGTTTAGGAATTCTTTTTACTTCCTAGTCTCCTCATCGCTCTGGTAAGGCATCCTGACGTAGAGTTTTGACTCTTCTCTTCTCAAATTTCACTAAAAATTTTTTTAGGATCACGCGGGTATCTTAGAATCGTTCCGATGGTTTTATGATGACAACATTGTCTTGGTGCCTCCTGTCAGCAGGGGTTTAGTGGAAGTGTCCCGGGGAGTTGAGCTCTGAGGTGTTGTCGTCATAATTTTATCGTTGCAGTTCTGGAATAACTGAGTTTAGTACGCCGACATCGAAAATCTCTTTTATACAGTTGTTGGTGAGATAACCCTGATAGCCCAGTACTGAGGCGAGTGCGGGAGTATTGCCATAACTTGTATAACGGATGCTTTTCGAAGGTTGAGGTAGACGATTTCCGAAGGTTTCTTGGTTATGTGTTGAAGGATGGATACAGCTGGATCTAGGTATTGTTAGTTTGGGTGATATATTTTGTGTCCCCTGTATCCCCAACACCTGATTGCATAACCAGAAAGTTTCGGGAGTTTATAAGTGGGAATTCAAGTAGCTCCTAGAATATCTTTCCGACAGATGCATGATATGGGATTGGGTAAATCTTTATCATATGTATTTGTTCCGGCTTATTCTACAAGCCAATCCTTTGTTTTGTTTTCAGTTGTGACATTCGAGTTGTTTCGAAGGCAGATGGTGATTCCATACCTTTATCTAAATGGCTTCTCAGCTTATGGAAGTGTGATGCTTTACTTTGGAATTCATTCGTTCATTCTTGTTCGAATGTTTATTGTGAAGACTATATGTTGCAATTTCGATCCTTTGATTCAGCTTGAATATATGTCTTTCAAGATGCTAATGGATGTCACCCTCTTCAGGATGGCTCCGCCAACGCGTCAGAATCCGGAACGCAATGAAGGGAGTCAGGCTAACCCTCCGCCACCACCTCCGCCTCCGGAGGCATGGCAAGCCTTGATGACAGCCACCAATGCCAACGCTCAGATTCTGATTCAGCTCTTGCAAGATCGCAACCAAGGGCAAGGTAATCAAGGAAATCAAGGCCAAGGCAACAATCAGCCGCACTTCGCAACCCTGAATCAGTTCCTTGCAAATCAGCCAAAGACTTTTAGCTACTTTGTCGAGGCCACAGACGCCGATGATTGGCTCGTGGACATCAACAAGCATTTCGAATGTAGCAATGTCAGACCTGAGGATTTTGTCAAGTTTGCCTCTTTTCAACTCAAGGATCAAGCTGCTGAGTGGGTCCAACAATACAAAGATTCCAGAGGAGGTCGTGTGATTACCTGGGATGATTTCCGCCGTGACTTCAAAGCTCACCACATTCCAGAAAGTGTTGTTGAGAGTAAGCGTGAGGAGTTCCGCAATCTCAAGCAAGGCAACATGTCTGTGTATCAATACAACACTCACTTCCAGAAGCTCTCTCGCTTTGCTAAGCAAGACATCCCTGATGAGAAGAGCATGATTTACCAATTCAGGCGTGGCCTTAGAGAATATCTGCAACTAGCTCTCGTGCTTTTTGAGCCGTTAAAGTATGATGAATTCTACAACATGGCACTGAAACAAGAAGCTGCTCAGCTCAAGTGTGAGGCATCTAAGAAGAGAGTCAGGGACGCAGTTCAGTCCTCTTCTTCCTCACTAGTGGCAGCCAAGCAACAGAAGTTCTGGTTGCCTCCTCCTCCTCCTCCGTTCCGTCAGCCTTACCAGTAGAAGAACTCAGGTGGTCGTGGATCTTCCCACCCACCCAACTCTGGCTATCAGAACAAGTCTCAGAACCAAGCTCCAAGGCCAAATGCTCCTTATCACCATCCGCTCTCACAGGTGACTTGCAACAAATGTCAGCAAAAGGGTCACTATGCGAACAAGTGCTTCAACCAAAGGCGCCTTCCGCCTCCTCCTCATGTGAAATCTTCCAGCAATGCAGTGGTCAAGCATAATTCCAAGTCTGCAAAGGTGAACATGATGAATGCAGCTCAAGCGGAGGATTCTTTAGAAGTGATCATGGGTAACCTTCCTGTTAATGATGTCCCTGCAAAAGTTTTATTCGATACGGGTGCATCTATTTCTTTCATTTCAAGACCTTTTGCATCCATGAACAATTTGCATACTGTCGATCTGCCTAAGCCAATAGCGCTGCGCGCCGGAGCCCGCCTCGGCTCCCGCGCCCCGCGCCGGCCGCGCGCCTCCTCCCGCGGCGCCGCGCCGCCTCGCCCCGGCTCCCCGCCGCCTCGCCCGCCGCGTCGTCGCCGCGGAGCGCCGCCGCCGTCGCCGCCCGCAGCGCCGGCCGCCTCCCTCCTCTCCGGCGACCCCGCCTCGAGCCCGGGCCGCGCCAGATCCGATCTGGTCAACCCGACGGTTGACCCTCTCCCCTCCTTTTTTTTCGTCTAAGTCCCCAAGTATTTTGTATCATCATGCCATGTTCGACCTGCCGTAACTTTGCATCCATAGCTCTGTTCCGCGCGTATAATATATCAAGTTGTTCGCCTCGAAGATTACATCACTTTGTTCCATTGCGTCATTTTCATTTGAAGTCATCTTGATGACCGAAATGCTGTTAGAAGAGGGCTAGTTGCTGTTAGTTGCTGGATCTTATCTGCACATGCACTTTTGTCATTTTTGCCATGATTGATGTGTACCTCCTGTGAAGTTGAGTCCTACATGAGTTTTGTAATATGCCATGTTACCTTTCCAGAGAATTTTGCCATGTATTTTTGTGATCTATGTGGTGACTAGCACAAGCATGCAAACTAGGTCACTTGATGTTGCTGATTTCAGAGACTTAATGATTTCACTAAGTCCCTGACTCCTGTTATTTTTATGCCATGTGTTCATGTTGTTTCCGAGAGATCTATGCATAATTTGAGCATGATAAGTAAGGGAGTTTTGAACTTGAGTATTTTCTCTATCAATCCATGCCTTTGTTTGCAATTATGGAGTGCCATAGCTTGTGTCAATAGAGCTCTACTTTTGCTTCAAAATGTTGCTGGAAGATTGTTTACATGTTATTCGATTTTGCCAAGCTTGGTGTAGTTGATCCTTGCATGATATGATGTTATTCTTGCCATGTCTAGTTACTATGCCATGTCTTCTTGATGTATGTATGCTTAGTTTACCATGCAATGCTCTGTAGTGAGTGCATCGAGCTCACGAACATGCCTAGTCGTTATTAGTTTTCTGCCATGTCCAGTTTTCTGCTAAGTCTGAAACCTGTAACGAAACTTGCTTAATTGACATGGGTGTAATCATATTTTATGATCCTTTTTGACTTATGGTCAGTAAGGGACTTTTGTCAAGTGATATGAGTAGATTCATGCCATGCCTTTCTTTGCTATATTCTGAACATGTATCATATTGTTTCATTGCTCTGAACATGTCATCCTGATGTTAGTTTTCTGCTATGTTGTTAATTTCACTAAGTCTGAGAACCTGTTATCTTGTGCACTTTTGACATGATGGTTTGGACCTGTTACGATGGGATTGAGCCGTAGCTCAGTGTTCATCTTTTATCGTGCATCTTGTGTAGATTACTTTCATATGCTTTGTTGCCATGTTTGGGTGCAGTAGATTAATTATTTGTTGCTTGCTAAGTAGTGTCATGCTGTTTATGGCAGATTCGTGTCATTCTTGTATTGCTTGCCATTTGCAAACCGTGCATCCGATTCCGGTGTATTTTATATCGATTTCAACCGAAATCACCTCATCTATCCAGTGGCATGCTTGGTTTGCCAAGATTATGCCCTGTTCATCCTTGTCCTTCCGGAGAATGCATACGCATTGCATATCGCCTCTCGCATATCATGCCATGTTTTGCATCATGTTGTTTGCGCATTGCATCGTGGTTGATATTGGTTCCTTTGCTTGTTCTCTTGTCTTGGGTAGAGTCGGGAGACGAGTACGTGACCGAGGATTCCGTTGAGAACGCTTTCGAGGACCAAGCTTTCGACAACTCTGAGAACCTTGCAGGCAAGATGACCATACCCTCGATATCACTTCTATCTTTGCTTGCTAGATTGCTCGCTCTTTTGCTATGCCTATGCTGCGATACCTACACTTGCTATATCATGCCTCCTATATTGCCATGTCAGCCCCTAACCATCCATGCCCTAGCAAACCGTTGTTTGGCTATGTTACTGCTTTGCTCAGCCCCTCTTATAGCGTTGCTAGCTGCAGGTGAAGATGAAGGTTGTTCCTTGTTGGAACATGGACTTGTTGTTCCTTGTTGGAATATGTTTACTTGTTGGGATATCACATTACCTCTTATTTAATTAATGCATCTATACACTTGGTAAAGGGTGGAAGGCTCGGCCTTATGCCTGGTGTTTTGTTCCACTCTTGCCACCCTAGTTTCCGTCATACCGGTGTTATGTTCCCGAAGTTTGCGTTCCTTACACGGTTGGGTGATTTATGGGACCCCCTTGACAGTTCGCTTTGAATAAGACTTTTCCAGCAAGGCCCAACATTGGTTTTACCATTTGCCACCTAAGCCTTTTTTCCCTTGGGTTCTGCAGACTCAAGGGTCATCTTTATCTTAACCCCCGGGTCAGTTCTCCTTCGATTGCTGGTCCAAACTAGAGCACCGTGCAGGGCCGTCCCTTGGCAACTTGGGTTATGTTGGCTCCTGTACGCTTAGCTTATCCGGACGTGCCCTGAGATCGAGATATGTGCAGCTCCTATCAGGATTTGTCGGCACAATCGGGCGGCTTTGCTGGACTTGTTTTATTGCTGTTGAAATGTCTTGTAGTCCGGGATTCCGAGATTGATCGGGTCTTCCCGGTAGAAGGAATATCCTTCGTTGACCATGAGAGCTTATCATGGGCTAAGTTGGGACACCCCTGCAGGGTATTATCTTTCGAAAGCCGTGCCCGCGGTTATGAGGCAGATGGGAATTTGTTGATGTCCGGTTGTAGAAAACCCGAAGTTGACCTTAACTAAAACACATCAACCGCGTGTGTAACCGTGATGGTCTCTTCTCGGCGGGGTCCGGGAAGTGAACACGGTTGTTGGAGTTATGCCTGATGTAGGTTGTTTCAGGATCACTTCTTGATCACTACTAGTTTTACGAACGTGCTTTGCCTTCTCTTCTCACTCTCTTTTGCGCTGTAGCCACCATATGTTAGTCGCTTGCTGCAGCTCCACCTCACAAACCCCTTTCCCACCTTTAAGCTTAAATATTCTTGATCTCGCGGGTGTGAGATTGCTGAGTCCCCGTGACTCACAGATATTATCACCACAGTTGCAGGTACCAACGATGCCAGTGCAGATGATGCGACCGAGCTCACTTGGGAGTTCGACGAGGAACGTGGCCGTTACTATGTTTCTTTTCTAGATGATCAGTAGTGGAGCCCAGTTGGGTGATCCGGGGATCTGTTTAGCACTTGGGGTAGTCTTCTTTCATTTTGGTACCATAGCCGGACCTTGAGTGTAATTTGTATGATGGATGTTATTTATGTACTTGTGTGAAGTGGCGATTGTAAGCCAACTATGTCTCTTTCCCCTTTATTTATTACATGGATTGTGTGAAGATTACCTCACTTGCGACATTGCTTTCAATGCGGTTATGCCTCTAAGTCGTGCCTCGACACGTGGGAGATATAGCCGCATCGAGGGCGTTACAGGTTTCCTCTCCGGGTTTGTTCATGAATACCAAGATGATGGCTCCGGATGTTTCTATCAAGATGGGCGACTATAGATTTCTGGCTAAACCTATGGTTCTTGGTGACTCTGATATTGATCTTATTCTCGGGATGGACTGGCTTTCTAAGCACAAGGCTCAGCTTGATTGTGCGGCCAGGGAAATTCAATTAACTCACTCTTCTGACGATGTGATCATCTATGCCGCTCGTGATGAAACCATTCAGTTGTTTTCTCTCAATGAGAAGGGCGAATTGGATGCTATCTCTCAGATTCCAGTTGTTTGTGGGTACCAAGATGTCTTTCCAGAAGAGCTTCCGGGAATGCCTCCTCACCGGCCAGTTGAATTCGTTATTGATCTTGAGCCTGGCACGGAACCCGTTTGCAAGCGTCCATACAAGCTTGGGCCAAAAGAGTTGAAGGAATTGAAGAAACAACTCGATGAACAAGAACGTCTGGGTCTGATCAGACCGAGTTCATCTCCTTGGGGTTGTGGTGTTCTTTTTGTCCAGAAGAAGGATGGCATGGACCGACTTTGCGTCGATTACCGTCCATTGAACAAGAAGACTATCAAGAACAAGTACCCACTTCCCAACATCAATGAGCTATTCGAGCAACTTAAAGGTGCTAAAGTGTTCTCCAAGCTTGACCTTCGTATGGGTTATCATCAAATTCGCATTCGTGAAGATATTCCCAAGACAGCATTCAGAACAAGCTTTGGTTCTTATGAATATACTGTCATGTCTTTCGGCCTGGTCAATGCTCCTCCAACTTTCTCTCGAATGATGAACTTCATCTTCAACCCCTACACCAATGAATTCGTCTTGGTCTATCTCGATGATATATTGGTCTTCTCCAAGAATAAGAAGGATCATGCCAAACATTTGCGATTGGTGCTCGACAAGCTCAAAGAGTATCAATTCTATGCGAAGTTCTCCAAATGTGAATTTTGGCTTGATGGAGTTCTTTATCTTGGGCACATCATCTCTGCCAAGGGCATTGCTATTAATCCCGAGAGGGTGTCTGCAGTTTTGAATTGGGAACCTCCTCAGAATGTCAAGCAGCTTCGCAGTTTTCTTGGACTTGCAAGCTATTGCCGAAGATTTGTTGAGAATTTCTCAAAGATTGCAAAGCCTCTTTCCAATCTCCTCCAGAAGCATGTGAAGTATGTCTGGTCTCCTGAGTGTGACGTTGCTTTCAACACTATCAAAGAGAAACTCGTCACTGCTCCAGTTTTGACTCCTCCTGACGAATCCAAGCCTTATGAAGTTTTCTGTGATGCTTCTCTTCAAGGTCTCGGTGCTGTGTTAATGCAAGAGAAGAAGGTTGTGGCCTATACCTCTCGTCAGTTGAAGCCCAACGAAAAGAACTACCCCACTCACGATCTTGAGTTGGCGGCCGTTTTCCACGCTTTAATAACATGGAGACATCTCTTGTTGGGAAGGAAAGTGGACATATTCACCGATCACAAGAGTCTCAAGTATATCTTCACTCAGCCCAACCTCAACCTCAGGCAAACTCGATGGGTCGAAATGATTCAAGAGTATAATCCGAGTATCGAATATACTCCAGGCATGGCTAATGTGATTGTAGACGCTTTGAGCAGGAAGGCTTATTGCAACAGCTTAATCCTCAAGCCCTTTCAACCAGAACTTTGTGAAGCTTTCCGCAAGTTGAATCTCCAAGTTGTTCCTCAAGGTTTTCTTGCCAACCTCATAGTCTCTCCTACTTTGGAAGATCAAATTCGTGAGGCACAACTGCTGGATACCATGGTGAAGAAGGTGAAACGTGGTATTGACAAGGGCATATCCAAATACAAGTGCTATCGCGTTGATGACAGAGATACTCTTTTCTTCGAGGACCGGATTGTGGTTCCAAAGGGTGATCTACGGAAAGTCATTATGAACGAGGCTCACAATTCACTCCTATCCATTCATCCTGGAAGTACGAAGATGTACTATGACCTCAAGCAGTCGTATTGGTGGACTTGAATGAAGCGAGAAATTGCTCAATTCGTGAATGAATGTGATGTCTGCAGAAGGGTGAAAGCAGAACACCAACGACCAGCTGGTCTACTCCAACCTCTTGCTATTCCAGAATGGAAGTTTGATCATATCGAAATGGACTTCGTGACTGGTTTTCCTAAGTCCAAACGTGGAAATGATGCTATCTTCGTCGTCATCGACAAGCTCACTAAAGTGGCTCATTTTCTTCCTATCAAAGAGTCTATCACAGCAGCGCAGCTGGCAGAGCTTTACACCTCCAGAATTGTCTCCTTGCATGGCATTCCGCAATTGATTTCTTCAGACCGTGGCAGCATCTTTACATCCAAGTTTTGGGATTCTTTTCAGAAGGCCATGGGCACCAACATTCGCTTCAGCACAGCTTTCCATCCTCAAACTAGTGGACTAGTCGAGCGTGTCAACCAAATTCTTGAAGATATGCTCAGGGCTTGTGTTATCTCTTTTGGCATGAAGTAGGAGGATTGTCTTCCATATGCTGAGTTCTCTTACAACAACAGCTTTCAAGCGAGCTCGGGCAAAGCCCCATTCGAGATTCCCTATGGCAGAAAGTGCCGTACTCCTCTCAATTGGTCTGAGACGGGCGAACGCCAACTTCTTGGCAACGATTTGATCACAGAGGCTGAAGATATGTGTAAAGTCATTCGTGAGAATCTCAAAGCCGCTCAATCGCGCCAGAAGAGCTATTACGATAGCAAACACCGTGATGTGGCTTTCGAGATCGGAGACCATGTCTACCTCCGCGTCTCTCCAATGAAAGGCACCCGTCGCTTCGGTATCAAAGGGAAACTTGCCCCTAGATACGTGGGTCCTTTCAAGATCAACGGCAAACGAGGCGGTCTCGCCTATCAACTTGAGCTTCCCCCCAACTTGGCAAATGTGCACGATGTGTTCCACGTGTCACAGCTTCGCAAGTGCTTCAAGACACCTGAGCGCACCATCAACTTTGAAGAGATTGATCTTCAAGAAGATTTGTCTTATCATGAGCATCCCGTTGCCATTCTTGAAGAAACTGAGCCCAAGACTCGCAACAAGTCCATCAAATTCCTGAAAGTGAAGTGGTCACAACATTCAGACCGAGAAGCCACCTGGGAGCGCGAGGACCACCTCCGTTCCGAATATCCGGAGTTCTTTCAGTCCTAGATCTCGGGACGAGATCCTCTCGTAGTGGTGGAGTGTTGTAACACCCCGGATGTAACTTGCCATATTTGTAACTCCAACTCTTGCCATTTTCGGCAATGTGATATGATATTCCCTCAGTGGTTGGGTTTCCCTTCTTTTTGCATTTTGTCCTTGTCATGCATTTCGTATCATGTCATCATGTGCATCGCATTCGCATACGTGTTCGTTTCATGAATCCGAGCATTTTCCCCGTTCTCCGTTTTGCAATCCGGCGCTCCTATGTTCCCTGACGTCCCCTTTTACCTTTTTCCATGAGCGGGTATTAAACTTTCTCGGAATGGATCGAGGTTTGTCAAGCGGCCTTGGTATAGCACCGGTAGACCGCCTGTCAAGTTTCGGGTCATTCGGAGGTCGTTTGATACTCCAACGGTTAACCGGGTAACCGTGAAAGCCTCTTTTGGGTTGCAGCCCAAAACCCCTCCAAATCAGCCCAATAACCCATCTAAGACACTCCTATGTCCATCGCCGTTCGGTCACGATCGCGTGGCCGCAAACCACACTCCATTTGGACACTCCCACCTCCTTCTATGTATAAATATGCATCCCCCCCTCCAATTCCGGGTCCCGAAACCCTAAAACTCGTCCCCGCCGCCATCGGACGTGTCCGTCTAGACCGGAAACGCCCGCGTCGCCGCCCGCAGCCAGTGGCAGCGTGCCAGGTGTCCAGCGCCGCCTCCCACCGCCGCGGCCCGGCGAGCCCGCAGCGGGCCCGCCCGACCCGAGTCGCCTCCGCCGCCCCCCGCGGGAGGCCCGCGTCCAGCGCCGCCCGCCGGAGCCCGCGCGCGCCGGCGCCCCGCCCCATCGCCGGCGAGCGCCCCCGCGGCCCGCCGCCGTGCGCCGCCCTCGGCCCCGCCACTGCGCTCGCCGCCCTTCGCCGCGAGCCTCCGCCGGCACCGCCCCGCGCGCCCCCGCGCCCCTCCGCTCCCCGCCGGCCACCTCCTCCGCCCCGGCGTGGTCCTCCCCGCCGCCCCGGCTCGGCCCCGCCTCGATCCATGCCGGGATCCCGATCCAGATCCGGATCTCAAGGTTGACTTCTCACCCCCCCCCCCGATTTTCTCCAAGTCCCGAAGTTTTCAACATTCTGTAGCCCTGTTCATCGCATCATAACTTGCTGCATACCGCTCCGTTTCGTGCGTGTAATACGTCAAATTGTTCGCCTCGATGAGTACATCATTTCATCTCATTGCATCATTTTCAGTTGAGCTCATCTGGATGCCCAAAATGCTGTTGGAAGAGGGCTATGTGATGTTAGTTTCAGATCTGTTTCAGTAGATGCACTTTTGTCATTTTTGCCATGATTGATGTGTGCACCCTATGAACTGGAGTCCTACATGTGTTTTGTAATATGACATGCCATCTTTAGAGGAGTGTATGCCATGTAGTTTTGTGATCTCTGTGGTGACTAGCACAAGCATGCAAACCAGGGATCATAATGTTGCTGATTTCAGGGACTTAGTATTTTCACCAAGTCATGTCCTGTTGTTATTTTGATGCTATGTGTTCATGTTGTTTCAGAGAGATCTATTCCTCTTTTAAGCATGATCAGTAAGGGTGTTTTGAACATACAGATTTGTTCTATCCATCCATGCCTTTTTTTGTAATTATGGAGTACCATAGCTTGAGTCAATCGAGCTCTACTTTTGCTATAAAATGTTACTGGCAGATTGTCTACATGTTATTCGATTTTGCCAAGCTTATTGTAGTTGTTCTTTGCATGCTATGATGTTGTTCTTGCCATGTATAGCTTCTATTCCATGTCTTCTTGACGGGTGTATGCTTAGTTTATCATTCAATGCTCTGTAGTGAGTGCATCGAGCTCGTAAACATGCCTACTTGTTATCTGTTTTTGACATGTCCAGTTTTCTGCAAAGTCTGAAAACTGTAACAAAACTTGCTTAATTGACATGGGTGCTATTATATTTTCTGTTCCTTTTTGGCTCATGGTCAGTAAGGGACTTTTGTTCAATGCTTTGAGTAGATTGATGACATGCCATGGTTTGCTATGTCCTGTTCCTGTAGCAGGTTGTTTCCTTGCTCTAAACATGTCATCCTGATGTTAATTTCTGGCATGTTATTTTCACTAAGTCTGTGAAGCTGATATGTTTTGCACTTTTGCCATGCTTGTTTGAACCTGTTATGGTGTGATTTAGCCGTAGCTCAGTGTTCATCTTTTGTAATGCATCTTGAGTAGATCACTGCTATATGCTTTTCTGATATGTTTGGGTGCAGTAGCTTAATTTCTTTTTGCATGCTAAGTGGCATCATGCTGTTAAACGCAGAAATATGTCATTCTTGTTTTGCTTGTCATTTGCAAACCGTGCATCCGATTCCGGTGATCTTTATATCGATTTCAACCGAAATCACCTCAACTTTCCAGTGGCATACTTGGTTTGCGAATATTATGCCTTGTTCATCTTTTTCCTTCCGGCGCACTCATATGCATTGCATACCACATCTCGCATATCATGCCATGTTTTGCATCATGTTGATTGCGCATTGCATCGTGGTTGATAGTTGTTCCTTTGCTTGTGTTCTTGCCTTGGGTAGAGCCGGGAGACGAGTACGTGAACGAGGAACCTGTTGAGAACACTTACGAGGATCAAGCTTTCGACAACCCTGAGAACCTTGCAGGCAAGATTACCATACCCTCGAAATCACTTCTATCTTTGCTTGCTAGATGCTCGCTCTTTTGCTATGCCTATGCTGCGGTACCTACCACTTGCTATATCATGCCACCCATATTGCCATGTCAAACCTCTATCCATCCTTTCCTAGCAAATCGTTGATTGGCTATGTTACCGCTTTGCTCAGCCCCTCTTATAGCGTTGCTAGTTGCAGGTGAAGATGAAGTTTTGTTCCATGTTGGAACATGATTATGTTGGGATATCACAATATCTCTTATTTAATTAACGCATCTATATACTTGGTAAAGGGTGGAAGGCTCGGCCTTATGCCTGGTGTTTTGTTCCACTCTTGCCACCCTAGTTTCCGTCATACCGGTGTTATGTTCCTTGATTTTGCGTTCCTTACACGGTTGGGTGATTTATGGGACCCCCTTGATAGTTCGCTCGGATACCACAGCTCCTATCGGGATTTGTCAGCACATTCGGGCGGCTTTGCTGGTCTTGTTTTACCATTGTCGAAATGTCTTGTAGTCCGGGATTCCGAGGCTGATCGGGTCTTCCCGGTAGAAGGAATATCCTTCGTTGACCGTGAGAGCTTATAATGGGCTAAGTTGGGACACCCCTGCAGGGTATTATCTTTCGAAAGCCGTGCCCGCGGTTATGAGTCAGATGGGAATTTGTTAATGTCCGGTTGTAGAAAACCCTAAGTTGACCTTAATTAAAACACATCAACCGCGTGTGTAACCGTGATGGTCTCTTCTCGGCGGAGTCCGGGAAGTGAACACGGTGTTGGAGTTATGCCTGACGTAGGTTGTTCTAGGATCACTTCTAGCTTCACGACCGTGCTTTGCTCCTCTTCTCGCTCTCTTTTGCGTTGTTAGCCACCATATATGCTAGTCGCTTGCTGCAGTTCCACCTCACAACCCCATCCTACCTTTAAGCTTAAATAGTCTTGATCTCGCGGGTGTGAGATTGCTGAGTCTCCGTGACTCACAGATTCTACCAAAACAGTTGCAGGTGCTGACGATGCCAGTGCAGATGACGCTTCCGAGCTCAAGTGAGAGTTCGACGAGGAACGTGGTCGTTACTATGTGTCCTTTCCTGATGATCAGTAGTGGAGCCCAGTTGGGACGATCGGGGATCTGTGTAGCATTTGGGGTAGTCTTCTTTCATTTTGGTTCCGTAGTCGGACCTTGAGTGTAATCTAGATGATGGATGTTTATTTATGTATTGTGTGAAGTGGCGACTGTAAGCCAACTATGTATCTCTTTCCCTTATGTATTACATGGGTTGTGTGAAGATTACCTCACTTGCGACATTGCTTTCAATGCAGTTATGCCTCTAAGTCGTGCTTCGACACGTGGGAGATATAGCCGCATCGAGGGCGTTACACAAGCCCCCGAGTGGGAGTCTGGATCACCACTCGGTAGGATTTTTAAACATTGAGGCGAGTACTTGGACTGCAGCTAAGCCCCCGAGTGGGAGTCTGGCTCACCACTCGGTAGGATTTTTAAATACTTAGGCGAGTACTTGGACTGCAGCTAAGTCCCCGAGTGGGAGTCTGGCTCACCACTCGGTAGAATTTTTAAATACTTAGGCGAGTACTTGGACTGCAGTTAAGCCCCCGAGTGGGAGTCTGGCTCACCACTCGGTAGGATTTTTAAATACTTAGGCGAGTACTTGGACTGCAGCTAAGCCCCCGAGTGGGAGTCTGGCTCACCACTCGGTAGGATTTTCAAATACTTAGGCGAGTACTTGGACTGCAGCTAAGCCTCCGAGTGGGAGTCTGGCTCACCACTCAGTAGGATTTTTAAACACTTAGGCAAGCACTGGGCTGCAGCTAAGCCCTCGAGTGGGAGTATGACTCACCACTCGGTAGGATTTTTTTTGCAAACTTAGGCGAAATGGATTCGCAGCTAAGTTACCCACTGGGGGATTTCATACGTAAACAAAAGTGACAACAATTAGAGGAGAAACTGGAACACTCTTGTCTTTGATAAAAGTAAACTACAAAGGTTTTTCTTATTACATCTCATCCGAGTGAGAATTCAAGTGTAAAATGGGCGGAGTAACTCCGCATTCCAAGCTCGTGGCTCGTCGATCCGGCGATCAACATTGTAGAGGTGATATGCTCCATTGTGGAGGACTCTGGTGACGATGAAGGGACCTTCCCAAGTAGGAGCGAGTTTGTGTGGTTTCTGTTGATCCACTCGGAGGACCAAATCTCCTTCTTGGAAGGCTCGACTCTTCACATTTCTGGCATGGAATCGACGCAAGTCTTGCTGATAAATGGTCGATCTGATCATAGCCATTTCCCTCTCCTCCTCTAGGAGGTCGACTGCGTCTTGCTGGGCTTGCCCTGCTTCATCTTCGGTATAAAGCTCGACTCGGGGCGCATTGTGAAGTAGATCACTCGGCAGGACTGCTTTGGCTCCGTAAACCAGAAAGAACGGAGTTCTTCCAGTCAACCGGTTCGGGGTGGTCCTCAATCCCCACAAAACTGACGGGAGCTCGTCGACCCAAGCGCCTGCTGCGTGCTTGAGATCACGCATCAGTCGAGGCTTTAGTCCTTTGAGAATCAGACCGTTTGCCCTTTCAGCTTGTCCATTTGACTGGGGATGTGCGACCGACGCGTAGTCGACTCGTGTGCCTTGAGAGGCGCAAAAAGCTCTGAACCTGTCTGAATCGAATTTTGACCCATTGTCAGTGATGATGCTATGCGGGACTCCATATCTGAATGTTAACTCCCTGACGAAACTGATAGGAGTGCTAGCATCCAGATTCTTGATAGGCTTAGCTTCAATCCATTTGGTAAACTTGTCGACTGCCACAAGCACATGTGTGAATTCGCTCTTGCCTGTTCTTAGTGGTCCAACCATGTCCAGTCCCCAAACAACGAAGGGCCAGACGAGTGGAATGGTCTTCAGGGCTGATGCTGGCTTGTGCGACATGTTGGAGTAGAACTGGCAGCCTTCACACTTGTCGACTATCTCTTTCGCCATTTCATTTGCTCTGGGCCAGTAAAAACCTGCTCGGTATGCTTTAGCCACAATGGTCCAAGAGGACGCATGGTGACCACAGGTCCCCGAGTGGATATCATCAAGGATTATCTGACCTTCTTCTGGTGTTATACACTTCTGACCGATTCCAATCGCGCTTTCCCTATACAACTGTCCTTTTATGACTGTGAAGGCTTTGGATCGACGGACGATCTGTCGAGCCTCTTCCTCGTCCTCTGGGAGTTCTTTCCTCAAGACATACGTGATGTACGGTATCGTCCAGTCGGGAGTGATTACCAAAACTTCCATGATTAAGCTGACCACAGCAGGAACTTCGACTTCAGTCGGATCTGTGGCACTTTTCGGCTGCGGGGCTTCTTCTGTAAAAGGATCCTCCTGGACTGACGGCGAGTGGATGTGCTCCAAAAACACATTGCTGGGAATGGCTTCTCTCTTGGAGCCTATCTTTGCCAAATCATCAGCTGCTTGATTTTTCAGTCGGGGGATGTGATGAAGCTCTAACCGCTCGAACTTCTTTTCTAACTTTCTTACTGCGTTGCAGTAACCAGTCATAGCTAGACTTTTGATGTCCCACTCCTTCATCACCTGATTAACCACCAAATCTGAGTCGCCATAGACCATGAGGCGACGGACGCCGAGTGAAATGGCCATGCGCAACCCATACAAAAGTGCTTCATATTCTGCTTCATTATTGGAGGAATCGAAGTGAATCTGGAGAACGTATCTGAGCTTATCTCCTCGGGGGGAGACCAATACTACCCCAGCACCGGAACCATTCAGCATCTTAGATCCATCGAAGAACATGGTCCAGTGCTCCGAGTGAACTTGAGTCGGAAGTTGCTGTTCAATCCACTCAGCGACGAAATCTGCAATTGCTTGGGACTTTATAGCCTTCTTTGCCTCAAACTTGATATCTAAAGGAAGGAGTTCAATCGCCCACTTTGCCACTCGACCAGTTGCATCTCTGTTGTGCAGAATCTCTGACAGTGGGGCGTCGTTGATGACTGTAATGGAATGATCAGAGAAGTAGTGTGCAACCTTCTTCGTGGTCATGTAAATCCCATATACAAGCTTCTGGTAACGGGGATATCTTTGCTTCGAAGGAGTCAAAACTTCGGACACATAATATACTGGGCGCTGAACTCTGAAGGCCTTTCCTTCTTCTTCCCGCTCGACTGTAAGTACTGTACTGACAACTTGTCTTGTGGCTGCAATGTAAAGCAGCAGAGGCTCTTTACTGATTGGCGCAGCAAGCACCGGCTGGGTGGAGAGCAGAGCTTTGAGGTCTACAAACGCTGCATCAGCTTCTGGAGTCCACTTGAACTTGTCAGACTTCTTCATCAGTCGGTAAAGAGGCAACGCTTTTTCACCGAGACGAGAAATGAATCGACTTAGAGCGGCCAAGCAACCTGTAAGCTTCTGGACATCGTGCACACGCACAGGACGCTTCATCCGGAGTATGGTGCCAACTTTTTCAGGATTGGCGTCGATTCCTCGTTCGGAAACGAGAAAACCGAGTAACTTTCCACCTGGAACTCCGAATGTCCACTTTGATGGATTGAGCTTGATATCATACCTCCTGAGGTTGGCAAAGGTTTCAGCAAGGTCAGTCAGTAGGTCGGAACCTTTCCGTGACTTGACCACAATATCATCCATGTATGCTTCCATGTTCTGACTGATCTGAGTGAGCAAACACTTCTGAATCATCCTCATGAACGTGGCTCCAGCATTCTTGAGACCGAAGGGCATGGTGACATAACAGAAGCACCCAAATGGAGTGATGAAAGCTGTTTTGATCTCGTCGGGTCCATACAGACGGATCTGATGGTACCCTGAATAGGCGTCTAGAAAAGACAAATGCTCACACCCCACGGTCGAGTCAACTATCTGGTCGATGCGGGGGAGAGGGAAATGATCTTTCGGGCAGGCCCGATTGATATGCTTAAAGTCGATGCACATGCGAAGCGACTTGTCCTTCTTGGGGACCATGACAACATTGGTGAGCCACTCGGAGTGGTAAATCTCTCTGATGAATTCTGCTGCTAGGAGCCGAGCCACCTCCTCGCCAATAGCTTTCCTCTTCTGGACGGCGGACCGTCGAAGATGTTCTTTCACAGGTTTAAATTTCAGGTCGACTCGCAGACGGTGCTCAGCCAGTCCCCTGGGAACTCCAGGCATGTCAGAAGGTTTCCATGCGAAGATGTCCCAGTTCTCACGGAGGAACTGGATGAGCGCTTCTTCCTATTTGGAATCGAGCGTCGTTGAGATGTGAGTCGGAGCTGCACTGGGATCGGTCGGGTGAATGTGAACTGGCTTCATCTCACCGGACGACTGAAATGCTGACTCTGAAGCAGGCTTCTTGGCTCGTAGCAATTCACTCGGATCTGCAGTCTTCTGGTACTCCTGCAACTCGACCACTGCCATCTGGGCGTCGGCAATTTTTGAACCCTTCTGAAAACACTCTTCTGCTTTCTTCCGATTGCCCGTAACAGTGATCACACCTCTAGGGCCAGGCATCTTCAGTTTGAGATACACATAACATGGTCGAGCCATGAAGCGTGCATAAGCTGGTCTGCCCAAAATAGCATGATAGGCACTTTGGAAGTCCACAACCTCGAATGTCAACTTTTCCTTGCGGTAATTCCTCGAATCACTGAAAACCACATCAAGAGCAATCTGGCCGAGTGACTTGGCTTTCTTCTCGGGAATGACTCCATGAAAGCTCATGTTACTGGTACTGAGCCTGGACATCGGAATGCCCATCCCTTTCAACGTTTCTGCATACAGAATGTTCAGGCCGCTGCCACCATCCATCAGGACTTTGGTCAGTCGAGTGCCTTCGACAACTGGGTCGACCACCAAAGCTTGCCTCCCAGGGGTGGCAATGTGCGTGGGGTGATCGGACTGGTCGAATGTGATGGCAGTCTGAGACCACTTCAGGTAACTGGGTGTTGCCGGGGCAACCATATTTACCTCACGGTTAATGACTTTCAGTCGACTTTTGCTTTCAACATCAGCAAAAATCATCAAGGTGGAATTGACTTGGGGGTATCCATCGTCACTATCTTCCTTGTCCTCAACTTTGTCCGACTCTTTTTCCTTGTCTTTGGACTGTTTGCCCTGAAACTGCTGGATCAGAAGTCGACACTGTCGAGTGGTATGCTTTGGGTAAATGAGTTTACCCTCCTCATCTTTCTTGGTGTGAATGTGACACGGCAGATCCAAAACATCATTTCCATCTTGATCTTTCACTTTCTTGGGGTTCCAAGGCCCCTTGGGTTTTCCCTTGAATTTTCCCTGGGTTACGGCCAGGGCCTCCCCAGGAGCGGCTGGCTCGGCCTTCCGCTTCTGTTTCCGACTGGAGTTGCCTCCGGTTTCCTGGGCGACTGCCTTCTGCTTGCCGCTTCGGAGTCGGTCTTCATCTTCACCATTAGCGTATTTGGTGGCGATCTCCATCATCCGATTCAGAGACATTTCTCCGGTCTGGCCGAACTTCAGATTCAATTCTCTATTCTTGACGCCTTCTTTAAAGGCACAAACTGCTTGGTGATCTGGTACATTCTCAACTGTGTGATGCAAAGTGATCCACCTCTGGATGTAATCCCTCAGAGTTTCATTCGGTTTTTGCATGCAAGACCGCAATTCTATGAGGTCGGTTGGTCGCTTGCATGTCCCTTCAAAGGTTGTGACAAACACTCGGGAGAGGTCCTCCCAAGTGTAGATGCTGCTGGGTGCTAACTGATTCAGCCATGCTCTGGCTGAGCCTTCTAACAAGAGAGGCAAATGCTTCATAGCCACCTCATCGTTGCCACAGCCAATCTGGACAGCCACTCGGTAATCTTCGAGCCAAGTATCAGGCTTAGACTCACCAGTGAACTTGCTGACTCCAGTCGCCAACCTGAAATTGCGAGGAATCACTGCGGCTCTGATGGCTCGACTGAAACACTCTGGCCCTGAGACATGAACTCTGCTGCTGGTAGGCGCATCTCTGTCGTGGCCTTCTCGGTGAGCTCTGTTCCTATCAACCAAACTTTGAACGAGGATGGATCTCGCATCAAAGCCTGGTTCCCTGGGATCGACTGGAATCCTCCGTCCAACACTGTGAGGGCGTCTGTCATCCTGCTGTCGAGGCGCATATGACCCACTCCTCGGGGGAGGGGTTGGCACTCGACGCCGATCATCGCGATCGAGTCGGTGATCATACTGCTCATTTCTTCTGTACTGATCGTGTCGGTCTCCACGTCCCTCACGCCTCGGGGGCGATCTTGGGCTGTGAGCCGACTGCACTGTATCCGCTGCAACAGACCGACTATGGATCCTATTCCGCGACTGAGAAACAGCGGAATTCTGGTTTCCTGCTGCCCAGAGCAACGCTCTGATATGCAACAAGCCCCGGCCAGCCTCTGACTGGGAGGGCTGAATTGATTCTGCTATTCGGGCTGCGGCTGCCAAATTCTGAACGGGAGTTCGATATACCTGTGTAGGCGGGAAGAGCTGACGTCGACTGGACTCGGGAGCCCGCTGACGCGCTCTCTCGTCGAGTGCTCGCTGGAGGTTCTCTAGTCGAGTGCGCTCGGCCAAGTTAGCCAAACGCACGTCCTTCAAGGCTCGGGCCTCGAGGGTTTATCCAACGATAGGAGTGTGGAGTGCATCCATGTTCCGGCGGCGAAGCTCCTCTCGCTGCAACGACGTGAGAGGCTCGGGGAGATACTCTTTGTGGGGATGCGCCGAGTCGCCCCCACCCGCGCCTCCGTCGGTACGGGGAAAACCGGGAGGGCTGCGTGTCCCATCAACTGCTAGAACCTCCGTCGTAGGGTCACTGCTGTCGCATTCGGATGCGGTCTCTGCGGAGCCAGTCGACAGATCGAACATGCCGTAGAGAGATTCGTCAGGCTCGATTGCCGCGACTTGAGGGGTGGCCGTCTGGCGAGCCACCGCATGCCTCACCCACCTCTGAAGTCTCGATCGACCGGAGTGCTTGCGTCAGCGAGAGACAAGGTGGGGAGATGACACGGGAGCCGACCGATACTGGGTCGAAGGCTGTCACAGGAGGACGCCATGAACGCATGCGCGGAAGTGCGTTGCCCCGCGGAGGGGGAGCGCGTCGATGTCGAGTGGAGCCTCCTGAAGCCAAGCGGAGTCGTCGGCGATGAACGTGAGCGCGCGGAGACGGATCTCGCGGCCCTCCACCAAAACTCCGCACGAAACCATGATCAAGGAGATTGGAAAAATCACAACTCCTACAATCAAGCGCTAAGATCCCTACCCCATGGTGGGCGCCAACTGTCGTGGTTCTAAGTCTGACAGTAGTGTAGGGGGGTTAGTATGGAGAGGCTAGATCTTAGCTATGCAAGAGTTGGAAGAACACAGGGTTTATGAGTTCAGGCCCTTATCGGAGGAAGTAATAGCCCTACGTCTCGGTGCCCGGAGGCGGTCGATTGGATTATGCGTGTAAGGATAACAGGGGTGCAAACCCTTGATACTGAGGAGGGGGGTGGCTTATATAGAGTTCGCCAGGCCCCTCCAGCCCTCAGTAATGCAGGGTTTAAAGTACATTAAGGTTGGGCGTTACTGGTAACGCCCCTAATAAAGTGCTATAATGACCATAAGAGCTACTTAATGACCGACCGTTTGTGTGCAGAGTGACTGTAGAACTCCTTGCAGTCGAGTGCTTTCTTCGTGGTCGAGTGATAGCGTCATGGTCGAGTGTCTTGAATCCGGCGAGTGGGATACCTCCACGTCGATTGAAAGGTGACTTCTTATAGGGATGTCCTTGGGTAGGGCACTTAGGACAGGTCCATGCCCCTATCCTAGGTACATAGCTTCATCACCACTCAACTATTGAGGAATGGGCAAATCTGATCAATGCTCCTAAGGAAGAAGAAGATGACTTGGATGTCTATGCCAATAAGAAGATGGATCACAACTCTATGGCAAACATGTCCAAGGAGATTCCTGAAGATGATCTTGAGATTCACCAGTTTGGGTCAGTAAAACACTTGCTGTCAGGGCTGCCTACAATCAATTGGATCCTTAGGCACACTCTTTTGCCCAAGTGTGGTGATCACAGAATGATCAGAGGCCATGCAATTAACTTGCTACATATATTTGATGTGCCACAGAAGTTCAAGGTCATGAGCCTTATATTTGAGACTATCAAGAGGACTGCAACTGACCAGAAAAGAAGTTGTGGATATGCCCCACAGATCCATGAGTTGATAAACTCAAAGATGGGCACAGGCACATACTTGTTGGATAAGGAACACTTGCCTATCTACCCAGACTTCGAGGACAACCAAGTTGTGATGAATGAAGATGAACCCTCCTTAGTGCAAGCACAAACAAAGAAGGAGAAGACAAAGATGGAGAAAGCTGCCAAGATGCCAACCATGGAAGAGGCATCTCAGTATTTTCTAAAGAGCAAACAAGATCAACTTGGCTACTTGATTGCATCCACTCTAAGGATAGAGAAAGGACTGGCCACCCTGACTCGAAACCAGGAGAGCTTGGAAAGAATCATGGAGCAGAAGTTCTATGACTTGGATGTGAAGGTAACTGAGATCCAGTCTGTTGTTGTCGGATCGTGGGTTCCGGCAGACCCTTAAGGTTCGAACTCTGGGGTGCGCGCGGAGATTCTGCCCTCTACCTCTCCGTCTCGCAAGGATCTAAACTACCGAAGGAACAACACAAGGAACACAGAGTTTATACTGGTTCGGCCCACCGGTGTGGTGTAATACCCTACTCCAGTGTGGTGGGTGGATTGCCTCTTGGGCTGATGAAGATGAACAGTACAAGGGTGAACAACCTCGCGAGGGCGTGTTCCAGCTGGGACCATGAACTGCGAGGGGAGTTCAGCCGCCCTTCCCTCTCTCTCTCTCTTTGCTTGGATTCTGGATACCTGATGCCTTCCAGATCAACACCCCATGCCAGATCCTAGATACCAGATGCCAGTTGCGATGCCTCTACCTTGGGGGTGGCTAGTCCTATTTATAGGCAAAGGCCTTGGGCCTCTTCCCAAATATTGAGCGGGAAGGGCGCCAACAATTGGCCAATTCGAAGGGGAACATACAGTATACTTATCCTGACCAAAGTTGGTCCTCGCCTGCCAAAGGCCCTGTGGTGACACCGTTCTGGGCTAAACGATGAGCTCATTCCCACTGTTGGACTGGTCTTGGTCTCGTTGCACCGAAATGGACGCCTTTGCTTGATCCTCTTGCCTGCGCTTGCCCCCTTTGCACCAAAGAGGAAAGGGGAGGACATTGTGCGGTCTGGCGCCCGCCTGGCACCCTTGGTCGTCATGGCTTGCGTCATGGGCACCTCGCGAGGTACCCTGCCTTGATATCTCCGCCTCCTCATGAGCCAGCCTGAGGAGGCCGCGCCCGAGGAAGCGTTGCGTCGTCCTCCCCGCGAGGCTTGGCCCCTCGTGAGGGTCTTGAGTCTTGCGTTGATGAAGGTGGGCCGTACTGGGCCTCCATTCAAGCCACGCCGCGGGCCGCAGGCAGGCAAGTCTGGGGACCCCTGTTCCCAGAACGCCGATAGTAGCCCCCGGGCCCAAGGCGCGCCCGGACTTGGCCGTGCCGAGAGGCGAAAGGGCAAGGGCGAAGCGCCGCGGGCCCTAACAGCCTGCGGCCTTGGGTGCCGCATGGCGGTTGATTGGGCGTGGGTGTCCCCGCTTCCCCATGACGCCTCGATGATCGCGCGGATTGGACAAGTCCCTGCATGCAAATCGTGTCATGATTACCTGTGATCGTGGAGGCCGACGGTTGGCCTTCGCTGGCTATAAGTACGGCACCGCGCGTGCCCTTCCAGTCCATCTCTTCTTGTTTTCTCCTTCACCTTGATTCTTGCTCCCTCTTGGCGCGATGGCCCCGATTCGCCGGTTCTCTGCGTCGTAGAAGGGAAAAGCTCTCCAAGAAGTGCCAGACCCGCTCCCGCCGAAGAAGTGACTTGCCCCTCGCAGCCAAGACGAAGGAGATCACCAGGTGGTATCAAGGCCTTGGTACGAGCGGTCTCCGCTGGGGTTTCCGCTTCCCTTGTTTGCCCACGCCGAGGGCCTCAGAGGGGGCGACGTCGATCCTAGCGGCAGGCGCCGTCGCCGCCGGGTCACGAAGGTGTTGGTCGTACCGCCTGGAGTCCATGCCGAGGGCTCCTCCCACGAGCTCGTGCTCCACGCCGCCATGCCTCCGCGAACTTGGATTCGCTTTCCTTCCTTCTTCGCCTCCGTCTTCCCACAAGGAGGGCTCCTGGAGTTGTGGCTGCAGCACGCCGACTGCAGCACCCCCGCGACTGAGGCAGAGGTCGCGATGCTCGCCTTGGGCGAGGTCTTCATGACTCGTGGCTGGGGCGAGATCGCTCGGGGCTGCAGAGCAAGGGGCGCCCTCACGATCCACCTGGAGTACGATGGCGCTTCGGTGACGTTCTTCAAGGTCTTCGACGCGAGTGGGCGCCGGCTTGAGTGCTGCCCCAGGAGAGGTGGCCAGGACCTCGCGATGGTGACGGCTGGGCCCACCAACCGTCCCCTGGACAGCTCCACAAGCGATGGAAGCGCCGGAAGATCCAGCGACCCCAGCGAGGTCTTCGCGACTCCGGAGACGAGCGACGACAGCTACGAGCCCGCGAGCCAGCGCAGCTCCCGGAGCAGGGCGGGCTCGCTCGGCAGCCGCCGACTCTGATCTGGATGGGGTTGGCGCCGATGCCTGACGGCCCACTATTGATGATGGCGTCGTCTGCTGGGGCGCGTGTAGATAGCATCCCTTAGGATCCGTTTCCTGCAAGGAATCATACTGCGCCTCGTGGGGGCTTGTAAGGTGTCTGTGATCCTTTCTGTTAATACGTGACTTTTGCTATGGAACCGTGCGGGTCGCTAATTCCATTGTAGCTTAGTCTTCCCTTTTGAACCTCGCGAGGGCTTGGTTCTCTGCGTCGACAGGTCCCAGTCCCAAGGCGGCGTCAGCCGTCGCTGGTATGCCAGGTCGCGATGCCGTGGTCAAGGCCAGGAGGTGAGCGACCCGGGGTCCGGTAAGAGCCCCTGAGTCGCGATGCTCAGGAGGTCCCCTTTGGCACCCAAGCAGCCGTCGCTTGATGAGAAAGGGAAACGACGTCGCTGGTACGGAATTGCATTGGGTGCGGGGGTAGTGCCATGGTAGCCAGTGCTTTGGATGGTGACTTATCTGGAGGATCAGGTGTTGTCCCAGCGCATCGTCGGGTCCGTGGTGTAGTTAGAACGGAGTTGCTCGGCGTGGTCCTTATGTGTCCCTTCTCCCTCACCTCTGCTCCCCTTTCTGCTCTACATCCTCGGGTCCCGGCCCTCGAGCTTGTCTCAGCCGTCGCTGGTATGCCAGGTCGCGATGCCGTGGACAAGGCCAGAGGGTGAGGGCTGGAGAGCCGGTAAGAGCCCTGAATCACGATGCTCAGGCAGCCCCCCTTTAACGCGCAAGCGGTTTGCGCGGGTGAGGGTGAAGAGGACTCCGTGAGGGCCTCAGTTAGCGCAACTCCCTCCAAGGATCCTGCAGACTCATCACAGAAAGAAGAAGGGGCTGCCTTGACAGTCATTAGTTGACCAATAGTCGCTTAAAAGCTCGCTGGTTGGGGTAGGTGAGGTGTATCTGGGCACCCGTGAGCCAGCGCGGGACTCACGAGGCCCTACCTCTAGGCGGGTTGCGCCTGGCACTGGGTCGTATCTTGAGATGTGTTCCTGCAGAATTTGGTTAGATGCGGGCACTCTACGTCCTCGGGTCCCGTCCCTCGAGCTTGTCTCAGCCATCGCTGGTATGCCAGGTCACGATGCCGTGGACAAGGCCAGAGGGTGAGGGCTGGAGAGCCGGTAAGAGCCCTGAGTCGCGATGCTCAGGCACCCCCCTTTAACGTGCAAGTGGTCGACATGGAGAAGAAAAGTTTTAGCAGACAGGCATCAAGTGATCAAGCATGATAGGCGGATGCATAGTTGGAAATAAACGCAAGGGAGATACACGCCGCTGGGCCTAGCCCAAGCGGCTTGGGAATGATGCAGCCCGAGGGGCGCCCCCAACAAAGCAAGCTAACGATCGAAAACTAAAAAGGGATACACACCGCAGGGACGGACCCACGCGGCCTGGGAGTAATGTAGCCCTAGGAGGGCGCTCCCAGCTGGGAATGAAGCTTGAAAGATGTCACCTGAAGATGTCGACGACGAAATGGCGTTGGTGCGACAGACTCGGTGGGCTGCGGGAGGAGATCCTCACGAGCCCCCAGGCCCTGGGGCCTCGGGGGGCTCCGGAGGCGCTGGTGGCTCCCCGCGAATCATCTCCATCTCCGCCAGGACTGCGGAGCGCCTATCTTCCTGAGCCTCCATGATGCCCCTCATGAGACGCTGGTACGCAGCAGCCACGCTCGGCAAGCCGTAGGGCATGCGAACATAGCTGTGGGGTGGACCTCCGCAACGCCCCACTTCTGAGGCCCAGAGGCGCTCTATCGTGGCGACTTGATTGAGCCCTGGTACGTCGATGCAGACACGCAGCCCACCATCCTCGCCTGGATGGGGAGCCACAGCCGGTAAGCACCGGCAACCTCTCATGATTCTCGACTCCTGTAGTTCTTGAATGGCCTGGTTGACGAACTCCTGCTGGCCTGACTCTGCTTGCTTCGCTTCTTCTTGAGGGAAACGTGCGTCGAAGCACGCCTCCACGTGGTGCCCAAGCGCCTCCCTTGTGACCTTGGCTAGGTCGGTGGCCCTCAAGGTGAGAGCCCCCGAGCCCTGCCTGAGGAGGGCGCCGGGTGCGCTTTCCTATGCGATGGAAGGAGGGTCCCCCTGGGCAGGCTCGGGCCCTGAGGGCCCTGCCTCCTGAAGGGAAAAGCCTGATGACGTCTTCTTCTTCTTGGGTGTGGTCTCGGGAAGCCTCCTACTCCCGCGATCTGGGTCTTCTAGCGACGCGGCCTGAAAGGCTCGCTCCAGGGAGCACACTGCATCCCTCTCTTCACATGGCACCGTGATGACGCTGCCGCTCCCTGGCATCTTGAGGACATTGTAGCCATGGTGAGTTACGGCCATGAATTTGGCCAGCGCTGGGTACCCGAGGATGGCGTTGTACGACAGGCGGATGTGAGCAACGTCAAAGTCGATGAGCTCGGTGCGGTAGTTGCTGCGGGCCCCGAAGGTGACAGGGAGGCGGACCTGCCCGATCAGGATTGTGGAACCGTCGGTGACTCCGGAGAAAGGCTTGGTTGGCTGAAGCTGGTCATAGGGCACTTGGAGGTTGTCGAATGTTTCCACGGACAGGACATTGAGCCCTGCTCCACCATCGATGAGGGTCCTGTGACCAGTACGTTGCTGATGACTAGGGAGCAAAGCATCGGGAGGACCCCGGTTGTGGCCGCGCACTTGAGCTGATCTGCTGAGCTGAACGTGATGGCGCACGCCGACCACTTGAGGGGGCGCGTTCCTTCGAGCTTGGGGAGGACTGCATTGACTTCACGGGCAAACTGCTTGAAGATGCATTGGGAGGCTGGGGCTTGAGCTCCGCCTAGGATGCAGGCGATCGCGCGCGGCTCTTGGAAGCCCCCAGCCCCCTCGTCTTGATGGCGGTCTTCATTCCTCCTTGGCTGAGGCGGCAGTGGAGGAAGGCCCACATTGCCATGAGGGCGGTCCTCATGAGGCTGATCCCTCCAGTCCCCCTCGCGAGGCAGGTCCCGCCAGCGGTCCTCGCGAGGTTGGTCGCGCCACCCCTGGCGCGGGCCGCGATCTTCCCAGCGCCCTGGGTTTCTTCCTCCTCCTCGGCCGTAGCCCCGGTCGGCGCGGTCAGGGCAACGGCCGATCCTTCCTTCTCTCACAGCACGGAGTTCTTGGCATTCGTTGGTGTTGTGGGTGTGGAGGTCGTGGTACACACAGTACCGGCTGCCCCTGGAGGATTCGGGCAGATCTTTGCCCTGCTTGGTGTCCGGTTCTGCCGCGAGTACGGCAGCCCCCTTGCGCTTCACGTCCTTGACCTTGGGATTCTTCTCTTCTGGATCTGCGGCGGGCAGCTCGAGGAGGGAGAGACGTCCCTCCTCAGCCCTGGCGCACTTGGTCGCCAAGTTGAACAGCTCCAGGGAGGTGCAGAGGTCTTCATGCATCGCCAGCTCCTCCTTCATCTTGACGTCGCACACGCCATCGGAGAAGGCTGAGATGATGGCTTCCTCGGACACCTTGGGGATCTTGAGGCGCGCACTGTTGTAGCGCTGGATGTACTTTTGCAGGGTCTCCCCAGGTTGCTGCTTGATGCGGCGCATGTCGCTCACGGCGGGCGGCCGGTCACGAGTACCTTGGAAGTTGGCGATGAAGCGGGTGCGCATCTGCTCCCAGGAGGAGATCGTGCCTGGAGCGAGATTCAGGAGCCATGTGCGAGCTCCTTCCTTCAGCGCCATGGGGAACCAGTTTGCCATGACCTTTTCATCCCCGCTGGCAGCTTCAATGCCCAGCTCGTAGAGCTGGAGGAACTCTGCAAGATCGGTCATGCCTTCGTAGCGGGGAGGCAGGTCCGGCCTGAACTTGCCGGGCCACGCGATGCTACGCAGCTCGGTGGTGTAGGCGCGGCAGCCCGCGGTGGCCATGGGAGGCTTTGGTTGAGGGAGAGCTTGGCCTTGCGGCCCCCCTTGCGCTGCAGCTGGGAGCAGCGCGGGGTCTTGACGTGCCGGAGCTGGAGCAGGGTCGCGGCAAGCCGGAGCAGGGAGCGCTCGGGCAGCCTCTTGCGGTCGAGGGACTTCTTGGCAGCTCCGTTCTTGCTGGGCTGGCGCCTGACGGAGCGGGTTCCTCCCAGGGGCCATGCGCCTTGGAGCCATGGCGTCTTCTTGGAGCGGAGGTGGCTGGTACGCCCCCGGAGCTTCATTGCCCGCACGGGGCGGGGTGCGGCGCAGCGGAGCGAACGGTGCAGGAGAGCCCCCTGCGGCGCGGACGAGCTCGGCAACGCGGTCGAGCCACTCTTTATAGACGTCGTCGACGGGACGGTAGCGCACGAGCTCGTTTGCCGCGATGAGTGCAGCTCGAGCCTCCAAGGGCGCGCGGAGCGCGTGGGACGAAGAGCCAGCTGGCGTGAGTGACGGAGTAGCGGCGCGGCCGTCTCGCCGCACGGATGGGTGCTGAGATGACACTTGTTGCTTGTTCCCCGCCGGGCCGGTGGCGGCGTTGACGGCGGGCGACGGGGAAAGACGACGACGCCCGCCGACGGGAGCTGTCTGGGCGACGCGGGAAGCGATGGCGGCACGGCACTCGGCATGGGCCCGACGAGCGTCAGACAAGGATGCGACGGTCGGAGGAGAACGGAGCGGTGGAAGACAGATTCCGGCGCACCCCTACCTGGCGCGCCAAATGTCGGATCGTGGGTTCCAACAGACCCTTAAGGTTCGAACTCTGGGTGCGCGCGGAGATTCTGCCCTCTACCTCTCCGTCTCGCAAGGATCTAAACTACCGAAGGAACAACACAAGGAACACAGAGTTTATACTGGTTCGGGCCACCGGTGTGGTGTAATACCCTACTCCAGTGTGGTGGGTGGATTGCCTCTTGGGCTGATGAAGATGAACAGTACAAGGGTGAACAGCCTCGCGAGGGCGTGTTCTAGCTGGGACCATGAACTGCGAGGGGAGTTCAGCCGCCCTTCCTTCTCTCTCTCTTTGCTTGGATTCTGGATACCTGATGCCTTCCAGATCAACACCCCATGCCAGATCCTAGATACTAGATGCCAGTTGCGATGCCTCTACCTTGGGGGTGGCTAGTCCTATTTATAGGCAAAGGCCTTGGGCCTCTTCCCAAATATTGAGCAGGAAGGGCGCCAACAATTGGCCAATTCGAAGGGGAACATACAATACACTTATCCTGACCAAAGTTGGTCCTCGCCTGCCAAAGGCCCTGTGGTGACGCCGTTCTGGGCTCCACAATGAGCTCATTCCCACCGTTGGACTGGTCTTGGTCTCGTTGCACCGAAATGGACGCCTTTGCTTGCCCTCTTGCCCGCGCTTGCCCCCTTTGCACCAAAGAGGAAAGCGGAGGACACTGTGCGATCTGGCGCCCGCCTGGCACCCTTGGTCGTCATGGCTTGCGTCATGGGCACCTCGCGAGGTACCCTGCCTTGATATCTCCGCCTCCTCATGAGCCAGCCTGAGGAGGCCACGCCCGAGGAAGCGTTGCGTCGTCCTCCCCGCGAGGCTTGGCCCCTCGTGAGGGTCTTGAGTCTTGCGTTGATGAAGGTGGGCCGTACTGGGCCTCCATTCGAGCCACGCCGCGGGCCACATGCAGGCAAGTCTGGGGACGCCCGTTCCCAGAACGCCGACAGTTGTGGAGCAACTTCAGGATGATATGCAGGAGAGGAAGGGCAAGACAACCACTGATGCATTTGCCAGAGTGCCTAGAGCTCAGATGTTAATTGCAGTGCCAGTATCAGACACTAGAGCCACTTCATCTGCACCAGCTACAGCTTTAGTGCCACCAGCTCCAGCACCTACCCCAGCAGCTCCATCGACTTCGACTGAAGCCTATGTCCTTGGAGTTATCCGTACACCACCACCTGAAGATCAAGCCTGAGAGTCGTTTTAGTGCTATGCATTTTCTATGAACTTTTTGGTAACTTGTTGCCAAAGGGGGAGAAATATGTATAGATCATAGGCTTTGAGAGAGAGTGTTGCTTTTTATTCTCTCTTGCTTTGGAGGTTGAACTTTATTTGCTTGTTTGTGATACTTGGATGATCATGTGTGTTTGATCATATGCTACATCAATGCTTGTTGGATGTGTTGGAAATATGCCCTAGAGGCAATAATAAAAGCATTATTATTATATTTCCTTGTTCATGATAATTGTCTTTATTCGTGCTATAATTGTGTTATCCGGAAATCGTAATACATGTGTGAATAACAGACAACAACATGTCCCTAGTAAGCCTCTAGTTGACTAGCTCGTTGATCAATAGATAGTCATGGTTTCCTGACTATGGGCATTGGATGTCAATGATAACGAGATCACATCATTAGGAGAATGATGTGATGGACGAGACCCAATCCTAAACATAGCATAAGATCGCATAGTTCGTTTGCTAGAGTTTTCCAATGTCAAGTATCCTTTCCTTAGACCATGAGATCATGTAACTCCCGGATACCGTAGGAGTGCTTTGGGTGTGCCAAACGTCACAACGTAACTGGGTGACTATAAGGGTATACTACGGGTATCTCCGAAAGTGTCTGTTGGGTTGACACGGATCGAGACTGGGATTTGTCACTCCGCTTGACGGAGAGGTATCACCGGGCCCTCTCGGTAATGCATCATCATAATGAGCTCAATGTGATCAAAGTGTTTGATCACGGGATCATGCATTACGGTACGAGTAAAGTGACTTGCCGGTAACGAGATTGAACGAGATATTGGGATACCGACGATCGAATCTCGGGCAAGTAAAATACCGATTGACAAAGGGAATCGTATACGGGATTAATTGAATCCTCGACATCGTGGTTCATCCGATGAGATCATCGTGGAGCATGTGGGAGA
Organism: Aegilops umbellulata; assembly: GCA_032464435.1. Taxonomy (NCBI): domain Eukaryota; kingdom Viridiplantae; phylum Streptophyta; class Magnoliopsida; order Poales; family Poaceae; genus Aegilops; species Aegilops umbellulata. The sequence goes on from CP136057.1 coordinate 376,538,153, forward strand.
CAACATGGGTATCCAGATCCCGCTGTTGGTTATTGCCCGAGAGCCGTCTCGGTCATGTCTGCATGTCTCCCGAACCCGTAGGGTCTACACACTTAAGGTTCGGTAACGCTAGGGTTGTGAAGATATGTATATGCAGTAACCCGAATGTTGTTCGGATTCCCGGATGAGACCCCGGACGTCATGAGGAGTTTCGGAATGGTCCGGAGGTAAAGAATTATATATAGGAAGTGCTGTTTTGGCCATCGGGACAAGTTTCGGGGTTATCGGTATTGTACCGGGACCACCGGAGGGTCCCGGGGGGTCCACCGGGTGGGGCCACCTGCCTCGGGGGGCCACATGGGCACTAAGGGGTGCGCCTTGGCCTACATGGGCCAAGGGGAACCAGCCCCAAGAGGCCCATGCGCCTAGGGTTCCAAAGGGGAAGAGTCCCCCAAGTGGAAGGCACCTCCTAGGTGCCTTGGGGGGGAGGAAATCCTCCCTGGCCGCCGCCCCCTTGGGAGATAAGATCTCCCAGGGCCGGCGCCCCCCCAAGAGGCCTATATAAAGGGGCGGGGGAAGGGGGGCAGCCGCACCCCTGGTCCTTGGCGCCTTCCTCTCCCTCTCCAACACCTCCTCCTCCTCCGTAGGGCACGGCGAAGCCCTGCCGGAGTACTGTAGCTCCACCATCACCACGCCGTTGTGCTGCTGATGGAGCCATCTTCCTCAACCTCTCCTTTGCCTTGATGGATCAAGAAGAAGGAGACGTTACGCTGACCGTACGTGTGTTGAACGCGGAGGTGCCGTCCTTTCGGTGCTAGGATCTCCGGTGATTTGGATCACGTCGTGTACGACTACCTCATCCCCGTTCGTTGAATGCTTCCGCTCGCGATCTACAAAGTGGTATGTAGATGCAATCTCTCTCCCATGACTCGTTGCTTAGATGAACTCATAGATGGATCTTGGTGAAACCGTAGGAAAAATTTTAATTTTCTGCAACGTTCCCCAGCAGTGGTATCAGAGCTAGGTCTATGCGTAGTTCTCTATTGCACGAGTAGAACACAATTTGTTGTGGGCGTAGATGTTGTAACTTTCTTGCCGCTACTAGTCTTATCTTGCTTCAGCGGTATTGTGGGATGAAGCGGCCCGGACCAACCTTACACATAAGTTTACGTGAGACCGGTTCCACCGACTAACATGCACTAGTTGCATAAGGTGGCTGGCGGGTGTCTGTCTCTCCCACTTTAGTTGGAGCGGATTCGATGAAAAGGGTCCTTATGAAGGGTAAATAGAAGTTGAAAAATCACGTTGTGGCTTTCACATAGGTAAGAAAACGTTCTTGCTAGAACCCTAATTCAGCCACGTAAAACTTGCAACAACAATTAGAGGACGTCTAACTTGTTTTTGCAGCAAGTGCTTTATGATATGATATGGCCAAAGTTGTGATGAATGATGAATGATCTATATGTGATGTATGAGATGTTCATGCTATTGTAATAGGAATCACGACTTGCATGTCGATGAGTATGACAACCGGCAGGAGCCATAGGAGTTGTCTTTATTTTTTGTATGACCTGCGTGTCATTGAGAAACGCCATGTAAATTACTTTACTTTATTGCTAAACGCGTTAACCATAGTAGTAGAAGTAATAGTTGGCGAGCAACTTCATGGAGACACTATGATGGAGATCATGATGATGGAGATCATGGTGTCAAGCCGGTGACAAGATGATCATGGAGCCCCAAGATGGAGATCAAAGGAGCTATGTGATATTGGCCATATCATGTCACATTTATTATTTGATTGCATGTGATGTTTATCATGTTTTGCATCTTGTTTACTTAGAACGATGGTAGTAAATAAGATGATCCCTCATAATAATTTCAAGAAGTGTTCCCCCTAACTGTGCACCGTTGCGACAGTTCGTTGTTTCGAAGCACCACGTGATGATCGGGTGTGATAGATTCTAACGTTCACATACAATGGGTGTAAGACAGATTTACACATGCAAACACTTAGGTTGACTTGACGAGCCTAGCATGTACAGACATGGCCTCGGAACACAGAAGACCGAAAGGTCGAGCATGAGTCGTATAGAAGATACGATCAACATGAAGATGTTCACCGATGTTGACTAGTCCGTCTCACGTGATGATCGAACACGGCCTAGTTGACTCGGATCATGTTATACTTAGATGACTAGAAGAGGGATGTCTATCTAAGTGGGAGTTCATTAGATAATTTGATTAAATGAACTTTATTATCATGAACTTAGTCTGATATATTTACAATATGTCTTGTAGATCAAATGGCCAACGTAGTCCTCAACTTCAACGCGTTCCTAGAGAAAACCAAGCTGAAAGACGATGGCAGCAACTATACGGACTGGGTCCGGAACCTGAGGATCATCCTCATAGCTGCCAAGAAAGATTATGTCCTACGAGCACCGCTGGGTGACGCACCTGTTCTCCCTGCAGAACAAGATGTTATGAACGCTTGGCAGTCACGTTCCGATGATTACTCCCTCGTTCAGTGCGGCATGCTTTACAGCTTAGAGCCGGGGCTCCAAAAGCGTTTTGAGAGACATGGAGCATATGAGATGTTCGAAGAGCTGAAAATGGTTTTCCAAGCTCATGCCTGGGTCGAGAGATATGAAGTCTCCGACAAATTCTTTAGCTGTAAGATGGAGGAAAATAGCTCTGTCAGTGAACACGTACTCAAGATGTCTAGGTTGCACAACCGCTTGACTCAACTGGAAGTTAGTCTCCCGGATGAAGCGGTCATTGACAGAATCCTCCAGTCGCTTCCACCTAGCTACAAGAGCTTTGTGATGAACTACAACATGCAGGGGATGGTAAAGACCATTCGTGAGGTATATGCTATGCTAAAATCAGCAGAGGTAGAAATCAAGAAGGAACATCAAGTGTTGATGGTGAATAAAACCACTAAGTTCAAGAAGGGCAAGGGTAAAAAGAACTTCAAGAAGGACGGCAAGGAAGTTGCCGCACCCGGTAAGAAAGTTGCCGGGAAGAAGCCAAAGAATGGACCCAAGCCCGAGATTGAGTGCTTTTATTGCAAGGGAAATGGTCACTGGAAGCGGAATTGCCCCAAATACTTAGCGGACAAGAAGGCCGGCAAAACAAAAGGTATATGAGATATACATGTAATTGATGTGTACCTTACCAGTACTCGTAGTAGCTCTTGGGTATTTGATACCGGTGTAGTTGCTCACATTTGTAACTCAAAACAGGAGCTGCGGAATAAGCGAAGACTGGCGAAGGATGAGGTGACGATGCGCGTCGGGAATGGTTCCAAGGTCGATGTGATCGCCGTCGGCACGCTACCTCTACATTTACCTACGGGATTAGTTTTAAACCTCAATAATTGTTATTTAGTGCCAAGTTTGAGCATGAACATTGTGTCTGGATCTCGTTTAATTCGAGATGGCTACTCATTTAAATCCGAGAATAATGGTTGTCCTATTTATATGAGAGATATGTTTTATGGTCATGCTCCGATGGTTAATGGTTTATTCTTAATGAATCTCGTACGTGATGATACACATATTCATAGTGTGAATACCAAAAGAGTTAAAGTTGATAACAATAGTCCCACATATTTGTGGCACTGCCGCCTTGGTCACATAGGTGTCAAACGCATGAAGAAGCTCCATGTAGATGGACTTTTAGAGTCTCTTGATTATGAATCGTTGACACGTGCGAACCATGCCTCATGGGTAAAATGACCAAGACTCCGTTCTCAGGAACAATGGAGCGAGCAACCAACTTATTGGAAATCATACATACTGATGTGTGCGGTCCAATGAGTGTTGAGGCTCGCGGTGGCTATCGTTATGTTCTCACCCTCACTGATGACTTGAGTAGATATGGGTATATCTACTTAATGAAACACAAGTCTGAGACCTTTTAAAAGTTCAAGGAATTTCAGAGTGAGGTTGAAAATCAACGTGACAGAAAAATCAAGTTTTTACGATCAGATCGTGGAGGATAATACTTGAGTCACGAATTTGGCACGCACTTAAGAAAATGTGGAATAGTTTCACAACTCACGCCGCCTGGAACACCTCAGCGTAATGGTGTGTCCGAACGTCGTAATCGCACTCTATTAGATATGGTACGATCTATGATGTCTCTTACCGATTTACCGCTATCTTTTTGGGGCTATGCTTTAGAGACTGCCGCATTCACTTTAAATAGGGCTCCGTCGAAATCCGTTGAGACGACACCGTATGAATTATGGTTTGGGAAGAAACCTAAGCTGTCGTTTCTAAAAGTTTGGGGATGCGATGCTTATGTCAAGAAACTTCAACCTGAAAAGCTCGAACCCAAGTCGGAAAAATGCGTCTTCATAGGATACCCTAAAGAAACTATTGGGTATACCTTCTACCTCAGATCCGAAGGCAAGATCTTTGTTGCCAAGAATGGATCCTTTCTAGAGAAAGAGTTTCTCTCGAAAGAAGTAAGTGGGAGGAAAGTAGAACTTGATGAAGTGTTACCTCTTGAACCAGAAAATGGCGAAACTCAAGAAAATGTTTCTGAGGTGCCTGCACCGACTAGAGAGGAAATTAATGATGATGATCAAGATGCTTCTAATCAAGCTCCTACTGAAATTCGAAGGTCCACAAGGACACGTTCTGCACCAGAGTGGTATGGCAACCCTGTCTTGGAAATCATGTTGTTAGACAACGGTGAGCCTTCGAACTATGAGGAAGCAATGGCGGGACCGGATTCCGACAAATGGCTAGAAGCCATGAAATCCGAGATAGGATCCATGTATGAAAACGAAGTATGGACTTTGACTGACTTGCCCGTTGAGCGGCGAGCCATAGAAAATAAATGGATCTTTAAGAAGAAGACAGACGCGGATGGTAATGTGACTATCTATAAAGCCCGGCTTGTCGCTAAGGGTTATCGACAAGTTCAAGGGGTTGACTACGATGAGACTTTCTCACCGGTAGCGAAGCTAAAGTCCGTCCGAATCATGTTAGCAATTGCCGCATTCTACGATTATGAAATATGGCAAATGGACGTCGAAACGGCATTCCTTAATGGTTTCCTTAAGTAAGAATTGTATATGATGCAGCCGGAAGGTTTTGTCGATCCTAAGAATGCTGACAAAGTGTGCAAGCTCCAACGCTCGATTTATGGGCTGGTGCAAGCATCTCGGAGTTGGAACATTCGCTTTGATGAGATGATCAAAGCGTTTGGGTTTACGCAGACTTATGGAGAAGCCTGCGTTTACAAGAAAGTGAGCGGGAGCTCTGTAGCATTTCTCATACTATATGTAGATGACATACTTTTGATGGGAAATGATATAGAACTCTTGGACAGCATTAAGGCCTACTTGAATAAAAGTTTTTCAATGAAGGACCTTGGAGAAGCTGCTTATATATTAGGCATCAAGATATATAGAGATAGATCAAGGCGCCTCATAGGTCTTTCACAAAGCACATACCTTGATAAGATATTGAAGAAGTTCAATATGGATCAATCTAAGAAGGGGTTCTTAACTGTGTTACAAGGTGTGAAATTGAGCTCAGCTCAATGTCCGACCACGGCAGAAGATATGGAAGAGATGAGTGTCATCCTCTATGCCTCAGCCATAGGTTCTATTATGTATGCCATGCTGTGTACCAGACCTGATGTAAACCTTGCCGTAAGAAGGTACCAAAGTAATCCCGGCAAGGAACACTGGACAGCGGTCAAGAATATCCTGAAGTACTTGAAAAGGACTAAGGAAATGTTTCTCGTTTATGGAGGTGACGAAGAGCTCGTCGTAAAGGGTTACGTCGACGCTAGCTTCGACACAGATCTGGATGACTCTAAGTCACAAACCGGATACGTGTATATTTTGAATGGTGGGGCAGTAAGCTGGTGCAGTTGCAAGCAGAGTGTCGTGGCGGGATCTACATGTGAAGCGGAGTACATGGCAGCCTCGGAGACAGCACATGAAGCAATTTGGGTGAAGGAGTTCATCACCGACCTCGGAGTCATACCCAATGCGTCGGGGCCAATCAAACTCTTCTGTGACAACACTGGAGCTATTGCACTTGACAAGGAGCCCAGGTTTCACAAGAAGACCAGGCACATCAAGCGTCGCTTCAACTCCATTTGTGAAAATGTTCAAGATGGAGACATAGAAATTTGTAAAGTGCACACGGATCTGAATGTCGCAGATCCGTTGACTAAACCTCTCCCTAAGGCAAAACATGATCAGCACCAGAACTCTATGGGTGTTCGATTCATCACAATGTAACTAGATTATTGACTCTAGTGCAAGTGGGAGACTATTGGAAATATGCCCTAGAGGCAATAATAAAAGCATTATTATTATATTTCCTTGTTCATGATAATTGTCTTTATTCGTGCTATAATTGTGTTATCCGGAAATCGTAATACATGTGTGAATAACAGACAACAACATGTCCCTAGTAAGCCTCTAGTTGACTAGCTCGTTGATCAATAGATAGTCATGGTTTCCTGACTATGGGCATTGGATGTCAATGATAACGAGATCACATCATTAGGAGAATGATGTGATGGACGAGACCCAATCCTAAACATAGCATAAGATCGCATAGTTCGTTTGCTAGAGTTTTCCAATGTCAAGTATCCTTTCCTTAGACCATGAGATCGTGTAACTCCCGGATACCGTAGGAGTGCTTTGGGTGTGCCAAACGTCACAACGTAACTAGGTGACTATAAAGGTATACTACGGGTATCTCCGAAAGTGTCTGTTGGGTTGACACGGATCGAGACTGGGATTTGTCACTCCGCTTGACGGAGAGGTATCACCGGGCCCTCTCGGTAATGCATCATCATAATGAGCTCAATGTGATCAAAGTGTTTGATCATGGGATCATGCATTACGGTACGAGTAAAGTGACTTGCCGGTAACGAGATTGAACGAGGTATTGGGATACCGACGATCGAATCTCGGGCAAGTAAAATACCGATTGACAAAGGGAATCGTATACGGGATTAATTGAATCCTCGACATCGTGGTTCATCCGATGAGATCATCGTGGAGCATGTGGGAGCCAACATGGGTATCCAGATCCCGCTGTTGGTTATTGCCCGAGAGCCGTCTCGGTCATGTCTGCATGTCTCCCGAACCCGTAGGGTCTACACACTTAAGGTTCGGTAACGCTAGGGTTGTGAAGATATGTATATGCAGTAACCCGAATGTTGTTCAGAGTCCCGGATGAGATCCCGGACGTCACGAGGAGTTTCGGAATGGTCCGGAGGTAAAGAATTATATATAGGAAGTGCTGTTTTGGCCATCGGGACAAGTTTCGGGGTTATCGGTATTGTACCAGGACCACCGGAGGGTCCCGGGGGGTCCACCGGGTGGGGCCACCTGCCTCGGGGGGCCACATGGGCACTAAGGGGTGAGCCTTGGCCTACATGGGCCAAGGGGAACCAGCCCCAAGAGGCCCATGCGCCTAGGGTTCCAAAGGGGAAGAGTCCCACAAGTGGAAGGCACCTCCTAGGTGCCTTGGTGGGGAGGAAATCCTCCCTGGCCGCCGCCCCCTTGGGAGATCAGATCTCCCAGGGCCGGCGCCCCCCAAGAGGCCTATATAAAGGGGGGGGGGAAGGGGGGCAGCCGCACCCCTGGTCCTTGGCTCCTTCCTCTCCCTCTCCAACACCTCCTCCTCCTCCGTAGGGCACGGCGAAGCCCTGCCGGAGTACTGTAGCTCCACCATCACCACGCCGTCGTGCTGCTGCTGGAGCCATCTTCCTCAACCTCTCCTTTGCCTTGCTGGATCAAGAAGAAGGAGACATTACGCTGACCGTACGTGTGTTGAATGCGGAGGTGCCATCCTGTCGGTGCTAGGATCTCCGGTGATTTGGATCACGTCGTGTACGACTACCTCATCCCCGTTCGTTGAACGCTTCCGCTCGCGATCTACAAAGTGGTATGTAGATGCAATCTCTCTCCCATGACTCGTTGCTTAGATGAACTCATAGATGGATCTTGGTGAAACCGTAGGAAATTTTTTAATTTTCTGCAACGTTCCCCAGCAGGATGATACTATCATTTTATCCCTATTCGATCATTCACTTTGCTTGGTGATGAGTGCATGTATTTAATTCTTATCATTTTGAGCGCTCCACCAAGATGTATGTGACATGGAAGAGTAACCCATGATCCTAATTCCTTGTGCATTTGCAGTCCATAGCAAATCTTAAACTATGCACAAATTTAGGGCGAGCTCTTGCTTTTCACATACTTCTCAAAGCGACAATATCTTTCACTCTTATTATAATTTGTCGAAGCTTTGATCTATATGTTGTCATCAATTACCAAAAAGGGGGAGACTGAAAGTGCAACTATCCCTTGGTGGTTTTGGTAATTCCTAACAACATATAGCTCATTGAGCTAACATTATTCCAAGATTAATATTTCAGGAAAAGCTCAATGAATGTCATGGCATGGATGAGGAAAGTGGATCCCTCAAAATTCTAAGGACAAAAAGTTTGGCTCAAGCTTGAAGCTCAAGACTCTACATTTTATGTTTTAGTGATCCAAGATCACATTGAGTCTATAGTAAAATCCAATACTATCAAGGATGGATGAGGTGTTGCTTAATGGCTTGCTTGCTCAAAGTGCTTAGTGGTATGCTCCAAAATCCTCAACTACCTTCCCACATCCACATATGACCTAAACCAAAAGTCAAACTCGGCCCCACTGATTCTTTCTATCCGGCGCCACCGAGTTTCAAATGTCATAGCCGCTGCCACAAACCCTAGGCAAATTGGTCTCACCGATAGGGATCTCGGTCTCATCGAGATGGGATTGTAATCTCTCTGTTTCCCTTCGTAACGTTTCGGTCTTACCGAGATGAGCGATCGGTCCCACCGAGATTGCAATGTAAACTCTCTGTTTCCCTCTTGTAACATTTCGGTCTCACCAAGATGAGCGAGTCGGTCCCACTGAGTTTACCTGGCCAACTCTCTGGTTAGCTTATTACCAAAATCAATCCCACCGAGTTTGTGTAATCGGTCACACCGAGATTACGTTATGCCCTAACCCTAACCATATCGGTCCTACCGAGTTGCATCTCAGTCCCACCGAAAATCCTAACGGTCACTAGGTTTGCTGAATCGCGAGTTTAACCATTCGGTCCCACCGAGTTTGGCTAATCGTGTGTAACGGTTAGATTTTGTGTGGAGGCTATATATACCCCACCACCCACTCTTCATTCGTGGAGAGAGCCATCAGAACATACCTACACTTCCAATATACATTTTCTGAGAGAGAACCACCTACACTTGTGTTGAGGTCAAGATATTCCATTCCTACCATATGAACCTTGATCTCTAGCCTTCCCCAAGTTGCTTTCCACTCAAATCTTCTTTCCACCAAATCCAAATCCTGTGAGAGAGAGTTGAGTGTTGGGGAGACTATCATTTGAAGCACAAGAGCAAGGAGTTCATCATCAACACACCATTTGTTACTTATTGGAGAGTGGTGTCTCCTAGATTGGCTAGGTGTCACTTGGGAGCCTCCGACAAGATTGTGGAGTTGAACCAAGGAGTTTGTAAGGGCAAGGAGATCGCCTACTTCGTGAAGATCTACCGCTAGTGAGGCAAGTCCTTCGTGGGCGACGGCCGTGATGGAATAGACAAGGTTGCTTCTTCATGGACCCTTCGTGGGTGGAGCCCTCCGTGGAATCGCGTAACCGTTACCCTCCGTGGGTTGAAGTCTCCATCAACATGGATGTATGATAGCACCACCTATCGGAACCACGACAAAAACATCTGTGTCTCCAATTGCGTTTGAATCCTCCAAACCCTTCCCTTTACATTCTTGCAAGTTGCATGCTATACTTTCCGCTGCTCATATACTCTTTTGCATGCTTGCTTGAATTGTGTGGAGATTGCTTGACTTGTGCTAAGATAGCTAAAATCTGCCAAGAACTAAAATTGGGAAAAGGCTAGATTTTTATTTGGTCAAGTAGTCTAATCACCCCCCTCTAGACACACTTTCGATCCTACACTAGGGTTTAGGCTTCTGTCACTCTAGAAACCGATCATCTACTTATTACTTCCCAATGCCTTCCTCTAGGCCCAAATAATGGTGAAGTGTCATGTAGTCGACGTTCACATAACACTACTAGAGGAAATACAACATACATCTCATCAAAATATCGAACGAATACCAAATTCACATGACTACTAATAGCAAGACTTCTCCCATGTCCTCAGGAACAAACATAACTACTCACAAATCATATTCATGTTCATAATCAGAGGGGTGTTGATATGCATAATGGATCTGAACATATGATCTTCCACCAATTAAACCAACTAGCATCAACTACAAGGAGTAATCAACACTACTAGCAACCCACAGGTACCAATTTGAGGCTTTGGAACAAAGATTGGATACAAGAGATGAACTAGGGTTTGAGATGAGATTGTGCTGGTGAAGATGTTGATGGAGATTGACCCTCTCCCGATGAGAGGATCGTTGGTGATGACGATGACGATGATTTCCCCCTCCCGAAGGGAAGTTTCCCTGGCAGAACAGCTCTGCCGGAGCCCTAGATTGGTTCCGCCAAGGTTCCGCCTCGTGGCAGCAGAGTTTCTTCCTGAAAGCTTGCTTATGAGTTTTCCTCGGACGAAAGACTTCATATAGTAGAAGATGGGCATCAGAGGGCCACCAGGGGGCCCACGAGGCAGGGGGCGCGCCCAGGGGGTAGGGCACGCCTCCCACCCTCGTGGCCAGGGTGTGGCCCCCTCTGGTATTTCTCCGCTCATTATTTTTTTAATTCCAAAAATGAGTCCCGTGAAGTTTCAGGACTTTTGGAGCTGTGCAGAATAGGTCTCTAATATTTGCTCCTTTTCTAGCCCAGTATTCCAACTGCCGGCATTCTCCCTCTTCATGTAAACCTTGTAAAATAAGAGAAAATAGGAATAAGTATTGTGACATAACGTGTAATAACAACCCATAATGCGATAAATATCGATATAATAGCATGATGCAAAATGGACGTATCAGTGGCTTCAGGAAAACACTTGACGTGCTATTGAGTTTTGTTGCACTTACCCTTCCGGAATGCTTGACATGGTGACCTATGGCCTGGGGCCTTTGTGAAGCCCGCGAAATGCGGGCAACGCCTTTGGTGAGGGAGTGGTCTGCACCATGTAGTTGTCGTCATCCTGAGCGATTGGCGTCAATGGACGACCAATGCTAATAAGTTCACTGCTCGTTGGAGCAGGAGATGATACCGACTGGGGCTCGAGCTGAGGAAGGACTTCATCATCTTCAACATTGTCTTCACGACCAATGTCTTCAGCTGTGATGGGGTCAACAACTGGAACTTCTTCATGTCCAGGAGCCTCTATGGAAGCAAGCTCATGGATCACCAGACGATGCTCTTGATTGGTTCAGGCTGGGAGTGCAACAGAAATGGGTTCAACATTGAGGGGCTTAGAGGCGGCATCACGCTCTTGTCGGGGTTCTGGGAACGGGGGTCCCCAGACTTGCCTGCCTGCGGCCTGCGGCGTGGCTCAAATGGGGGCCCAGCGTGGCCCATCTTCATCAACACAAGGTTCAAGACCCTCGTGAGGGGCCAAGCCTCGCGAGGCGGACGACATGGCGCTTCCTCAAGCACGGCCTCCTTAGGCTGGCTCGCGAGGAGGCGGAGAGATCAAGGCAGGGTACCTCGCGAGGTGCCCATGACGCAAGCCATGACGACCAAGGGTGCCAGGCGGGCGCCAGCCCGCGCAGCGTTTCCCTTTCCTCTTTGGTGCAAAGGGGGCAAGCGCAGGCGAGAGGATCAAGCAAAGGCACCCATTTCGGTGCAACGAGACCAAGACCAGTCCAACGTTGGGAAGGAGGTCACCATGGAGCCCAGGACGGCGTCACCACAGGGCCTTTGGCAGGGGAATACCGACTTTAGTCAGGATAAGTGTACTAGATGTTCCCCTTCAAATTGGCCAATTGTTGGCGCCCTTCCCGCTCAATATTTGGGAAGAGGCCCAGGGCCTTTGCCTATAAATAGGACTAGCCACCCACAGGGAGGAGCGAGGATCGGATTCAACATCTAGAGGCAAGTAGAGAGAGAGAGAGAGAGAAGGGAGATCGAACTCCCCCTAGCAGTTCATCCCCTAGCCAAGAACAGGCCCTCGCGAGGCCGTTCCCCCTTGTATTGTTCTTCCTCATCAGCCTAAGAGGCAATCCACCCACCACACTGGAGTAGGGTATTACACCACAATGGTGTCCCGAACCAGTATAAACCCTGTGTCTCTTGTGTTGTTCTTGCAGTAGTTTAGATCCTTGCGAGACGGAGAGGTAGAGGGCACGATCTCCGCGCGCACCCCAGAGTTCGAACCTTAAGGGTTTGCCAGAACCCCTGAATCCGACAGCTCTTTCTTTGAAGACTTTGTCTTCAACTTCTTCTTGGATGGGGCCTCATTAGAAGTATCCTTGTGCTTGCGCTTCCTGGCTTCGGATTCAGCTGCCCTTGTCTTCTTTAGCTCTGAAGCTGCTGAGGTGACCTTAGGCTTCAAGCCTGTCATGCTGGCAGGGAAGACAATGTGAGGTTCTTCCTGCCTTGGTGCTTCAGTTTGGGCCACAGCAGACTTCTTCTTTTTCTTGGCAGCCATCTTGGGGTCGATAACAGGACACCCCAGAGCCTTTCGCTTTTCAGCTTCATTATGTGCATGAACACATTTCTGTGCGAAGTACTTCATGCATTCTCGTGAGCCTTTGGCTTCTTCATGCTTCTTGTGAAACTGTTCCTTGAGGTCATGCAACATCTTCTTGAAGATTTGAACATCTGCCACACTGAGTGTCGGGGGAAATCTGCCTCCACGAACACCTATGGGGACCGAGCCCCTTTCTGGTTCGGCGGGTGGCGGAGGTCACGCGAAGAGCGGATCGAGACGATGCACACAAGGGGTTTACCCAGCTTCGGGCCGCACGGATGTGTAAAACCCTACTGCTGCTTTGTGGTTTGTATTGTGTTCTTGTTCGGGAGTGCTGAGTGCTATAGTACACTCAGGTAACTAATCAGACCAAGCGTGAGTGGCCTCCTTCTTTCCTCCCCTCCCCCCCTACGTTGCGCATGGGGCCTCCTTTTTTATGCGCAAGGGGTTACCCACAGGTGGCAACGTAGGCGGGGGTAAAACTGGAAAACGCTGTGTTGGGTACAGCTGTTTGCACAGTGCTATCATACCTAACTCTGACGGCAGGGGACAAGGGCATTAAATGCCCGTCTAGGTCGCCCGAACAGTGCAGAAAAGGGACCGTCAGGGGCGCCACCGTTTGCCACGACGGCTATCCTGTCAGCGTTGCTTCGCCACCGCATGCCCCTGGCTGCGCAGCCTTCCGCCACGTACGCCTGGAATGGCCCCAGAGCGACACGTTGGTGGATGAGCTGGAACGCAGGCGCGGGGTGGTGACTTGCCGCGGCAAGCGCCTTGCCGCGGATGATGCCTTGTCGCGCCCGGGAGCTTGTTGCTCACCGGTCCTTGCCGAGACGCGTGGCGCGTCGCAGCAAGTCTCTTGTCGTGCCCTGGTCGGCCTTCCCGGCAAGCTCCTCTTGCCGGGGCCTTGTGCTTCGAGCGGTCGTCCTGGCAAGCTCCTCTTGCCGGGGCCTTGCTCTCTTCGGGTGGCCTTCACGGCAAGCTCCTCCAGCCGGGGCCTTGGCTCAAATACTTTGTTCTTGGATGGCCCAAAAAGGGACCATGGAGAGTTTTGGCGATCACCTGGCAAGCCTTGCCGCGGGGTGCTACGACTGCCCGTGCACAAGTTCGGGGTACTAAGGTACCCCTACTTTAGTACACCGACAGGAGCCCCCGGGCCTGGGCCATACACGGTGCCGAGCGCTGTTGGGCCAGGCCCAAAACAGTGCACGGGCACGCGCGGCCTGGGTCACGCTGCATCTTCTTCTGCACCCACTACGCCCTCCCCGAATGGTGCGCTTCGAACGCGGCATCATGGGGAGAGGTGTGCGTGACGTGGGCGGCGTGCGCGGGGCTGAGCCCCGCAGGCATGCGTCACGTTGCAATAAAGGGGGGCGGTTCGCGCCATCTCCATAAGTGGAGGGAGGCGTGGAGGCGTGGCTCGTTTGCTGGACGGGGCCGAGGCACGGTTTCTGAGGCGTCCGCTCCCCATGATCATGGGGTGGGAGGAGGTCGCCTCAGCCGTCGCCTCGGTCCTGCACGCCAGCCACGCGGCTTCCATGCACCTGGAGTTGCGGACGGTGGAGGCAGGAAACCGGGCCGTCGCGGGTCGAGGCAGCAGGCCGGTCCCAGTCGCCTGCTCTTCCTGCGTCTTGATTGGCTGAGCGGGGCGGCCGAGCCCCCACCCTGCTCCTTTATAAAGAGCAAGAGGGGCGACGGAAATCCACACTCCTTCGGAATTCCCACTCCTTCATCTTTTCTTCCCTTCAGCTTCTGAGCCCCTCTCTCCATTCGCCATGGAGAAAGGGAACCCTGGTCCTTCATCGGTGGCGGCGAGGGTCACCGCTAGGCAACGCGCCCCTCCTCCCCTTGCACCCGCGGTGGCAGAGCCAACCGTAAGGGGAAGGGGGAGGGGGCGAGGTCATGGACGAGGTCGTGGACGAGGCCGAGGCGCTCGGGGACGAGGCGGACGGGGCGACGCACTGGCCTCGCCTCCGCCAGCGGCTCCTCTTCTCACGGCGGTCCACATCGGGGACGACCCTTGCGAGGTCTTCGTCAGGCTGCGCCGGGCGCCTCGTCGTCGCCTCCGTCTCCCGGCTCCCTTCACAAGCGTGATGGAGATGGAACAACCCGAGACGCTAAGACTGCACATGAGGGGCTGTGGGATCAGCGGCACGCGGGTCCACGTTGAGTCCCCAGCCCCCGGCGTGATGTATCTTGGTCGAGGGTGGAAGACGTTCGCCCGTATCCATAGCTTGATGGACGGGTTCACCCTCCATTTTAAGTTGATGGAGGGCGATCTCCTCTCCGTCAAGGTCTTCGGGTGCTACGGGACCCGGGCCCGATGCTGCGTGGATAGCTCCTCCGACAGCGAAGGCTCCTCCTCGAGCGAGAGCGACGAGGAGGGGAGCGACAGCGACGACGAGGGTAGCGGTCGTCGGGATTACAGGTCCGACTAGGCGCCGGTCGCGGCTCCGCGTGGCTCCGGCGACCCCATCATCCACGTCGCCGGCTCCTTGAGCTTCTCGGGGTCGTCTCCTTGGCGGCTGGCGTAGGGAGGCTGCGGAAGAGGAAGAGGGCGGGCGGCAAGGCCGTCAACTCGGAGTACGGGGGCACGGCGCCCTCGACAGCGTGCTGACGTCCTGCCGCCTCGTCGAGCCCTGCTTCCGGCGCCGCCGTCACCGTCCAGCTTTCATATGGCCCCCGGGGTGTTCTCTTGGTGTCTTATGCCACCCGTAGCTCGCCTAGGCGCCCCTTTTGCCCTTCTCGCCTCCTTGTCCTACCTCCTGAGGAGAGAGACAAGAAAGGAATTACGGGCACCTTATCTCTTTTTAACTTGTAAGCCCTCGGGCTTTAGTTGCATTTAAAGCTTGTAATCCCATCTCTCATGTTTTTCATTCTCTCTGAACTGTACCTGAGCGGAATGTTTTTTTAATGAAAAGGGGATGTTTGCCGGGCCATTTGTCCCGCGGGTAAAACCCATGCCAAGGAGCGAATCCTTTATATCGGTAAGATAGACACTTCTTTGCCCGGCAAAAGGCCCTGCCGTCTTCCCGCGCCACTCGACCTTTCTCAGGCCTTTGGCGGAGGTAGGGATGAGGCGGATTCGGGCTCCTCATTCCGTACCTTTGCCGCCGCGGCTACTACCAAAAATTGCCCCAGGAACGCGCTCTGGGCCCCAGAGTTAAGGGAGCACGGTAGCTTTTTAGGAAGAAACAAGGTTTTCGCATTCCTCAGTCCATAAGAGAATGCATGACGAGGGATGAAACACTTATCTGGGATTGCAGCCCCCGGCAACTTTGGCTTGCCGCGGGCGAATCTTTGTACTTGCAGCCCCCGGCAACACTGGTTTGCCGGGGACCAGATGCTGGTCCGCCCTTCTTCTCTTCTTCGTCCTTAAGCGGTCTGGCCAGGATATGCAAAACCCTGCGAACCAAGGGAAACGAAAGAACAGGGAAAAAGGACGCAGACCCGACCTCTAAGCTAGGGGTTAGCAGCTGTTAGGCACTATCAACCCTAACCAAGGACGAGACTCGACTCAGCATGCATGCTAAAACTTAGGGCGCCAGCGCTTCATTTACTGCTGCTCAGGGTCTGCGCCTGGCTTTGTACAAAGGATTACATGCAACAGTGGCAAGACTTGTACAAAAGGGTGGTTGCCGGACGGGGTCCGACAACCGCGCCTTACGGGTAAAACTTACGAAGATGCTCAATATTCTAGGAGTTGCTCACCGGAGTGCCATCTTCGGTCTCAAGGCGGACAGCGTCGGGCCTCGTGACTCGTCTCACCCAGTAAGGGCCTTCCCACTTCAGCGTCAACTTGTTGTGATTCTTGGCGGACGGAGCGCGCCGAAGAACAAGGTCGCCTTCCTCGAAGCTTCTGGCTTTAACTTTGCGGCTATGGTAGCGACGCAAAGCTTGCTGGTAGCGAGCGGCTCGCACAGCAGCCTGAAGACGATCTTCCTCAAGGAGCAGCGCGTCATCTTCACGCAGCCGCTCTTGCTCAAGCTCATCATAAGCGAGCACTCGAGGTGACCCGTATACGAGTTCCGTGGGGGTTACCGCTTCTGCTCCATAGACTAGAGCAAATGGTGTCTGGCCAGTGGCTCGATTTGGCGTCATTCTGATCGACCAAAGAGCCACCGGCAGCTCCTCGATCCAGTTTCTTCCGCACTTGTGCAGCCTGTCGAAAGTTCTGGTCTTGAGCCCGCGCAGCACTTCGGCATTGGCCCTCTCCGCTTGACCGTTGCTCCTGGGATGAGCAACAGAAGCGAAGCAGACCTTGGCGCCAAGATCTTGGACGTATTGCATGAAGGCGCGGCTCGTGAATTGCGTATCGTTGTCGGTGATGATCCTGTTGGGGATCCCGAAGCGGCAAACAATCGACCTGAAGAACTTGACTGCTGACTGTGATGTCACCTTCCTCACTGGTTCCACTTATGGCCACTTTGTGAACTTGTCAATTGCGACGTACAAGTACTCAAAGCCCCCGACAACTCGGGGGAAGGGGCCGAGGATGTCGAGCCCCTAGACCGAAAATGGCCAGGATAAAGGGATCGTCTGGAGAGCTTGAGCTGGCTGGTGTATCTGCTTGGAATGGAACTGGCACACTTCACACTTGGTTACTTGTGCAGTTGCATCCTGGAGGGTTGTCGGCCAGAAGAAACCTTGCCGGAACGCTTTGCCGGCAAGTGCTCTTGCGCCAATGTGGTGACCACATATGCCTCCATGTATCTCTGCCAACAGCTTTTGTCCGTCTTCCCGGGGAATACACTTCAATTTCACACCGTTGCGCCCTCTTTTGTACAGTGTGTTGTCGACGAACTGGTACATACTTGAGCGCCGGGCTACTCTTTCTGCTTCTTCTTGTTCTTCGGGAAGTTCTTTGTTCTGGAGGAAACGGACAGTCTGCTGCGCCCATGCTGGAGCCTGTGGCTCGACAACAAGGACTGAAGGCACATCTGCTGCTGCGGGAACGTCTGCTTCTACGGCGAGGATCTGGGGCTCAGCCGGAGCTTGATGTTCCCCGGCAAGCTTGCCGGAGCAAAACTTGTCGGGAGCGCCTGCTTCTACGAAACAAACCCTGGGGTTTGCCGGAGCAGACTGCTCCTCAGCACTCTTGGCGTCGATCTTGGGGACCTTCTTGGCGGCGGCTCCGGGGAGCTCTGCCGGAAGATAGTCGCCGGAGACCAACTTCCTCTTCTTGCTCTGTCCGGTTGATGGTGTTACGGATGGCTGAGTCAGCTTGAGCACAAAGGTTCCTGGCTCCACAGGTAACTTAAGTGCTGCGCACTTTGACAGGCCATCAGCAATGTCGTTCTCAACTCTTGGAATGTGTTCCATTTGCAGGCCGTCAAAGTGCTCTTCTAGCTTCCTCACTTCATCAACGTACGCTTCCATCAACGGACTCTGGTAATCTTTGTTCACTTGGCGGACGACAAGCTGCGAGTCACCCCTGACAATGAGCTTCTTGATCCCAAGTTCTGCCGCGATCCTGAGACCGTCAAGCAAACCTTCATACTCTGCAGTATTGTTGGTTGCTTGCTCCTTGGGGAAGTGCATCTGGACTATGTACTTGAGATGCTCTCCGGTGGGCGCGATAAGCAACGCGCCAGCACCGGCGCCTTGCAGCGAGAAGGCAGCATCAAAATACATCAGCCACTCTTTGCTTGCTTCTTTGACGGGGATGCTCGTTTCCGGGATCTCTTCGTCTGGTGTCGGTGTCCACTCTGCTATGAACTCCGCCAATGCTCTGCTTTGGATAGTTGAAGTGCTCTCGAATTTGAGACCAAAGCTTGACAGTTCCAGTGCCCACTCGACAATCCTGCCTGTTGCTTCTGGATTCTGCAGTATCCTCTTCAGCGAAAAGCGGGTGACAACTGTAATCTCATGTGCTTGGAAGTAATGGCGCAGCTTTCTCGAGGCCATGAGAAGGCCGAAAAGCAATTTCTGCACACCAGAGTACCTTGACCTAGCCCCCTGCAGAAGGGAGCTGACAAAGTAAACTAGGCGCTGCACCATTCTCTTCTTCTACACCTCCACTCGCTCCTGCGCAGATTCATCCTTGTCGGGGCCAGAGCTTGTCGGGGAAGCCTCCTGCTTGTCGCTGGATGCGCTTGCCGCGGTTGCTAGCTCATCATCTGCCTCCCTCTCCGCTACTAACGTAGCACTAACCACTTGATTGGTTGCCGCCAGGTACAACAGCAATTTCTCTTGTGGTTTAGGCGCGACAAGTATTGGAGCGGAGGACAGGTATTTCTTCAAGTCCTGCAGCGCAGCCTCCGCTTCCGGAGTCCATTTTACTGGACCCGCCTTTTTCAAAACTTTGAAAAATGGCAGGGCGCGTTCTGCAGACTTGGAAATAAACCTGCTGAGAGCCGCGACGCAGCCGGCAAGCCTTCGTACATCCTTGACGCGTGTTGGTGCTTCAATTTGCTCGATGGCCTTGATTTTGTCTGGATTGGCTTCGATTCCTCGCTGAGACACGAAGAACCCGAGAAGCTTGCCGGAAGGGACTCCAAACACGCACTTCTCGGGGTTGAGCTTGAGGCTGATCTTGCGCAGGTTCGTAAAGGTCTCTTCTAAATCTTGAATCAGGGTTGCCCTGTTCCTGCTTTTGACCACTATGTCATCCATGTAGGCTTCCACATTTCTGTGGATTTGTGGCTCAAAAGCGGTATGGACAACCCTCGCAAACGTCGAACCAGCATTCTTCAAACCGAAAGGCATCCGTACGAAACAGTATGTGCCACATGGAGTGATGAATGCGGTCTTTTCCTCATCTTCTTCAGCCATGAAGATATGATGGTATCCTGAGTATGCATCAAGAAATGAAAGCAGGTCACATCCGGCCATGGAGTCAACAATCTGGTCAATGCGCGGCAAGGGAAAGGGATCTTTGGGACAAGCTTTGTTAACATCAGTAAAGTCGATGCAAAGCCTGCATTTCCCATTTGCTTTGCGCACGACAACAGGATTGGCCAACCACGTCGGATGGAGCACACCTCTGACAAGGCCTGCCGCTTCCAACTTCTTGATCTCTTCTGTGATGAACTCTTGGCGCTCCACCGCTTGCTTCCTGACTTTCTGCTTGACGGGCTGCGCATGAGGACAGACGGCGAGGTGGTGCTCAATCACTTTCCTGGGAATGCCGGGGATGTCAGATGGTTGCCAGGCAAACACATCGACATTCGCCCCCAGGAAAGCAATGAGCGCGCTTTCCTATTTGGGGTCAATAGTGGCACTGATGGTGAAGGTACCACCAGTGCCGTCCTCCTTGGCGGACACCTTCTTGGTCGTTGGCAGGGCTGCCATTGACTTCTTACTCTTGCCGGTGGAGCTCGATGGCGCGTCCTCGACGGTAGCGCAGCACTCCGAAGAGGTGCGCTTGCCGGGGTGGGTCCCAGAGCACTTGCCGGGCTTGGTCTTCTTCTTCCCTCCGGGAGCTTCAACAACAAGTGGCTTGTGATCCGTTGCGGCTGCTGCTTCCCGGTAGATCTTGTCGGCACAGATAAGGGCATCCTTCTTGTCGCCGGGGACAGAGATGACGCTTATCGGGCCTGGCATCTTGAGCATGTTGTATGCGTAGTGAGAGGCCGCCATGAACTTGGCGAGCGCTGGACGACCGAGAATTCCATTGCAGGGCAATGGAAAATCGGCAACGTCAAAAGTGATCCTCTCTGTCCTGAAGTTCAGCTCGCTGCCAAATGTCACTGGCAACGTTATCTTCCCCTTTGGCTTGCTCCTTCCCGGGTTGATTCCTTGGAACGTGCCGGTCTCTTCGAGCTCGCTGTCGGGGACTTGGAGTTTCTGGAGCACAGCGGAGGAGATCAGGTTCAAGCCGGCCCCGCCGTCGACTAGCATCTTAGTGACCTTGAGGTTGCGGACTGTTGGTGAGACCAACATCGGCAAGCACCCGATCGCAGTTTTGCGGTTAGGGTGGTCCTCAATATCGAAGATGATAGGCGTGCTCGACCATTTCAGAGGCTTGCGTGACTCGACGGGTGGTTCCGCTGCATTGACTTCCCGCGCCCACTGCTTGAGCTGGCGGTGAGAAGTATGCAGAGAAGCACCGCCGTCTACGCACAAGACCTCCGTGGCTTTCTGAAACTCCTGCTCACTGGTCTCGACATCGTCCATGTCTTCGTCTTCGTCATCGTCTTCGTCCTTGTCGTGTCCGCGGGGAGGTCTGTCTGCTTGCCGCTGCTTGTCCTTGTCGCGGCGTCCTCCCTGGCCGGGGCGCTTCGTGCCGGATCCTCCGCCACCTCCCCGGGCTTTCTCCTTGTCGCGCCGCTCGTACTCGGCCTTTTGCAGCTCGACGAGCCGCTCGACCTGCTTGCAGCTCTAGAGATCATGGCCCTTGGTGCGGTGGATCTTGTAGTACTGTTTGTTGGTGCCGTCCCGCTTGTCGGCGACCGCCACAGCCTGGCAGTTGGTGCATCCGAGAACCTCCTTGCCAGAGCTACCAGCCTGGGCCTTCTTGGCGGCGCCTTCATCGTCGGACTGCTCAACAACCAGTACTTCTTGGCTCTTCTTCTTCCTGTTGCTCCACCGATGGTTCTTCCTTGCCGGGGCGGTATCCTCACTGTCAGATTCTCCTGCTCTAGTGTTCTCTCCGGGGAGTTTCCTTCCTTCCTCAGCACATGCACACTTGTCGGCCAGGGCATATAGCTCGCTGACGTCTTTGATCTTGCACATCGCCATCTCCTCCCGCATCCTGCGGTTACGCATGTTCTGATGGAACGCACTGATGACCGCGGCAGGGTGGACGTCTGGGATGTTGTAGTGTATGCGGCTGAATCTCTGGATGAACTTGCGCAAGGGTTCCCCTTCTTTCTGGACGAGCAGACGAAGGTCGCTCGCTTGGCCATGGGGTTTGTGGCCGCCTGTAAAGGCGCCAACAAACTGATGGCACAAGTCTGTCCAGGAGGTTATGGAGTTGTCCGGCAAGTGCATGAGCCAGGATCTGACGTTGGATTTGAGTACCAGCGGGAAGTAGTTGGCAAGGATCTTGTCGTCTCGCCCTCCAGCAGCCTGCACGCAATGGTGTAGATGCTGAGGAACTCTGACGGATGCGACTTGCCGTCGTACTTCTCTGGTACGTCTGGCTTGAAATTCTTCGTGCTGGGCCACTGGACTTGCCACAGCTCACAGGTGAACGCAGGGCAGCCTACCGCGTACGGCAGGTCGCCTGGTTCCCCCAGCGCATGCATGTCGACAGAGGGCTCAGCGCGCTGGTTTGATTGACGCCGCGCTTCTCTTTGATGCTCGATGCGAGTACGAGCGTCCTCTTGCTGTCGTTCGTGAAGAACTTGGCGTTGATCACGACGAGTTCGCGGATTTGACGACACGGTGGAGTCGTTGTCGTGATGGTTCTGGCGAGTCGGCGATCTTGGCCTTTGGGGCGGGGAATGCACGGTGGTCGCACCCCCACCGGTCTTGGCGCCATCGGTTCTCGCCCGGCCGACCTGCCGCGGCTGCGACGCACTATGCTGCCGCGGGGTGTCACCGTTAGCGAAGCTGATGAGACTCTGTATCGTGGCCCTCCAGTCGTCAAGCTTGTCCGCCGTTGAAGGGTAGTCTAGGAGCAGTTGAGCTCGTGCTAGAGCTTCTGCTGGAGTGGCGGGCAGCGGTGGCGAACGACGCCTGGAGCGTGCTGTGCTCGAACTTCTAACTATGTTAGAAGGAGCAGCACCCGGACCAGGCAGTCGCGCCATGCTCGCGCCAGCACGTTGGTGTGTATGCTGGCCTTGAGCACCCTGGGATCCGCCAACTCGATCTGGGTCCAGCGAGCGTATGGTACCGTGAGTGCCAAGACGCTGCTGGTCCCGTGCCTCCTGAGAGGGGCGCGGTGCATGTTCGGACGCCGTGGCACCATGAGCTGGCTCGGCGACGCCCGTTCCGCCGCCGGTGCCGTCCCCACCACCTGTTTGCTCCAGGGGCGGTGGGTTCGACGCGGACGGACCAGCCACCTCCGGAGCCTTCTTCTTTGGTGGCATGTCGATGAAGACGATGGAGATCTAGCCTGTGCAGACACCGGATTAGGTTCACACAACCTCGACGCCCCCTACCTGGCGTGCCAAAGATGTCGGGGGAAATCTGTCTCCACGAACACCTATGGGGACCGAGCCCCTTTCTGGTTCGGCGGGGGGCGGAGGTCGCGCGAAGAGTGGATCGAGATGATGCACACAAGGGGTTTACCCAGCTTCGGGCCGCACGAATGCGTAAAACCCTACTGCTGCTTTGTGGTTTGTATTGTGTTCTTGTTCGGGAGCGCTGAGTGCTACAGTACACTCAGGTAACTAATCAGACCAAGCGTGAGTGGCCTCCTTCTTTCCTCCCCTCCCCCCCTACGTTGCGCATGGGGCCTCCTTTTATATGCGCAAGGGGTTACCCACAGGTGGCAACGTAGGCGGGGGTAAAACTGGAAAACGCTGTGTTGGGTACAGCTGTTTGCACAGTGCTATCATACCTAACTCTGACGGCAGGGGACAAGGGCATTAAATGCCCGTCTAGGTCGCCCGAACAGTGCAGAAAAGGGACCGTCAGGGGCGCCACCGTTTGCCACGACGGCTATCCTGTCAGCGTTGCTTCGCCACCGCATGCCCCTGGCTGCGCAGCCTTCCGCCACGTACGCCTGGAATGGCCCTAGAGCGACACGTTGATGGATGAGCTGGAACGCAGGCGCGGGGTGGTGACTTGCCGCGGCAAGCGCCTTGCCGCGGATGATGCCTTGTCGTGCCCGGGAGCTTGTTGCTCACCGGTCCTTGCCGGGACGCGTGGCGCATCGCAGCAAGTCTCTTGTCGTGCCCTGGTCGGCCTTCCCGGCAAGCTCCTCTTGCCGGGGCCTTGTGCTTCGAGCGGCCGTCCTGGCAAGCTCCTCTTGCCGGGGCCTTGCTCTCTTCGGGTGGCCTTCCCGGCAAGCTCCTCCTGCCGGGGCCTTGGCTCAAATACTTTGTTCTTGGATGGCCCAAAAAGGGACCATGGAGAGTTTTGGCGATCACCTGGCAAGCCTTGCCGCGGGGTACTACGACTGCCCGTGCACAAGTTCGGGGTACTAAGGTACCCCTACTTTAGTACACCGACACTGAGCTTGGCCATGTTCTTCTTGAAGTGAGCCTTCTCATAGTCAATCTTGTTCTTGAGCTCGACAATCTTCTGAGCCAAGGCCAACTCATTAGCAATAACTCCATGGAATGTGACGCTGATGTCCACGGGAAGCTGAAGATCATCAATGTCGATGCTCTGGTCGTCAAACTACTCATCAATGAAGTTGTTCAGTATATCAACATCAAAGAGGGGCTAATCATTGAAGATCTCTGCCTCTTGCATGCTCTTGATCAGCAACTCAAGGGCATCATCACCAAGATCTTCATTGCTGGACAGATCAATGGTATCATCCTCATTGCGTAGAACGGCAGCAGGAGTCAGTTCATGCCCAAAAATCTTATTGGGCTTCTTGGTTTTCTTGGACTTCTCGGCCTTCTTGGAGACACGAGACAAATCTTCAGACTATGCACTGGGTTCAGGAGGTGCAGTGGCCAATGGCTTCACAAGCGAAGCTTTTGGTGAGGCGGAGGGTTTCAAAGCCTTGGTCTTCTTCTTCTTCTGCGACTTTGGTGGTGTTGGCGCTTCTTCAGAGTCAGCGCCATCAACAGATTGATCCACAGTGGCCCGCTGAGCAGCAATGTGAGAGAGAAGCCCATCAAAGCTGGTGAAGGGGCCAATGACATTTGGATTGGCATCGCGTGTGCCATCAGCCCTTGGAGCAGATGGACCAGGGTTGAAGTTGAGTCCCAACTCCTTCTTGTTCTTTACAGCCGACTCCTTGGCAAACTGATAGTTGCGCTTGAAAATATTGTCTTCACGACACCATAACATAGATGATTGGTCGGCATTCTCTGGCTTCGGTCCTTGGACCATGCACGGGTAGAAGCCTTGAGCAATGGCTTCAGAATTTGACTTGGGCTGCAGATTCCTGTACAGAATATCTCTCCATGGGTGCTTAATGGCGTTCTTCTCAGCATATTCGACAGTGATGAAGTTGTACTTGAACCATTGTGCTGCCCAATATCTTTGAATCCATTGGATCCAGATCTTGCACTGGTTGTAGCTTTCCTCTGGATCTGACTTGTACAATTGAAACAGATCTGGAGGTAAATCCTTAGCAGTATCTCCACGGTCCTACGTGCCACCTTTTCTTGCTGATTTCTCTGTCGCCATTGTATTCAGACTGAATGGCTTCAGAACGGTGAATGGCTTTCTTCTGCTAGTCAGACAAGAGCTGGCTTCAGGGGAGTGTATATGGTGGTGTAAGAATTCTGCAAATGAATGCAGGCTATGAGAACCAAGGGATTCTCCCATGGACATGTACCTGTGACAACATTAGAGATGCGAGGGAAGGGGAAGAGGTCATATGCATTCTCAGAAGATTTTGAAGAAAAATTAGTTTGAAGACAGTGACCTCATAGTGAAGACATTCACTTATTTGAAGAGAGTTGGTTCTAGATTTGTACGAATCCATGAATAAGTACAAGTGAGGAATCTAACTAGTTATGAAGCATAAGTGAATATTCTTAGCAAGATATGAGATGCAGATAGGGACAGATCCATACTTGGAAGTGTAGAAACCACCTTTGGTTGAAGTGGATCAAAAAGGCAGTAAAAAGTGAGATTTAATTACCGCTGATGAACTGCTAGACGAGGCAGAGTAAGAGGTTGAGCGGTTCAATCTCCCGCGCCCTAACTTGGCGGCGGAAGACACCTACGGTGGCGGTGGAGAGGACGAGGTCTGCGGCTGGCGTGAGGACGGCGTCGAAGAAGTCTCGGCAGCTAAGCGCTTTGTCTCCGGCTTTGACGCGAACTAGCGGAGGCGCTTGATACGTCCATTTTGCATCATGCTTTTATATCGATACTTATTGCATTATGGGCTGTTATTACACATTATGTCACAATACTTATGCCTATTCTCTCTTATTTTACAAGGTTCACATGAAGAGGGAGAATGCCGACAGCTGGAATTCTGGGCTGGAAAAGGAGCAAATATTAGAGACCTATTCTGCACAACTCCAAAAGTCATGAAACTCCACGGAAGTTATTTTTGGAAATAATAAAAAATATTGAGCGGAAGAAATACTAGAGGGGGCCCACACCCTGGCCACGAGGGTGGGGGCGCGCCCTACCCCCTGGGTGCGCCCCCTTGCCTCATGGGCCCCCTGGTGGCCCTCCGGTGCCCATCTTCTGCTATATGAAGTCTTTCGTCCAAAGAAAAACCAGAAGCAAGCTTTCGGGACGAGACTCCGCCGCCACGAGGCGGAACCTTGGCGGAACCAATCTAGGGCTCTGGCGGAGCTGTTCTGCCGGGGACACTTCCCTCCGGGAGGGAGAAATCATCGCCATCGTCATCACCAACGCTCCTCTCATCGTGAGGGGGCCAATCTCCATCAACATCTTCACCAGCACCATCTCCTCTCAAACCCTAGTTCATCTCTTGTATCCAATTCTTGTCTCTAAGTCTGGGATTGGTACTTGTAGGTTGCTAGTAGTGTTGATTACTCCTTGTAGTTGATGCTAGTTGGTTTATTTGGTGGAAGATCATATGTTCAGATCCTTTATGCATATTAATACTCCTCTGATTATGAACATGAATATGCTTTGTGAGTAGTTACGTTTGTTCCCGAGGACATGGGAGAAGTCTTGCTATTAGTAGTCATGTGAATTTGGTATTCGTTTGATATTTTGATGAGATGTATGTTGTCTCTCCTCTAGTGGTGTTATGTGAACGTCGACTACATGACACTTCACCATTATTTGGGCCTAGAGGAAGGCATTGGGAAGTAATAAGTAGATGATGGGTTGCTAGAGTGACAGAAGCTTAAACCCTAGTTTATGCGTTGCTTCATAAGGGGCTGATTTGGATCCATATGTTTCATGCTATGGTTAGGTTTACCTTAATACTTCTTTTGTAGTTGCAGATGCTTGAAATAGGGGTTAATCATAAGTGGGATGCTTGTCCAAGTAAGGACAACACCCAAGCACCGGTCCACCCACATATCAAATTATCAAAGTACCGAACGCGAATCATATGAACGTGATGAAAACTAGCTTGACGATAATTCCCATGTGTCCTCGGGAGCGCTTTTCTCCATATAAGAGTTTGTCCAGGCTTGTCCTTTGCTACAAAAAGGATTGGGCCACCTTGCTGCATTTTATTTACTTTTGTTACTTGTTTCTTGTTACAAATTATCTTATCACAAAACTATCTATTACCTATAATTTCAGTGCTCGCAGAGAATACCTTGCTGGAAACCGCTTATCATTTCCTTCTGCTCCTCGTTGGGTTCGACACTCTTACTTATCGAAAGGACTACGATAGATCCCCTATACTTGTGGGTCATCAAGACTCTTTTCTGGCGCCGTTGCCGGGGAGTGAAGCGCCTTTGGTAGGTGGAATTTGGTAAGGAAAATTTTATATAGTGTGCTGAAATTTACTGTCACTTGTTACCATGGAAAGTAATCCTCTGAGGGGCTTGTTCGGGGTATCTTCACCCCGACAAGTAGAGCAAAGAGTTGCTCCTCAACCTACTGAAAATGAAAATGTCTACTTTGAAATTCCTTCGGGTATGGTAGAAAAATTTCTAGCTAATCCTTTTGCAGGAGATGGAACATTTCATCCTGATGAGCACCTAATCTATGTGGATGAGGTTTGTGGATTATTTAAGCTTGCAGGTATGACCGATGATGTTATTAAGAAGAAGGTCTTCCCTTTATCTTTGAAAGGAGGTGCATTGACATGATATAGGCTATGTGATGATATGGGATCATGGAACTACAAATGATTGAAATTGGAATTTCATCAGAAGTTTTATCCTATGCATCTTGTTCATCATGATCGTAATTATATATATATATATATATATATATATATATATATATATATATATATATATATATATATATATATATATATATATATATTGGCCTCGCGAAGGAGAAAGCATCACTCAAGCTTGGGGAAGGCTTAAATAAAAGTTATATTCATGCGCCAATCATGAGCTCTCAAGAGAAATGTGTCGGTGTACAAAACCAGGGGCACATTTTTGTACCCCTTTACCTACGCACGAGCAGTCAGAGCCGCGCCCGCGGCCACACCAAGCAGAGCGAGGGAGGTGAGCCAAGGTAAGACCGAAGCCCAAGACGAAGCAAAGCAACGACAAGGACCAAGGCCACAAAGATCATATGTGCAAAGCAGGTTTCCCCGGCAAGGACCCTTGCCGGGGCAGCTTGCCCACGCCAGTCGAGCGAGCCACCATCTAGCCAGCCAACACTCGACAAATGCATTGGGACAGGGCTCGGGAGGCACCTCTGTGGTGGCATGCAGATCTTTGTGAAGGCAAAGGATAGTCAAGATCAACTGAGGATAGGAAGGTAGCCATCCTCACCGAACAAACCCACAAGACCCCCGGCAAGATCCTTGCCGTGGACGCCTACGCGCCACGGCAAGACCCTTGCCGGGCCACCCGACAAGACCCTTGCCGGGCCACCCGGCAAGGCCCTTGCCAAGCGCACCAGCAGGGCCACAGTCAGGCCCGCACCAGACAAGTCTCCGCGGCCGTTAGCATGCAGCTGCCGACCCAACCAGCTAGGCAGGCGCCTGTGTAGCAACATGCAGCCCTTCGTGGAGGCTCCGCCACCGCGCCACCTCAGCTGCCTGCCTGCTTACATGGCATCGCATGCATCGCTGGCCAGGGCGCGTGTCGAAGCTTGGAGGATCGGCAACGGATGGGACGGGCCTCGTCCCCGCCCCCGATAAAGTGAAGGGACACCTAAGAGATGCATTAAATGCACCTTGTCCTGTAATGCGAGGGATAACCTTGTGCCACTTTAGACCTTTCCACCTCCTGTGTGCCACTGTGGCAGCCCCTTTCGCCTATAAAAGGATGCCCATGGCGCACGGGAGAAGGATTCAGCTTTTTTGGAGCTCGTTACACTCCGTAGCTAGCTCAAGACTTCAAAGTACATCCACCAAAGCAGGACTAGGGTTTTACGCATCCTCGCGGCCCGAACCTAGATAAACAAACCGCATGCTCTCTGTTAGACCCGCTCTTCTCTCAACCCCGCGCCCCGCGCCCCGCAATCGCAGTAGGGATTCTTGTGATCCCATAGGTGTCGTTTCCCACCGACATCTTTGGCGCGCCAGGTAGGGGTTCGCGTTTGTGAGAATCTGGTCTGGTAGTTAGCCTAGCGGTTCTTCGTCGCCATGGCCCCTAAGAAGAAGACGGCCACGACGATCGGCTCGTTGGGGGCCGAGCGGCCCGTGCTGGTGCGAACGAGCAGCGGTCCGGTCACGGCCCGCGAACACCAGCACCACCCAAGCAGTCGGAGCCTAGCGAGCGGCGTCGTCCGTGCAGCAGACGATCGGCCCCACGCCGCCGATCCCAAAGACCGAGTTGGGCCCCATGCAGGCAGTGCGGGGCCCTTCGGGGGTGTCGTTGTGCCAACTCCAGGCGGCGCGGCGACCTCCAGGACGCATAAACCGGCGACCACCGCACGTTCTTCCCATGGGGTGCGCGCCGAGCAGTATCACCACGTTGGTGACCCTGGGCACCGCCGTGGGAAGAGCCCTGTGCGTCATCAGCAAGATGAAGGAGTTCAGCACGCGCACCGAAGCATCGGTAAAAATGGTGCGCAGCTGCTGGGTCGTGACAGAGCTCCTTCTAACATAGTTAGAAGTCGAAGCGCGCCGCAATCCACTCAGCTATTGCCGCCACCCACACCAGCGGAAGCCTTGGCGCGCGCACAACTGCTCCTCGACTTCCCTCCTGCTGCGGAGAAGCTCGATGAGTGGAGGGCCACCATCCGGAGCCTCGTCGCCATCGTAAACAAAGATGATCCACGACCGGCGGGGCCCTTGGGTCATCGCTCCACCGAACCACCACATGCTGGCGCTGGGAGGACCGGGGGAGCTGCGGCCACGGTGCACTCTCCTCCTCCTCACCAGCCTTCGTGGGCGTCGGCCTGTCGCGACGACGCTGGTGACAATATCTCCATAGCATCGTCCGATCCGCCGACCCTCCGCAACCAGCGCGAGGTCCTTCAGGAGCGAGCTCACGAAGACGCTCGAACCACCGTCGAGCAGCGACGTGATACGCGCCGCCAGTCGGACAAGCGGGCGTGACCCGCTGCGGACCACCGGCACCGGGGGCCCCAGCGATCTACCTTACGAGGTGGGCTGCCCGGCTTTTACCCGTGAGCTGAGGCAGTTCCAGTAGCCGTCCCACCGCACGTTCAAGCCCGACGTCAGCGAGAAGTACACCGGCAAGACCCATCCATCCGAGTTCCTCAGCATTTACACCATCGCGATGCAGGCCGCTGGGGCCCGCGATGATAAGGTGCTCGCCAACTACTTCCCGCTGGCGCTCAAGCCCAATGTAATGTATTGGTTGATGCACTTGCCGGCGGACTCCATCTCTTCCTGGTCAGAGCGGTGCCACGAGTTCGTTGGCGCCTTCACGGGAGGCTACCAAGCTCATGGCCAGGCCAGTGATCTGCATATCATTCCCCAGAAGGAAGGAGAGACCCTGCGCAAGTACATCCAGAGATTCAGCCGGGTGCAGTACAACATCCCTGACGTTCATCCCGCCGCTGTGATTAGCGCGTTCCATCAGAACGTGCGCAATCGCAAGATACGCGAGGAGCTGGCGATGACCAAGGTTAAGGATGTGGCCGAGCTCTATGTTCTGGCCGACAGGTGCGCCCGCGCTGAAGAGGGAAGGAAGTACCCCGGCGAAGACGCCGGCGTGGAAACTGACTCTACCGATGAGGACGCTGCCGCCCCGACGAAGAAGGGTCGGCGCCGCAACAAGAAATGCAAAGGCAAGGTCGTGCTTGCCGTTGAGGGATCTGACGATACCGGTGCCGGCAAGAAGGTCAAGGCAGACACCCCCGGCAAGGAGATTGCCGGGTGCGCTGCTTGCCGGGCCTTGGCGGCTACCGACAAGCCAGGAAGCTCCGGCAAGCAATACTGCAAGATCCACCGCACCAAGGGCCATGCTCTCCAGAACTGCCGACAAGTCGAGCTGCTTGCTGAGAAGCAAAAGGCTGAGTACGAAAGGCGGGACAATGAGAAGGATCAGGATGGTGCTGAGGGGTCCGGCAAGAAGCGTGGCGGCCAAGGAGGCGGCCCCGGCAAGGACAACCAGCAGGAGAGGCCCGCCCGGGGCTGCGACAAGAAACAAGAAGATGACGATCACGACGAGGACGACGAGTCCGGTGAGCAAGGGTTCCATAAGGCTACGGAGGCCATGTGAGTCGATGGCGGCGCCTCGCTGCATGCCTCTCACCGCCAGCTCAAGCAGTGGGCGCGAGAGATTACAGCAACGGAGCCGTCGTTCGACGCCCAGAAGCCCCTAAAGTGGTCCAGCATGCCCCTGATCTTTGATGCCGCGGACCACCCTGATCGCACTACCGCTGTCGGGTGTTTGCCATTGTTGGTTTCGCCAACAATACGCAACCTCAGGGTGAACAAGATGTTGGTTGACGGCGGGGCCGGCCTGAACCTAATCTCGCCTGTCGTGATCAAAAGGTTGCAAATCCCTGACGGAGACCTCGAGGAAACGGGCACGTTTCAGGGGGTCAATCCGGGGAGAAGTTAGCCAAAAGGAAAGGTCACACTGCCCGTGACATTTGGAGGAGAATTGAACTACCAGATGGAGAGGATCGTCTTCGACGTGGCTGAGATCCCCTTGCCCTATAACGGGATCCTTGGCCGCCCGGCACTAGCCAAGTTCATGGCGGCATCACACTACGCCTACAACATGCTGAAGATGCCTGGGCCGTTGACCATCATCTCTGTCCCCTTCGACAAGAAGGACGTGCTGATCTGCGCCGACCAACTCTACCAGGAAGCAGTTGAAGCAGCTGCCGTCAAGGCACCTGCTCCTGCCACCGAAGGCCCAGGGGGAAAGAAGGAGCCCGGCAAGACCTCTCGCACCCACTCCGACAAGCGCACCTCCTCGGGGTGTTGTGCTACCGTTGAGGACGTGCCAGAGAGCTCTGCCGACAAGAGCAAGAGGTCCAGAGCCAAGCCGCCGCAGACCAAGAAGGTGCCCGTCGCGGAGGACGGCACGGGAGGGGCCTTCATCATAGGCTTCGCCCTCGACAACAAATAGGAAGGCGAGCTCGTCACCTTCCTGCGGGCAAATGTCGATGTGTTTGCATGGCAAGCATCTGACATCCCCGGTGTTCCCAGGGAGGTGATTGTGCACCACCTGGCTGTCTGCCCCCACGCGCGGCCCGTCAAGCAGAAGGTCAGGAAGCAGGCTCTGGAAAGGCAGGAGTTCATCACAGAGGAAATCAGGAAGTTAGAAGCGGCAGGTTTGGTGAGAGGGGTGCTCCATCCGACATGGTTGGCCAATCCGGTAGTGGTGCGCAAGGCGAATGGGAAGTGGAGGCTGTGTATTGATTACACAGATATCAATAAGGCTTGTCCTAAGGACCCCTTCCAATTGCCACGCATCAACCAGATTGTTGACTCCACGACCGGGTGTGATATGCTATCGTTCCTTGATGCCTACTCAGGCTACCACCAAATCTTCATGACAAGAGAAGATGAAGAGAAGACAACATTCATCACCCCATGTGGTACGTATTGCTTTTTACGGATGCCTTTCGGGTTGAAGAGTGTTGGCTCAACATTTGCAAGAGCGGTCCAAATTGGTTTTCAACCTCAGCTCCATAGAAATATGGAAGCCTACATGGATGACATAGTGGTCAAAACCAAGGATGGGCCGACTCTTGTGGAAGATCTAAAAGAGATGTTTGCCAACCTGTGCAAGATCAACCTCAAGTTGAACCCTGAGAAGTGCGTTTTCGGTGTCCTGTCCGGCAAGCTTCTTGGGTTCTTCATGTCACAGCGTGGGATCGAGGCAAACCCAGACAAGATCAAGGCTATTGAGCAGATCAAGGCGCCCAAGCGGATCAAGGATGTGCGTCGGCTCACCTACTACGTTGCCGCCATGAGCCGGTTCATCTCCAAGTCCGCCGAGCGCGCCCTTCCCTTTTTCAAGATCTTGAAAAAGGCGGGCCCAATAAAGTAGACCCCAGAAGCCGAAGCCGCACTATAGGACCTGAAGAAATACCTTTCCTCCATGCCAATACTAGTTGCGCCTAAGCCACAAGAGCCATTGCTGCTGTATCTGGCGGCGACGAATCAAGTGGTCAGCGTCACACCAGTGGCACAGAGGGAGGTCGACGAGGAGGCAGCAATGACGGCAGGACCAGCGGATGGCAAGCCTAAGATTCCCCCGGCAGGGCCTGGTGCCGACAAGGCGCGGCCCCCGACAGAGTCTGGTGCCGCCAAGGTGATGCTCGCGCGGTCGGGTGAAGTGGTGCCCGAGAAAAAGATGATGCATCACCCGGTTTACTTTGTCAGCTCCCTCTTGCAGGGGGCTAGGTCAAGGTATTCCAGTGTGCAAAAATTGCTCTTCGGCCTCCTTATGGCCTCGAGGAAGCTGCATCACTACTTCCAGGCCCACGAGATCACTATCATCACCTGCTTCCCGTTGCAACGGATACTACACAACCCGGACGCAACCGAAAGGATTGTGGAATGGGCCTTGGACTTGCCAAGCTTCGGCTTAAGGTTTGAGAGTACCTCGACAATTCAGAGCAGAGTCTTGGCAGAGTTCATCGCGGAATGGACCTCGACGCCTGATGAAGAAGTCCAGGAGACCGCCCTCCCCGGCAAGGAAACAGACCGCGACTAGATCATGTACTTTGATGGAGCCTTCTCGCTGCAAGACGCCGGTGCCGGTGTGCTTCTCGTCGCACCCACCGGAGAGCACCTCAAGTATGTGATCCAGATGCACTTCCCCAGGGAGATGTCCACCAACAACACCGCCGAGTATGAGGGATTGCTTGCCGGTCTCAGGATCGCGGCAGACCTCGGGGTTAAGAAGCTCATCGCCAGGGGTGACTCGCAGCTCGTTGTCCGGCAAGTCAACAAAGATTATCAGAGCCCACTGATGGAAGCATACGTAGATGAAGTGAGGAAGCTTGAGGAACGCTTTGACGGTATCCAGGCGGAGCACATTCCCCGAGCGGAGAACGACATCCGCAATTACGTGTCAAAGCGTGCCGCATTCAAGCTACCTGTGGAACCAGGTACCTTTTTGCTCCGGTTAACTCGACCATCCGTCGATCCATCAGTAGGGCAGAACAAGCGGAGAAAATTAGGTCCCGGCAAGTACTTTCCTACTGAGCCCCTGGGGCCGCCGGCAAGGGTACTGCCGCAGACGCTAAGCCTGCCCAAGAGCAACTGGCTCCGGCGGGGCGTCAGGCCCTCGCCGTAGAGACAGCCGCTCCCATGGCGGAAGAGATGCCTTTGGTCCTTGCCATCGAGCCTCAGGCTCCGGCATGGGCACAGCACACCGTCCAATTCCTCCAAATAGGGGAGCTTCCTGAGGAGCAGGAAGAAGCGGAGAAAGTAGCCCGTCGGTCCGCCCTGTACCAGTTCGTCGATGACGTCCTGTACCGGAGACGACCGAACGGTGTGAAACTCAAGTGCATCCCCCAGGAGGAAGGACTGGAGCTGTTGGCAGAGATACATGGAGGCATATGTGGCTCCCACATAGGGTCAAGGGCCCTTGCCGAGAAGGCGTTCCGGCAAGGTTTCTTCTGGCCCACCGCCCTCCAGGATGCGACGGCACTAGTCACCAAGTGTGAAGCGTGCCAGTTCCATTCAAAGAAGCTTCACCAACCAGCTCAAGCCCTTCAAACAATCCCTCTCTCCTGGCCATTCTCGGTCTGGGGGCTCGACATACTGGGCCCTTTCCCCCGCGCTGTCGGGGGCTTTGAGTACTTGTACATTGCAATCAACAAGTTCACAAAGTGGCCAGAGGTGGAAGCAGTGAGAAAGGTGACTGCTCAGTCGGCTGTCAAGTTTTTCAAAGGACTGGTCTGCCATTTTGGTGTGCCAAACAGAGTCATCACCGACAACGGCACGCAGTTCACAAGCCACACCTTCAGGCAATACATTCAAGACCTCGGCAGCAAGGTCTATTTTGCTTCCGTGGCACACCCACGGAGCAACGGCCAAGCAGAGAGGGCAAATGCTGAAGTGTTGCGAGGCCTAAGGACAATGACTTTTGACAAGCTGCACAAGAGCGGAAGGACGCCAAATCGAGCCACCGGCTAGCCACCTTTTGCCCTGGTATACGGGGCAGAAGCAGTTCTCCCCAAGGAACTCATATATGGGTCACCTCGAGTGCTCGCTTATGATGAGCTTGAGCAAGAGCCGTTACGCCAAGATGACGCGACGCTCCTTGAGGAAGATCGTCTTCGGGCGGCTGTGAGAGTGGCACGCTACCAGCAAGCCTTGCGCCGCTACCATAGCCGCAAGGTTCATGCCCGAAGCCTTGAGGAAGGCGACCTTGTTCTTTGGCGTGTTCAGTCGGCCAAGAATTCCAACAAGTTGATGCCAAAGTGGGAAGGCCCTTATCGGGTAATACGAGTCACCAGGCCTGGCGCAGTCTGCCTGGAGACCGAGGATGCCGTACCAGTGAGCAAGTCCTAGAACATCGAGAATCTTCGCAAGTTTTACCCATAAGGCGCGGCTTGCCGGGCCTCCCGGCAAGCCACCTTTTGTACGAGCTTTGACGACAAGGCATGTGACCCTTTGTCCAAAGCCAGGCGCAGACCCTGAGTACAGATAAATGAAGCGCTGACGCCTACGTTATAGCATGCATGCTAGGTCGAGTCACGTCCTTGGTTAGGGTTTACAGTGCTTAGCAGCGGCTAACCCCTAGCTTAGAGGTCGAGTGCGCGTCTTTCTGTTCTTCTCTATCTTCTTTGGTTCACAGGACACATGAATATCTTTGCCGAGCTGCTTTGGAAAAAAGGGGACGGACCGACGTCCAGGCCCCGACAAGCCAGTATTGCCGGGGGATACAAAAGCAAAGATCCACCCGCGGCGAGCCAAGGTTGCCGGGGGCTGCAGATTCAGATACATTCTCTATCCCCTATCATGCGTTTCGTTATGGACTGAGGTATGTGAAACCTCGTTTTATCCTTAGGCTATCATGCTCCCCTCATTCCGGACCCTAGGACTCGTTTCCTAGGACTGAATTCGGTCGTAGTCGCAGCAGCAAGGAAATAAAATGAGGAGCCTAAGCCCACCTCATCCCTGCCTCCACCAAGGGCGTGAGAAAGGTCGAGCGAAGTGGGAGGACGACAAGGCCTGTTGCCGGGCGAGAAAACATTTATCTTAAAGGTAACAAGGATTTACTCCTTGTCGTGGGTCTTACCTGCGAACGAAAAACCCGGCAAACATCCCTTTTTCTTTAAAAAACATCCCGTACAGGTACAGTCCATACGAAATGAAAAACATGAACAAGGGGATTATGAATTCTAAAGTTAACAAGGGCCCGAAGGCTTAGAAGACAAAAATGAGATAAGGTGCCCGTAATCCCCTTACGAAGCAACGCATAAACTCGGGTTTAAGCTTCTGTCACTCTAGCAACCCATCATCTACTTATTACTTCCCAGTGCCTTTCTCTAGGCCCAAATAATGGTGAAGTGTTATGTAGTCGACGTTCACATAACACCACTAGAGGTTAGACAACATACATCTCATCAAAATATCGAACGAATACCAAATTCACATGACTACTAATAGCAAGACTTCTCCCTTGTCCTCAGGAACAAACGTAACTACTCACAAAGCATATTCATGTTCAAAATCAAAGGGGTAATAATATGCATAAAGGATCTGAACATATGATCTTCCACCAGTAAACCAACTAGCATCAACTACAAGGAGTAATCAACACTACTAGCAACCTACTAGCACCAATCCCGGACTTAGAGACAAGAATTGGATACAAGAGATGAACTAGGGTTTGGAGATGAGATGGTGCTGGTGAAGATGTTGATGGAGATTGCCCTCTCCCGATGAGAGGAGCGTTGGTGATGATGATGGCGATGATTTCCCCCTCCCGGAGGGAAGTGTCCCCGTCAAAACAGCTTCGCCGGAGCCCTAGATTGGTTCCGCCAAGGCTCCGCCTCGTGGCGGCGGAGTCTCATCCCGAAAGGTTGCTTATGATTTTTTTTCTCATCAGAAGACTTCATATAGGAGAAGATGGGCATCGGAGAGCCACCAGGGGGCCCACGAGGTAGGGGGGCGCGCCCAGGGGGAGGGGCGCGCCCCCCACCCTCGTGAGCAGGGTGTGGGCCCCCTGGCCTTCATCTTTGGTGACGATTTTTCTTTATTTATTTTAAGATATTCCATGGAGTTTCAGGAGTTTTGGAGTTGCGCAGAATAGCTCTTCAATATTTGCTCCTTTTCCAGCCAGAATTCCAGCTGCCGGCATTCCCCATCTTCATGGTAAACCTTGTAAAATAAGAGAGAATAGCCATAAGTATTGTGACATAACGTGAAATAACAGCGCATAATGCAATAAATATTAACATAAAAGCATGATGGAAAATGGACGTATCAACTCCCCCAAGCTTAGACCTCGCTTGTCCTCAAGCGAAAAGCCGATAACAATAAATATGTCCTCATGTTTAGAGGTAGAGGCGTCGATAAAAATAAAATACGGACATGAAGGCATCATGATTACTCTCAAGACAGCAACATATATAGATTTTTCATATGATTACTTATGTTCAAGTGATGATCTTTTCACAATGCAAAAGTATGAATCAGAAACCTTATTGGGCACTAACAAATCATAACCTCAGTCATTGGAGCAATTGCAATTTATCATAACATCGGGAAGAGTCTATGTCAGAGCTTAAAAGCAAGTCCACATATTCAACTGTCATTTAGTCCTTCATAATTGCTAACACTCACGAGATACTTGTGGCTACGGAGTTTTAACCGGACACAGAGAAAGATAGGGACTTATGGTTTTGCCCCACAACCTTTTACCTCAAGGGTAATGTCAACAATAACAATTCATGCTCCCCTACATCCAATTAGATATATATCATGTTCTTTCCAACATGCTGGGCTTGCCAAATGATAAAATGAAAAACGAAAGGTGAAGATCACCATGACTCCTGCATAAGATAGAAGAAATAATAAAAGATAGGCCCTTCGCAGAGGGAAGCAGAGGTTGCCATGCGCTTTTATGGTTTGATGCACAAAATCTTAATGCAAAAGAACATCACTTTATATTGCCCCTTGTATGTGAACCTTTATTATGCAGTCCGTTGCTTTTATTGCGTCCACAACAAGTTCGTACAAAGCTTATTTCTCTGCACTAACAAGTCATGCATATTTAGAGAGCAATTTTTATTGCTTGCACCGACGACAACTTACTTGAAGGATCTTACCCAATCCATAGGTAGATATGGTGGACTCTCATGGCTAAACTGGTTTAGGGGTATTTGGAAGCACAAGTAGTATCTCTACTTGGTGCTGAGAATTTGGCTAGCATGAGCGGGAAAGGCAAGCTCAACATGTTAGGAGATCCATGACAATATACTTTATCTTAGATACAAGAAAACATAACTCATTACGTTGTCTTCCATGTCCAACATCAACTCTTTAGCATGTCATATTTCAATGAGTGTTCCCAATCATAAAAGATGTCAATGATAATATATCTATATGTGAAACCTCTCTCTCCTTATTACTTCCTATTAATTGCAACGATGACCAAAGCTATTTTTGCCAACTCCCAACAACTTTTTAATCATCATACTCCTTCGATGTGAAGTCATTACTCTCAATAAGACCAATATGAACTCTTTGTTTCTTTTCTTTTATTCACTCAAGATCATGGCAAAGTAATCAAGCCCTTGACTCAACACTAGTCTTTATTATATAAATATAGCTCACGGACTCGATTGCATAGAGGGATCATAAAGCAAAACTTCAAAACTAGATCATGCCATGACTTTATTCTACTTAATCAAGATACTACTAATAGGATGGAACTAAGAAAAACGGTAAAGATAGGAGTTGTGATGATGATACGATACCGGGGCACCTCCCTCAAGCTTGGCAGTTGCCAAGGGGAGTGCCCATACCCATGTGATTATGTCTCCTTCTTTGTTGTTGGCGGTGGAGGTGTTGTTGATGATGCAAGCTTGTCGTTCACCTCATAGAAGGATGATCGAGTCTCCGGAATCCTCAAATCTGCAACGGAAACAGCTCGAAATGAGAACAGAAGATATTTGCTGATACGGGAGTCAAAACCTTCGAGAGAATATATAATGAATTTTTACCGACTGAAATACGTATTGTGCAAGAAAACGGAGTCCGAAGGGCACATGAGGTGCTCACGAGGTAGGGGGGCGGGCCCAGGGGGTAGGGCGCGCCCTCCACCCTCGTGGAGGCCTCGTGTCCTCCCTGGGCTGCTACGTATTTTTCATTTTTTCTAAATATTCCAAAACGGAGAAATATTGCCTTAAAAATAGTTTTGGAGTCGGTTTACTTACAGTACCACATACCTATTCCTTTTCGGAGTCTGGAACGTTCTGGAAAGTGTCCCTTATGTATTCCCCCGGGGTTACGATTTCAATAACATTGGTTTCAACATTTATAGGATTACCTGAGATACAGTGCTTGATTCTTTGACCGTTTACCACCTTCGGATTTGTGCCTTCGAAATTGTTGATTTTTATGGCACCGGAACGATAGACCTCCTCGGTAATGTTGGGACCTTCCCATTTAGAGAGAAGTTTTCCTGCAAAAAATCTTAAACGAGAGTTGTATAGCAACACATAATCACCTACACTAAACTCACGCTTTTGTATCCTTTTGTCATGCCATCTTTTAACTTTTTCTTTAAACAACTTGGCATTTTCATAGGCTTGGGTTCTCCATTCATCAAGTGAGCTAATATCAAATAACCTCTTCTCACCGGCAAGTTTGAAATCATAGTTGAGCTCTTTAATAGCCCAATATGCCTTATGTTCTAGTTTGAGAGGTAAGTGACATGCTTTTCCATAAACCATTTTATACGGAGACATACCCATAGGATTCTTATATGCAGTTCTATAGGCCCATAATGCATCATCAAGTTTCTTGGACCAATTCTTTCTAGACCTATTAACAGTCTTTTGCAAAATTAATTTGAGCTCTCTATTGCTCAATTCTACTTGACCACTAGACTGCGGGTGGTATGGAGATGCAATTCTATGATTAACATCATATTTAGCGAGCATTTTACAGAAGGCACCATGAATAAAGTGTGAACCACCATCAGTCATTAAATATCTAGGGACTCCAAACCTCGGAAAAATAACTTCCTTAAGCATTTTAATAGAAGTGTTATGATCAGCACTACTAGTTGGAATAGCTTCTACCCACTTAGTAACGTAATCAACAACAACTAAAATATGTGTATATCCATTAGAAGCAGGAAAAGGTCCGATATAATCAAAGCCCCAAACATCAAATGGTTCAATAACAAGTGAATAATTCATAGGCATTTCTTGACGTCTACTAATATTACCAATTCTTTGACATTCATCACAAGACAAAACAAACTTACGAGCATCCTTGAAGAGAGTAGGCCAATAAAAACCACATTGCAATACCTTATGTGCAGTTCTATCTCCAGCGTGGTGTCCTCCATAAGCTTCGGAGTGACACTTGCGTAGGATCTGTTCCTGTTCATGCTCAGGTACACAACGTCTAATAACACCATCTACTCCTTCTTTGTAAAGATGTGGGTCATCCCAAAAGTAATGTCTCAAATCATAAAAGAACTTTTTCATTTGTTGGTATGTGAAGCTAGGTGGTATAAATTTAGCAACAATATAATTAGCATAATCAGCATACCATGGAGTGCTACGAGAAGTGCTTATGACATTTAATTGTTCATCAGGAAAGCTATCATCAATAGGTAGTGGGTCATCAAGAACATTCTCTAACCTAGGTAAGTTGTCTGCAACTGGGTTCTCAGCTCCTTTTCTATCAACAATATGCAAATCAAATTCTTCCAGCAAGAGAACCCATCTAATAAGTCTAGGTTTAGCATCTTTCTTTTCCATAAGATATTTAATAGCAGCATGATCAGTGTGAATAGTTACTTTACAATCAACTATATAGGGTCTGAATTTATCACAAGCAAACACAACTGCTAAAAGTTCCTTTTTGGTAGTAGCATAATTTCTTTGAGCATTGTCTAGAGTCTTACTAGCACAATGGATAACATTTAATTTCTTATCAACTCTTTGCCCTAGAACAACACCTACAGCATAATCACTAGCATCACACATAATTTCAAAGGGTAAATTCCAATCAGGTGGCTGAACAATAGGTGCAGAGACTAATGCTTTCTTAAGTATTTCAAATGCTTCTACACAATCATCATCAAAGGCAAATGTTACATCTTTTTGTAATAAATTAGTCAGAGGCCGAGAAATTTTAGAGAAGTCCTTAATGAACCTCCTATAAAATCCGGCATGACCAAGGAAACTTCTTATACCTTTGATGTCCTTGGGACATGGCATCTTTTCAATAGCATCAACCTTGGCTTTATCAACTTCAATACCTCTTTCAGAAACTTTGTTCCCCAAGACAATACCTTCATTAACCATAAAGTGGCACTTTTCCCAATTCAAGACAAGATTAGTTTCTTCACATCTCTGCAAAACTCGATCAAGATTGCTCAAGCAATCATCAAAAGAGGAACCATAGACGGAAAAGTCGTCCATGAAAACCTCACAAATCTTTTCACAAAAGTCAGAGAATATAGCCATCATGCATCTTTGAAAGGTAGCAGGTGCATTACATAAACCAAAAGGCATACGTCTATAAGAGAAAGTACCAAAAGGGCATGTAAAAGTAGTGTTTGATTGATCTTTAGCCGACACAGGTATTTCAGAGAAACCAGAATAACCATCTAGAAAGCAATAATGTGTATGTTTGCATAATCTTTCTAGCATTTGATCAATAAAAGGTAAGGGGTAATGATCTTTCTTAGTAGCTTTATTTAATTTGCGGAAACCAATTACCATCCTATAACCTGTGATAATTCTTTGCGGAATCAATTCATATTTATCATTAGGGACAACAGTAATACCTCCCTTCTTAGGGACACAATGGACATGACTTACCCACTGACTATCAGCAACGGGATAAATTATACCTGCCTCCAGAAGCTTGAGTATTTCTTTTCTTACCACTTCTTTCATTTTAGGATTCAAACGTCGTTGAGGGTCACGAACTGGTTTAGCATCCGCTTCCAAATTTATTTTATGTTTACAAAGAGTGGGACTAATGCCCTTAAGATCATCGAGAGTATATCCAATAGCTGCACGGTACTTCCTCAGAGTTTTCAGTAATCTTTCTTCTTCATGCTCTGAAAGGTTAGCACTAATAATAACATGATATATTTTCTTTTCATCAAGATAAGCATATTTAAGATTATCAGGCAACGGTTTAAGCTCAAACACGGGATCACCCTTGGGTGGAGGAGGATCCCCTAGGATTTCAATAGGCAAATTGTGTTTCAGAATAGGTTCCTGTTTAAAGAATATTTCATCTATTTTCCTTCTTTCATTCATGAACATCTCATTTTCATAGTCTAGCAAATAGTGTTCCAAAGGATCACTAGGAGGTACGGCAATAGAAGCAAGACCAATAATTTCATCCTTACTAGGCAATTCTTCCTCACGATGTTGTTTACTAAATTTAGAGAAGTTAAACTCATGAACCATATCATCCAAGCCAATAGTAACAACATTCTTTTCGCAATCTTTCTTAGCATTAACAGTGTTCAAGAAGGGTCTACCAAATATAATGGGACAAAAGCTATCTTGTGGAGAACAAAGAACAAGAAAATCAGCAGGATATTTAGTTTTTCCACACAAGACTTCAACATCTCTAACAATTCCCACTGGTGAAATAGTATCTCTATTGGCAAGCTTAATTGTACCATCAATATCTTCTATCTCAGCGGGTGCAATTTCATTCTTAATTTCTTCGTACAAAGTATGTGGTATAACACTAGCACTCGCACCCATATCACATAAGCCATGATAACAATGATCTCCTATTTTAACAGAAATAACAGGCACACCTACCACAGGTCTATGTTTATCTCTATCACAGGGTTTAGCAATTCTAGCTGTTTCACCAGAGAATGCAATGACATGCCCATCAATATTATCAGACAAGAGATCTTTAACAATAGCAATATTAGGTTCTACTTTGACTTGATCAGGAGGTGTATAAGTTCTAGTATTGCTTTTACGAAGAACAGTTGAAGCTTTAGCATGATCCTTTACTCTAGTAGGGAAAGGTGGTTTCTCAACATAAGAGGTGGGAACAATATGATCATTATAAGTGTTGGT
This sequence comes from Aegilops umbellulata, assembly GCA_032464435.1. Taxonomy (NCBI): domain Eukaryota; kingdom Viridiplantae; phylum Streptophyta; class Magnoliopsida; order Poales; family Poaceae; genus Aegilops; species Aegilops umbellulata. The sequence continues at coordinate 376,581,104 of CP136057.1, forward strand.
CTTTTCTTAAACTTTAATAGGATGATATTTAAACCACTTCTCCTTGGGGAGATCAACATAAGTAGCAAAAGGTTCACGGAAAGAAGCTACTATCTCAGAGTCAAGTCCATATTTAGTGCTAAACTTACAGAAAATATCGGTATCCATAAAAGATATAACACAATCAAACTTACGTGTCATACCTGACTCCTTACCTTTGTCGAGGTCCCAATCTTCAGAGTTGCGTTTAATTCTATCCAATAAATTCCATCTGAATTCAATAGTCTTCATCATAAAAGAGCCAGCACAGGAAGTATCGAGCATGGTTTGATTATTATGAGAAAGCCGAGCATAAAAATTCTGAAGAATTGTTTCTCTTGAGAGGTCATGATTGGGGCATGAATATAACATTGATTTAAGCCTCCCCAAGCTTGAGTGATGCTTTCTCCTTCGCGAGGCCAAAAATTATATATATAATTGCGATCACGATGAACAAGATGCATAGGGTAATACTTTTGATGAAATTGCAATTTCATTCTTTTATAGTTCCATGATCTCGTATCATCGCATAGCCTATACCATGTCGATGCGTCTCCCTCCAAAGATAAAGGGAAAGCCTTCTTCTTAACAACATCATCGGGTATACCTGCAAGCTTAAATAATCCACAAATATCATCCAAATAGCGTAGATGCTCGTCGGGATGCTTTGTCACATCTCCTGTAAAAGTATTAGCCAGCAGTTTTTCCATAATACCCGAAGGAAATGCAAAAGGAGTTTCATTTTCAATAGGTTCAGTAGGTTGAGGAGCAACTCTTTGCTCTACCGAACGGGGTGAAGATACCCCGAACAAGCCCCTCAGAGATTCAGTTTCCATAGTAACAAGTGACAGAAAATTTCAGCACACTATATAAATTTTTCCTTACCAAATTCCACCTACCAAGGGCGCTACACTCCCCGGCAACGGCGCCAGAAAAGAGTCTTGATGACCCACAAGTATAGGGGATCTATCATAGTCCTTTAGATAAGTAAGAGTGTCGAACCCAACGAGGAGCAGAAGGAAATGATAAGCAGTTTTCAGCAAGGTATTCTCTGCAAGTACTGAAATAAGTGGTAACAAATAGTTTTGTGATAAGATAAATTGTAACGAGCAACAAGTAACAAAAGTAAATAAGGTGCAGCAAGCTGGCCCAATCCTTTTTGTGGCAAAGGACAAGCCGGAACAAACTCTTATAATAGGAAAAACGCTCCCGAGGACACATGGGAATATCGTCAAGCTAGTTTTCATCACGCTCATATGATTCGCGTTCGGTACTTTGATAATTTGATATGTGGGTGGACCGGTGCTTGGGTGCTGTTCTTACTTGAACAAGCATCCCACTTATGATTAACCTCTATTGCAAGCATCCGCAACTACAACAAAAGTATTAAGGTAAACCTAACCATAGCATGAAACATATGGATCCAAATCAGCCCCTTACGAAGCAACGCATAAACTAGGGTTTAAGCTTCTGTCACTCTAGCAACCCATCATCTACTTATTACTTCCCAATGCCTTCCTCTAGGCCCAAATAATGGTGAAGTGTTATGTAGTCGACGTTCACATAACACCACTAGAGGTTAGACAACATACATCTCATCAAAATATCGAACGAATACCAAATTCACATGACTACTAATAGCAAGACTTCTCCCTTGTCCTCAAGAACAAACGTAACTACTCACAAAGCATATTCATATTCAAAATCAGAGGGGTAATAATATGCATAAAGGATCTGAACATATGATCTTCCACCAAGTAAACCAACTAGCATCAACTACAAGGAGTAATCAACACTACTAGCAACCTACTAGCACCAATCCCGGACTTAGAGACAAGAATTGGATACAAGAGATGAACTAGGGTTTGGAGATGAGATGGTGCTGGTGAAGATGTTGATGGAGATTGCCCTCTCCCGATGAGAGGAGTGTTGGTGATGATGATGGCGATGATTTCCCCCTCCCAGAGGGAAGTGTCCCCGGCAAAACAGCTCCGTCGGAGCCCTAGATTGGTTCTGCCAAGGTTCCGCCTCGTGGCGGCGGAGTCTTGTCCCGAAAGGTTGCTTATGATTTTTTTTCTCATCGAAAGACTTCATATAGGAGAATATGGGCGTCGGAGAGCCACCAGGGGGCCCACGAGGTAGGGGGCGCGCCCAGGGGGGAGGGGCGCGCCCCCACCCTCGTGAGCAGGGTGTGGGCCCCCTGGCCTTCATCTTTGGCGACGATTTTTCTTTATTTATTTTAAGATATTCCGTGGAGTTTCAGGACTTTTGGAGTTTCGCAGAATAGGTCTTCAATATTTGCTCCTTTTCCAGCCAGAATTCCAGCTGCCGGCATTCCCCCTCTTCATGGTAAACCTTGTAAAATAAGAGAGAATAGCCATAAGTATTGTGACATAACGTGAAATAACAGCCCATAATGCAATAAATATTAACATAAAAGCATGATGCAAAATGGACGTATCACCCGCCGCACCGGATTCCATGCCGCACGCATATCCTTGCACCGTGCCAACCTGCTTGTCGACGCGCTCTGGATGCCGCCGACGCTCCTATTTCGTGCGTGCTCGCTTCCCAGTTCGCCATGCCTTGCCAAACCGCACCACCATCATCGTCTTGATGCACTTAACTCCGCCCTGGCGCTTGCCGACGCCGTAGCTCGCCGCAGCATGCATGGGCACGACGCGACCAAGCGTACAGTGCGCCCGTGCCCCTGCTCTTGTCGCCACCCGCCTCTTGTGCTTGTCCTCGCTCGCCCACAGTGGCTGCATGAGCCATGGATGCCTCTCCCCCTCTCGCTGACGCCGTTCATCGCCGGGCGCCGTCTCTAGAGAACTCCGACGATGCCCCGAGCCCGCTCCTCCCTCGCCTACAAATAGGACCCCTCCCCAGCCCCTCCAAGCATCGCCTCTCACTCCCACACTTGCCACGGCCCTGTAGATAGCCGCAGCCCTGCCGGGCAGGCCTCTGGCCGCCATCCCCAACCCGAGCTCACCGGCAATCCCCTCAGCTCTGCGAGCTCAATTAACTCCTCACGCGACTCACTAGTGGCCATCTGGTGCTGGCCAAACCCGTAGGAGCTTCTGGTGCAGCCCCATGTCACCTTCTTCTTCAACTCCGGCGAGCTCCGCCTTATGCAGCCACTAGAGAAGCCCTTTACGACCCCGTCCGTCCACCCCTAGCCACGCCACGGGTACAGGCAGGTGCTCGAGCGTCTCCTCTATCCTACCATCCCTCTCGATCTAGCCATCGAGCTCTCCTCGTCGGAGAAAGCGCTGATAACCCACAAGTACAGGGGATCAATTGTAGCCTCTTTCAATAAGTAAGAGTGTCGAACCCAACAAGGAGCTAAAGGTAGAACAAATATTCCCTCAAGTTCTATCGACCACCGATACAACTCGACGCACGCTTAACGTTCGCTTTACCTAGAACAAATATGAAATTAGAAGTACTTTGTAGGTGTTGTAGGCTATGTGCAAGATAATAAAGAGCACGTAAATAAAAACTAGGGGCTGTTTAGATGAAGACACAACTAAGTTAGTTTTAGTAGAGAGCTTTTTGTCACACAAGAAAGTTATTTGTCCCTAGGCAATCGATAACTAGACCGGTAATCACTATTGCAATTTTATATGAGGGAGAGGCATAAGCTAACATACTTTCTCTCCTTGGATCATATGCACTTTTGATTAACTCTAGCAAGCATCCGCAACTACTAAAGATCATTAAGGTAAAACCCAACCATAGCATTAAAGTATCAAGTCCTCTTTATTCCCATACGCAAACAACCTACTTACTCGGGTCTGTGCTTCTGTCACTCACGCCACCCACCATAAGCAAATCATGAACATATTGCAAACCCTACAGCGGGGATCCCTCACCCTTGCGCGACACGGAGAGCACCATAGGACATCACCAATAATAAAACATGCAACTCAAACCAATCACGATCATCAATTAACCCATAGGACAAAACGGATCTACTCAAACATCATAGGATAGCCATACATCATTGAGAAATAATATATAGCGTTGAGCACCATGTTTAAGTAGAGATTACAGCGGGTAAAAGAGGAGTTACACCACTGCATGGAGGGGGGGGGGAAGAGTTGGTGATGACGGCGGTGAAATTGTTGGTGTAGATCGTTGTCGCGATGATGGCCCCGGCGGTGTTCCGGCGCCACCGGGAGAGGGGGGAGAGAGCCCCCCTTCTTCTTCTTATTCCTTGACCTGACCCCTTGATGGGAGAAGGGTTTACCCTCTGGTCCTTGGCTTCCATTATGGCGGAGGGGTGGGAGCCCCTCTGAGATTGGGTCTCTCTCTCTCTTTGTTTCATTCTGTTTCTGCACTCCCTGATTCTGCCCTTTCACCATTTCTTAAATTCCCGGAGATCCATAACTCCGATTGGGCTGAAATTTGGACACGGTTTTCTTATCCGTATATTGGCTTTCTTGCGACGAAATAAGGGCACCAACCGCCTTACAGAGTGGCCACGAGGGCCCAGGGCGCGCCCTACCCCCAGGGGGGCGCCCCTCACCCTCGTAGGCCCCTCGGGCATCGTCTCGCATTGATTCCACTTCCCAAAATTCACATATATTCCAAAAAAATCTCCGTAAGTTTCTATCCCGTTTGGACTCCGTTTGATATGGATTTTCCACGAAACAAAAAAATGCAACAAACAAGAACTGGCACTGGGCACTGGATCAATATGTTAGTCCCAAAAATAGTATAAAAAGTTGCCAAAAGTATGTAAAAGTTGTAGAATATTGGCATGGAACAATCAAAAATTATAGATACGATGGAGACGTATCAGTATCCCCAAGCTTAATTCCTGCTCGTCCTCGAGTAGGTAAATGATAAAAAAGATAATTTTTGACGTGGAATGCTACCTAGCATAATCTTGATCATGTAATCTAATCATGGCATGAATATTAAGACACGAGTGATTCAAAGCAATAGTCTATCATTTGACATCAAGACAATAATTGTCGGTGTACTAAAGTAGGGGTACCTTAGTATCCCGAACTTGTGCACGGGCAGTCATAGCACCCCGCAGCAAGGCTTGCCAGGCGATCGCTAAGACTCTCCATGGTCCCTTTTTGGGCCATCCAAGAACAAAGTATTTGAGCCAAGGCCCCGGCAGGAGGAGCCTGCCGGGAAGGCCACCCGAAGAGAGCCAGGCCCCGGCAAGAGGAGCTTGCCGGGACGACCGCTCGAAGCACAAGACCCCGACAGGAGGAGCTTGCCGGGAAGGCCAACCACGGCACGACAAGGACCTTGCCACGGCGCGTCCCGCGCTTCGGCAAGGCCCGGTGAGCGACAAGCTCCCGGGCGCGACAAGACATCCACTGCGGCAAGGCGTTTGCCGCGGCAAGTTACCACCCCGTGCCTGCGCTCCAGCTCACCCACCAACGTGTCGCTCTGGGGGCATTCCAGGCGCACGTGGCAGGAGGTTGTGCAGCCAGGAGCATGCGGTGGCGAAGCGAAGCTGACAGAGTAGCCATCGTGGCAAACGGTGGCGCTCCTGACGGTCCACTTCCCTGCACCGTCTGGGCGACGCGGACGGGCATTTAATGCCCTTGTCCCCCGCCGTCAGAGTTAGGTATGATAGCACTGTACAGCCACTGTGCAGGCAGCTGTACCCACTACAGCACTCTCCCATTTTTGCCCCCACCTGCGCTGCCACCTATGGGTAACCCCTTGAGCATATAAAAGGAGGCCCCATGCGCACGTAGGAGGAGGAGGACACCCGTTGCCACGCTCGGTCTCGCCAGCGGCTCGTGTGTACTGTAGCACCACGCGCTCCCGAGCAAGAACACAATACAATCCACAAAGCAGCAGTAGGGTTTTACGCATCCTTGCGGCCCGAAGCTGGCTAAAATCCCTTGTGTGCATCGCCTCGATCCGCTCTTCGTTCAACCTCCGCCCCCCGCCGAACCAGTAAGGGGCTCGGTCCCCATAGGTGTTCGAGGAAGCCGATTTCCCCCGACATCTTTGGCGTGCCAGGTAAGGGGCGTCGAAGTTGTGCGAACCTGATCCGGCGTCTGCACCAGCTAGATCTCCATCATCTTTGTCGACATGCCACCGAAGAAGAAGGCTCCGGAGGTGGCTGGTCCGCCCGCGTCGAACCCACCGCCCCTGGAGCAAGCGGGTGGTGGGGACGGCACCGGCGACGGAACGGGCGCCGCCGAGCCAGCTCATGGTGCCACGGCATCCGAACATACGCCGACACCTCTCGGCGCAGGTAAGCCCTGGTATGACCAGGCAGCCTCTCGCCCCATCCCGTGGAGCGGGGACAGTTAGCCCCACAGATCTCGCATGCGGGCCACCTCGAGTGTTCGCTCACGCTGAGCTCGAGCGAGAGCAGCTGCGTCGAGATGATGCGCTGCTCCTCGAGGAGGACCGTCTTCAGGCCGCTATGCGAGCTGCTCGCTACCAGCAAGCCTTGCGCCGCTTTTATAGCCGCAAGGTTAGTGCCAGAAGTCTCGAGAAAGTGGGAAGGCCCTTACCGGGTGAAACGAGTCGATAGGCCTGGCGCTGTCCGCCTTGAGACCGAAGATACCGCTCCGGTGAGCAACTCCTGGAACGTTGGGCATCTTCGTAAGTTTCGCCCGTAAGGCGCGGTTGTCGGACCCCGTCCGGCAACCACCCTTCTGTACAAAGTCTTGCCGCTGTTGCATGTGATCCTTTGTACGGAGCCAGGCGCAGACCCTATGCGCAAATTGAGTTCTTGTGCTCCGCGCACCTTGTTGATCTCATGCTCTTTATTCTTTGCATGCATTATCTGACACTCTGTGCAGCACTGACCCCCGGTAAGCGACGGCGAGCCCCACATTTCGCCTTGCCGGAAAGCGACCTTGCCGGGCAGCGAGCCACGGAAAAGCTAAGTTGCCAAAGTTTGAGCAATTGAGTTTTTAAAATTTTGAGGTTATCTTCCTCGAACGACCGTACTTTGTATGGAAAACCTGTGCGCGGAGGGACCGGCTCGTGGCTAGTTGCGCCCTTACTTCGTTTCGAGTCTGCTCAACGACTTAAGTGTGCTACAACCAGAGTGGCATCCTTACTTTGTTTCGAGATCGCTCGGCAGCTTAAGTGTGCTGCGACTGCAGTCGCAACACTTACTTTGATTTGAGCCTGCTCAACAATTTAAGTGAGCTGCAGCTAGCCGCTGCAAGGTTTCTTGCCGGTAGTGGCACCGCTGGCAGGCTGCTGATGTCCCGCACTCAGAGCCCGCGGTAAGGCGGAGGCCTACGCCGACAAGTCCCCGAAAGCGTAGGGCAAAAACATACAGAGCACGGAGTCAAGTAGAGGAAATAACAGTGCAGTCACTACCTAAGATAGAGTTATATTACAAAGATAAGCTTGTCGCAGCCCTAATGAATCGCTTTCGTGACTTGGCCGGCAGCGACAAGAAAAGAAAAGGGGAGGCGTCCTAATCCACGCGGTCGCCCTCGATCCTCTTGATCCCGGCCACCTTCTCCACAATGGGCGCGACGAGGGCCCTGATCTCCTCGAGGTCAGCGTCCGCCGGCAGGGATTTGAGGACGTTGGTGAGCCTGATGCCGGGGTTGCGGAAGGCGATCTTCACCAACACCTTCTCGAGGGCTCCAGCGATGGCGTCGCGCGTCTCGCCGGCCAGCTGCTCTGGGATCGCGTTCCGGAGATGCTGAAGGGCCGCCACCACACCTTTGAAGAACGAAGTGAGCTTGGCGCTGGGTGGGACATTTTCACCGGAGGGATACTCGTGACCCTCCATCCCCAGCAGCGTCAGCTCCTTGTCGATGGAGGCGGCAATGTCCACGAGGCCCTCGGTCCACTGCTCCACCGTCGCCCTGAATTCGTTCTGGGTGACCGCGGCGCTCTCCAACAACGCCTCGTTGTCCGCGACCTCCTTCCACAAGGCCACCTCCTGCTCCTTGGCGCTGTCCAGCGCCTTGGACAAGGTGTCCAGCTTCAGCTCGAGATCGGCGTTGGAGTCCTTGGCGGCGTCGAGCTCCTTGATCTTCTCGGCGAAGCGGCCCTGCAGCTCACCAAGGGTGTGGGCACCCTTCTCGCGCTCCTTCTTGAGCGCGGCGAGCTCCTCGCCGCTCGCCTTGAGGTCGGTGTCGAGCTGCGCCACCTTCGCCTCCAGTGCCTCCTTGGCGGTCTCGGCGGCTGCGGCAGCATCTCGCGCCTCCTTGAGGGCTCCGTCGAGCGCTTGCTCGCGTGCGGCGACCTCCTCCTTGTGGCTGGCGAGGCTGGCTTTCTGCTGCGCCAGCTCGCCCTCCCGCGCGGCTAGCCCCGCGGCGGCAAGCCTTTGCTGCTCTTCGGCTTCCGCCTTCTCGAGGATGAAGGCCGTCCGCGCCTCGTCGAGCTGCCTTCGCTCCTCCGCCAAGGATCGGAGGGCCTCCTGGTTGAGCTCTCGGAGCTCCCCGGCGCGCTTCTCCATGTCCACTCCCGCCTTCGCGACAAGCGCTTCCCGGCGTTCCACCTGGGCTTGTCGGGCGCGGTAGAGCGACACCAGCTTCCGGAGCAGCCGCTCCTCCTCGGGCTCGCCGCCACTGCTGCTTGGCGCGTCAACTAGTGTCAGCCCGGCGGAGGCGAGCACCTCTCCATCCAAGGCCTCCCCCTCGACCGGCGCCCTGGAAGTCGACTCCCAGGGGAGCTTGATGAAGATATCGTCGCCGGCCTTCAGGTAGGCGCCTGACGGGGGCTCCTCGGGGCCCGACGCCATTGCAGAGGCAGGGTCGGCGGTCGGCGCAGCGCCTGGCGCTCCTGCGGCCTCAGGGCCGTCAGTACGATCATTGCCCCCCTCGCCCGCGGCTGTTGCGGCAGCCTTGGTGGCCTCTTCGCCGACCGGACCTTCAGCACCATCCGTCTCTCCGGTGGCGGCCACGTCGTCAGTATGGCCGCGCGCGTCCTCCTCGGCGACGACCTCGGTCTCCATCGGGTCCGTGGCGGGCGGGTCTGAAAGCCGAAAGAGGGGGAGAAGTCAAGCAACTATCCAAAAAGAAGAAGAACCCCAAGGGAGTTTCGAGGCGAGAAGGTTACCTGGGCCAGGGTCTGAAGTCGCGGTCTCCGTAGCCAAGGGGCCACCGGCGCCGTCCCTCGTCGGGGACTGCTCCCTTGCCGGGGACTGCTCCCTCGCCGGGGACTGCTCCCTCGCCGGGGACTGCTCCCTTGTCGGGGGCTGCTCCCTTGTCGGGGACTCCTCCCTTGCCGGGGAACTCCCCCTTGGCGGTGTAGTTGTAGCGGGTGGCTCATCGGGGACGGTCTCCGGACGCTCCTGGCGGGGCTGCTCTGCTCCTACACAAATCGTCAGCCAGATGTCAAGAAAAGCGAAGGGCACCCGGGCGCGCCCAACGGCAGGAAGCAAGTCATATGCTTACGCTGGGGGCTGCGCTGGGGGCTGCTCTGAGGACCAGTTGGCGGCTCCAATAAGGTCATCTCAGGCGCACCCCCTGCCGTCACGGCGGGCTCGTCGTCGAGGATGACCACCGGGACCTTGGCTCTCTTTGCCACCCTCTGAGCCAGAGTCCTGAAAAGGGGCAAATTCAGGGGAAAGCAAATGATATGCGAGACGCAACTACAAGAATTGAAGAAACATAAGAACAGCGGGGATCTTACTCATCCCCCTCTTCCTCGTTGGAGCTGAGCGCGGAGAAGTCGAAGACTGGCCCGCTTCTGGCGCGAGGAGGCGGAGGAGTAGGTTCTCTCGGCCGCTTGGCGGAGGCAGTGGTGGTGCTAGCCCGAGACGGCCTAGCCTCGGCCGCCGCCGTGGCGCGAGGGGTGGCAGGAGCAGAAGCAGCGGCCTGCGAAGACCCCGCTCCCGCTGAGACAGCGGAGCGCGTCGCGCGGCGCTGCGGCTGTTGGCTCGCTTGCCGCATCTCCTCTCCGGCCTTGCGGAGGCGCCTCCGTGGTTGAGCCGGGGGCTCCGCTTGCGACGAGCTGCCCGAAGGTCGGGAGGAAGAGGCGTCAGCCTCCGGCAAGCCGCTCATGCCCTCGGTGGACTCGTCCGCCCCTGCATCGTGCTCGGCAAGCTCTTCCTCGCCGGCAAACTCCGCTCGGTCGGCAAGGCTTTCCGCCTTCGCTGTGTCTGCCTCCGCCAATGTGAAGCCAAATTCGCCCGCGGCCGTGGCTGCCGCCGCCTCTTCCATCCTGGAGGCGATGCGCGCCAACTCCGCGTCTGTGGTGTCTCGGGTGAGGCCCCTCTGCTCGTCGGCGTCGACTGGCCTCTCCACCAAGTCGTCGAAGAACGCCCGCCCGACATCGTCGGCGGGCTCCTGCTAAGTGGAGTCGATCCCGTGCGAGTCGCACAGCGGCATCATTGCAAGGATGCGGCTGAGCGACGAATTGTTGCACAATGGGACGACGCCTTGCGGCAGCCTGAACCATTCGGGGTGGTCGGGGTCATGCTTGAACAGTGCCCTGAGCGTCCCGTCAAGCTCCAAGATGGTGAAATTGAAGTTGAGGCCTGGGCGCAGCCTCATGATGTCCGCCGCATTCTGAAACTCCCAGGCGGGCCTCCCCTTCTCCTGCAGGGGAGCGATGCAGCGGTGGAGGAAGTCTGCGCCAACGGCGCCAACTGTGAGCCCGGCACGCCTGAGCCGCAGGATCTGGGTGATGGCAATCTGCAGCTTGTCGTCGTTCGGGGCCACGTCGCTCCAATCCCTGCCGCGCACCACAGGGGTTTGGCGCACGGTAGTGAATGGCTGCGGGTTCTCCTCGACGATCAGGCACCAGTCTGCCCTCCATTCCTCCCATTTGCTGCGGAGCTCCCCCTCCAGATAAGCATCCTTCTTGCCAAGCTTCGAGATCCAGGCGATCCCGCCGGAGAGGGGCTCTCCTCTCTCTACTCGAGGCGTGAAGAAGTGGCGGAAGAGAGCTACATTTGGAAAGACTCCGACAAAATTTTCGCAGAGATGTGCGAAAATTGCCATAGTCAAGACAACATTGGGGGTGAAATCAAGGAGGTGGAACCCGTAGGTGTTCATGATGTCGCAGAAAAATTCAGAGAAGGGCGGGCAGAGCCCGCAATAGAAGAACAGAGCAAAGAAGGGATACCCGGTCGGATACTCCTTCTAGGCGACGGCGGGAAGAACCCTCGTGCGCGGATGCGCTCGCATCCTTGTCGACCAGAAGAGGTAGTATTCCTCCCTCAGGACCAACGCGTCGAGCTCAGGGTGGAAGGTCGCCTGCTCCTTTCGCAGCGCCTCAAGCCGCTGCGCCTCGGCCGACTTCACGGCCTTCCCTTTCCCCTTGTCGCCCTTCGGGGCCGTGGCGGGAAGAGGGAGGGGGGTCGACGGCGTCGGTAGCACTGGTGGCGGCGGAAGGGGGGGCGGAGCGCTGCTTCTCTCAGGAAGTGGCGGAGGTTTTTGAGGAATCACAACTGGCGGGTGGGCGGACTGCCCCTGTTTCCCCTGCTTATAAGGGGAGGAGGGGGCGCTTCGCCTTTCCGAATAAAAAAATCGCCTGCGACGTGACGCATGCCTGCGGGGTTCGGCCCCGCGCACGCCGCCCACGTCACGCACGCCTCCCCCACGATGCAGCGTTCGACGCGTGCCTTTCGGGGAGGACGTGGTGGGCGCAGAAGCAGATGCAGCGTGACCCAGGCCGCGCGTGCCCATGCACTGTTTTGGGCTTGGCCCAACAGCGCTCGGCACCGTGTATGGCCCAGGCCTGGGGGCTCCTGTCGGTGTACTAAAGTAGGGGTACCTTAGTATCCCGAACTTGTGCACGGGCAGTTGTAGCACCCCGCGGCAAGGCTTGCCAAGCGATCGCCAAGACTCTCCATGGTCCCTTTTTGGGCCATCCAAGAACAAAGTATTTGAGCCAAGGCCCCGGCAGGAGGAGCCTGCCGGGAAGGCCACCCGAAGAGAGCCAGGCCTCGGCAAGAGGAGCTTGCCGGGACGACCGCTCGAAGCACAAGACCCTGGCAGGAGGAGCTTGCCGGGAAGGCCAACCACGGCACGACAAGGACCTTGCCATGGCGCGTCCCGCGCTCCGGCAAGGCCCGGTGAGCGACAAGCTCCCGGGCGCGACAAGACATCCACCGCGGCAAGGCGTTTGCCGCGGCAAGTTACCACCCCATGCCTGCGCTCCAGCTCACCCACCAACGTGTCGCTCTGGGGGCATTCCAGGCGCACGTGGCGGGAGGTTGTGCAGCCAGGGGCATGCGGTGGCGAAGCGAAGCTGATAGAGTAGCCATCGTGGCAAACGGTGGCGCTCCTGACGGTCCACTTCCCTGCGCCGTCTGGGCGACGCGGACGGGCATTTAATGCCCTTGTCCCCCGCCGTCAGCGTTAGGTATGATAGCACTGTACAGCCACTGTGCAGGCAGCTGTACCCACTACAGCACTCTCCCATTTTTGCCCCCACCTGTGCTGCCACCTGTGGGTAACCCCTTGAGCATATAAAAGGAGGCCCCATGCGCACGTAGGAGGAGGAGGACACCCGTTGCCACGCTCGGTCTCGCCAGCGGCTCGTGTGTACTGTAGCACCACGCGCTCCCGAGCAAGAACACAATACAATCCACAAAGCAGCAGTAGGGTTTTACGCATCCTTGCGGCCCGAAGCTGGGTAAAATCCCTTGAGTGCATCGCCTCGATCCGCTCTTCGTTCAACCTCCGCCCCCTGCCGAACCAGTAAGGGGCTCGGTCCCCATAGGTGTTCGAGGAAGCCGATTCCCCCCGACAATAATACTTCAAGCATACTAATAAAGCAATCATGTCTTTTCAAAATAACATGGCCAAAGAAAGTTATCCCTACAAAATCATATGGTCTGGCTATGCTCCATCTTCACCACACAAAATATTCAAATCATGCACAACCCCGATGACAAGCCAAGCAATTGTTTCATACTTTTGATGTTCCAAACCTTTTCAACTTTCACGCAATACATGAGTGTGAGCCATGGATATAACACTATAGGTGGAATAGAATATGATGGTGGAGGTTGTGTGGAGGAGACAAAAAGGAAGAAAGTCTCACATCGATGCGGCTAATGAATGGGCTATGGAGATGCCCATCAATTGATGTCAACGCGAGGAGTAGGGATTGCCATGCAACAGATGCACTAGAGCTATAAGTGTATGAAAGCTCAAACTGAAACTAAGTGGGTGTGCATCCAACTTGCTTGTTCATGAAGACCTAAGGCATTTGAGGAAGCCCATCGTTGGAATATACAAGCCAAGTTCTATAATGAAAATTCCCACTAGTATATGAAAGTGATAACTCAAGAGACTCTCTATATGAAGAACATGGTGCTACTTTGAAGCACAAGTGTGGCAAAAGGATAGTAACATTGTCCCTTCTATCTTTTCTCTCATTTTTTCTTTTTTTTGTAGGCTTCTTTGGCCTCTCTCTCTTTTTTGGGGCTTCTTTGGCCACTTTTATTTTGATAACCTCAAATGTGAAAATGTTCTAATAATGATCATCACACTTTTTTATATACTTACAACTCAATATTACAACTCGGTACTAGAAAAAAGATATGACTCTATATGAAAGCTTCCAGCAGTGTACCGGGATGTGCAATGATCTAGCGTATCAATGAAATCAGAAAACGGACAAGCCATGAAAACATCATGCTAGCTATCTTACGATCATGCAAAGAAATATGACAATAAATGCTCAAGTCATGTATATGAAGATGATGGAAGTTGCATGGCAATATATTTTGGAATGGCTATGGAAATGCCATAATAGGTAGGTATGGTGTCTATTTTGAGGAAGATATAAGGAGGCTTAGGTGTGATAGAGCATATCATATCATGGGGTTTGGATGCACCGGCGAAGTTTGCACCGACTCTCGAGGTGAGAAAGCGCAATGCATGGTACCAAAGAGGCTAGCAATGATGGAAGGATGTGAGTGTGTATAATCCATGGACTCAACATTATTCATAAAGAACTCACAAACTTACCATACGTGCATGCTACGGGAATCACAACCTTCAACACAAGTATTTATACAATCCACAATTACCCACTAGCATGACTCTAATGTCACCATCTTTGTATCGCAAAACTATTGCAAGGAATCAAACATATCATATTCAGTGATCTACAAGTTTTATGTAGGATTTTATGACTAACCATGTGAATGACCAATTCCTGTCAACTCTCTAAATAGATATAAGTGAATCAAGAGAGTTTATTTCTTTTCACAAAAGATATGCCCATGCTCTAACAGATATAAGTGAAGCAAAAGAGCATACTACAAATGGCGGTTTTCTATAAAGCCATACTCAAAAGATATAAGTGAAGTGCAATGAGCATTCTATAAATCAACCATGGACTATCTCATACCAGCATGGTTCATGAAAGAAAAGAGCAAACTAAATGCAAAAGACGCTCCAAGATTTGCACATATCAAATGAACGAAACGAAATCGAAAATATACCGATACTTGTTGAAGAAAGATGGGATGCCTTCCGGGGCATCCCCAAGCTTAGACGCTTGAGTCTCCTTGAATATTTACTTCGGGTGCCTTGGGCATCCCCAAGCTTGAGCTCTTGCCTCTCCTCCTTCTCCTCATATCGAGACCTCCTCGATTCTTGATCACCTCATCCACACAAAACCCAACAGAAAGTTCGGTAAGATCCGTTAGTATAATAAAGCAAATCACTACTTAAGTACTGTTGCAAACCAATTCATATTTTGTTTTTGCATTTTAGCTACTGTAATATAACTTCTCCATGGCTTAATCCACTGATAGAGATCGATAGTTTCATCAAAACAAGCAAACAATGCATCAAAAACTGAACTTGTCTTAAACAGGACAATCTGTAGTAATCTGAACATTAACCATACTTATGGTACTCCAAAAATTCTGAAACAATTAGGAAAAATAATAAAAATATAGAAAGACAGTGAAAAACGTTTCAGAACCATTAGATGTTCCAGTAAAAAATGTAAAATCGCCCACTAGAGCCAAAGTTTCTGTTTTGCACCGCACAAACCAACAAGCAATGTAAGCATCCTAAAGGCATTATTTTTATAATACAATGGATTTGTACAAGGGATAATTATTTTTGTTGAAAAGTTTCTGTAATCAAGATGCACAATGTTTCTGTGAGCATGAACAAAGTTCAAGGAGCTCCCTCACTTCAACAATGCTTGTCTCTCTCACTTTCACTTTCCTTTTTGAAAAAGTTTTGGGATCCCCTCTTTATTTTTTTGTTTTTAGACTCTACAAAAGCACTCAACATAAATAAATGACTCTCTAAAACTTCCGGGTTGTCTCCCTGGCAGCACTTTCTTTAAAGCCATTAAGCTAGGCAAGAGGTGGTCAAGTAATGAATCCACCCGGATCCAAAGGTATATCAAAGCCAACTTGAATTAGCAATGATTTGGCATTTAGTAGTGAGCACAAAGCAACATATATCAAGCAATGACGAAGTCTAACTCTCTTCCTATGCATGGGCATGTCATACAAGAACAATTCATGCACATCAAGTAAAGGCCAATGCATAGCATAAGAAGTTTCTTGCAATTTTATCATGTTGGAAACATAGAGAGGCGGAGATGTAGTTCCTCTCTCATAATAGTTGCAAGTAGGAGTAGAAAGCACATGCATATTATATTCATGAAAATTATATGTGCAACTGTAAAAGGCCACCCATCAATATAATCCTTAATAAGTGCAAACTTCTTCGATATAGTGTAGTTTGGAGAATTCAAAAAGAGAATAGGACTATCATGTGTGGGTGCAATAGCAACAATTTCATGTTTAACATAAGGAACAATAGCAAGTTCATCTCCATAAGCATAATTCATATTGGCATCTTGGCCACAAGAATAGCAAGCATCAAGTTCATCAAAAAGGGATATTTCAAACGAATCAACGGGATCATAGCAATTATCATGGCATTCATCCTTCGTAGGAACGAAGGGACATTAAATAATGTATGAGTTGGAGAGTTACTCTCATTAGAAGGTGGGCACGGGTAGCAAATCCAATCTTCCTCCTTTTGTTCTTCGCTCTCCTCATCATCTTTTTCATCCAATGAGCTCATAGTTTCATCAATTTCTTCTTCCATAGACTCCTGCAAAATATTACTCTCTTCTCGGACAGTAGAGACTTTCTCAATAAATTCATCAATATCATAATTGTATTTATAATTCTCATGGCAATATTTAAGGATAGCTAAACTTTCAGGTCTATAAACTGAATCATCAAAATCTTCAAAATCTTTAACAAAGATTCAATTTCACAAGCACCCTTAAAAGCAACGAATTCTTCCATTCATTCCACATCATAATAATCATATATACCATTAGCATAAGAAGATAATGTTTCATTATCATTAAATTTGCATGAAAAGGGAAGATGTGGAGCATTCATTCTAGAGCAACAAGTATAATCATGTCTCAAGCATAGATCCCGAGCATACCAACGCAACATATAAATTTTAACCCATAATAGTTTCCCTTTTTGAGTCAAGCGATAATCCCTAAAGTATTCATGTTGATCCAACGTGTCTCCCATTATATAATTGAATGGGGTTTTCTCAGGATTATTAAAGTAGTGCATAATATCTTTCACATAATGGGCATCGAGGTTTTTAGGAGGTTCCCCATCTCCATGCGTAGCAAGTAAACCTAATTTTTTTTGGTATTTCATGTTCCATATCCATAAATAAAGATAGAGAACAACTTAGAACAGCAAATAAAATCCACTTAGTGATAAAGCAAACAAGCACACACGAGAATATTCACCCCACGCTATTGCTCCCCGGCAACGGCGCAAGAAAAAGGTCTTGATAACCCACAAGTATACGGGATCAATTGTAGCCTCTTTCAATAAGTAAGAGTGTCGAATACAACGAGGAGCTAAAGGTAGAACAAATATTCCCACAAGTTCTATCGACCACCAATACAACTCTACGCACGCTTAATGTTCGCTTTACCTAGAACAAGTATAAAACTAGAAGTACTTTGTAGGTGTTGTAGGCTAGGTGCAAGATAATAAAAAGCACATAAATAAAAACTAGGGGCTTTTTAGATGAAGACACAACTAAGTTAGTTTTAGTAGAGAGCTTTTTGTCACACAAGAAAGTTATTTGTCCCTAGGCAATCGATAACTAGACCGGTAATCACTATTGCAATTTTATATCAGGGAGAGGCATAAGCTCACATACTTTCTCTCCTTGGATCATATGCACTTTTGATTAGAACTCTAGCAAGCATCCGCAACTACTAAAGATCATAAAACCCAACCATACCGTTAAAGTATCAAGTCCTCTTTATTCCCATACGCAAACAACCTACTTACTCGGGTCTATGCTTCTGTCACTCATGCCACCCACCATAAGCAAATCATGAACATATTGCAAACCCTACAACGGGGATCCCTCACGCTTGCGCTACACGGAGAGCACCATAGGACAGCACCAATAATAAAACATGCAACTCAAACCAATCACGATCATCAATTAACCCATATGACAAAACGGATCTACTCAAACATCATAGGATAGCCATACATCATTGGGAAATAATATATAGCGTTGAGCACCATGCTTAAGTAGAGATTACAGTGGGTAAAAGAGGGGTTACACCATTGCATAGAGGCGGGAAGAGTTGGTGTTGACGGCGGTGAAGTTGTTGGTGTAGATCGTTGTCGCGATGATGGCCCCGGTGGCGTTCCGGCGCCACCAGGAGAGAGGGGGAGAGAGCCCCCCTTCTTCTTCTTATTCCTTGACCTTCCCCTAGATGGGAGAAGGGTTTCCCCTCTGGTCCTTGGCTTCCATGGCGGCAGAGGGGCGGGAGCCCCTCCGAGATTGGATCTCTCTCTCTCTCTCTCTCTCTCTCTCTCTCTCTCTCTCTCTGTTTCCTTCTGTTTGTGCGCTCCCTAATTCTGCCCTTTCACCGTTTCTTAAATTCCTGGAGATCCGTAACTCCGATTGGTCTGAAATTTGGACACGATTTTTATCTGGATATTGGCTTTCTTGCAGCGAAAGAAGGGCACCAACCGCCTTACGGAGTGGCCACGAGGGCCCAGGGCGCGCCCAACCCCCTGGGGCGCGTCCCTCACCCTCGTGGACCCCTCGGGCATCGTCTCGCGTTGATTCCACTTCCCAAAATTCACATATATTCCAAAAAAAATCTCCGTAAGTTTTTATACCGTTTGGACTCCGTTTGATATGGATTTTCTGTGAAACAAAAAACATGCAACAAGCATGAACTAGCACTGGGCACTGAATCAATATGTTAGTCCCAAAAATAGTATATAAATTTTCCAAAAGTATGTAAACGTTATAGAATATTGGCATGGAACAATAAAAATTTATAGATACCATGGAGACGTATCAAGCGCCGGCAAAGCGCCGCCCGTCTTTGTTTTCTCTCTCTCTCTCTCTCTCTCCCCCGACCTAACGTGTGGGGCCCGTTGTCAGCCTCACCACTCGTGCCCGAAGCGGTACGAGTGGAGGCGTATTCCAGGAATACGCCAACGACGTCACCCCCCTCTAATTTTCTTTTTTTTCAAATTTAATTCAAATCTTGACCAGAAACTTTGACCAGCCATAACTTCTAAACTATAAGTCCAAATGAATTGATTCCTATTGCATTGTGTTTGTTTTGATAAGTTCTAGCAGAACCCCAAAATGGAGAAGCTTGTCTCGAAGATAACCAGGAGGAGTGTGAACCTCCTCTGCACTAAGGCAAGCCACACCAACATTTGCATGGTGTCATTCTAATATTTATGATTTTCCAACTTGAATATGAGTTATTTCATGCATTTAATTATTTAAATGAATATTGCTTATGCTAGTCACTTTGTTATGGCTGAAATGTTTAGTTTACAGTAGAGTTTGAATTCTAGACTAGTATGAGGTAGTAGAAGTAGTTGTGATTAATTTTGTGATTATGATATGGTTATGAGATGACTAGCATCGGTATTATTTTCATTTGTGAGGAATTGATTTTAATAAGTTAATGTCATAACTAAAAATGATGAGTGTTAAAAACCAGTGCAGTAGAATCAGTAAAGTTGGTGATGACTAGTGCAAGTAGAAAACTTGATGATGTCCGTTTACTCTTAGTGTTATGTGATACATGTCGGATGGTTGCATATTCATGGCATATCGTGACTCAAGTTATTTTTATTTCAAGCTAAAACTAATGTTAATTCAACTTGAACATAACGTTGATCGAGTCATGGTGCCATTGAATCGGGGTTTTCCCAGTAAAACCACATTTGCCTTTATGGGAAGGCCTTTATTCGGTCTGTTGTCATGCCTCTAGTCGGTACCTCCAACGATGGGAGGTTATGGGCGTGCGGTACCCTGGCTCGGTAAGCGGACATAACCTTGTGTGCCCGTTTGTTGTTATGGTACCTTGTCCCTATTTGGGACCGTTTATGTTTTGCCACGACGATGGCCGTTGATGCCTTTGGTAGGCATGACTTAGCCCAATGGGGAGTTAGTCGGAGTGGCCGGGAGAGTTTCATGGCAATGGGAGGGTTCTGTCGGAATGTCGTTGGTCCACCGAATGGGAGTGTGAGGCCATGGATTCCGTGATGTGGGTACTGTGTGGTAACCTCTGCAGAGTGTTATTTAATCTATCGATAGTCGCGTCCTCGGTTACAGACATAACTCGTGAGTGTCACACCATGGATCAACATTAATAAGTTATCCTGCACACTAAATTTATATACTTAGCACTAGTTAAGTGATGATGTTTGTGAGATCATGAAAATGATTGTTTTGGGAACCTAAGTGTTGGTTTCGTTTGTGATCCGGGTATGATCACCGTTCGGTTTCGAGGTAATCCGTTTGGTAAGAGAGTCCGAGGGACTCGGTGCACAAGTTTGTTCTCACTGCATTAGTAGTGTGTCATTGCATTGCATTTAACTTGGTTAAATATCATGATATTGTTTGCCATTATGTTTATGCTTGTTGTGAGCTTGCAAGTACATTCAATGTACTAACCTGGCGTGTCATGTCAGATTTTATGGAAGTCTTACTGGATCGAAGTGATGTCCGTGTCTAGATCGTGTCCACATCAGTGTCCCTGTGCCATGGAGTTCCGCTTCGTCGTCGTTCAGCTGCCGCGTAGTTGTCGTGATTGAAGTCCCTTTATGTTCACTAAATAATGTACATATTGTTCAGCCGCACTGTGTGTGCCGCTTGGCCTCGCTACTTGATGTAACATCGAACTATGTTTCCGCTAGCATCAATAAAGCGGTTGTTTTCTGTACCAAGATGTTGTGTGTTGCCAGAAGACTTGATCTCTAGGCTGGCAATGCAAGGTAAACCGGCTCTGAGCCGGGGTGTCACAATGCTTGGTATCAAAGCCGCGCTGACTGTAGGACACACTGGACCACCGACGCGTTAGTTGAATGTTAGTTAAGTTATAAATTGAGTGCCGGTAGTGTTTGCATCTGATTACTGCATTGCATGCACTTGGTTTGTTATTATTTCTAACCGACTAATGGTTGTGAGTGTAGATGGCTCCAATGTCGTATTCGTGCCAGTTGGAGCTGCTACCGTACACTTCGCCGCACCTTCTTCGGAATGTATGGCATCGACTCTACCCTCACGATGATGACCCAATGTATCTGGTGTACCAAGAGTGTATAGCAGACTCAGTATACGAGTATTACGCATTGGTTACTCTGCGAGCCAGTTCAGCATCAGGCTCTTACACCCGTACCTCTAAGAGTGGTTTCGCTTCCACCACCACTCAGGCCATCTAGTTTGCTGCATTTGAGGTCCTCGGTGAGCGACGCTATAACGAGATCCAGATGCAGACCCACCCAGGTTCTTACTACTATCTATCCATGCACAACGTTGGCCGTGTCCATTTCCTATCATTGATCCGGTGGCCGATAGTGCTACTAGCCACCTTTCTCGCTACATCACTGCTAGTTATCTTCTGATTCACGAGCTGGCTCGAGAGCTGACTCGTTCTCGCACTGCTTTAGTAGCCGCTAGGTCCTATCCCACTCCCCCTTCCATGGGATTTACTCCTTATATTGCACCCAGTTCTAGCTCGCCCGTTCCCCAGGTTACTCCTCCGAGTAGCTCGGGCACCTCGACCGTGACTCCCCATAGTGCCCCTGCTGAGTGGGCTTCCCTTCTCACTACCCCCACAGCCCCTATGCTCCAGCCTCATCCCGCACCTGCTCCAGAGGGAGAGCCCTTGAGGCAGCGCTGTCGTGTTACCTTTAACCCA
Source organism: Aegilops umbellulata (assembly GCA_032464435.1). NCBI lineage: Eukaryota > Viridiplantae > Streptophyta > Magnoliopsida > Poales > Poaceae > Aegilops > Aegilops umbellulata. The sequence continues at coordinate 376,602,275 of CP136057.1, forward strand.
GAGGTCTTGGTTAACATCGTCAGTTCGGGATCTGAGTCCGCTTCAGGAGAGGACCCAGCAGGACCGGCAGAGCACTAGAGCGTCTGAGTATCCGCAGTTGTCATGTTGATGTACATATGTAGTCGTATGATTCATGATGTTTTGTTTCATGTACGAGAGTAGTTGAACCCGTCATGATGTTTATCTTTCATGTATGAGTCTATGTATAATTATATTGGAACTTTTTACTCGCTTTTTTTATTTTGGGTTTGTCGCTGGCTTTTCTTCCCATTTTTGGATGTTGCTCATCACGGTTGCTTTATATTGGGAAAACAAACAATAGGATGAATCGGGGAGGCATCAGCAGTCATGCTTGTGAGGATGTCCCTGCTCGTTGCTCAACAAGACAGGCAGGACACTCCCCCGATCCATATCCTCCACCACCGCCTCCACCGCCACATCCGCCCTCCACTGAAAAAATTATGCGCATGTTTGAAGAAAGAAGGAACAATGATCTGATTGAGCTGTTGAAAAGTGTGCAAGCTATGATTGGGCAGAATGGAAAGCAGAATGGTCATCACTCCAAGCTGTCAGATTTTTAGAGAACCAAGCCTCCCAGTTTCAGTCAAGTTATCGATCCTTTGGAAGACGATGATTGGTTAAGGACTATTGAGAAAAAGCTTGAGATTGCTCGCACTGAAGAAGCTAACAAGGTTCCGTTCGCTACACATTATCTTGAAGGAGCTGCCGCTATATGGTGGGATAATGCTAAAGCCATGTGGCCTGCGGACGAAGAAATCACTTGGACTAAATTCAAGGACCATTTCCGCAAATATCATATTCATGCTGGTATTATGAAGGTCAAGCAACGTGAATTCCTCGCGCTCACCCAAGGAAGCCTGACAGTCAGTGAGTATCTACATAAGTTCAACCATTTGGCCCATTATTCTCTGTACGATGTGGCCACAGAAGAAAGAAAGATTGACATATTTCTTGGAGGACTGAACCAACACCTAAGATGCACCTCAGTATGTTTGATTTCACGGATTTCCAAACTCTGGTAAACAAGGCCATCACTGCAGAAAGGGAACACAAGCTCGTGCATGACAATAAACCCGCAAATAATGACCACAAGCGCAAGTTTGAGCCTAAGAAGGATGGACAACCAATGCAGTAGGCTCGTACTTGGCAGCAGACTCAGGTTGAGTACAAACCCAATTGGCAGCAGAATGTTAACAAGACCACTACTCAAGTCAAGAATGTCGTGACCAGCCCGGTGTGAGAAGAATGTCAGCGCAACAATTCGTGTTTCAATTGTGGACAAACTGGACATTATGCCAGACAGTGCCCCAAGAACGGCAAGCCAAATGCTCCATTCAGGCCGCAAGTCAACCACATGGGGCCATACCCTGTCCAGAGGACCATCCAAGGGCAAGTTCACCACCGCTCCGCAGATGAAGTCCAAGAGGACCTAGAAGTCGTCATTGCTATGTTTCCTGTTAAGAGCATACCTGCAATAATTTTATTTGACTATGGGGTTCCCACTCTTTTATTTCGCGGAGTTTTGTTGCCCAAAACAAATTTCCTTGCTCGATTTGGGGAAAAAGTATGATGGTACAATCCCAGGGATCCGTGCTCAGAAGCAATCTGGTCTGCCGTAATTTGGAAATTGATATCAAGGGAGTCCGCTTCCCAACTTCCTTGATAGTCAACGAGTCTGCCAAGTTGGATATTATTTTGGGGATGATCTGGTTGACCCAATATCAAGTATGCATCAACTGTGCGACCAGAGAAGTCACCTTGACAAATTAGGAAGGTCGAGCCACAAAATTCTATGCCCGCAGAAGCATACCCAAGAAAGAAATGGTCCTCACCGTTGTAGCTGAAGAATTGGAATTAATTCCTATGTTTAGTGAGTTTCCAGATGTATTCCCTGAGGAATTACCAGGAATGCCGCCAGACCGGGAGCTTGAGTTTGCAATTGATCTTGTGCCCGGGACCGCACTGTTATACAAGAAGTATTATCGGATGCCTTTGTCAGAATTAGTGTAATTAAAGAAACAGCTTGATGAGATGCTTCAGAAAGGTTATATCCATCCAAGATCTTCACCATGGGGATCACCCACAATATTTGTGGACAAGAAAGATGGCAGTCTCCGGATGTGTGTGGATTACCGTCAGTTGAATGATGCCACTATCAAGAACAAATATCCAATACCGAGGGTTGATGATTTGTTTGATCAACTCAGTGGGGCAAAAGTATTCTCCAAGATTGATTTAAGGACCGGATACCACCAGCTCAAGATCAAGAAGGAAGATATTCCTAAGACCGTGTTCACTACTCGATACAGTCTTTACGAATATACAGTTATGTCTTTCGGCCTCACCAATGCCTCTGCTTTGTTCATCCATATGATGAATAAAGTATTCATGGATTTCTTGGATAAGTTTGTGGTGGTCTTCATTGATGACATCCTCATATACTCAAAAGGTGAAGAAGATCACAAGGGATACCTCAGAGCTATCCTGCAAAGACTCCGTGACCATCAGCTATACACAAAATTCAGCAAAGGCGAGTTTTGGCTCAAGCAAGTTGGATTTTTAGGGCATGTTCTTTCAGCAGAAGGGATAGCCGTGGATCCAAGTAAGGCGAAGGACGTGCTTGATTGGACGACACCCACGACATTATCCGAGATCCAGAGTTTCCTTAGATTAGCCGGATACTACTGCCATTTCATCGAAGGTTTATCTAAGATTGCCAAGCCAATGAGAGAGCTCCACAAGAAAGATAATAAATTTGAATGGATTGAGGACTGCGAGAAAAGTTTCAATGAGTTGAAGACCAGACTGACAACAACACCTGTGTTGACCCTTCTAGACATCTACCATAACTTTGATGTATATTGTGACGCATCCAGGAGAGCTATTGGGTATGTACTCATGCAAGATGGCAAGGTTGTAGCATACGCATCCCGCCAACTATGACCCCACGAAGGGAACTATCCCACACATGATTTGGAGTTGGCCGCAGTTGTGCATGCTTTGAAAATTTGGAGGCACTACCTCATTGGAAAAAGGTGTTAGATATTTACTGACCACAAGAGTCTCAAGTATATATTGACTCAACCAAACTTAAACCTTCAACAACAAAGATGGCTCGAGTTGGTCAAGGATTATGACCTTGGAATTAATAATCATCCGGGTAAGGCCAACGTGGTTGCCGATGCCCTCAGTCGCAAGCCTGCTAGTCTGAATGCCATGATGGAGTCCTTGCCTCTTGAACTTCAGGAAGAGATCGCTCAACTCAATTTGGTTATTGTTGATGCTGGCCTTGCCAATATGTTGGAAGTAACCCCTACCCTCGAGGATGAGATTCGCAGGGCCCAGCCAAATGATTCAGCTCTATAACACCATGTCAAGCGTATGCTAGAAGGCAAGACCCAGGATTTCTCTAAGGATCAGCAAGGTACGTTAAGGTTTAGAGGACGGATTTGCGTACCTGAGCAAGCAGACATGAGAAAGAAGATCCTGGCAGAAGCGTATGAATCTTCGTATTCAATTCACCCAGGAGGTACCAAAATGTACGAAGACCTTCGACAAATATTTTGGTGGGATGGAATGAAGAAGGACATCGCATACTTCGTCGCTTATTGTGCTGTATGCAACAAAGTGAAGGCGGAACACCAGAAACCCGCCGGACTTCTCCAACCTCTACCCATTCTGCAATGGAAGTGGGATGATGTCTGCATGGATTTCATCACAGGCCTACCAAGTACTCACCGAGGCAATGATGCAGTATGGGTCATGGTGGACATGCTGACCAAGGTAGCTCATTTCATTCCCATCCGGACCACATACCGAGCCGATCAACTCGCACAGTTATTTGTGTCCAGAATAGTCAGTTTGCATGGAGTGCCTAGAACTATCACTTCCGACAGAGGGTCACTCTTTACCTCCATTTTCTGGTCACGTCTCCATCAAGATTTAGGGACCGCACTAAAATACAGCATAGCCCATCATCGTCAGACCGACGGGCAGACTGAGCGAGTAAATCAAATACTTTAAGATATGCTTCGAGCATGTGCTTTGGCCCAAGGACCCAAATGGGAAGATTGTGTGCCGTACGCCGAGTTCTGTTACAACAGCAGCTTCCAGACCAGCCTGAAGATGTCACCTTATGAAGCTCTGTATGGTCGTAAGTGCCGCAGTCCGCTAAACTGGTCTCAAACTGGAGATAGCCGCATTTTCGGAACTGGTTTAATGATGGAGGCTGAAAAGGAAGTCAAGGAGATCCGAGATAGACTGCAGTTGGCTAAGTCCCGACATAAGAGTTATTATGATGCAAAGCACTATCAGATCGGTTTTGAACCCGGAGAGCATGTGTACCTATGAATCACACCCATGAAAGGAGTCAAGAGATTTCAGACTCGCAGCAAATTGGAACCAAGATATATTGGTCCGTTCCTAATTATGTCCAGAGTTGGTACTGTTGCTTATCAGTTGGAATTGCCACCGGAATTGTCAGAAGTGCACAATGTGTTTCATGTTTCACAGCTAAGAAGGTGTATCTCGCCACCGGAGAGAAGGATCGATATGGCAGAGATAGAGTCGTCTAAGGATTTAACCTATGAGGAGAAACCGTTCAGAATCTTGGACGAAACCTAAAGAGTCACTCGCAGTAAAGTGATAAAGTTTTATAAAGTTCAGTGGGAGCACCACACCGAGGAAGAAGCAACTTGGGAAAGAGAGGAATTTTTAAGGGCAGCCTATCCAGAATTGTTTTCCCGAGCAACCGAATCTTGAGGACGAGATTCATCCTAAGTGGGGGAGGTTTGTGACAGCCTGGTTTTGCCCTCTTTCTTTTTCTGGATTTTCTTGCCATTCGATTTGAATTTGAGTTTTTGATCCAACTCACTTGGACTTAAACACTTGGGGCATATCCTTGATTTTCACCCAAGTGACCCATCTCCCTCTCAAACCATCACTCCCTCTCTGAAATATCCCAAAATGGCCCTAGGAATATTTTTCATAAAAGAAAAATATTCATTTTCCCGTCAAAACCTCACTTCAACAACTTATGCTCCAAAGCAACTTTCATTTTTCTTGCCCACAAAAATCTGAGAAAATCCCCAATTATTCTTTGAACCTTGGCACACTTCCTTGAGCAAAAATGTTATAGGTTTTTGGAATATTTTTGCTACAAAAAATAATTTCTGTTCTGGTCAGAAAATGTAGTTTCTACAGGAAGTGCATTTTTCCTTGATCCAATGGAGCTAAAATATTTAGAGCTTCATTACCCTTCTAAGGAACTACTAACCACAAAAGATCAGCCCTAAACTCCTCATAGATCTCTCTTAGTTAACCTCACAAGTTTCTGTCCAGAAACTCGCTGGGAAGAAACCCACTCGCGCAGCTCACTTGTGATCAACTCAGAGCCATGGAGCAACCCAAACCATCAAGGACTACACGCCAGGCATGAATTCAATGCACGGTGTGGCTCTATGCCAGAGTTCACGTGGTGACCACGTGTGTGCACCGTGCCAACCTGCTTGTCGACGTGCTCTGAATGCCGCCGACGCTCCTGTTTCATGCATGCTCGTTTCCCAGCTCGTCGTGCCTTGCCAAACCATGCCACCATCATCATCTTGATGCACTTAACTCCGCCTTGGCACTCGCTGACACCGGACCTCGCCGCAGCGAGCACGGGCATGACGCGGCCAAGCGTACTGTGCGCCAGTGCCCCTGCTCTCGTCGCCACCCGCCTCCTGTGCTCGTCCTCGCTTGCCCATAGTGGCCGCGTGAGCCATGGATGCTTCTCCCCATCTCACTTACGCCGTTCGTTGCCGGGTGCCGTCTATAGAGAACTCCGGTGGAGCCCCGAGCCCGCTCCTCCCTCGCCTATAAATAGGACCCCTCCCCTTCCCCTCCAAGCATTGCCTCTCACTCCCACACTTGCCACGACCCTGTAGATAGCCGCAGCCCGGCCGGGCAGGCCTCTGGCTGCCGTCCCCGACCCGAGCTCGCCGACGATCCCCTCAGCTCCTCCTCCTCACTCCAGTGCCCCGCGAGCTCAATCAACTCTTCAGGTGACTCACTAGTGGCCCTCTAGTGCCGGCCAAACCCGTAGGAGCCCCTGGTGCAGCCCCACGTCGCCGTCTTCTTCAACTCCGGCGAGCTCCGCCTTCTACAGCCGCTGGAGAAGCCCTTTTCGACACCGTCCGTCCAGCTCTAGCCACGCCATGGGTACATGCGGGTGCGCGAGCGTCTCCTCTATCCAACCATCCTCTCGATCTGGCTTCCGAGATCTCCTCGCCGGAGAAAGTGTCGGCGAAGCACCGCCGTCTTTGTTTTTTTCTCTCTCTCCCCAAACCTGACGTGTGGGGCCCGTTGTCAGCCTCACCACTTGCACCTGAAGCGGTACGAATGGAGGCGTATTCCGGGAATACGCCATCGACGTCACCCCCCTATGATTTTCTTTCTATTCAAATTTAATTCAAATCTTGACCAGAATCTTGTGTGATTATGATATTGGTATGATATGACTAGCATCAGTATTATTTTCATTTGCAAGGAATTGATTTTAATAAGTTAATGTCATAACTAAAAATGACGTGTGTTAGAAACCAGTGCAGTAGAATCAGTAAAGTTGGTGATGACTAGTGCAAATAGAAAACTTGATGATGTTGATCTGTTTACTATTAGTGTTATGTGATACATGTCGGATGGTTGCATATTCATGGCATATCGTGACTCAATTTATTTTCGTTTCAAGTTAAAACTGATGTTAATTCAACTAGAACATAACATTGATCGAGTCATGGTGCCACTAAATCGAGTTTTTCCCAGTGCAACCACATTTGCCTTTATGGGAAGGCCTTTATTCGGTCTGTTGTCATGCCACTGGTCGGTACCTCTGATGAGAGAAGGTTATGGGTGTGCCGTACCCTGTCCCGGTAAGCAGACATAACCTTGTGTGCCCATTTATTGTTATGGTACCTTGTCCCCGTTTGGGACCGTTTATGTTTGGCCACGACGGTGGCCGTTGATGCCTTTGGTAGGCACGGGGCCACCCAGGACTTAGCCAAGTGGGGAGTTAGTCGGAGTGGCCGGGAGAGTGTCATGGCAATGGGAGGGTTCTGTCGGAATGCCGTTGGTCCACCTGAGTGGTAGTGCGAGGCCATGGATTCCGTGATGTGGGTACAATGTGCTAACCTCTAAAGAGTGTTATTTAATCTATCGATAGACGCGTCCTCGGTTACGGACATAACTCATGAGTAAGTCACACCATGGATCAACATTAATAAGTTATCCTGCACACTAAATTTATATACTTGGCACTAGTTAAGTGATGATGTCTGTGAGATCATGAAAATGATTGTTGCGGGAACCAAAGTGTTGGTTTCGTTTGTGATCCGGGTATGATCACCGTTCGGTTACGAGGTAAGCCATTTGGTAAGAGAGTCTGAGGGACTCGGTGCACAAGTTTGTTCTCACTGCATCAGTAGTGTGTTATTGCATTGCATTTAACTTGATTAAATATCATGATATTGTTTGCCATTATGTTTATGCTTGTTGTGAGCTTGCAAGTACATTCAGTGTACTGACCTGGCGTGTCATGCCAGATTTCAGGAAAGTCTTACTAGATCGAAGTGATGTCTGTGTCTAGATCGTGTCCACATCGGTGTCCCTAAGCCATGGAGTTCCTCTTCGTCATTGTTCCGCTGCCGCGTAGTTGTCATGATCGAGGCCCCTTGATGTAACATTGAACTATGTTTCCGCTAGCATCAATAAAGCGGTTGTTTTCTGTACCAAGATGTTGTGTGTTGCCAGAAGACATGATCTCTGGGCTGGCAATGCAAGGTAAACCGGTTGCCCTGAGCTGGGGTGCCACAAAAGAACGCCAAGTGTACTTGGTGCGGTATGAGAATTTGGCGCGTTTCTGCACCTTGTGTGGTCTGATTGGTCATGATTGTAAGGAGTGCGGTACTGGTGTCCATGAGGAGAAAGACAAGAAATATGGTGCATGGTTGTATGCAAATGGCCTGAATAAACCCCAATACAATGAAGGCTTCGTTCGCAGGAGGAGTCAGAAGCAGCCTGCATCCCAACCTCAGCAGAAGAACTCAGCGGGGAAATCTATGATTGACCCAAATATCTTGGATAATGTTGGGGAACGTAGTAATAATTCAAAAAAATTCCTACGTGTCACCAAGATCAATCTAGGGGAAGCTAGCAACAAGAGAGAGGGAGTGCATCTTCATACCCTTGAAGATCGCTAAGCGGAAGCATTACAAGAACGCGGTTAATGGAGTCGTACTCGCGGCGATTCAAATCGCGGAAGATCCGAGCCAAGCACCGAACGGACGGCGCCTCCATGTTCAACACACGTACAACCCGGGGACATATCCTCCTTCTTGATATAGCAAGGGGGAGGAGAAGTTGAGGGAGAACTCTGGCAACACGATGGCGTGGTGGTGGAGCTCGTGTCTCTCGGAGAGCTTCGCTACGCTCAACAAAGGAGGAGGAGGAGTTGGAGGGGGAGGGTTGCGCCAGGGGAAAAGGGTCCAGCTCCCATGCACCTCCCCACTATATATCAGGGTGGAGGGGTCTGGTTTCTTGCCCTCCAAGTCCATTGGGGCATTGTCAAAGGTGGGAGGAAAGAAATCCCATCATTTCCCTTCCCCACCGATTGTTATCCCCCTTTTAGGGATCTTGATCTTATCCCTCCGGGATATGATCTTATTCCTTCTAAGGGGGGATCTTGGTATGCCTTGACCAGGGGGGTGGGCCTTGCCCCCACTACCCACGTTCATGTGGGTCCCCCCATGTAGGTGGGCCTCACTCCAGAACCTTCTAGAACCTTTCCGGTACAATACCGAAAAATCCCGAACATTTTCCGGTGGCCAAAATAGGACTTCCCTTATATAAATCTTGACCTCCGGACCATTCTGGAACTCCTCATGACGTTTGGTATCTCATCCAAGAATCCGAACAACTTTCGGTAACCACATACAATTCCCATTACAACTCTAGCGTTACCGAACCTTAAGTGTGTAGACCCTAGGGTTCGGGAACCATGCAGACATGACCGAGATGCCTCTCCGGCCAATGACCAATAGTAGGATATGGATGCCCATATTGGCTCCCACATGTTCCGTGATGATCTCATTAGATGAACCACGATGTCAGGGATTCAATCAATCCCGTATACAATTCCCTTTGTCCATCGGTATGTTACTTGCCCGAGATTCGATCGTCGGTATCCCTATACCTTGTTCAATATCGTTACCGGCAAGTCTATTTACTCGTTCCGTAACACATGATCCCGTGACTAACTCCTTAGTTACATTGAGCTCATTATGATGATGCATTATCGAGTGGGCCCAGAGATACCTCTTCGTCATACGGAGTGACAAATTCCAGTCTCGATTCGTGCCAACCCAACAAACACTTTCAGAGATACCTGTAGTGCACCTTTATGGTCACCCAATTACGTTGTGATGTTTGATACACCCAAAGCATTCCTATGGCATCCGAGAGTTGCACAATCTCATGGTCTAAGGAAATGATACTTGACATTAGAAAAAGCTCTAGCAAACAAACTACACGATCTTGTGCTATGCTTAAGATTGGGTCTTGTCCATCACATTATTCTCCTAATGATGTGATCTTGTTATCAACGACATCCAATGTCCATGGTTAGCAAACCACAACCATCTATTGATCAATGAGCTACTCAACTAGAGTCTCACTAGGGACATGTTGTGGTCTATGTATTCACACATGTATTATGGTTTCTGGTTAATACAATTATAGCATGAACAATAGACAATTATCATGAACAAGGAAATATAATAATAACCATTTTATTATTGCCCCTAGGGCATATTTTCAACAGTCTCTCACTTGCACTAGAGTCAATAATCTAGTTACATTTTGATGAATCGAACACCCATAGAGTTCTGGTGCTGATCATGTTTTGCTCGTGGAAGAGGTTTAGTTAATGGATCTGCAACATTCAGATCCGTATGTACTTTACAACTTCACCAGCTGACTGCCCCACCATTCAAAATATACACGTATCCGGTTTGTGACTTGGAGTCATCCGAATCTTTGTCGAATCTAGCATCGACGTAACCCTTTAAGACGAGCTCTTTGGTACCTCCATAAACGAGAGACATATCCTTAGTCCTTTTTAGGTACTTCAGGATATTCTTGATCGCTGTCCAGTGTTCCATTCCGGGATCACTCTGGTACCTCCCTACCAAACTTACGGCAAGGTTCACATCATGTTTGGATCACAGCATGGCATACATAATAGAGCCTATGGCTGAGGAATAGGGGATGACACTCATCTTTTCTCTATCTTCAGCCGAGGTCGGGCATTGAGCTGCGCTCAATCTCACACAGGCAAGAACCCCTTCTTGGACTGATCCATATTGAGCTTCTTCAATATCTTGTCAAGGTATGTGCTTTGTGAAAGACCAATGAGGCGTCTCGATCTATCTCTATAGATCTTGATGCCTAATATGTAAGCAGCTTCTCCAAGGTCCTTCATTGAAAAACACTTATTCAAGTAGGCCTTTATGCTTTCCAGAAGTTCTATATCATTTCCCATCAACAATATGTCATCCACATATAATATGAGAAATGCTACAGAGCTCCCACTCTCGTTCTTGTAAATACAGGTTTCTCCATAAGTCTGTATAAACCCAAACGCTTTGATCATTTCATCAAAGCGAATGTTCCAACTCTGAGATGCTTGCACCAGCCCATAGATGGAGCCCTGGAGCTTGCATACTTTTTCAACATTCTTAGGATCGACAAAACCTTCTGGCTACATCATATACAATTCTTCCTTAAGGAAACCGTTAAGGAATGCCATTTTGACGTCCATTTACCAAATCTCATAACCATAAATGCGACAATTGCTAACATGATTCAGACGGACTACAGCTTTGCTAAGGGTGAGAAGGTCTCGTCGTATTCAACCCCTTGAACTTGTCGATAAACCTTAGCGGCAAGCCGAGCCTTATAGGTGGTCACATTACCATTCGTGTCAGTCTTCTTCTTAAAGATCCACTTATTCTCTATGGCTTGCCGATCATCGGGCAAGTCCGTCAAAGTCCATACTTTGTTTTCATACATGGATCCTATCTCGGATTGCATGGCTTCAAGCCATTTGTTGGAATCCAGGCCTGCCATTGCTTCTCCATAGTTCAAAGGTTCACCGTTGTCTAACAACATGATTTCTAGGACAGGGTTGCCGTACCACTCTTGTGCGGAATGTGTCCTCGTGGACCTATGAAGTTCAGTAGCAACTTGACCCAAAGTTTCATGATCATCATCATTAACTTCCTCTCTAGTCGGTGTAGGCACCACAGAAACATTTTACTGAGTTGCGCTACTCTCCGGTTCAAGAGTGTCGGATTTTGGGTTCGGGCAAAACCCTTGAGGTTCGAACACTGGGGTGCGCACGAAGATTTCCCCCTACCTAATCACGCCCTCAGCCTCACCGCGATCTCAAAGCCTAGCTCGAGGAACTCACAACACAACAGACACGAGATTTATACTGGTTCGGGCCACCGTTATGGTGTAATACCCTACTCCAGTGTGGTGTGGTGGATTGCCTCTTGGGCTGAGGATGAACAGTACAAGGGGAAGAATAGCCTCCTGAGGCAAGGTGTTCTTGTGCTTGGTTGGTGTGAGGATGATCTGAATCCGTTGAGGTCAGTTCGAGATGAGTTGCCTCCTACTGTGGTGGCTAGTCCTATTTATAGAGGCCCTAGACCTCTTCCCAAATATTGAGCGAGAAGGGATGCCACAATGGCCATTTTGAAGGGGACAACTAGTACGAGCTATCCTGACTAAAGGTGGTCTTCGCCTGCCAAAGGCTCTGGTGGTGACGCCGTCTTGGGCTCCACGGTGACCTCCGTCCTGCCGTCCTGCTGGTCTTGGTCTCGTTGCACCGATATGGAAACTTTTGCCTGATGCCTCGGTACTCCTCGCCTGCGCTTGCCTCCTTAGCACCAAAGAGGAAACGAAGACACTGCGCGCGCTGGCGCCCGCCTGGCCTGGTTCATCACGGCTTACGTCATTGGAACCTCGCGAGGTTTGCCTTGCCTTGATCTCTCCACCCCTCGTGAGCCAGCCTGATGAGGCCACTCCTGAGGAGGTCTTGTGTCGTCCGCCTCGCAAGGCTTGGCCCCTCGCGAGGGTCTTGGGCGTTTGCAGGTGAAGACGGTACATACTGGGCCACGAGTGGAGCCACGCTGTTGGTGTCAAAACCGGCGGATCTCGGGTAGGGGGTCCCAATCTGTGTGTCAAGGCCGGATGGTAACAGGAGACAAGGGACACGATGTTTTTACCCAGGTTCGAGCCCTCTCGATGGAGGTAATACCCTACTCCTGCTTGATTAATATTGATGATATGGGTAGTACAAGAGTAGATCTACCACGAGATCAAGGAGGCTAAACCCTAGAAGCTAGCCTATGGTATGATTGTGTATGTGTTGTATATGTTTTATCGACTAGCCTGGCCTCGGTTTATATAATGCACCAGAGGCCTAGGATAACAAGAGTCCTAGCCGAATACGCCGGTGGGGAGAAGTCCTTGTCTTGATCGCCAAGTCTTGTGGAATCTTCCTTGTATGTGGCAGCTGTCCGAACTGGCCCATGAGTATACGGCCACGGGGGTCCTCAGCCCAATCTAATAGATTGGGAGACGACGTGGTGAGTACCCCCTAGTCCAGGACACCGTCAGTAGCCCCCTGAACCCGTCTTCAAGTTAGGGACGCTCCTCGATTCTTCCGCACTGTTCTTCATCTTCGGTCGTCGGTCTTGAAAACTGGTTCAACAAATCTTCTTTATCTTCGATCTTGAGGATCACCGAAATGCATTCGACGAGTTTACACGTCGGGTATCCGAGGAGCCCATTTAAGTTTCCGGCCTTTATCAATGCCTTGTTATTTTTATGCCACACCTCGGGTTTGAAGTTGTTCCCGGGAGGCAGTGTCCTCTTGCGTCCGAGCTCCAACGCCGGACTGCATTCGAGGTATCTTTTGCAGCCGAGCACCAACACCGGACCGCTTCCCAGCTCTAATGCCGGAATGTATCTGAGCTCCAACGCCGGACTGTATCCGAGCTCCAACGCCGGACTATTTATCTGTTCTCCAACGCCGGACTGTATCCGAGCTCTAACGTCGGACTGTATCCGAGGTGTCGTAAATCACCTTGGTTCAAAGAAGTTTGAAGGACTTTAGCCAAGCTTAATGCCTGAAATGCCCTCTATGGAGCCAACCACTAGCACCCGAGCTTTATGCCGGACTGCTTCCGAGGTGGTGCACCACCCCGAGTGTGGGCCGATTTTTGTCAATATTTTTGATTGGTGCAATTTATTCTCTGCCGAGATATATAGCCAGTAGCCCTCAAGGTGGGTATCGGTCTAAAACCCGAGATGAACATGAAGGATGACATAAGACCGCTGATCCCAGTAGCCGCTGAGACTCAGGTTGATTTGCAAAATCGGCCTGAGGATCAAGTCCTAGCTCGGCAGAATACTTCGGGACACTAAAAGCGGCGTGTTCAGTCCTCGAGACTCAGGTTGGGTGTGGCCGACCAACCTGAGGATCAAAATCTCCTCGGAAACTATATTGCACATAAAAATTTCTGCATTGGACAAGAAATGCAGTAGCCCCCGAGACACTGGTCGGGTGGCAACACCAGATCAGGGGATCGATGTGCCCCTTTAATATGTTTAAAATAATAAGCCCGAAGCCCAGTAGCCCTCGAGCCTTAATGCGGGCACGGGTGGCCGAATTAAGGATCGATATCCATAGTAAAACCACAAATTGTGTGTAATGACTCTATGTATCCAAGTACTTTACGTCATTTAATGCTCGGATCCGCATTGTACAAAACTTTGTTGACCGACCATCGGCTTCCACCTCCTCGGCCCGTAGCCGAGGAGTGTTTGTCTTACTTTATAAAGCCTTTATGAGGACGACAAACAAGGCAATCTAGCCATATGGTTTATAAACAAAGGTACGCAGAGAGATATGTTATATTACTGTTTAATAGAAGAAATGTCTTCCAAAGAAAATAGTCCCGCTATCGGTTCCTTTCTTTGGGTTGTCATGCTAAGCATGATCATAAAACCTCAGCTCCAATGTAAGAGCAAAATATCGAGGATTTAGTTTGGGAGGCTAGTTAATAGCCCCCGGTAGTGTTTGGCAACAGTCGAGGTCAAGCCGTAAACACTTTGGCCAATGTTATGAACGGCCTGTTATTTAACATAGTCATCGGATCGCTGACCAGTTTACGCTTATTGTGACAGTCAGTTTTCGGCTTTCTCCACTGAGGTGCTTAACCATGTGAACTGGAAGCACAATCGCAGTGGTTCTCCCTTTGCACGCCTAGCCGAACAAAAACGGAACGTAGAAAGCAAGTGCAGGAGCCGGGCAACCCAACTATTGACCGAAGACACAATTCGAAACCGATGCATATATAGCAATATCTGAGAATGTTTTTGCCGAATCCCTAAAAGGTGTCCGGCGTTGCACTGCGAGACTAATGCTGGAAAAGCACAAATAGTTTAAAAGTGCCAAAAAGCTTGGAAAACCAAGAAACGTCAGTAAAAACATGATGTCCGAACAATATCAAGTGTTCGGTGCCAATCCAAAAATTGGTCTTAGAAAAAAGAAGTGCTTCTGTCGTGCTTTAACATGATACATCTTATCTCAAGACTTCGAGCGGGTCAGCCTACGGCTTCAACCACCCATCCCGAGGGCGGAGTACTTCTCATCAGGCCAGTTTAGCAAACTAAACTCTAGCGGCTTTGAGAGAGAAATTAGGCTCCCCGGCTAGTGACCGCACACTCGTGTCGAAAAAAGAAGTGATAAATAATAATAATAAAACTTTGCAACGACTAAGAAGAAGAACACTTATTATAAAATGGCTCAAATAAACTTAACAGCCCCCAAGTGACTTGGGTAGGAGAATGATTGCATGTACCGAAGTACTTATATCATATCTATGTTCAGCCGAACTTTAAATGCGTCTTAACCGACCGTCGGCTTCTCCCTCATCGGTCAAGGACTGAAAAGTGTTATGTACTCCATCGGTCGAGAATATCGACGGTGTTTCCAATAACTAGGCAATCAGGCCATAAGGCTGTAACAGACAAAGCGCGCTCAGGGAACTTATGCTATATTAATGCGAAGTGTAAGAAGCATCTTCGAAGAAAAGAGTACCCCCACCGATACCTTTCTTCGGTGCTCATTGTTATTATGAGACTTGTGCAATAGATTTTTTGTACTCATGAGTTCCGTTGTGTGCCGACCATCATTGAAAACTATAAGAGCGCTAGCTTTCGGCTTCACCCAGTCTGAGGTCCGGCTCGGGCGACCCGATCGTGACAATCGCAGAGGTGCTCCCTTTACTCCCTAGCCGAACAATCGGGAACGTAGGGGTAAACACAGGAGCGAGGCAACCCAGCTTGCAAATCGCTTAAGTCAATATGGTGCATATTGTGGCGTAATACACGAACAAGGAATGAAGCCGTACAAGTATAATCATATGCAACAGGAAAAGCTTCATAAAGGAAGCCCCCAAGTAAATGGGGTATTTGAATTTATGCGTCACAAATAAAGTTTGGACAAGGAAAAAAATTTGCAAGCAATTTTTTTCCAAAAAAGTATAACGCTTGGTCGAACAGAACACAAGTTAGAAATTAAAGCTTTGAGCATGAAAGCGACTTAGCTGGTTAATGTGTTCGCAGTCCGAGCTTGATGCGGGACAAGGTTCTATCCCCCAAGCCGGTCCCGAGGTGGCGGAGCAGAGAGCTCGACACGCCGAAGTGGTGACATAGCACGGTTGATGCAGACCGGCAGAGTGACGCCGAAGTCACCGGATCATTTTCCTGTGCACAAAAATAGTGCAAATGGGAGATAATAGTAATAATGATAATTAAAAAAATCTTTGCATAATGAATACTTTATGCAAAGTGAGTAATAAAAGAAATATGGCCAGGCGCCAAAGTCAATGTCAATGCAGGGCGTCGGCGTGATGCGGTAAAGGCATGGCAAAGCCTGAATTCGCTGGTCGGTCCGAGCTCCGGATGCGGCGTTCGCCGGACTATATACGGAAACTGACCGAACCACCATGCGACTGTCGTGAATGCGGCCACCATTTGATAGACCTGTGTACATATGATGGACAAACCAGAGTAATACTTCCTTGGGAAAAATGAACCCAAACAAGCAAAAAAATATTAGGGATTGATAGCACCTGGTTTATTTGTTGTAGAAATCCGAAGGAAGGTGATTCCCAAAATTGGGACTCACACCGCACACCCATTGCCTGATGGGCGATAAAACGATGGCATGGTAATGCAGGTAAAGGTTGGCTCACCGAGGCAAGGCCCTCGGCCCAGCTAACGTGACGGAGCTGGTCGGCTAGTGACGCCGAAGTGTCCGGAGTAGGTTGATGAAGAGATGGCGAAGCCCCCGGTCCAGCCGAGATGTTGAAGCCCCGATGTCAGCCAATGAGTCGAAGTAGGTCGGCGTGATGGACACCAGCTTGAAGAAGCGATAGTGCGGCCCTGTCGATGCAGGTCATGACGTGGTCGATGCCGGCTTGATGAAGCAACCGTGCGGCGATGCCGGTATGCCTGCTCCGTGTAATCCGTGGGGCGACGATGTTGGTGATGATTTATCCTTCGCGATGCCGGACTCTTGTTCGGCTTGCCGAGATGATGATCAGAAGAAGTTGAGCTCGGCTCAACAAAGTGACGCCGTGTCTTAGCGCAGGTCGGCAGCCGTGGAGTACTATTTTCGGACTGGTTTGACACCAGCATGATGTTGAAGATCATGTTCAAAAGATCTTAAAGTTAGTGAGATGTGTTCGGGAACAAAACACAATACCCCATACAAAACTTCCTTCAAAAAGGATGTCCGAAATCGCGTTCGTAGAAAAGATGAACTCGGGTCGGATTCGTTTTCGCGCAGAAAACAGATCCGAAAGGTGATGCACTAATCGGAAGGTTCCCGGAGTTTGGATGGTCGGATCAAGGTGAAATTTTGAGAGGTGGTAGATACAGGAATTCCACAGCTGATCAACGGTTGGATCTTCGAAAGGACGTCCGAACTAGAAGCTGGACACCACACCCTAAACACATCCAAATTCCCGTCTAGACTTGACAGGGCTCCGGTATATCGTGGATTGCCAGAGATTCCTCCATCGGAACTCGACGAAATTTTCCAGGGTTGTTGTAGACTCAATTCCGCACAGTTCCACCAAAGCGATCATCAAAGCGATACTCGAGGAGGTGGTGGCAGCAGATATGAGCTCACTGTCCATAAAAACAACACGGTCACTTGAGGGCAATGTTGACGTTGAGCCCCCGAGCTCCATGGATGATTCCTCTGTGATCTTGATAGAGATGGGATTTGATGTTTGATGAAGGCCCTCGTCCGAACAGGGTGATCCGAACACGGGGCGCAATTCTTGGTCGAACCAAGGTGACCAGTCGAGCTGGTGACGAAGATGCCGAAGTCGCAGTTGATCTGCAGGCGAGCCATCGATCCTTTTGTCGGTCACACAGTGGAACTCTCAATGAAATCACCAATGTCGGTGTCAAAACCGGCGGATCTCGGGTAGGGGGTCCCGATCTGTGCGTCAAGGCCGGATGGTAATAAGAGACAAGGGACACGATGTTTTCACCCAGGTTCGGGCCCTCTCGATGGAGGTAATACCCTACTCCTGCTTGATTAATATTGATGATATGGGTAGTACAAGAGTAGATCTACCACGAGATCAAGGAGGCTAAACCCTAGAAGCTAGCCTATGGTATGATTGTGTATGTGTTGTATATGTTCTATCGATTAGCCTGGCCACGGTTTATATAATGCACCAGAGGCCTAGGATAACAAGAGTCCTAGCCGAATACGCCGGTAGGGAGAAGTCCTTGTCTTGATCGCCAAGTGTTGTGGAATCTTCCATGTATGTGGCAGCTGTCCGAACTGGCCCATGAGTATACGGCCACGGGGGTCCTCGGCCCAATCTAATAGATTGGGAGACGATGTGGTGAGTACCCCCTAGTCCAGGACACCGTCACACGCCGTGGGCTACAGGCAGGCAAGTCTGAGAACCCCCGTACCCATAACGCCGACAGTAGCCCCCGGGCCCAAGGCGCTCTCGAACTTGGCTTTAAGGCGAAGCCAAAGGGAAAGTGCAGAGCGCCGCGACGCCCAACAACCTACGGCCTTGGTCGACGCGTGGCGATTGATTGGACGTGGGCGTCTCCGCTTCCCCATGCTGCCTTGGCAACTGCCCGACTTGACGAGTCCCTGCTGCATGCAGTGAAATATCATCATTACCTGTGATCGTGGGGATCGACAGTTGGCCTCCTCCTGCTCCCCGTCGTCCATCTCTTCCTGCTCTGCTCGATTCTTCTCCCCTGCTCCATTGCCAGTAGCGACATCATGGCGCCAATCCGAAGATTCTCGGCCGTGGAGAAGGGAAAGACTCCCCACGACGAGCCTGGGCCACTTCCGCCAAAGAAGAGGCCGGTCCACCGTCATGACGTAGTCGTGAGGTAGGAGGTGAGAAGGCCTTGGTATGAGCGGCCACATCCTGGGTATCCGCTGCCTTTATACGCCCAAGACGAGGGCTCAGGAGGAAGAGGCGACGAGCAGCGCGACCCACGCCGCGGCCGTGGTCGCCGCGCCGTGGTGGCGCACGCCGTCGCCCCAGGGGCCCACGCCGTGGACTTCCCGCGTGAACTCGTGTTGTGGGAAGTGATGCCTCCGCGCTCCTGGATCCGCTTCCCCCAGTTCTTCTCTGTCGAGATGCCGCCGAGGGGGCCCCTCGAGCTATGGTTGCAGCACACCGACTGGGACACCCAGGCGACCGGAGCGGAAGTGGAAGCCGTCTTCCCAGGCAAGATCTTCATGACCCTCGGCTGGGGCGAGGTCTCCCGGGTTTGCCGCGCAGAAGGCTCCCTTGCGATCTACTTCAGGTACGACGACACCTCCACCATGTTCTTCAAGGTCTTCGATGCGGAAGGTTGTCGCTTGGAGTGCTGCCCCGGAGAGGGCCACCTGAATTGTGCCGCGGCAGGAGCTGGGCCTGCCGCCCACCTCGCCAGTGACTTGTGAGCAGCAGTGGTGCCGCTTGGGAGTCCAGTGATTCTCCCGAGCCCTACGAGACTCCAGAGACAAGCGACGACAGCTACGTGCCCTGAGCTCTCGCTGGGCCCGGAGCAAGGCCGCAGCATCCGGACGCCGCCGTTGCTGATCTGGTTGGGGTTGGCGCCGGCCTCCCGTGGCCCACTGTTGATGATGGCGTCGGCTGCGCTAGCGTGTGTTGATAGGGCTCCTTGAATTTTCTTTCTTTTGTTCCCTGCGAGGAATCGAAATGGACCCCGTGGGGGCGTGTAAAGAACCTGTAATGTCTTTTATTGGCATTACCCTTATTATGAAATTGTGCGAGCACGTGTCCTGCTTCGTCTTAGTCTCCCCTTTCTATCCTCGCGAAGGCTTGGTGCTCTACGCTGGCAGGTCCCGGTCCCCAGGCAGGCTGCAGTCGTCGCTGGTATGCCAGGTCACGATGCCGTGGTCAAGGCTAGGAGGTGAGCGGCCCAAGGTCCAGTAAGAGCTCCTGATACGCGATGCTCAGGAGGTCCCCTTTAGCACGCAAGCAGCCACCGAGAGGTAAGAAAGGGAGGCGACGTTGCCGTGGCAGGGCTGCAGCAAGTGAGAATCCCGTGTCGTAGCGATTGGTTGGTCCGAGCGCGAAACTTATCTTGGCAGTCTGGAGTCGTTTGCTTGCGTTGCACCAGACTTAGTGTGCTGGCGGTCGTGGCGCAGCTAGGTTAGGCCCGTGCGTGCTTCCCCTTCCTCCCCACGCTCTCCTTCGTGCTCTACGTCCTCAGGTCCCAGCCCTCGAGCGAGCTCAGCCGCCGCTGGTATGCTAGGTCGCGATGCCGTGGTCAAGGCCAGGGGTGAGGGCTAGAGAGCCAGTAGAAGCTCCTGATTCGCAATGCCCAGGAGCCCCCCTTTTAATGTGCAAGCGAATCGCATGGGAGAAGAAGGAGCCCACGGTACCGCCCGCTGTTGTCCTCGGGATGTTCCTGCAAGTCAGCGCGAGGAGGGGCACAAATTGCCATTATGATTGCCGGCCGGCCACTGGTCGCTTCGTAAGAGAATGAAGGCACTAAGGGCCTGGTGAGCTGACGCACACGGGGTGTGCCGCGGGCCAGAGCTCGACCACTCAGATTTATCGATGTTACATCGACGGACCCAAGCACAAGCGTCGTGCCAGCGTGAAAAGCTCCCGTGGTTGGTGACAATCAAGCAGGTGATAGCCATAGATAGATTATGCATGAGAAGCAAACTGGCTCAGGTAAATGCAAGAACGATACATGCCACTAGGCTGGACCCAAGTGGCTTGGGGATGATGCAGCCCGAGGGGCGTCCCCAGCAAAGTAAGCTAAAGATGCAAAGGGATACATGCCACAGGGACGGACCCATGCGGCCTAGGAATGATGCAGCCCGAGGGGCGCTCCTAGCTAAATAAACTTGGAAAATGTCACCTGGTTCTGTTGTTGAAGGAATGTTGAGGCAGCTGAAGACGCGTGACGAAGGGGTTGCTCCTCACGAGCCACCGGTGCCCTGAGCCTCAGGAGGCTCTGGGGGTCCAGGCGGTTCCTTGAGGACCGTCTCCATCTCCGCCAGGACTGCGTGGTGCCTGGCCTCCTGAGCCACCAGGATGCTCCACAGGTTGCGCTAGAAAGCGGTCGCCACGCTCGGCAGGACGAAGGGCATGCGAACGTAGCTGTGAGGCAGGCCCTCGCAGCGTCCCACGCGCGAAGGCCAGAAAAGCTCCTGAAATGCGGCCCTGTTGAGCCCTGGGGTGTCGACGTAGACATGCAGCCCGCCATCCTCGCCTGGATGGGGTCCGTGCCAGGTGAGTGGCGGTCGCCGTGCATGGCTCTTGCATCCTGCAGTTCCTGAGTGGTCTTGGCAATGAACTCCTGAGCGTCGGGCGCTCCTCGTCCGGTGTCCTCCTGAGGGAGACGTGCTGCGAAGCATGCCTGCACGTGGTGCCCGAGCGCCTCCCTCGTGATGTTGGCAAGGTCGGAGGCCCTCTAGAAGAGAGCCCTCAAGCCCTGCCCGAGGAAGGCGCCGGGCACGCCTTCCTATGCGAGGGAGGGAGGCGCCCCAGGCGTGGGCGCTGATCCTGACGTGGCTCCACTTGCGGCGCCGCTCTCCTGAGGCCCCGTGCAGAGTAGATGCTTCTTCTTCTTGGGGACGACCTCAGGAGGGTACTGTGTTGCATTGCTGTTGGGGTCGTCGATTGACGCTGCTTGGAAGGCGTGCTCGAGGGAGCACACCGCATCTCTTTCTTCGCAGGGGACTGTGATGATCCCGTCGCTTCCTGGCATCTTGAGGACGTTGTAGCCGTGGTGTGTCATTGCCATGAACTTAGCTAGGGCCGGATACCCGAGGATGGCGTTGTACGGCAGAAGGATGTGGGCGATGTCGAAGTCGATGATCTCGGTACAGTAGTTGTCACACTGTCCGAAGGTGACAGGGAGGCGGACCTGCCCTATCGGCGTGGTGGAACCGTCGGTCACTCATGAGAAGGGCCTGGTAGGTTGAAGCTGATCGTAGGGCACTTGAAGGCTGTCGAACATCTCGAAGACAACACGTTGAGCCCTGCGCCGCCGTCGATGAGGGTCTTGGTGACTTGTACGTTGCTGATGATGGGTGAGCAAAGCATCGGGAGAGCGCCAGCGGTGGCCGCGCACTTGAGATGATCTACCGAACTGAAGGTGATGGCGCACTTGGACCACCTAAGCAGGCGTGTGGCCTCGAGCCTGGGGAGGATTGCGTTCACCTCGCGAGCAATCTGCTTGAAGATTCGCTGAGAGGCTGGGGCTTGAGCTCCGCCCAGGATGCAGGCGATAGCCCGCGGCTCCTGGAAGCCCCCAGCCCCCTCGTCCTGATGGTGGTCGTCGTTCCTTCATGGTGGTGGCGGCAGCAAAGGGAGCCCAGGATTGCCCTGAGGACGGTCCTCGCGAGGGTGATCCCTCCAGGCGCCCTCACGAGGCTGGTCCTGCCAGCAGTCCTCATGAGGCCGTTCGTGCCACTCCTAGAGAGGGCCACAGTCGTCCCAGCGTCCTCCGCCACATCCTCCTCCTCGGCCGTAGCCCTGGTCGTTGTGCTCAGGGCGTCGACCGAGGCGTCCATCTCAAATGGCCTTGAGCTCTTGACAGTCGTTAGTGTTGTGGCTGTGAACGTTGTGGAAGGAGTAGAATGGCCGGCTGCTCTTGGATGACTCGGGCTGGTCGCGGCCGCGCTTCATGTCTGGCTTAGCCGCGAGTATGGCCACTCCCTTACACTTCACGTCCTTGGCATTGGCTTTCTTCTCCTCCAGGTCGGCAACTGGGAGCTCAAGGAGGGAAAGGCGCCCTTCCTCACCCCTTGTGCACTTGGTCGCCAGGTTGAACAACTCCAAGGACGTGCACAACTCCTCGTGGATGGCCGGCTCTTACTTCATCTTGACGTCGCAGACACCATGGGAGAACGCGGAGATGATGGCCTCGTCCGTCACCTTGGGGATCTTAAGGCGAACGTTGTTGAAGCACTGGATATACTTCTGGAGGGTCTCTCCTGGCTGCTTCTTGACGTGGCGCAGGTCACCCGCGGCCGGAGGGCGGTCGCGAGTGCCCTAGAAGTTGGCGACAAAGCGGTCGCGCATCTCGTTCCAGGAGGAGATTGAGCTTGGAGGCAGGTTCAGGAGCCATGAGTGGGCACCATCCTTGAGAGCCATGAGGAACTAGTTCGCCATGACTTCTTCATCGTTGTTGGCCAACTCGATGCTCAGCTCGTAGAGCTGCAGGAACTCCGCGGGGCGGGGGTGCCTGCGTAGCGTGGAGGCTTGAACTTGCCCGACCACGCGACGCTACGCAACTCAGGAGTGAAGGCGCAACAGCCCGCGGTGGCCACCGGGACCCTTTGCTGATGTGGAGCCTGCCCTTGATGTCCGCGCACCGCCACCGCAGGCGGCGCACGGTCTTGTCGTAGTGGTGCTAGGAGCGTGGGAGCGTTTTCTTGTGGACGAGGAACCTCTTGGCAGCTTCTTTCTTCATGCACGGGCGCCCGATGTGGTGGGTCGCGCCGGGGGGCCGCACGCCTTGGCGCCAGGACGCCGTCTTGGTGCGGAGGTGGTGGTGGTGGCGCTCCATGAGCCACGTCGCCCGCAGCTGGTGGAGGGCAAGGCAGCAAGAGGGATGGCGCAGGGGAGCTCCCTGCGGCGCTGACGAGCTCGACGATGCGGTCCAGCCAATCCTCGTAGAGGTCGTCGATGAGGCGGTAGAGCAGGAGTTCACGTGCCATGCATAGCGCGGCCTGCACGTCTGTATGAGCGCAATGAGCGTGAGATGACAAGCCGGCCGGGGTCAGCGATGGAGTGGCGGTGCGGCCGTCCCGCCGCACCAAGGGGTGTAGCGAGGACACTTGCTGCTCGTTTCCCGCCGGGTTGGTGGCGGCAGGCGACGGAGAACGACGGGGTGGCCCGCCGACAGGAGCCGTCTGAGCAACGTGGGCGGCGAGGTCGGCCCTGAGCTCAGCGTGAGCTCGGCGAGCGTCTGCCATGGATGCAACAAAGCGACATGATGCGGATCGATGGAAGGAAAGCTTCGGCGCACCCCTACCTCGCGCGCCAAATGTCGGATTTCGGGCTCCGGAAAAACCCTTGAAGTTCGAACACTGGGGTGCGCACGAAGATTTCCCCCTACCTAATCACGCCCTCAGCCTCACCGCGATCTCAAATCCTAGCTCGACGAACTCGCAACACAAGGGACACGAGATTTATACTGGTCTGTTGAGGTCAGTTCGAGATGAGTTGCCTCCTACTGTGGTGGCTAGTTCTATTTATAGAGGCCCTGGTCCTCTTCCCAAATATTGAGCGGGAAGGGATGCCACAACGGCCATTTTGAAGGGGGACAGCTAGTACGAGCTATCCTGACTAAAGGTGGTCTTTGCCTGCCAAAGGCTCTGGTGGTGACGCCGTCTTGGGCTCCACGGTGACCTCCAACCTGCCGTCCTGCTGGTCTTGGTCTCGTTGCACCGATATGGAAACCTTTGCCTGATGCCTCGGTACTCCTCGCCTACGCTTGCCTCCTTAGCACCAAAGAGGAAACGAGGACACTGCATGCGCTGGCGCCCGCCTGTCGTTGGTCTTCACGGCTTATGTCATTGGAACCTTGCGAGGTTCGCCTTGCCTTGATCTCTCCGCCCCTCGCGAGCCATCCTGATGAGGCCACTCCCGAGGACGTCTTGTGTCGTCCGCCTCGCGAGGCTTGGCCCATCGCGAGGGGCTTGGGCGTTTGCTGGTGAAGACGGGCCATACTGGGCCGCGAGTAGAGCCACGCCGTGGGCCGCAGGCAGGCAAGTCTGGGGACCCCCGTTCCCAGAACGCCGACAGGGTACCTCGTCAAGCTCTAATTTCCTCCCACTTACTTCTTTCGAGAGAAACTCTTTCTCCAAAAATGATCCATTCTTGGCAACAAAGATCTTTCCTTCGGATCTGAGGTAGAAGGTATACCCAATAGTGTCCTTAGGGTATCCTATGAAGACGCATTTTTTCTGATTTGGGTTCGAGCTTTTCAGGTTGAAGTTTCTTGACATAAGCATCGCATCCCCAAACTTTCAAAAACGACAGCTTAGGTTTCTTCCCAAACCATAATTCATACGGTGTTGTCTCAATGGATTTAGACCGTGCCCTATTTAAAGTGAATGCGGCTGTCTCTAAAGCATAACCCCAAAATGATAGCGGTAGATCGCTAAGAGACATCATAGATCGCACCATATCCAATAGAGTGCGATTATGACGTTCGGACACACCATTACGCTGAGGTGTTCCAGGCGGCGTGAGTTGTGAAACAATTCCACATTTCCCTAAGTGCATGCCAAACTCGTGACTCAAGTATTCTCCTCCATGATCTGATCGTAAGAACTTTATTTTCCTGTCATGTTGATTCTCTACCTCGCTCTGAAATTCCTTGAACTTTTCAAAGGTCTTAGACTTGTGTTTCATTAAGTAGACATACCCATATCTGCATAAGTCATCAGTGAGGGTGAGATCATAACGATAGCCACCGCGAGCCTCAATGCTCATTGGACTGCATACATAAGTATGTATTATTTCCAATAAGTTGGTTGGTCGCTCCATTGTTCTGGAGAATGTAGTCTTGGTCATTTTGCCCATGAGGCATGTTTCACACGTGTCAAATGATTCATAATCAAGAGACTCCAAAAGTCCATCTGCATGGAGTTTCTTCATGCGTTTGACACCAATGTGACCAAGGCGGCAGTGCCACAAGTATGTGGGACTGTCATTATTAACCTTACATCTTTTGGCATTCACACTATGAATATGTGTAACATCACGTTCGAGATTCAATAAAAATAAACCATTGACCAGCGGGGCATGACCATAAAACATATCTCTCATGTAAATCGAACAACCATTATTCTCAGATTTAAATGAGTAGCTATCTCGCATTAAACGAGATCCAAATACAATGTTCATGCTCAAAGCTAGCACTAAATAACAATTATTGAGGTTTAAAACTAATCCCGAAGGTAAATGCAGAGGTAGAGTGCCGACGGCGATGACATTGACCTTGGAACCATTCCCGACGTGCATCATCACCTCATCCTTCGCTAGTTTCTGCTTATTCCGCAGCTCCTGTTTTGAGTTACAAATGTGAGCAACCGCACCGGTATCAAATACCCAGGAGCTACTACGAACGCTGGTAAGGTACACATCAATAACATGTATATCATATATACCTTTGGCGTTGCCGACCTTCTTATCCGCTAAATACTTGGGGCAGTTCCGCTTCCAATGACCATTTCCCTTGCAATAAAAGCATTCAGTCTCAGGCTTGGGTCCATTCTTTGGCTTCTTCTTCCCAGCAACTGACTTGCCGGGCGTGGCAACTCCCTTGCCGCCCTTCCTGAAGTTCTTCTTACCCTTGCCTTTCTTGAAACTAGTGGTCTTATTCACCATCAACACTTGATGTTACTTTTTGATTTCCACCTCCGCTGATTTCAGCATTGAATATAACTCAAGAATGGACTTCTCCATCCCTTGCATATTGTAGTTCATCACAAAGCTCTTGTAGCTAGGTGGAAGCGACTGGAGGATTCTGTCAATGACCGAGTCATCTGGAAGATTAACTCCAAGCTGAGATGAGCGGTTGTGCAACCCAGGCATTTTGAGTATATGCTCGCTGACAGAACTATTTTCCTCCATCTTACAACTGTAGAACTTGTCAGAGACTTCATATCTATCGACCCGGGCGTGAGCTTGGAAAACCATTTTCATCTCTTAGAACATCTCATATGCTTCGTGTTGCTCAAAACACTTTTGGAGCCCCGGTTCTAATCTGTAAGGCATGCCACACTGAACCAGTGAGTAATCATCACTATGCGACTACCAGGCGTTCATAATGTCTTGAGTTGCTGGGAAAATGGGTGCGTCACCTAGTGGTGCTTCAAGGACATATGCTTTCTTGGCAGCTATGAGGATTATCCTCAAGTTATGGACCCAATCCATATAGTTGCTACCATCGTCTTTCAGCTTGGTTTTCATTAGGAACACGTTGAAGTTGAGGACAACATTAGCGTGGGCCATTGGATCTACAGGATAGATTGTAAAGAGAATTTTAGACTAAGTTCATGATAAATTAAGTTCATCTAATCAAATTATTTAATGAACTCCCACTCAGATAGACATCCCTTTAGTTATCTAAGTGATACATGATCCGAATCGACTAGGTCGTGTCCGATCATCACGTGAGATGGACTAGTCATCAACGGTGAACATCTCCATGTTGATCGCATCTACTATACGACTCATGTTCGACCTCTCGTGTTCCGAGGCCATGTCTGTACATGCTAGGCTCATCAAGTCAACCTAAGTGTTTCGCATGTGTAAATCTGGCTTACACCCATTGTATTCGAACGTTAGAATCTAGCACACCCGATCATCACGTGGTGTTTCAAAACAACGAACCTTCGCAACGGTGCACACTTAGGGGGAACACATTTCTTGAAATTTTAGTGAGGTATCATCTTATTTATGCTACCATCGTTTAAGCAAATAAGATGTAAACAGGATAAATATCACATGCAAATCATAGAGTGACATGATATGGCCAATATCATCTTGCGCCTTTGATCTCCATCTTCGAGGCGCAGCATGATCACCATCGTCACCGGCAGGACACCATGATCTCCATCATCATGATCTCCATCATCGTGTTTTCATGAAGTTGTCTCGCCAACCATTACTTCTACTACTATGGATAATGGTTAGCAAAAAGTAAAGTAATTACATGGCGTTTATATTGACTCGCAGGTCATACAATAAATTAAGACAACTCCTATGGCTCCTGCCGATTATCATACTCATCGACATGCAAGTCGTGATTCCTATCACAAGAACATGATCAATCTCATACACCACATATATAATTCATCACATCCTTTTGGCCATATCACATCACATAGCATACCCTGCAAAAACAAGTTAGACGTCCTCTAATTGTTGTTGCATGTTTTACGTGGCTTCTATGGGTTTCTAGCAAGAACATTTCTTACCTAGGCAAAAGACACAACAGGGATATGCCAATTGCTATTGACCCTTCATAAGGACCCTCTTCATCAAATCCGATCCGACTAAAGTGGGAGAGATAGACACCCCCTAGCCACCTTATGCATCAAGTGCATGTCAGTCGGTGGAACATATCCCACGTAAGCGTACGTGTAAGGTCGGCCCGGGCCGCTTCATCCCACATTGCCGCTGAATCAAGATAAGACTAGTAACGGTAAGCAAATTGACCAAATCATCGCCCATAACTACTTTGTGTTCTACTCATGCATAGAATCTACGCATAGACCTAGCTCATGATACCACTATTGGGGTACATAGTAATAAGTGAAAAAAAATTCCTACGTGTCACCAAGATCAATCTAGGAGATACTATCAACGAGAGAGAGGGAGTGCATCTTCATAGCCTTGAAGATCGCTAAGTGGAAGCGTTACAAGAACGCGGTTGATGGAGTTGTACTCGCGGCGATTCAAATCGCGGAAGATCTGATCCAAGCGCCGAACGGATGACGCCTCCGCGTTCAACACAAGTACAACTCGAGGATGTCTCCTCCTTCTTGATCCAGCAATGGGAGAGGAGAAGTTGAGGGAGAACTCCGGCAGCACGACGGCATGCTGGTGGAGCTCGTGGTTCTCTAGCAGAGCTTCGCTACGCTCATGGAGGAGGAGGACGAGTTGGAGGGGGAGGGCTGTGTCAGGGGCAAGGGATGCAGCTCCCATGCACCTTCCCACTATATATAGAGGTGGAGGGGGCTGGTTTGTTTCCCTCCAAGTCCATTGGGGCGTTGGCAAAGGTGGGAGGAAAGAAATCCCATCCTTTCCCTTCCCTTTTTATCCCCCCTTTTTAGGGATCTTGATCTTATTCCTTCTGGATATGATCTTATTCCTTCTAAGGGGGATCTTGGTGTGCCATGACCAGGGGTGTGAGGCCTTGCCCCCACTACCCACGTTCGTGTGGGTCCCCCATGCAGGTGGGCCCCACTCCAGAACCTTCTAGAACCTTCCTGGTACAATACCGAAAAATCCTGAACATTTTCTGGTGGCCAAAATAGGACTTCCCATATATAAATCTTTACCTACGGACCATTCCGGAATTCCTCATGACGTCCGGGATCTCATCCGAGACTCTGAACAACTTTCGGTAACCACATACAATTCCCATTACAATTCTAGCGTTACCGAACCTTAAGTGTGTAGACCCTACGGGTTCGGGAACCATGCAGACATGACCGAGATGCCTCTCCAGCCAATAACCAATAGCAGGATCTGGATACCCATATTGGCCCCCACATGTTCCACGATGATCCATCGGATGAGCCACGATGTCGGGGATTCAATCAATCCCGTATACAATTCGCTTTGTCCATCGGTATGTTACTTGCCCGAGATTCGATCGTTGGTATCCCTATACCTTGTTCAATCTTGTTATCGGCAAATCTCTTTACTCGTTCCATAACACATGATCCCGTGGCTAACTCCTTAGTCACATTGAGCTCATTATGATGATGCATTACCGAGTGGGCCCAGAGATACCTCTCCGTCATACGGAGTGTACCACAAAAAAATACACTTATGTGATGATACGTGTTTGTCACAGTAGGTCACGTTTTCTGTCATGCATGTACATCCATGACGATTTTATGACAAAATTAAGATAGCCATACCTTTGCTGTTGTAGAAGTGTTCCATGACATTACCAAAATTATCATCACGGAAGTGTCCACTTCCATGACGATAAATCACGCGTCATAGAAGTGGTTTCATCGAGGGTGACGGGTCCTTGTTAAGCTATCGGGTCCGGGTTTGGATCCGATAACCCGTTAACAGCCCGGACCAACGAGGATTTTCCACGTGTAAAATTTTCATTGGCCGGAGGAAACACGTATTGGCTCATCGTTGGGACAGATGTCATCCATTCATTGGACATGTGGCGCCTATGATACGTCGACACGTGGCACGGCCCAACAGAGGCCCATTTCGGTGAAAAGGCTGGCCCGTTTGACTTGGTCAAAAGGTAACAGGCCAACCCACGAAAAGCCTGTTAACGACCTGTTCGTATATAGCCCATTTACGACCCGCTAACTCATGACCCGTTACGGCCTATCGGAATTAAGCCTAGTAGCTTCATCTGGGCCGTCCAATATGATTCCAGCCCGTTGTAACTTCCGGCTCATGTATGGCCCATGATGACTTTCGGCCCATACGAGGCCATTTGTAACTCTTGGCCCATTAACGACCCGTGGTGAATCTGGCCCGCAATGAACAGTGTACCGCGTTATACCCATTAACGGCCCATTATTCCATTGGGTCGTTTCCAACCCGTGTTATCTATCGGCCTTCTCAGGGCCCATTTATTCTTGGGCTTATTTCCAGCATTCGGTTACTTATGGCCTGTTACTAGCCTTTTCTGCTTGTGGGCCAAATTCAGCCCGTGGTTACAATCGGCCCATTTGCGGCCTGTTAATTCATCGGGTTGTTTTCATAGTGTCATCAAATACGGCCGATTAACGACGGCCCGTTATGGTCGGCCCATGAATGGACAATTCCAAATCTAGCCCATTTACGACCCATAGTGCGGTTTGTTATTGGCCCATGTTTGGCCTATCGATCATATAGCCCGTAGAAGGCCCATTGATGCTACGACCCGTAGAAGGCCCATTGTTTCTACGGCCCGTAGGAGGCGCATGGTAACTACAGTAAATATGTAGCCCATGGTTATTGTGGCCTAGTTTTAAAAATAGGTTATTGCGGCCACTAGCAAACAGTGGAAAAAGAATTGCACTGACTTCAAGGAAACAAATAAACAAGACAACAAGGAAATAAATAAGCAATCAACTTACGCTAGGCTATCACGGCTATTACACATATTACATCCACTGGGCATCAAAGTTTGCCACCAGTGCAAATATAGGGAACAAAGCCGCATATCATATACACTGGTTGTCAAACTTGGCGACCAGTGCAAATAAACGCCGCAGCAAAACAAGTCCAGAACTGAAACCACTTCAGAAGAGCTCAAGAAACAATATCCTGGGTACCCATAATGCTGGCAAGATGCTTAGCAAGCTTATTAACTTTCTCTTGTTTGGCGCTTAAATCCTCCAACGCTTGCTGTTGCACCAGAAAGTATGCATCTGAATTCTGCAGGGACTTCCTCAGTCCTTCAGCTTCCTGTCGCAGCACATCTGATAAATGTATTTCAAATTGAAGTTGAGACTCAAGAATATGAACTAATTCAAGCAGCGAGTTTGAAGAGCTTGTGCCAGCAGTAGTGGCCAGTAACTCGAACACTACATCAAGACAGGACTTTTGGGTTCTCTCACTGTCGTCAATATAGTTTTTATCAGCTTTCTTGGAGACTGTCGGTGTCAAAACCGGCGGATCTCGGGTAGGGGGTCCCAAACTGTGCGTCAAGGCCGGATGGTAATAGGAGACAAGGGACACGATGTTTTTACCCAGGTTCGGGCCCTCTCGATGGAGGTAATACCCTAGTCCTTCTTGATTAATACTGATGATATGGGTAGTACAAGAGTAGATCTACCACGAGATCAAGGAGGCTAAACCCTAGAAGCTAGCCTATGGTATGATTGTGTATGAAGATGATTGTCCTACGGACTACAACCCTCCGGTTTATATAGACACCGGATAGGGTTAGGGTTACACAGAGTCGGTTACAATGGTAGGAGATCTTGAATATCCGCATCGCCAAGCTTGCCTTCCACGCCAAGGAAAGTCCCATCCGGACACGGGACGAAGTCTTCAATCTTGTATCTTCATAGTCCAGGAGTCCGGCGAAGGTATAGTCCGGCTACCCGAACACCCCCTAATCCAGGACTTCCTCAGTAGCCCCTGAACCAGGCTTCAATGACGACGAGTCCGGCGCGCAGATTGTCTTCGGCATTGCAAGGCGGGTTCCTCCTCCAAGTCCTTCATAGAAGATTGTAAACACCAAGAATAGTGTCCGGCTCCGCAAAATAAGTTTCCACATAGTGCCGTAGAGAGAATAATATTAACACAAATCAAATCTGCTGACGTATTCCGCAGTGTGTTATCACACTACAGCCAAGTTCTTTACACAAATCGTTTTTACTTTTCCACCTCAGCACGTTTAGCGAGGCATTTTCCTTGGCACGTCTTGTCAAGGCAGAGATCGTGTGCCCTTTTTACGGGATTCTCATCAATACGGACGTGGGTAACCTGACCGCGCCATTTACCACGGCGCTTGGGAGGCAAGCGTGTTTTGTTAGGCAGGTGGGGACGCATAACCGCATCCGCCCATATAAGGTGATAAGGATTCACCTTTTTACCTACGCCTTCTTCCTCCTTTACCAATCCATCTCTTGCGTACTCGAGCTCCAGCGCCCAAGCCCGCTCTTCCCACCTCAACCTTCTCCAGCAATGTCCGGAGCGGGAGGCAAGTGGATGGTCTCCTCCGTTACGGAGGTTCAAGTGAAAAAGCTGAGGAAGGCCGGATACCTATCCAAGGACATCCCGCACCAGCTTCCCAAGAAGGGGCAGCTTCTCCCCACCCCAAGGCCCCATGAGAGGGTAGTTTTCCTTCCCCACTTCCTCCACGGACTGGGTTTTCCACTCCACCCATTCGTCCGGGGACTCATGTTCTACTACGGCCTGTATTTCCACGATCTGGCCCCAAACTTCATCCCCAACATCTCGACGTTTATCGTCGTGTGCGAGGCCTTCCTCCGCGTCCGCCCGCATTTCGGCCTCTGGCTTAAGACTTTCAACGTCAAGCCCAAGGTGGTGCGCGGCAGCCAAGCGGGGTGCGGAGGCGCCATGGTGGGCAAGATGGCCAATGTTCTATGGTTCGAGGGCTCCTTTGTGGAGACCCTAAAGGGATGGCAAGCAGGATGGTTTTACATCACCGAGCCACGCGATCCGAAATGGGTCGCAGCCCCCGAGTTCCGATCCGGACCCCCCACGCGGCTAATGTCCTGGAAAGAGACGGGCCTGTCATGGGGCAAAGAAGAAGAGGTGACCGGACTGCAAACTTGCATCCAGTCCCTGGTGAACAAGCCAATCAGGCTTGTCAATGTAGTCCAGGTCATGCTCGTTCGCCGAATCGTCCCGTGTCAACAACGGGACTTTACTCTGTGGGAGTTCGACCCGGTGTAGCACCGAGCCCTTAACAGGCTCTTCGACACGATGTATGAAGACGTCTGGAAGGTGCTAATCAAAGGCGCCGAGGCTCCCGCATCCGCTTCCGAGGACCGCGAATACAGCTCGCAGCGTCATGCTGGCGAGGTAAGCTATTTTCACCCTTTACAGGATGTTAAGTTCTTTCATAGTTCGACTCTATGCGGGATCTAAACTCCCTTACCTTTAACAGGCTTGGCAGGCGATATCCGGACCGATTAACTGTCCGGCTCCCTTGCCCGAAGACCCAGCCCCTGCTCTCTTAGAGAAGCTGCTGGCTCCGGCGCCTTATGTGGTGCCGGAGAAGAAGGCCAAAAAGAAGAAGGCCACGGGGACTCGAAAGAGTGCCCGCAATGTGGCGGTGTCGGACTCGTCATCTGACGAGTCCGAGACGCTCTCCCCTCGTGAGAACGAGGAGGAGGAAGAAGAAACCTCTCCCCCTCCAAGGTGGGGAGGAGAAAAAGGGAAGGCCGCCCCAACGGGGGAGGCCAGAGGGTCCAGAAAGAGGAAGACCCCTCCGCCGGACAACTCCCCCGACGCCGACGAGGACAATGAGGGGTGGTCGAACAGGGCCAAGCGTCCGGCGAAATCATAAGTATTCGGATACCAGAGTTACTCATGATATTCCTAGGTCGTTCAGCTTTCCATAATGCCGAACATAATTGTGCAGCCCGCCCCGGGCCGAACTCGACGATTCGTCGAGCGGCTCCCTGGATTCGTCGAACATGAACTCAGTTCCGCCCGCTGTCTCCCCCCGAACTGCAGACGACGCCGAAGTGGCGCCGCAACAAGCTCCGGGGCAGGAGGAGGTGGTCCCGGAGGAGCCGCAAGGCAACCTCCCGGACTCCAGGAGTGAAGGGGACAAGACCCCCCAGGGCTCCAAGTCCGGCTTTGAGCCGGACACCGTGCCGGAATCTTCAACAGCTCCAAGTCCGGCTTTAAGCCAGCGACTTCCGTCCAACCGGAGTCGCTGGACCATCTGCTGGAGGTGCTTGACGGCGCCTCCATCGACAAGGGGCACCGTACTATCATGAGTACGGTGATCCAGAGGGTTCAGTCTGCCAATAGCGGACTGACTGAAGCTTGCGCTAGCCTTCTGACAGGCTTCGAGGTAAGCAAAAATATATCAAAATATTACCACATAGACAGTAGCCCCTGATGCTCTGGTTGGCGTTCGGAAAGAAAAGCCGAATAGAGGATCTAATAAATTTCGAAGGAGTCTAACAAAAAGGAGTCAATATGCGTATGCAGGCTTTGCTGCTATCCACCGCCACACTGACTGCGGAGGTGGGTGTCTTGAAATAGGACCTTGGGCGGACCGAGCAAGAGCTCGGCCTTGCCAAGCGGCAGCTCGAGGAAAATGAAGGTAAGAAATACCTTACAGAAAAACGTGCCTACAGAGAGGCGTGATTGCAAAAAATAACGGGATCGTACTGCTTATTATAGGGGCCACAACTGAGGTGGCGACCCTCAAGCAGGCGCTATCTGAGGCCGAAAAGAAATTGCCCGAGGAGTGCACCAAGCGAGAGAGACTTGGGGCTCAGGTCGGAGAGGTGCAGCAAGAGCTGCAGGCTCTCATGAAAAAACATGAGAGCTTGGAGCTTGAGTCAAAGGCGCAAGCATCCGAGCTCGCGTCGGCCCTTGAGACCGCTAAGGGTGCCAAGGCCGAAGCCCAAAAGGCCCTCCAAGAGTTGGAGGAGATGAAAAAGATAGCAGCGGGTAAGGCATTCTTAATGCAAAGCAGAAATATAAAAGTAAACTACTTGTCACTTACCCGAATCTGGAGCTCTCCAGGGGCATTCGCAGATCTTCCCCGCAGCGTATCCGACGCCGCCGCATTCTACTGAGCTGAAGAGGGCAGCTCGACGGAGAGTGTGTTCTGGTCTCAGTATTCTGAGGCCGGACACCCTGTACCCCTGAACGACCAGCTGAAACAGCTGGTCGAGCTCCACAAGGCGACCGAACAGGCCATGAAGGGCTTCATAGTTCGGCTGTGGCCCGGAGAGGCCCTGCCTGGGAGCTATTTCGGGTAGGTGCGGCGGCTGGTGGAGGCCTATCCAAGGCTCGAGGTCATCAAGCGCTCTGTCTGCATCGAAGGTGCCCGTCGGGCCCTTGCCCGTGCAAAGGTGCACTGGGGTAAGCTGGACGATGAGAAGCTTGTGAGGGACGGGCCGCCGCCGAGGAAGGAGCATTGCAAGCCCGAGAACTACTACAAGGATGTTCTTGCAGGTGCCCGCCTTGTGGCGGATGAATGTACCAAGGATGTAATCTTTGAATGAACTCGCTCGTGTTTATCCTGTGCACTGAAAACTTGTTCATATGCGCTAAGCAATGCTTATTGAATTTAAAATATTATTTTTTGTGCGGCCGTTTATCAAAAAATTGAGAGATGGCCAGTCGTCGGCTTCTGCCCCCAAGCCACTAGTGCTGGGGTGTTCAGGATAAACCTGAGCGCTCTTTTTCCCATGGTTGGGTCCTTCGAGGGAGGTGCTCAGCACAACGAACCAGGCAATCGGACTATAATGCTTGAACACTCTCACTTAGCCATAGAACTTTATAATTTTAAATTTCGGCGAAGCCCCTAGTTCGGAAGACCGAGTTCGGGGCGCTATCCACGCCTTTGGCCGGACAAAACCAGCTCCTCGCTCGAAGCGGCATAAGTCTTTAGGGACTCGAAAAACCTCTCGAACAGCGACCGGTCTCTCGCCTCATCATGACAGTCAGTTTTAGCTTTCTCCACTGAGGTGCTTAACCCAGCTGAACTGGGGCACAATCGCAGTGGTTCTCCTAGTGCTACCTTAGCCGATATAGCGGAACGTAAGGCACCAAAACATAGGAGCTGGGCAAACCCAACTATTGACCCAAATCATGATTCGGAAGCGATGCATATAGTGCTATAAGTTCGGGGTGCCGCACTTGTGAAAGTGCACGGACTTCTCACACCATATTAAGGGGTACTGAAGCCCGTGGCGTGTTGGCCGTACCATGGTGTACGGGTGCAATTATGTTAAAACATATATATGAAAATAGGATAATGCAAAAAATAGACAAAAAGCTATGCATTGTTTATGGAGAGGCTATTTATCAAAGCCGAACGATACAAGTAGTGCGATAAGCAAAAATATACTAGACTATTTAACATGTCCTGACCAGGGGCAGGCCGCGGAATTGTATTTGAAACAGGTATACCGCTCGTAACAGAGACCATCTGGGAGTTCCATAATGTGGCATGGCTTTGTCTGCTTCCCTGGATCTTGCATCGTTTGTGTGGCAGTCGAATTGCCGAACAGGTCGTCCGAAATGTGGAGTCCTGAAAGTAAGAAAAAAAGAATCTGGCAGCCCCTAGTATGTTTTAAGCCGTATTTTGGGCGTGCCGTTATTGTGCCCCTTCCCCTGTGCCCATGGTATTTCAAGGGCGTAGTTATGTACGCGAGGCACTAGTTTCGCTATATCGCGAGGGCTGGGGTTGGGGCCGCATTGCTACGCCTGCTCCGAACGTGCCGGGCGGTCTTGTTGTAGGTTACTCCGGGCGCGCTTGGCAGTGTCTGGCTTTTTCACGGCCGGACTGGAGAATTGCCTAAGAAGGCTACTTTGTAATTCCGCTGTGAGAGCTGCCGTGTGCTCCTCCGTACGGAGGGAGCGTTCGGTGTTTCCGTTGACCATGATTACTCCTCGAGGGCCTGGCATCTTGAGCTTGAGGTATGCGTAGTCCAGCACCGCATTGAATTTTGCGAATGCGGTTCATCCGAGCAGGGCGTGATAGCCACTGCGGAACGGGACTATATCGAAGATTAACTCTTCGCTTCGGAAATTATCCGGAGATCCGAAGACCACGTCAAGTGTTACTGAGCCTGTGCAATTGGCCTCTACACCTGGTATAACGCCTTTAAAGGTCGTCTTTGTGGGCTTAATCCTTGAGGGATCTATGCCCATTTTCCGCACTGTATCCTGGTAAAGCAGGTTCAGGCTACTGCCACCGTCCATGAGGACTCTTGTGAGATGAAATCCGTCGATGATTGGGTCCAGAACCAATGCGGCAAAGCCGCCATGACGGATGCTAGTGCGGTGGTCCCTCCGATCAAAAGTGATCGGGCAGGAGGACCATGGGTTGAACTTTGGGGCGACTGGCTCCATCGCGTATATGTCCCGTAGCGCACGCTTCCGCTCCCTCTTGGGAATGTGGGTTGCGTATATCATGTTCACCATCCGCACTTGTGGGGGAAATCCCTTCTGTTCATTGTTGTTCGGCGGCCTCGGCTCCTCCTCGTCATCGCTATGCAGCCCCTTGTCTTTGTTTTCGGCTCTTAACTTGCCTGCCTGCTTGAACAGCCAACAATCCTTGTTGGTGTGATTGGCTGGCCTTTCGGGGGTGCCATGGATCTGGCACAAGCGGTCGAGTATTCGGTCCAAACTGGACAGGCCCTGAGTATTCTTTTTGAATGTCTTTTTCCGCTGACCGGATTTATAGCCTCTGGATCCGGCATTAACTGTCGTATCTTCATTGCTGTCGCTGCTTACGCGGCGCTTTTGCTTATTTCGATGTGTCCTGCCACTTTTATCCTTGGTATCCGAATTACCAGGGTTCTTTGATAAGTTGTTGCTGCGAGCTAGCCAGCTATCTTCTCCCACGCAAAAGCGGGTCATGAGTGTCGTGAGGGCTGCCATAGATTTTGGCTTTTCCTGTCCCAGGTGCCGGGCAAGCCACTCGTCGTGGATGTTATGCTTGAAGGCTGCTATGGCCTCTGCGTCCGGACAGTCGACTATCTGGTTTTTCTTTGTTAGGAACCGTGTCTAGAATTGCCTGGCCGATTCTTCTGGCTGCTGAATTATGTGGCTTAAGTCATCGGCGTCCGGTGGTTGCATGTAGGTGCCCTGGAAGTTGTCGAGGAATGCGGCCTCTAGGTCCTCCCAAGAACCGATTGAGTCCGCTGGCAAGCTGTTAAGCCAGTGCCGAGCTGGTCCTTTGAATTTGAGCGGGAGGTATTTGATGGCGTGTAGATCATCGCCACATGCCATGTGGATGTGAAGGAGATAATCCTCGATCCATACCGCCGGATCTGTGGTGCCATCGTATGATTCGATGTTCACGGGTTTGAAAACCTCTGGGATTTTATGATCCATTACTTCATCCGTGAAGCATAGTGGGTGTGCGGCGCCCCTGTATTGGGCTATGTCACGACGCAGCTCGGAAGAGCTATGTCTGTTGTGTTCGGCCCGACCGGATTTGTTGTATCCGGAGTGAAGATCATCGTCATGTGTCGTTGGGCGCCTGCGCGATCCATAGTTCGGTCTTGTTTGTCTTGCCTTATCCTCCAGTACATCTCGCAGGTCTGGCGCATTTTCCCGTGCCTTAATTGAGCGGCAGCGGGGCATGGCTTGGGTGGAGGGCCGAGAGGCCTCTCTGTCGCGACCGCGAGGTGTCCGGTCTGCGATGTCGTGCGCTGGTGATGTAGGCGCTTCCTCCTCTGATCAGGGTAGCGGCCTGCGCTTTGGGTAACTCTTGGAGGGGCGTTCGAGTAAATACACTTCGGCCGCAAGGACTTCAGTCCATCTATCAGCTAGCAAATCTTGATCACCTGTAAGCTGTTGCTGCTTTTTCTTGAGGCTGTTTGCCGTGGCTAAAAGCCTGCGTTTGAAACGCTCTTGTTCGGTGGGGTCTGATGGTACGACGAATTCGTCGTCATCGAGGCTTGCCTCGTCTTCGGAGGGAGGCATATAGTTATCATCCTCAACCTCTCGGTCTGCCGCTCTCTCATGAGGGCTAGCTTCTCCATCTTCCTGTGCCGAATCTTGCTGTGGTGGGTGTTCTTCGGCGCTATCCGAGGTAGTATTATCTCCCGTGCTGGAATCACCGTTTTTGCTTTGGCGGGATTTAGAGCGGCGCCGCTGACGCTGGCATTTTGGCTGTTTCTTGGAGGTGTCATCCCCCGCTGTTCCATCGCCATCTCCATCTTTTGGAGTATCCACCATATATATGTCATATGACGAGGTGGCCTTCCAGCGCCCTACAGGTGCTGGTTCTTGTTCGTCTCCTACCTCGTCGTCCATACCATCGAAGTCTTCGGAGCCGAAGTCGAGCATGTCGGTTAAATTGTCGACAGTGGCTACAAAGTGGGTGGTGGGTGGGCTTTGAATTTCTTCATCGTCCGTATCCCATCCTTGCTGACCGTAGTCCGGCCAGGGCTCTCCTGATAGAGAGAGAGACTTGAGAGAATTCAGGATGTCGCCAAAGGGCGAGTGCTGAAAGATGTCCGCGGCGGTGAACTCCATTATCGGCGCCCAATCGGATTCGATTGGCAGGGGCGCGGGGGTTTTGGAGTCCGGAGAAGAGTTCGGACCCTCGGATTCACGGGTCACGCGGAGTGCGGGGCTGGCGTTCGGCTTGATCGCCTTTGAGATCGCAGCCCCCGAGGTGACGTCCAACCGCTCATCCTCAATTGGCGCAATAGGCTCCGAGTTAGGGGTCGGAACCGGTGCGTGTGCGGCCTCTAGGACACCGTTCGGAGGCAGAGCTAGATCATGCCCCTCGAGATAGTGCGGCGTGCTTGGCTGTGGCTCGAACCCGTCGAAGATCAAGTCTCCGCAGATATCAGCCGTGTAGTTTAAGCTTCCAAACCTGACTTGACGGCCAGGGGCGTAGCTTTCGATCTGCTCTAGGTGACCAAGCGAATTGGCCCGCAGAGCGAAGCCGCCGAAGACGAAGATTTGTCCGGGGAGAAAAGTCTCACCCTGGACCTCATCGTTGTTGATGATCAAAGGAGCCATCAGGCCTAAAAGGCGACGACACAGAGGAACTCTCAATGAAAGCACCAATGTCGGTGTCAAAACCGGCGGATCTCGGGTAGGGGGTCCCGAACTGTGCGTCAAGGCCGGATGGTAACAGGAGACAAGGGACACGATGTTTTTACCCAGGTTCGGGCCCTCTCGATGGAGGTAATACCCTACTCCTGCTTGATTAATATTGATGATATGGGTAGTACAAGAGTAGATCTACCACGAGGTCAAGGAGGCTAAACCCTAGAAGCTAGCCTATGGTATGATTGTGTATGAAGATGATTGTCCTACGGACTACAACCCTCTGGTTTATATAGACACCGGATAGGGTTAGGGTTACACAGAGTCGGTTACAATGGTAGGAGATCTTGAATATCCGCATTGCCAATCTTGCCTTCCGCGCCAAGGAAAGTCCCATCCGGACACGGGACGAAGTCTTCAATCTTGTATCTTCATAGTCCAGGAGTCCGGCGAAGGAATAGTCCGGCTACCCAAACACCCCCTAATCTAGGACTCCCTCAGAGACCAACAGGGATGTCTCACTATCTTGAACTTTATCTGCAATACTTCCTTTACCATTCCATAACGGGGTACTGTTCTCCCATATTTTGTCCGCATTCTAAAAGAGAAACAAGCAGACACATCACAGGTTTACCATGTTGTATATGAAACTCATTTTGGTAAATCAGTTCGGTAGTAAAGTGGACAGGATAACAGCATGAAACAAACATATATCTATGTACCATGGTCACCTTTATGGTCTATATCATCCTAGTTTTTGTTTCCAAATCAAGATAGATACATAGTTCAAATAATATTTGTTCAAGACAAAGCAGAATAGATAGAATATAAGTGTGGGAAACTATAGAGCAATAACAACACTTGTAATGTGCATGACATGAGAACATAACTGTTTATTCAATTGAAACTGAAATCAACATAGAGCAAGTTACAACAGAAAACTAGTTAGAAATAGGTTTAAAACATACCTGTTGGGCCTTTGGAGTCTCAATTCCATCCTTCAAATTTGAAAATAGTTGGTATGAGTAAATACAGTGATGCAAGAGCAAAGGAGTATGAACCATAGCTATAGAACCTGACCTGCGAACAATTATTCTTCTCCTTTAAGCGTTGAGTTGGGATTCAGAGTGGTGGTCCTCGTGCTTTGGGAACTGCAGTTCCCTTACTAACTGCTCGTGTTTGGGTGCTCTGTGGTGGAGGCGGTGCTGTGTCAACTGGAACTGGGTTACTATCTGCTGGTGTTGGGGTTAGAAGGGGTGTAGCTGGTTCTCTGTCCAACTGGGTAGGGATAGAATCTGCGAGAGTCTAGGTTATGTGTGGTGGGGTTGGTTCTTGGGCAAGTACAACCGTGGTTCTATCTG
The DNA here is from genome assembly GCA_032464435.1 of Aegilops umbellulata. Taxonomy (NCBI): domain Eukaryota; kingdom Viridiplantae; phylum Streptophyta; class Magnoliopsida; order Poales; family Poaceae; genus Aegilops; species Aegilops umbellulata. Next base: position 376,643,250 of record CP136057.1, read on the forward strand.
CATCAACTGCTAGCTCTATCTTTTTCGAAGACCGTGTTGTTACTCCCTTAGATACTGCCATCACCCTCTCCAATTCAAATGGCTGATAAACAAGAAAAGTAATTGAATGTACGAACGTTGTATGATAGACATGTGCAATGGATAGTGGGGAATAAAAGAGGGCGTGAAATAATTCACATTTATGTTGTGTAACCAAACAGGATAGCATGACACAATTTCACATATATGATGGCTAACTAAACAGGATAGCATGACACATTTTCACATTATGATGGCTAACTAAAAAAGATGGAAAGACAAAGTTCAAAATATGATGACTATGTAAACAGGATGACATGATATAACTATATAATGTGTTTATTAAATAGGTTGGCATGCCATAATTCACATACATGCCACCTATGGAAACATGATAGCATGCTATCATTCACAGATAGAATGACATAATTCAAAATATGATGATTGTAAACACTAAACATGATGAGATGATATAACTATATGATGTCTTTATTAAATGGGTTTCCATGCCATAATTCAGATAGATGCTGTGTATGTAAACATGATGGCATGATATAATTCAAATATATGATTTATATAGTAAGCAAGTAAGCAGATGGCAATCCATATATGATGTAAAAACTAAGCAATGCAAGACAACATGCATGACATGGGTAATATAACCCTGCCAAGTTTGAGCATAGACCTCAGGGGGGAAATAGGACTGGTCATCAGTCTCTGAATCCTCCTCTGGGGAGCTCTCTGTAACCAGCAAGATGTCTGCTTCAGCGGGTAGCATTGTCTGCTATGAATACCCTGTTTTCACTCCAGATACTTCCATCACCGCTTCAAATGCCTGATGCACAGGAAGAGTAGTTATACAAACATTGTCGACAAATGGAACACGTAATACAAAAAATATGATAGCATGATATAATTCACATACATGATGATTGGCTAAACAACATGGCATTGCATAATTCACATATATAATGCCTTTGCAACAAGATAGCATTGCATAGTTCACATATATAATGTCTTGCAACAAGATGGCAATGCATAATTCACATATATGGTAATTAGACACTAAACAGGTGGCATTCACACAAAGCATGTCTGAACTAATCAAATGACATAGCAATGCAAGATACCATACACACGATATGAGCAACATAACCCTGCCAAGTTAGAGCATACACCTCGGGGGCAAATAGGACTGGTCATCTGTCTCTGAATCCTCCTCTGAGGAGCTATCCGTAACCAACGAGATATGTGCTTTGTCCGATAGCATAGTCTACTCTAAAGACCTTGTTTTCACTCCAGAATTTTCCATCACCGTGTCAAATGGTTGATGCACACAAAGAGTAGTTGAATGTACTAACATTGTTGACAAATGTAATACGTAACGAAAAAAGGATGGCCTGATATATAATTCACATATAAGATGACTGGCTAAGCAGAATTACATTGCAAAATTCACATATATGATGTCTGGCTAAACAAGATGGCGTTTCATAATTCACATAAACGATGAATAAACTAAACAGATGGCATTCACACAAAGCACGTCTAAAGTAAGCAGATGACATATTTGATGTATAAAGTAAGCAATGCAAGGAACCATATGCATGATATAACCAACATCTGTCAGATTTCGGGTTCTGGCAGACCCTTGAGGTTCGAACTCTGGGGTGCGCGCGGAAATCTCTCCCCTACCGTTCTACGTCCGATCTCCTGAGCGATCTAAGCTGGAAATCGATGAACAACACAAGGGACACGAGGTTTATACTGGTTCGGGCCACTGTTGTGGTGTAATACCCTACTCCAGTGTGTGGTGTGGTGGATTGCCTCAGGGGCTGATGATGAATAGTACAAGGGAAGAACAGCCTCGTGAGAGGTGTTCTTGAGCTGGTGCGATGAACTGCTTGAGTGAGTTCAGTCGCCTCTCTCTCTGCTTGGGCTCTACCAGATTTATCTACCCTCGATCTGATTGCCTCTACTCTGTGGTGGCTAGCTCTATTTATAGAGGCCCTGGGCCTCTCCCCAAATATTGAGCGGGAAGGGCGCCAACAATTGGCCATTTTGAAGGGGAACATCTAGTACAAGTTATCCTGACCAAAGGTGGTCTTCGGCTGCCAAAAGCACCGGTGGTGACGCCGTCTTGGGCTCCACAGTGACCTCCGTCTTGCCATCCGGCTGGTCTTGGTCTCGTTGCACCAGAATGGTAACCTTTGCCTGATGCCTTGGCCTGTGCTTGCCTCCTTTGCACCGAAAGGGAAACAAGGACTCTGCGCAGGCTGGCGCCCGCCTGGCCTCGATTTGTCATGGCTTGCGTCACGGGCTCCTTGCGAGGTACCCTTGCCTTGATCTCTCCGCCTTCTCGCGAGCCTGCCTGACAAGGCTGCCTCTGAGGAAGTTTCATGTTCTCCACCCCGCGAGGCTTGGCCCCTCGCGAGGGTCTTGAGGTTGAGCTGATGAAGATGGGCCGCGCTGGGCCCCCACTCGAGCCACGCCGCAGGCCGCCGGCAGGCAAGTCTGGGGACCCCTGTTCCCAGAACACCGACAGTAGCCCCTAGGCCCAAGGCGCGCGCGGGCTTGGCCTTGCAGGGAAGCGAAGGGGCAAGCGTGAAGCACCATGGGCCCCAAAAGCCTGCGGCCTCGGGCACCGCGTGGCGATTGATTGGACGTGGGCGGCTGCGCTTCTCCACGACGCCTCAGCGACCGCACGACTTGACAAGTCCCTGCATGCAGAGGAATGGGTCATGATTACCTGCGATCATGGTGCTTGACGGTTGGCCTCCTTCGGCTATAAGTACGGGGCTACGTGAGCTGCTTCAGTCCATTCCCTCCTGCTACTCCTCTTTTCTTCTTCCTCGTCCTTGCTCCTTCATACGCCAATGGCACCAATCCGCCGGTTCTCTACAGAAGAGAAAGGGAAGGCCCCCCGTGAGGGTCTAGACCCCCTTCCGCCGAAGAAACGGCCAGTCCTCTGCCACCGAGATGAGGGTTCCCCGCAGGAGGTGTCGAGGCCGTGGTATGAGCGGCCGCCGTCCGGGTTTCCGCTGACCTTGTATGCCCGCGTCGTGGGTCCTGGGGGAGAGGGTACCGAACCACACCGACAGCGCCGCCGCCGACGTCGGCGGGTCACGGTGGTGCACATCGTCCCTCCTGGAGTCCACGCCGAGTGCTCCTCTCGCGAGCTCGTGCTCCACGCCGCCATGCCTCCGAGCTCTTGGATCCGCCTTCCCCCTTCCTTCGACTTCGAGATTCCGCGGAGCGGGGCTCTAGAGCTCTGGCTGCAGCATGCCGGCTGTAGCACCCCGGCGACCGGACCGGAGATCGCGGTCGTTGCTCCGGGCAAGGTCTTCATGACCCGGGGCTGGGGCGAAATCGCTCGGTTCTGCCGTCCGGTAGGCGCCCTCGTAATTCATCTTGAATACGACAGCGCCTCCCTGATGTTCTTCAAGGTCTTTGATGCTGAAGGACGCCGGCTGGAGTGCTGCCCCAAAGGGGGCGGCAGGGGCGACGAACCGGCGAGGGCCTGGCTCGCCTGTTGGCCCTCCAGCAGCTGTTCAGGCAGCAGCGGAGGAACTGGGGAATCCAGCGGCTCCCCTGAACTTCTCGTGACTCTGGAGACGAGCGACGACAGCTACGAGCCTCCGAGCTCGCGCCGTGCTCGAAGGGGGGTAACTGCGTCCAGCCACCGTCGCCACTGATCTGGATGTGGTTGGTGCCGGTGGCGGGCAACCCTCCTGTTGATAATGGCGTCTCCTGGGCGATTAGCGTTCCTTAGGACTAGCACCTTTTGTTTTCTGCAAGGAATCGGAGTAACTCCCCGTGGGGGGCATGTAAGGCGTCTGTTGTGTCCTTTGTGAATATTATGTCCTTGATATGAAACGATGCGGGGTGCTTGTCCTGTTCTGGCTAGGCTCCCCCTTTCTATCCTCTCGAGGGCCTTGCGCTCTACGCCGACAGGTCCCAGTCCCCAGGCGGACTTCAGTCATCGCTTGTATGCCAGGTCGCGATACCGTGGTCAAGGCCAGGAGGTGAGCGGCTTGAGGTCCGGTAAGAGCACCTGAGTCGCGATGCTCAGGAGGTCCCCTTTAGCGCCCAAGCAGTCCCCGCTGGGTGAGAAAGGAAGGCAGCGTCTCCGCAACAGAACCACACTGGGCGAGGGTGTGGCGCTGCGTTAGTCCAACTTCTATAAGGGCGTGACTTATCTTTTGAATCGGTGTAGTTCCCTGATGGAGCGCCTGGCCCGAGCAATGGCAGCCGAGGCGCCACTGGGTTGGGCCCTCACGAGCTTCTCCCCTCTCCCCCGCACTTTCATTAATGCTCTACGTCCTCAGGTCCCGGCCCTCGAGTGAGCTCAGCCGCCGCTGGTATGACAGCTCGCGATGTCGTGGGTCAAGGCCAGGGGCTGAGGGCTGGAGAGCTAGTAGGAGCCTATGAGTCACGATGCTCAGGTGCCCCCCTTTTAACGCGCAAGCGGTCTGTGCCGGAGAGAGGGAGAGAAAACCCGCGACGTTCCCATTGTTGTTTCTGGAGCAGGTCCTGCACGTCAATCATGAGGAGAGAGAAGACCTGTGGTTACGGTTGCCAGCCAACCTTGGGTCGCTTCGAAGAGGTGATCGGGGCACTGAGGGCCTGGTGAGGTGGCGCCTTGCAGGGCTGCCACGGCCAGAGCTCAGCCACTCAGATTTATCGGCATTGCAGGGACGGACCCGTGCGCAAATGTCGTGCCATTAGCGAGTGGCTCTACAAGTGGGCGTCAATCGAGCAGGCGATTAGGTCGGGGATGTCAATCACGTAGGAGGTAACTCATTTCAAGTAGATGCAGGAAAAGCAAACGCCGCTGGGACAGGTCCGAGCAGCTTGGGGATGATGCAGCCCGAGGGGCGCCCCGAATAAGGCAAGTAAAGAGCGTAAGCAAAACGGATACATGCCGCAGGGAAGGACCCACGCAGCCTGGGAATGATGCGGCCCTGTGAGCGCTCCCAGCTAAAAATGGAACTTAGAAAGATGTCACCTGGTGCTGTTTGAAGATGAAGTGATGCTGAAGAAGCGAGCGATGCGCAGTGAAGACGTCGACCCTCACGAGCCTCCAGGCCCAGGAGCCTCAGGAGGCTCTGGGGGTACAGGCGGGTCCTCGAGGGCCATCTCCATCTCCGCCAGGAGCGCCCAATGCCTAACCTCCTGAGCCTCCAGGATGCTCCTCAGCAGGCGCTGATGAGCGGCGACCGCGTTCGGCAGGCCGAAAGGCATGCAGACGTAGCTGTGAGGTAGACCCTCGCAACGCCCCGCGCGTGAATGCCAGAGGCACTCCTGAGATGCGGCTCGGTTGAGCCCCAGTACGTCGATGCAGACGCGCAGCCCCCCGTCCTCGCCTGGATGTGGGGGCATGGTGGGCAAGCGGTGGCTGCCGCGCATGACTCTTGACTCCTGTAGTTCCTGGGCGTTTCTTGCGATGAACTCCTGAGGGTTTAGTCTCCCTTGTCTTGTGCCTTCCTGAAGGAAACGTGCCCGAAAACACCCTTCCAAGTGGTGCCCGAGCGCCTCCCTCGCAATCTTGGCAAGGTCGGTGGCTCTCCATGAAAGAGCCCCCGAGCCCTGCCTGAGGAGGGCGCCGGGCGCGCCTTCCTATGCGCGAGAGCGGGGTGCCCCCTGATTGGGCGCAGATCCTGACGCAGCTCCTCCGGAGGCGCCCTCCTCCGTATGGCTTGAGTCAGGCGAAACTTTCTTCTTCTTGAGGGTTGCCTCGGGAGGTCCTCCTCTCCCACGATCTGGGTCTTTGATTGCTGCGGCTTGGAATGCACGCTGAAGTGAACACACTGCATCTCTTTCTTCACAAGGTATGGTGATGACTCCACCACTTCCCAGCATCTTGAGGACGTTGTAGCCATGGTGAGTCACTGCCATGAACTTGGCCAGGGCTGGGTACCCGAGGATGGCGCTGTACGGCAGACGAATGTGGGCGACGTCGAAGTTGATGAGCTCGGTGCGGTAGTTGTTGCGCTGCCCGAAGGTGACCGGAAGGCGAACTTGCCCAATTGGAACAGTGGAACCATTAGTGACTCCTGAGAAGGGCTTGGTTGGCTGAAGCTGATCGTACGGCACTTGGAGATCGTCAAACGTTTCGACGGACAGGACATTGAGCCTTGCCCCATCGTCAATGAGAGTCCTGGTGACCTGCACGTTGCTGATGACTGGGGAGCAGACCATAGGGAGGACTCCGGCCGTTGCCGCGCACTTGAGCTGATCTGCTGAACTGAACGTGATAGCGCATGCAAACCACCTGAGAGGGCGTGTGGCCTCGATCCTGGGGAGGACTGCATTCACCTCGCGAGCAAACTGCTTGAAGATGCGCTGTGAGGCTGGGGCCTGTGCGCCTCCCAAGATGCAAGCGATTGTGCGTGGCTCCTGGAAGCCCCCAGCCCCCTCGTCCTGATGATGGTCTTCTTGCCTCCTTGGTGGTGGCGGCAGAGGAGGAAGGCCTGCGTTGCCGCGTGGTCGATCCTCGCGAGGTTGATCCATCCAACCTCCCTCGCGAGGCTGGTCCTGCCAGTGATCCTTGCAAGGTCAGTCGCGCCATCCTTGGCGAGGGCCACAGTCTTCCCATCGTCCTCCACCTCTTCCTCCTCCTCGGCCATAGCCCCTATCGTTGCGCTCTGGGTGGTGGCCGATTCGCCCATCTCGCACGGCTCTGAGCTCTTGACATTCGTTGGTGTTGTGGGTGTGGAGGTCGTGGTACACGCAGTACCGGCTGCCCTTGGATGACTCGGGTTGATCCTTGCCTCGCTTGGTGTCCGGCTCTGCTGCAAGCACGGCAGCCCCCTTGCGCTTCACGTCCTTCGCCTTGGGCTTCCTTTCTTCTGGGTCGGCCGCTAGGAGTTCGAGGAGGGAGAGGCGCCCATCCTCGGCCTTGGCGCACTTGGTCGCCAGGTTGAACAACTCCAGGGATGTGCATAGGTCTTCATGGATTGCTAGCTCCTCCTTCATCTTGATGTCGCATACGCCTTCGGAGAAGGCCGAGATGATGGCCTCTTCAGTCACTTGGGGATCTTGAGGCGGGCGCTGTTGAAGCGCTAGATGTATTTATGCAGGGTCTCCCCTTGCTGTTGCTTGATGCGGTGCAGGTCGCTCACGGTAAGGGGCCGGTCGCGAGTGCCCTGGAAGTTGGCGATGAAGCGAGTGCGCATCTCGTCCCATGAGGACATCGTGCCAGGAGCCAGGTTTAGGAGCCAGGTGCGGGCCCCGTCCTTCAGCGCCATGGGAAAACAGTTCGCCATGACCCTTTCATCTCCGTTGGCGGCTTCGATGCACAGCTCGTAGAGCTGTAGGAACTCCGCAGGGTCCACCGTGCCATCGTAGCGAGGGGGAAGGTCAGGCTTGAACTTGCCAGGCCATGCGACGCCGCGCAGCTCGGGGGTGAGGGCACGGCAGCCTGCCATGGCCACCGGCACCTTTTGCTGGTGCTAGGCTTGCTGCTGGGGTTCATCGTGCACCGCCGCTTGGAGCAGCACGGGGTCTCGGCGTAGGGGTGCAGGGACGCTTTCTTGGCGCGCTGGCGCTGGGAGCGCGTGAGCACCTTCTTGGGGACGAGGGATCTCTCGGCAGCTCCTTTCCTGCTGTGCCTGCGCAGGGTGCAGGGGGCCTTGCCCCGGGGCTGCACGCCTTGGAGCCAGGGCGCCTTCTTGGGGAGGATATGGTGGAGGCACCTCCGGATCCCCATCCACTGCGCGGAACGGAGGGCGAGGCAGCGAGAGGCACCGCAAGGGGGAGCCCCCTGCGGTGCTGATGAGCTCGGTGATGCGGGCGAGCCAGTCCTCGTAAAGGTCATCGACGGGGCGGTAGTGCAGGAGCTCTCTTGCCAGGAGCAACGAGGCGTGCGCATCCATGGGAGCGCGACGGGCGTGGGACGACGAGCCGGCAGGAGCCAGCGACGGGGTGGCAGTGCGGCCATCCCGCCGCACCGAAGGATGTTAGGACGAGGCTTGCTGCTCATTCCCCGCCGGGCCGGTCACGGCGTTGGCGGTAGGCGACGGGGAACGACGAGGGCGGCCGCCGACTGGTGCCATCTGGGCGACGCGGGTGGCGAGAGCAGCCCGGTGCTCGGCGTGAGCTTGGCGAGCGTCAACCATGGACACGACGGAAGATCACATGCGAACAACGGAAGAAAGATCCCGGTGCACCCCTACCTGGTGCGCCAAATGTCGGATTTCGGGTTCTGGAAGACCCTTGAGGTTCGAACTCTCGGGTGCGCGCGGAAATCTCTTGCCTACCGTTCTACGTCCGATCTCCCGAGCGATCTAAGCTGGAAAACGATGAACAACACAAGGGACACGAGGTTTATACTGGTTCGGGCCACCGTTGTGGTGTAATACCCTACTCCAGTGTGTGGTGTGGTGGATTGCCTTAGGGGCTGATGATGAATAGTACAAGGGAAGAACAGCCTCGCGAGAGGTGTTCTTGAGCTGGTGCGATGAACTGCTTGAGTGAGTTCAATCGCCTCTCTCTCTGCTTGGGCTCTACCAGATTTCTCTACCCTCGATCTGATCGCCTCTACTCTGTGGTTGCTATCTCTATTTATAGAGGCCCTGGGCCTCTCCCCAAATATTGAGCGGGAAGGGCGCCAACAATTGGCCATTTTTAAGGGGAACATCTAGTACAAGTTATCCTGACCAAAGGTGGTCTTCGGCTGCCAAAAGCACCGGTGGTGACGCCGTCTTGGGCTCCACAGTGACCTCTGTCTTGCCGTCCGGCTGGTCTTGGTCTCGTTGCACCAGAATGGTAACCTTTGCCTGATGCCTTGGCCTGTGCTTGCCTCCTTTGCACCGAAAGGGAAACAAGGACTCTGCGCAGGCTAGCGCCTGTCTGGCCTCGATTCGTCATGGCTTGCGTCACGGGCTCCTCGCGAGGTACCCCTTCCTTGATCTCTTCGCCTTCTCACGAGCCTGCCTGACGAGGCTGCCTCTGAGGAAGTTTCCTATTGTCCGCCCCGCGAGGCTTGGCCCCTCGCGAGGGTCTTGAGCTTGAGCTGATGAAGATGGGCCGCGCTGGGCCCCCACTTGAGCCACGCCACAGGCAGGCAGGCAAGTCTGGGGACCCCCGTTCCCAGAACGCCGACAACATCAGCATGCCAAGTTAGAGTAAAGACCTCAGGGGGTAAATAGGAGTGGTCTTCTCCTTCTGAATCCCCCTTAGAACAGATATCTTCCTCTCGATTACAATCTGAAATCGGTGGAGGGGGCCCGCCTTTGCGCCTACCATGGAGCGACGTCTGCATGAAATTTTATTGCCTCGCAAGGCTCGTCTCTTTTGCTCTACATGTTCAGCTCCATTGTATACAATAACGGACATGCATAAGAATAAAACATAGTGAGATTATGTAAGGAGTGCATGCAGAAATCCAGAGTGATGGTAGCAACCTGTGGATAGACCCAAAACCAATGATAGCAGGCAGATAATGGCTTCAGTTGAAAATACAGATAATGGCTTCTTTACTGTTTGTTTCCCACCCAACATGAAACTCATAGTAGACACCAAAGATTAACCAGATAGTAGATAGATACTATTGATTACGGCCCCGATATGTACCCCATAACCATTTAAAAACTCAAGTTTGACCATTAGTTTGGAGCTGACTCAGAGTCTAATCGGTGAACAAGACGATAAAGTAGCATGTAATATCAAGCGATGCATAACATAAGCATACACGAAAGAGTGCGACCTCTCTTGCGGACCCATGTAGTCCTCGAGGTCATCTGCTCGGTTGATGATGGTAATGCAGTTGTCATGGCTGCCGGTGGCGGGGAATGAGATCTGAGGCAGCGAAAGATAGTCTGGAGGCCAGATCCCTGCTATGCTGGACCCTTCTGTCGTTGGAGCGGCTGAGGTGAGGTGGACGATGATGCAGCAGGAGCGGGACAAACCACACAAGGTTTTCTTTGACAACTATCTATAAGAGAAGTAATTCTGTCAGGGCTCGTTTGAATTAGAGGATTCTAAGAACGCAGGGATAGGAAATACACAATAATAGGATAGGAATGCATGTGCAAAACAGAGAATTTAAAAGCACATGATTTCTGCCAATCTGGGTGTTTGGTTCATAAGAATTGGAAGATCATAGGATGCAAAGAAGCATGGTGAGATTAAGTCAAACCACAAGAAAATGTACGGTTATAATGCTATTATGCTACTATCTCTTAGTCTTCTGCTTGATGAATAGGAATTTGAAAAGGAGGACAAGTGGATATTAAAATTCCTACGGTTTTTCTTTCAAGGAGACACTAAAGTAACAAGTCCTATAGTTTCCCTTTGCTCCATTCCTTTGAACCAAATGCATGAATAGTAGTACCATAGGAAACTTTCCAATTCCTATGTTTTTCCTTCACTTTTCTTTTCAAGCACTGGCGATTCTAGTAGGCAGGCTTGAGCAAGGAAGAGCCTACACTCAAAAAATGTTTTTGTGCTACTTCTACTACTTTGGACCCAGGTCACTGCCCTACTAGCTCAACTCCCAGGCCCATCGACAAATGCACAGCTCAAACGCGCAGAGATAAATAATGATGGCGTTCAGGAGAGTCCATCACGGATAGCTAAGTTGCCTGGTACCTCACTGCTTGTCATATAGTAGGAGAAACTTATCGTATTTCTCGTTACTACATGTGCTCAGTGGACAATATATATAACATGTAGAGTAAAAAAGAGATGCAACAAGTGTACAACCTCTTCGGCGAAGCCATGTCAATCTCAGTATGATTGGGTTGGTCGTTGAGGATGATCTGGCTGACTTGGCTGTCGGAGGAGGGGAAGAAGATCTTAGGCATCTTGAGATGGAGCCCAAGGTACTGCTCCGCTGTGATGGAGGGTTTCGTCATTGGAGCAGTTCCGGTGAGTTTTATGACGCTGAGGCTAAAGCAGGACAAGAGAGCAGGGCCAGTCCTGGAATTTTGGGGGCCCGGGGAGAAATTAAAAGTCGGGGCCCTTGATATAAACATTATAGTAGTAATAGAATTTACGCATATAGAATGTTACTAATAAACACTTGTACACGTCCAAAAGCAGTATTCATATCAAATGATTTATATATATATATTACCTTCATATTTTCTTCACCTTCCTCAATGTAAAGTCACTTATGAGGGGGTTGATGCCAATCTCATCGTCCAATATTTCTTCTTCTTGATGCATAATATTACCAATCCATTTAGTCTCTCTTGAGTCATTGTTGACATTTAATAGTTCTTCAATAATTTAAATTTTGAAAAGCTTCTTCCAATTGATGCGACAGTCACATGCACAGTAAATAAGATGCAATAAGCAATGGACAAATTGGGATAACAATCAACCTTTCTCACATGCTTGAAAATCTCGATAGCAGACATTACGGCATATGACTAAGTGAATTTGATAATGTTCAATTCAGAAATATGATCATATACCTTAACATAGGAAATAATCTCTTGCTTTAATACCAAAGTAAAAATTAGATGTTCATGAACACTAGGAGACTGCAAATGTGCATCCAACTAATTAGTTACGTACGGAAAGCCACTTACATCGTCATCACTGATGTTGGTGTCAACATTTCTTCTTGCTTCTCACATTCAGAATTCCCATTAGTTGGTTATTCTTACTCCACGACAACTATTGCAAACTTGACCCACAAAAAAAGGCAACTATTGCAAACTCATCATCATGGCGCAATTGATGCGTCAGTATTACTCTTAAAAAAATGTCAATAGCTCGAGTCTCTGTGATTCTATGAAGACAACCACATGTTGTTTCCCTTTTTATTTTCGCTGCAAGATGCATATTTTTTTGGAGTTGATAATACATTTATCAAAATACAAAAAACACATCAGATTACGAATGAACAGTGGAAGGAGAAAATAAATCACGTACTTAATCTGCAGAAAATAAATACATCAGACTACTACGTACTTAATCTGCAGGGAATACATCATTTACCTCGGATTGGTCGGATCGACGCCTCGATTGGATGCTCCGGTGTGACTCTAGCACAAGGCGGGAGGGTGAGAGGCGAGAGGCCCCAGCGCTGGAGGCTGGAGATTTGAGACCGGGACACCGAAGCCGCTGGGAGATGCCCTATTGCGCCAGATCTGCAGCCTGCGACGATGACTGCGTGAGTTGCGTCCTTCCTCCGTTCCTCGGGCCTTTACTTGGGATCTAGTCAGTCGGGCTACTCGTTTTTGTTTCCACGAGAAACTGGCTATAGCCTAATGGGCCAAGTATGTAGATGCAACCTGGGAGGGGGCCCCTAGATTATGGGGGCCCGGGGCGGCTGCCCCCTGCCCCCCCCTAAGGGCCGGCCCTGCAAGAGAGACAACATTGACCTGAGTGGAATTCTAATAGCATCTCCAATAGATGACGTAAAATACATAACCACAAAGTGCTAGATGTAAAATACATCAGCCGCTCATCTCTGAACTTAAATGTCGAAACTGAATTTAAATGTCAAAACGGAACTTAACTATCGAAACTGAACTTAACTGTCGAAACTGAATTTTACTGTCGAAATTGAACGCACTAGTAGCAGAAAAGCAGTAGCAGCAGCGCACGCGAGAGCCGGGGCAACTGGTCATGTAGTAGTTCATCTTCAACCTCCACCCCCTGAGCCACCAGCCACCACCGGTCAACCCCCCCCCCCCCCCCCCCCGTCTGCCCCGAAACCACTCCTCGCCACTGCCCCGACCATCCCTCTAGGCCCCCCGTGCCAAGCTTTTTATCCCGCGATCCCCACGCCACTGCCCCACCACGACCACCGCCCCCACCATGAACCCTAAGATAGATAGTGGGGTACCTCTCCAGCGAGCCCCCTCCCCGCTGCGGCTGGTTCTTCCTTAACTCCGGCGAGCCCCCCACCCCCTGAAACTTGACTGACCCAAAAGTCGATTCAGTCGACTGAAGTGTAGCTAAATCGGAGCAGCATCGCAAGCAAGAGCAAGAGCAAGAGCATCAAGATCAAGATCAAGAGCAAGAGCAGACTAGGTAGGGGACCGAGAGCAGGAGTAGAGCAGCAGCACGAGCGAGAGCTAAAGCAGCAACAACTCCTACTGATGTGGACGTCGCCACCGAGGGAGCGACACCGTGGAGGAAGTGGGCCGGCGACGCCGCCGTGGATGGAGCCGCAGGCGCCATGTCGGCTCGGGACCGAACGCCGGCAGCACCGTGAGATTGAATCAAGAAGAAAATGCGGCGATTAGTGTTCAATCTCTTTGGTGGTGCCGATTAGGCCTCAGCTTCATTTGAGGAAACGGTGATGATGATGCTCTTCCGGTGCTGCAGGTGAAGACAGCGGTGTGGGAATGGAGGTGGCGCGAAAGACGAGGGGAACATCGGGGCAGCTCCTTGGAGGTGGAAGACGGGGTTGCTAAACTGGCGGGACGATGAGATGGACGACGGATCCTCATCTGGTATGGTGGATGAGGGACATCAAGGTGTTGCCGTGGACGACGTCGTCGGGGAAGAGGCTCCGGCTAGGTGGCGGACGGAGGAGGGTGTGGGGCTTCACGGGTTTTCGCGGCCTCGGTGTACGAATGGGTGGGTGGATGGGATGGGAGTGGGGAACCATTGCTTAGGGACGCGCTTGTCCAAAATGTGGGGTAAGTTACGAAATTACCCCCACCAACTTGAGCTAGGCGGTTCTTTTGGTTCAGGGGTATCACGGGCATTTCGCGTGTCGGGATTTTGCAGGAGGTGAGAGTTTTCGCGCGTGTTGTAATTTTGCGATAGCAAGGTGCGGGTTGAGATGGAGGGAGTTTTCGTAGCACAACGAGACAAAGATATATCTTAACTATTTTGGGGTAACAAGGCGCGGGTTGAAATTTCGGGACAAGCCTAACATGTACTGTACCAAATCAATTCGCACTTCCTTTGACAAAAAAACAAAAAGAAATCGATTCGCACCACACAAGAGAATCTAGTCCCGTGTACTGTACCAAATCAGTTTGCACCAAATGCCATTCAAAACTTTGAATTCATGTTATGTTCAATTAAAATATTTTGCTATGTGTATAATGCATGCAACCTGCTACTCAAATGAACGTTTTGGTGCATTCCAAACGTATATACTACCACTTCAATATGAAGTAAATTTGAATTCGTTTGTCTATTTGAATAAGATCTACAATAATGATTGTTGTGAAGTCAAACCATTTGAATTCATTTCTCTATTTTAATAATATCTACAACCATCATTATTGTCAAGTTAAACCATCGTTTGTGTATTATCTTCACAGCACACCACATGATTACTGTCGAGTTAGATATGAACTATGTGTACTATATGAACTCGAACTCGATTTTTCGAATCCACTTTATGGTGATTTCAAATCACAGTACATTTCAAGCTCTAGCTAGATCTTCATAATCTAAACCATGCCTCATATGTATAATGTGTTTATCACATAATGTATGGTGCCCGCCCCCTACGCCTACAAGTATTTAGATGTGAGTTGCGAATGCCACACATTACCAGAAATTCAAATAAAATGTGAGATTGTTCGATTTATAGTATTGTTTAGATAGTTCGATATTTAGTAGTAAGCTGCAAACACCACACATTATCACAAATTCAAATAAAATGTGAGATTGTTCGATGTATAGTATGGTTTAGATTGTTCAACATTTAGTTGTGAGTTGCAACGCCATGCATTATCACATTATGGTATAACATGTGCAAATCCACAGCACGCGTATCACTGCTATATTCATGCATGCATATGTTTATAACACTATGATCTCCTATTCAAATATATGAATCCACTTTCATATAAAATTATGATCTTTGTTAGTCTCTTACACCCACACAATCCTCTAACCTTTGTAGCTAGAACTAAATTTCTCTCATGCATGCACACACCCTCCCCGTCCCTCAGCATTCTATTCATCGCACACATTCATTTTTTTCTTTAGGTCGTTCTCCCACAGTCTCCACAACTCCTTTCCGACACACACCGATCGATAAACCTCTACAACGATGTTTGCGTACAACATACACACGCACCTTACATCTCCTCCTTTCTGTGTCCATTCCTCGTGTCTCTCATACGGTCCCACACACGTGTAAACTCTCACCCCTGCTTTCATCAATCTCACAATCGCACACTCCTCCCCCTATCTAGCTAGTAGCTCGGCCTCTCGCATCACCCCCTAGCTCCATTCTCTCTGTCTATCCGTCTCGCCGGGCCTTATTTGCCTTTAACAAATGGATGTACACCGACCAATCTCCCACTATACATATAGCTAGCTAGGTCCTTATAACTCGTTTTTTCCCACGCGTTGATCGATCTACCTCATAAGTTATGTCTCTCCCTTCCTCCAACAAACAACAATTGATCTACCGATCTAGTTAGGTTTGCTTACCAAACACATGGTTCCCCTTCATCATGCATGCATGCGTCCCGACACATCTATCACATACAGGCACACACAAAACACATCCCCACTCTTATTGATAATATTTTAGATCTACCCTTAGTTTGTCTAGTAGGCCTCTCCCACCATCTTCGAGAAGCAACTCCATCACCCATCCAACACTCTACCTGTCTGATGTGGGGTTCCGGCAAACCCTTAAGGTTCGAACACTGGGGTGTGCGCGAAGTCTTTCCCTCCTACCGATCTATGCCCTAGCTCTCTAAGGTCTCGCGGACAAACTCGATGAACCCACAACACAGAAAGACACGAGATTTATACTGGTTCGGGCCACCGTTGTGGTGTAATACCCTACTCCAGTGTGGTGGTGGTGGATTGCCTCTGGGGCTGATGATGAACAATACACGGGAAGAACAGCCTCTTGAGATTGAGGTGTTCTTGTGCTCTGTGGACTTGTGGATGAGAACTCTCTCCCCTATTGTGGTGGCTAGTTCTACTTACATAGGCCCTGGTCCTCTCCCCAAATGTTGAGCGGGAAGGGAGCTAACAATGGTGAGCAAATTTGAAGGGGGACAGCTAGTACAAGCTATCCTGACAAAAGCGGTCTTCGCCTGCGAAAAGTTATGGTGGTGACGCCATCTTGGGCTCCACGATGGCCTCCGTCTTGCTGTCCTACTGGTCTTGGTCTCGTTGCACCGACATAGCAACTTTTTCCTGATGCCTCGGTACTCTTCGTTTGTGTTGGCCGCCCTAGCAACAAAGAGGAAATAAGGATGCTGCGCGCGCTGGCGCCCGCCTGGTGTCGTTCGTCATGGCTCACGTCACGAGAGCCTTGCGAGGTTTGCCCCGCCTTGATATCTCTGCTCCTCGTGAGCCTGCCTGGCTAGGCCACTCTAGAGGAGGTCTTGCATCGTCCGCCTCGCGAGGCTCGGACCCTCGCGAGGGTCTTGGATGCTTTGTTGACGAATATGGGCCGTACGGCCTGCTGGCTTAGTGACGCTGTGGGCCGTAGGCAGGCAAGTCTGGGGATCCCCGTTCCCAGAACGCCGATAGTAGCCCCGGGGCCCAAGGTGCGCTCGGGCTTGGCTTCGCGAAAAAGCCAAGGGTCAAGTTCGGAGCACCACGGGCCCCAAAAGCCTGCGGCCTCGATTGACATGTGGTGGTTGATTGGACGTGGGCGTCTCCGCTTCCCCACGCTGCCTCGGCAACTGCTTGACCTAACAAAAAGGCTGGCGCGGGCAGTGCTTGCCCTCATTGCTCCTTCATCGCCTTACCCTAGATCCCCTTTCTCTCTCTTCGCCGTTGCTACCTCCAGATCTGCTCCATCCTTGCTCTGCATCTTCCGCCCATGGCGCCACGCAAGGTGAAGACTTCCTCGGCACCGGCTTGGTACGAGCCCGCTTTTGAAGCGCCCACCGTCACAGAGAAGAGCCTTGCCTTCGTGCGCCTACTAACGGCGGGGCAGAGCAATGAGTGGGGGAAGACGTGAAGGAAATATGCCCTTGAGGCAATAATAAAGTTATTATTTATTTCCTTATATCATGATAAATGTTTATTATTCATGCTAGAATTGTATTAACCGGAAACATAATACATGTGTGAATACATAGACAAACAGAGTGTCACTAGTATGCCTCTACTTGACTAGCTCGTTGATCAATGATGGTTAAGTTTCCTAACCATAGACATGAGTTGTCATTTGATTAACGGGATCACATCATTAGGAGAATGATGTGATTGACATGACCCATTCCGTTAGCTTAGCACCCGATCGTTTAGTATGTTGCTATTGCTTTCTTCATGACTTATACATGTTCCTATGACTATGAGATTATGCAACTCCCGTCTACCGGAGGAACACTTTGTGTGCTACCAAACGTCACAACGTAACTGGGTGATTATAAAGGTGCTCTACAGGTGTCTCCGAAGGTACTTGTTGGGTTGGCGTATTTCGAGATTAGGATTTGTCACTCCGAATGTCGGAGAGGTATCTCTGGGCCCTCTCGGTAATACACATCACTTAAGCCTTGCAAGCATTGCAACTAATGAGTTAGTTGCGGGATGATGTATTACGGAACGAGTAAAGAGACTTGCCGGTAACCAGATTGAACTAGGTATTGGATACCGACGATCGAATCTCGGGCAAGTAACATACCGATGTCAAAGGGAACAACATATGTTGTTATGCGGTTTGACCGATAAAGATCTTCGTAGAATATGTAGGAGCCAATATGAGTATCCAGGTTCCGCTATTGGTTATTGACCGAGAATAGTTCTAGGTCATGTCTACATAGTTCTCGAACCCGTAGGGTCCACACGCTTAACGTTACGATGACAGTTTTATTATGAGTTTGTGTTTTGATGTACCGAAGGTTGTTCGGAGTCCCGGATGTGATCACGGACATGACGAGGAGTCTCAAAATGGTCTAGACATAAAGATCGATATATTGGACGACTATATTCGGACACCGGAAGTGTTTCGGGTGATTTCGGAGAACACCGGAGTGCTGGAGGGGTTACCGGAACCACCCGGGGAAGTATTGGGCCTTAGTGGGCCTGAGGGGAGAGAGAGGGCAGCAGCCCAGGAGGTGGCGCCCCCCCATGAGTCCGAATTGGACTAGGGAGGGGGGCGCGGCCCCTCTTTCCCTCTCCCTCTCCCTCTCTTTCCTTCCCCCTCTCTCTTCCTAGTTGGACTAGGAAAGGGGAGTCCTACTCCCACTAGGAGGAGGACTCCCCCCCTCCTTGGCGTGCCCCATAGGGCCGGCCGGCCTCCCCCCTTGCTCCTTTATATACGGGGCAGGGGGCACCCTAGGACATACAAGTTGATCTTCGTGATCGTTCCTTAGCCGTGTGCGGTGCCCCCCTCCACCATATTCCACCTCGGTCATATCGTTGCAGTGCTTAGGCGAAGCCCTGCGTCGGTAGAACATCATCATCATCACCACGCCATCGTGCTGACGGAACTCATCCCCGACACCCTGCTAGATCGGAGTCCGGGGATAGTCATCAAGCTGAACGTGTGCTGAACTCGGAGGTGCCGTACGTTCGGTGCTTGGATCGGTCGGATCGTGAAGACGTATGACTAAATCAACCGCGTTGTCATAACGCTTCTGCTTTCGGTCTACGAGGGTACGTGGAGAACACTCTCCCCTCTCGTTGCTATGCATCACCATGATCTTGCGTGTGCGTAGTAAATTTTTTGAAATTACTACGTTCCCCAACAAGACGGAGCTCCGGCTCGCCTCCGACGAGCCGGAGCCTAAGGGGAGCACCTTTTTCCCCTTCTTCTCGAGCAGCTCGCCGTTGGGTTGGTCCCTCCTTTCTCCGATTTTTTTATGAAGTCCTCGACCACTACGGTCTGCAGGCGTTGCATCTCCATCCCAACTCTGTCCTCCCCCTATCCATCTTTGCCTACTACTGTGAGGCGTACCTGGGCATTGTGCCGTCCGTGGCGCTCCTGCGCCATTTCTTCTTCCTCCGCGTCAGCGGCGAGCACACCTCCGGATGCGCTAATTTCATCGCATGCGGCAAGGCCAACTCGATCTCGAGCACAGGGAAGAGGGCCGACAACATTCGATCCAAATGGGTCATGATGGACGCCAAACTCGCCGACCCGCGTCTGGCGTTGCCAACGGAGGCCCCCTCTCCCAACGGGGGGTGGCCCAAGGCGGAGCTCGTTGACGAGCGGGCATCATTAGTGTTGGGAAGATGATGACAGATTTGAGGCCGGGTAACGCGAGGGTGGCCAAGGTAATGGGGGAGATGCTCCTGAGGGAGTTCCTGATGCTGCGGGTTGCCCCACTCCAGGCACGTGCGCGACCTCTGTGGGAGCTTGAAGATGGGGGAAACAAGACCCGCCTGAGGCCGGGGGACCTGCCTGGCGATGAATTGGACGCCGTCCTGCGCCTCATAGTCAGGGACAACCAGGAGTACCCGCCTAGCGCCTTTATTCCCTTGTTCCAGCGTAGGGACCGGGAGGAATTTGTCGCCTCCAGACCAACTTTCGATGCGCGTGGGCTGGTGCCGCTGGCGCTTCTGGGAGCTCCTTTGGCACAGAAACTGGTGGAGATGTCTTCTGGCGAGTCCCGCGAAGTGGGGGAAGAGGAGGTGGACTCGGAGAGGACCCTAGAAGAGGTGGGGGAGACTTCCCCTCTGAGCAAGGCCGAGATTCTCCGTGCCCTCCCTGATGATGCCGAGGACGAGGCCTACCAAGGGGAGAGGGAGCAACCCCTCATCCCGACGAAGGGTAGGTCGTCACTGGTGGTCCGCGGTGTCGCCTCCACCCCAACACCTCCCGGGGCTGGATCCGATTCTGCCTCCGCACCGCCTGGCGCCGCCGGAGCCCGAATGCCTGCCCCTCAGGTCCCGATGCTGTCAGGCTTCAAGCTTCCCAAGCAAATGGTGGAGTACTTCGTGGTGGACCGGTATGTGTCTCGAGCTTTGCTTTATCCCTGTCGGTACTTGTTATTTCCTGACGCTCGCCCTTGGTTGATCAGGCCGACATCTTTGGCGAAGAAGAGGAAGGAGGATATGGTGGCCGTGCCTCCCACCACAGAGAAAGGAGGCAGCAGCGCCCGCATCTTCCCAGCCCGGTCGTCCTCGCGGGGCCAAGAGGAACATCGCCGCGTGGAATCAACCCCCATGGCCCCGCTAGCTCCGGAGGTGCCGACGCTTGGCGTGCCTGACGAGTTCCCAGCTGCTCCGGAACCCGCGATCTCCCAAGCCCTGGTGACGGTGCCGCTTCCTCCCACTGCAGCACCTCCACTCTCTGGTTCTTCTGCTCCTTCTGCTGTTTTGGAGCCTGCCCTTTCGGAGGTGACCCAACTGCTGGTGGATCTCCTGAGCGTGGACCCGCGCCTGGTGGCCGCGCGTCTAGAGTTGGCCTCTGGCTGGCTTCACTCCGACCTGGCGGTTCGCGCGGCGCTGGGCCAAGCTGCAGCGGCTTCCGAGAAGGAGAAGCAAGGAGTCGCCAATGCTGCAGCCGATCGCGAGGCGGCACTGAAAGATGCCAAGGCCGCCCGTGACCGCTGCAAAGTGCTGGAGGGCGAGTTGCAGAGCCTGCACGACAAGCACACCGAAGAGGTACGCTGCCGCCAAGCGAAGGAGGAGGAGATGAAGGCCCGGGAGGAAGCCGTCAAGAACCGTGATGCTGAGCTAGCGGAGCTGGGGAAGAAACAGGCTGCCGAGCGCGACTGGTTGGAAGAGTTGGAGCGGAAGATGGGGACAAGGGAGGCCGATCTTGATGCCAAGGCGCGAGTCCTGGCCGAAGACCGCGTGGCCTTCGCCGATCTCGAGAAGAGGTCTCGCAAGGCGCTGGAGACACTCTACGAGCACAGCCTGGAGAAGCCGCAGGGCAGCGACGAGGACGGCCCCGCTCAGCTGCTTCCTCTCGTGGTGAAGGCGCTTGAGGAGGTCGTTGATGGCCTCGGTCCCATGGCGGAGGAAGAAGCTCGTCTCCTATCTTCAGCCGCACTGACTCGCTTCTTCAGCCATCTGTACCTCCGTGACCCCAACGCTCGCCTTGACGAGCTGCTGGAGTCTGTGGCCGAGGATCACTACGAAGCCGCCGCCGCAGCTGTACAAGGTCAGGTGGAGGCCTTGCTGGGGAGGTTCCACGGCTTTGTCTCTGATCCTTTGTCTGGTGACGCCGTGGATCTTGCGGCTGGTGGTGAAGGTGAGAACATCGTTGCCCACGAGTGAGCACCTTCCGCAGGCGATGGCGATATCCAGGGGTGACCTGCGGCTATTCTTCCCGTTTCGTTCCTGCAACATGCATCAGGCCTCGTGGAGGCGTTTAGACTTTTCATTTGGTATTGTGAGAACAATATGCTCATAATATTTGCTTCGAGATTTTGCGATTTCCTTCCTATTTGCTTTGCGTTCTGCGTCGACAGAGCCCGGCCCCGCGCATACCACAACCACCATTGGGCCGACCGGAGACCAGGACGGACCAAGGAGTGAGGGGCTACGTGACCAGTTAGGCTCCTGAGTCGCGATGCTCAGGAGTCCCCCTTGACGCGCAAACAACATGTAGGGAGAGTTCGTGAGGATAGATCATTGTTCTACGTCGGCAGAGCCCAGCCACGCGCATACCTCAACCGCCATTGGGCCGACCGGAGACCAAGACGGACCAAGGAGTGAGGGGCTACGTGACCAGTTAGGCTCCTGGGTCGCGATGCTCAGGAGTCCCCCTTGACGTGCAAACAATTTCCATACCTGCCCTCGCCGAGGCCTCGGGAGGGGCGCGCGACGCCCAGGTCCGGGGGACCTGGTTGGGTGGCGTGCGCTTGGACGAGACCCGAGCGCAGCCCCCGTGCCCAGTGTTGGGGAACGTAGTAATTTCAAAAAAATTCCTACACACACGCAAGATCATGGTGATGCATAGCAACGAGAGGGGAGAGTGTTGTCTACGTACCCTCGTAGACCGAAGCGGAAGCGTTGACTCAACGTAGAGGAAGTAGTCGTACGTTCTCCTCGCGATCCGACCGATCCAAGTACCGTTACTCCGGCACCTCCGAGTTCTTGGCACACGTTCAGCTCGATGACGATCCCCGGGCTCCGATCCAGCAAAGTGTCGGGGAAGAGTTCCGTCAGCACGACGGCGTGGTGACGATCTTGATGTGTTACCGGCGCAGGGCTTCGCCTAAGCACTGCAACGATATGACCGAGGTGGAATTTGGTGGAAGGGGGCACCGCACACGGCTAAGGAACGATCCGTAGATCAACTTGTGTGTTTATGGGGTGCCCCCTGCCCCTGTATATAAAGTATGGAGGAGGAGGAGGCCGGCCAAGGCAAAGGTGCAGCCAGGATATGGATTCCTACTAGGACTCCAAGTCCTAGTAGGAGTCCACCAAAAGGGGAGGAAGGGAGAAGGAATAGGAGGAGAAGGAGAGGTGGCCGGCCCCCTTTTCCCTAGTCCAATTCGGACTAGAGGGGAGGGGGGGCGCAGCAGCCTTTTTCCTCTTCCCACTAAAGCCCATCAAGGCCCATTACTTCTCCCGTAATCCCGTAACTCCCCGGTACCTCCGAAAATACCCGAACCACTCAGAACCCTTCCGATGTCCGAATATAGTCGTCCAATATATCGATCTTTACGTCTCGACCATTTCGAGACTCCTCATCATGTCCCCGATCTCATCCGGGACTCCGAACTCCTTCGGTACATCAAAACTCGTAAACTCATTATATAACTGTCATCGAAACCTTAAGCGTGCGGACCCTACGGTTCGAGAACAATGTAGACATGACCGAGACAGGTCTCCGGTCAATAACCAATAGCGGGACCTGGATGCCCATATTGGCTCCTACATATTCTACGAAGATCTTTATCGGTCAGACCGCATAACAACATACGTTGTTCCCTTTGTCATCGGTATGTTACTTACCCGAGATTCGATCGTCGGTATCCAATACCTAGTTCAATCTCGTTACCGGCAAGTCTCTTTACTCGTTCCATAATACATCATCTCGCAACTAACTCATTAGTTGCAATGCTTGCAAGGCTTGAGTGATGTGCATTACCGAGAGGGCCCAGAGATACCTCTCCGACGATCGGAGTGACAAATCCTAATCTCGAAATACGCCAACCCAACATCTACCTTTGGAGACACCTGTAGTACTCCTTTATAATCACCCAGTTACGTTGTGACGTTTGGTAGTACCCAAAGTGTTCCTCTGGCAAACGGGAGTTGCATAATCTCATAGTCATAGGAACATGTATAAGTCATGGATAAAAGCAATAGCAACATACTAAACGATCGGGTGCTAAGCTAATGGAATGGGTCATGTCAATCAGATCATTCAACTAATGATGTGACCTCGTTAATCAAATAACAACTCTTTGTTCATGGTTAGGAAACATAACCATCTTTGATTAACGAGCTAGTCAGGTAGAGGCATACTAGTGACACTCTATTTGTCTATGTATCCACACATGTATTATGTTTCCAGTTAATACAATTCTAGCATGAATAATAAACATTTATCATGAATTAAGGAAATAAATAATAACTTTATTATTGCCTATAGGGCATATTTCCTTCAGTCTCCCACTTGCACTAGAGTCAATAATCTAGTTCACATCGCCATGTGATTTATCAGCAATAGTTCACATCACCATGTGATTAACACCCATAGTTCACATCGATATGTGACCAACACCCAAAGGGTTTACTAGATTCAGTAATCTAGTTCACATCGCTATGTGATTAACACCCAAAGAGTACTACGGTGTGATCATGTTTTGCTTGTGAGAGAAGTTTAGTCAACGGGTCTGCCACATTCAGATCCGTTATGTATTTTGCAATTTTCTATGTCTACAATGCTCTGCACGGAGCTACTTTAGCTAATTGCTCCCACTTTCAATATGTATCTAGATTGAGACTTAGAGTCATCTAGATTAGTGTCAAAACTTGCATCGACGTAACCTTTTACGACGAACCTTTTTGTCACATCCATAATCGAGAAACATATCCTTATTTTACTAAGGATAATTTTGACCGATGTCCAGTGATCTACTTCCTAGATCACTATTGTACTCCCTTGCTTAACACAGTGTAGGGTATACAATAGATCTGGTACATAGCATGGCATACTTTATAGAATCTATGGCTGAGGCATAGGAAATGACTTTCATTCTCTTTCTATCATCTGACGTGGTCGGGCTTTGAGTCTTACTCAATTTCACACCTTGTAATACAGGCAAGAACTCTTTCTTTGACTGTTCCATTTTGAACTACTTCAAAATCTTTTCAAGGTATGTACTTATTGAAAAACTTATCAAGCGTCTTGATCTATCTCTATAGATCTTGATGCTCAATATGTAAGCAGCTTCACCGAGGTCCTTCTTCGAAAAACTCCTTTCAAATACTCCTTTATGCTTCACAGAATAATTCTACATTATTTCCGATCAATAATATGTCATTTACATATACTTATCAGAAATGCTGTAGTGCTCCCACTCACTTTCTTGTAAATACAGGCTTCACCGCAAGTCTGTATAAAACTATATGCTTTGATCAACTTATCAAAGCGTATATTCCAACTCCGAGATGCTTGCACCAGTCCATAGATGGATCGCTGGAGCTTGCATATTTTGTTAACACCTTCAGGATCGACAAAACCTTCTGGTTGCATCGTATACAACTCTTCTTTAATAAATCCATTAAGGAATGTAGTTTTGTTTATCCATTTGCCGGATTTCATAAAATGCGGCAATTGCTAACATGATTCGGACAGACTTAAGCATAGATATGAGTGAGAAACTCTCATCGTAGTCAACACCTTGAACTTGTCGAAAACCTTTTGCGACAATTCTAGCTTTGTAGATAGTAACACTACTATCAGTGTCCGTCTTCCTCTTCAAGATCCATTTATTTTCTTTGGCTTGCCGATCATCGGGCAAATCCATCAAAGTCCATACTTTGTTCTCATACATGGATCATATCTCAGATTTCATGGCCTCTAACCATTTCGCGGAATCTGGGCTCATCATCGCTTCCTCATAGTTCGCAAGTTCGTCATGGTCTAGTAACATGACTTCCAGAACAGGATTACCGTACCACTCTGGTGCGGATCTCACTCTAGTTTACTTACGAGATTCGGTAGTAACTTGATCTTGAAGTTACATGATCATCATCATTAGCTTCCTTACTAATTGGTGTAGTAGTCACAAGAACAGATTTCTGTGATGAACTACTTTCCAATAAGGGAGAAGGTACAATTACCTTATCAAGTTTTCTACTTTCCTCCCACTCACTTCTTTCGAGAGAATCTCCTTCTCTAGAAAGGATCCATTCTCAGCAACGAATATCTTGCCTTCGGATCTGTGATAGAAGGTGTACCCAACATTCTCCTTTGGGTACCTATGAAGACACATTTCTCCGATTTGGGTTTGAGCTTATCAGGATGAAACTTTTTTTCACATAAGCATCGTAACCCCAAACTTTAAGAAACGACAACTTTGGTTTCTTGCCAAACCACAGTTTATTTTGTGTCGTCTCAACGGACTTTAGATGGTGCCCCTTTTAACGTGAATGCAGCTGTCTCTAATGCATGATCCCAAAATGATATTGGTAAATCGGTAAGAAACATCATAAATTGTACTATATCCAATAAAGTACGGTTATGACGTTCGGACACACCATTATGCTGTGGTGTTCCAGGTGGCATGAATTTGGGAAACTATTCCACATTGTTTTAATTGAAGACCAAACTCGTAACTCAAATATTTGTCTCCGCGATCAGATCGTAGAAACCTTATTTTCTTGTCACGATGATTTTCCACTTCACTCTAAAATTCTTTGAACTTTTCAAATGTTTTAGACTTATGTTTCATCAAGTAGATATACCTATATCTGCTCAAATCATCTGTGAAGGTCAGAAAATAATGATACTTGTCGCGAGCCTTAATATTCATCGGACCACATACATCAGTATGTATGATTTCCAACAAATCTGTTGCTTGCTTCATTGTTTCGGAGAACGGCGTTTTAGTCATCTTGCCCAAGAGGCATGGTTCGCAAGCATCAAGTGATTCATAATCAAGTGATTCCAAAAGTCCATCAGCATGGAGTTTCTTCATGTGCTTTACACCAATATGACCTAAACGGCAGTGCCACAAATAAGTTGCACTATCATTATTAACTTTGCATCTTTTTGGCTTCAATATTATGATTATGTGTATCACTACGATCGAGATCCAACAAACCAATTTCGTTGGTGTGTATGACCATAGAAGGTTTTATTCATGTAAACAGAACAACAATTGTTCTCTAACTTAAATGAATAACTGTACTGCAATTAACATGATCAAATCATATTCATGCTCAACGCAAACACCAAATAACACTTATTTAGTTTCAACACTAATCCCGAAAGTATAGGGAGTGTGTGATGATGATCATATCAATCTTGGAACCACTTCCAACACACATCGTCACCTTGCCCTTTAACTAGTCTTTGTTCATTCTGCAACTCCCGTTTCGAGTTACTAAATTTTAGCAACTGAACTAGTACCAAATACTGAGGGGTTGCTATGAACACTAGTAAAGTACACATCAATAACATGTATATCAAATATACTTATGTTCATTTTGCCATCCTTCTTATCCGCCAATCACTTGGGGTAGTTCCGCTTCCAGTGACCAGTCCCTTTGCAGTAGAAGCACTTAGTCTCAGGCTTAGGACCAGACTTGGGCTTTTTCACTTGAGCAGCAACTTGCTTGCCATTCTTCTTGAAGTTCCCCTTCTTTCCTTTTTGCCCTTTTCTTGAAACTAGTGATCTTGTCAACCATCAATACTTGATGTTTTTCTTTGATTTCTACCTTCGCCGATTTTAGCATCGCGAAGAGCTTGGGAATATTTTCCGTTATCCCTTGCATATTATAGTTCATCACGAAGTTCTACTAACTTGGTGATGGTGACTAGAGAATTCTGTCAATCACTATTTTATCTGGAAGATTAACTCCCACTTGATTCAAGCGATTGTAGTACTCAGGCTATCTGAGCACATGCTCACTAGTTGAGCGATTTTCCTCCATCTTTTAGCTATAGAACTTGTTGGAGACTTCATATCTCTCAACTCGGGTATTTGCTTGAAATATTAACTTCAACTCCTGGAACATCTCGTATGGTCCATGACGTTCAAAACGTCTTTGAAGTCCCGATTCTAAGCCGTTAAGCATGGTGCACTAAACTATTAAGTAGTCATCATATTGAGCTAGCAAAACGTTCATAACGTCTGCATCTGCTCCTGCAAAAGGTCCGTCACCTAGCGGTGCATCAAGGACAAAATTCTTCTGTGCAGCAATGAGGATAAACCTCAGATTACGGATCCAATCCGCATCATTGCTACTAACATTTTTCAACACAATTTTCTCTAGGAACATATCAAAATAAACACAGGGAAGCAACAATGCGAGCTATTGATCTACAACATAGATATGCTAATACTACCAGGACTAAGTTCATGATAAATTAAAGTTCAATTAATCATATTACTTAAGAACTCCCACTTAGATAGACATCCCCCTAATCTTCTAAGTGATCACGTGATCCAAATCAACTAAACCATAACCGATCATCACGTGAAATGGAGTAGCTTTCAATGTTGAACATCATTATGTTGATCATATCTACTATATGATTCACGCTCGACCTTTCGGTCTCCGTGTTCCGAGGCCATATCTGTTATATGCCAGGCTCGTCAAGTTAAACCTGAGTATTCCACGTGTGCAACTGTTTTGCACCCGTTGTATTTGAACGTAGAACCTATCACACCCGATCATCACGTGGTGTCTCAGCACGAAGAACTTTCGCAACGGTGCATACTCAGGGAGAACACTTCTTGATAATTAGTGAGAGATCATCTTATAATGCTACCGTCAATCAAAGCAAGATAAGATGCATAAAAGATAAACATCACATGCAATCAATATAAGTGATATGATATGGCCATCATCATCTCGTGCTTGTGATCTCCATCTTCGAAGCACCGTCATGATCACCATCGTCACCGGCGCGACACCTTGATCTCCATCGTAGCATCGTTGTCGTCTCGCCAATCTTATGCTTCCACGACTATCACTACCGCTTAGTAATAAAGTAAAGCATTACATCGCGATTGCATTGCATACAATAAAGCGACAACCATATGGCTCCTGCCAGTTGCCGATAACTCGGTTACAAAACATGATCATCTCATACAATAAAATTTAGCATCATGTCTTGACCATATCACATCACAACATGCCCTGCAAAAACAAGTTAGACGTCCTCTACTTTGTTGTTGCAAGTTTTACGTGGCTGCTACGGGCTTAAGCAAGAACTCATCTTACCTACGCATCAAAACCACAACGATAGTTTGTCAAATAGACTCCGTTTTAACCTTCTCAAGGACCGGGCGTAGCCACACTCAGTTCAACTAAAGTTGGAGAGACAGTCTTCCGCAAGCCATCTATGTGCAAAGCACGTCGAGGGAACCGGTCTCGCGTAAGAGTACGCGTAAGGTTGGTCCGGATCGTCTCGTCCAACAATACCGCTGAACCAAAGTATGACATGCTGGTAGGCAGTATGACTTGTATCGTCCACAACTCACTTGTGTTCTACTCGTGCAAATAACATCAAACCATAAAAACCTAGGCTCGGATGCCACTGTTGGGGAACGTAGTAATTTCAAAAAATTTCCTACGCACACGCAAGATCATGGTGATGCATAGCAACGAGAGGGGAGAGTGTTGTCTACGTACCCTCGTAGACCGAAGCGGAAGCGTTGACTCAACGTAGAGGAAGTAGTCGTACGTTCTCCTCGCGATCCGACCGATCCAAGTACCGTTACTCCGGCACCTCCGAGTTCTTGGCACACGTTCAGCTCAATGATGATCCCCGGGCTCCGATCCAGCAAAGCGTCGGGGAAGAGTTCCGTCAGCACGACGGCGTGGTGACGATCTTGATGTGTTACCGGCGCAGGGCTTTGCCTAAGCACTGCAACGATATGACCGAGGTGGAATTTGGTGGAAGGGGGCACCGCACACGGCTAAGGAACGATCTGTAGATCAACTTGTGTGTTTATGGGGTGCCCCCTGCCCCTGTATATAAAGGATGGAGGAGGAGGAGGCCGGCCAAGGCAAAGGTGCGGCCAGGATATGGATTCCTACTAGGACTCCAAGTCCTAGTAGGAGTCCACCAAAAGGGGAGGAAGGGAGAAGGAATAGGAGGAGAAGGAGAGGTGGATGGCCCCCTTTTCCCTAGTCCAATTCGGACTAGAGGGGAGGGGGGGCGCAGCAGCCTTTTTCCTCTTCCCACTAAATCCCATCAAGGCCCATTACTTCTCCCGTAATCCCGTAACTCCCCGGTACCTCCGAAAATACCCGAACCACTCAGAACCCTTCCGATGTCCGAATATAGTCGTCCAATATATCGATCTTTACGTCTCGACCATTTCGAGACTCCTCGTCATGTCCCCGATCTCATCCGGGACTCCGAACTCCTTCGGTACATCAAAACTCATAAACTCATTATATAACTGTCATCGAAACCTTAAGCGTGCGGACCCTACGGTTCGAGAACAATGTAGACATGACCGAGACAGGTCTCCGGTCAATAACCAATAGCGGGACCTGGATGCCCATATTGGATCCTACATATTCTACGAAGATCTTTATCGGTCAGACCGCATAACAACATACGTTGTTCCCTTTGTCATCGGTATGTTACTTACCCGAGATTCGATCGTCGGTATCCAATACCTAGTTCAATCTCGTTACCGGCAAGTCTCTTTACTCGTTCCATAATACATCATCTCGGAACTAACTCATTAGTTGCAATGCTTGCAAGGCTTGAGTGATGTGCATTACCGAGAGGGCCCAGAGATACCTCTCCGACGATCGGAGTGACAAATCCTAATCTCGAAATGCGCCAACCCAACATCTACCTTTGGAGACACCTGTAGTACTCCTTTATAATCACCCAGTTACGTTGTGACGTTTGGTAGTACCCAAAGTGTTCCTCTGGCAAACGGGAGTTGCATAATCTCATAGTCATAGGAACATGTATAAGTCATGGATAAAAGCAATAGCAACATACTAAACGATCGGGTGCTAAGCTAATGGAATGGGTCATGTCAATCAGATCATTCAACTAATGATGTGACCTCGTTAATCAAATAACAACTCTTTGTTCATGGTTAGGAAACATAACCATCTTTGATTAACGAGCTAGTCAGGTAGAGGCATACTAGTGACACTCTGTTTGTCTATGTATCCACACATGTATTATGTTTCCAGTTAATACAATTCTAGCATGAATAATAAACATTTATCATGAATTAAGGAAATAAATAATAACTTTATTATTGCCTCTAGGGCATATTTCCTTCACCCAGCCCCCTCGTGCGGCTCTCCCGAGGGGAGGCGTTGTGGTGAGGCTGGGCGCTGAGCTCTGGGCTCCTTGAGGTTGGTATGACTGCGGGGCCGCCCTCAGTTGTTTATCACTAGCGCGGAGCATAGTGCTTCCACTTGTGCACAGGCATAGCCGCTCCTCGGCAGTGTCGTCAGCCAGCGCGGAGCATGGTGCTTCCACTTGGGCGTGGGATGGGGGGCCCCTCTGGGAGGAGCCCCCGGGGCGTGTATAGCCCCGCCCTGACACGTGGCTTGCATGGCAGGGCTGCGAGGTGTATCTGGGCACTCGTGAGCCAGCGCGGGACTCACGAGGCCCTACCTCAAGGCGGGTTGCGCCTGGTCTTGAGGCTTGGTGACTGTATGTTCCTGCAAGGCGGTTAGATGCAAGCACCCTGCGTCCTCAGGTCTCGGCCCTCGAGCAAGCTCAGCGGCCGCTGGTATGCCAGGTCGCGATGCCGTGGTCAAGCCCATGGGGTGAGGGCTAGAGAGCCAGTAAGAGCTCCTGAGTCACGATGCTTAGGAGCCCCCCTTTTAACATACAAGCGAATTGCATAGGATGGTGGGCGGTGATCGAGCAGGCGATAGTCGTGGGCAGGCTAAGCATAGAGAGCAATTCAACTTGGATAAATACAGGAAGATACATGCCACCGGATCCGGCCCGAGCGGCTTGGGGATGATGCAGCCCGAGGGGCCCCCCAGCAGAGTAAGCTAAAGACATAAGCAAAAGGGATACACGCCGCAGGGATGGACCCACGCGGCCTGGGAATAATGCAGCCCGAGGGGCGCTCCCAGCTAAACGGGCTTGGAAGATGTCACCTGGTTCTGTAGACAAAGTAGAGTTGGTGCAGCTGAAGGCATGTGTTGAAGAAATGACTCCTCATGAGCCACCAGAACCCTGAGCCTCGGGAGGCTCTGGGGGCTCGGGAGGTTCCCTGAAGACCGTCTCCATCTCCTCTAGAACGGCATGGTACCTGGCTTCTTGAGCCGCCAGGACACGTCGCATGTTGCGCTGATAGGCCGACGCCACGCTCGGCAAGCCAAAGGGCATACGAACGTAGCTGTGCGGCGGGCCCTCGCAGCGGCCCACATGCGAAGGCCAGAAATGCTCCTGAGATGCGGCCCCGTTGAGCCCTGGGACGTTGATGTAGACACACAGCCCAGCATCCTCGCCAGGATGCGGAGCTGCGCCTTGTCGGCGGCTGCCGCCGCGCATGGTTCTTGCTTCTTGCAGTTCCTGGGTGGTCTTGGTGATGAACTCCTGAGTGGTGGGCACTCCTTGCCCTGTGCTCTCCTGAGGGACACGTGCCGCGAAGCACGCCTCCAAGTGGTGCCCAAGCGCCTCCCTCGTGAGGTTGGCAAGGTAAGAGGCCCTCCAGAAGATAGCCTCCGAGCCCTGCCCAAGGAGGGCGCCGGGCGCGCCTTCCTATGCGATGGAGGGAGGCACCCCTGGAGCAAGCGCTGATCCTGATGAGACTCCTGCCGTGATGCCATCCTCCTGAGGTCCTGCGCGGCGCAGTTGCTTCTTTCTGGGAATGGTCTCCGGAGGGCCTTCACTTCTGTTATTGGGGTCGTCGATAGCTGCGGCTTGAAAGGCGCGCTCGAGGGAGCACACCGCATCCCTCTCTTCACACGGGACCGTGATGATTGCTCCGCTTCCAGGCATCTTGAGAACGTTGTATCCGTGATGGGTGTCCGCCATGAATTTGGCCAGGGCTGGATACCCGAGGATGGCATTGTACGACAGGCGGATGTGCGCGACGTCGAAGTCGATGAGCTCGGTGTGGTAATTCTTACGCTCCCCGAAGGTGACAGGCAGGCGGACCTGCCCTATCGGTGTGGTGGAACCGTCGGTCACTCCTGAGAAAGGCTTGGTAGGCTGGAGCTGTTCGTATGGCACTTGGATGTTGTCGAACGTGTCGACGGACAGGGCGTTGAGCCCTGCGCCGCCGTCGATGAGGGTCTTGGTAACCTGCACATTGCTGATGACTGGGGAACACGTCATAGGGAGAGCGCCAGCGGTGGCTGCGCACTTGAGCTGATCCGCCGAGTTGAAAGTGATGGCGCATTAGGACCACTTGAGTGGGCGCGTGGCCTCGAGCTTGGGGAGCACCACGTTCACCTCGCGAGCGAACTGTTTGAAGATGCGCTGAGAGGCTGGGGCCTGGGCGCCGCCCAAGATGCAGGCGATTGCACGCGGCTCCTGGAAGCCCCCAGCCCCCTCGTCCTGGTAGTGGTCATCGTTCCTTCTTGGTGGCGGCAGTGGGGGAAGACCGGCGTTGCCCTAGGGGCGATCCTCACGAGGCGGGTCCCTCCAGGCGCCCTCGCAAGGTTGGTCCTGCCAGTAGTCCTCACGAGGCCGGTCACACCATTCCTGCCGCGGACCACGGTCGTCCCAGCGTCTGCCTCCACGTCCGCCTCCGCGTCCGTAGCCCCAGTCATTGCGCTCGGGGCATCGACCGAAGCGTCCTTCACGTATGGCTCTGAGCTCTTGACAGTCGCTGGTGTTGTGGGTGTTCAGGTTGTGGAAGGCGCAGAACGGTCGGTTGTTCTAGGAAGACTTGGGCTGATCTCTGCCTCGCTTGGTGTCGGGCTCCGTTGCGAGCACAGCTGCCTCCTTGCGCTTCACTTCCTTGGCCTTGGTTTTCTTTTCCTCTGCGCCCATGGCTGGCAGCTCAAGGAGAGAGAGGCGCCCCTCCTCAGCTCTTGCGCACTTGGTCGCCAGGTTGAACAACTCCTGAGAGGTGCAGAGCTCCTCATGGATGGCGAGCTCTTCTTTCATCTTGACGTCACGGACGCTGTCGGAGAACAATGAGATGATTGCTTCGTCCGTGACCTTGGGGATCTTGAGGCGGGTGTTGTTGAAGCGCTGGATGTACTTCTGGAGGGTCTCTCCTGGCTGCTGCTTGATGCGGCGTAGATCACCCGTGGCCGGTGGGCGGTCGCGAGTGCCTTGGAAGTTGGCGATGAAGCGGTCGTGCATCTCGTCCCAGGAGGAGATCGAGCCGTGCTACAGATTCAGTAGCCAGGAGCGGGCTCCATCCTTGAGAGCCATGGGAAACCAGTTCGCCATGGCCTTTTCGTCGCCGTTGGCTGCTTCGATGCTCAGCTCATAGAGCTGTAGGAACTCCGCAGGGTCGGCGGTGCCGTCGTAGCGAGGGGGCAGGTCCGACTTGCACTTGCCTGGCTAGGCGACGCTACGCAGCTCGGGGATGAAGGCGCGGCAACCAGCCGTGGTTGCTGGGGCTCGCTTCGGAGGTGGAGCTTGGTCTTCACGAGGTTCGCGCTACGCCGCTGCGGGCGGTGCGCGATCTTGATGAGGTGGTGCGAGGAGCGCAGGTGCAGCTTCTCGCGGCCGAGGGATTTCTTGGCAGCTTCTCTCTTCGCGCACGGGCACCGGGCGTGGTGGATCATGCCACGGTGCCGCGCGTCTTGGTGCCAAGGCACCATCTTGGGGCGGAGGTGGTGGAGGCACGCCATGAGTCTCGCCGCCCATGGCTGGTTGAGGGGGAGGTAGAGAGAAGTACGACGTCGGGGAGCCTCCTGCGGCACGGACGACCTCGGCGACGCGGTCGAGCCACTCCTCATAGAGGTTGTCCATGGGGCGGTAGCGCAGGAGTTCATTCGCCGCGAGGAGCGCGGCCCACGCCTCCATGGGAGCGCGGCGCGCGTGAGACGAAGAACCAGCAAGGGTCAGCGACGGAGTGGCGGTGCGGTCGTCCTGCCGCACCGAAGGATGCAACGAGGACGCCTGCTGCTCGTTCCCCGCCGGGCCGGTGGCAGCGTTGGCGGCGAGTGACAGAGAACGACGAGGTGGCCCGCCGACGGGAGCCGTCTGAGCGACGCGGGCGGTGAGGGCAGCCCAACGCTCAGCCCGAGCATGGCGAGCGTCTGCCATGCAGACGACGGAGCGACGGAGTGGCGAACTGATGGAAGGGAAGCTATGGCGCACCCCTACCTGGCACGCCAAATGTCGGATGTGGGGTTCCCATAAACCCTTAAGGTTCGAACACTGGGGTGCGCGCGAAGTCTTCCCCTCCTACCGATCTATGCCCTAGCTCGCTAAGATCTCGCGGACGAACTCGACGAACTCGCAACATAGAAAGACACGAGATTTATACTGGTTCGGGCCACCGTTGTGGTGTAATACCCTACTTGAGTGTGGTGGTGGTGGATTGCCTCTGGGGCTGATGATGAACAGTACAAGGGAAGAATAGCCTCCTGAGGTTGAGGTGTTCTTGTGCTCTGTGGACTTGTGGATGAGAACTCTCTCCCCCTACTATGGTGGCTAGTTCTACTTATATAGGCCCTGGTCCTCTCCCCAAATGTTGAGCGGGAAGGATAGCCAACAACGGCGGGCAAATTTGAAGGGGGACAACTAGTACAAGCTATCCTGACAAAAGCGGTCTTCGCCTGCGAAAAGCTCTGGTGGTTACGCCGTCTTGGGCTCCACGATGACCTCCGTCTTGCCGTCCTCCTGGTCTTGGCCTCGTTGCACCGATATAGCAACCTTTGCCTGATGCCTCGGTAATCTTCGTCTGTGTTGGCCGCCCTAGCACCAAAGAGGAAATAAGGACGTTGCGTGCGTTGGCGCCCGCCTGGTGTCGTTCGTCATGGCTCACGTCACGAGAGCCTCGTGAGGTTTGCCCCGCCTTGATACCTCCGCTTCTTGTGAGCCTGCCTGGCTAGGCCACTCTAGAGGAGGTCTTGCGTCGTCCGCCTCGCGAGGCTCGGACCCTCGTGAGGGTCTTGGATGCTTTGTTGATGAAGATGGGCCATACGGCCTGCTGGCTTAGCCATGCTGTGGGCCGCAAGCAGGCAAGTCTAGGGATACCAGTTCCCAGAACTCCGACACTACCCCTCTCCCTCCCTCTCTCCTCTCTCTCTCTCTCTCTCTCTCTCTCTCTCTCTCTCTCTCTCTCTCTCTCTCTCTCTCTCTTTCTGTCCCAACCTATTTCCCGTCCTTCAGTTATGTATGGATGTCGACCGATCTCCCTCAAGACATAGCTGAGTCTCTCCTTTTGAACACATATACGAGTCGTTCTACCTCTCTAGTTAGGCCTCTGCCTCCCCCCTCCCCCTCACACACACGGATATATCGAGCGCTCTAGTCATGTCTCCCTGCCACACACAAACTTGCTAGGTGCCCTCTGATGTTCCGGTAGGTCAGTCGCCCTATATGTTTGACTTGCACACACACAATTTTGATGGCTCTCTTCATCGATCTTGCACCCACCCACTTGATCCTCTCTTTGACTCTATCGATATCTATGACCCCTCTCTCTCTTCTCGTGGATTGACCCCTCTATATATGATATAGATATGCCTCTATTTCACACACATTGCATGTGTCAAATTTTCGTTTGAGATGTCATTGACACATATTCCCACAAATACATTCACAAAATCACACCCACACCAAAAAACACTCACGAACGCACACGCCATCGGTCTAGGTTTGTATCTGTCTCACACACACCCACGTAGGTGGGGGCGTGCACGAAGAGAAGAGGTGCACGCACGGCGCACATACTCCCGTCTCTTTCCCAACCACACACGCGCGGGTACACGGTGGAGCTCATTTCTGTATGAAAAGGCAGCCCACGTGGTAATTTAGCACGTGTACTGGTTGTCCACTTGATGGAGGATCGTCTACCACGGGTGAACAAACAAATTGCAACTTGACGCGTTATGTTAAAAAATAGGCAAACCATGTGGGGCCTACCTTAGAGGCAAGGCTCAATACACTCGAGATGCTCTGTACGTATTACTTTTGATGTGTCCCTTCAACTCGCAGAACGAGGAGAAGCTTTCTTAGTACGCCGTCTCCCCCGCCCACGGGCGCGGTGGCTCGCAGGACAAGGTGAAGCTTGCTTACTACGCCTTATGCCCGCTCCCTCGCCCACGCGTGCGGTGGCTCGCAGGATGAGGAGAAAATTTTACTGCTCCCTCCGTTTACTCCTCGTCCCTACCTTGGTTAGAGAGATTATCATATTCTTTGGAATATATGTCCTTTAGTAGATTTCAATATGAACTACAAGTACATACTCCAAACACTGATGTATATAGACGTATTTTAGAGTGTACATTCACTCATTTTGCTCCGTATGTAGTCCATATTGAAACAGACATAATAGTACGCACTCTCTCTCGCCCCTCGCCCCTCGACCCTCGCCCACCTGGTGGACGTGCAACAATTCATTCGGTCTCATATAGCCAGAACGATATATACTGCAGTACCATTATTTCTTGACTTCCCGAAGAGGCGAAGAGCCAATCGCAAGGTTAATACGTATTTTGGAGATGCCAAGCGCAAGGTTTATAGGAGAACGAGGAGTAGTAGTACTAGTAGTACGTACTGTACGAGGAAGAAGGCAACACGATGTATGTTTTGCGTGATAGTCTCTTCTTACAGGACGTGCTAGACCTAGTGGACCTCATTGTTGCAATGGGACTACTCCCTATCATAGATGGCACGATTCAGAGTGGTGGGTAGCGGGCATAATTCGGAGCTTCTTAGTCTTAAACCCCATGAAGAAGTCCCATCGAAATGAATAGTCATCCTCTACACGTGCTCCCATGTAAAATGAGTAAATGAGACAAAAAGAGAAAGAGACAAAGTAAAAAAAATCACCAGCCATAGATCCAGCCCTATTGTATCAGTGAATGATATTTCTACGTCATGATTGACATGGCTATAATATTAACCATGCTATGGAGGTTGAAGCGGATTTTTATTCATTTGCGGAGGTAGCAGCGGATGGATATTCAACGAGGAGTGAAATGATGGCTGCTTCCTCGGTCAAACATAGAGAAAGGTGGGCCTCGTGATTTCACGGCTTATTAGTCATTATTATAGCCTATATTCTTTGCCCATATATAATAACCGCATGGTAGTACAGTAGTGGACTATACTTTTAATAACCATGCTCGAAGAGAAGAGGTGCACGCACCCACACACGTAGTGTACTAGTAGCACTCTTTGCGTCTTCCCCAACCACACACGTGACAAAGTGGAGCTCATTTCTGTAAGATGATGCAGCCCACGTGATAATTTGACGCGTCTAGTAGTAGTTACTCACTTATAAATAACGAGGGTCGGGAACCACGCATGAACGGTGTCGCATCATTTATAAATAATGTTTTTTCTTCAGTGGCACGTACGCAATATAAATAGGTTCATATGGAGAAAAAGGAAACCACTCCACTAGGGTTTACGGTTCAAGGGCTAGGGATTGCATGGATCGTTTTTTTATTTAGGTGTCTCTGTTCCAAAATAAGTGTCAACTTTAGTAGTAGTACAACTTTGTACTAAAGTTTGCATAAAGTTGAGACACTTATTTTGGAACGGAGGGAGTACATGTTGGCTATGATCTGTCAACCATTGAGATGCAATAGCATGCATGTTAGTCTCCTTTGTATTTGATGAAATGTTGCAATGGGCAACCTTGGACGCAAGATACATGAAACAAAAGCTGGAAGCTTCATAGCATTGTAAAAATTTATCTCGCTGAGAAATTACAGTACGTACTATACTAGTACTATGTAAATAGTTAGGTGTTGCATGGTGTCTAGAAAATATGGTGATAGTGTGAGGTGGGCCATGTAATCACCGAGCCTGCGTGTTTTCACTGCTTTCGCACTCCTCCACTGTAAGAATGGATAAAATTGTAATCTAGTACCTCCTTTCGCCGAAAGCGTGGGACATCCAGCAGTCGTACCCCCTCAGTAATAATGACCAATGAGCCATCAAATCACATAGACCTAGCAGTAAGTTGGACGGACGAAGCAACCATCACTCTTGAATCCGCTTCTCCCTTCAATGCAGGCGCCAGTGAGAGGTCGCGTCCGCTCTGCTCGGGCATGAATGCGGCACCGATCCTTTGGAGCGGCGCTGACCCTTTTGGGTGGGAAGCACGTGCGGGCGATGGAGGGGCTTTGGGTGGGCCAGATTGGTCAGGAGTGGGCGTGGCAGCTGTCCGCCTGTCCCGATCTAGCGCCCAGAAATGAGAGGATGCACCAACTCTAACGGCTAAATCGTACACTACACACCATCTCTCTGTAGGAGTAGGTCGATGTGTCGCTCTCTCTAACACACACATGCTGTTAAACACACACATGCACACACGCACACACAGGTTCATAGAATAGGAATTTTGTGCGAGTGCGAAGCCATAGGAAGTGAGATACAAATAGAGTATATACAAGAAGAGAAGAGGTGAGAAATATTCCATCAAACCTGGACTGAGGAGTAGTACTCCCTCCGTCTAGGTGTTAAGTCATCTTACGAAAATCAGATATTCCCAAAATGTTTAGGCATCGTCCATTAACTTCGCATGTCAATCCCCTCCTAGCCTCGTTTCTAGCAATCATTGTTACTTAGGGAGCGTTTGGATCCTTAGCAAGAACAGTTTATAGCCTAGCCGGGCAAGGTTAGGCGTTTGGAACTGTGAAAATATGTTTTCTTTTGTGGGCCAGCTAGCTTGGGTGGGCTAGAAAAACCTTGCTAGCTCAGGAGAGCCAGATCGGCTCGCTTCCAACCACAAACTTCACGCACGGAAAAATTGGTGACCCACTCATGACAATGATTTTCATGGGGCAAGGCTGGTAAGAAAAAGAACTAAACCGTTTGACCAGGCAAGGTTGGCAAAGCGAAAGCTGGCTAGCTGGGCTAGCCGAGCAATTTCCTTACTACAATGTAATCAAACGCTCCCCTACTCTGCCTTGTTATCTCCCCTGGAAACCCAATGCATGGAGCGCAACTACGTGTTGATCAGTCAAGAAATCAAATTCAGCTTGCATGCGAGTTAATACGTGGCCCTACATGGTAGCTAAAACAACATCTCTTAGTTGTTGTGATTAGTTGTTGCGTTTAGAAACAGAAATCAGGGCTTTGATTGGAGGAAGGACCGGTCAAGTTTCTCTTTCTCCTCCAATCTGCATGCACCTTGGTCCCGCTGCACCTTCTAACGCGACTTAGACTAGCCACAATGGGTAGTAACATAGAGTAGTAACATGGGCATGTTACTACCTCTATAGTGGGGAGTAACATATGTACTTCATTTATTAGGCTATAGACTCATCTTGCCTTGATGTGTGTGATGTTACTCATACTAGTAGTAACTAGCTATGTTACCTCATGCATCTCTTTCTTCATTTATTGCCTGTCACATCATCTATTCTATCTAGATATGTGTGATGTTACTACCTATGTTACTCCCACTGTGGGTAGTCATACACCAAGACGGAGGGAGTAGTATGAGATACGGTGGCACACTGAATTAGGTCGAATACAAGTGCACAAAATTATTGGAAGAGAGCAAAGTGTACAAACTAAATAATTAAAAGAGTAAAATGCATTGTTGGTCATTGAACTTATCGTATAAGTTCACTTTGGTCACTGTACTCAAGAATACGATCGATACGGTCACTATATATGTGATGAGGTGATTATACGGCCACTGCGAGATCGTATAGCTCTGTATTAATGCATTTTAACTAGTCAAAGAATCCTCCTAGCGCCATGTCAGACCAGTTTTCTCTCTCTGTCATGTGGGTCCTACCTATCATTGGGTGGAAGAAAGAAGTTGAACGAAAATAAAACATAAGCACGGGGGCATGGTTCGAACCCCAGACCTCACGCTTTATACGGGCAAACAGGCTAACCAGCTACACCAACCTCTAGTTGTGATTAACTAGTGGAAAATATAGTTTTCTACCTTTAGTAGCGGCACACGCATACAACATGCAGCTTGCAGTGCATGCACACGCACTAGCATGGACTCAAGTCGCACGATGGCCTCTATTGCCGCAAGTTCATGCAGTACCTCGCCTGTTGTCCGCCGTTCCTGTTGTTGACCTTGCCACCTGAGGTCGTTGACCCGTTGCTCTACCACTACGCCAAGTCCGAGCTCTCGCTGCTTTTGGCGCAACGCATACGAACTCCATCTGCGTGAGATGACATGGCCATCAATGATGATTATGATGACACCCACACTAGGTCGCTCTACTTGCCTTGTGCGCACGATTGCCGTGCCGCTACCGAAGTACGACCTTGCGGCCTCAACTTCGTCGCCGGTCGCCAGTGTGTGCGTGTTGTGTGCTAACTAGTGTGTGTCTGCCCGCTGCGTGCTAGTGTGCGAGTGCATGCAAGTGTATTGTGTGCATGTTATAATAAGGATTCACTTAAAATAGTACGTGAGTGAATAGAGGGATCAATTGGACAGTGTTCACGAGCAGTAGCGGGATGTGTGAGGTAAGATACACCGCTGGCGCTTTTAATTTTTCTTATTAATTTGTTTGTTTCACCCTCTGACTGGTGGGACCCAACGTACTACATGGAGAGAGGTAAGGTGACTAAGGCTGCATTATTTCTATACTACCAACACTGCTTTAAATCCCAAAAGACCTTACCACCAAAGCCACATGACACGATTATGATTTAAATCCCAATGACCCCCACGCAAAGAAAACACGGCATGCTTGTCACACGAATGCATGAATATATAAAAGGTTATTTTCCTCTCGTTAAACATAACGTGAGGTAGCTGGTTAGCCTGTTCGCTCATCAGACTTGAGGTCTCAGGTTCGATAATCGCACTTGAGCATAATTTTGTTTTTGTTCGACTTCGTTCTTCCACCCAATGACAGGTAGACCCCGCATGACAGAGAGAGAAAGTGATCAGGGGTGGTGCTAGGATGATTATTTGACTGGTCAAAATGGATGGATACGGAGCTATATGATCTCGTAGTGACCGTATAATCACCTCATCACATATACGCTTCAGCCTCGACGCTTGTTTGCTAGTAGGTTTTGCACTCTTCACACTCTCTTTCCACTATATATATACATGCTGGAGCCACAACGCTTGTAGTTGCTCTCTTCACACTCTCTCACCCTCTCCAGATCTGAACAATACTTTGTTGGCCTCTCTCTCCCCTCACTGCTGGTCAAAGAGCCGACAGGATCCGTCCACCGGGAAGGGAAGGAGACTTAACGCTATCGCCATCGGCGAGGAGGGGAATCCACTACCGGCACAACTGTTCTCTTTCACCCAGCGGCGGCGCGGGAGGGCCTCCGAACCCTTCTTCCTCACCGTCGTACATAGTGTGGGCAGAACGGCCTCCGGTCGCCCACCGAACCACACCCCAAGAACCTTAAGGTATAATTTACTTATTCCACATGCATTGCTCTAACTGCATGTGGGCTTTTTTCCGCTTCTGCACTCAAATCTAGGTGTTGGATCAAATAGGAAAGTAGTGGGGAAAGTTGTATAGCATGAATCTAGGATGTGGTTCAAAGAGGGAAGGAAGGGGGGAAGTAGTGGGGAAAGTTTTATAGCATGAATCTAGGACGTGGTTGAAAGAGGAAAGGAAGGGGGGAAAGTACTAGTACAGGTTGGCTATCCAGCACCTACGTTGGTCGAAAAGGGAAAACAATGACAAACGCAGTACGCACATCTGTAACAAACTGATCTTTTTGTTTTGGGGGACAAGGCTGTAGAGTTTGAGAAGGACTAGATTTGCTGCCCTCACATAGGGAAAGGTGTCTAAAGATAACAAAACTGGGACCAACACAAATATGCTCCTTGGTTGTTTGTTCTTTGTTGCAACAGACTGTGCATCACCCCTTTATGCATCGGTAGATGCACATGGTGCTGGTGCGTCCACTGTCCCGTGCAACTCTTTAGTTGTTGTTAATCTAAGGACCTGTTTGGTTAAAAAGTCCAAGGACTTTTTTTAGTCCCAACTAAAAAGTCCCTAGTCCCTACCTACTTGGTTCCAGGGACTAAACATGGACTAGAGGTTACTAAATGACATGCTAAAAGACCATGTTACCCTAGTAATGAACTAATAGAGATAAGGTGCGATGCGGGGCTGGGGCAACTGTTGGAAAAAGTCCCAAAAATACTCTCCCTCAGGGTCTTCTTTCTTTAGTCCAAATGCCCACTTTTAGTCCCTAAAAGTCCCTCCTGTTTGGTTTAGATGGGACTGAACGGGACAGTTTTTAGTCCCTACACCAAAAAGGCCCTGTAAACAAACACCCTCTAATAATGCCGCTGTAAAATTGATGAAATGCCACAGTTAAAAGCAAATTACATGTTTAACAAATTTTATCGTTAATATAATCTCTCTGTTAATATGAATCAATGCCACCGTTTGAGAAATGCTACTGTCTTTCTTTCATTCCCATGTAGATAAGTTATATGCTTCTTTTTGTTGGCTTCTGAATCATCCACCGTTATTGACCACTAGTTGTTTCCTCTGCACCTCTATGTAAACATGGTTATCTACTTCACCTCGTTGCTATTGTAACCTTTTGTTGCACTGCACAAAACACTTTTGTTTTAAGAGTGTTTTGTGCAGTTCAACCAAAAATTCACACCGACAATGTTGCTTGATTGCTTGATCTTAGTGGAACTGCACAAGAGGAGATCTGACATCCTATCCGTGTTGGCAAATTTGGTTCAGACCTTCTTGTGAGTTATTGGAATTCTGCGTCATGAGAGGTCAGTACTAGCCTACTTTCACATGATTGTGCAGTGTGCTTTCATATGTTGTGCTACTTATACGGTAATGTTTCTTGATTTTAGTGAACTGCACAAATAGAGACAAGACTTCCAATCTGTATGTGCACCATAATATCCCATTGAGGTAAGATAAAGATATTTCACATTGTTGGCCTATATTTTGCCACTTCCATCAGAAAATTAATGTCGTTGTTTAGTGCTATACTTGTGCTCCCTAATTAACATGCCAAATCTTACATTGAAGGCGAAGCTTGTCTGTTATTGAACCAAGTGATGAAGGGGAAGAACAAGCGGAAGAAAAACAAAAATCAATTCCCGGTGCTGTAATGAAGCACTGGAACTGTGATGACACAAGTTATGATATAGTTTTGCATCTTAATTTATTGCTATGGCTGGAACGAGCAATCGTTTTGCCACTGATTTGATGTCACTCTTAATGTAATATGTAATTATCTCTACTTGCCCAAACAGGGATCTTCTTTGAAGATACCATATATTTTAGTGGAACTGCACAAGAAGATGTTGGAAACATTAAACTAATCGAGGAGTATATAGTAAGCATGACAATCGCAGTATATAACAACAGATGGTACCAAAGAAGTGCCTGATCTGTATGCTTTACACAATAAGCCTCCTGACAAAGGTTGGTACTTGCCCACAGATTTCATCCATATGATTGAGCTTAGTCATCTCTATTGGTGTTGTGCTACTGTTTAGATACTG
The DNA here is from genome assembly GCA_032464435.1 of Aegilops umbellulata. Lineage (NCBI taxonomy): Eukaryota > Viridiplantae > Streptophyta > Magnoliopsida > Poales > Poaceae > Aegilops > Aegilops umbellulata. Next base: position 376,686,794 of record CP136057.1, read on the forward strand.
TCATGATAAAGTGGTACTGTCCTTGAGAAGTGCTTCATCTGTGATGTTTTATATATTTCCTTTCCTTTTTTGAGCAAACAGGGATGCTAGCATTTAGTTGTCCTCTTATCTTTGCACAATAGGATAATCCTCCTCTAAAGAAGAATATGGAGTACATGAAGTGACTAGTTCCAATTATGCCAGGATGAAGAAGCCCAGTCTATCTTCTCATCAGAAGGAGCAATTGAAGGATGGTTACATTACTCCCCACAAGACCAAACTAACTTCAGCTCAGAAGGACTCACAGATCTCCATCTTTTTTGCTGTGATGCGAAACTACAATGTTGTTCTAGGATTCTTTCCGGTGAGTTCCATTTTTAGAAGTGTGCTCTACATGGAGCATGTAGGTGCCTATTTAAACTGTCAATTCATAGTACAGTTTGCTTTATACTAATCACTTTTTTGTATTTGTGCAAACAGGGGTGCTCATCTTGATTTCAATGGGAACTGCACAAAATGTTCATGAATTCATCGAATCATACATTTCCACCACAAGAAAGGAGGTGCCAATATGTTCAAGGCGTTGCGACATATAAAGGCAAAATCATACAAGCTACATGCGAATTTGGTTGATTTTGGTGGAACTGCACAAAAAGAACAGCTGGTTTATTTAGCACGAGTTGCCATGTCAATGTCCGAACTGATGGCAAACCATGCCCATTCCACAATCGGAGGCATTTGATAGTTTAGAATGGGAAAACGTTGTCAAAGTTTGCTCATTGATGTGCGCAAAACAACACGCATTTGACATTTTGGAATGGGAAAACCTTGTCAAATTTTGCTCATTGATGTTAGCAAGAAGACATGTGTTTGATATTTTTGAATGGGACGCCCTTTGCTGTCAGCAGCATCGATTGATTTTTCTTTATTCTTTAGTTGTGAATTAAATATTGGCTCTGACATGTGAATCGCTGAGATGCATAATCATCGATTGTTTTGAATGTTCTCTATGAGTTGCCAGGCCTGTGTGTTTGATTTCAATGTACAGGAATGCTAAAAAGCTGCTCAAACTCTTTGTACTCCCTCTGTTCCTTTTTACTTCGCATATTAGATTTCTTTCAAGTTAGTTGATTTTACATTGTGAATGTTCATGCTTTGACTGCAGACAAAACTTGTGTGCAGACTAAAAAGGACCGGAGGGAGTACATGTGAAACTGCTCCAAACGAGGTGATCACCGTGGGAATAATGCTAGTACGTATTGTTTTGCATGTTCATCCAATGCCAGTGATACAAGAATTCGAACTAATTGAACTAAATTCATTCATACATGGTAGGATTTCATATAAACATGCTGGATTTCATTACATTTCATACATTCTTCAACTAAAAAGGGGTGCGCTGGAGGTATAATTAATTAACCGAAGCTACCCACTCGTGTCCAGCTGAGCCGAACAGAAGCTTCTTCTCCAGCGGACTGAGCTTCAGTGACTTAACTACAGGTGCAGTTGCGTAACTGCCATATGGCCCAGATTGCTATTGGGCCCATGTGCCATTGACCCAACTACACCAGCAGTTAATTAACTAAAGCAGTGTCCTTCTCCAACATAGCTCTCCGACTCCACGTCGCCGCCAAGAAGCTAAACGGCCGTCAATGACGAACCCTCCTAGCTTGGCTCCAACGGGAGGGGAGCAGCGGTGGCCTTACTTGGACCCGAGCGGCGGCGACCTACCGTGTTCTACTCTTCCTTATTTTCTTTGTGGCGCGGCCTCGTTGGCAGCGGGGCGGGGCCTCGACGGAGCCGACGATGTCCTCTGTCTCGTTGCCGGCGGGGCGGCGCCTCGGCAAAGCGGGGGAAATCCTCTCCCTCTTTGCCGGTAGGGTGGGGCCTCGGTTGAGCCGGCGATGTCCTCTACCTCATTGTTGGCGGGGCGGGGCCTCAGCGGAGTAGGGCCTCGCCGAAGCCAGCGAGGTCCTCCGCCTCGATGCCAGCGGGGCGGGGCCTCGGCGGAGCCGGCGATGTCCTCTGCCTCATTGTTGGCGTGGCGGGTCCTCGGCAGAGCAGGGCCTCGCCCAAGCCGGCGAAATCCTTTGCCTCGGTGCCGGCGGGGCGGGGCATCGGCGGAGCCGACGGTGTCCTCTACCTTGTTGTTGGTGTCGCGGGGCCTCGGCGGAGCAGGGCCTCATCGACGCCAGCGGAGCGGGGACTCGTCGAAGCTGGCATTGTCACCTGCCTCATCCTTGGTCTCGCCAAAAAGCGCCTCGCCCGCTTCATCACCCTCTTTGTAGGTGGCCGCAACCTCCGCCACCCGCATGCGGTACCGCCAGCGCTCGAGGAGGCCCTCGCGGACGGAGCGGTATGAGTGGAGCAGCGCTTCCTCCTCCGCCCGCTCCGCGGCAATCTGCTCCTCCGCCTACAGGTGCTCCTGGATGAGATGGTGGTTGTAGATGGCGTCGGCCCGCGCCTCCCGGAATTGCTCCTGACGCTTCTGCCTCACTGTGTCCATGTATTGGGCACATGCCTCGCCGATGGTCACGGTGCAATGCACCAGCGAGGATTGAAGGAGTCCTGGATTAAGGGGTTCTCGGGCATCCGGACTATGGTGTGTGGGACAGACTGATGGGCTGTGAAGATATAAGACCGAAGACTCTCTCCCGTGTCCGGATAGGACTCTCCTTGGCGTGGAAGGTAAGCTTGGCGTCCTGATATGAAGATTCCTTTCTCTGTAACCGACTTTGTACAACCCTAGTCCCCTCCGGTGTCTATATAAACCGGAGGGCTTAGTCAGTAGAAGCAAGAATCATAATCATAGTCATACAGGCTAGACTTTTAGGGTTTTAGCCATTACGATCTCGAGGTAGATCAACTCTTGTAATACTCATATTCATCAAGATCAATCAAGCAGGAAGTAGGGTATTACCTCCATAGAGAGGGCCCGAACCTGGGTAAACATCATGTCCCCCATCTCCTGTTACCATCGACCTTAGACGCACAGTTCGGGACCCCCTACCCGAGATCCGCCGGTTTTGATACTGACATTGGTGCTTTCATTGAGAGTTCTGCTGTGTCGTCGTCAAGAGGTCCGATGGCCCCGTCAATCATCTACAACAATGTTGTCTAGGGAGAAGTCTTCCTCCCCGGACAGATCTTCATATTCGGTGGCTTCGCACTGCGGGCCAACTCGCTTGGCCATCTAGAGCAGATCGACAGCTATGCCCCTGGCCATCAGGTCAGATTTGGAAGCTTGAACTACGCCGCGGATATCCGCGGAGACTTGATCTTCGACGGTTTCGAGACCGTGGCAGCCGCTCCCTGCCACCGCGATGAACATGACTTAAATCTGTCATCGGACCATATCCAGGAGATAGCGCATGTAACCGCTCTGTCCCTAGATCCGGAGCGGATCATGCCATCTGAGGACGAGAGGCTCAACTCCGTCACGGAAGCCGCAGACTCAGCGGCGTCGGAGCCGCACACAGACCCAACCTCGAGTGCGATCTGTGTCACCGGAACCTCGGACTCGTTTCTGGCTACAGGTTCCGAACCACGTGCGTCCGTGCACGTCGAGCTTGATCGGACATCGATCGTCCAATTTAGCTCCGCGGACATCTTCCGACACTTGCCTTTAGGTGACATGCTAAACTCATTAAAAGCACTCTCCTTAGCAGGGGACTCACAGTCGAATTATATCCGGTTCGAACTGGAGGCTGATGACGGAGAATTTCGCTTCCCACCCACCGCCCACTTCATAGCCACTATCGAGGACCTAACTGACATGCTCGAGTACGGCTCCGAAGACATCGACGGTATGGACGACGATGCCGGAGAAGAGGAGGCCCAAAACCCGTCGTCCACCAGACGTTGGACGGCCACTTCCTCGTATGACGTATACATGGTGGATGCACCAAAAGAGAATAGCGGCAATGACAAGGAAGATCCAGTTGAGGATGAACCTCCTAAGATACAACCAAAGCGCCGGCGTCAGCGGCGCTGCTCTAAATCTCACCGCATGGAAGACAGCAACGCCGGCACCGGAGATGATAACACTCTGGACGGTGCGAAAGACAGAGAATACCCCCACGAGCAAACTGCCAAACAGGACGATCGGGAAGATGAGCAAGTTAGCCCTGATGAACAGGCTATACACGAAGACTCGGAGGACAGTAATTATCTTCCGCTCTCCGAGGGTGAGGTGAGCCTCGGCAACGAGGATTTTATCCTGCCTGAGGAACCTCTCAAGCAGGAGCCCTTTAAGCGCCGGCTAATAGCCACTACAAGGAGCCTGAAAAAGAAACAACGACAGCTTCAAGCTGATCAAGATCTGCTCAATGATAGATGGACTGATGTCCTGGCAGCCGAGGAATACGGCCTCAAGCGCCCAGCCCAAAGTTACCCGAAGCGCAAATTGCTTCCTCAGTTTGATGATGAGGCGCTGGATCCCATACCATCATCGTGCAATGCGGCTGACCGACGACCATTGGTTGGGACAAAGCGGCAACTCAAGCCGAACACCAGCCCGCCCCACCTCACCGTAAAGGCAGAGATAAAACAGCACGGGGACATACATATGACCTGCGGCAGGACTTGGACAGTAGAGCAGGTCAGAACAGATCAATCTATGGATCACGGGGACGCGCCCCGACACGCGAAAACAGCTACCTAGCCGGATGCAACAATCATGCTCACGCCCGGGCCGAGAACCGCAGACGGACTCCATCCGAGCTACGTCGTGACGTGGCCCGATATAGAGGCTCCGCACACCCCCTTTGCTTCACTTACGAGGTAATGAAGCACGAATCCCCAGAAGGGTTTAAACCCGTAAACATCGAATCATACGATGGGACAACAGACCCTGCGGTATGGATCGAGGATTTTCTTCTTCACATTCATATGGCCCACGGCGATGATCTCCATGCCATCAAATACCTCCCACTAAAACTCAAAGGACCAGTGATGATGATATAGACCTGGGGTAGGGTCATAGGCCTTACCTATGCGCCCTATCCAGGGTCACTATCTTAGAAGCGGAGAAGCTCAAGAGACAACAGGAAGGGCCCAACAAAGGTGTCGAGTGCAATCCACTCGACCGATCATCTACTCGGAGACCCCTCCTTCCTGAAGTTGCTCGACCAATCGACCACTTGACCATATAAGAATCCACTCGACCTATTGAAGACCAGGAGTCATCTGGAACGGCAACGGATGAGCGTTCACTCTGTAATCTTTAAGGCCATTAAGGCATTTAAGGCTGGCGTTACCAGTAATGCCTCATCTTTATGTACAATGAACCCTCGGTAATGGAGGGAAGATGGGGTCCTAGCGCACTCTATATAAGCCACCCCCTCCTCTGGGACAACCGTTCGCACCCCCGTAACACACACACACACGCATAATTCAGTCGACCGCCTTTGGGCACCGAGACGTAGGGCTATTACTTCCTCCGCGAAGGGCCTGAACTCGTAAAACTCGTGTGTACAACTTCGCGATAGCTAGGATCTTGACTCCTCATACCTACCCCCATTCTACTTTCAGTCTTAGATCCACAAGAGTTGGTGCCCACCGTGGGGCAGGTGTCTTAGTGACTTTTTGGTGGAGTTGCGATTTTTTTCGATTCTCATCATCATGGTTTCCGCCGGCAGACTGGCTGAGGGACGCGAGATCCGTCTCGGTGCGCTAGTTTTCGTGGCCGACGACTCCAGCTGACTTCAAGAAGCTCCACTCGACGTCGAGGCGCTCCGCGTCCGCTGGGTGATGCACTTTCGCGCATGCGCCCGCGGCGTCCTTCTCCGGCAGCCGTCGACCCAGTATCGGTTGGCTCCTATGGTGTCCTCACCCCCCGTTGTTCGTCGGCGCAAGCATTCCAGTCGATTGAGGCTCTAGCGGTGGGTGAGACATGCGGTGGCCTATCAGTCGGCCACCCCCCAAGTCGCGGCAATCGAGCCCGACGAAACTCTCTATGGCCTGTTCGACCGGCTCCGTCGAGACCGCATCCGAGTGCGACAGCAGCGATCCCGCGGCGGAAGTCTTGATGGTCAACGGACCATGCAGTCCTCCTGGCTTCCCCCGCGACGACGGTGGTGATGGCGGCGGCGATCCATCGCGCGTTCACGAAGAGTACCGCCCTGAGCCCCTTTCTTCCCAGCAGAGGGAAGAGCTTCGTCGCCGCAATATGGATGCGCTTCACAATCCTATCGTTGGAGAAACCCCCGAGGCCCGGGCCTTGGAGGAGGCGCGCTTGGCCAACTTGGCTGAGCGCACTCGACTGGAGAGCCTGCAACATGCACTCGACAAGCATGCTCGGCAGCGGATCCCTGAGTCCAGTCGATGACAGCTTTTTCCGCCTCAACCTCAGGTATATCGCACTCCGATTCAAAATCTCACGGCAGCGGCCCGCATAGCAGAGTCAATTCAACCTTCCCAGTCAGAGGCTGGCATAGGTTTGATGCTGATCTGGGCCTTGCTCCGGGTGGCCGGAGAGCAGAACACAACAGTATCTCAGTCGCGGAATAGGATTCATAGCGGATCTGTGATGGCAGATACGGTTCAGTCGGCTCACAGCCCAAGATCGCCCCCGCGACGTGAAGGACGGGGCCACAGGCAAGATCAATACAGAAACCGCGAGCAATATGATCACCGACTTGGCCACGATGACCGTCGTCGAGTGCCCACGCCTCCTCCAAGGAGTGGGTCATATGTGCCTCGGCAGCATGGTGACAGATGCCCCCACAGCGGCGGGCGAAGAGTACTAGTCGACCCAAGGGAGTCGGGCTTTGATGCGCGATCTATTCTTGTTCAAGGTCTGGTTGACAGGAACAAGGCACACAGAGAAGGCCATGACAGAGATTACCCGGCTGGCAGCAGAGTGCATGTTTTAGGTCCCGAGTGTTTCAGCAGAGCCATCACGGCCGCAGTGATTCCTCCCAACTTCAGGTTGGCGACTGGAGTCAGCAAGTTTACTGGTGAGTCTAAGCCTGACACTTGGCTTGAAGACTACCGAGTGGCTATACAAATTGGTGGCGGAAATGATGAAGTGGCCATGAAGCACCTTCCTCTGATGTTGGAAGGCTCAGCCAGGGCATGGTTGAACCAGTTGGCACATGGCAGTATATTCAGTTGGGAGGAACTCGCCCGAGTGTTTGTTAGGACTTTTGAAGGTACTTGCAAACGACCAGCGGGGTTGACAGAATTGCAGCATTGTGTGCAAAAATCGGATGAAACCTTGAGAGATTATATCCAGAGATGGATCACGTTACACCATACAGTGGAGAATGTGTTAGATCACCAAGTTGTTTGTGCCTGCAAAGAAGGCGTTAAGTATCAAGAGTTGAATCTGAAATTTGGTCGGATGGGGGGTATGTCCCTGACTCGGATGATGGAGATTGCCACCAAATACGCTAAGGTGAAGAATAAGACCGACTCCGGAGTGGAAAGCACAAAACAGTCGCCCAGGAAACCGGAGGAGGGAATTCCAGTCGGAAACAGAAGCGCAAGGCCGAGCCAGCTGCTCCGGGCGAAGCCTTAGTCGTGGCTCAAGGAAAGTTGAAGGGGAAGCCCAAAGGGCCCTGGACCCCCAAGAAAGTGAAAGATCAAGTCGAAAATGATGTGTTGGATTTGCCATGTCACATTCACATCAAGAAGGATGAAGAGGGTAATCTAATTTATCCTAATCATACCACTCGACAGTGTCAAGTTTTGATCCAGCAGTTCCGAGAAAAGCAACCCAATGAGAAGGAAAAGGAGTTGGACAAGGATGAGGATAAGGAAGAAGATGATGACGGTTTTCCCAATGTCAATTCCACTCTGATGATTTTTGCCTATGTGGAGAGCAAGAGTCGACTGAAAGTTAACAGAGAAGTAAACATGGTTGCTCCGGCAACACCCAGTTATTTGAAGTGGTCTGAGACTGCCATCACATTCGACCATTCTGATCACCCAACGCGTATTGCCACCCCTGGGAGGCAAGCGTTGGTGGTCGACCCAGTTGTTGAAGGCACTCGACTGACCAAAGTGCTGGTGGATGGTGGTAGCGGCATGAATATCCTTTATGCTGAAACCTTGAAGGGAATGGGCATTCCGATGTCCAAGCTTAGTGAAAGCAATATGAGTTTCCATGGCGTTATACCTGGCAAGAAGGCTGAATCACTCGGCCAGATCGCCCTTGATGTGGTTTTCGGTGATTCCAAGAATTACCGCAAGGAAAAGTTGACATTTGAAGTTGTGGATTTCTAGAGTGCTATCATGCTATTCTGGGTAGGCCTGCTTATGCACGTTTTATAGCTCGACCATGTTACATGTACCTCAAATTGAAGATGCCTGGTCCCAGAGGAGTGATCACAATCACTGGCAATCGGCAGAAGGCAGAAGAGTGCTTCCAGAAGGGCTCAAAAATCACTGATGCACAAATGGCAGCAGTCGAAATGCAAGAATACCGAAAGAATGCAGACCCGAGTGATTTGTTGCAAGCTAAGAAGCCTGCCACAGATTCTGCATTTCAGTCGTCCGGTGAAACGAAGCTGATTCATATTCACCCGACCGATCCTAATGCTGCTCCTACTCATATTTCAACATCACTCGACGACAAATAGGAAGAAGCGCTCATCCAGTTCCTCCATGAGAACTGGGACATCTTTGCATGGAAACCCTCTGACATGCCAGGTGTACCCAGGGGACTGGCTGAGCACAATTTGTGAGTCGACCCGAAAGTGAAACCAGTCAAGGAACATCTTCGACGGTCCGCCGTACAGAAGAGAAAGGCAATTGGTGAGGAAGTGGCTCGGCTCCTGGCAGCTGAGTTCATCCGAGAGATTTTCCACTCCGAGTGGCTCGCCAATGTTGTCATGGTCCCTAAGAAGGACGACTCACTTCGCATGTGCATTGACTTCAAGCATATCAATCGGGCCTGCCCGAAAGATCACTTTCCTCTCCCCCGCATCGACCAGATCGTCTACTCGACCGCGGGGTGTGAGCGCCTGTCTTTTCTAGATGCCTATTCCGGGTACCATCAAATCCGACTGTATGGGCCCGATGAGATAAAAACAACTTTCATCACTCCATTCAGGTATTTTTGTTATGTCACCATGCCATTCGGTCTCAAGAACGCTGGAGCCACATTCATGGGGTGATTCAGAAGTGTCTGCTCACTCAAATCAGTCGGAATGTGGAAGCATACATGGATGACATTGTGGTCAAGTCGCGTAAAGGTTCCGACCTGCTGGCTGACCTTGCTGAAACCTTTGCCAACCTGAAAAGATATGATATCTAGCTTAATCCATCAAAGTGCACATTCGGAGTTCCTGGCGTAAAGTTACTCGGCTTCCCCGTTTCCGAACGAGGGATCGACGCTAACCCAGAGAAAGTTGGTGCCATACTCCGGATGAAGCGCCCTGTGCGTGTGCATGATGTCCAGAAGCTTACTTGTTGTTTGGCCGCCTTGAGTCGATTCATTTCTCGCCTCGATGAAAAGGCATTGCCTCTTTACCGACTGATGAAGAAATCTGATAAGTTCGAGTGGACTCCTGAAGCTGACGCAACGTTTGCAAAACTCAAAGCCCTGCTTTCCACCCAACTGGTGCTCGCTGCCCCAATCAGCAAAGAGCCTTTACTGCTTTATATTGCAGCCACTGGACAAGTTGTCAGTACAGTACTCACGGTCGAGTGGGAAGAAGAAGGAAAAGACTATAAAGTTCAGCGCCCAGTATACTATGTTTCTGAAGTTCTGACTCCATCCAAGCAAAGATATCCACATCATTAGAAGCTTGTTTATGGGATTTACATGACCACGAAGAAGGTTGCACACTATTTCTCTAATCACTCCATTACAGTCATTAGCGATGCACCATTGTCAGAAATCCTGAACAACAGAGATGTAACTGGTCAAGTGGCAAAGTGGGCGATTGAATTTCTTCCCTTGGATATCAAGTTTGAGGCAAAGAAAGCTATCAAGTCCCAAGCAATAGCAGATTTCCTCGCCGAGTTGGTCGAATAGCAACTGCCGACTCAGATTCACTCGGGACATTGGACCATGTTCTTTGATGGATCCAAGACGCTGAATGGTTCCGGTGCTGGGGTGGTATTGGTATCCCCCCGAGGCGACAAACTCAGCTATGTTCTCCAGATTCATTTTGACTCCTCTAGCAACGAAGCTGAATATGAAGCACTTCTGTATGGGTTACGTATGGCCATTTCACTCGGCGTTTGTCGCCTCAGGGTCTACAGCGACTCGGATTTGGTGGTTAATCAAGTAATGAAGGAGTGGGACGTGAGAAGCCCAACCATGACTAGCTATTGTAATGCAATGAGAAAGTTAGAGAAGAAGTTTGAAGGGTTAGAGCTCCATCACATACCTCGACTGAAAAATCAAGCAACTGATGATTTGGCAAAGATAGGTTCCAAAAGGGAGGCCATTCCCAGCAATGTGTTTTTGGAACATATTCATACACCTTCAGTTCAGGAAGGTCCTTCCACTGAATAGCCCCCACAACCAAAGAGCACCACTGATCCGACTGAAGTCGAAGTCCCAGCCATGGTCGACTTGATCATGGAGGTTTTGGTCATCACTCCCGACTGGATAGTGTCGTACATCACGTACATTCTTAGGAAGTAACTCCCAGAGGATGAAGAAGAGGCTCAACAGATCGTCCATCGATCCAAGGCCTTTACTGTGAGAAGAGGACAACTGTTCAGAGAAAGTGTAACTGGAGTCAGCCAGAAATGCATAACACCAGAAGAAGGTCGAGTGATCCTCAACAACATCCACTCGGGGACCTGTGGTCACCATGCGTCCTCTCGGACCATTGTGGCCAAAGCATACCGAGCGGGATTTTATTGGCCATGAGAAAATGAAATGGCAAAAGAAATAGTCGACAAATGTGAAGGTTGCCAGTTTTACTCCAACATGTCTCACAAGCCTGCATCGGCACTGAAGACCATTCCACTCGTCTGGCCCTTTGCTGTTTGGGGATTGGATATGGTTGGGCCTCTGAGGACTGGTAGGAGTGGCTTCACGCATGTGCTCGTGGCAGTCGACAAGTTTACTAAATGGATCGAAGCCAAGCCTATCAAGAATCTTGAAGCCAATACTGCTGTCAGCTTCATCAGAGCGTTAACATTTAGATATGGCGTTCCGCACAGCATCATCACTGACAATGGTTCGAACTTCGATTCTAATGAGTTCAGAGCCTTATGCGCTTCCCAAGGCACTCGAGTCGACTATGCTTCAGTTACCCATCCCCAGTCGAATGGACAAGCTGAAAGAGCAAACAGATTGATTCTCAAAGGACTGAAACCCCGACTGATGCGTGATCTCAAGCATGCAGCAGGCGCCTGGGTCGATGAACTTCCATCAGTGCTTTGGGGTTTGAGGACAACTCCTAATCGGTCGACTGGCCGAACTCCATTCTTCTTGGTATATGGAGCCGAAGCTGTACTTCCAAGTGACTTGCTTCACAATGCACCCCGAGTCGAACTTTTCTCTGAAGATGAAGCAAAACAGGCTCGGCAAGACGCAGTTGATCTCCTGGAAGAGGAAAGAGAAATGGCCCTGATCCGATCAACCATTTATCAGCAAGACTTGCGCTGATTCCACGCCAGAAACATGAGGGGTCAAGCTTTTCAAGAGGGAGACTTGGTTCTTTGAGTGGATCAGTAGAAACCACACAAGCTCGCTCCTGCTTGGGAAGGTCCCTTCATCATCACCAAAGTACTCCACAACGGAGCGTATCGCCTCTATAATGTCAAGCATGAGAAAGATGAGCCACGCGCTTGGAATGCCGAGCTGCTCCGCCCCTTTTACACTTAAGCTTTCAGACTGTTGAGATGTAATAAGAAATACCTTCTAGTTTGATTATTAAAGACACAGTTTTTGCAATCTCATAAATGATTGTTGTTCTTTTTTATTCTATAAATCCCCTAGTGGGGGGCTTAGCTGCGAATCCGTTTCACCTAAGTTTGAAAAATCCTATCGAGTGGTGAGCAAGCCTCTCACTTGGGGTCTTAATTAGCTACGAATCTGTTCCGCCCAAGTTTAAAAAATCCCACCGAGTGGTGAGCAAGCCTCTCACTCGGGGGCTTAGCTACAGTCAAGTACTCGCCGAAGTTTAAAAAATCCCACCGAGTGGTGAGCAAGCCTCTCACTCGGGGGCTTAGCCGTGAATCCGTTTCGCCTAAGTTTAAAAAATCCTACCGAGTGGTGAGTAAGTGTGGGGACCCCCGACTCATAAGTCGTGATCACCGAATGCACGTGTACAGTGATCCCAGAGATCAATGCTCACTGAACACAAAGAAGCTGAATAACAAGAGTCTTACATCCATACATACCGTCTTACACAAATTGTGACCATTATGGTCAAGTCTTACATCGATAAAGCCTTAAGGGCTGAACATCAAATGAAACACAAGCAGCGGAAATCTTCGTCGATAAGTAGAACCCATGCCATCTGCCTTAACCCTACAGGCATTCTGACTGGGAAATGTCCTAGTTCGCATGTTCATCTCCAAAGAATTCTTCTTCGAACTCCGGTTCTTCCATGCCTGGCCAATTAAATAACCAGTGGCAAGCCAATGAGTACTTTGAATGTACTCGCAAGCAACCCATGTTTTGGTTCAAGGTACAATAATGCATGTTATAGGTAATTTTTTGCAGAAAGCTAGTTTTGAGTGCAATGACATGTTCAACAACTTGTAATACATGCATCAGGAGAATTCAAGTAACCATGAAGACAAGTTACAGATATCAACATAAATAGAGTGGGCACCAGCCCAACTCAATCATGTCAAGTCCTTGACTTGACCCAAGTAGTTCCTCCCACTTATCCAAACACACACACTAGTTTGTAATCATGTGGACGTAGACCAAGAGCGGTTACCCAACTGTCCTTGACCGTGGACACGGCTATTCAAATAGTTTTACACTCTGCAGAGGTTGCACACTTTACCCACAAGATCCAGGGAACATCCGTGTCATCCATGTCCCGCGGTACCTCAAGTACCCGGGGTAAGCACCCGATCACTATCTTTCCCTGGACGACACTAACAAGGAGTCCACTCGTTGTTCCGTGTCCTCACGATGTACATCATACGAGACTCACTTGAGATCGTAACATCCGAGAGAGGACACAACGGTGTATCCGGTGCCCTATAAAAACAGTCATGGCCGCCCTACCTGGCACGACCCCATCCCGAGAGAGAGCACCAACTCTCCCACGTCACTAGTAATGCAGGCTCCAAGCTAGTATCGACCTAGGTAATCAATAATGCCCTTTCCCATATAAGGGTAGAGTGGTTGCGCATGTAAGGTTGGAATAACGGTCGCAACTTAAACCAATCCGTTTTGAAAAAACAACACACACACTTGCCTCGGCACACCACTTCGTCATCAAGTGGTTACCCAACTCATCTTCTCCCTCGGGCATAAGCGGCACCCGACGGGGTTTTCAAAAAGTCCTTTGAAAATACTTTGTCTCCATCACTATGCATATTCCCGTCCCTTTTTGCGTAGCACTACTTTAGCATCCTATCTACTCCCACCGGCATAACCCTCATAAGAAGGTAGGGTCATGCACAATGCAAGTATCAACGGGTAAGGAATGAAGGCAACCCACCAAAGTGGCTACCATCTCATCATGTTTTCGATGCAAAAATAATAAAGTGCTATATGAGATGCAAAAAAACGGGTTTCATAGACATGGTCAAAGGGCTGCTTGCCTGGCTCAACAAAGTCTTCTGGGTCTTCAAAGTCTTCTGGTCCAACTCCTTCGTCAGCAACACAATCTATCATCGCAAAATAATAACGAGAAAAATAAGGCAATAATAAAACAGAAAAACCAAAGTGCTCAGAAAAATGTCAACATATTTTTGTTAAATACTAGGGTGAAAACTAAGAATGGGAAAATTCCTAGTTTTGGATTTGGAGTTATATAAGAGGGGATATGGATTTCCAAACAGAGATTAAACTGCACAAATTTGAATTTAAGTTTGAACAGTATATAAAAGTTGGTTGGATTTGAATGAAAGTTGCACCATTAAATAGGTGGGATTTTTACAAGATTTTAGGAACTGGAATTGTTGCGTTTGGATTAATATTTAATCCTGTGGAATTTTTGCAAGTATCCAGAAAAAGAAAAAGGAGAAGCAGCACTGTGCAACCGGGCCAGAAGGGCCACAGTGCAGCAGGCCCAGATGGGTTTCCGCCCACGCGAGGCTGCCACGTCGAAGGCGTAAAGGCGAAATACGCCTTCAGCCGACACAGCGAACCGGTGCGCGCGCGTGCGTGTTTAAACCTGACGGGTGGGTCCCACCCGTCATGGCGTGAGGCTGACGGTCAGGGCCCACGGCCGTCGTCGTCTACCTCTGTACAGAGGCGACAGCGAGCTCGCCGGCGGCGATACAGGGCACGGGAGGGTGCGTGGGTGGTACCGTTGTGCTCAGGGAGGATCCGCCGTTCGGATGGAGGTGGAGTTGGTCGCCGGGGTGGCCTGGTTCGCCGGCGACGGGGTTCGCGGCGGAGGAGCTTCGGGCGTCGACGGCTCCGGCCGTTTCCGACTGCAAAAGAGGCGGGGAAGAAGGGGGAAATGGTCAGGGGTGCTCGGGGGTTCCAGATCGAGGCAGAGGAGGAGCAGGGGAGGCGTGTACCGTGGGATCGACGGCGACCCGAGGCGGCGGAGCTCGAGCTCGATCTCGAGATCGGGCTCGTCTGGAGAGGGGTGAGTGGTGTAGGGGGTGTTTAGGGGAGTGAGAGAGCAAGTGGTGAGGAGAGGGGGGCTCGGGGAGGCCTTTAAGTTGGTGAACGGCGAGGTGCCATGGACCCATGCGCCGGAGAGCTCCTGCTCGTCGCCACAGGGCTCGGGAGGAGCTGGCGCCGTGTCTGGCGTGTTCCTGGGCGTGGACTACACCGAGGGGAGCTAAGGGAGAGAGCGGGGAGGGGTCAAAGACGCGCGCGTGTGAGCCACGTCATTGGCGTGCTCGGGCGGCCTCTGTTTGCTAGCGCGGAGGTGCGGGGAGGAGGAGAGAGGAGGGGGCCGACCGCGTAGCGTGCTGCGGACGCCGAGGCGCATCGGCAGGCGCGCGAGGGTGGCCCGAGGTGGTCGGAGGCATCGGGCAGAGGGCGGCTACAGTGCGGGAGCGCACTGTATCGTGCTCCAGAGCGTGCAAATGGCCAGCATGCCATTTTTTTGGCAAAGTGGGCACGGCCAAGCATGTCTGGTAGCTCTAGGGAGGAGTAAAGAAGAGGGAAGGGACATTGGATGCCCTGGAGAGCCAGTAGGAGAGGAGAGAGGGTGAGGGAGAGAGAGAAAGTGTCTGTCCAGAGAGAGAAAGTGGGGTTTTACCCAACCAATAATGGAGCTATGGACTTGCCATTGTTACTAGAGGTGAAAGGGGACTAGGAGGGGCTGTGGTAAAAAGTTGAGCTTAAGGAGAATAGTTTTAATGGTCAAAATGGGGATTTTTGAAAAGTGGCAGGAGGTGTTTGATTAGGGTTTTGGCAAGCAAATGATTCCCAATTGCCCTGATACTCCACAGGGTGAAATGACACATATAATTAGGGCCTTCCACCAATTTGGAGCTTATTTGGGCAAAGTTGCCAATGCAACTTTTGTAAACCCTAGAAATTAGCATAAATGGACTTGTGTAGATCTAGTTGAGCAAATCACTTCTCCTTGATGCACCACTTGGTGTAGTGGCCTCATTTGGTCATGTGAACATGCTCACAAAAGTTGGGGTCAAGGAGAGAAAGTTGGTAGTAGAAACTTGATCAAATTTGATTCTGGTCAGAGAGGGGTTTGGGGCATTTTGGTGAGCCAAAAATGACTTTAATTGACATGAGGCTTTGCAAGGTGATCACAATATGCATTTGTGACTTGCTGGATTTTCCCTGGATTTTCATGAAAATATTTCCTGTAGAAATATTTCAAATCCCTAAAATGGGCGGAAACAGTTTTGGGAGGTTTTGTCCAATATTGTGATCAAACCATGTGTTGAAACTCATATCTATGGAAAATATATGCCCACTAAGTTTCCCTGATTTTTCTCAAATATTTTTAAAATAATAAAATAGTTTTTCCCTATTAAAGACCATTTCTGGCCTTAAGAAAAAGCCTTTAAATAAAATAGAAGAATAACTTTTAAAATTATATTTTTGTGGTTTCTGGGTGTCCTATATCTAATAGGTTTCAAATATACCTTTTGAAATATTTTTCATCCCCCAAATCAAGTACTTGCAGTGAAATCCTTAATTCAGGGGTTTTTGGAAAGCTAATTTTTGAAAATAGTTTTTGGCCAAATTATTTTTGTAAGAAAATACTATATTGCTCTATACACATGGCATGATCATTGGGCAGAAGTTTGGGGCAAGGAGATGAAGTATAGAAGGTGGAGTAGTTGACTTGAAAGAGCACGTGAAAATCAGACAGAAAACCAACTCCAAAATAAAAACCAAATAATGCAAACGTTTTTGTTGGTCCAAATTTTCATGCTTTATTAATGCAAATGAAATGTTACAAAATGCAGGGTGTGATAGACCTACCCCCCTTACAAGAATCTCATCCCCAAGATTCCTAAACTAGGCTTTAAAAAGATACGGAAACTCGGATCTAAGGTAGTCTTCACGTTCCCAGGTTGCTTCTGCTTCAGTGTGGTTGCTCCACTGGACCTTGAAGTACTTGATGGTGCGGCTTCGAGTGCGCCGCTCAGCCTCATCCAAAACACAGATGGGTCTTTCACGGTAAGTCAAATCAGGCTAAAGGTCAATGGCTTGGTTATTGACGTCCTTGTAAAGATCAGGCTTGTCTGGAACTTGGAGACACTTCCGGAGTTGTGATATGTGGAATACGCTGTGCACATCGGATAGTTCCGGTGGCAGTTCCAACTGGTAAGCCACTTCTCCTCGTCGGTTAGTAATCTTGAAGGGGCCGATGTATCTTGGGGCGAGCTTTCCTTTGACATGGAAGCGCTGGGTTCCCTTGAGAGGTGTGACCCGGAGATAGACATGGTCTCCAACTCGGAAGTTCATGTCTCTACGACGCGAGTCAGCGTAGCTTTTCTGCCTTGACTTGGCAGTCTTCAAACGCTCTCTGACAAGCTGAACTTGCTCTTCTACTTCACGGAGGATATCGGGCCCAAAGACTAGTCCTTCTCCGGTCTTTGACCAATTGAGGGGCGTGCGACACTTGGGTCCGTACAACACCTCAAATGGTGCCATCTGGAGGCTGGACTGATATTTGTTGTTGTAGGAGAACTCGGCGAAAGGGAGGCAATCTTCCCACCTAGCTCCATATGTCAAGATACAGGCTCGGAGCATGTCTTCGAGTATCTGATTCACTCGCTCTGTCTGACCTTCGGTCTGTGGGTGGAAAGCAGTGCTGAAGGACAACTTGGTCCCCATGGCCTCTTGGAACTTCTTCCAGAACCTTGAGGTAAACTGGGTTCCTCGATCTGACACAATCTCCTTGGGAACACCATGAAGGCTTACGATTCTGTTGATGTAGAGGTTGGCTAGCTCGTTTCCCTTGTAAGTCCTTTTGACAGGAATGAAATGGGCTACTTTGGTCCAATGGTCAACTATGACCCAGATGGAGTCCCTTATTTGACCTGGGTAATCCAGTGATGAAGTCCATTCTGACCTTATCCCAGTTCCATTCGGGCACCTTGAGAGGCTGTAACAATCCAGCGGGTCGCTGATATTCAGCTTTGACCCTTTGGCATATGTCACACTTGGCGACGAAAGTGGCTATCTCTCTCTTCATGCCATGCCACCAGAATCTTTCCATTAGGTCTTGATACATCTTGGTTCCACCGGGGTGGATGGAATATGGGGTGTCATGAGCTTCTTGCAAGATCAAATTCTTGAGCTCAATCTTATTGGGTATGCAAATGTGATCCCCAAACCACACAATTCCTTGCTCATCCTCTGAGAATCCTGGGGCCTTGCCTGCCTTGATCTTCCTCTTGATGCCTTCAATACTCTCGTGTCCCTTCTGAGCTTCCTTAATATCATCCATTAGAGTAGGCTTGACTTAAATGTTGGCTAAGAATCCTGGTGCAACCAGTTCCAACCCGAAACTATCAAGTTCTTCATACAAGGCGGGTAGCCTGTCCTTAAGCATAACATTCAAGGAACAAGCCTTTCTGCTTAAGGCATCCGCTACCACATTAGCCTTTCCAGGGTGGTATTGAAAACTGAGGTCATAATCCTTGATCAGCTCTAGCCACCTTCTCTGTCTCATGTTCAATTCCCTTTGAGTGAAAATATACTTCAGACTTTTGTGATCCGTGTATATCTCACACCGCTTCCCTAGGAGGTAATGTCGCCATGTTTTCAGGGCATGAACTACCGCTGCCAACTCGAGGTCATGAGTAGCATAGTTCTCTTCATGAGGTCGTAGTTGCCTAGAAAGGTAAGCTACGACTCTGCCTTCTTGCATCAGAAAACCTCCCAGTCCGGTTTTTGATGCATCACAATATATCACAAACTCCTTGTGTATATCTGGTGTGGCCAGAACTGGGGCGGTGGTCAGTCTCTTCTTCAGCTCCTGGAAGCTCTCTTCGCACTTCTGTGTCCATTCAAACTTCTTGTCCTTCTTCAAGAGCCGAGTCATGGGTCGGACAATGCTTGAGAATCCTTCAACGAACTTGCGGTAATATCTCGCGAGTCCGAGGAAGCTTCTGACTTCCTTCACATTGCTTGGGGATTGCCATTCAGTCACGGCTTCAATCTTGGTGGGATCGACTGACAATCCTTCTTCGGTCAAAACATGACCCAAGAATCCAAATTCACACAGCCAAAATTCGCACTTGCTGAACTTGGCATACAGTTGGTGCTCTCGAAGCCTGTCCAGGACCATCCTCAAGTGTTGCTCGTGCTCTTCTTCCGTCTTTGAGAAGACAAGAATGTCATCAATGAAGACAACGACAAACTTGTCCAAATATTCCATGAAGACCTTATTCATGAGATACATGAAGTAAGCTGGGGCATTGGTCAATCCGAAGGACATGACCGTGCACTCATACAGGCCATATCTGGTTACAAATGTCGTCTTCGGAATATCTTGGGGTCTGATCTTCAGCTGGTAGTACCCAGATCTGAGGTCGATCTTGGAGAACACCTTGGCCCCGTTGAGTTGATTGGAAAAGGCTGGTATCAGAGCCATCCTGACGGTAGGAAGCCTTAGTTAGCATGGAAGTTAGTTAGCTTGATACCATCTAAACTTCTCTTCTTTTCTAAAGCTTACCCAACCCAAGATATATTTCCCTTATTGACCTCTCCCATTCAACCTTAGTAGATGGCTGCCATACCCGAAGACTTCCTGACCACCGGATTTCCCGTGCTTCTCGAGGATAGCCTCAAGAAGTGCCAGTTCCACCGAGCCCCCATTTTCACCTACCATGAGCATTGGATCAATGACACCGAGACAGAGTATCATGTGGAAGTGATCGTGAAGGCCAATGACTCTCCAACAAGCTGGTTCTTCGAGGGACCCCAGATGGCAACACTAGTTCTTGTCGTCGAGACGGCAACCCTCAAGGCACTCACCCGCCTTCGAGACCTTCTTCCCGAGATGGCAGACGAGTTGGCAACCCGCTTCTTACCTTATCGGAAGGAAGGTGAGGATGAGAGCAGTGCACCAGCTCCACCATTAGAAGAAGGACTTCCACTCCGATTCCAGACCTACTTCAGCCTTTGTGCCGATAGTTTGGCACAACACTTGGCCTCGGAATCAATGGAACTCCGAAAGGAACTTCATGAGACCAAGGCACTTCTTCGCCAAGCACAAGAGAAGACGGATAGGATCAAGAAGGAAGGTGCTCCCCCTGGTCAGCCCGCAATCGCATACCAAGGTGGAAGACCCCCAAAGGATGGAGAACCACCACAGCAACACCGCATGAGCGCAAGGGAATACCGCAAGCTCTTCGCACCACCGGCAAACCAACGTCGTGTTGAGCTCCTCCACTCCCCCACCCCTTCAAGTGAAGAGGAAAGTCAGGCCACCGATGACGAGGAGGAAGACCCACAAGAGCCAGACTACGCGACCGAGCATTCCACCACTTAGGCATCATTCGCAACCCGGATATGCCCGTTAGTAACCCCTACGGTAGGATAGGTCGAGTACCCCTATGCGAAGTCGAGTCCTTGTAATGGTTCATATGAAACCATGTAGTGTTGCGTTTGCTTTTGAAGCGTTTGATGGACGTCGTGCTT
Organism: Aegilops umbellulata; assembly: GCA_032464435.1. Lineage (NCBI taxonomy): Eukaryota > Viridiplantae > Streptophyta > Magnoliopsida > Poales > Poaceae > Aegilops > Aegilops umbellulata. Next base: position 376,706,964 of record CP136057.1, read on the forward strand.
TCCTACGAGAACTTGTGAGCGATTACATCACCCATTTGGATTTTATTGAATGTGTTTGGCCTTTTGGCCCTTGCATGAAAACAATTAGCGTCATACCAACCCCCTTACTAGGCATCCCATCTATATTGCTTTCCCCATCTTTCCCAATCATGAGACCTTGATTGCTCCAACAGGATGCCTGTTGTAACTCGTACTGGTACCTCTACCCAGCAGCAGGAAGCCGGAGAAGGAGCCAGTCAGGACCAAACCCAAGGACAAGTTCCACCACCGCCACCACCTCCAAACATGGACATGGCTCAGCTTCTCCAAGCCTTCCGAGAGGAACGCCAAGCCAACACTGCAGCCCTCCAGATGATTGCTCAAGCTGTCAACCGCTAGCCGGCGGGGAACGGCAATGGACGTTCCACGTTGGTGGAGTTCAAGAAGCATGCACCACCCACCTTCATCGAGACTGATGAACCCCTGGATGCAGACGACTGGGTCCGCACCATTGAGGATCTGCTAGAACTAGTCGGATGCATTGAGGACCGTGAGAATGTGGCATATGCTGCTCAATGTCTCGGGGGGACTGCCAGAGCTTGGTGGGATGGATTCAAGGCCATGCATGCTGAACGAAACATCACTTGGAATGACTTCAAGGCAGAATTCCGCAATTCCCACATTCCTTCCGGAATCATGGCCATCAAGAAGCGTGAGTTCCGAGCCCTGAAGCAAGGTAGTAGCACTGTCAAGGAGTACATGCAGAAGTTCAGTGTTCTCTCAAGGTATGCCCCTGAAGATGTCAGCACTGATGCTGCCAAAAAGGAGCGCTTCATGGAAAGCCTTAACCACACTCTGCAGTACTCGCTTGTCGTGAGTGACTGCCCGACCTTTCCTGATCTGGTGAACAAGGCACTCATGCTTGAAGACAAGCGGCGTGCTTTGGATGATACCCGTAAGCGCAATATGATCAGCAAGGGTAGCTCCAGCAACCAGAAGCCTCGCCCGTGGCAGCCAACCCCGGTCAAGCCAACCTATCAGCAGCCAAGAGCTCCTGCACCCCGCACCAACTATCCACCTCAGCAGTATGTCAACCCCAGGCCAGCTTACAACAACCCCAATAACATTGCCGGATGTGGTCAGGCAGGACACTACTCCAAGAATTGCCCCAATAAGAAGCCCGACGCCCCACGTCCCAATGCGCAGAACCCAGGACAAGGTCGAGGAATGCCACTAAGGAACCATGCTCCCCGCAACCCGCCCAACAACCGCAAGGGTCGTGTGAATCATGTCACTGCTCAAGAAGCCCAGGAAGACCCGGACGTTGTGCTGGGTACGTTCCTTGTCAACTCAACACCTGCAACTGTCTTGTTTGATTCTGGAGCCACGCATTCATTTGTCACCCAAAGGTTTGCATTAAAAATTGGCATGACCCCTACACCCCTGAATAACCCTATGGTGGTACAAACCCCCAGAGCAGAGATGAGAGCCAAGATAGGATGTAAGGGAGTCGGGATTGTCATTAATGGGGTAGACTTCCAAGCAGACCTTATCATCTTAAGATCACAAGGCTTGGATGTGATCTTAGGAATGGATTGGCTCATCAAGCACCAAGGCTTGTTAGATTGTGCCAACCGGACAATCACTGTGACCAATGACCAAGGAGTCGAAGTTAAGTTTGCTCCCAACCCCTGCTCTGCTCAAGGCGCCCAAGTCAACTGTCTGTCAAAAGTTGGATTGGAGCAAGTGCCGGTAGTATGCGAATACCCCGATGTCTTTCCTGATGAGCTACCAGGAATGCCTCCTGATCGAGACATTGAGTTCATCATCGAGCTCATGCCCGGAGCAGGACCCATCTATAAGAAGCCTTATAGAATGGGATCGGAAGAGTTAGAAAAATTGAAGAAGCAACTGGAAGAGCAGTTGAGGAAGGGATTTATCCGCCCTAGTGCTTCCCCTTGGGGATCACCTGTTCTGTTTGTGGCAAAGAAGGACGGTACCATCCGCTTATGCATTGACTACCGCTCCCTCAATGAAGTTACAATCAAGAACAAGTATTCACTTCCCAAGATTGAAGATCTGTTTGATCAACTCAATGGGGCCAAGGTGTTCTCCAAGATTGACGTCAGATCTGGGTACTACCAGCTGAAAATCAGACCCCAAGATATTCCGAAGACAGCATTTGTAACCAAATATGGCCTGTATGAGTGCACGGTCATGTCCTTTGGATTGACCAATGGCCCAGCTTACTTCATGTATCTCATGAATAAGGTCTTCATGGAATATTTGGACAAGTTTGTCGTTGTCTTCATTGATGACATCCTTGTCTTCTCAAAGACGGAGGAAGAGCACGAGCAACACTTGAGGATGGTCCTAGACAAGCTTCGAGAGCACCAACTGTATGCCAAGTTCAGCAAGTGCGAGTTTTGGCTGCATGAAGTTGGATTCTTGGGTCATGTTTTGACCGAAGAAGGATTGTCGGTCGATCCCACTAAGATTGAAGCCGTGACTGAATGGCAATCCCCAAGCAATGTGAAGGAAGTCAGAAGCTGCCTCGGACTCGTGGGATATTACCGCAAGTACGTTGAAGGATTCTCAAGCATTGCACGACCCATGACTCAGCTCTTGAAGAAGGACAAGAAGTTTGAATGGACGCCAAAGTGCGAAGAGAGCTTCCAGGAGCTGAAGAAGAGACTGACCACCGCCCCAGTTCTGGCCACACCAGATATACACAAGGAGTTTGTGATATATTGTGATGCATCAAAAACCGGACTGGGTGGTGTTCTGATGCAAGAAGGCAGAGTCGTAGCTTACCTTTCAAGGCAACTACGGCCTCATGAAGAGAACTATGCTACTCATGACCTCGAGTTGGCAGCTGTAGCTCATGCCCTGAAAACATGGCGACATTACCTCCTAGGGAAGCGGTGTGAGATATACACGGATCACAAAAGTCTGAAGTATATTTTCACTCAGAAGGAATTGAACATGAGACAAAGCTAGAGTTGATCAAGGATTACGATCTCAGTGTTCAATACCACCCTGGAAAGGCTAATGTGGTAGCAGATGCATTAAGCAGAAAGGCTTGTTCCTTGAATGCTATGCTTAAGGAAAAGCTACCCGCCTTGTATGAAGAACTTGTAAGCTTCGGGTTGGAACTGGTTGCACCAGGATTCTTAGCCAACCTTGAAGTCAAGCCTACCCTGATGGATGATATTAAGGAAGCCCAGAAGGGACACGAGAGTATTGAAGGCATCAAGAGAAAGATCAAGGTAGGCAAGGCCCCAGGATTCTCAGAGGATGAGCAAGAAATTATGTGGTTTGGGGATCGCATTTGCGTACCCAACAAGATTGAGCTCAAGAATTTGATCTTGCAAGAAGCTCATGACACCCTGTACTCCATCCACCCCGGAGGAACCAAGGTGTATCAAGACATGAAGAAAAGATTCTGGTGGCATGGCATGAAGAGAGAGATAGCCACTTTCGTCGCTAAGTGTGACATATGCCAAAGGGTCAAAGCTGAACATCAGCGACCCGCTGGATTGTTACAGCCTCTCAAGGTTCCCGAGTGGAAATGGGATAAAGTCAGAATGGATTTCATCACTGGACTACCTAGGTCAAATAAGGGACATGACTCCATCTGGGTCATAGTCGACCATTTGACCAAAGTAGCCCATTTCATTCCTGTCAAAACGACTTATAAGGGAAACCAGCTAGCCAGCCTCTACATCAACAGAATCGTAAGCCTTCATGGTGTTCCCAAGGAGATTGTGTCAGATCAAGGAACCCAGTTTACCTCAAGGTTCTGGAAGAAGTTCCAAGAGGCCATGGGGACCAAGTTGTCCTTCAGCACTGCTTTCCACCCACAGACCGGAGGTCAGACAGAGCGAGTGAATCAGATACTCGAAGACATGCTCCGAGCCTGTGTCTTAACATATGGATCTAGGTGGGAAGATTGCCACCCTTTCGCCGAGTTCTCCTACAACAACAGTTATCACTCAAGCCTTCAGATGGCACCATTTGAGGTGTTGTATGGACGCAAGTGTCGCACGCCCCTCAATTGGTCAAAGACCGGAGAAGGACTAGTCTTTGGGCCCGATATCCTCCGTGAAGCAGAAGAGCAAGTCCAGCTTGTCAGAGAGCGTTTGAAGACTGCCAAGTCAAGGCAGAAGAGCTACGCTGACTCACGTCGTAGAGACATGAACTTCCGAGTTGGAGACCATGCCTATCTCTGGGTCACACCTCTCAAGGGAACCCAACGCTTCCATGTCAAAGGAAAGCTCGCCCCAAGATACATCGGCCCCTTCAAGATAACTGACCGACGAGGAGAAGTGGCTTACTAGTTGGAACTGCCACCTGAACTATCCGATGTGCACAACGTATTCCACGTGTCACAACTCCGGAAGTGTCTCCAAGTCCCGGACAAGCCTGATCTTTACAAGGACGTCGATCACCAAGCCATTGACCTTCAGCCCAATTTGACCTACCGCGAGAGACCCATCTGCATTTTGGATGAGGCTGAGCGACGCACTCGAAGCCGCGCCATCAAGTACTTCAAGGTCCAGTGGAGCAACCACACTGAAGCAGAAGCAACCTGGGAACGTGAAGACTACCTTAGATCCGAGTTTCCATATCTTTTTAAAGCCTAGTTTAGGAATCTCGGGGACGAGATTCTTGTAAGGGGGGTAGGTCTGTCACACCCTGCATTTTGTAACATTTCATTTGCATTAATAAAGCATGAAAAATTTGGAACAACAAAAACTTTTGCATTATTTGGCTTTTTATTTTGAAGTTGGTTTTCTCTTTATCGTTTTTCAAGTGCTCTTTAAAGTCAACATACTTTCACCTTCTATACTTCATCTCCTTGCCCCGAACTCCTGCCCAATGATCATGCCATGTGTATAGAACAATATAGTATTTTCTTACAAAAACAATTTGGCCAAAAAGTATTTTCAAAAATTAGTTTTCCAAAAACCCCTGAATTGAGGTTTGCACTGCAAGTACTTAATTAAGGGCAGTAAAAACCTTTTCAAAAATATATTTGACTCCTATTAGATATAGGACACCCATAAACCACAAAAATATAATCTTAAAAGTTATTCTTCTATTTTATTTAAAGGCTTTTTCTTAAGGTCAGAAATGGTCTTTAATAGGTTAAAATTATTTTAAAGCTTTAAAAATATTTGAGAAAAATCAGGGAAACTCAGTGGGCATATATTTTCCATATATATGAGTTTCAACACATGGTTATGATCAAAACATTGGACAAAACCTCCCAAAACTATTTCTGCCCATTTCAAGGATTTGAAATATTTCTACAGGAAATATTTTCATAAAAATCCAAGAAAAATCCAGCAAGTCACAAATGCATATTGTGATCACCTTGCAAAGCCTCATGTCAATTAAAGTCATTCTGGTTCACCAAAATGCCCCAAAACCCTCTCTGACCAGAACCATATTTGATCAAGTTTGTACTACCAACTTTCTCCCCTTGACCCCAACTTTTGTGAGGATGTTCACATGACCAAATAAGGCCACTACACCAAGTGGTGCATCAAGGAGAATGGTATTGCATGATTAGATCTTGGAAAACCCATTTCTGTTGATTTCTAGGGTTTACCAAAGTTACACTGGCAACTTTTCCCAAATGAGCCCAAATTTGGTGGCACACCCTATTTCTATGTGTCATTTCACCCTGTGGAGTCTCATGGCAAATGGATTTCATTTTCTTGCCCAAACCAACAACAAACACCTTCTGCCACTTTTCAATAATCACCATTTTGACCCCTTACACTAATCTCCTTGAGCTCAACTTTTTACCACAGCCCCTCCTAGTCATATTATACCTCCAGTAAGTTTTCTTAGCCCAAACTCAATTATTGGGGGAATAAAAACCTCTATCACCCTCTCTGGACAGCCATTTTCTCTCTCTCCCTCACCCTCTCTCCTCCCCTACGGGCTCTCCAGGGCATCCAATGTCCCTCCCCTCTTCTTTACTCCCTCCTAGAGCTGCCAGACATCAGTGGCCGCACCCACAAGGCATATAATATGCCATGGCATGCCAAATGCACGCTCCAGAGCGCGCTACAGTGCGGCTAGGCACTGTAGCCGCTCTCTGCCCAACGCCTCCGACCACCTCGGGCCACCCCTGCGCGCCTGCCGATGCGCCTCGGCGTCCGCAGCACGCTACGCGATCGGCCCCCTCCTCTCTCCTCCTCCCCGCGCCTCCGCGCTAGAAAACAGAGGCCGCCCGAGCGCGCCAATGGCGCGGCTCACACGCGCGCGTCTCTGACCTCTCCCCACTATCTCTCTATCTATCTCTCTCGGCGTAGTCCATGCCTAGGAACACCCCAGACATGGCGCCAGCTCCTTCTGAGCCCGGTGGCGACGAGCAGGAACTCTCCGGCGCATGGGTCCACGGCACCTCGCCGCTCGCCTACTTAAAGGCCTCCCCGAGCCCCCCTCTCCTCACCACTCGCCCTCTCACTCCCCTAATCACTCTCCTGCACCCCCAGTTCGCCTATAGAGCCGCCCGAGCTCGAGATCGAGCTCGAGCTCCGCCGCTTCGGCTCGCCGGAGTTCGCGAGGTATAGGCCGTCCCCCGGCCCCCTTTCCTCTCGATCTGGAACCCCTGCAGCTCCCTGATCATTTCCCCCTTGTTTCCCCTCTCTGTACCCGCCGGAAACGGCCGGAACCATCGACGCCAGAAGCCCCTCCGCCGCGTGACCTCGTCGCCAGCAAACCAGGCCACCCCGGCGACCGGTTCCACCTCCACCCGAACGGCGACACGACGCTGACTCCATCCCTGCCCTTGTCCAAGCTCGCCGCGCCCTGTATCATCGCCGGTGAGCTCGCCGCCCCCTCTGACCCAGGGTTGACGACGACAGTCGTGGGGCCCGTCCGTCAACCTCACGCCTGGGCCCCGTCCGTCAGGTTTGAACCTGACGCGCGCGCATGCACCGGTGCGCTGGGCCACCTCTCTGGCTGGGCCTGCTGCCCTGCGGCCGTTCTGGCCCAGCAGGCACAGGGCCCTTTTCTTTTTCTTTTTCTGTCACTTTTCCAAAAATTCCATAGGATAAAATATATGTCCAAAAAAAATTAATTCCAATTCCTAAATTCCCAAAATATTGCAACCTATTTAATGGTGCAACTTTCATTCAAATCCAACAACCTTTTCTTCACTGTAGTAGAAATATTTCAAATCCCTGAAATGGGCAGAAACAGTTTTGGGAGGTTTTGTCCAATATTTTGATCAAACCATGTGTTAAAACTCATATATATATTGAAAATATATGCCCACTGAGTTTCCCAGATTTTTCTCAAATATTTTTAAAATAATAAAATAATTTTTCCCTATTAAAGACCATTTCTAGCCTTAAGAAAAAGCCTTTAAAAAATAGAAGAGTAACTTTTAAAATTATATTTTTGTCGTTTCTGGGTGTCCTATGTCTAATGGGTTTCAAATATAGATTTTGAAATATTTTTCATCCCCCAAATCAAGTACTTGCAGTGAAATCCTTAATTCAGGGGTTTTTGGAAAGATAATTTTTAAAATACTTTTTGTGACACTCCAAAAATTTTTATTTAATTTTTAACAAAAACTTTGTTGGTTTTGAAGAAGGTCATTTAAATCCTTTCAAAAACCTCCCTCTCTCTCAAAACTTTTTCCCTGGCTAGGATTTTATGTTGGTATCTTCTTCAACTCTGGTGTTTGATTGTTAAAAACTTTTTCTCTGATGGTTCCCTTCTCAAATATATTTTTGGAAATTATTTATTTTTCTTTTAAAGAAAACCCTAAAAGTTTTGAGTCTTCTCTTATATTGAAACCACCCATGGGTTTACCATGTCTCTAGGGTTAAACCTTCTCAAAAACCCTCCTTCCTCTTTGAAACACTTTAAATTCTCTGTTCCAACAAGTCCAACCCATTTTTGAATTCTATTTCATTTATTTTATCTCCCAAATCATTTCTGTCAATTATTTTGAGCCTAAGTGATTTTCAAAGCTAGTACCTTATTGCTTTTGAGTTTTGATCTCAAACCAACTCCTCTAGATAGTCCTTAGCACCCACAACCCAGAACCATCAAGATCCACTCTTCCTCTTTTCAAAATTTTCAAATTTCAGCCTTTGCAAGTTTGGACCAGATTTGCCAAATTTGCTGAAATTCATATCTCCTCTTCTCCAAAAATTCCACCAAAATTCAGGCAGCCCTCAGATGCAATGAGAGGCCACCCCACCAAAAATCAGGTCAAGGAGAACCTCCCACACAGCAGAATCATTCTGTCGAACACCTGGCCAGCACTGTTACTATGCAAATTCAGAGTTTCAGGAAATTCAGTGTCGTTTCTTCATCAGTGTTCAGTCACCTGTCAACAGTGCGCCCTGGCGCGTTGCGCACGGCCTCTCCTCCCTGGCCAGAGCACCGCACGCCCTCTTGGACGGGTGCAGGCGTCAGTGGCGGCGAGCATCGCCAGAGTTGGCAGGTTCTGACGTGGCAAAGCCACCCGTGGCGGCCAACAGAAGACAGCGCCAGCTCGCAACGCCGTTCGGCGCCGCCCAACACTCCCCTGCCCTCCGCGTGGCCTCATGCACGCCAGCGCGCCCCACAGCACCGTCACCGTGGCCCGGCAAGCACTGGGCACGCTCTCTGCCGCCGACGGGCCCGCCCCGCCCTATTGTGTCGAAACCCACTCAAAGCTCCTAATCCAAGTTCGTTTAGCGTCTGAATGGGACCAGTAGACCTCAACGACGACGCCCAACTCCCTAATCTTCCCCGACCATGCTCTACGCCGCCGTAATCTTCGCCGGAGAACTCCGTTCACGGCCACCGCCTCGGATCGCCTATAAAAAGAGGCCCAGAGCTCGCTCTCGAGCGCGCACCACCACTGCACCCCGCCAACACCCCGCCAAGCCACTGGAAGAGCCTCGAGGTGCCCTTCTTCCTCAACTCCGGCCACCTCCGCCCGCTTCGGGCTCCGGTAGCGTTCTCTCTGGTGAGAGCTCCTCCACTGCCCTAGACTTGCCCGTAGCCTCCTGACACCTCTAGGAGACTAACCCCCAGTTCAATTTGACCTCCGCAGCACTCCCCGGCGAGATCCAACACTACGCGAACCACCGTCCGCCGGAGCAAGGGCCGCCGTCGACGTGGAGCTCGCCGGCGACCACCACCACCACCCACCGACGCGGAAGGACACGCTGAGCTCAGAGATACCACCCGATCCCCCTGCCTCGTCGTGGATCGCCGCCGGCGACCATTGCAGCTCTCGGGCGCTGACGAGCTCTGCCTCCTCGTTTGAATTTTCAAACCTGACGGGTGGGACCCGCCTGTCAGCCTCTCTATTCTTTTAAATGAACCGTTTTCTGAAAGCGCCTTCTGCCAAACTACGTCTCCCTTCTGGGCCGGCGTATTCTCAAACGAAACGTTTTCTGTTTTATAAAATAGACCCTGAGAAGTTTCTTTTTCATTACAGAAAAGTCCCTGGATTAAAACTCTTATAACTTTTAAACAGAGAAGGATTTTTGATTGATTCTTTTTCTGTCCTTTTCAAAATTTTGTCTAGTTTTTTATCAGATTTATTTGAAAAATATTTGTGATACTTTTGTGCACCTCACGGTATTTACGTTAGCGCGTATGTTCCTTTATACCGTAGATACCGAAGGAGGTGACGGAACCGCGAACTTCACCGAGCTAGGCTCCGACTACTCTGAACCAGGCAAGCATGTTTGAACTTTTGATATGATGAGTGTCTCTGCATGTTTGCATTAAATAGTTTCATGGCATGTTTATGAGCATCTTGATGAACGTCATATTACATGCAAGTTGAGGCAAGTGAGTTTCGGAAATCCATAAGTTGTTGGATATGAGTTTGCATGGCCATGTGATGGCATGAGAATGGGTAAGATGGCAGTGTTGTAGCATGCCACTCTTATGTCAGACTATTTGACTTCAGTGTCAACCTGTATCGGTCCGGGTCCCATCCAATTCCCTTTCCGTAATACCACACGTTTTCCGCAAGGGATATGGCTTAGTAAGATGCAAACCGCTTTCCTGGTACACACCAAATCGAGAGGCCGGGATGAGGGTTCCATGGCCCTGGATTAAAGCCTATCATCCGGTCGGGGGCATGGGTGTTTCCGGTTGGGACCGAGAGGGGGCACCCCTTAGAGCGCGCGTATATAAATTTGATCCCATGCTATTCGAGATTGTGATCTCCCCGTCTCAAAGTTTTTCTTGAACGCTGTCTAGGGTGATTCCTGGCAACATGAGGTGGGATGGGTGTGTACTGGTTAGCTGTGTTTCTTCTGAAATACCGTAAACAGAACTAGTCCTTCGTGACTACGGAAATCCGTTGGCTGTGGGCATTTTAGTACAACTCTGCAGAGTCAAAAATTCCTTGAATCATCTTATCCATGTCCAAGTTCTGTGTTTATCATATCCTGACAAGTGACAGTTTTGGTGACAGAAACTCCGGTGAGCCACATGAGTGTTAAGTCCGGTAAATGATTATTTCTATGGATGTACTAACCCGTTTATTATCATGAGTTGAATATTTTCCTGTGGGCACTTTTCTTGAAAGATAACAAATACGAATAATGAAATTAAGCCCTTTCTGCGATGTCGCTCAGACGTCCGACTGTGGCAGTATTATTATTTACTTTCAATGCAAGGCCTTTCTGTGATGTCGCTTAGACGTCCGACTATGGCAGTATCGTTATTTACTTTCAGTATAAGCCCTTTCTGCGATGTCGCTTAGACGTCCGACTGTGGCGGTATTATTGTTTACTTTCAATGCAAGCCCTTTCTGCGATGTCGCTTAGACGTGCGACAGTGGCAGTATCGTTATTTACTTTCAATATAAGCCCTTTCTGCTATGTCGCTTAGACGTCCGACTGTGGCAGTATTATTATTTATTTTCAATGCAAGCCCTTTTTGCGATGTCGCTTAGATGTCCGACTGTGGCAGTATCGTTATTTAAGCCCTTTCTGCGATGTCGCCCCGACGTCCGACTGTGGCACGCATGTCTTTTACTTTCAGTTTAAGCCCTTCACGTGGTGTCGCTCAGACGCCCGACTGCGGCATGATTTTATTTATATGTTCACCCTTCGAGGTGTCGCTTCAGACACCCGATCGCTTTTCAGTTATTTTGTTGGGTTTTCAGGCGGACTACCGCGGACTCCCTTTTTATTTAACCTGTTTACTAAATTGAATGTGCATTGTTAAATTACTCATGTCACATTCATGCATGCATTTGTTATATATATTGTCCGAACTGTCTTGCGAGTACTTTCAAAGTACTCACCTGGCTTGTTGATTTGGCCAGATGCTGACGAAGGCGATCTCATGGATGAAGAGTTCGATAGCGAATCCGATGCCTAGAGGAGTCCCAGTCAGTCTCGTGCGACCCTGGATTTGGTCACTGTACTATAACCGCTTCCGCTACCCAAATAAATTCATCGAGCATGACCTTGACGCTCGATGAGCCGCCAGTTTAGGAGTCATATTATCCACTCCCACTGTGTTATTCCACCACCACTTTTATCTCGAGTCAGTAGTATGCCACCACACCATTGTGTCATATCCACCTTTATGTATAAATATAGGCGTGCTTGTAATAAATTGTTGACCATCCCAGCTCGACCCCTGTAATTTATTTCAATGCTATTGGCTTATTGTATCAAGATTTTGTCTACTAGTCTGGAGGATATTTTCCTCATACTGGACTAAATAGATCGGTTTCTCAATAAGCATTTTGTTGAAAAACCGGTAGTGACAAGCTTGGTACCAGAGCCACGCTGACTGTAGGAAGCCACTAGATGCGATCGCTAATCGGTTATTAGCGTAATAGAGCTCATTCATATTTTTGTTGCAAATGTAGTCATTTTCTGACAGTCAGCATAAATTTATGATCTGACCATTCAGAATTTTTGCCTACTTTTGTAGATGGCTGACAACAGCTGCGAGTCGCAGATGTTCGCCAACGTGCCCGATGGATTCGTCAAGCTCCTCACCTTCATCGTTCAGGTCGCGATGGGCCATCTATGCGCCCAGTCTTCACACTCTACCAGCACTAGGTCAACGACAGTCTGACCATGCACCAGGACGCGGTACAATTCAAGGGAGGGCGTGTTGAGTTACGCCGCTTCCGGTACTTGGGAAGAGCCATGCCTACGGAGAAGCATGCTATGCAGATGGCAGCCCGCGAGGCGATAGCTCGTCTCAGGGATGTCCTTCCCTCGATGAAGACTCGTCGTTACCGCTACCTTCCATGCCACGTGCCATACACCTGCCACTACGCGTTCTCTTGCCCCAGAGGAGAACGAGATGAAGCTTTTGAGATGCTTATTGAGTACCTCCTGGCTCTGGAGGCAGCCTTCGACAACCTGGTGGACGACTTCGTGGCTGCCCGCATGGACTCAGTCCATGGCTGTGCCGCCAACAGGAGGGAGCTCCTGCACACCGCACCGCCACTGACTTTCATCTCGTCCTCGGCATCTTATGCACCTATTGCTCGACGCCTGCCTACCACCGAAGAGTTCAACAAAGTCATTGCACCCACTCCAGCCCGTACTGCACCACCCTTTGCGCCCACTCCTGTCCGTGTTGCTCCGTCTCTGGCACCCACTCCATCTACTCGGCGCAGCACTACACTTCTGGAGCCTATTAGCAAGGAGGAGGTCGAGTCCCCAGCCTCACTGCGCCTCACCCTCGGTAGGGCAAAGGAGATCGTCAACATCTCCGACTGAGTACGCTTAGCCGCCATGCGATGTGCCGCTTTGTACGATATGTTTATATGTACATAGGTTGTGAGAAGTAGCTTGTTTGCGCATCATGTAGGAATTGGGAGAAGTGCACTAGCCTAAATAACATGTCAGGAATATGTACGCATATCCTGAGTGATGTATTGTATAATTACTGCTTGCGTGTAAGATATGTAATGAGCAGTCCTTCTCCGTGCGCAATTGATCTTTTACCTTGAAAAATCCTGGAGCATTTAATTTATTTCCCTTTTTTGTGCATTTTTTGATTTTTGCGACTCTTTTCCCTTTCTTATGAGTTTTACAAAATATATCCCCAGAGTGAAAAATGTCTCGTCCTTGGACATGCTCCATGCCAACTCAGCCAGAGGAAAATGATGGCACTCAACCAGACAACAATTTCACACAGGGACAGTCGAGTCAACAGGACAGTGAAACAGCATTATCCCAAATGTGCCGCCTTTATGAGCAAAATCAGCAACAACACCAGGAGATGATGAACCAAGTCATCAATATGGGAAATCACCATGGACAGTATCAGCAGCAATCCAAGTTATCTGAGCTACAAAAGACGCGTCCCCAAACATTTTCTCATACTGACAAACCTCTTGAGGCCGAGGATTGGCTCCGAGACATGGAAAGAAAACTAATTATTGCCAAATGTTCAGACCTCGAGAAAGTACTATATGCTCCGCACTATCTCACAGGAGCAGCTACATCATGGTGGGAAAATTTCCAACACATGCACCCTAATGAAAATGATATACCTGGGAGGATTTCAAGGAAGGTTTTCGCGGGGCGCACATTCCTAAGAGTCTTATGAAAATCAAGAAGAGAGAGTTTGATGACCTCAAACAGAGGTCCATGACGGTGTCAGAATACAACGGTCAGTTTACTCTGTTATCACGCTACGCCAACGAAGAGCGTATGACTGAAAGCAAGAAGATGGAGAAATTCCTAGACGGTCTGGCGCCCGCACTTAAATGCCAGCTGGTTGTGCACACTTTTCCAGATTTCAAAACGCTAGTGGATAAAGCCATTACCTTGGAAAATGAGAGACGCAACTTGGAGGATTTCCGCAAGCGAAAAAGGGACCAGACTACTCTTGCTCGCAACCACCGAGGCAAGACGGATTTCCAGAAAAGTGGGACACACAAACCCACGACGAACGTCTCACGCCCAATCAAGAATTTCCATGCAAGGGACAAGGAGTTCACATATCGCCCAGGCGTTACTTGCTACGCATGTGGAGAAGAAGGGCACTATGCCAAGCAGTGCCCCAAACCAAGGAACTCAACCCCAAAGCCGAACAACGGTGGCAATAATTCAGCGCCCAAGCGAAACAATTTCAACCCCAATAACAACCACATGAAGGGTCACCTGAACCACGTGACCAAAGAAGAAGCACAGAATGCCCCAGATATCGTACTCGGTATGTTCCCTGTCAACACAATACCTGCCATGGTTTTGTTTGATTTTGGACCTTCTCACTCATTCATTTCGAAAAGTTTTGCTTTGCAAAATAATTTTTCGATGTTCTCCTTGGAAAAATCCATGATCATCAAGTCCCCTGGGATTAAGCAAGTTACTCAGAGTTACTGCCAAGGTGTGATTATTGAGTTTGAAGGATTGAAGTTTCATGCCAACCTTATTGTATTGGAAAATAAAGGACTGGATGTCATCTTAGGGATGGATTGGTTGACCACCAACAAAGGTTTTATTGACTGCTTCAACAGGACCGTAATTCTCACCCACCACCACGGGAAGACAATAAGAGTTTCAGCCAAAGAGAGAAAAATATCCAGGCAACCGAGATTGAACAAGGTGGATATTTCTGAATTAAGCAAGGTTCCAGTAGTATGTGAATTTCCAGACATATTTCCCGAAGAACTACCAGGCATGCCACCAGACCGAGAGATAGAATTCAGCATTGAGCTAGCACCCGGAACCGCCCCCATATACAAGAAACCATACAGAATGGCACCATCCGAGTTGGTAGAATTGAAGAAGCAAATAAAAGAATTACTGGAGAAAGGATATATTCGAGCCAGCTCCTCACCTTGGGGTTCACCAATTTTATTTGCCAAAAAGAAGGATGGAACACTGAGATTGTGTATAGACTATCGAGCACTTAACATGGTCACAATGAAGAACAAATACCCGATGCCACGGATAAATGATTAGTTTGGTCAGCTCGCTCAGGCCAAGGTCTTCTCAAAAATTGACCTAAGGTCGGGATACCATCAATTAAAAGTACGAACAAAAGATATCCCCAAGACAGCCTTCACCTCCAGATACGGGCTGTATGAGTTAACGGTAATGCCATTTGGATTAACAAACGCCCCCGCATATTTCGTTCACCTCATGAACAAAATATTTATGAAGTTTATGGACAAGTTTGTTGTGGTATTCATCGACGATATTTTGATATACTCCAAGACACCAGAAGAGCACGCTGAACATCTCAGAATTGTACTAGGAGAACTCAGGAGACATCAACTGTACGCCAAGTTCAGCAAGTGTGAATTTTGGCTAAGATAGGTAGGTTTTCTGGGCCACGTACCGACCCAAGAAGGTATTGCCGTAGGTCCAGAAAAAGTCAAGGCCGTACTTGGCTGGAAACCACTAGCCAGCGTAACGGACGTACGAAGTTTCTTGGGAATGGGAGGATACTATCGAAGATTTGTTGAAGGATTCTCCACCATAGCAAAGCCGATGACGCAGTTACTCAAGAAAGACAAGAAGTTTGAATGGACGAAAGCTTGCGAGAAAAGTTTCCAAGAGCTAAAAAGGAAACTAACGACATCACCAGTATTAATTGTGCCAGACCTATACAATAATTTTGAGGTGTATTGTGACGCATCCCGAAAGGGCCTCGGATGCGTATTGATGCAAGAAGGCAAGGTAGTCGCGTACGTTTCCAGACAACTTCACAAGCATGAGGAAAATTATCCTACTCTTGACTTAGAATTGGCAGCGGTCATTCATGCACTCAAAGAATGGAGGCATTTCTTACTTGGAAATCGTTGTGAAATATATACGGACCATAAGAGTCTCAAGTATATTTTCACACAGCCAGAACTCAATTTACGGCAACGACGCTGGTTGGAATTGGTAAAAGATTATGATGTTGATATCCACTACCATCCAGGAAAAGCTAATGTAGTGGCAGATGCTCTTAGTCGGAACCCCAGCTCGGACGACAACAATCTGCAAGGCTTGAGACCTGAATTCCAACAAGAGTTTGCCAAACTCAACTTGATGATGATCACGGAAGGCACCATAACAAATTTGGAAGTACAACCCAACCTTGTGGAGAGGATTAAAGAAGCTCAGCATGGACACCCCAGCATTGAAGGCATTAAAAGAAAGGTGAGTATGGGCAAGGCCTCGGAATTCGTCATAGACAATGAGGGAATATTATGGTACGGAGAAAGACTCTGCGTGCCAAATATAGAGGACCTCAGACAACAAATTCTAGCTGAAGCCCACACCGCCCCATATTCGATCCACCCTGGAGGAACCAAAATGTATAAGGACATTCAGGAAAGATTTTGGTGGCACGGTATGAAGAGGGATATAGCCACCTTCATTGCATGTTGCGATTCTTGTCAACGCATAAAAGCTGAGCATCAAAGACCAGCCGGACTACTGCAACCGAACAGAATACCTGAGTGGAAATGGGAGGAAATAGGGATGGATTTCATTGTCGGACTACCTCGATCACAACACGGGAATGATGCCATATGGGTCATCACGGATAGACTGACTAAAGTGGCACACTTCATCCCCGTGAAGACAACTCACACCACTCAGAAGCTCGCCAAGCTCTACCTCTCCCGCATAGTCTGTCTACATGGAGTCCCAAAAACTATAATCTCCGACCGAGGCACTCAGTTTGTCTCTAGATTTTGGGAGCAGCTGCAACAATCGCTGGGAACTCAACTGGCCTTCAGTACAGCATACCATTCCTAGACTGACGGACAAACTAAACGCGTAAACCAGATTCTAGAAGACAATCTGAGAGCATGTGTCCTCACCTATGGAACCAGTTGGGAAGAAAGCCTGCCATATGCCGAGTTCGCATACAACAACAGTTACCAATCCAGCCTACAAATGGCACCATTTGAAGCTCTGTACGGATGGAGATGTCGTACCCCGCTAAATTGGTCAGAGACCGGAGACAGCCGTATCTTCGGCCCAGACATGCTCAAAGAAGCCAAGGAAAAGGTCCAGCTAACCAGAGATCGACTCAAGACTGCCCAAAGCCGACAAAAGAGTTATTACGATCAGAAACATCGTGGGGTCAACTTCGAACCCGGTGAATTCGTGTACCTACGAGTGTCACCTATGAGGGGCCTACAACGATTCAAAATTAAGGGAAAGCTAGCAGCAAGATTCATCGGACCATTTTGTATAGTGGCACGAAGAGGCACGGTAGCCTACCAGCTAGAATTACCCGAAGAATTATCCGATGTCCACAACGTGTTCCACGTATCGCAATTGAGGAAGTGCGTAAGCAATACAGAGAAGCAGGTATCCCACGAGAACATTGACGTGCAACCAGACCTCACCTACCGGGAACATCCTGTAAAAATATTAGAGGAGTCTGAAAGGAGGACCTGACAGAAGACCATCAGGTTTTTCAGAGTTCAGTGGAGCAATCACACCGAGAGTGAAGCAACTTGGGAAAGAGAGGATTTTCTTCGGACAGAGCACCCACACTTATTTGGGGATCAGCTGAAATCTCGGGGACGAGATTTTTCCTAAGGGGGTAGGTGTTGTGACACTCCAAAAAAATTTATTTAATTTTTAACAAAAACTTTGTTGGTTTTGAAGAAGGTCATTTAAATCCTTTCAAAAACCTCCCTCTCTCTCAAAACTTTTTCCCTGGCTAGGATTTTATGTTGGTACCTTCTTCAACTCTGGTGTTTGATTGTTAAAAACTTTTTGTCTGATGGTTCCCTTCTCAAATATATTTTTGGAAATTATTTATTTTTCTTTTAAAGAAAACCCTAGAAGTTTTGAGTCTTCTCTTATATTGAAACCACCCATGGGTTTACCATGTCTCTGGGGTTAAACCTTCTCAAAAACCCTCCTTCCTCTTTGAAACAATTTAAATTCTCTGTTCCAACAAGTTGTGACACCCAAGTTTTATTTGGATTTTTCAAAAGGTTTTATTTGACTTGAGGGGAGTGATTTAAAAAAATTTCTTCAAGAGAACTCTCCCTGTCACATAATTTCTTTATGGCAAGAGTTTTATTTGGATTCACCCAGGGTCAGCCTTTGGCCTTGGGAGTCCTTGCTCTTCATTTGGGCTTAAGACAAAATGTTTTTCATTTCAGAAAAATAGCCTTTGAAAATCTTTTTGAAAATGCACTATGGCTTTTGGAAAAGTCCTTTGCCACTTTCAACTATTCCTTCTTGCCATGGCATTAGTGCAAATGCTCTCTCCTAACCTTTCCCTCACCTTTGGATCATGATTTGCATCAAATCCAGCAAGTTGAACCTCCCCATGTGATCATTTCCATTCAAATTCTATTCAAATAAATTTCTGTCTTCTCTTATAGCACTTGGAGATTTACAAAGGAACTTCTTTTTCTATTTTGATTTTTGCCACCAAACCTTTTTCCCCTCCTAGTCCTTTGAACCATCAACCTAGAACCATGAAGATCCACTGGTCTCCAGTTCAAAATTTTCAAAACTACATCTGCTGCAAGTTTGGACCAGATTTGCCAAATTTGGTGAAATTCATTTCTACACTTCTCCAAAAATTCTACCAAAAATCAGGCAGCCTACTGCAGCAATGAGGAGCCACTCTACCAAAAATCATCCCAAGGAAAAATCCCTACATGCCTGGATCATTCTGTCGAACACCTGACCCCCTCCTCATTTTGCACTTTGCAGCCCTCTCCGGCGAGCTCCACCCTCGCCCGAACCGCCGTCCGCCGGAGCAAGGGCCACCGCCTACACAGTGCACGCCAACGACCACCACCACCAACACCCGACGCGGAATGGCGCCCTGAGCACGGAGGTAACCTCCGATCCCTCTGCCTCGCCGTGGATCGCCGCCGGCGATCGCCGCGGCTCTCTGGCGCCAAAAGCGTCGTTCTGTTTTCAAACCCGACGGGTGGGACCGCCCCGTCAGGTTTCTTTTATTTTTCGAATCGTTTTCTGAAAGCGCCTTCGGACAAAATACGCTTTCTCATTTGAGCTGGCGTAACTGACTCTGAAGCGTTTTTTGTTTTTATAAAAAGAACCCTGGGAAGTTTCTGTTTCATTACAGATGAGTCCCTAGACAAAAACCTTTATAACTTTTTAACAGAAGCATATTTTTGATTGATTCTTTTTCTGTTCTCATCAAAATTTTGTCTAGTTTTTTATCAGATTTATTTGAAAAGTATTTGCTATACTTTTTCTGCACCTCTCGGTATTCACGTTAGCGCGTATGTTTTCTTTATACCGTAGATACCGACGGAGGTGACGGGACCGCGAACTTCACCGAGTTAGACTCCGACTACTCCGAACCAGGCAAGCATGTTTGAACTTTTGATATGATGAGTGTCTTGGCATGTTTTGCATTTAGTTAGTTTCATGGCATGTTGTGGAGCATACCGATGAACTGTATATTATGCATTGTTGAGGCTAGTAAGCTCGATGATCCATACCTTGTTGGATATGAGTATGCAAGGCCATGTGTTGGCATGAAGGTGGTAAGATGGCAATGTGGTAGCATGCCAGTCTTATGCCATGCAGGTTTACTTCAGTACCAACCCGTATCGGTTGGGTTTGTATCCATTTCCCCTCCCTGTACTATCACATGTTTCCCGAAAGGGATATGGTTTAGTAAGTCGCAAACCGCTTTCTTGGTACACACCAAAAAGGAGAGGCCGGGATGATGGTTCCATGGCCCTGGATTAAAGCCAGTCATCCGGTCAGGGGGCATGGGTGTTTCCGGTTGGGACCGAGAGGGGGGCACCCCTTAGAGCGCGCGTATATAAATTTGATCCCATGCTATTCGAGATTGTGATCTCCCCGTCTCAAAAGTTTTTCTTGGACGATGTCGAGGGTGATTCCTGGCATCGAGAGGTTGGATGGGTGTGTACTGGTTAGCTGTGTTTCCTTCTGAGATACCGTAAACGGAACTAGTCCTTGTGACTACGGAAATCCGTTAACTGTGAGAAATTTTGTACAAACTCTGCAGAGTCATATATCCTCAAATTATCTTATCTATATCCAAGTCTCGTGCTAACTGACATGTGCCAGTTTTGGTGACAGATCATCCGGTGGGACCATGAGCACTAAGATCAGTTAAATTTTGTTCTTGAGGATGGACTAACCCATTTAATTTCATGAGTTGAATATATTTATTATGACTATTATTTCTTTATCAGTTAAAGCCCTTTATGTGGTGTCGCTCAGACGCCCGACTGTGGCATTTCTTTTAAAGCCCTTTATGTGGTGTTGCTCAGACGCCCGACTGTGGCATTTCTTTTAAAGCCCTTTATGTGGTGTCGCTCAGACGCCCGACTATGGCATTTCTTTTAAAGCCCTTTATGTGGTGTCGCTCAGACGCCCGACTGTGGCATTTCTTTTAAAGCCCTTTATGTGGTGTCGCTCAGACGCCCGACTGTGGCATTTCTTTTAAAGCCCTTTATGTGGTGTCGCTCAGACGCCCGACTGTGGCATTTCTTTTAAAGCCCTTTATGTGGTGTAGCTCAGACGCCCAACTGTGGCATTTCTTTTAAAGCCCTTTATGTGGTGTCGCTCAGACGCCCGACTGTGGCATTTCTTTTAAAGCCCTTTATGTGGTGTCGCTCAGACGCCCGACTGTGGCATTTCTTTTAAAGCCCTTTATGTGGTGTCGCTCAGACGCCCGACTGTGGCATTTCTTTTAAAGCCCTTTATGTGGTGTCGCTCAGACGCCCGACTGTGGCATTTCTTTTAAAGCCCTTTATGTGGTGTCGCTCAGACGCCCGACTGTGGCATTTCTCTTAGCCCTTTATGTGGTGTCGCTAAGACGCCCGACTGTGGCATGAATTTTCTTCCTTTTATTAATTTACTCTCGTGGCGTCGCTCTAGACACTCGATTGTTTTCTAATACTTTACTGTTGGGATTCCAGGCGGACTACCGCCATTTTCCCTTTTTACTTACCCTGCCTAATATTACTTTGAATATGCATTGATAATTTAATCGTGACGCACTCATGCATGCATTTGTTATATCTTACGTCCGAACTGTCTTGCGAGTACTTTCAAAGTACTCACTGGCTTGTTGATTTGGCCAGATGCTGACGAAGGTGATCTCATGGATGAAGAGTTCGATAGCGCATCCGACGCCTAGAGAAGTCCCAGTCAGTCTCATGCGACCCTGGCTTGGTCACTGTTTTATACCCGCTTCCGCAACCCAAATAAATTCATTGAGCCTCACCTCGACGCTCGATGGGATGATAGTTTGAGAGTCATGTATCCACTCCCCACTATGTTACTCCACCACTACCATGTTTGCGAGTCAATAGTATGCCACCACCTTTATGTATAAATTTTGGCACACTTGTAATAAATTCTTGAGCATTATCAGCTCAACCCTGTATTATATTTGATGCTACTGGCTTATTGTATCAAAAGTTTGTCTACCAGTGAGGAGGTTTCTATCTCAAACTGGATTCTAAAGATTGGTTTCTCAATAAATATTTTTATTGGAAAACCGGTCGTGACAAGCTTGGTACCAGAGCCAGGCTGACTGTAGGAAGCCACTAGGTGCGATCGCTAATCGGTTATTAGCATGATAGAGCTTATTCACGTTTTTGCAATCGTAGTCATTTTTCTGACAGTCAGCATATATTTATGATCTGACCATTCAGGATTTTTGCCTACTTTTGTAGATGGCCGACCACAGCTGCGAGTCTCAGACCTTCGCCAACGTGCCCGATGGGTTCGTCAAGCTTCTCTCCTTCGTCGTTCAGGTCGCGATGGGGCCATCTGTGCGCCCAGCCGTCACTCTCTGCCAGCACAAAGTCAACGACAGTCTGACTATGCACCAGGCCTCGGTGCAGTTCAAGGGAGGGCGTGGTGAGCTATGCCGCTTCCGGTTCTTGGGGAGAACCATGCCTACGGAGAAGCACGCTATCCAGATGGCAGCCCGCGAGGCGATAGCTCGTCTCAGGGATGTCCTTCCCGCGATGAAGGCTCGTCGCTACCGCTATGTTCCATGCCATGTGCCCTACACCTGTCACTACGCATTCTCCTGCCCCAGAGGAGAACGAGACGAGGCTTTTGAGATGCTTATTGAGTATCTCCGGGCCTTGGAGGCAGCCTTCGACAACTTGGTGGACGACTTCGTGGCCGCCCGCATGGACTCAGTCCATGTTTGTGCCGCCAACAGGAGGGAGCTCCTGCCTACCGCACCGCCACTGACTTTTGTCTCGTCCTTAGCATCCCATGCACCTGCTCGTTGCCTACCTACCACCGAGGAGTTCAACCAGGTCATTGCGCCCACTCCAGCGCGCACTGCACCGCCCCTCTCGCCGACTCCTATTCGTGTTATTCCGCCCCTGGCACCCACTCCATCTACTCGGCGCAGCACTACTCGTATGGAGCCTATTAGCGAGGAAGAAGTCGAGTCCTCGGCTTTGCTACGCCTCACCCTTGGTAGGGCCAAGGATGTCATCAACATCTCCGACTAAGTACGCTTAGCCATCGCGCGTTGTACCGCCTTGCAAGAGGTGTTGTGGGAAGTAGCCTGTTTGCGCATCATGTAGGATCTGGAGAAGTGTACTAGCCTAAATAACATGTCAGGATTATGTACGCATATCCTGAGTGATGTATTGTATAATTATCGCCGCGTGTAAGATACGTAATGATGCAGTCCTTCTCTATGCGCAAATCGATTTGTTTTTCCTTTGAGTAATCTTGGCTATTTGGTTTCTCTGCCAACCTTGTGCTTTTATGGATTTATTTTCGTTACTTATGGGCTTTGCAAAAATACATCCCCAGAGTGAAAAATGTCTCATCCTTGGACTCGCTCCATGCCAACTCCACCAGAGGAAAATTATGGCAATCAACCGGGCAACAATTTTGCACAAGGGCAGTCAAATCAATACCATGATACTCAACCAAGCAACAATTTCACACGAGGTCAGACAAGTCAATAGGACAGTGAGACGGCACTATCTCAAATATGCCGCCTTTATGAACAAAGTCAGCAACAACATCGTGAAATGATGAACCAAGTCATTAACATGGGAAATCACCATGGGCAGTATCAACAGCATTCTAAATTATCCGAACTACAGAAGACACGTCCCCAGACTTTTTCTCATACTGACAAGCCACTTGAGGCCGAAGACTGGCTTCAAGATATGGAGAGAAAATTAATTATTGCAAAATGTTCAGACCCTGAGAAGGTACTTTATGCTCCGCACTATCTCACAGGAGCCGCTGCATCTTGGTGGGAGAATTTCTTGCACATGCATCCCAACGAAAATGATATAACCTGGGATGATTTCAAGGAAGGTTTCTGCGGCGCACACATTCCTAAGAGTATTATGAAAATCAAGAAAAGGGAGTTCGATGACTTCAAGCAAAGGAACATGAAAGTGTGAGATTATAACGGCCAATTTACTCTGTTATCCCGCTACGCAAATGAAGAGCGTATGACAGAAAACAAGAAGATGGAGAAATTCCTTGATGGCCTAGCACCCGCGCTAGAATGCCAACTAGTTGTGCACACTTTTCCAGATTTTAAGACACTAGTGGACAAGGCCATTACTCTGGAAAATGAGAGACGCAGTTTGGAAGATATCCGCAAGCGAAAGAGGGACCAGACCAACCACGCTCGCAATCACCGAAGCAAGACAGATTTTCAAAGGGGTGGGACACACAAATCATCGTCCAACGTCTCACGCCCAACAAAGAATTTCCATGCTAGGGACAAGGAGTTCACATATCGCCCAGGTGTTACTTGTTACGCCTGTGGAGAAGAAAGGCATTATGCCAAGCAATGTCCCAAGCCTCGAAACTCAGCACCAAAGCCGAACAACGGCAACAATAATTCAGCGCCCAAGCGAAACAATTTCAACCCCAACAATAACCACAGGAAAGGTCATCTGAACCACGTGACCAAAGAGGAGGCACAAAATGCTCCGGATATCGTACTCGGTACGTTTCCTGTCAACACAATACCTGCAATGGTTTTGTTTGATTCGGGAGCTTCTCACTCTTTTATTTCGAAAAGTTTTGCTTTGCAAAATAAATTTTTGATGCTTCCTTTAGAGAAATCCATGATCATCAAGTCCCCTGGGATTCAGCAAGTCACTCAGAATTACTATCAGGATGTGATTATTGAGTTCAAAGGATTGAAGTTTCACGCCAATCTCATTGTGTTGGAAAATAAAGGACTGGATGTCATCCTAGGGATGGACTGGTTAACCACCAACAAAGGTTTTATTGACTGTTTTAATCGGACCGTGATTCTCACACACCACCATGGTAAGACAATAAGAGTATCCGCCCAAGAGAGGAAAATACCCCGGCAACCGAGACTGAATAAGGTAGATGTTTCTGAGCTGAGCAAGGTTCCAGTAGTATGTGAATTTCCAGACGTATTCCTCAATGAGCTACCAGGCATGCCACCCGATCGAGAGATAGAGTTCAGCATTGAGCTAGCACCAGGAACCACCCCCATATACAAGAAACCATACAGAATGGCTCTGTCCGAGTTGGTTGAGTTGAAGAAGCAAATAAAGGAATTGCTGGACAAGGGATACATTCGAGCCAGCTCCTCACCTTGGGGATCACCGATTCTTTTTGCCAAAAAGAAAGACGGAACACTGAGATTGTGTATTGACTACCGAGCACTCAACATGGTCACAATCAAGAACAAATACCCGATGCCGAGAATAAATGATTTATTCGATCAGCTCGCTAAGGCCAAGGTGTTCTCAAAAATTGACCTAAGGTCAGGATACCATCAGTTAAAAGTACGAACCGAGGATATCCCCAAAACAGCATTCACCTCCAGATACGGACTGTATGAGTTCACAGTAATGCCTTTTGGATTAACAAATGCTCCTGCATATTTTTTTCACCTCATGAACAAAGTATTTATGAAGTTTATGGACAAGTTCGTGGTGGTATTCATCGACGATATTCTGGTATACTCCAAAACGCCAGAAGAGCACGCTAAACATCTCAGAATTGTACTAGGAGAACTCAGGAAACACCAATTGTACGCCAAGTTCAGCAAGTGTGAATTTTGGTTAAGGCAAGTAGGCTTTCTAGGCCACGTGCTAACCCAAGACGGTATCGCCGTGGACCCGGAGAAAGTAAAGGCCGTACTTGGCTGGAAGTCACCAACCAGTGTAACAGATATACGAAGTTTCTTGGGAATGGCAGGATATTACCGCAGATTTATTGAAGGATTCTCCACCATAGCCAAACCTTTGACCCAGTTACTCAAGAAGGAAAAGAAGTTTGAATGGACAGAAGCCTGTGAGAAAAGTTTCCAAGAGCTGAAACGGAAATTAACAACAGCACCAGTATTAGTTGTGCCAGACATACACAAGAATTTTGAAGTATATTGTGACGCGTCCAGGAAGGGACTCGGATGCGTGTTAATGCAAGAAGGCAAGGTTGTCGCATACGCTTCAAGGCAACTTCGCAAGCATGAGGAAAATTATCCCACTCATGACTTAGAAATGGCAGCGGTTATTCATGCACTCAAGGAATGGAGGCATTTCCTACTTGGGAATCGATGTGAAATATATACGGACCATAAAAGTCTCAAATATATTTTCACACAGCCAGAACTGAATTTAAGGCAACGACGCTGGTTAGAGCTAGTAAAGGATTATGATGTCGGAATCCACTACCATCCTGGAAAAGCGAATGTAGTAGCCGATGCTCTTAGTCGGAACCCCAACGCCGACAACAACAGTCTGCCCGACTTAAGACCCGAATTCCAACAGGAATTTACCAGACTCAACTTGTTGATGGTAGCGGAAGGCACCATAACAAACTTGGAAATACAACCCAATCTTGTAGAAAGAATCAAAGAAGCCCAGCCTGGTCACCCCAGCATTGAAGGCATCAAAAGAAAGGTGAGTATGGGCAAGGCCTCGGAATTCATCATAGACGAAGAAGGGATACTATGGTACGGAAACAGACTCTGTGTGCCAAACATAGAAGACCTCAAACAGCAAATTCTAGCTGAAGCCCACACCGCTCCATATTCGATCCACCCTGGAGGAACCAAGATGTATAAGGATATCCAGGAAAGATTTTGGTGGCACGGAATGAAAAGGGACATAGCCACTTTCATTGCATGTTGCGACTCTTGCCAACGCGTAAAAGCTGAACATCAGAGACCAGCCGGACTACTACAACCAAACAAAATATCTGAGCGGAAATGGGATTAAAAAGGGATGGATTTCATTGTCGGACTACCCCGGTCACGACACGGGAATGATGCCATATGGGTTATCACCGACAGGTTAACTAAGGTGGCACATTTCATTCCAGTAAAGACGACCCACACCACTCAGAAGCTCGCCAGGATTTATCTCTCTCGCATAGTTTGTCTGCACGGTGTCCCGAAGACAATAATATCTGACAGAGGAACATAGTTCGTCTCGAGATTCTGGGAACATTTACAACAGGCTCTGGGAACTCAACTAGCCTTCAGTACGGCATACCACCCTCAGACAGATGGACAGACAGAACGGGTAAACCAGATTTTGGAGGACATGCTGAGAGCATGTGTCCTCACCTATGGAACCAGTTGGGAAGACAGCCTGCCATATGCCGAGTTCGCATACAACAACAATTATCAGACCAGCCTACAAATGGCTCCATTTGAGGCTTTATATGGACGAAGATGTCGTACCCCATTAAATTGGTCAAAGACCGGAGACAGCCGTATCTTCGGCCCAGACATGCTCAAGGAAGCCGAGAAAAAGGTCCAGCTAATCAGAGATCGACTCAAGACCGCCCAAAGCCGACAAAAGAGTTATTACGATCAGAAACATCGTGGGGTCAACTTCGAACCCGGTGAATTCGTGTACCTACGAGTGTCACCTATGAGGGTATTGCAATGATTCAAAATAAAAGGAAAGCTAGCGCCAAGATTCATCGGACCATTCTGTATAGTGGCCCGAAAAGGCACGGTCGCATACCAACTAGACTTACCTAAGGAATTATCAGATATCCACAACGTGTTCCACGTATCGCAATTGAGAAAGTGCGTAAGCAACCCAGAGAAACAAGTATCCCATGAGAACATAGACGTGCAGCCAGACCTCACTTATCGGGAACAACCAGTAAAAATATTAGAGGAGTCTGAAAGGAGGACCCGACAGAAAACCGTCAAATTTTTCAAAGTTCAGTGGAGTAATCACACCGAAAGTGAAGCAACATGGGAAAGAGAGGATTTTCTTCAAACAGAGCATCCACACTTATTTAAGGATCAGCTGAAATCTCGGGGACGAGATTTTTCCTAAGGGGGTAGGTGTTGTGACACCCAAGTTTTATTTGGATTTTTCAAAAGGTTTTATTTGACTTGAGAGGAGTGATTTAAAAAAAATTCTTCAAGAGAACTCTCCCTCTCACATAATTTCTTTATGGCAAGAGTTTTATTTGGATTCACCCAGGGTCTGCCTTTGGCCTTGGGAGTCCTTGCTCTTCATTTGGGCTTAAGACAAAATGTTTTTCATTTCAGAAAAATAGCCTTTGAAAATCTTTTTGAAAATGCACTATGGCTTTTGGAAAAGTCCTTTGCCACTTTCAACTATTCCTTCTTGCCATGGAATTAGTGCAAATGCTCTCTCCTAACCTTTCCCTCACCTTTGGATCATGATTTGCATCAAATCCAGCAAGTTGAACCTCCCCATGTGATCATTTCCATTCATATTCTATTCAAATAAATTTTTGTCTTCTCTTATAGCACTTGGAGATTTACAAAGGAACTTCTTTTTCTGTTTTGATTTTTGCCACCAAACCTTTTTCCCCTCCTAGTCCTTTGAACCATCAACCTAGAACCATGAAGATCCACTGGTCTCCAGTTCAAGATTTTCAAACTACATCTGCTGCAAGTTTGGACTAGATTTGCCAAATTTGGTGAAATTCATTTCTACACTTCTCCAAAAATTCTACCAAAAATCAGGCAGCCTACTGGAGCAATGAGGAGCCACTCTACCAAAAATCAGCCCAAGGAAAAATCCCTACATGCCTGGATCATTCTATCGAACACCTGACCCCCTCCTCATTTTGCACTTTGCAGCCCTCTCCGGCGAGCTCCACCCTCGCCCGAACCGCCGTCCGCCGGAGCAAGGGCCACCGCCTACACAGTGCACGCCGACGACTACCACCAGCAACACCCGACGCGGAATGGCGCCCTGAGCACGGAGGTATCCTCCGATCCCTCTGCCTCGCCGTGGATCGCCGCCGGCGATCGCCGCGGCTCTCTGGCTCCAAAAGCGTCGTTCTGTTTTCAAACCCGACGGGTGGGACTGCCCCGTCAGGTTTCTTTTATTTTTTGAATCGTTTTCTGAAAGCGCCTCCGGGCAAAATACGCTTTCTCATTTGAGTCTGAAGCGTTTTTGTTTTTACAAAAAGAACCCTGGGAAGTTTCTGTTTCATTACAGATGAGTCCCTGGACAAAAACCTTTATAACTTTTTAACAGAAGCATATTTTTCATTGATTATTTTTCTGTTCTCATCAAAATTTTGTCTATTTTTTTATCAGATTTATTTGAAAAATATTTGCAATACTTTTTCTGCACCTCTCGGTATTCACGTTAGCGCGTATGTTTTCTTTATACCGTAGATACCGACGGAGGTGACGGGACCGCGAACTTCACCGAGTTAGACTTCGACTACTCCGAACCAGGCAAGCATGTTTGAACTTTTGATATGATGAGTGTCTTGGCATGTTTTGCATTTAGTTAGTTTCATGGCATGTTGTGGAGCATGCCGATGAACTGTATATTATGCATTGTTGAGGCTAGTAAGCTCGATGATCCATACCTTGTTGGATAAGAGTATGCAAGGCCATGTGTTGGCATGAAGGTGGTAAGATGGCAATGTGGTAGCATGCCAGTCTTATGCCATGCAGGTTTACTTCAGTACCAACCCGTATCGGTTGGGTTTGTATCCATTTCCCCTCCCTGTACTATCACATGTTTCCCGAAAGGGATTTGGTTTAGTAAGTCGCAAACCTCTTTCTTGGTACACACCAAAAAGGAGAGGCCGGGATGATGGTTCCATGGCCCTGGATTAAAGCCAGTCATCCGGTCAGGGGGCATGGGTGTTTCCGGTTGGGACCGAGAGGGGGCACCCCTTAGAGCGCGCGTATATAAATTTGATCCCATGCTATTCGAGATTGTGATCTCCCCGTCTCAAAAGTTTTTCTTGGACGATGTCGAGGGTGATTCCTGGCATCGAGAGGTTGGATGGGTGTGTACTGGTTAGCTGTGTTTCCTTCTGAGATACCGTAAACGGAACTAGTCCTTGTGACTACGGAAATCCGTTAACTATGAGAAATTTTGTACAAACTCTGCAGAGTCATATATCCTCAAATCATCTTATCTATATCCAAGTCCCGTGCTGTCGGTGTACTAAAGTAGGGGTACCTTAGTACCCCAGACTTGTGCACGGGCAGTCGTAGCACCCTGCGGCAAGGCCCGCCCCGGAAGCGCCAAGAGAAGACCAAGCATTCAAGACAAGGCCCCCGGCAAGAGGAGCTTGCCGGGCCAAGAAGACAAGGCCCCCGGCAAGAGGAGCTTGCCGGGCCAAGAAGACAAGACCCCGGCAAGAGGAGCTTGCCGGGACGACTGAGCCCATGTAAGGCCATCCAAGAACAAAGTATACGAGACAGAAGATCGAGCCCCCGACAAGAGGAGCTTGTCGGGAAGGCCGAACCCAGGCACCACAAGAGAAGCCTGCCGTGGCGCGCCAAGCGCCCCGGCAAGGCCTGATAGCTGGCACGCTATCAGGCACAGGAAGACGACCCCCGCGGCAAGCCACTTGCCGCGGCAAGATCGCCACCTCAAGACTGCGCTCCAGCTCGCCCGCCCACGCGTCGCTCCGGGGCTTCCCCCGAGGGCACGTGGCGAGGCACCGCGCAGCCTGGGGCATGCGGCGGCATGCAGCCGCCATCGTGGCGAACGGTGGCGCACCTAACGGTCCGCCTCGGTGCTGTCCGGGCGACCGTGACGGGCATTTAATGCCCTTGTCCCCTACCGTCAGAAGTAGGTATGATAACACTGTGCCGCACTGTAGCGCCACCGTTCCCGCACTATTACAACTACCACCCCTTTTACACTTTTACCCCTTTCTCTTACGTTGACACCTGTCGGTGACCCCTTTGCGCTATAAAAGGAGGCCCGTGTGCAACGTAGAGGGGGGTTCCGGGGGTTCGGAGATTCGGTATCCAGACAGCCATACGCTCGGTGCAGCTAGCTCCCCAAGCTCCCGAGCTCCCCAGTTCAATACAACTAAGCAGGAGTAGGGTTTTACGCGTCCATCGCGGCCCGAACCTGGGTAAACCGCCCGTGTGCCCGCCTCGATCTGCTCTCTGTGCTCCCTCCGCCCCCCTCACCGGACAACGAAAGGGGCTCCGGCCCCATAGGTGCTCGCGGGGGGACGCCGTCCGCCCCGACATCTTTGGCGCGCCAGGTAGGGGGAGACGCCGAGGGACAGCCCGCTCCTGCGGATCCCAGGATCCGTCCAGTCGAAGCAGGTGTCCCCGGTAAGCCTTGCTCTGGCGAGCAGACCAGCAGTCTGAACGCCGAGGAACAGTCTGCTCCTGCGGATCCGAGGATCTGTCCAGTTGAAGCGGGGTTTCCCGACAAGCTTTGGCATTCCTTCCCACGGGCTCGTGTGCGGCCCTCCTCGAGTATCCACTCGCGCAGAGACTGGGCAAGAAGCAGCTGCTCCTTGAGGAGGCCCGCCTTCTGGCCGCTGGGCGAACGATTCGCCTCCAGCGAACTCTGCGCCGCTCTCGCGGCCGCAGAAGTTAGCGCCAGAACCCACGAGAAAGGCGACCTCGTTCCCCCGGCGCGCCTCGCCCGCCGGGGTGCCGAACGAGTTGACGCCGACCGTGGGAGGAGTCTTTCCAGCGCGGTAGCCGGAACCTGTTTCCGCCAACCATCCTCTCTGCCCAAGTCTTGCCGCGGTTGCATGTGATCCTTGGCGCAGAGAGGGGCGCGGATCCCCAAGCATAGCTACGCCTAGCTCCGGAGGGTCGTGAGGCCCTGCGCCCTCACCTACCCCCAGGATGGGCTGGATGCTGCCCAAGGAGGTTTTACCCCACCGGGCGGCAAGCGATAAGAAAAGATAAGTTGCCGGAGCTCGAGCAATTGCTCCATTAATTTTTAAGAGTTATCTCCCTCGAACGACCGAGCCTTGGTTGAGAGGCCTGAGCGCGGAAGGACCGGCATGAGACTGGTTGCGCCCTCGTTTCGTTTCGAGTCCGCTCAACGACTTGAGTGTGCTACACCCCGAGTAGCGTCCTCACTTTGTTTCGAGCTCGCCCGGCACCCTAAGCGTGCTGCGACAGCAGTCGCACCGTTTACCTTGCCTCGAGCCTGCTCAACAATCTGAGTGAGCGGCAACCAGCCGCGGCGAGGTTTCTTGCCGGTGGCAGCCCCGCCAGCGGGTCGCTGACGTCCCGCACTCGGCGCCCGTGGCAAGGCGGAGGCCTACGCCGGCAAGTCCCCGAAAGCGTAGGGCGGAAACAAACAAGGCGCCGGTCAAGTAGAGGGGATGACAGTGCGATGCATAGCCTAAGATGAAAAGTTATATTACAAAATGCCTTACTGCTGCCCTAACCAGCCGTTTCCGTGGCATATTTAACAGCGGCAGGGAAAGGGAGATAAAAGAAAGGGGCAGGCGGCCTAATCTACGCGGTCGCCCTCGATCCTCTTGACCCCGGTCGCCTTCTTGACGATAGGGGCGATGAGGGCCTGGATCCCCGTCAGGTCTGCGTTCTCCGGCAAGGGCCTGAGGACGTTGGTAAGCCTGATGTCGGGATTGCGGAAAACGATCTTCACCAGCACCCTCTCGAGGGCCCCGGAGATGGCCTCCCGCGTCTCGTCGGCCCGCTCCTTCGGGAGCGACGTTCGGAGGTGCTGGAGCGCCTGCACCACCCCCTGGAAGAAGGAAGTGAGCTTGGCGCTGGGCGCGACGTCCTCGTCGGTGAGGGACTGGTGGCCCTCGAACCCCAGCAGCGTCAGCTCCTTGTCGATGGTGGCGGCGATGTCGACGAGGCCCTCGGTCCACCGCTCCACTGTATCCCTGAAGGTGTTCTGGGAAACGGCGGCGCGCCTCAGCAGCTCCTCGTTGCCGTCGACCTCCTTCCGTAAAGCCGCCTCCTGCTCCTTAGCGCTGTCCAGCGCCTTGCCGAGCGCCTCCAATTTCAGTTCCAGAGTGGAGTTGGAGTTCTTGGCGGCGTCAAGCTCCCGGACCTTCTCGGCGAAGCGACCCTGAAGCTCACCAAGGGTGAGCGCACCCTTCTCGCGCTCCTGCCGGAGCGCGGCGAGCTCCTCGCCCTTCGCCTTGAGGTCAGAATCGAGCTGCGCCACCCTCGCCTCCAGCCCCTTCTTGGTGATCTCAGCGGCTGCGGCAGCGTCCCGCGCCTTCTTCAGGTCTCCGCTGAGCGCCCGCTCGCGCGCGGCAGCTTCCTCCTCGTGGTCGGCGAGGCTGGCCGTTTTCAGCACCAGCTCGCCTTCCCGCGCGGATAACTCCGCGGCGGCAAGCCTCTGCTGCTCCTCGGCCTCCCCGTCGCCCACGGGGATATCAACGCCGTCCGCCTCCTGAGCGCCGGCAATGTCGTCGGCATCGCCACGCGCGCCCTCCTCGACGACGACCTCAGCCTTCATCGGATCCGAGGCGGGCGCCGCGCTCGCCGCGGCCAGGGGATCGTCGGCCGCGTCCCCCGTCGGAAGGTCCTCCCTTGCCGGGGATCTCTCCCTTTGCGGGGTAGCAGACTCGGTCGGCACGGCGGAGGCGCCCTCTGGACGCGCCCGCCGGAGCTGCTCCGCTCCTGCCCAAAAGCAACAACTTCGCATCAACAACAAGAAGAAGGAGGGCTCGCGTACGCGCCAAGCAGCAGGAGCAAGTCATGTGCTCACGCTGGGGGCTGCGTTGCGGGCTGCCCTGAGGATCCCCTGCCGGGTCCGGTAAGGGCGCCTCCGACACGACCTCGCTTGCCGGGGGAGATTCGTCATCAAGGATGACCCACGGGATCCTCGATCTCTTCGCTCTCCTCTGAGCCAGGGTCCTGAAAAGGGGACCGGGTCAAGGGAAGGGCGAACGAGCTGTCGAACAGGACGAACCATCAGGGAAAAAGATATGAGCTCCATGGGGAACTTACTCTCCGTCCTCCTCGTCGTCGGAGCTGAGCGCAGAATAGTCGAAAACCGGCTCGGCCCTGACGCGGGGGGGCAGGGGAGTGGGCTCCCGAGGCCGCTTGGCGGGGGCAGTAGATGACTCCGCCCCCGTCGACGCCGCGGCACGGGGCGCAGCGGCAACCGAAGCCCCAGCCTGCGAAGACCCCGCTCCCGCTGCCGACCCGGCCCTGCGGAGGCGCCTCCTCGGCTGGGCCGGGGGCTCCGCCTGCGACGAGCCGCCCGGAGGCTGCAGGAAGGCAACGCCGACCTCCGGCAAGCCACTCGCGTCTTGGGCAGGCTCGTCCTCGCCGCCGTGCCCGGCTGGTTCCCCCTGGTCGACAAGTTCCATCGGGTCGGCGAGGCTCTCCGCCTCCGCCGCCTCCGCCTCGGCCACGGTGAACCCAGCTTCGCCCGCGGCCGCGGCGGCCGCCGCCTCCTCCATCCTGGAGGCAATGTAAGCCAGCTCCGCCGCGGTGGTGGCTCGGATGAGGCCATCCTTCTCGGCGGGATCGACTGGCTCCTCCTCCAGGCCGTCGAAGAAGGCCCGCACGACATCATCCGGCGGCTCCTGCCAGGTCGCGTTGACCCCGTGCGAGTCGCACAATGGCATCATCGCAAGGATATGGCTGAGCGACGAGTTGTTGCACAAGGGAACGACGCCCGGCGGCAGCCGGAACCACTCCGGGTGGTCAGGGTCGTGCTTGAACAACTCCTTCAACATTGCGTCGTGCTCCAGCACGGTGAAGTTGAAATTGAGGCCCGGACGCAGCCTCATGATGTCCGCCGCATTCTGGAACTCCCAGGCCGGCTTCCCCCTCTCTTGCAGGGGGGCGATCCGGCGGCGAAGGAAATCCGCGCCGACGGCGCCGACGGTGAGGCCGGCGAGCCTGAGACGCAGGATCCGGGTGATGGCGATCTTCAATCTGACATCGTCCGGGGACACCTCGCTCCAGCCATCGCCGCGCACCACCGGAGTTCGCCGCACGGCGGTGAACGGCTGCGGATGGTCCTCGACAATCAAGCACCATTCCGCCCTCCACTCCTCCCACCTGCCGCGGAGGTCCCCGCCCAAGTAGGCCTCCTTCTTGCCGGACCGGGAAACCCAGGCGATCCCACCGGACAGCGGCTCTCCTTTCTCCACCCAAGGGACAAAGAAGTGCCGGAAGAGGGCCACGTTGGGACGAATTCCGACGAAGTTCTCGCAAAGGTGCGTGAAGACCGCCATTGTGAGGACGGCATTGGGGGTAAAGTCGAGGAGGTGGAGGCCATAGGTGCTCATGATTTCAGAGAAGAACTCCGAGTAAGGCGGGCAGAGCCCGCAGTAGAAGAAGACGACGAAGAAAGGATACCCGGTCGGGTACTGCTTCTGGGCTTCGGCGGGGAGCACCCGCGTGCGCGGATGCGCTCGCGTCTTCGTCGACCAGAAAAGGGAGTACTTGTCCCTCAGCTCCACCGCACCGAGCTGGGGGGGAACGTCGCCGTCTCCTTCCGAAGCACTTCAAGCCGTAGCGCCTCGGCCGATTTCGCAGCCTTCCCCTTCGCCTTATCGCTCTTCGGGGCCATGGCGGGGGTGGGGGAGGGGGATCGTCGAAGCTGACGACGACGGGCGCTCCACGAACAGATCGCTGCTGCCTCTGGGAGAAGGAGGTGGCAGAGGTTTTAGAGAGGTGGTAACCGAGGGAAAGGCGAACCGCCCCTACTTTCCTCCGCTATAAGAGGAAGAGGTGGGGGGGACGCTTCGCCTCTCCGAATCAAGAGATCGTGCGCGACGTGACGCGCGCCTGCGCGGTTCAGCCCCGCGCACGCCGCCCACGTCACGCTCACCCCGCACGCCCCGCCCCCACGACGCCGCGGTAAGCGCGCGCCGCCTGGGGAAGGCGCGGCGGATGCGGAGTTAAGGAGCAGCGCGACCAAGGCCATGCGTGCCCGTGCACCATTAGGGCCTGGCCCAACGACGCTCGGCACCGTGTGTGGCCCAGGCCCAGGGGCTCCTGTCGGTGTACTAAAGTAGGGGTACCTTAGTACCCCAGACTTGTGCACGGGCAGTCGTAGCACCCTGCGGCAAGGCCCGCCCCGGAAGCGCCAAGAGAAGACCAAGCATTCAAGACAAGGCCCCCGGCAAGAGGAGCTTGCCGGGCCAAGAAGACAAGGCCCCCGGCAAGAGGAGCTTGCCGGGCCAAGAAGACAAGAACCCGGCAAGAGGAGCTTGCCGGGACGACTGAGCCCATGTAAGGCCATCCAAGAACAAAGTATACGAGACAGAAGATCGAGCCCCCGACAAGAGGAGCTTGTCGGGAAGGCCGAACCCAGGCACCACAAGAGAAGCCTGCCGTGGCGCGCCAAGCGCCCCGGCAAGGCCTGATAGCTGGCACGCTATCAGGCACAGGAAGACGACCCCCGCGGCAAGCCACTTGCCGCGGCAAGATCGCCACCTCAAGACTGCGCTCCAGCTCGCCCGCCCACGCGTCGCTCCGGGGCTTCCCCCGAGGGCACGTGGCGAGGCACCGCGCAGCCTGGGGCATGCGGCGGCATGCAGCCGCCATCGTGGCGAACGGTGGCGCACCTAACGGTCCGCCTCGGTGCTGTCCGGGCGACCGTGACGGGCATTTAATGCCCTTGTCCCCTACCGTCAGAAGTAGGTATGATAACACTGTGCCGCACTGTAGCGCCACCGTTCCCGCACTATTACAACTACCACCCCTTTTACACTTTTACCCCTTTCTCTTACGTTGACACCTGTCGGTGACCCCTTTGCGCTATAAAAGGAGGCCCGTGTGCAACGTAGAGGGGGGTTCCGGGGGTTCGGAGATTCGGTATCCAGACAGCCATACGCTCGGTGCAGCTAGCTCCCCAAGCTCCCGAGCTCCCCAGTTCAATACAACTAAGCAGGAGTAGGGTTTTACGCGTCCATCGCGGCCCGAACCTGGGTAAACCGCCCGTGTGCCCGCCTCGATCTGCTCTCTGTGCTCCCTCCGCCCCCCTCACCGGACAACGAAAGGGGCTCCGGCCCCATAGGTGCTCGCGGGGGGACGCCGTCCGCCCCGACACGTGCTAACTGACATGTGCCAGTTTTGGTGACAGATCATCCGGTGGGACCATGAGCACTAAGATCAGTTAAATGTTTGTTCTTGAGGATGGACTAACCTGTTTAATTTCATGAGTTGAATATATTTATTATGACTATTATTTCTTTATCAGTTAAAGCCCTTTATGTGGTGTCGCTCAGACGCCTGACTGTGTCATTTCTTTTAAAGCCCTTTATGTGGTGTTGCTTAGACGCCCGACTGTGGCATTTCTTTTAAAGCCCTTTATGTGGTGTCGCTCAGACGCCCGACTGTGGCATTTCTTTTAAAGCCCTTTATGTGGTGTCGCTCAGACGCCCGACTGTGGCATTTCTTTTAAAGCCCTTTATGTGGTGTCGCTCAGACGCCCGACTGTGGCATTTCTTTTAAAGCCCTTTATGTGGTGTCGCTCAGACGCCCGACTGTGGCATTTCTTTTAAAGCCCTTTATGTGGTGTCGCTCAGACGCCCGACTGTGGCATTTCTTTTAAGGCCCTTTATGTGGTGTCGCTCAGACGCCCGACTGTGGCATTTCTATTAGCCCTTTATGTGGTGTCGCTAAGACGCCCGACTGTGGCATGAATTTTCTTCCTTTTATTAATTTACTCTCGTGGCGTCGCTCTAGACACTCGATTGTTTTCTAATACTTTATTGTTGGGATTCCAGGCGGACTACCGCCATTTTCCCTTTTTACTTACCCTGCCTAATATTACTTTGAATATGCATTGATAATTTAATCGTGACGCACTCATGCATGCATTTGTTATATCTTACGTCCGAACTGTCTTGCGAGTACTTTCAAAGTACTCACTGGCTTGTTGATTTGGCCAGATGCTGACGAAGGTGATCTCATGGATGAAGAGTTCGATAGCGCATCCGACGCCTAGAGGAGTCCGAGTCAGTCTCATGCGACCCTGGCTTGGTCACTGTTTTATACCCGCTTCCGCAACCCAAATAAATTCATTGAGCCTCACCTCGACGCTCGATGGGATGATAGTTTGAGAGTCACGTATCCACTCCCCACTGTGTTACTCCACCACTACCATGTTTGCGAGTCAGTAGTATGCCACCACCTTTATGTATAAATTTTGGCACACTTGTAATAAATTGTTGAGCATTATCAGCTCAACCCTGTATTATATTTGATGCTACTGGCTTATTGTATCAAAAGTTTGTCTACCAGTGAGGAGGTTTCTATCTCAAACTAGATTCTAAAGATTGGTTTCTCAATAAATATTTTTATTGGAAAACCGGTCGTGACACAAGTCCAACCCATTTTTGAATTCTATTTCATTTATTTTATCTCCCAAATCATTTCTGTCAATTATTTTGAGCCTAAGTGATTTTCAAAGCAAGTACCTTATTGCTTTTGAGTTTTGATCTCAAACCAACTCCTCTGGATAGTCCTTAGCACCCACAACCCAGAACCATCAAGATCCACTCTTCCTCTTTTCAAATTTTTCAAATTTTAGCCTTTGCAAGTTTGGACCAGATTTGCCAAATTTGGTGAAATTCATATCTCCTCTTCTCCAAAAATTCCACCAAAATTCAGGCAGCCCTCAGATGCAATGAGAGGCCACTCCACCAAAAATCAGCTCAAGGAGAACCTCCCACACACCAGAATCATTCCGTCGAACACCTGGCCAGCACTGTTACTATGCAAATTCAGAGTTTCAGAAAATTCAGTGTCGTTTCTTCGTCAGTGTTCAGTCACCTGTCAACAGTGCGCCCTGGCGCGTTGCGCACGGCCTCTCCTCCCTGGCCAGAGCACTGCACGCCCTCTTGGATGGGTGCAGGCGTCGGTGGCGGCGAGCATCGCCGGAGTTGGCAGCTTCTGCCGTGGCGAAGCCACCCGTGGCGGCCAACAGAAGACAGCGCCAGCTCGCAACGCCGTTCGGTGCCGCCCAACACTCCCCTGCCCTCCGCGTGGCCTCATGCACGCCAGCGCGCCCCGCAGCACCGTCGCCGTGGCCCGGCAAGCACTGGGCACGCTCTCTGTCGCCGACGGGCCCGCGCCGCCCCATTCCTTCGAAACCCACTCAAAGCTCCTAATCCAAGTTCGTTTAGCGTCTGAATGGGACCAGTAGACCTCCACGACGACACCCAACTCCCTAATCTTCCCCGACCAAGCTCTGCGCCACCGTAATCTTCACCGAGAACTCCGTTCACGGCCACCGCCTCGGATCGCCTATAAAAAGAGGCCCCGAGCTCGCTCTCGAGCACGCACCACCACTGCACCCCGCCAACACCCCGCCAAGCCACTGGAAGAGCCTCGAGGGGCCCTTCTTCCTCAACTCCGGCCACCTCCGTCCGCTTCGGGCTCCGGCAGCATTCTCTCTGGTGAGAGCTCCTCCACCGCCCTAGACTTGCCCGTAGCCTCCTGACACCTCTAGGAGACTAACCCCCAGTTCAATTTGACCTCCGCAGCACTCCCCGGCAAGATCCAACACTACCCGAACCACCGTCCGTCGGAGCAAGGGCCGCCGTCGACGTGGACCTCGCCGGCGACCACCACCACCACCCACCGACGCGGAAGGACACGCTGAGCTCAGAGGTACAACCCGATCCCCCTGCCTCGCCGTGGATCGCCGCCGGCGACCACCGCAGCTCTCGGGCGCCAACGAGCTCTGCCTCCTCGTTTGAATTTTCAAACCTGACGGGTGGGACCCGCCTATCAGCCTCTCTATTCTTTTAAACGAACCGTTTTCTGAAAGCGCCTTCTGCCAAACTACGTCTCCCTTCTGGGCCGGCGTATTCTCAAACGAAACGTTTTCTGTTTTATAAAATGGACCCTGAGAAGTTTCTGTTTCATTACAGAAAAGTCCCTGGATTAAAACTCTTATAACTTTTAAACAGAGAAGGATTTTTGATTGATTCTTTTTCTGTCCTTTTCAAAATTTTATCTAGTTTTTTATAAGATTTATTTCAAAAATATTTGTGATACTTTTGTGCACCTCACGATATTTATGTTAGCGCGTATGTTCCTTTATACCGTAGATACCGAAGGAGATGACGGAACCGCGAACTTCACCGAGCTAGGCTCCGACTACTCTGAACCAGGCAAGCATGTTTGAACTTTTGATATGATGAGTGTCTCTGCATGTTTTCATTAAATAGTTTCATGGCATGTTTATGAGCATCTTGATGAACGTCATATTACATGCAAGTTGAGGCAAGTGAGTTTCGGAAATCCATAAGTTGTTGGATATGAGTTTGCATGGCCATGTGATGGCATGAGAATGGGTAAGATGGCAGTGTTGTAGCATGCCAGTCTTATGCCAGAATATTTGACTTCAGTGTCAACGTGTATCGGTCCGGTTCCCATCCAATTCCCTTTCCGTACTACCACACGTTTTCCGCAAGGGATATGGCTTAGTAAGATGCAAACCGCTTTCCTGGTACACACCAAATCGAGAGGCCGGGATGAGGGTTCCATGGCCCTGGATTAAAGCCTATCATCCAGTCAGGGGGCATGGGTGTTTCCGGTTGGGACCGAGAGGGGGGCACCCCTTAGAGCGCGCGCATATAAATTTGATCCCATGCTATTCGAGATTGTGATCTCCCCGTCTCAAAGTTTTTCTTGAACGCTGTCTAGGGTGATTCCTGGCAACGTGAGGTGGGATGGGTGTGTACTGGTTAGCTGTGTTTCTTCCGAAATACCGTAAACGGAACTAGTCCTTCGTGACTACGGAAATCCGTTGGCTGTGGGCATTTTAGTACAACTCTGCAGAGTCAAAAATTCCTTGAATCATCTTATCCATGTCCAAGTTCTGTGTTTATCATATCCTGACAAGTGACAGTTTTGGTGACAGAAACTCCGATTATGGTATACTTGTTATTTATTTTCAGTATAAGCCCTTTCTGCGATGTCGCTCAGACGTCCGACTGTGGCAGTATTATTATTTACTTTCAATGCAAGCCCTTTCTGCGATGTCGCTTAGACGTCCGAATGTGGCAGTATCGTTATTTACTTTCAATATAAGCCCTTTCTGCGATGTCGCTTAGACGTCCGACTGTGGCAGTATTATTATTTATTTTCAATGCAAGCCCTTTCTGCGATGTCGCTTAGACGTCCGACTGTGGCACTATCGTTATTTACTTTCAATATAAGCCCTTTCTACGATGTCGCCCCGACGTCCGACTATGGCACGCATGTCTTTTACTTTAAGTTCAAGCCCTTTACATGGTGTCGCTCAGACACCCGACTGCGGCATGATTTTATTTATATGTTCACCCTTCGAGGTGTCGCTTCAGACACCCGATCGGTTTTCTGTTATTTTGTTGGGTTTTCAGGCGGACTACCGCCAACTCCCTTTTTATTTAACCTGTTTACTAAATTGAATGTGCATTGTTAAATTACTCATGTCACATTCATGCATGCATTTGTTATATCTATTGTCCGAACTGTCGTGCGAGTACTTTCAAAGTACTCACCTGGCTTGTTGATTTGGCCAGATGCTGACGAAGGCGATCTCATGGATGAAGAGTTCGATAGCGAGTCTGATGCCTAGAGGAGTCCCAGTCAGTCTCCTGCGACCCTGGATTTGGTCACTGTACTATAACCGCTTCCGCTACCCAAATAAATTCATCGAGCATCACCTTGACGCTCGATGAGCCACCAGTTTAGGAGTCATATTATCCACTCCCACTGTGTTATTCCACCACCACTTTTATCTCGAGTCAGTAGTATGCCACCACACCATTGTGTCATATCCGCCTTTATGTATAATTATTGGCGTGCTCGTAATAAATTGTTGAGCATCCCAGCTCAACCCCTGTAATTTATTTCAATGTTACTGGCTTATTGTCTACCAGTCTGGAGGATATTTTCCTCATACTGGACTAAATAGATCGATTTCTCAATAAGCATTTTGTTGAAAAACCGGTCGTGACACTTTTTGGCCAAATTATTTTTGTAAGAAAATACTATATTTCTATACACATGGCATGATCATTCGGCAGAAGTTTGGGGCAAGGAGATGAAGTATAGAAGGTGGAGTAGTTGACTTCAAAGAGCACTTGAAAATCAAAGAGAAAACCAACTCCAAAATAAAAACCAGATAATGCAAAAGTTTTTGTTGGTCCAAATTTTCATGCTTTATCGATGCAAATGAAATGTTACAAAATGCAGGGTGTGACAGACCTACCCCCCTTACAAG
Organism: Aegilops umbellulata; assembly: GCA_032464435.1. NCBI lineage: Eukaryota > Viridiplantae > Streptophyta > Magnoliopsida > Poales > Poaceae > Aegilops > Aegilops umbellulata. The sequence goes on from CP136057.1 coordinate 376,748,302, forward strand.
AATCTCATCCCCGAGATTCCTAAACTAGGCTTTAAAAAGATACGGAAACTCAGATCTAAGGTAGTCTTCACGTTCCCAGGTTGCTTCTGCTTTAGTGTGGTTGCTCCACTGGACCTTGAAGTACTTGATGGTGCGGCATCGAGTGCGCCACTCAGCCTCATCCAAAACGCAGATGGGTCTTTCACGATAAGTCAAATCAGGCTGAAGGTCAATGGCTTGGTGATTGATGTCCTTGTAAAGATCAGGCTTGTCTGGAACTTGGAGACACTTCCGGAGTTGTGATACGTGGAATACGCTGTGCACATCGGATAGTTCCGGTGGCAGTTCCAACTGGTAAGCCACTTCTCCTCGTCGGTCACTAATCTTGAAGGGGCCGATGTATCTTGGGGCGAGCTTTCCTTTAACATGGAAGCGCTGGGTTCCCTTGAGAGGTGTGACCCGGAGATAGACATGGTCTCCAACTCGGAAGTTCATGTCTCTACGACGCGAGTCAGCGTAGCTTTTCTGCCTTGACTTGGCAGTCTTCAAACGCTCTCTGACAAGCTGAACTTGCTCTTCTGCTTCACGGAGGATATCGGGCCCAAAGACTAGTCCTTCTCCGGTCTCTGACCAATTGAGGGGCGTGCGACACTTGCATCCGTACAACACCTCAAATGGTGCCATCTGGAGGCTGGACTGATAAATGTTGTTGTAGGAGAACTCGGCGAAAGGGAGGAAATCTTCCCACCTAGATCCATATGTTAAGACACAGGCCCGGAGCATGTCTTCGAGTATCTGATTCACTCGCTCTGTCTGACCTCCGATCTGTGGGTGGAAAGCAGTGCTGAAGGACAACTTGGTCCCCATGGCCTCTTGGAACTTCTTCCAGAACCTTGAGGTAAACTGGGTTCCTCGATGTGACACAATCTCCTTGGGAACACCATGAAGGCTTACGATTCTGTTGATGTAGAGGTTGGCTAGCTGGTTTCCCTTGTAAGTCGTTTTGACAGGAATGAAATGGGCTACTTTGGTCAAGTGGTCGACTATGACCCAGATGGAGTCATGTCCCTTATTTGACCTGGGTAATCTAGTGATGAAGTCCATTTCGACCTTATCCCATTTCCATTCGGGCACCTTGAGAGGCTGTAACAATCCAGCGGGTCGCTGATGTTCAGCTTTGACCCTTTGGCATATGTCACACTTGGCGATGAAAGTGGCTATCTCTCTCTTCATTCCATGCCACCAGAATCTTTCCTTTAGGTCTTGATACATCTTGGTTCCTCCGGGGTGGATGGAATATGGGGTGTCATGAGCTTCTTGCAAGATCAAATTCTTGAGCTCAATCTTGTTGGGTACGCAAATGCGATCCCCAAACCACACAATTCCTTGCTCATCCTCTGAGAATCCTGGGGCCTTGCCTGCCTTGATCTTCCTCTTGATGCCTTCAATACTCTCGTGTCCCTTCTGAGCTTCCTTAATATCATTCATTAGAGTAGGCTTGACTTCAAGGTTGGCTAAGAATCCTGGTGCAACCAGTTCCAACCCGAAACTTTCAAGTTCTTCATACAAGGCGGGTAGCCTGTCCTTAAGCATAACATTCAAGGAACAAGCCTTTCTGCTTAAGGCATCCGCTACCACATTAGCCTTTCCAGGGTGGTATTGAACACTGAGGTCATAATCCTTGATCAACTCTAGCCACCTTCTCTATCTCATGTTCAATTCCCTTTGAATGAAAATATACTTCAGACTTTTGTGATCCGTGTATATCTCACACCGCTTCCCTAGGAGGTAATGTCGCCATGTTTTCAGGGCATGAACTACCGCTGCCAACTCGAGGTCATGAGTAGCATAGTTCTCTTCATGAGGCCGTAGTTGCCTTGAAAGGTAAGCTACGACTCTGCCTTCGTGCATCAGAACACCTCCCAGTCCGGTTTTTGACGCATCACAATATATCACAAACTCCTTGTGTATATCTGGTGTGGCCAGAACTGGGGCGGTGGTCAGTCTCTTCTTCAGCTCCTGGAAGCTCTCTTCGCACTTCTATGTCCATTCAAACTTCTTGTCCTTCTTCAAGAGCTGAGTCATGGGTCGGACAATGCTTGAGAATCCTTCAACGAACTTGCGGTAATATCCCGCGAGTCCGAGGAAGCTTCTGACTTCCTTCACATTGCTTGGGGATTGCCATTCAGTCACGGCTTCAATCTTGGTGGGATCGACCGACAATCCTTCTTCGGTCAAAACATGACCCAAGAATCCAACTTCACGCAGCCAAAATTCACACTTGCTGAACTTGGCATACAGTTGGTGCTCTCGAGGCTTGTCCAGGACCATGCTCAAGTGTTGCTCGTGCTCTTCTTCCGTCTTTGAGAAGACAAGAATGTCATCAATGAAGACAACGACAAACTTGTCCAAATATTCCATGAAGACCTTATTCATGAGATACATGAAGTAAGCTGGGGCATTGGTCAATCCGAAGGACATGACCGTGCACTCATAAAGGCCATATCTGGTTACAAATGCCGTCTTCGGAATATCTTGGGGTCTGATCTTCAGTTGGTAGTACCCAGATCTGAGGTCGATCTTGGAGAACACCTTGGCCCCGTTGAGTTGATCGAACAGATCCTCAATCTTGGGAAGTGGATACTTGTTCTTAATTGTAACTTCATTGAGGGAGAGGTAGTCAATGCATAAGCGGATGGTACCGTCCTTCTTTGCCACAAACAAAATAGGCGATCCCCAAGGGGAGGCACTAGGGCGGATAAATCCCTTCCTCGACTGCTCTTCCAGTTGCTTCTTCAACTCTGCTAACTCTTCCGATCCCATTCTATAAGGCTTCTTATAGATGGGTCCTACTCCGGGCATGAGCTCGATGATGAACTCAATGTCTCGGTCAGGAGGCATTCCCGGTAGCTCATCAGGAAAGACATCGGGGTATTCACATACTACCGGCACTTGCACCAATCCAACTTCAGTCAGACAGTTGACTTGTGTTGGCTTGAGCAGAGGAGGGGTTGGGAGCAAACTTTACTTCGACTCCTTGGTCATTGGTTACAGTGACAGTCCGGTTGGCACAATCTAGCAATCCTTGGTGCTTGATGAGCCAATTCATTCCTAATATCACATCCAAGCCTGGCGATCTTAAGATCATAGGGTCTGCTTGGAAGTCTACCCCATCAATAACAATCCCGACTCCCTTACATCCTATCTTGGCTCTCATCTCTACTCCGGGGGTTTGTACCACCATAGGGTTATTCAGGGGTGTAGGGGGCATGCCACTTTTTAATGCAAACCTTTGTGTGACAAATGAATGCGTGGCTCCAGAATCAAACAAGACAGTTGCAGGTGTTGAGTTGACAAGGAACGTACCCAGCACAACGTCCGGGTCTTTGTCAGGACCCCGATCCTAAGTCACACCGATCTAGCATGTAACACATCATATCACTTTGCGGCCTCACGCACGGTATTCCTACGGGTGCCACCTTACCTGGCCCGGGACCGTTTGCGCCTTTTGGCTCACGTATATGATAGTGTCGCTAGCATCCATATGACAAAGAACCCGGGCCGACATGGCTAGTCGTGAACCCAAAGCGGCGCTAACCCATGAGGACAGGCATACATGAATCACATCGAGCATGTCGGTCATCAGCGTGTGAATCTGGGCTGTAGCACTGGGCTAACAGGACTCCGGTAACCCGGGCTGTAGCAGGCTAGGCAGGACTCCGGATAACACCGTGTGACATTTCCCCGAAGGGACAGACATAGGAACGAAGTGAAACACATGCCGGCCAGTCAAGTGTTCCAAGCAGTAGTGCTGGGCTAGCAGGACTCCGGTGAACCGGGCTGTAGCGGACTACTATCGCTCAGAAGCACTAGACTACATTTCCCCATATGATAGGCTGCCAAGGATAAACAACTAGATAGTCGGATCCCACACATACCAAGCATTTCAATCATACACACAATATGCTCGATATGTGTAAATACAACATGGCATCACAACAAGACTCTACGACTCAAGTATTTATTCATTAGGCTCCGAGGAGCGAGATATTACAAACATGGGTCTCATGACCCAACATTCAGAGCACACAAGTCAAACACATGGGGAAGCTTAACATGTCTGAGTACAGACATCTACAAATGAAAAAGGCTGAGAAGCCTGACTATCTACCAGATCCTGCCGAGGGCACAAGATCGTAGCTGAGGTATCAAGCTAAACGTCGAAGTCCAAGCGGTACTACTAGCGAGACTGAAGTCTCTCTGCAAAAACATAAAATAGGCAAACGTGAGTACAATTGTACTCAGCAAGACTTACATCAGAGCTAACTACATATGCATTAGTATCAATAAAGGGGGTGGTGGAGTTTGACTGCAGCAAGCCAGCTTTGACTCAGTGGCTAACCTGAACTACGACTGCAAGTAACTCTTTCGAGGTGGCGCACACGAGTCCACATATTCACCATCCAATACACCACTATGGATCCACTTCCGTCTCCCTACGAGAAGGCCATCCATAGCACTCACGCTTATCTTGCGTATTTTAGAGTATCCACTTTCACTTGTCTATGAACTGATATAGGCAACCCAGAAGTCCATTACCGCGGACACGGCTATTCGAATAGATGATGTTAACCCTGCAGGGGTGTACTTCTTCACACACGCTCTCACCACTTACCGCCGTTTACACGACATGTACTCGGCAACCTTCAAGCGGAAGCCCAACGAGGGTGTCGGCCACGGCCTACCTAAACACTCAAGTCTCTAGTCCAGGTTTATCGCCTATTCGGGTTCCATCCGCAGGGAGTCCGGACGAGGTTTCCACTAACGGCCCCGAACGATGTGTGCAGGGTTCCCGAGACACCAAACGGGCGAATCGGTACACCGTGCCACGTGCCTACCGCAACATAGCCCACCCCTACGGTCAGCGCTGCGTGCGGCCCCCAGCATACTACAAACACCAGAAACTACTTGCAACTCCTGGACAGAGGACAAGGGTGATTAAGAAGCCGAGAGAGTCAATTAAGGATCCCAATGTGTGGTAGTAACTGTTTCATGGATCACAAACACAGAACTCAGTTCCTGAGGACGGCTTCAATGAGACAACCCACCATGTACTCCTACATGGCCTCTCACCAATACCTTTACCAAATCGTGTTCACACACTTAGCTCACACACAGTAGGGCATGTTCATCACCATTCTAATTCATTCCCGATGAATCAGACCCGACTCAACTCTAAGCAGTAGCAGGCATGACAGACAAGCATGAATGAGTAGGCACATCAGGGCTCAAACAACTCCTACTCATGCTAGTGGGTTTCATCTATTTACTGTGGAATGACAGGTCATGCAAAGGATAAAGGGGTTCAACTACCGCAGCAAGTAACACATGAATCGCTGTTGCCCTAATGCAATAAAAGAGAGCAGGAGCGAGAGAGTGGGACTTTATCGGAATGAACAAGGGGGTTTTGCTTGCCTGGCACTTCTGAAGATATTATAGTTCTTCATCGGTGTCATCGAACTCATCGTCGGGATACGCCTACCGAGAGGGGACAGTTACCGGCAAACAAGAAGGAAACGCAATCAATGCAATGCAACAATATGATGCATGATCATGACATGGCAATATGCTGTGATTTGAGCTAATGCATCTAGCTATGATTTAAATGAAGTTGGTTTGAATACATGATTCAAAATCCAACTCCATATATGATTATTTAAATGTCCTTTATTTGTTTTGTCCAAAACAGAGGACAACCATTGTTCAAACATGCATGAAAATGGTACAGATGGATTCCTTGAATTTTTCTGATAATTTTTCATATATAAATCTTTTCATTTGGAGCTATAGATTAATTTCTATGATTTTTCAAAGTTTTGGATCTTTTCTGAATTAAGCAAATCATTTAAGATTTATTTAAATTCCAGAAAAGGATTACTGCGTCAGCCTGACATCATCATGACGTCAGCAGGTCAACGGGGCGCGGTCCAGGTCAAACCTGACCTGGGGGGGACCCACTGGTCAGTGACTCGGTTGGTTAACTGAGATAATTAGCCCTAAGCTAACACTAACTAAATTGTCAGCAGGGCTGGGCCCACATGTCAGCGAGTCAAAGGGTTAATTAAGTTAATTAACCACTAATTAAACTAACATCAACTAAACAGGGGCCTGGGCCCACACGTCAGGACCCAGGGGAGGTCAAACCGGGGTCAACCCGGGCCTAAACCACCGGCGTTTAGCCGCCGGCGGCAGCAGACGCGGCGGAGGGTGCGGGTTTCATGCTCCGGTGACTAAACGGCCGGCGGAGGCCACCTACGTGAAGCCCGGAGCGAACCGCGTCGAGTGGAGGGGGTGGTTGGGCTCGGGGTCGTCGGAAACAACGCCGGCGACGAGTTTGGCGGCTGCCGGAGTTCGGCGTCAGTGAGGACGGTGCTGCGGTGCACGGGGGAAGGAGCAGGTGTGTGCGTTCGGCTCCTGAGAGCACGGTTAGCAGGCGGTGCTACTAGGGCGAGCAGAGGAGCTCAGGAGCGCGGGGCTCGCTGGCCATGGCGATGGCCGGAGCTCGGTTTCGCGGGGCGGCGGCTAACGGACGAGAACGGAGGGGGTGAGCAAGGGGGAAGGCGCAGGAGCTCACAGCGGGTTCGAGGGGGCAGTCAGCAAGCTCGGGAACATCCTGTGTGCGGCGAATCGACGACGGCGATCATTGGGCAGAGACGAGGATGATGGCGACGATGGCGGCTCCACAGGGCGTCTGGTCCCGATTCCCTCAGCTGGGAGAGGCGGCGCTCGACGGCGGTGCTGGTGGACGCGACAGAGGGCGGAGGGGATGGCCGTGGCCGCGGCGAACAGCGTCGGTGGCGACGAGCGCGCTCGGGCGCGAGAGGGAGAGAGAGCAGAGAGGGGAGAGGCACGGGAGAGAGGGGGAGAGTGACCAAGGGGTTGCGGGCGTCTCCGTGGCGCTCGAGTGAGGACGGGGGGAGGGAGAGCTCGCCAGCGCGAAGCAGGAGGTGGCGCACGGGCGCGCGTGCGCTGTCTCCCTCCTCTGCCTACTGGCAGAGGTAGGTGATGACTGGCGCGGCCAGATGGGCCGGGCCGTGTTGGGCCAGGTGGGGCGCCAGGTGGCCGTCAGGTAAGAGGTCTGCTAGCCTTTCGTTTTTCTTTTGTTTTTGTTTTTCTATTTCTGTAACTTTAGGGCTTTAATTAAAATACTAGGGCATTTCCAAAAATCATGAAACTAAACATGGCTACTGTTTATAATATATCCAACAGTAAACATTTTAGTTTATGATTATTTGAGCATTTAAAATATTTTATAGCATTTAAATGCCCAAATGCAAATACTATATGATTTAATCTAGTGACCAAATATGTCATGGAAAAATGTGCAACACTTCTGGTTATGGTTTTAGCATTTTCCAGAAATGATGAACATTTTTAAAAGCCATTTGGAATACTGAAAATATTTTAGGTGAACCTAGTTGAATTTCATTTGGTGCTAGGGTTTCAACAATCCCCATTTCTAGTTTCTTTGGAATTAAAACATGATGCAAGATGATGATGCAATGACAAGCAAAGCCAAAGCTAGGGCTGTGACAGTCTTCCTGGGCTTCTTCTGCAGTGACATGATTCACACGACCCTTGCCGTTGTTTGGCGGGTTGCGGGGAGCTTGGTTACTTAGTGGCATTCCCCGACCTTGTCCTGGGTTTTGCGCATTGGGGCGCGGGGCGTCGGGCTTCTTGTTGGGGCAATTCTTGGAGTAGTGTCCTTCCTGACCACATCCGAAGCAAGTGACTTGATTGGGGTTGCTGCTCTTGTCGGCATTGTTATTGGGGTTGTTGTAAGCTGGCCTGTGGTTGACATACTGCTGAGGTGGATAGTTGGTGCGGGGTGCAGGAGCTCTTGGCTGCTGATAGGTTGGCTTGACCGGGGCTGGCTGCCATGGGCGAGGCTTCTGGTTGCTGGAGCTACCCTTACTGATCATCTTGCGCTTACGGGTGTCATCCAAAGCACGTCGCTTGTCTTCAAGCATGAGTGCCTTGTTCACCAGATCAGGAAAGGTTGGGCAGTCACACACAACAAGCGAGTACTGCAGAGTCTGGTTAAGGCCTTCCATGAAGCGCTCCTTTTTGGCAGCATTAGTGCTGACATCTTCAGGGGCATACCTTGAGATAACACTGAACTTCTGCATGTACTCCTTGACAGTGCTACTACCTTGCTTCAGGGCTCGGAACTCACGCTTCTTGATGGCCATGATTCCGGAAGGAATGTGGGCCTTGCAGAATTCTGCCTTGAAGTCATTCCAAGTGATGTTTTGCTCAGCATGAATGGCCTTGAATCCATCCCACCAAGCTCTAGCAGTTCCCCCGAGACAGTGAGCAGCATATGCCACCTTCTCACGGTCCTCAGTGCATCCGGCTAGTTCCAGCAGATCCTCAATGGTGCGGACCCAGTCGTCTGCATCCAGGGATTTAGCAGTCTCGATGAAGGTGGGTGGTGCATGCTTCTTGAACTCCACCAACGTGGAACGTCCATTGCCGTTTCCCGCCGGCTGGCGGTTGACAGCTTGAGCAATCATCTGGAGGGCTGCAGTGTTGGCTTGGCGTTCCTCTCGGAAGGCTTGGAGAAGCTGAGCCGTGTCCATGTTTGGAGGTGGTGGTGGTGGAGCTTGTCCTTGGGTTTGGTCCTGACTGGCTCCTTCTTCGGCTTCTTGCTGCTGGGTAGAGGTACCAGTACGAGTTACAACAGGCATCCTGTTGGAGCGGTCAAGGTCTCATGATTGGGAAAGATGGGGAAGTAATATAGATGGAATGCCTAGTAAGGGGGTTGGTATGACACTATTTGTTTTCATGCAAGGGCCAAAAGGCGAACACATTCATTAAAATCCAAATGGGTGATGTAGTCGCTTACAAGTTCCCGTAGGAAAGCTCAACATCCATCAAACACACCAAAAGCAAACACAACACTACATGGTTTCATATGAACCATTACAAGGACTCGACTTCGCATAGGGTACACGACCTATCCTACCGTAGGGGTTACTAACGGGCATATCTGGGTTGCGAATGATGCCTAAGTGGTGGAATGCTCGGTCGCATAATCTGGTTCTTCTGGGTATTCCTCCTCGTCATCGGTGGCATGACTTTCCTCTTCACTTGAAGGGATGGGGGAGTGGAGGAGCTCAACACGGCGTTGCTTTGCCGGTGGTGCGAAGAGCATGCGGTATTCCTTTGCGCTCATGCGGTGTTGCTGTGGTGGTTCTCCATCCTTTGGGGTCTTCCGCCACGGTATGCGATTGCGGGATGACCAGGGGGAGCACCTTCCTTCTTGATCCTATCCGTCTTCTCTGGTGCCTGGCGAAGAAGTGCCTTGGTCTCATGAAGTTCCTTTCTGAGTTCCATTGATTCCGAGGCCAAGTGTTGTGCCAAACTATCGGCACAAAGGCTGAAGTAGGTCTAGAATCGGAGTGGAAGTCCTTCTTCTAATGGTGGAGCTGGTGCACTGCTCTCATCCTCACCTTCCTTCCGATAAGGCAAGAAGCGGGTTGCCAACTCGTCTGCCATCTCGGGAAGAAGGTCTCGAAGGTGGGTGAGTGCCTTTAGGGTTGTCTTCTCGACGGCAAGAACTAGTGTTGCCATCTCGGGTCCCACGAAGAACCAGCTTGTTGGAGAGTCATTGGCCTTTACGATCACTTCCACATGATACTCCGTCTCGGTGTCATTGATCCAATGCTCATGGTAGGTGAAAATGGGGGCTCGGTGGAATTGGCACTTCTTGAGGCTATCCTCGAGAAGCACGGGAAACCCGGTGGTCAGGAAGTCTTCAGGTACGGCAGCCATCTACAAAGGTTGAATGGGAGAGGTCAATAAGGGAAATATATCTTGGGTGGGTAAGCTTTAGAAAAGAAGAGAAGTTTAGATGGTATCAAGCTAACTAATGTCCATGCTAACTAAGGCTTCCTACAGTCAGGATGGCTCTGATACCAGCTCTGTGGGGACCCCCGACTCATAAGTCGTGATCACTGAATGCACGTGTACAGTAATCCCAGAGATCAATGCTCACTGAACACACAGAAGCTGAATAACAAGAGTCTTACATCCATACATACCGTCTTACACAAATTGTGACCATTATGGTCAAGTCTTACATCGATAAAGCCTTAAGGGATGAACATCAAATGAAACACAAGCAGCGGAAATCTTCGTCGATAAGTAGAACCCGTGCCATCTGCCTTAACCCTACAGGCATTCTGACTGGGAAACGTCCTAGTTCGCATGTTCGTGTCCAAAGAATTCTTCTTCGAACTCCGGTTCTTCCGTGCCTGGCCAATTAAATAACCAATGGCAAGCCAATAAGTACTTTGAATGTACTCGCAAGCAACCCATGTTTTGGTTCAAGGTACAATAATGCATGTTATCGGTAAATTTTTGCGGAAGGCTAGTTTTGAGTGCAATGACATGTTCAACAACTTGTAAGACATGCATCAGGAGAATTCAAGTAACCATGAGGACAGGTTACAGATATCAACATAAATAGAGTGGGCACCAACCCAACTCAATCATGTCAAGTCCTTGACTTGGGTCAAGTCCTTGACTTGGGTCAAGTCCTTGACTTGACCCAAGTAGTTCCTCCCACTTATCCAAACACACACACTGGTTTGTAATCATGTGGACGTAGCCCAAGAGCGGTTACCCAACTATCCTTGACCGTGGACACGACTATTCGAATAGTTTTACACTCTGCAGAGGTTGCACACTTTACCCACAAGATCCGGGGAACTTCCATGTCATCCACGTCCCGCGGTACCTCAAGTACCCGGGGTAAGCACCCGATCACTATCTTTCCCTAGACGACACTAACAAGGACTCCACTCATTGTTCCGTGTCCTCATGATGTACATCATACGAGACTCACTCGAGATCATAACATCCGAGAGGGGACACAACGGTGTATCCGGTGCCCTGTAAAAACAGTCATGGCCGCCCTACCTGGCACGACCCCGTCCCGAGAGAGAGCACCAACTCTCCCCCGTCACTAGTAATGCGGGCTCCAAGCTAGTATCGACCTAGGTAATCAATAATGCCCTTTCCCATATGAGGGTAGAGTGGTTGCGCATGTAAGGTTGGAATAATGGTCGCAACTTAAACCAATCCGTTTTGAAAAAAACAACACACACACTTGCCTCGGCACACCACTTCGTCATCAAGTGGTTACCCAACTCATCATCTCCCTCGGGCATAAGTGGCACCCGACGGGGTTTTCGGAAAGTCCTTTGAAAATACTTTGTCTCCATTACTATGCATATTCCTGTCCCTTTTTGCGTAGCACTACTTTAGCATCCTATCTACTCCCACCGGCATAACCCTCATAAGAAGGTAGGGTCATGCACAATGCAAGTATCAACGGGGAAGGAATGAAGGAAACCCACCAAAGTGGCTACCATCTCATCATGTTTCCGATGCAACAATAATAAAGTGCTATATGAGATGCAAAAAAAGGGGTTTCATAGACATGGTCAAAGGGCTACTTGCCTGGCTCAACAAAGTCTTCTGGGTCTTCAAAGTCTTCTGGTCCAACTCCTTCGTCAGCAACGCCATCTATCTTCGCAAAATAATAATGAGAAAAATAAGGCAATAATAAAACAGAAAAACCAAAGTGCTCAGAAAAATGTCAACTTATTTTTTTTAAATACTAGGGTGAAAACTAAGAATGGGAAAATTCCTAGTTTTGGATTTGGAGTTATATAAGAGGGGATATGGATTTCCAAACAGAGATTAAACTGCTCAAATTTGAATTTAAATTTGAACAGTACATAAAAGTTGGTTGGATTTGAATGAAAGTTGGACCATTAAATAGGTGGGATTTTTACAAGATTTTAGGAACTGGAATTGTTGCATTTGGATTAATATTCAATCCTGTGGAATTTTTGCAAGTATCAAGAAAAAGAAAAAGGAGAAGCACCACTGTGCAACTGGGCCAGAAGGGCCACAGTGCAGCAGGCCCAGATGGGTTCCAGCCCACGCGAGGCTGCCAAGTCGAAGGCGTAAAGGCGAAATACGCCTTCAGCCGACGCAGCGAACCGGTGCGCGCGCATGCGTGTTTAAACCTGACGGGTGGGTCCCACCCGTGAGGGCGTGAGGCTGACGGTCAGGGCCCACGGCCGTCGTCGTCTACCTCTGTACAGAGGCGACGACGAGCTCACCGACGGTGATACAGGGCACGGGAGGGTGCGTGGATGGTACCGTTGTGCTCAGGGAGGATCCGCCGTTCGGATGGAGGTGGAGTTGGTCGCCCGGGTGGCCTGGTTCGCCGGCGACGGGGTTCGCGGCGGAGGAGCTTCGGGCGTCGACGGCTCCGGCCGTTTCCGGCTGCAAAAGAGGCGGGGAAGAAGGGGGAAATGGTCAAGGGTGCTCGGGGGTTCCAGATCAAGGCAGAGGAGGAGCAGGGGAGGCGTGTACCGTGGGATCGACGGCGACCCGAGGCGGCAGAGCTCGAGCTCGATCTCGAGCTCGGTCTCGTCTGGAGAGGGGTGAGTAGTGTAGGGGGGTGTTTAGGGGAGTGAGAGAGCGAGTGGTGAGGAGAGGGGGCTTGGGGAGGCCTTTAAGTAGGCGAACGGCGAGGTGCCGTGGACCCATGCGCCGGAGAGCACCTGCTCGTCGCCACAGAGCTTGGGAGGAGCTGGCGCCGTGTCTGGGGTGTTCCTGGGCGTGGACTACGCCGAGGGGAGCTAAGGAAGAGAGCGGGGAGGGGTCAGAGACGCGCGCGTGTGAGCCGCGCCATTGGCGCGCTCGGGCAGCCTCTGTTTGCTAGCGCGGAGGCGCGGGGAGGAGGAGAGAGGAGGGGGGCCGACCGCGTAGCGTGCTGCGGATGACGAGGCGCATCGGTAGGCGCACGGGGGTGGCCCGAGGTGGTCGGAGGCGTCGGGCAAAGGGCGGCTACAGTGCGGGAGCTCACTGTAGCGCGCTCCAGAGCATGCAAATGGCCGGCATGCCATCTTTTTGGCAAAGTGGGCACGGCCAAGCATGTCTGGTAGCTCTAGGGAGGAGTAAAGAAGAGGGAAGGGACATTGGATGCCCTGGAGAGCCAGTAGGAGAGGAGAGAGGGTGAGGGAGAGAGAGAAAGTGGTTGTCTAGAGAGAGAAAGTGGGGTTTTACCCAACCAATAATGGAGCTGTGGACTTGCCATTGTTACTCGAGGTGAAAGGGGACTAGGAGGCGCTGTGGTAAAAAGTTGAGCTTAAGGAGAATAGTTTTAGTGGTCAAAATGGGGATTTTTGAAAAGTGGCAGGAGGTGTTTGATAAGGGTTTTGGCAAGCAAATGATTTCCAATTGCCCTGATAGTCCACAGGGTGAAATGACACATATAATTACGGCCTTCCACCAATTTGGAGCTTATTTGGGCAAATTTGCCAATGCAACTTTTGTAAACCCTAGAAATTAGCATAAATGGACTTGTGTAGATCTAGTTGAGAAAATCACTTCTCCTTGATGCACCACTTGGTGTAGTGGCCTCATTTGGTCATGTGAACATGCTCACAAAAGTTGGGGTCAAGGAGAGAAAGTTGGTAGTAGAAACTTGATCAAATTTGATTCTGGTCAGAGAGGGGTTTGGGGCATTTTGGTGAGCCAAAAATGACTTTAATTGACATGAGGCTTTGCAAGCTGATCACAATATGCATTTGTGACTTGCTGGATTTTCCCTGGATTTTTATGAAAATATTTCCTGTAGAAATATTTCAAATCCCTAAAATGGGCAGAAACAGTTTTGGGAGGTTTTGTCCAATATTTTGATCAAACCATGTGTTGAAACTCATATATATGGAAAATATATGCCCACTGAGTTTCCCTGATTTTTCTCAAATATTTTTAAAATAATAAAATAATTTTTCCCTATTAAAGACCATTTCTAGCCTTAAGAAAAAGCCTTTAAATAAAATAGAAGAATAACTTTTAAAATTATATTTTTGTGGTTTCTGGGTGTCCTATATCTAATAGGTTTCAAATATACCTTTTGAAATATTTTTCATCCCCCAAATCAAGTACTTGCATTGAAATCCTTATTTCATGGGTTTTTGGAAAGCTAATTTTTGAAAATACTTTTTGGCCAAATTATTTTTGTAAGAAAATACTATATTGCTCTATACACATGGCGTGATCATTGGGCAGAAGTTTGGGGCAAGGAGATGAAGTATAGAAGGTGGAGTAGTTGACTTGAAAGAGCACTTGAAAATCAGAGAGAAAACCAACTCCAAAATAAAAACCAAATAATGCAAAAGTTTTTGTTGGTCCAAATTTTCATGCTTTATTAATGCAAATGAAATGTTACAAAATGCAGGGTGTGACAGCGAGCCTCTCACTCGGGGGCTTAGCTGCAGTCCAGTACTCGCCTAAGTTTATCCGTTTCGCCTAAGTTTAAAAAATCCTACCGAGTGGTGAGCAAGCCTCTCACTCGGGGGCTTAGCTGCAGTCCAGTACTCGCCTAAGTTTAAAAATCCTACTGATGGTGAGCAAGCCTCTCACTCGGGGGCTTAGCTACAGTCCAGTACTTGCCAAAGTTTAAAAAATCCTACCGAGTGGTGAGCAAGTCTCTCACTCGGGGGCTTAGCTGCAGTCCAGCACTCGCCTAAGTTTAAAAAATCCTACCGAGTGGTGAGCGATCCTCTCACTCGGGGGCTTAGCTGCAGTCCAGTGCTCACCTAAGTTTAAAAAATCCTATCGAGTGGTGAGCGATCCTCTCACTCGGGGGCTTAGTTGCAGTTCGACACTCGCGTAAGTTTAAAAAATCCCACCGAATGGTGAGCAACCCTCTCACTCGGGGGCTTAGCTACAGTCAAGTACTCGCCTAAGTTTGAAAATCCTACTGAGTGGTGAGTAATCCTCTCACTCGAGGGCTTAGCTGCAGTCCAGTACTTGCCTAAGTTTAAAAAATCCTACCGAGTGGTGAGCAACCCTCTCACTCGAGGTCTTAGCTACAGTCAAGTACTCGCCTAAGTTTGAAAATCCTACCGAGTGGTGAGCAATCCTCTCACTCGGGGGCTTAGATGCAGTCAACTACTCGCCTAAGTTTGAAAATTCTACTGAGTGCTGAGCAATCCTCTCACTCGGGGGCTTAGCTCAGTCCAGCACTCTCCTAACTTTGAAACACATCCCTATCCACAAGGACGACGAGGTACAGGTCGACTGCAACCTTCTCTTTGGAGCTGCGCCACAAATACAACGTGCGCTCCATCCTTATCCGCAAGGACGACGAGGTGCAGGTCGACTGCAACCTTCTCTTCGGAGCTGCGCCACAAATACAACATGCGCTCCATCCTCATCCGCAAGGACGATGAGGTGCAGGTCGACTGTAACCTCCTCTTCGGAGCTGCGCCACAAATACAACGTGCGCTCCATCCCCATCCGCAAGGACGACGAGGTGCAGGTCGACTGTAACCTTCTCTTCGGAGGTGCGCCATAAGTATAACGTGTGCTCCATCCTGATCTGCAAGGACGATGAGGTGCGGGTTGACTGGGACCTCCTCCTCAGAGCTGCATCTCAAGCACAAAGACTATTACGAGTGAAGAACAAGTCCCACTCAAAGGCTAACACAAGCATACGCAGAGATAAACCAAGTTCAGATAAATCCTAAAGTTCCGGGCCATGGATCGAAAGTACTCGGGCATCAAACCCGAAGAAGTTTAATGATTACACGATCACTCGGCATTCCGAGGCAAATAAAGGTGGAGCATAATGTTTTTTGGTCACTCGTCAGGAGAAGGACTGGCTGGATCGCAGAAACTGTCAAGGTCTATGCTGTCTGCGATGCGAGTGGCGGCGTCAAGGAAAGTGTCCATGAAGGACTGGAAAGTGTGCATTTTGGTGTTAGCAACCTTGAGCTCCGCCAGCTTGTCTTCTTTGACATCCTTACAGTGCATTGGACCAATGATAGGGCGACATCAGCACCACATCGAGCAGATGATTTCTTCCATTCTTGCACTTGGTCAGGTATTTGATTCAGTCAAGCCATCAGAGACTCGAGGTCTTGAGACAGTTCCACCTGAGGCCAGAGTTCAGCATCAACCCAAGTCATCGCCTCCTTCAGACGGGCAAGATAAGCAACTGCGATGTCCATGCGGGATTCCAACCGCAGCACATTCATTGCGACGTCATCTTTGACTGGACAGTTTATGGGATCGAAATCCGTCTCAACCCGCCTAGTTTCTGCTTCAAAGTCCTGGCAAAGTTCTGCGCAGTCGAGTAAATAGTGATTCGACAATACAGTAAGATCTATCAATCGATAGCAACAAGTCAGTCGAACAACAATACCTTCAAGCTTTAAGACCAGTTTTGCAGCAAGCTGGCCAAGATAAGATTCTAACTCGCCCTTATTGGCCTTGAGGTTTCCAATCTCGTCAGTCAGCTTGTCCTTGTCTTTCTTTAGTTGCTCGACCTCCCGATTGGCATCAAAGACAACGGTCTTCAGTTTGGAGTTTTCTTCTTCTAACTTGTCGACTGAAGCAAGCTTCTTGTCAGCAAGTGTTGTTTTCTCTCGCGCCTCCTTCTGGGCAGCAGCAAGATCCAGATCCTTCTTCTCTAGAGCTTGCTTCATTTTCTCTAAAGAAACAACATTCTTCAAACGAGCTTGGAGTTGATGGTTTTCACTACGCACATTTGTTCGAGTGAAGTCACCCAGTTCAAAGTGACTAAAAAAACACACGGAAAAGTGCCAGTCGTAAGATGGACAGTTGACGATTGGTTACCTCCCATAGCAGCTACTTCATCACGAGTAGTCTTGAGGTTTTTCTTGGCCAGTTCCAGGTCAAGGTTGAGGTTGATTTGCTGCTTGTTCAGTGTAGAAAGCTGAGCCCCAAGATCACAAGATTTCTGCGGTCAACATATAAGACATATCAGTCGACAGAAGCAAAAGAACATCACAGTGAAAGTTACTCTAAGACTACCGCCGAATCAAACATTCAACGGTAGTCTTGGGGACTACACCCAGTGGGTGCACTTAGCGTGCCCCCATTGGTTTAATTCAACACTCGGCATGGTCTGCCCAGCTCGAGTCATAAAAAAAGTGAAGAAAGTTGTTCTCAGACCATAGTCGACTGCCCACAATAGACCACGGTCTCAGGGACTACACCCAGTGGGTGCACTTAGCGTGCTCCCACTGGTTCAGGTTTCACTCGGCATGGTCTGCCCAGGCCGAGTGAGAAAATTCAGATTCTCGGAGCACAGTCGACTGCCCACAGTCAACTATGGTCTCGGGGACTACACCCAGTGGGTGCACTCATCGTGCCCCCACTAGTTAAAAAACTCAATCGAATTAATCCAAGTCGACTCAAGTGGAAGACCTATACAACTTTAAGGCAGACAAACCCCAGTGGGTGATCGGATGAGAAATAAGATCAGTCGGAAATCAACTAACCTGGACGTTGGTTTGCATAGCAGTGTCGGTGTTGTAGGCCACCTGACTAGCCTCCTGCACCACTTTCATCTGCCCCATCACAAGATTCAACTGAAGAAGAGCTTCCTTGGCGGCACTCGATGGGTCGTCTGGAGTTCGGTACGCAGTGAAAAGCGATGATGGCAGGGCAGTCGAAGCAGCCACTGGGTCTGATGCGTGGAGTTGTATTGGAGCAGCAGGGGTCTGAGCAGCCGACCCTGATGGGCAATCAGTCGACAGCGGGATAGCGAAAGTGACGTTGGTCCGAGCTGGATATGTGGATCGCTCGACCGCCGTCCAAGGAATCAGTGTCGACTGAGCAACCTGAACCTCAGGCGCTTTCCCGCTTGGTCCCTTGTCCCTCCTCCTCCTTTCCCTCAAAGGCACTTCTTCTTCATCGTCCGGAAGCACGACAACGTCTCGTGGAGCTGCAATAAACAAAAAAAACAGAGATGCAACTAACGAACAATCCAATCGACAGAATGAATTCGAGTCGAGCAGACTTACTAGCTTTGGACGTAGCCGCGTCATCGGTTTCCTCGTCGTCTAGGATCTTGTCGATATCCATATAAGTCGCGGCAGAGGCTGGGCTGGAAAAGTTCACCATCCACTCGGTCAGAACAGGAGAATCAGTCGGAGCAAGAAAACACAGAAAGAACATTTACCCAGAGGCAATAGGAACATCCATCTTAATCTTAGGCAAGGTTTTCTGAGCCTTTGAGGGGTTGATCTTGGGCTGCATGGTGACTTTCCCCGCCAGCTCCGGAGTTGAAGACCGAGCGCGCTTCTGTGCTTGAGCGCTCAAGGCCACAGCCTTACCACGCCTGCCCGCTGGATCATGGTGCTGCTTGGATCGATGTTCTGAACGGGGCGGTGAGTCGACTGCCTCCTCGTCGTCTGAATCTTCGCTCTCGTCTTCATCATCGTCGTCTGGCGACTCCCAATCACCACTCTCCTCCGCACTGTCCTCGCCCTCATGGTCCTGCTCCAGAGCTTGTTCGCCATTGGGCATCGAGTACATCTCTGTATAAATCTACAAGACAAGAAGTCTAGTGGAAATAAGTCGGATTAAAAAATAGTCAGAAAATGTATCCAAATGCAATCGGTTGTAGCGGCCGAACCTTGTCTGGTTGATTGCTGTCGCTGAAGGGATCAACTCTCCTAGCGCCCCTGGGGTTGTCCTTGTTTCCTGTAATACTCCTCAGCCATTGGGCCACTGTTTTGGCCGGCACCTCCTCTGGATGAACCGGAGAGGTGTCGCCAGCTCTAGAATACATCCACATAGAGTGGTCAAGAGCCTGGAGCGGTTGGATGCACCGACGGAGGACTACCTCCAAGAAATCCATGCCGGTGACGCCTTGGTTGATCAGCTGGACCACCCTCTCGACCAGCATGGCTGTCTCCGCCTTCTCCATGGCGGTCACTTTCAATGGAGAGGGGGTATGAACACGATCGAAAGAAAGAGGGGGAAGTCCAATCGACTGGCCTGGGGTCGCGATATCCTGGCAGTAGAACCAGGTCAACTGCCAGCCTCTGACCGACTCAGGAACAGTCATCGAAGGGAAAGAACTCCTCTTCCTCTTCTGGATACCCAAACCCAAACCCCCACACATCTAGATAACGTGGGTTTTCTCGTCATTCGAGTTTGATTTCTTCATCGCCTAGGAGCGGATGGTGAAAATGTGCTTGAAAAGACCCCAGTGCAGTCGACACCCCAAGAAATTCTCGCACATGGACACGAAAGCGGCAAGATATTTGATGGTGTTGGGAGAAAAATGATGGAGTTGGGCCCCGAAGAAATTCAAGAAACCCCGGAAGAAAGGGTGCGGAGGAAGCGAGAAACCGCGGTCGACATGGGTGGCAAGCAGAACACACTCACCCGGCCGCGGCTGCGGCTCCGTCTCCCCCTCCAGCAACCGCGCAACTTTGTGGACGATCAACCCAGACTCGGCCAGCTCGTCCAAATCTTCCTGCCGAATCAAGGATCAGATCGAATCGCCCTGGATCCAACCCGACGACAGTCCCGACCGCGACGACGACCCCCGATTCGTCATCTTGCCTTTCGCCGCCCCTGCCGCCTTCTTCACGCGTTCCAGCGCCGTCGTCTTTTCCTTCCCCATGGTGACGGGGCAGCGGCGTCGAGAGCAGAGGAGCCGGATGCGGTGGAGAGATATAGGAAGAAGAAGGAGAATGGACGCGCACAGTGCAGATGCCTCGGCCTCGTCAGTTTTAAAGGACCACTTCCGAGTGGCTGACGCGTGGGCTCGGGCGATCCTGTCAAATCCCTCAACAGTCGCACACGGGATACGTGGCGAAAAAGGGGGCGCGGAAATTGAAACGTTCATGTTTATCCACCCCGCTTACCACGGCGCGCTCTGCCCCGCGTGCTTCCCTGAAATTCCGAATCCCGTGAAATCCGGGATACGCCGTAACCAATCGCGCCAAAGATTTCGCGTCAAAGACAACACTCGATGGATGACATTATAACTCCAATCGGCAATTTCTAAATCGATCAAGGCGACTGAAACGAAGCCGAAGTTCCAACACTGGCCTCCGTTCAAAGGTGAATAGTTGTGAAACACAAGAGTCGAAGCAAGATCAACTTCAACCTTCTTTTTCACTCGGACCTCAATCCATTCGGGGGCTAATGATGATGATATAGACCTGGGGTAGGGTCATAGGCCTGACCTATGCGCCCTATCCCGGGTCACTATCTTAGAAGCGGAGAAGCTCAAGAGACAACAGGGAGGGCCCAACAAAGGTGTCGAGTGCAATCCACTCGACCGATCAGCTACTCGGAGACCCCTCCTTCCTGAAGTCGCTCGACCAATCGACCACTCGACCATACAAGAATCCAGTCGACCTATTGAAGACCAGGAGTCATCTGGAACAGCAACGGACAAGCGTTTACTCTGTAATCTTTAAGGCCATTAAGGCATTTAAGGCCATTAAGGCATTTAAGGCTAGGTAACGGAGGGGAGCTGGGGTCCTGGCGCACTCTATATAATCCAGTCGACCGCCTCCAGGCACCGAGACGTAGGGCTATTACTTCCTCCGCGAAGGGTCTGAACTTGTGAAACTCGTGTGTACAACTTCCCCATAGCTAGGATCTTGCCTCCTCATACCTACCCCCATTCTACTGTCATTATTAGATCCACGACAACCAGCCCGACACTGGTTGAACAGTCTGCCCGAAAACTCCATCAGCAGTTGGGAGGACTTGGAAGAAGCCTTCCTTGACAACTTCCAAGGCACATATGTTCGACCTCCGGATGCCGACGACTTAAGTCACATAATTCAACAGCCCGGAGAGTCAACCAGGAAACTCTGGACTAGGTTCTTAATCAAAAATAACTAGATCGTCGACTGTCCGGATGCCGATGCCCTGGCGGCCTTTAAACACAACATCCGGGACGAATGGCTCGCCCGACACCTTGGCCAAGAAAAGCCGAAGTCCATGGCAGCCCTTACGACACTTATGACCCACTTTTGCGCAGGCAAAGATAGCTGGCTAGCCCGTAGCAATAACAATACAAGCGAACCTGGCACTGTGGACGCCAGAAATAGCAACGACAAGCCCCGACGCAACAGACACAAGCGTCGAACCAACGGTGATAATACCGACGACACAACGGTCAACGCCGGATTCAGTGGCTCCAAGTCCGGCCAGCGGAAGAAGCCGTTCAAAAGGAACAATTCGGGCTCATCCAGCTTGGACCGCATGGTGTCAGTGTCAAAACCGGCGGATCTCGGGTAGGGGGTCCTGAACTGTGCGTCTAAGGCGGATGGTAACAGGAGGCGGGGGACACGATGTTTACCCAGGTTTGGGCCCTCTCGATGGAGGTAATACCCTACTTCCTGCTTGATTGATCTTGATGATATGAGTATTACAAGAGTTGATCTACCACGAGATCGTAGAGGCTAAACCCTAGAAGCTAGCCTATGGTATGATTGTTGTCGTCCTACGGACTAAACCCTCCGTTTTATATAGACACCAGAGGAGGCTAGGGTTACACAGAGTCGGTTACAAGGAAGGAGATCTACATATCCATATCGCCAAGCTTGCCTTCCACGCCAAGGAGAGTCTCATCCGGACACGGGATGAAGTCTTCAATCTTGTATCTTCATAGTCCAACAGTTCGGCCAAAGGATATAGTCTGGCTGTTCGGATACCCCCTAATCCAGGACTCCCACAGTAGCCCCTGAACCAGGCTTCAATGACGATGAGTCCGGTGCGTAGATTTGTCTTCGGCATTGCAAGGCGGTTTCTTCCTCTGAATACCCCATAGAAGATTTTGAACACAAGGATAGTGTTCGGCTCTGCAAAACAAGTTCCACATACCACCAGAGAGAGAATAATATTTCCACAAATCTAATCTGCTGACGACCCTTCATAACGTGACATCACACCACGGCATGATCATTACATGAACCGTTTTTCTCAATCAGCCTATCATTGCACGTTTCACGAGGTGATTTTATTGGCACGTCTTGTCGGAGCAGAGATCGTGTCCCTCTTATTAAGGGATTCTCATCAACACGGACGTGGGTAACCCAATCGTGCCCGTTGGTATGACTCCTCGATTTTAGGCAAATCCCAAACGATCGCGAGGAGGACGCTTGATATTCACCCTCTTTATAAAGAGACCAAGGCCTATCCTTTTTTCTTCTCGTATTCAATCGAATCCTTCCCCTGCCTCGAGTTTCAACACCCAAAGCTCATGATAGGCGCTTCGGACCTTCAACCATGTCTGGATCCACCTTCAAGGTCGGTGGATGCCTTCCTCTGTGACAGAGGAAGATATCAAGAAGCTAAGAGAGGCCAGGTATTTGACCGGCGAAATCTCGCATAGGCTGCCTGCTCGAGGGCAAGTCATTCCTACTCCCGAACCCGGCGAGAGCATCGTATTCGTCTCCCGCTTCCTCCGAGGGCTAGGCCTCGCTCTGGATCCTTTTGTCAGGGGGCTCATGTTCTATTATGGGCTGAATTTCCATGACCTGGCCCCGGATTCCATCCTTCGCATCTCGTTGTTCATCGTCGTGTGCGAGGCCTTCCTCCGCATTACTCCACACTTTGGCCTATGGCTCAAGACTTTCAATGTGAAGCCGAAGATGATTGAGGGGCAACACGCAGAGTGCGGAGGTGCCGTAATAGGCAAAAGCGCTGATGTTCCATGGCCAGAGGGTTCTTTCCCAGAGGTGTCCAGTTTATGTCAATGGGAGTGGTTTTACATCACAGCTCCCCGGGGTAGCAAGTGGGCGGCCGCCCCTGCCTTTCGTTCAGGCCCCCTGCCACAACTGACGTCATGGATCAACAAGGGGCTAGACTGGGGGCCAATAATTGATGTGCCGACATTGCAGAATCGCATCCAAGATCTCCTTGAGAGAGATGTCAGTCTGGCCACGGCAATGCAAGTCCTGCTAGTTCGTCGAGTCCTGCCTTGCAAACTTCGACCCCTCTGTATGTGGGAGTTCAACCCGGAAGGACCACGAGCTATTCATCACTTCCTCGGCATGACGCTTGAGGAGATGTACACATTGTTCTTAGGACCACATATAAGGTGTCCGGACACCACTGAGGATGCGGGTCTGAGATGCAATCGTCCAGATACCCAAGTAAGTAATCCCGTGGCCGAACACGTTGTTTTATTTATTACAACATCATTCTGAGAAGTCGCTCTTTGACCAGGACTGGGTGACAAAGGCGAAGATGATCAGGTGTCCGGCCCCCTTCCCGAGGTCTCACCAGATCCTGTGCTGACCAGGATGCTCGAGCTTGCGCCTTATCAAGCGCCCTCATGGGAGGATAAAGGGGGGATAAGGAGGCCAAAAGCGGGCCTCGCTCACTATTCATCCAAACCGGGGGAGTTAGCGCCTCCGCGAAGGAGGAAAACCGGGGAGAAGAATATGAGATTCCCTCTCCCCAAAGAAGGAAGAGGACCACCTCTGAAGACCTGGAAACAATGGTTTCCAAACGGGGGAAGAAATCTCCGCCAGAGGGTCCTACCTCGGAGGGTACCCTTGCTGCATAGTGCCCGCAAGGGGACCAGCCTTCCACCGAGCAGTAAGTAAACAAAAAGTACTTAATAGTAAAAATATCCTTCTGTACTTCTGAAGGCAATAACCGAAGTATATATCTTGTAGTGCGGATCGTAGCCCTTCTCGACAGAGTTCGTCTTCGGGGGATCTTCTTCCGGAGGTGATGGAGAGCGAAACACCTCCCCATGCCACCCCACCTCATGAGGCGGGCGACCCTGAAGTGTCGTCGCGGAGGGTTTCTCCTGATCCGCCAAGGCCAGAGGGTAACCCTTCGGCCACCCGAAGTCCTCAGTATTCGGCTCCTAAAGGGAGCAATAGAAAGAGTCCGGAGCCGTCCGGTGTGCGATCGGACGCACTGAAGGATCTTCTGGAGCAAGCAGCTATCTCCGAGACGCATCGTACGCTAATGGGTACGGTAATTGAGAGGATTTCATCCGCCGAAAGCGGGTTCATGAAGCTTTCATGAGTCTACTGAAAGGCTTTGAGGTACGTGAAATAGTGTATGCCCTATGCAGATAGTAGCCCCTGAGACTCTGGTTGTTGTCGAGAGCAGCGACAAACAGAGGATCATAGTCCCAGGTAATAATCAGGATGCCTTCATATGCAGGTGGCGGAAGGTCCGGTGGCTAGCCGGACTGGTGAGTTTGCCGAGCTAAAGCCGCAACTGGATGCGGCAGATGCCGACATCGTGCTTGTGAACAAACGGCTCGACGAGGCGCAGGGTACGTGATTTCTCCAGTGATCAACACATAGTAAGAGGAGCATGATGCTAGTATCTTTAATATGTTGTGACTGCAGACGGGGTTGCCACCGTGGAGACCCTTCGTGCGGAACTTGCCCGAGCCAAGGAACAAGCCAAGAAAAGTGATGCAGCTGCTCTAAAGTCGGTCGAAGAGCTGAGAGCCGAACAGGCTGCGCATTGTCGAAGCAAGGATGAGATAGCCAAGATGGCTGTAGAATTGAAGGATGCCGCCGACCGTTACGAGCTTCTTGAAAATAAAAATCGGGCGAAGGTGACGGACCTGGAGAAGGCCACGGTGGCAGCCAAGGACGCCCGCTCTACAATCAGAGTGATGAAGGAGGAACTGCGTCAAGCCGGGGATATCGTGGCTGGGAAGCCCTTTATGCTGCAGATGAAGTTCGGAGATCCTAAGTACCCTCCTCTTGATCGGCTATGGAGTTCTGCAGACGCATATCTGGATTTGGCAGCAAGTGATGCTGATGCGGCCGAATACTTCAAAGATCAAAAAGATCATGAAGTGGAAAAGCTGTTTTGGTCACAATTCAATGTTCCAGCGCGCCCGCTTTCGTTGAATGAGCGAATGGCCGAGTGGGCCGAGCTCCATAGGTTGTCCGGGCTTGCCATGAGGTCTGTTGTCGATCATTTGTGGCCGGAAGGGCCAAGACCGAACAGTTATTTTAATTTGGTGCAGCAGTTCCTTGGTGTTGTGCCGCGCATCGACGCTATGAAGAGGTCGGCGTGCATAGAGGGTGCACGGATGGCTCTTGCCCGTGTCAAGACATACTGGGCAGAGATGGAGGCCACCACTATTGCAACCCAGAGTTCGGCCGCAGGCCGAGTATCTGCCGAGCACTACTTTGAAGAAGTACTTGATGAAGGAAATATGCCCTAGAGGCAATAATAAAGTTATTATTTATTTCCTTATATCATGATAAATGTTTATTATTCATGCTAGAATTGTATTAACTGGAAACATAATACATGTGTGAATACATAAACAAGCAGAGTGTCACTAGTATGCCTCTACTTGACTAGCTCATTAATCAAAGATGGTTATGTTTCCTGGCCATGAACAAAGAGTTGTTATTTGATTAACGAGATCACATCATTAGTTGAATGATCTGATTGACATGACCCATTCCATTAGCATAGCACCCGATCGTTTAGTATGTTGCTATTGCTTTTATCCATGACTTATACATGTTCCTTTAACTATGAGATTATGCAACTCCCGTTTACCGTAGGAACACTTTGTGTGCTACCAAACGTCACAACGTAACTGGGTGATTATAAAGGTGCTCTACAGGTGTCTCCGAAGGTACATGTTGGGTTGGCGTATTTCGAGATTAGGATTTGTCACTCCAATTGTCGGAGAGGTATCTCAGGGCCTTCTCGGTAATACACATCACATAAGCCTTGCAAGCATTGCAACCAATGAAGTTAGTTGCGAGATGATGTATTACGGAACGAGAAAAGAGACTTGCCGGTAACGAGATTGAACTAGGTATTGGATACCGACGATCGAATCTCGGGCAAGTAACATACCGATGACAAAGGGAACAAACGTATGTTGTTATGCGGTCTGACCGATAAAGATCTTCGTAGAATATGTAGGAGCCAATATGGGCATCCAGGTCCCGCTATTGGTTATTGACTGGAGACATGTCTCGGTCATGTCTACATTGTTCTCGAACCCGTAGGGTCCGCACGCTTAAGGTTTCGATGACAGTTATATTATGAGTTTATGAGTTTTGATGTACCGAAGGAGTTCGGAGTCCCGGATGAGATCGGGGACGTGACGAGGAGTCTCGAAATGGTCGAGACATAAAGAATTATATATTGGAAGCCTATGTTTGGACATCGGATGCATTCCGGGTGAAATCAGGATTTTACCGGAATACCGGGAGGGTTACCGGAACCCCCCGGAAGCATAATGGGCCAACATGGGCCTTGGAGGAAAGGTGAGAGGGCAGCCCTAGGGGCTGCGCGCCTCCCCCCCCTTCCCTAGTCCTATTAGGACTAGAGGAAAGGTGGGCGCCCCCTCTCTCTCTTTCTCTCCCCCTTGGAGCAATCCTAGTCCAACTAGGATTGGGGGGGGGGAATCCTACTCCCAGAGGGAGTAGGACTCTCCTGGCGCACCAAACCTGGCCGGCCAGCCCCTCCCCCTTGGATCCTTTATATACGGGGGCAGGGGGCACCCCAAAGATACACAAGTTGATCTACGGATCGTTCCTTAGCCGTGTGCGGTGCCCCCTTCCACCAAATTCCACCTCGATCATATTGTTGCAGTGCTTAGGCGAAGCCCTGCGCCGGTAACACATCAAGATCGTCACCACGCCGTCGTGCTGACGGAACTCTTCCCCGACGCTTTGCTGGATCGGAGCCCGGGGATCGTCATCGAGCTGAACGTGTGCAGAACTCGGAGGTGCCGTACGTTCGGTGCTTAGATCGGTTGGATCGCGAGGAGAACGTACGACTACTTCCTCTACGTACGACTACTTCCTCTACGTTGTGTCAACGCTTCCGCTTCGGTCTACGAGGGTACGTAGACAAACACTCTCCCCTCTCGTTGCTATGCATCACCATGATCTTGCGTGTGCGTAGGAAAAAATTTGAATTTACTGCGTTTCCCAACAGTGGCATCCGAGCCTAGGTTTTATGGTTGATGTTATTTGCACGAGTAGAACACAAGTGAGTTGTGGACGATACAAGTCATACTGCCTACCAGCATGTCATACTTTGGTTCAGCGGTATTGTTGGATGAGACGATCCGGACCAACCTTACGCGTACGCTTACGCGAGACCGGTTCCCTCGACGTGCTTTGCACAGAGATGGCTTGCGGAAGACTGTCTCTCCAACTTTAGTTGAACCGAGTGTGGCTACGCCCGGTCCTTGAGAAGGTTAAAACGGAGTCTATTTGACAAACTATCGTTGTGGTTTTGATGCGTAGGTAAGATGAGTTCTTGCTTAAAGCCCGTAGCAGCCACGTAAAACTTGCAACAACAAAGTAGAGAACGCCTAACTTGTTTTTGCAGGGCATGTTGTGATGTGATATGGTCAAGACGTGATGCTAAATTTTATTGTATGAGATGATCATGTTTTGTAACCGAGTTATCGGCAACTGGCAGGAGCCATATGGTTGTCGCTTTATTGTATGCAATGCAATCGCGATGTAATGCTTTACTTTATTGCTAAACGGTAGTGATAGTCGTAGAAGCATAAGATTAGCGAGACGACAACGATGCTGCGATGAAGATCAAGGTGTCACGCCGGTGACGATGGTGATCATGACGGTGCTTCGAAGATGGAGATCACAAGCACAAGATGATGATGGCCATATCATATCACTTATATTGATTGCATGTGATGTTTATCCTTTTTATGCATCTTATCTTGCTTTGATTGACGGTAGCATTATAAGATGATCTCTCACTAAATTATCAAGAAGTGTTCTCCCTGAGTATGCACCGTTGCGAAAGTTCTTCGTGCTGAGACACCACGTGATGATCGGGTGTGATAGGCTCTACGTTCAAATACAACGGGTGCAAAACAGTTGCACACGCGGAATACTCAGGTTTAACTTGACGAGCCTAGCATATACAGATATGGCCTCGGAACACAGAGACCGAAAGGTCGAGCATGAATCATATAGTAGATATGATCAACATAAATGATGTTCACCATTGAAACTACTCCATCTCACGTGATGATCGGACATGGTTTAGTTGATTTGGATCACGTGATCGCTTAGAGGATTAGAGAGATGTCTATCTAAGTGGGAGTTCTTAAGTAATATGATTAATTGAACTTTAATTTATCATGAACTTAGTACCTGATAGTATCTTGCTTGTCTATGTTGTGTAGATAGATGGCTCGTGCTGTTGTTCCGTTGAATTTTAATGCGTTCCTTGAGAAAGCAAAGTTGAAAGATGATGGTAGCAATTACACGGACTGGGTCCGTAACTTGAGGATTATCCTCATTGCTGCACAGAAGAATTACGTCCTGGAAGCACCGCTGGGTGCCAGGCCTGGTGCAAGAGCTACGCCAGATGTTATGAACGTCTGGCAAAGCAAAGCTGATGACTACTCTATAGTTCAGTGTGCCATGCTTTACGGCTTAGAACCGGGACTTCAACGACGTTTTGAACACCATGGAGCATATGAGATGTTCCAGGAGTTGAAGTTAATATTTCAAGCAAATGCCCGGATTGAGAGATATGAAGTCTCCAATAAGTTCTATAGCTGTAAAATGGAGGAGAATGGTTCTGTCAGTGAGCATATACTCAGAATGTCTGGGTATAACAATCACTTGATTCAACTGGGAGTTAATCTTCCAGATGATTGCGTCATTGACAGAATTCTCCAATCACTGCCACCAAGCTACAAGAGCTTCGTGATGAACTATAATATGCAAGGGATGACCAAAACTATGCCCGAGCTCTTCGCGATGCTAAAAGCCACGGAGGTAGAAATCAAAAAGGAGCATCAAGTGTTGATGGTTAACAAAACCACTAGTTTCAAGAAAAAGGGCAAAGGGAAGAAAAAGGGGAACTTCAAAAAGAACAGCAAGCAAGTTGCTACTCAAGAGAAGAAACCCAAGTCTGGACCTAAGCCTGAAACTGAGTGCTTCTATTGCAAGCAGACTGGTCACTGGAAGCGGAACTGCCCCAAGTATTTGGCGGATAAGAAGGATGGCAAGGTTAACAAAGGTATATGTGATATACATGTTATTGATGTGTACCTTACTAATTCTCGCAGTAGCACCTGGGTATTTGATACTGGTTCTGTTGCTAATATTTGCAACTCAAAACAGGGACTACGGATTAAGCGAAGATTGGCTAAGGACGAGGTGACGATGCGCGTGGGAAATGGTTCCAAAGTCGATGTGATCGCGGTCGGCACGCTACCTCTACATCTACCTTCGGGATTAATATTAGATCTAAATAATTGTTATTTAGTACCAGCGTTGAGCATGAACATTATATCTGGATCTTGTTTGATGCGAGACGGTTATTCATTTAAATCAGAGAATAATGGTTGTTCTATTTATATGAGTAATATCTTTTATGGTCATGCGCCATTAAAGAGTGGTTTGTTCTTACTTAATCTCGATAATAGTAACACACATATTCATAATGTTGAAACCAAAAGATGCAGAGTTAATAATGATAGTGCAACTTATTTGTGGCACTGCCGTTTAGGTCATATCGGTGTAAAACGCATGAAGAAACTCCATACTGATGGACTTTTGGAGTCACTTGATTATGAATCACTTGGCACTTGCGAACCGTGCCTTATGGGCAAGATGACTAAAACACCGTTCTCCGGTACTGTGGAGAGAGCAACAGATTTATTGGAAATCATACATACCGATGTATGTGGTCCAATGAATGTTGAGGCTCGTGGCGGATATCGTTATTTTCTTACCTTCACTGATGATTTAAGCAGATATGGGTATATCTACTTAATGAAACACAAGTCTGAAACATTTGAAAAGTTCAAAGAATTTCAGAGTGAAGTGGAAAATCATCGTAACAAGAAAATAAAGTTTCTACGATCTGATCGTGGAGGAGAATATTTGAGTTACGAGTTTGGTCTACATTTGAAACAATGCGGAATAGTTTCGCAACTCACGCCACCCGGAACACCACAACGTAATGGTGTGTCCGAACGTCGTAATCGTACTTTACTGGATATGGTGCGATCTATGATGTCTCTTACCGATTTACCGCTATCTTTTTGGGGTTATGCTCTAGAGACGGCCGCATTCACGTTAAATAGGGCACCATCAAAATCCGTTGAGACGACACCTTATGAACTGTGGTTTGGCAAGAAACCAAAGTTGTCATTTCTTAAAATTTGGGGCTGCGATGCTTATGTGAAAAAGCTTCAACCTGATAAGCTCGAACCCAAATCGGAAAAATGTGTCTTCATAGGATACCCAAAGGAGACTATTGGGTATACCTTCTATCACAGATCCGAAGGCAAAATTTTTGTTGCTAAAGTCGGAAACTTTCTAGAGAAGGAGTTTCTCTCGAAAGAAGTGAGTGGGAGGAAAGTAGAACTTGATGAGATAACAGTATCTACTCCCTTATTGAGAAGTAGTACATCACAGAAATCTGTTTCTGTGACACCTACATCAAATAGGGAAGAAGCTAATGATAATGATCATGAAACTTCAGATCAAGTTTCTACTGAACTTCGTAGATCAACCAGAGTAAGATCCGCACCAGAGTGGTACGGTAATCCTATTTTGGAAGTCATGTTACTAGACCATGGTGAACCTACGAACTATGAAGAAGCGATGGTGAGCCCAGATTCCGCAAAGTGGCTTGAGGCCATGAAATCTGAGATGGGATCCATGTATGAAAACAAAGTGTGGACTTTGGTTGACTTGCCCGATGATCGGCAAGCAATTGAGAATAAATGGATTTTTAAGAAGAAGACTGACGCTGATGGTAATGTTACTGTCTATAAAGCTCGACTTGTTGCAAAGGGTTTTCGACAAGTTCAAGGAATTGACTACGATGAGACTTTCTCACCCGTAGCGATGCTTAAGTCTGTCCGAATCATGTTAGCAATTGCCGCATTTTATGATTATGAAATTTGGCAAATGGATGTCAAAACTGCATTCCTGAATGGATTTCTGGAAGAAGAGTTGTATATGATGCAACCAGAAGGTTTTGTCGATCCGAAGGGAGCTAACAAAGTGTGCAAGCTCCAGCGATCCATTTATGGACTGGTGCAAGCTTCTCGGAGTTGGAATAAACGCTTTGATAGTGTGATCAAATCATATGGATTTATACAGACTTTTGGAGAAGCCTGTATTTACAAGAAAGTGAGTGGGAGCTCTGTAGCATTTCTGATATTATATGTGGATGACATATTGCTGATCGGAAATAATATAGAATTTCTGGATAGCATAAAGGGATACTTGAATAAGAGTTTTTCAATGAAAGACCTCGGTGAAGCTGCTTATATATTGGGCATTAAGATCTATAGAGATAGATCAAAACGCTTAATAGGACTTTCACAAAGCACATACCTTGACAAAGTTTTGAAAAAGTTCAAAATGGATCAGGCAAAGAAAGGGTTCTTGCCTGTGGCACAAGGTGTGAAGTTGAGTAAGACTCAATGCCCGACCACCGCAGAAGATAGAGAGGAAATGAAAATTGTTCCCTATGCTTCAGCCATAGGCTCTATCATGTATGCAATGCTGTGTACCAGACCTGATGTGTGCCTTGCTGTGAGTTTAGCAGGAAGGTACCAAAGTAATCCAGGAATGGATCATTGGACAGCGGTCAAGAACATCCTTAAGTACTTAAGAAGGACTAAGGATATGATTCTCATTTATGGAGGTGACAAAGAGCTCGTCGTAAACGGTTATGTCGATGCAAGCTTTGACACTGATCCGGACGATTCTAAATCGCAAACCGGATATGTATTTACATTAAACGGTGGAGCTGTCAGTTGGTGCAGTTCAAAACAAAGCGTCGTGGCGGGATCTACATGTGAAGCTGAGTACATAGCCGCTTCGGAAGCAGCTAATGAAGGAGTCTGGATGAAAGAGTTCATATCCGATCTAGGTGTTGTACCTAGCGTATCGGGTCCAATGAAAATCTTTTGTGACAATACTGGTGCAATTGCCTTGGCAAAGGAATCCAGATTTCACAAAAGAACCAAACACATCAAGAGACGCTTCAACTCCATCCGGGATTTGGTCCAGGTGGGAGACATAGAGATATGCAAGATACATACGGAGCTGAATATTGCAGACCCGTTGACTAAAGCCTCTTCCACGAGCAAAACATGATCAGCACCGAGACTCCATGGGTGTTAGAATCATTACTTTGTAATCTAGATTATTGACTCTAGTGCAAGTGGGAGACTGAAGGAAATATGCCCTAGAGGCAATAATAAAGTTATTATTTATTTCCTTATATCATGATAAATGTTTATTATTCATGCTAGAATTGTATTAACTGGAAACATAATACATGTGTGAATACATAAACAAGCAGAGTGTCACTAGTATGCCTCTACTTGACTAGCTCATTAATCAAAGATGGTTATGTTTCCTGGCCATGAACAAAGAGTTGTTATTTGATTAACGAGATCACATCATTAGTTGAATGATCTGATTGACATGACCCATTCCATTAGCATAGCACCCGATCGTTTAGTATGTTGCTATTGCTTTTATCCATGACTTATACATGTTCCTTTAACTATGAGATTATGCAACTCCCGTTTACCGTAGGAACACTTTGTGTGCTACCAAACGTCACAACGTAACTGGGTGATTATAAAGGTGCTCTACAGGTGTCTCCGAAGGTACATGTTGGGTTGGCGTATTTCGAGATTAGGATTTGTCACTCCAATTGTCGGAGAGGTATCTCAGGGCCTTCTCGGTAATACACATCACATAAGCCTTGCAAGCATTGCAACCAATGAAGTTAGTTGCGAGATGATGTATTACGGAACGAGAAAAGAGACTTGCCGGTAACGAGATTGAACTAGGTATTGGATACCGACGATCGAATCTCGGGCAAGTAACATACCGATGACAAAGGGAACAAACGTATGTTGTTATGCGGTCTGACCGATAAAGATCTTCGTAGAATATGTAGGAGCCAATATGGGCATCCAGGTCCCGCTATTGGTTATTGACTGGAGACATGTCTCGGTCATGTCTACATTGTTCTCGAACCCGTAGGGTCCGCACGCTTAAGGTTTCGATGACAGTTATATTATGAGTTTATGAGTTTTGATGTACCGAAGGAGTTCGGAGTCCCGGATGAGATCGGGGACGTGACGAGGAGTCTCGAAATGGTCGAGACATAAAGAATTATATATTGGAAGCCTATGTTTGGACATCGGATGCATTCCGGGTGAAATCAGGATTTTACCGGAATACCGGGAGGGTTACCGGAACCCCCCGGAAGCATAATGGGCCAACATGGGCCTTGGAGGAAAGGTGAGAGGGCAGCCCTAGGGGCTGCGCGCCTCCCCCCCTTCCCTAGTCCTATTAGGACTAGGAAAGGTGGGCGCCCCCTCTCTCTCTTTCTCTCCCCCTTGGAGCAATCCTAGTCCAACTAGGATTGGGGGGGGGAATCCTACTCCCAGAGGGAGTAGGACTCTCCTGGCGCACCAAACCTGGCCGGCCAGCCCCTCCCCCTTGGATCCTTTATATACGGGGGCAGGGGGCACCCCAAAGATACACAAGTTGATCTACGGATCGTTCCTTAGCCGTGTGCGGTGCCCCCTTCCACCAAATTCCACCTCGATCATATTGTTGCAGTGCTTAGGCGAAGCCCTGCGCCGGTAACACATCAAGATCGTCACCACGCCGTCGTGCTGACGGAACTCTTCCCCGACGCTTTGCTGGATCGGAGCCCGGGGATCGTCATCGAGCTGAACGTGTGCAGAACTCGGAGGTGCCGTACGTTCGGTGCTTAGATCGGTTGGATCGCGAGGAGAACGTACGACTACTTCCTCTACGTACGACTACTTCCTCTACGTTGTGTCAACGCTTCCGCTTCGGTCTACGAGGGTACGTAGACAAACACTCTCCCCTCTCGTTGCTATGCATCACCATGATCTTGCGTGTGCGTAGGAAAAATTTTGAATTTACTGCGTTTCCCAACACTTGAAGGTGCTCGCTCAATAGAGGCTCAGTGCTCGAAGAATATTATGTTCTAATAACATGTATTCCCATTGTAAGAACAATGTTTATTAAATTATAAAGGCTACGTTTAGACTTTCGCCTGAAAGTATTATGATGCCTCCTGTGCGGCCGTTTATGTATATATGTATATAACCTGAAAGTTTGCAGTCGTCGGCTTCAGCCCCCACGCATATAATGCGGGGGTGTTCGCAAAAAACGTGTGTTCACACTTTATCCAACGTCTTGGTCCATTAAGGAGGTGATAGCGCAGCAAACGAGGGAATCATACTATATTGCTTTAACACTTTCACTTCGCCATAGGAGTTTGACGGTGGGACTACTATATAGCCCCTGGTACTTCTGCGCTAGTCGGAATACGGGGCGCGTACATACCTTACCGGGAAATGGCCCTTCGTTAATGCGGAGGAATCCCGAAGATTCTGCTAAGTCATCGAGTGGTTGACCAGTCTCGCGCTTTATCATGACAGTCAGTTTTCGGCTTTCTCTATTGAGGTGATCATCCGGAAGAACCAGGGCACAATCGCAGTAGTTCTCCTGGTGCCGCCTTAGCCGATAGAGCGGGACGTAAGGTAGCAAAACACGGGAGCCGGGCAAACCCAACATTTGACCAAAGACATGATTCGGAGCTGATGCATATAAGGCAAAACTCGCGACGCTGAACACTCCCTAAGGTATTCGGTCTTTTATATATTAGCCGGGCTGAACAATGCCCTTGATAATAAACCCCTGGTGTCTAGGTACGTGCAATACTCTGACGTGGCGAGATGCCAATAACGTCGGCATCCTTCTCGGTTGTATTGAGTATCCGGAGGATGTTAACAACAAGAGACAGTAAAAAAGGTTTACGCAGGGTCTTAATCTAAAAAGAAACCTTTGAGTGGGTCCCTGCTGCACGTCCGCGCCTGTGTCTCCGTTGTGCCGTATCCTGGACGGGTGTAGCATGATTGTCATCTGTAAAAGAGAAGAACTTAGGTGAAATTTGTCGTGCAAAAACTTGGTTATTCTCAATAAACCATTTAAAATTCAAGACAAGTCAAGTTAAGTCGAGCTAGCCCTGTTTATGCGCGGGAAGCCCCTGGTACCGTCCATGGAGGTATAACCATCAAACCAATCTCAGGTGTATCTAGTGATGCGTCGGACTCGTCCAGCCGTGTCCGCAGTCTTGACGACCGGTCATTTATTCTGGTTGGTGAGGTCGTCTAGTGTTCGGCTGTTAAAGCCGCCGCGCATTCTTCCGCGCGTAAGGAGCGCTCAATATTTCCGCTAACAGTGATGGTGCCACATGGACCAGGCATGTTAAGCTTGAGAGAAGCATAATGCGGCACTGCGTTAAAACGAGCGAAGGTTGTTCTTCCGAGTAGTGCTTGATAGCCGCTTCGGAATGGAACGATGTCAAAGTTTAGCATTTCACTTCGGTAGTTGTCGTCTGAACCGAATACAAGCTCTAGTGTTAGGGAGCCCGTGGAGCGGGCCTCTGGGCCTGGTATTACTCCCTTGAAGGTAGTATAACTATGGCTGATTGTTGTCGGGTCTATCCCCATTTTGCAGACTGTGTCTTGATATATCAGATTTAGACTACTGCCGCCGTCCATAAGGACTCGTGTGAGATGGTATTTGTTTATTATTGGGTCTAACATCAAGGCGGTCAATCCTTCGTGTCGGATGCTCGTCTGGTTATCCCTGCAATCGAAAGTGATCGGGCAGGTGAACCAGGGGTTGAACGTACCGGTGACGGGCACTACGACGCGTGTGACTCGGAGTGGATGTTTGCTTCTCCTTTTTGTCGCATGAATCGTGTTCACTGTTTGACCTCTGGTGGGAAGTTTTTCTGTCCCCCAGCGCTTTGCTGGCGAGGCTCGTTCTCGTCTTCACTTGGCGTCTCCCTCCCCTTGTGTTCGGCGTTTAGCTTACCGGCCTGCTTGAAGACCCAGCATTCTCTGTGGGTGTGATTTGCAGGTTTATCGGGGGTGCCGTGAATCTGACATAGTTTGTCTAGAATCTTGTTTAGGCCGGACAGTCCATCTATGTTGCCCTTGAAAGGCTTTTTCCGCTGATCCAGTCGAGAGCCCCTGAATCCGGCGTTTACTGCCGTGTTATCTGGGTTGTCTTCCTTATTTCGACGCTTGCTTTTACTGCATCGTGGTTTTCCATTGCCATCTCTGACTTCGGATGTGCCTGGGTCGCTGGTGCTACTACGAGCTAGCCAGCTATCTTCGCCCGCGCAAAAGCGGGTCATGAGGCTTGTCAGGGCTGCCATTGTTCTCGGTTTTTCTTGGCCGAGGTGTCCGGCGAGCCATTCATCTCGGACGCTGTGTTTGAAAGCTGCTAAGGCTTCGGCGTCCGGGCAGTCAACGATTTGGTTCTTCTTAGTGAGAAACCTGTTCCAAAGCTTTCGGGCTGACTCTCCGGGTTGTTGAACTATATGACTTAGATCATCTGCATTTGGAGGTCGGACATAAGTCCCTTGAAAATTGGCCAGAAAAGCATCCTCAAGCTCCTCCCAACTTCCAATTGAGTTTTCAGGGAGGCTTTTCAGCCAGTGCCAAGCTGGTCCTTTCAGCTTGAGGGGCAAGTATTTGATGGCGTGGAGATCGTCTCCGCGAGCCATATGAATATGGAGGATAAAGTCCTCAATCCAGACTCCAGGGTCTGTGGTTCCGTCATATGCCTCTATGTTTACTGGTTTGAATCCCTCTGGAAATTCGTGGGCCAGCACCTCATCGGTGAAACATAGGGGGTGTGCAGCACCCCTGTATTTGGAAGTATCAGGGCATTCGGACGGTTGTGGTATTCGGCTTTGATTTTGTGCGGGAGCGCGCCTCCTAGATCCATAGATGGATCTGGTTATACTGGATTTTGGCGCAAGTCCTCACGTAGATCGTGTGTTGACTTATGTGTGGCGTCGTTGGCCGCCCTATCGCGGCCACGAGGTGGTCGATCCGACCGGTCGGCGGTTTTATTTTTCGGCTGTGTGGGCTCTACGGCCTCATCATCGAATTCCGGCAACAGCTTGCGCTTTCGATAGCTCTTCGTGTGGTAACTACCACCATATTTTTCTTCATTGTCGAGCACTTTGTTCCATCTACTATTGAGTTTATTCTATGCAGCCTGAAGCCTTTGCTTCTGCTTCTTCAGACTCCTCGCGGTGGCACTAAGCTTTCTGCGGAGGTTCTCTTGTTCCAAGTGCCTTTCCGGAATGATGTGTGCATCTTCGTCCGGACTGTTTTCCTCTTCGGAGGGAGGTTTATGAGCTATATCCTCCATGTCGCCGTGTTCTGACAGCGGATCCGTACTGCGTTCGCTGTTTGCTGGTTCACTGCTATTATCACTGTTTTTGCCGAGGCGGGATTTGGAGCAGTGCCTACACGGACGCTTTGGTTGCTTCTCGAGGGAGCTGTCCTTCGTTACGTCCTCCCGTTCCTCATCATCATTTTCTTCGGGTGTATCCACCATGTATATGTCATGTGATGGAGTGGCGGTCCAGCGCCCTGTGGGCGGTGGTTCCTGTTCGTCCCCTGCATCGTCGTTCATACCGTCGATGTCTTTGGAGTTGACATCGAGCATGTCGGTTAAATCATCGACAGAGGCTACTAAGTGGGTGGTGGGTGGGGAGCGAATTTCTTCGTCGTCCGCATCCCATTCTAGCAAGACATAGTTCGGCCAATGTTGTCCTATCAAGGAGAGAGACCTTAATGAATTTAGCACATCGCCGAAAGGTGAGTGCTGAAAGATATCCTCGGAGGTAAACTCCATGATCAGCGCACAATCGGATTCGATGGGCACGGATGCAGGCGGTTTGGAGCCCGTGGCCGTTGATGAATCCAATGGTTCGGCAACACGGCTCTCGTTAGGGGTGCGGTCAGTATCCGGCTCTATCGCCACTGAGAGTGCGGCCTCCATGTCGGGGTCTACCCCCTCATCCTCGGATGGCGTAATTTGCTCCGGATTAAGGGACGTAGCGGTTGCAGGTGTGATCTCCCGAACACTGTCCGACGGCAGAGCTAAATCATGCTCGTCGTGACTGTGCGGCGCACCTGACATGGGCTCGAATCCGTCGAAGATCAAGTCTCCGCGGATGTCGGCGGTGTAGTTCAAGTTTCCAAACCTGACCTGATGGCCAGGGGCGTAGCTCTCGATCTGCTCGAGCTGGCCAAGCGAGTTGGCCCGCTGTGCGAAGCCGCCGAATACGAAGATTTCTCCGTGGAGGAAAACCTCACCCTGGACCGCATCGTTATAGATGATCGAAGGAGCCATCAAGCCTTATGGTGACGGCACAGTGGAACTCTCAATGAAGGCACCAATGTCGGTGTCAAAACCGGCGGATCTCGGGTAGGGGGTCCCGAACTGTGCGTCTAAGGCGGATGGTAACAGGAGGCGGGGGACACGATGTTTACCCAGGTTCGGGCCCTCTCGATGGAGGTAATACCCTACTTCCTGCTTGATTGATCTTGATGATATGAGTATTACAACTGTTGATCTACCACGAGATCGTAGAGGCTAAACCCTCGAAACTAGCCTATGGTATGATTGTTGTCGTCCTACGGACTAAACCCTCCAGTTTATATAGACACCGGAGGGGGCTAGGGTTACACAGAGTCGGTTACAAGGAAGGAGATCTATGTATCCATATCGCCAAGTTTGCCTTCCACGCCAAGGAGAGTCTCATCCAGACACGGGATGAAGTCTTCAATCTTGTATCTTCATAGTCCAACAGTCCGGCTAAAGGATATAGTCCGGCTGTCCGGATACCCCCTAATCCAGGACTCCCTCACATGGTACCCCAGACAAACCAGCTAATCATACCAACAGAGATTGTTGGGTTTTTAAACTGGCTGACAAGTTAAATGCCGAGAACAAGGAGAAGGGGTTGCAAAGCAAGGACGATGACGAGGAGCTCCGGCCACCAAACACAGGGGGACAGAAGAAGTTTCCTCCCAAGTTAAAAAGATAAACATGATATACGCTACCCACATCCCCAAGAGGGAGCGCAAGCGCGCGCTCAGGGACGTCTACGCGATGGAGCCAGTCGCCCCAACGTTCAACCCATGGTCTTACTGTGCGATCACTTTTGATCGCAGGGACCATCCGACCAGTACCCATCATGGAGGTTCAGCCGCACTGGTCCTCGACCCAATCATTGATGGATTCCACCTCACGCGAGTCCTCATGGACGGTGGTAGCAGCCTGAACCTGCTCTATCAGGATACAACGCGCAAAATGGGCATTAATCCATCAACAATTAAGCCCACAAAGACTACCTTTAAGGAATCATACCAGGCGTAGAGGCCCGCTGTACGGGCTCAATCACACTAGAGGTTGTCTTCAGATCCCCGGACAACTTCCGAAGCGAAGAGCTTATCTTCGATATCGTCCCCTTTCGCAGCGGCTATCACACACTGCTTGGATGAACCGCATTTCCGCGCTTCAATGCAGTGCCACACTACACTTATCTCAAGCTCAAGATGCCCGTACCACACGACGTCATAACATTCAATGGAAACACGGAACGCTCCCTCCGTACCGAGGAGCACACCGCGGCTTTAGCAGTAGAAGTATAGAGCGGCCTTCTCAAGCAGAACTTTAATTCGGCGGCCGAGCTCCCGGACACTGTCAAACAAGTCAGACTACTCTGCAACAGGACAGGCTAGCTCGTCAAGAGCTCGACTAGCAATTCGGCCTCCGTCCCAGTCCCAAACAAGCGGCGGTGTTCGTACCGCGCGTACATAACTACGCACTCAAAATACCAAGGGCATACACGGAGGCATAATTAGCTTGTGATCCATAATACGGCTCGACCGCCCCCGAACACAGATACTTTCACTTTTTACTTTTTTTCTTTTTCCTTTTTTCAGGTCTCTCTCACACATGCTTTTTGTGACGGCCTGATCACCGGTCCTTTCGAAAGGATATATACACCAAGACGGTAAGAAGCACTCACGTATAAGGGAATTCCTGGGTGATCTCTTTAACGATCACTCTACCTGTTTTCAGGACCCGCACGCAGCTCTCCCTTGGTTGGGGCTGAAAGAAATATGCCCTAGAGGCAATAATAAAGTTATTATTTATTTCCTTATACCATGATAAATGTTTATTATTCATGCCAGAATTGTATTAACCGGAAACATAATACATGTGTGAATACATAGACAAAACGAGTGTCACTAGTATGCCTCTACTTGACTAGCTCGTTAATCAAAGATGGTTATGTTTCCTGACCATGAACCAAAGAGTTGTTATTTGATTAATGGGATCACATCATTAGGAGAATGATGTGATTGACATGACCCATTCCATTAGCTTAGCACCCGATCGTTTAGTATGTTGCTATTGCTTTCTTCATGACTTATACATGTTCCTACGACTATGAGATTATGCAACTCCCGTTTGCCGGAGGAACACTTTGTGTGGTACCAAACGTCACAACGTAACTGGGTGATTATAAAGGTGCTCTACAGGTGTCTCCAAAGGTACATGTTGGGTTGGCGTACTTCGAGATTAGGATTTGTCACTCCGATTGTCGGACAGGTATCTCTGGGCCCTCTCGGTAATGCACATCACTTAAGCCTTGCAAGCAATGCAACTAATGAGTTAGTTGCGAGATGATGTATTACGGAACGAGTAAAGAGACTTGTCGGTAACGAGATTGAACTAGGTATTGAGATACCGACGATCGAATCTCGGGCAAGTAACATACCGATGACAAAGGGAACAACGTATGTTGTTATGCGGTCTGACTGATAAAGATCTCCGTATAATATGTGGGAGCCAATATGAGCATCCAGGTTCCGCTATTGGTTATTGACCGGAGACATGTCTCGGTCATGTCTACATTGTTCTCGAACCCGTAGGGTCCGCACGCTTAACGTTACGATGACAATTTCATTATGAGTTTATATGTTTTGATGTACCGAAGGTTGTTCGGAGTCCCGGATGTGATCACGGACATGACGAGGAGTCTCGAAATGGTCGAGACATAAAGATTGATATATTGGACGACTATATTCGGACGCCGGAAATGTTCTGGGTGGTTTCGGAGAAACCGGAGTGCCAGAGGGGTTACCAGAACCCCCCGGGGAAGTATTGGGCCTTAGTGGGCCTGAGGGGAGAGAGAGGGCAGCAGCCCAGGAGGTGGCGCGCCCCCTCCCATGGGGAGTCCGAATTGGACTAGGGGAGAGGGGTGTGGCCCCTCTTTCCCTCTCCCTCTCCCTCTCTTTCCTTCCCCCTTCTCTCTTCCTAGTTGGACTAGGAAAGGGGAGTCCTACTCCTACTAGGAGGAGGACTCCCCCCTCCTTGGCGCGCCCCAAGGGCCAGCAGGCCTCCCCCCTTGCTCCTTTATATACGGGGGCTGGGGGCACCTCTAGACACACAAGTTGATCTTCGTGATCGTTCTCTTAGCCGTGTGCGGTGCCCCCCTCCACCATAATCCTCGATAATATTGTAGCGGTGCTTAGGCGAAGCCCTGCGATGGTAGAACATCAAGATCGTCACCACACCATCATGCTGACAAAACTCATCCCCGACACTTTGCTAGATCAGAGTCCAGGGATCGTCATCGAGCTGAACGTGTGCTAAAACTCGGAGGTGCCGCAGTTTCGGTGCTTGATCGGTCGGGCCGTGAAGACGTACGACTACATCAACCGCGTTGTCATAACGCTTCCGCTATCGGTCTATGAGGGTACATAGACAACACTCTCCCCTCTCATTGCTATGCATCACCATGTTCTTGCATGTGCGTAGGAATTTTTTTG
Organism: Aegilops umbellulata; assembly: GCA_032464435.1. NCBI lineage: Eukaryota > Viridiplantae > Streptophyta > Magnoliopsida > Poales > Poaceae > Aegilops > Aegilops umbellulata. Next base: position 376,789,922 of record CP136057.1, read on the forward strand.
AAATTACTACGTTCCCCAACAGTGGCATCCGAGCCTGGTTTTATGTGTTGATGTTATACGCACGAGTAGAACAGAAGTGAGTTGTGGGCGATATAAGTCATACTGCTTACCAGCATGTCATACTTTGGTTCGGCGGTATTGTTGGATGAAGCGTCCTGGACCGACATTACACGTACGCTTACACGAGACTGGTTCTACCAACGTGCTTTGCACACAGGTGGCTGGCGGGTGTCAGTTTCTCCAACTTTAGTTGAACCGAGTGTGGCTACGCCCGGTCCTTGCGAAGGTTAAAACAGCACCAAGATGACAAACTATCGTTGTGGTTTTTGATGCGTAGGTAAGAACGGTTCTTGCTAAGCTCGTAGCAGCCACGTAAAACTTGCAACAACAAAGTAGAGGACATCTAACTTGTTTTTGCAGGGCATGTTGTGATGTGATATGGTCAAGACATGATGCTAAATTTTATTGTATGAGATGATCATGTTTTGTAACCGAGTTATCGGCAACTGGTAGGAGCCATATGGTTGTCGCTTTATTGTATGCAATGCAATCGCCCTGTAATGCTTTACTTTATCATTAAGCGGTAGCGGTAGTCGTAGAAGCATAAGATTGGCGAGACGACAACGATGCTATGATGGAGATCAAGGTGTCGCGCCGGTGACGATGGTGATCATGACGTTTCTTCGGAGATGGAGATCACAAGCACAAGATGATGATGGCCATATCATATCACTTATATTGATTGCATGTGATGTTTATCTTTTATGCATCTTTTCTTGCTTTGATTGACGGTAGCATTTTAAGACAATCTCTCACTAATTATCAAGAAGTGTTCTCCCTGAGTATGCACCATTGCGAAAGTTCTTCGTGCTGAGACACCACGTGATGATCGGGTGTGATAGGCTCTACGTTCAAATACAACGGGTGCAAAACAGTTGCACATGCGCAATACTCAGGTTAAACTTGACGAGCCTAGCATATACAGGTATGGCCTCAGAACACGGAGACCGAAAGGTCGAACGTGAATCATATAGTAGATATGATCAACATAGTGATGTTCACCATTGAAACTACTCCATCTCACGTGATGATCGGACATGGTTTAGTTGATTTGGATCACGTGATCACTTAGAGGATTAGAGGGATGTCTATCTAAGTGGGAGTTCTTTAATAATATGATTAATTGAACTTAAATTTATCATGAACTTAGTACCTGATAGTATCTTGCTTGTCTATGTTTGATTGTAGATAGATGGCCCGTGCTGTTGTTCCGTTGAATTTTAATGCGTTCCTTGAGAAAGCAAAGTTGAAAGATGATGGTAGCAATTACACGGACTGGGTCCGTAACTTGAGGATTATCCTCATTGCTGCACAAAAGAATTACGTCCTGGAAGCACCGCTAGGTGCCAGGCCTGCTGCTGATGCAACTGGCGACGTTAAGAACGTCTGGCAGAGCAAAGCTGATGACTACTCGATAGTTCAATGTGCCATGCTTTATGGCTCAGAATCGGGACTTCAACGACGTTTTGAACGTCATGGAGCATATGAGATGTTCCAGGAGTTGAAGTTAATATTTCAAGCAAATGCCCGAATTGAGAGATATGAAGTCTCCAATAAGTTCTATAGCTGCAAATTGCACCCATACATGTTGGTATGCTTTAATCTGCCAGGGGCTTCATTGCGCCCCATAATACGGCAAAAAAGTCCGAACACTCTTTACAGTATAGTTCGGCACCCCGAATTTAGCATTATATGCATTGCCTCCGAATCATGTCTTTGGTCAATAGTTGGGTTTCCTGGCTCCCGTGCTTACTACCTTATGTTCCGCTATATCAGCTAGGGTAGTAAAGGGAGAACTACTGCCATCGTGTCCTGGTTTATCCGGATGAGCACCTTAGTAGAGAAAGCCGAAAACTTACTGTCATGATGCGGCGAGAGCCGGTCAGCTCTTCGGAGGTTTCAAATCTTTAGCGATTTTTTCTGCATTATGCGATGAGTCGGCTCTTACCTGATTAGGTGTTTACAGTACCCTAGTTCGGATACTAGGGGTTGCGCCTAAATTTTTATTGTCAAACTCCTATGGCTGAGTGAGGGTGATAAAGCCACATAGTCCGATTGCCTGGTTCGTTGCGCTAAACACCTCCTTCAAGGGCCAAACAATTGGATCAAAAGTGTTTAGATTCCATCCTGAACACCCACGTACTACCTACGCGGGGGCTGAAGCTGACGACTAGCCAACTCTCAAAATTTCATAAACACGACCGCGCAAGAGGTAAACTATTAAAAAAATATTATATTACATAGCCGAACTTGTTTCATAATACAGGGCGAGACAATATGAATGTATTCATTCAAAGATTACATCTTTCGTACATTGCTCCACCACAATGCGGGATCCCTCTAGGACATCGGTAAAATATCGCTCGGGCGTGTGGTGCTCCTTGCCCGTGGGCGGTCCCTCGGTCACGACCGTGACGACATTGATCTTCGCCCACTGCATCTTGACATGGGCGAAGGCCATCCGCGCACCTTCGGTGCAGACCGACCGCTTGATGGCGTCAAGCCAAGGGCAGGCATCGACTAGCCGCTTCACGAGACCGAAGTAGCTGCTGGGTATGGCTTCTGCAGGCCACAGCCAGATTATTAAGTCCTTCATGGCCAGTTCGGCCACCCTATGCAGTTCGACCAGCTGTTTTAGCTGATCGCTAAAGGGCACCGGATGCTCTGGCGCATGGTATTGCAACCAGAATAGATTCTCTGTTGAGCTCCCCTCTTCGGCTCAGAAGAATTCAGCAGCGTCAGAAACGCTGTGCGGCAGATCCGCAAACGCCCCTGGAGAACTCCAAATCCGGGTCAGTAAGAGATACCTCTTCTTCACATACTTGCTTTGCATAATAAAAGCCTTACCCGCCATGATCTTCTTGGCCTCTTGGATTTCCTGGAGGGCACCTTGGGCTTCAACCCGGGCCTCTTGTGCGCATTGGTGGGCCTTCGTGAGTTCGGACTCTTGGTCAACATGCTGGCGCTCCAAGGACTCGTATTTCTTCAAGGCGTCGTGGAGCTCGTGCTGGACCTCCCCAACCCTGGCCTCCTGCTTTTTTCGGGCAGCTTGTTCCTTCACCGCCCTCTCCTCGGCCTCGTCCAGCGCTTTCTTGAGGGTTTCAACCTCAGTAGCCGCTCCTACAAATATCATAGCACTATGGTCAGCACACATCATTTATTCTTTCTGAACATACAGGAGGTCATTACATACCTTGCTTCTCCTCTAGCTGCTTCCTTGCTTGGCCGAGCTCTTCCTCGGCCTGCTCCAGACACCGCTTTAGTTCGGAGGCCTCAGCAGCATGAGAGGTTGCGGCCAGCAACGACGCCTACTTATAGACAAAAGAAAAATTTAGTTAGTTTACTACGTAAATTACTTGATCCTCTGTCCGGATTTTCTTTTCGAACACCGGACAGTGTCTTAGGGGCTACTGTCTATACCATGAGTTTCCTTTTTGCGTCACTTACCTCAAAGCCTGTCAGCAGGCTGGTGCAGGCTTCGGTCAGTCCGCTCTTGACGAACTGAACCCTCTCAACCACCGTACCCATAAGGATACGGTGTTCCTCCACAATGGAAGCGCCTCATAGCGCTTCCAGCAGATTATCCGGTGCCTCTGGATGGACAGAGGTCACCGGCAGAATAGGCACACCTCCTCCCTTCATAGGAGGCTGCTCGCTTGACTCCGGAGCCATGTAGGTCTCCGGGATGGTATCCGGATGGGGGCCGACTTGGATATGGCCCCCATCGCCAGTCTCCATGGGGCTTTCTCCCCCAGGTGTCCGGCGGCTGAGGGGTCATCCTCTGGCGCCACCCTGACGGCCTCCTGAACCTCTCCCTGGCCGGGAAAGGTCCTTCGAGACAACACCTCGGCGTCGCCCTTGGCCTTGGGAGAGTGAGCCGTCGGTGGTGACTCGCTGGCCATCGCCTTTGAATCCAGCGAACCCCCCGATGTGGACCGCAGGGAGCTGTCGCGGGCCGGACTGCAATTGCATAATTCAACGTGCTAAAACTATGAAGTAGAGAGGTCGGATATATGGACGCATCAGGGTTTCTTAGTACTCACGATGCGGCCAGGGGCTTGTTTCGGGGGCGTGGCTCTGGGCTGCTGTCAACATCCCACGTGGAGTTGTCCGCGAGGGAGCTCTTCCCTCTCTTGGACGCCTCTGCCACCAGATTTGTGGAGGCCGCCCTCTTCTTCCTTCCTCCCTCAGGGGGAGAGCTGCTTTCCTTCCCCTCCTTGTCGTCGTCTTCGGCGGCGGAGGAGTGAGTCTTGTTGTCTTCGGACGTCATGTCCGAAGCTCCTTTGCGGCGGGGGCCACTCCGGACCCCCTTGGCCTTCTTCTTGGCCTTCTTCTCCGGCGCCTGGTAGGGCACCGGAACCAGCATCTTCATCAGAAGCGGAATTGCTGGTTCCTCGGGCAGTGGAGCCGGACACCGAATCTGCTCCGCCTTCTTTGTCCAGCCCTGGAAAAATAAATAGTGAGGTTTAGATATCTTCCTCGACTAAGCAAGTAAAGTATGTGCCCTGAAACGTGAAATACTTACCACACTAGCGGGTTGGGCCAGGGCGTGCCCGCGGTCCTCGGTTGTCTCTAGCGGCGTCTCGTTGCCCTTGAAGAGCAACTTCCAGATATCTTCGTGGGTGGTTCTGAAGAGCCTTTCCAAGGTCTGGTGCTTCTCTAGATCGAATTCCCATAAAGGGTAAGTCCGGCTCTGGCATGGAAGGATCCGGCAAACTAGCATCACCTGGATCACGTTGACGAGCTTGATGTTTTTGTCCACCATGCTTTGGATGCGCATTTGCAGCGCTATCAGCTCATCCGATGAAGACCAATTCGGGCCCTTCTCTAGCCAGGAGGTGAGCCGCATTGGAGCTCCGGACTTGAATTCGGGAGCCGCGGCCCAGGTGGCATCGCGGGGCTCTGTGATATAGAACCACAGTTTCTGCCACTCTTTGATGGTCTCCACAAAAGTACTTTTGGGCCATGTGACATTGGGCATCTTGCTCACCATGGCACCTCCGCATTCCGCGTGTTGCCATCCACCACCTTCGGCTTCACGTTGAAGATCTTAAGCCACAGTCCGAAGTGGGGTGGAATGCAGAGGAAGGCCTCGCACACGACAATGAATGCCGAGATGTTGAGGAAGGGGTTTGGGGCTAGATCATGGAAATCTAGCCCATAATAGAACATGAGTCCACGGACGAAAGGGTGGAGAGGAAACCCCAACGCGTGGACGAAGTGGGGGATGAACACCACCCTTTCATTGGGTTTCGGTGTGGGGACGATTTTCCCCTTGGCCGGAAGCCGATGGGCGATTTCTTTTGCCAGGTACCCGGCCTCCCGAAGCTTGGTGATGTCCTTCTCCTTGATAGAGGAGGCCATCCACTTGCCTTGCACTCTAGATCCGGACATGGTCGAGTCCTTTCTTGAGGCGGAAAAGATGAGGACTTGGGCGCTGGAGCTCGAGAATGGGAGGGCAGAGAGAGAGAAGGCGTGGGTGAAAGAAGGGAATCCTTATCTCCTTATAAAGGCAGTGAATATCAAGCACCTCCCCTTCGCCTTAAAACTGCCTGTTCCCAAGGGTCGTGCAGACGGCACGGTTGGATTACCCACGCCCGTATTGATGAAAATCCCACAATAAGGGAACACGATCTCTGTTTTGACAAGACGTGCCAGTGAGACCGCATCTCGAAGCGGCAGGCCGAAAAATGGTTCGAAATAATAACCGGGTGATGACGTGGTATCACGTTACAAAAGTTGTCAGCGGATTGGACTCGTGAAATATTATACTCTCTGCGGTTGTGCATGGTGCTCATTTTGCAGAGCCGGACACGGTTGTGGTGTCCGAAGACTGTGTTGGAGTATTCGGAGGAGGGACCCGCCTTGGAATGCCGAAGACAATCTGCGTGCCAGACACATCGTCATTGAAGCCTGGTTCAGGGGCTACTGAGGGAGTCCTAGATTAAGGGGTCATCGGGCATCCAGACTATGGTGCGTGGGCCGGACTAATGGGCTGTGAAGATATAAGACCGAAGACTCTCTCCCGTGTCCAGATAGGAATCTCCTTGGCGTGGAAGGCAAGCATGGCGTCCTGATATGAAGATTCCTTTCTCTATAACCAACTTTGTACAACCCTAGTCCCCTCCGGTGTCTATATAAACCAGAGGGCTTAGTCCATAGAACCAAGAATCATAATCATAGTCATACAGGCTAAACTTTTAGGGTTTAACCATTACGATCTCGGGGTAGATCAACTCTTGTAATACTCATATTCATCAAGATCAATCAAGTAGGAAGTAGGGTATTACCTCCATAGAGAGGGCCCGAACCTGGGTAAACATTGTGTCCCCCATCTCCTGTTACCATCGACCTTAGACGCACAGTTCGGGTCCCCCTACCTGATATCCGCCGATTTTGACACCGACAAGGATGGCGGGAGGAGGGTGTTGGCGCCGGATCATTGACTGCCATGTTCTCCATTGGGACGTCATCGTCCTCCAGCTGCTGGCCGGCCAGCCAGTCGGCAGCAATGCCTGCCATGTCCTTATGGTCCGTCGTCCGCCCGTCCCGAGGAGCGCTGGATCGCGAGGAAGCCATGGTGGGCAGTAGTGGTGTGGACAGGAGAAAGGGAATGGAGGCGGATGACTGCGGCTATGGCCGACGCAGTAGTTTATATAACAATGGTGGGTGGCGGAGGGACGGACGTGTGGCGCCGGAGTAGCCGCCTCGGTAACCATGTATCATTAATGTGGGCGGAAGACGGACGGATGGACAACACTTGTGTCATTTGAAGGCGGAGCAATCGCCTGCACCGGGAAGCGGGGCGGGCGGTGCTGGCCGTTTCGGGTGGAAAGAGCGCGCGGGTGAGGGAGGCGGTCTGGGTGGGCCAGGGCAGTCAGACTCGTGCTTGGCAGTGGGTCGGTCCAGCAGCCGGACATGCTGGCTCGCCAGCGAGCTTGCCGAGCTGAGTGACGACAATCAGACGATGGACGTAGCTTCCGACCAGGAGCTGATACGTCTCCGTCGTATCTACAATTTTTTGTTGTTTCATGCCAGTATTATATAACTTTTATACACTTTTGGCAACTTTTTATATGATTTATTGGACTAACCTATTGATCAAGTGCCAAGTGCCAGTTCCTGTTTTCTGCATGTTTTTCGTATCGCAGAGTATCCATATCAAACGAAGACCAAATGCAATAAAATTTCACGGAGGATTATTTGGAATATATGTGATTTTTGAGAGTTGGAATCACCGCAAACGGAGGCCCACACAGGGCACGCCAGAGGCCCCTGGCGCGTGTTGGTGGGTTGTGCCCACCTCGTACGTCGGTTGGACCTCTACTTCGGGCGCAAAGAAACTTATATCCGAAAAAATCGTGTTAAGATCTCAGCGCAATCGGAGTTACGGATCTCCGGGAATATAAGAAATGGTTTTCGGCCATATCTAGAGAACGCGAAACAGAAGAGAACAGAGAGGGAGATCCAATCTGGGAGGGGCTCCCGCCCCTCTCCCGCCATGGAGGCCATGGACCAGAGGGGGAACCCTCCTCCCATCTAGGGGGAGGCCAAGGAAGAAGAAGGAGGGGGCTCTCTCCCCCTCTCTCCCGGTGGCACAGGAGTGCCGCCGGGGCTAGGATCGTGACGGCGATCTACATCAACTACCTTGCTACCGTCAACACCAACTTTCTCCCCCTCTATGCAGCGGTGTAACACCTCTTCTCCCTGCTATAATCTCTACTTAAACATGGTGCTCAACTCCATATATTATTTCCCAATGATCTATGGTTATCCTATGATGTTTCAGTAGATCCGTTTTGTCCTATGGGTTAATCGTGATCTTGGTTGGTATGATTGGTGCTGTCCTGCGGTGCCCTCCGTCTCGCGCAAACGTGAGGGGCCCTCGCTGTAGGGTGTTGCAATATGTTCATTGTTCGCTTACGGTGGGTTGCGAGAGTGATAGAAACTTAAACCCGAGTAACTGGGGTATGACGTATGGGAGTAAAGAGGACTTGATACTTAATGCTATGGTTGGTTTTCACGACCTTAATGATCTTCAGTAGTTGCGGATACTTGCTAGAGTTCCAATCATAAGTGCATATGATCCAAGTAGAGAAAGTATGTTAGCTCATGCCTCTCCCTCATATAAAATTACAAGAATGATTAACGGTACTTGTTATCGATTTCCTAGGGACAAATGACTTTCTTGTTGAGAAAAGAGATCCACTTTTATTACCTTGCAATTTATTCATAGTTTTATTCTCGCAAAGTACTCATAGTTTTATTCCTACAAACTAGTTTCATACTTGTTCTAGGTAAAGAGAACGTCAAGTGTGCGTAGAGTTGTATCTGTGGTCGATAGAACTTGAGGGAATATTTGTTCTACCTTTAGCTCCTCATTGGGTTCGACACTCTTATTTATCTAAAAAGGCTAAAAAAAATCTCTTATACTTGTGGGTTATCAAGACCTTTCTGGCGCCGTTGCGGGGGAGCAATAGCGTGGGGTGAATATTCTCGTGTGTGTTTGTTTGCTTTATCACTAAGTACTTTTTATTTCCTGTTCTAAGTTGTTCTCTATCTTTAGTTATGGATATGGAACACGAAACACCAAAAAAATTAGTTGTACTTTCTACTCATGGAGATTGGGAACCTCGTAAAGTATTTCCTGTTCGAAGTAGTTATGTGAAAGATATTATGCACTACTTTGATAATCCTGAGAAAACCCCATTCAACTTGATAATGGGAGTAACATTGGATCAACGTGAATATTTTAGGGATTATCGCTTGACTCAAAAGGGAAAACGTTTATGGGATCAAATTGAAATGTTGCAATGGTATGCTTGGTATTTATGCCAGAGATATGATTATACTTGTTGCTCTAGGATGAATGCTCCACATCTTCCCTTTTCATGTGAATTTAATGATAATGAAACCTTGGCTTCTTATGCTAGAGGTATATATGATTACTATGATGTGGAACTAATAGAACAATTTGTTCCTTTTAAGGGTGCTTATGAAATTGAATCTTTGTTTGAAAAGTTTGAAGATTTTGATGATTCAGTTATAGACTTGAAAATTTTGCTATCCTTAAATATTTATATGATAATTATAAATACAATTCTGATATTAATGCATTTATTGATAAAGTCTCTGATGTGCAAGACGAGACTAATATTTTGCAGGAGTCTATGGAAGAAGGAATTGATGAAACTGTGAGCACATTGGATGAAAAAGATGAGGAGGAGAGCGAAGAACAAGCGAAGGAAGACCGGATTGATCACCCGTGCCCCGCCTTCCAATGAGATCAACCCTCCAACTCATACATTGTTTAATGTTCCTTCGTTCTTAACAAAGGATGAATGCTATGATAATTGCTATGATCCCGTTGATTCTTTTGAAATATCCCTTTTTGATGAACCTGATGCTTGCTGTGTTTGTGGCCAACATGCCAATATGAATGATGCTTATGGAGATGAACTTGCTATTGTTCCTTATGTTAAACATGAAATTGTTGCTATTGCACCCACACATGATAGTCCTATTATCTTTTTGAATTTTCCCAACTACACTATATCGGAGAAGTTTGCTCTTGTTAAGGAATATTGATGGATTACCTTTTACCGTTGCACACGATGATTTTGATGAATATAATATGCATGTGCTTGCTGCTCCTACTTGCAATTATTATGAGAGAGGAACTATATCTCCACCTCTCTATGTTTCCAACACGATAAAATTGCAAGAAACTGCTTATGCTATGTATTGGCCTTTACTTGATGTGCATGAGTTGTTCTTGTATGACATGCCGATGCATAGGAAGAGAGTTAGACTTCGTCATTGCTTGATATATGTTTCTTTGTGCTCACTACTAAATGCCAAATAATTTCTAATTAAAATTGGCTTTGATATACCTTGGAATCCGGGTGGATCCATTACTTGAGCACTTTATGCCTAGCTTAATGGCTTTAAAGAAAGCACTGCTCGGGAGACAACCTGGAAGTTTTAGAGAGTCACTTATTTCTGTTTAGTGCTTTTATAAAGTTTAAAAACAAAAAAATATAGAGGGGAACACAAAATTTTTCAAAAAGGAAAGTGAAAGTGAAAGAGATAAGCATTGTTGAAGTGGGGGAGCTCCTTGAACTTTGTTCATGCTCACGGAAACATTGCGAATCTTAATTCCAGAAAACTTTAAACAAAAATAAATATCCCCTTTTACAATTCCATTGTATTATAAAAATAATGTGTCAAGATTTGCCTTTTGGATGATTAGATTGCTTGTTGGTTCGTGCGGTCCAAAACAGAAACTTTGGTTGTAGTGCGCGATTTTACATTTTTTACTGGAAAATCAAACGGTTCTGAAACTTTTTGCACTGTGTTTCTATAAATGTTTTTTTATTTTTCCTAAGTTTGTCAGAATGTTTGGAGTACCAGAGGTATGGTGAACGTTCAGATTACTACAGACTGTCCTGTTTAAGACAGATTCTGTTTTTGATGCATTGTTTTGCTCGTTTTTATGAAACTATCGATTTTTATCGGTAGTATAAGCTATGGAAAAGTTATATTACTTTAGCTACAATGCAAAAACAAAATATGAATTGGTTTTCAATAGTACTTAGAGTAGTGATTTGCTTTATTATACTAACGGATCTTATCGAGTTTTCTGTTGAGTTTTGTGTGGATGAAGTGGTCAAAGATCGAGGAGATCTCGATATGAGGAGAAGGAGAGGCAATAGCTCAAACTTGGGGATTACCAAGGCACCCCAAGTAAATATTCAAGGAGACTCAAGCGTCTAAGCTTGGGGATGCCCCGGAAGGCATCCCATCTTTCTTCAACAAGTATCGGTATGTTTTCGTCTTCGTTTCGTTCATGTGACATGTGCAAACCTTGGAGCATATTTTGCTTTTAGTTTCCATTTTTATTTTATGCACCATGCTGGTATGATATAGTCCATGGTTGATTTATAGAATGCTCATTTCACTTCACTTATATCTTTTGAGTGTGGCTTTATAGAATGCTTCATGTGCTTCACTTATATCATTTGAAGTTTGGATTGCCTATTTCTCTTCACATAGAAAAACCGTTCTTTGAAGAATGCTCTTTTGCTTCACTTATATTTATTAGAGCATGGTATTTTGTAGAAAGAATTAAACTTTGATGCTTCACTTATATCTATGTAGAGAGTCAAAAGGAATTGGTCAATTGCATGGTTAGTCATAAAATCCTACATAAAACTTATGGATCGCTGAATATGATATGCTTGATTCCTTGTAATAGTTTTGCGATATGGATATCGAATATGTGGGAGGTACTAGTAAACGGTTGTGTTTAGTAACAATATCGATGTTAAGTTTTTTTATTCCCGAAGCATGCACGTATAGTCTCGCGTTATGCTATGATGTTGGAGTATGATTTATTATTGATTGTCTTCCTTATGAGTGGCGGTCGGGGAAGACCGATGGTCTTTTCCTACCAATCTATCCCCCAAGGGGCATGCGTAGTAGTACTTTGTTTCGAGGTCTAATAAACTTTTGTAATAAGTATATGAGTTCTTTATGACTAATGTGAGTCCATGGATTATACGCACTCTTACCTTTCCGCAATTTGCTAGCCTCTACGGTGTCGTGCATTGCCCTTTCTCACATCGAGACATGGTGCAAACTTCTCAGGTGCATCCAAACCCCGTGATATGATACGCTCTATCACACATAAGCCTTATTATATCTTCCTCAAAACAGCCACCACACCTACCTATTATGGCTCTTCCATGGCCATTCTGAGATATATTGCCATGCAACTTCCACCGCTTCCGTTTGATGACTTGAACATTCATTGTCATATTGCTTTACATGATCATATAGCTGACATATATAGTAATTGTGGCTCAGCCACCGTTCATCATTTTTCTTACATGTTACGCTTGATCATTGCCAGAGGCATTCATATAGAGTCATACTTTGTCATAGGTATCGAGTTGAAATTTTTATTTCTTTTGAGTTATAAGTAAATAGAAGTGTGATGATCATCATTATTTATTTTTAGAGCAGTGCCTCAGTGAGGAAAGGATGATGGAGACTATGATTCCCCCACAAGTCGGGATGAGACTCCGGACAATGAGAGAAAAAAATATAAAAAAGAAAAAGAAAAGAAAAGGAAAAAAAGGAAAAAAAGAAAGAAAAAAAGAAAAAAGAAAAATAAAAAAGGAGAGAAGGGGCATTGTTAGTATCCTTTACCACACTTGTGCTTTAAAGTAGCACCATGTTTTTCATTTGGAGAGTCTCCTATGTTGTCACTTTCATAAACTAGGGGAATTTTTCATTATAGGATTAGATGCACACCCACTTAGTTTTCATATTGAGATTTCATACACTTATAGCTCTTAGTGCATCCGTTGCATGGCAATCCCTACTCCTCACATTGATATCAATTGATGGGCATCTCCATAGCCCGTTGGTTAGCCGCATCGATGTGAGACTTTCTACTCTTTGTCTTCTTTATATTTACCCCTATCATCATGCTCTATTCCACCCGTAGTGCTATATCCATGGCTTGTGCTCATGTATGGCGTGAGGGTTGAAAAAGTTGAAGCGCATTAAAAAGTATGAACCAATTGCTAGGCTTTTCATCGGGGTTGTGCACGATAAATACTTTGTGTTAAGAAGATACAGCATGGCAAGACTATATGATTTTGTTGGGATAACTTTCTTTAGCGTTGATATTTTGAAAGACATGATTGTTTGTTGGGATGCGTGAGTATTGATGTCTTTATGTCAAATTATAGATTATTGCTTTGAATCACTTATGTCTTAATATTCATGCCATGATTAGATATATGATCAAGTTTATGCTAGGTAGCATTCCACATCAAAAATTATCTTTTTTATCATTTACCTACTCGAGGACGAGCTGGAATTAAGCTTGGGGATGCTGATACGTCTCTGTCGTATCAATAATTTTTGATTGTTCCATGCCAATATTATACAACTTTTATACACTTTTGGCAACTTTTTATATGATTTATTGGACTAACCTATTGATCCAGTGCCTGTTCCTGTTTTCTGCATGTTTTTTGTATCGCAGAGTATCCATATCAAACGAAGTCCAAATGCAATAAAAATTCACGGAGAATTATTTTGGAATATATGTGATTTTTGAGAGTTGGAATCACCGCAAACGGAGGCCCACACAGGGCACAAGACACCAGGGCATGCCAGAGGCCCCTGGCACGCGGTGGTGGGTTGTGCCCACCTCGTACGTCGGTTGGACCTCTACTTCGGGCCCAAGGAAGCTTATATCCGGAAAAAAAATTGTGTTAAAATCTTAGCGCAATCGGAGTTACGGATCTTCGTGAATATAAGAAACGGTTTTTGGCCAGGTCTAGAGAACGCGAAACAGAAGAGAACAGAGAGGGAGATCCAATCTCGGAGGTGCTCCAGCCCCTCCGCTGCCATGGAGGCCATGGACCAGAGGGGGAACCCTCCTCCCATCTAGGGGGAGGCCAAGGAAGAAGAAGGAGGACGGGGGCTCTCTCCCCCTCTCTCCCGGTGGCGCCGGAGTGCCGCCGGGGCTAGGATTGTAATGGCGATCTACATCAACAACCTTGCTACCGTAAACACCAACTTTCTCCCCCTCTATGCAGCGATGTAACACCTATTCTCCTTGCTGTAATCTCTACTTAAACATGGTGCTCAACTCCATATATTATTTCCCAATTATCTATGGTTACCCTATGATGTTTGAGTAGATCCGTTTTATCCTATGGGTTAATCATGATCTTGGTTGGTATAATTGTATATTTTATTTATGGTGTTGTCCTACGGTGCCCTCCATCTCACGCAAACGTGAGAGGCCCTCGCTGTAGGGTGTTGCAATATGTTCATGGTTCGCTTACGGTGGGTTGCGAGAGTGACAGAAACTTAAACCCGAGTAACTGGGGTATGACATATGGGAGTAAAGAGGACTTGATACTTAATGCTATTGTTGGGTTTCACGACCTTAATGATCTTTAGTAGTTGTGGATGCTTGCTAGAGTTCCAATTATAAGTGCATATGATCCAAGTAGAGAAAGTATGTTAGCTCATGCCTCTCCCTCATATAAAATTACAAGAATGATTACCGTTACTTGTTATCGATTGCCTAGGGACAAATGAATCTCTTGTTGACAAAAGCTATCCACTTTTATTACCTTGCTATTTATTCGTATTTTTATTCTCGCAAATTACTCATAGTTTTATTCCTACAAACTAGTTTCATACTTCTTCTAGGTAAAGCGAACGTCAAGTGTGCGCAGAGTTGTATCGGTGGTCGATAGAACTTGAGAGAATATTTTTTCTACCTTTAGCTCCTCGTTGGGTTCGACACTCTTATTTATCGAAAAAGGCTACAAACGATCCCCTATACTTATGGGTTATCAGGAGCCGGTGCCACTGTCCAAGCCGGTTTATGCCGTGCTCACCATAAAGCAGGTGCGGCCGCACTTCGACGCCCTAGTGGCGGAAGAGCTACCAGCGCAGGAGGACCTGTGCTTCAACCTCCGTATCCTCGACGAGCACCAGTGAACAAGCGAACGACAATGTCATCACGGACATGTGGCCTTATGATCCTGGCTTCCTGAATGAGTAGTGGGCACTATATCGAGACCATCCGTAGGGCCCGCGAGGCCCTATCCGTCGGCCTTCGAGTTGTTGCGCTCGCCGGGGCGCCGCCGTCTCGCGTTGTCAACATGGTCAACGGACATGAGGAATGAGGAGATGACTTTACTTGGAGAGGATGATATTGGGGACCCACTAGGGCCATAACCGCACGTACGCAAGTGCCTCCTTATTATATGCAACAATACTTTTTTTTCTTCCTCCTGGTTTCCTGACATCACAGTCCCACACCATTGTCAACCTATGTAGTCAATAAACGAGAGAATTGCACAAGGAGCGACCGACAACTGGGACCAAGCAGCTCGAGCAGTATTTATGTTTTTGAAGTGTGAGCACTGCAGAGTTTTTCTTGAGCGATGTTTTCATTGTGTTGTTTAGAGGAGAGCAGGGTATTAACTGGGCGGGCTGTGTCCCGTCTAGCCCAGGCCGGATATCCAACCCAGATATTATTATTTTTTCAAGTTGAAAATGGCTAGCCCATGTATACTTTTTTTTGAGGAATACCTAGGTAAGGTCAACTTGTTATTTTCCGCCCCGCTGGGCTGCAAATCTTTCCTAGGAGGGATCACTACTGGAATCAACTACTTTGCCATCTGCCAGCTCTTTGCCGTCAGCTAGCGGACGGCAAAGAAGCTCTTTGCCATCAGCTACCAGAAAGCAGACGGCAAAGAACTGGCTGATGGAAAAGACCAAATTTGCCATCAGCCAGTTCTTTGCCGTCAGCTAGCGGACGACAAAGATTCTTTGCCGTCAGCTAGCGGACGGCAAAGAGGGAGGGGCCCCACTGACGAGCTGCAAAAAAAAACCTAACGGCCCCCTCTCTTTGCCGTCAGCTAGCGGGCGGCGAAGAGCAAAAAGGCGGATGGCAAAGGGGGGTGGACGGCAAAGAGGGAGGGCCCCTACTAACGTTAACGGCCGCGCCCCACACCCCGCCCCTCTCTCTCTCTTTCTCGATCTCCCCAGTTACTCTCGCCGCCGCCCCGTCGCCCCACCACCCCGCCGCCGCCCCAGCGCCCCCCCGCCCCGTCGCCCCACCACCCCCCCGCCGCCCCGACGCCCCCCTGCCGCGACGCCCCCGCCGCCCCCGCCGCCCTGCCGTCTAGGCGCCGCCACGCCCCGGCGCCCTGGCACCCCCGCGCCCCGCCGCCCCGGCCGCCCCGCCCCCCTCCTCCGCCGCCCCAGGCCGCCCCGCCCCCCTCCTCCGCCGCCCCAGGCCGCCCCTCCCCCCTCCTCCGCCGCCCCAGGCCGCCCTGCCCCCTCCTCCGCCGCCCCAGGCCGCCCTGCCCCCCTCCTCCGCCGCCCCAGGCCGCCCCGCCCCCCTCCTCCGCCGCCCCAGGCCACCCCGCCCCCCTCCTCCGCCGCCCCAGGCCGCCCCGCCCCCCTCCTCCACCCAGGTGAGCTCTCTTCTTCCTTTTTTTCTTCCTTTTTTCTGTTTTTTTAGTTTTAGTTTTAGGATTAATTTTTAGGTTTATAGGTTTAGTTTTAGGTTTAGATTTAGTTTTTTCCTTTTTCTGTTTTTTTAGTTTTAGGTTTAGGTTTAGTTTAGTTTTAGGAAAGAAGAAGAAGAGAAAAGGAGGAGAGGAGAAGAAGAGGAAGAGGAGGAGGAGAAGAAAAAAGAAGAAGAGGAAGAAGAAGAAGAAAAAAGAGGAGAGGAGGAGAAGAAGAAGAGGAAAAAGGAAAGGGGGAAGAAGAAGAAGAAGAAGAAGAAGAAGAAGAAGAAGAAGGAAAAAAAGGAAGAAAAGGAAGAAGAGGAAGAAGAAGAAAAGGAAAAAAACCGACCCGACACGGTACCCAGACCCCGACCCGGCACCCCGACACGACCCCGAGACCCCGACCCCGACACCCCGACCCCGACCCCGACACCCCGACCCCGAGCCTGACCCGACACCCCGACCCCGACACCCCGACCCCCCGAGCCTGACCCGACACCCCGACCCCGAGCCTGACCCGACACCCTGACCCCGACACCACACCCCGACCCCGAAACAACACCCGGACACCGACACGGCACTACCCCGACATCGACACGACCCCCCGACCCCCCGACCCCGAAACAGCACCCCGACCCCGACACGGCACCCCAACACCGACAGGACACCCCGACCACGGACACCTCCCGAAAAGGTGTTCTTTGGCCTTCCAGAGGCCGACGGGGTCATATATTTGTGAATTATTAGTTAGGTCATATATTTTTCGATTTTGTTATGAAAAACATCATATATAATTGTGTTGATCGTGTAGTTTTAAATGTGCAGTTGTTTCATCGCTGCGAGGTTTGGTGTTCGACGACCTCGCCGTGCGTTTGACAAGCTCTGTCCCTTTGTTCGTGGGTGAGCACAAATGACAAGTCCTCCTCCCCCATTAATTATTTGATCTATTTCGATGAAACTTGATAGCTAGCTATATATGTGTCTTGAATCATCAGTATGCATAACCAATATGTGTCTCTCGTTTGAAAGCGTCATAGTTATAAATATGCATGCATTTGCATATTTATAACCTTGATTCTTTCGAATTGTCCAACGCTATCCATGGACAGCCCGAGTATGTGTAGATTGGGTTCGTTTTCCCATATGCTTTGCTCCGGATCCGACGCATAAATTTCATCAGTGCCTCCCCTATTGTTCTCCGGGTACACATCCTCTCTGTTTATTGCAGAGACATGTATCAGGAGAACAGCGGGGAGGTGCTGCCAAAATTTTGCGTCGGATCCGGAGCATAGCATGGGAAAATGAACCCAATCTACACATACACGGGTGGGATTAGGACCTATCATTACCTATTAGAGTGTAGGTTGCATGGACGTAATAAAATTGACAAAGTAGATCAACCGATGAATATATACATGGTGAATTACATATATAATTGTTGTGTGTCCAGTAGCTCTGAAAGTCGAGATGAGTGACCGTGCGTGGATGTATACCGGTCACATTGGTCAGAACAAATGGAGCGTTGAATGGTTCACAAAAACCAAGGGGTTTGTGAAAACCGCATTTGCAAATGGCCAAAAGAAAACCTGGTGCCCCTGTTTCCGGTGCGGCAATTGGGAAAAGAAGATAGAGGCTGAAATGGGCAAACACCTACAGAGGAGTGGTTTTACGCCTGATTATACGGTGTGGACATTTCATGGTGAGTCTGCCCAACATGATCGAGCTGAGGTGGATCCTCGTCGCACCGACGAGCATGGTACTGGGTTGGAAAACATGGTGCAAGACTATGATGATGCTCGGGATTCGAACGAGGAGATGGAGGAATCTGCAAAGGCCTTCAATGAAATGTTGGAGTCTTCAAAACGTCCGCTCCACGAGCACACTGAGCTTTGTCAGTTGGATGCCATCTCACAAGTAATGGCTCTGAAGGCTCAGTTCAACTTGGGTAAAGAATGCTATGACGCAATTATGACAGTATTTGGACGCTTTCTACCCAAAGGCCATGTAATGCCTGCAAACCTGTACCAGTCGGACAAAATCCTCCGTGCACTGAAGATGCCCTATGAGAAGATACATGCCTGTGAGAAAGGATGTGCCTTATTTAGGCTTGACTATGCGGACTTGAACTATTGTCCCATTTGCAAGTCTTCCAGGTATATTGTGGTAGACAACGGTATGGGTGAGAAGACACAGACCAAAATCCCCGTTAGTGTTCTTCGGTATATGCCAATCGTACCAAGACTTCAACGTCTTTTCATGGTTGAAGAGACGGCCAGACAGATGACATGGCACAAAACAGGCAAAAGAACCGAACTAGATGCAGATGGGAATCTGATGATGGTACACACATCGGATGGTGTTGTGTGGAAAAAGTTTGGTGAATTACATGCTGACAAAGCGGCAGATCCGAGGCTTCCTCGAGTCGGCGTCAGCACGGATGGGTTCAGTGTGTTTGGTATGACGGCAGCCCAATACAGTTGTTGTCCCGTATTTGTCTTTCCACTCAATCTCCCCCCAGACAGATTATGCAAAGAAAGAACATTTTCCTGACGTTGATAATTCCAGGACCCAACTATCCGGGCAAAAATATGAATGTGTACATGCAGCCGCTTAAGGACGAATTGCAAGAAGCCTGGGATAATGGGTTCAAGACATACGACGCCTTTAGCAAACGGAACTTCATAATGCGTGTCTGGTACATGTACTCGACGCATGACTTTCCGGCGTATGCGCTATTCGTTGGCTGGTGTGTGCATGGAAGGTTCCCGTGCCCCACATGCAAGGGAGCTCTTGAGTTCCGTTGGCTTCAGGCCGGTCGCAAGTTTTCTTGCTTCAACATGCATAGACAGTTCCTGGATCCTCGCCATAAGTTCAGGAAAGACAAGAAGAACTTCATCAGGGGTAGAGTTGTCAAAAACTCTGCACCACCTGCATTGACAGGACAACAGACCCTGGATCAGTTAAACGTTCTCGAGCCAGATCCACAGCGTCCAGGGTACTTCAAGGGGTATAATACTAAGCACGCGTGGACTCACAAAACATGCTTATGGGATCTGCCTTACTTCAAAGACCTCCTTTGCCCACACAACATCGACATGATGCACACTGAGAAGAATATCGCCGAGGCACTTTTTGGTACATTGTTCGGCATAGATGGGAAGTCAAAGGATAATACTAAGACTAGAGTCAATCTGGAGGCGCTATGTGATAGGCCGTTACAAAACATGAAAGAACCGAAAGGAAAGCAGAACTGGACGAAGCCAAAGGCATGGTTCAATCTTGGAAGGCCAGCTATGAGGGAAATTCTCTTGTGGGTGCAACAGCAGTTGATGTTCCCCGATGGGTATGCAACGAATCTAAAGAGGGGAGCTAATCTTGATAAACTGAAGATATTTGGTCTCAAGAGTCATGATTGGCACATATGGATTGAGCGGGTAATGCCGGTGATGTTGCGTGGCTTCATCCCTGAGGATGAATGGCTAGTACTGGCAGAACTCAGCTATTTCTTCCATGTTCTTTGTGCGAAAGAACTATCGCCTGGCGTGCTAGAAGAAATGGAAGAGTTGGCGCCGGAGTTGATCTGCAAGTTAGAGAAGATCTTTCCATCGGGCTTCTTTAATCCAATGCAGCATTTGATTTTGCATCTCCCGACCGAGGCAAGATTGGGGGGGGGGGCGTGCAAAATCGTTGGTGCTACCCAACTGAGAGGATGCAGAAGACGCTTCGAGAAAAATGTAAAAATAAACGTAGAATTGAAGCATCGATGGCTGAGGCATTCATCACAGAGGAGGCGGCAAACTTCGTAACAGCGCACTACGAAGCCAAAAATCGTCATTTGCATAATCCGAAGCCTCGGTACAATGCTGAGGAGCCTAAAAAGGGTGGATCCAACCTAAGCCTATTCAAAGGGAATCTCGCACCAGCTAGTGTTTCACAACCAGTATCTTTGGATAACGAAGAATGGCGGACCATTTCGTTGTATATCTTCAACAACCTGATAGAAGTGCGGCCGTACATAGTAAGTTATCGGTACATTGTTTCACAACTTCTATTTCCTTTGAACTACTCTTATTCCTGGATATGTCATACAGTCGATACGTTGCCATATTCTCGTATGGAGTGGAGATCCAAAATGATTCCGTCGAAGAGTATGAGCTTCTCGCAAAGCAAGGAGGTGGCTATCCCAGTTTCATCTCTTGGTTCAAACAAACGGTAATTCCGGTGGTTCCATCAATACCTTCCCAAGTTTGCGCCATATCTATCCTAATCCTTTCTACGAGAATAAGTAGTATGCCAAATGCGTGGCTTGTCATCAATTTAAATTGGTGAAGGATACGCATAACATAATTCTTGTTCTTGTTGGAACATGGAGATGTTGTTCCTTGTTTGGAACATGTTTACTTGTTGGGATATCACAATATATCTTATTTAATTAATGCATCTATATACTTGGTAAAGGGTGGAAGGCTCGGCCTTATGCCTGGTGTTTTGTTCCACTCTTGCCGCCCTAGTTTCCGTCATATCGGTATTATGTTCCTGGATTTTGCGTCCCTAACGCGGTTGGGTGATTTATGGGACCCCCTTGACAGTTCGCTTTGAATAAGACTCCTCCAGCAAGGCCCAACCTTGGTTTTACCATTTGCCTCACCACCACCTATTTTTCCCTTGGGAGTCGCTCTCTCGAGGGTCATCTTTATTTTAGCCCCCCCCCCCCCCGGGCCAATGCTTGTCTAAGTGTTGGCCCGAACTAGAGTCCTTTGCAGCGCCACCTCGGGGAAACTTGAGGTCTGGTTTTAGTTGTACAGTGTGCTCATCCGGTGTTGCCCTGAGAACGAGATATGTGCAGCTCCTATCAGGATGTCGGTGCATCGGGCGGTCTTGCTAGTCTTGTTTTATTACTGTCGAAATGTCTTGTAGCCGGGATTCCGAGACTGATCGGGTCTTCCCGGGGAGAAGGAATATCCTTTGTTGATCGCGAGAGCTTATCATGGGCTAAGTTGGGACACCCCTGCAGGGTTTGAACTTTCGAAAGCCGTGCCCACGGTTATGTGGCAGATGGGAATTTGTTAATGTCCGGTTGTAGAAAACCCGAAGTTGATCTTAATTAAAATACATCAACCGCGTGTGTAACCGTGATGGTCTCTTCTCGGCGGAGTCCGGGAAGTGAACACGGTGTTGGAGTTATGCTTGACGTAAGTAGTTTCAGGATCACTTCTTGATCGCTTCTAGCTTCACGACCGTGCTTTGCTTCTCTTCTCGCTCTCTTTTGCGTATGTTAGCCACCATATATGCTAGTCGCTTGCTACAGCTCCACCTCATTACCCCGTCCTTCCTTTAAGCTTAAATAGTCTTGATCTCGCAGGTGTGAGATTGCTGAGTCCCCGTGACTCACAGATACTTCCAAAACCAGTTTGCAGGTGCCGATGAAACCGTGCAGGTGACGCACCCGAGCTCAAGGAGGAGCTCGATGAAGATCTTGTTCATTGTGTTGTTTCGTTTCAGTTGATCAATAGTGGAGCCCAGTTGGGACGATCGAGGATCTGTGTAGCATTTGGGGTAGTCTTCTTTTATTTTGGTTCCATAGTCGGACCTTGATTGTATCTGTTTGATGTAATGCTTTACTCATGTATTGTGTGAAGTGGCGATTGTAAGCCAACTATGTATCTCTTTCCCTTATGTATTACATGGGTTGTGTGAAGATTACCTCACTTGCGACATTGCTTTCAATGCGGTTATGCCTCTAAGTCGTGCTTAGACACGTGGGAGATATAGCCGCATCGAGGATGTTACAGGAGGTACCGAGTATTATGGGAGAGTTGAAGCAATTTATGAACTTCTATTCTATGGTGAAAACCCACCGAATGTCGTAGTCTTCAAATGTTATTGGTTTCAGCCGAAGGAGACTAGAAGGACTCATGAACATATAGGGCTAGTTGAAATCAACCAAAGCACTCATTTAGATGTTCCTCATGTCTATATTATGGCTCAACAGGCGACCCAAGTATTCTATCTACCGTGGGCCTCCCAAACTAATCCAAATCTGAAAGGTTGGGATGTCGTTTATGAAGTGCCGCCATGTGCTAGACTTTCTCCCCCAAAGGAAGAGGATTATGAACCTCACATTAACCGAGACACATATGAAGGAGAATTCTTCCAAGAGACACGTCTTTCCAAAAAACGTATCAAGAACCGCTATACTTC
Source organism: Aegilops umbellulata (assembly GCA_032464435.1). NCBI lineage: Eukaryota > Viridiplantae > Streptophyta > Magnoliopsida > Poales > Poaceae > Aegilops > Aegilops umbellulata. The sequence goes on from CP136057.1 coordinate 376,812,244, forward strand.
ACCCCAAAACATTGAAGTAGACAGCGACAATGAATCCGACATCACCTCAGAGGAGGAACAAGAAGAGCCAGAACAAGAAGAGGTTATTGCTGCGGATGACATGTCAATGCTTGACCGATTACGTCAAGGTGGCCTTGCACATGTTGATGCCAATGAACCCTATGAGCCCATCATTGATTATAGTGATGATGATGATTATGCATTTATTGATGATACTGATCGAGATTATTAGTAGTGTCAGGTATTCAATTTTTTTATGTTGTACTTGATGATGATACACTTAAGTGATATACATATTATTATTCATGTCGGTACTTTTTTTATGTTGTACTAATTTCGTTTATTCTTTGTCATGGCAGGTGTTGAAAGATGGTGGGCGCTGGTTGGGAACGCGCCGAGGCCCCTTCTTCGTTGGCGCGTGGTGTGAGGTCTTCCATTCCACACGCACCTCTCCGTCGAGCGTTGCTGGACAGTATGGTGACACCGCCGGGCCCTTCTTCGTCGATCGCGGTGCCCAGCAGGGGATGAGGTAAGAAGAAGAAAGGAGGTGGAGCACGTGGTCATGGGAGAGGAGGAGGTAGGGTGACTCTGACGGCGCCTTCCTCGCCACCGCCCCCAGCTGTTTCACCCGAGCACGTGACTGCTAGGGTGGACTCGTCTGAGGACGAGGCTGCACGGACTCCGGTCCACGAGCCTCCGGTCCACGAGTCTTCGGCCCACGAGCCTCGGGTCGACGGGCCTTCGACCCACGAGACTTGGGCCCACGAGACCCCGGAGGAGCACACGTCTGGATGGGGTACCTGGTCGGGTCAGCCTGAGGATGGCGGGGAGCCGAGTGGCCATGTTGATGTTGGCGGGGAGCCGACTAATGAGGAGGGGGGGAGGGGGGCAACATCTACCAGCGTGGTGCTACACGGCTCCCGTCCGTGCCAGCGACCCGTGAGCAGAGGTGGTTGATTTTCCCTGATGGGGAGAGGTAAGTGCATTTAATCTTTTTGTACCTTCTGCATTCACGTTTCTTCAAATAACTGATGTGTTGGCCTTGTCATGCTGCAGGGGTTGGGACCACCATGAAAGTGTCCGCCGGCCCAACTCCGTCCTTGGAGTTCTGATTCGGCAAAACTTCCCGGGGTTTGTCACGTTGCCTAGTGAGGGTCGGCTTCCAGAGGTTGGATTGACTTGGGAGCACTACTTGGCTGCCCCGGCCCCGCCGGGTGAGATTATCGACGGTGTCTTATGCAAGACGAGGGCAGACGTCGTGATCAGAAAGTTCTGGGTAATTGCTCCTTTACACAATTAAAAATCTTCAACTAGCTAGTTATTAATTGTACTAATCAATATTGTCTCATTTGATTGCAGACATTCTACAGGTGTGAGGAGGGATACAAGGAGGAGGCGGATCATGTTATCCACAAGGAGTGCAAGCGCCTACTTCAGAACTTACGGCATGAGGTTCGGGTGCAGGCTGTTCGAGACTACTACGTCGGGCGTGGTATCAAGAAGCCCAAGCAGGAGTGTCGCGATAAGTTCTTGAGTAAGGAGCAGTACATGAAGGTAATTCTTAAGGCCTTGTACTTACTTCCTTCATTTAGTAATTCATAGCCTTAGCGCTCTAGTTTCTATTTGCTAACTTAGGCCCCTCCGAGATGGTGCGTGGATCGGATGGATTGTTGGGAGGTGTTGGTCAATGCGTGGTGCTCAGAAGAATGGCTGGCCACCCACAAAGAGGCCAAGGACAAACGTGCCCAAATGGAAGGTGTGCCACACCACCAAGGCAGCTCCAACTTATTTCAGTATGGGCGGAACTGGGTATGTGGTTTGCTTCATGATTCATGCAATTCATTCATCATGCTAGCTTTAGCCCTTTAATTACTAATTTACTTTGTTTATCTCTTTCAGGCACGCTACAGTAAGGCGGATAAGGTGCCAGAGGTGTACGACCTGTATGCCATGGCCCACAGTGGCCCTTACAAGAAAGTCAAGGCATTCTCTGCGTCTGACCTCGATGGTCCAAAGAACTTCACCAACATCTCCGCCCACGACAAGCTCGTGCAATATAGAGATCAGGGGAAGGCGAAGAAAGGGGAGGACTTTAACCCAAGCCAGGGTCCCATTGATACAGAGCTGCTGATGATATCTGGTGGCGGGAGGTCCCATGGCTCCATAGCCATGGGAGATGGACTTATCGGTTGTCCTAGCACTCTCCCGGAGATCAAGGCACGCCAGTCGAGCTCCGCTCCTGAGATAAGGCCTCGTGAACGGCCAGTCCAACTCGCCTTCAAGGTTAGTTATACGTACTCAGCTATCTTTCTCCATTACATTCTGTGCGCTTCCATCAATGATTACAAATGGTCATGTGAGTGGTGTTGCAGGCTTCTATACAGAGTGAGAGAGATAGAACAGAGAAACTTCTGGCGGAGGCGGCGGAGAGGCAGCGGGAGTTGGAGGAGAAGACGACAAAGATGTTGGAGGAGGAGAGGGCACGGAATGACATGCAGGCAAGGGCCATGTACGAGCTCCTTGTGGTAAGTTTCTTCTGCAGATTACTTGCTAGTCTTAACATTTGAGTCTCATTACTAACTAGTATGACTCTGTTGTGAAAACCAAATGTGCAGTCTGTGTGCGAGAAGTCCGGTCAGACCGCTCCGCGATGCCAGTGATTGCTCCTGGGAGCACGGTGAGTTTAATTTGAATGGACATTACTTGCTAGTCTTAACATTTGAGTGTCATAATGCTAACGAGACATTGGAAATGATCTTTGGTGCAGCTTAACTCCAGAAACGCATCGCACGATCCTTCTCCAGCTACCGGCGCGAGCCAGCCCGCTCCTTCTCCAGCTACCGGCGCGAGCCAGCCCGGTCCTACACCTCCGTGATCACGGTAAGTTTCTCTAGTGTTTTGCTTAACAAATGCATAAAGACCTATACTTAGCTTTATTTCCTCCAATATGCTTACCATAATGACCTAGAGTTAGCTTCTTTTCCTCCAAAATGACTTAATAAGCTTATTGACCTCATAAACCATCCATTCTACCTAAGTTAGCTCTAAAATGACTCATTTTACCTTTGTTAGCTTACAAGTGATCCAATTTATCCAAGTTAGCTCTAAAATGACTCATTTTACGTAGATTAGCTCCTAAATGATCCATTTTACCTACGTTAGCTTTAAAATGACCCATTTCACCTAGGTTAGCTCCAAAATGACCCATTTCACCTAGGTTAGCTCCAAAATGACCCATTTCATCTAAGTTAGCTAAAAAACGATCCATTTTACCTTAGCTCAAAAACGTGGCATTTCACCTTAGTTAGCTCATAAACGACCCGTTTCAACTAAGTTAGCTCCAAAATGATCAATTTCACCTAGGTTAGCTCATAAACGACCCATTTCACCTAGGTTACCTCATAAACGACCCATTTGACCTAGGTTAGCTCATAAATGACCCATTTCACCTAGGTTAGCTCATAAACAACCTATTTCACCTAGGTTAGCTCATAAACGACCCATTTCACCTAGGTTTGCTCATAAACGACTCATTTCACCTAACTTAGCTCAGAAACGACCCATTTCACCTACGTTTGCTCATAAACGACTCATTTCACCTAGGTTTGCTCATAAACGAACCATTTCACCTAGGTTTGCTCATAAACGACCCATTTCACCTAACTTAGCTCCCAAATGATCCATTTCACCTAGGATAGCTCATAAACTACCCATTTCACCTAGGTTAGCTCATATACGACACATTTCACCTAAGTTAGCTAATATATGGCATATACTTCTTCTTCTAGTCTTCTTCTTCTATTCTTTTTCTTCTAGTCTAATTCTTCTTCTAGTCTTCTTTTTCTAACTTTCTTATTTGTCATTTTGCAGGTTTCATTCACTTCACGGAAGCTAGCTTCCTATGATGGATTACTTACTTTTTCCTGTTTTTTCCTTTGATGCACTTCTTGTATTCTGCTTGCTTGCTATGATGAAACTTTGCATATTGTAATATGTATGGATCGATGGAACTATGTGCAACCTACTATGTATGTATGGATGGATATATATGTGCTGGATATTTATTATGTTGGATATATATGTGCTGGATATTTATGTGATGGATATATATGTGCTGTGAAATATTTGTTGTGATAATTGTTGGATATAAGAAAAACAGAACAAAAAAGAGGCAGTGCAGGCTCTTTGCCGTCCTTTGCCATCGGTGGCAGACGGCAAAGGGGGCACGTGGCGCCCACCTGTGCTTCCTGGGGGTGGACCATTTGGCCAATTTGCCTACCGTGGCGGACGGCAAAGCCTTGCTGACGGCAAAGACTTTGCCTCTGCCGTCCGCCGGGCGGACGGCAAAAAAAAACGGGCGCTGAGGTATTGCTGACGTCACCTGGCGGACGGCAAAGAGGCGCACTAATTTGCCGTCCGCTGGTGGACAGCAAAGGCCGCCGTTAGCCGCCTAACGGAGTAACGCTGGCGGACGTGCAACATTTTGCCGTCCCCCCTCTTTGTCGTCCGCCGCTGTAGGCAAAGGGCTCTTTACCGTCTGCCAAGGAAAGCGGACGGCAAAGGACCTGTTTGCCGACCCTATCTTTGCCGTCACAATTTGCCATCCGCCGTGGACGGCAAAGAGCTTTGCCATCAACCGTCCCTGCCTTTGCCGTCCGCTATGGCAGACGGCAAAGTACTGGATTCCTGTAGTGGATGTATTAGGCTTAACAAGAAAATGGGCTTTAAGAAATAATAAATGGGATATAATTATTTAAACTAGGCAGTAACTATAAAAAAATGCACCAAACACGTAATTAGTTTAAAAAAATATTATTATTGGATTTTGAAAATTTTAATTTCTCTAATTATTGCATGCGAAATATTTTGGTGGATTTTTATGTAATACAAATGTATATTGAAATTGTATTTAATCTGACTAGAAATTTCTGGATAAAAATATTTTGGATCCCATCAAAATGTGGGATTTTTTATTGAATTATGTTTTGAGCAGTTGGTTGAAATTATTAATCGTTGTCCTAGCTAAAAAACGGGTTGTACTTTTAACAAACTGAAAATGGGTTGTAGTAAATTCCATTAGAATTCAAAAATGGGATGTACATTCTTACAAATCGCATATGGGCTATATGTTCTCTGCCACACACTTGTGGTCTTACTAAGCCGATGCGTCCCCTAAAAAAGGTAAGTTGACGCGTATGCAAGGCTTTGTCAACTTATAGTAAACACACGGTTCTAGCAGAAGTGGCTATTGGATGTCCATCCAACGGATGTAGTGCTTCTTCTTCAATCTCGGATATTCTTGCTTCAGTCGCCCAAAAAATGATTCCTCCCCCTGACATCTGGGGCACACTATTTCAGAGGCTGACCTGTGGGCCTACTAAGTTGACGCGTACCAAGGGCTTTGTCAACTTAGTCAATATAAACGATTCCAACTGCAGTGACCGTACGATGTCCATCCAACGGTCGTCGTGCTTCCTCAACCTTTGGTCTTCTTGCTCCATCCGCCCAAACCAGCATCGGCCATGCCGCCTTCCTGCCTCCCGTGTCTGGCTGTGCTGCCACCGCTGGCCATGTCGTCCCTCTATACTCACCCACACCTCCTATTATTCTCCGACAACGGCAGCCTCACACCGCAGCCGAAGCAGTCAACCCACTTACTCCCCTCCGCGTGGGCATCCACTGCCGCGTCTTCCCGGCTCCGTGTCGTTCCCTTCCTAGGCCTCGCCGTCGTCCACCGCCTTGCTGCTCTCGGCGCGGCGTGGTCAACATGGTCAATGAAGGACAACCATCGGAAGAGGACTTTAGGCGGTAAGGCTGATAGCTGGACCCACCAGCTACATCTATGAACATAAGGAAGTGCCTCCTTATTACTCGTAAAATAAAAACGATTCCTCCCCTTGACAGCTAGGACCGAGCAGCTATATCTTCGCACGCAAAGAAGTGCGTCCTTATCCTCCCTGACCATTGGGACCCACCTGGTCAAAGCATACATAGCGTTGTCTGTCTGGTCGCGAGCGTGTACGTACATATTGGTCGATCGGTCTCTCTGCAAGTATGAACCGTGCGAGACTAAGTAGCGGCACGTGTCCTTGTAGAGCACCCGACATAGCAGTTGACGCAGTCCCGCCTAAGTCCTGTACACGTACGTACAACCATAGGGCAAAAAAGACGGCCACGTACATACATACGGGTGTGCTCTCGAGCGCGTACTCGCGCATATATACGGACGACCAGGGCTTGTGTACATGGAGAGGCAACGGACGGCAGCAGCAGCATCCTATTCATCGGGCAACGAACCGGCTGGGTCGGAACGGAGAAACATCATCCTGTTCATCGGGAGGCAACCGACTGGGTCGGAATGCGTCGTGTTCATCGGCTTGGATGGAATAGCCAATCGAAACAAGGCCTGGCGTACCGAAGAACGGAGGAAACGGCCTTGTGTTCGACCGGCCACGGTCGAAACAGGATCCTGTTTATCGGGAGGGGTCTCGCGTACCGCAAAACGGAGGAAACGGACTTCTCTTGGACCTCCTATGATCGAAACGGGGTCCTATTGATCGGGAGGGGTGTGGCGTACCGCAAAACGGAGGAAACGGACTTGTGTTGGAGCGCTACGATCGAAACAGGGGTCCTGTTAATCGGCAGGGGTGTGGCGTACCGCAAAACGGGACTCCACGGGATACTGTTCATCTCCACCGTCGACTACCTCCACGGGATACTGTTCATCCACCGTCGACCTCCTCCAGCCACCACCTGCGACTGTTCATCCACGGGCTCCTGTTCATCCAGCCTCCACCGCTCCTCCACCGGCTACTGTTCAACCAGCTCCCTCCGCGGGGTCTTGTTCAACCACCCCTCCATGGACTACTGTTCATCCAGCCCTCCACCGGCTACTATTCAACCAGCCCTCCACAGGGTCCTGTTCATCCAGCCCTCCATGGGGTTCTATTCATCAACCCCCAACTAGCTCGATCGGGGTCCTATTCATCCAGCGGCAACGTCCTCTACTACCACGGGGTCCTGTTCATCCAACTCCCCACCAGGACTGTTCATCCACACCCCCCCCCAACAATGCTCACTATTCATCCAGAGCCAGCATCGATCGACTTCAGTGAGCAGCAGTAGTGAAGGAATCTCTCGGGTTCAGTTAGCAACAAGGGATCGATCAGGGTTCAGTAATGTAGCTAGTGCAATTGCTCGGGTTCAATTAGAGCCCAACGCCTCGCTTGGGTTCAGTTAGAGCGCAACGCCTCGCACACACGCGCGTACGTGTATGAGAGAAATGCTCAAACTTCCGTGCATCGCTCGGCCCCGACCACCCATCATAACCGGGAACTCCCCGATATTTTTCTCGCCCTCGCTTCTACCACGGTTTTTCCATCCTGGACGGCCCAAAGAATGTCATGCAGCTACGTCTCCAGCCCGCCCAGGATGAAAAGCCCATTTTCTGTCATGATTTTTTGTCATAGAAGTAGGAGCCCACCACATCTATGATGATACCGGGTTTTCTCACAATAATCGTCATAGAAGTGTCATAAGCATGACAGGAAAAAAATTGTTCCGCCAAAAATGTCACGGATGTGTGTTTTTTTGTAGTGGTGACAAATCCCAGTCTCGATTCGTGCCAACCCAACAGACACTTTCAGAGATACCTGTAGTGCACCTTTATAGTCACCCAGTTACGTTGTGACGTTTGATACACCCAAAGCATTCGTATGGCATCCGGGAGTTGCACAATCTCATGGTCTAAGGAAAAGATACTTGATATTAGAAAAGTTCTAGCAAACGAACTACACAATCTTGTGCTATGCTTAGGATTGGGTCTTGTCCATCACATTATTCTCCTAATGATGTGATCCCGTTATCAATGCCATCCAATGTCCATGGTCAGGAAACCACAACCATTTATTGATCAACGAGCTAGTCAACAAGAGGCTCACTAGGGACATGTTGTGGTCTATGTATTCACACGTGTATTACGGTTTTCGGTTAATAGAATTATAGCATGAACAATAGTCAATCATCATGAACAAGGAAATATAATAATAACCATTTTATTATTGCCTCTAGGGCATATTTCCAACAGTCTCCCACTTGCACTAGAGTCAATAATCTAGTTACATTGTGATGAATCGAACACCCATAGAGTTGTCGTGCTGATCATGTTTTGCTCGTGGAAGAGGTTTAGTCAATGGATATGCGACATTCAGATCCGTATGTACTTTACAACTACACCAGCTAACTGCCCCACCATTCAGAATATATACGTATCCGGTTTGTGACTTGGAGTCATCCGGATCTGTGTCGAAGCTAGCATCGATGTAACCCTTTATGACGAGCTCTTCGGCACCTCCATAAACAAGAAACATATCCTTAGTCCTTTTTAGGTACTTCAGGATATTCTTGACCACTGTCCAGTGTTCCATACCGGGATCACTTATGTCGTCTCAACGGATTCAGACTGTGGCCTATTTAAAGTGAATGCGACAGTCTCTAGAGCATAACCCCAAAATGACAGCGGTAGATCGGTAAGAGACATCATAGATCGCACCATATCCAATAGAGTGTGATTACGACGTTCGTACGCACCATTACACTGAGGTGTTCCAGGCGGCGTGAGCTTTTCAGGTTGAAGTTTCTTGACATAAGCTTCGCATCCCCAAACTTTCAAAAACGACAGCTTAGGTTTCTTCCCAAACCATAATTCATACGGTGTCATCTCAACGGATTTAGACGGTGCTCTATTTAAAGTGAATGCGGCAGTCTCTAAAGCATAACCCCAAAATGATAGCGTGTCAGGACCCCGATCCTAAGTCACAACGATCCAGCATGTAACACATCATATCACTTTGCGGCCTCACGCACGGTATTCCCACGGGTGCCACCTTACCTGGCCCGGGACCGTTTGCGCCTTTTGGCTCACGTATATGATAGTATCGCTAGCATCCATATGACAAAGAACCCGGGCTGACATGGCTAGTCGTGAACCCAAGGCGGCACTAACCCATGAGGACAGGCATACATGAATCACATCGAGCATGTCGGTCAACAACGTATAAATCCGGGCTGTAGCACTGGGCTAACAGGACTCCGGTAACCCAGGTTGTAGCAGGCTAGGCAGGACTCCGGATAACACCGCGTGACATTTCCCCGAAGGGACAGACACAGGAACGACATGAATCACATGCCGGCCAGTCAAGTGTTCCGAGCAGTAGTGCTGGGCTAGCAGGACTCCGGTGAACCGGGCTGTAGCGGACTACTATCGCTCAGAAGCACTAGACTACATTTCCCCAAATGATAGGCTGCCAAGGATAACAACTAGATAGTCGGATCCCACTCATACCAAGCATTTCAATCATACACACAATATGCCCGATATGAGTAAATACAACATGGCATCACAACAAGACTCTACGACTCAAGTATTTATTCATTAGGCTCCGAGGAGCGAGATATTACAAACATGGGTCTCATGACCCAACATTCAGAGCATACAAGTCAAAACACATGCGGAAGCTTAATATGTCTGAGTACAGACATCTACAAATGAAAAAGGCTGAGAAGCCTGACTATCTACCAGATCCTGCCGAGGGCACAAGATCGTAGCTGAGGTAACAAGCTAAACGTCGAAGTCCACGCGGGACTACTAGCGAGACTGACATCTCTCTACAAAACATAAAATAGGCAAACGTGAGTACAAATGTACCCAGCAAGACTTACATCAGAACTAACTACATATGCATCGGTATCAACAAAGGGGGTAGTGGAGTTTAACTGCAGCAAGCCAGCTTTGACTCGGTGGCTATCCTGAACTACGACTGCAAGCAATTCTTTTGCGGTGGCGCATACGAGTCCACACATTCACCATATTAATACACCACTATGGATCCACTTCCGTCTCCCACGAGAAGGCCATCCATAGCACTCACGCTTATCTTGCGCATTTTAGAGTATCCACTTTCACTTGTCTATGAACTGTTATAGGCAACCCAGAAGTCCATTACCGCGGACACGGCTATCCGAATAGATGATGTTAACCCTGCAGGGGTGTACTTCTTCACACATGTTTCCACCACTTAGCGTCTGCACACGACATGTGCTCGGCAGACTTCAAGCGAAAGCCGACGTGGGTGTAGACCACGACATAACTAACCACACAAGTCACTAGTCCAGGTTTATCGCCTATTTAGGTTCCATCCATGAGGAGATCCGGCCAGAGTTTCGCTCACAGCCCCAAACGATTTGTGCAGGGTTCCCGGGACACCAAACGGGCGCCCGGTACACCGTGCCACGTGCCTACCGCAACACAGCCCACCCCTACGGTCAGCGCTGCGTGCGGCCCCCAACATACTACAAACACCAGAAACTACTTGCAACTCCTGGACAGAGGACGAGAGGGGTCAGTAAGTCGAGCGGGGTCATATTTCAGGGCCCAACGTGTGGTAGTAGCTATTTCATGGATCACAAACACAGAACTCGGTTCCTAAGGACGGTTTCAATGAGACAACCCACCATGTACTCCTACATGGCCTCTCACCGCTACCTTTACCAAATCGTGTTCACACACTTAGCTCACACACAGTAGGATATGTTCATCACCATTCCAATTCATTCCCGATGAATCAGACCCGACTCAACCCTAAGCAGTAGCAGGCATGACAACAAACATGAATGAGTAGGCACATCAGGGCTCAAACAACTCCTACTCATACTAGTGGGTTTCATCTATTTACTGTGGCAATGACAGGTCATGCAGAGGATAAGGGGTTCAACTACCGCAGCAAGTAACAGTTGAATCATTGTTGTCCTAATGCAGTAAAAGAGAGCAGGAGCGAGAGAGTGGGATTGTATCAACAAGGGGGTTTTGCTTGCCTGGCACTTCTGAATATAATATAACTCTTCATCGGTGTCATCGAACTCTTCGTTGGAACATCGTCTATCGAGAGGGGACAAACACCGGCAACTGAGAAAGAACACAATCAATGCAATGAAACAATATGATGCATGAATGTGACATGGTAATATGGGTGTGTTGGGCTAATGCAACTACAACAGATTGAAATGAGTCCATTTGAACCAAAGATTCAAATGCAACCTATTTTATGAAGTCATTTTAGTGCACTAACTTGTTTCACCTAAACAGCAAGGTTATTGTGTTCTAACATGCATGAAACCAGTACAGATGGATAGATTGGATTTTTTTGATAATTTTTCATATATAATTTGTTTGATTTGGAGTTACGGTTGAATTTCTATGAATTTTACAAGTTAGCTCTATTTTCTGGAATTTCCTAAATAAGAATAAATCCAGAAAAGGGCATTACTGCATCAGCACTGCGTCATGCTGACCTCAGCAGGTCAACAGAACCGGTTCAGGTCAAACCTGACCAGTGGGGTCCACTGGTCAGTGAACCAGGGTTGGTTAGTGCCGCTGACAGGTGGGGCTGGGTCAACAGACACGTCAGCAGGTTAACTCTGACGTGTGGGGCCAGTCAACGGGTGACGTGGCAAGGTCAAGCTAATGGGTGGGGTCCATCTTGTTAAATTAATACTAAGTATTTTGTTAGCCGGTTAACTAACCCTGTGGGACCCACTGTCAGTAAAACGGGGGTGTGATTAGTGCTTACTTAACCCGCGCCATGTCAGCGAACGGCGTTTAACCGCCGGCGACCTCAGATCACGGCGGCGGCCGCATCGGGATTGCGCTGCAGGGCACGGTTTGGAGCGTGGTTGGGTTCTATGGAGAGCTGGGGCTGAGCCTCATCTGTGGGTGGTGGAGCTGAACCAGATGGTCGCCGGAATCAACGCCGGCGACGAGGTTTGCGGCGGCCGTGGTTCAGCCGTGCTCGAGTTCCTCGCTAGGGTGTTCGGGAGGAGGAGCTGGTGGTGGCTACGGGTGCGCGGAGAGGTTCTGAGCACACTGGTGGTGCTCGGGCACGGGCTGCAGTTACCGTGGCCGCGGCGGCGACATGACCGGCGGGCGGAAGCTCACGGCTCCGGCGGATTCGACAGCTACGCGATGCAAACGAGGCAGGGGAGAGGGGGGATCGGGTGAGTGGCTCACGGCGGTTGCAGCGGAGGCCTCTCTGAGCTCGGGGAAGGGCTGAAGACGACGGAAGGACGCCGGCAATCTCGGCGACCGTGGTTGAAGAAGACGACGGGGAGAGCACTCGGGGCGTCCGGAGATGTGTAGCTCGTCGAGGACGAATAAGAGGTCATAGAGGAGCTCTAGGGCACGGAGATAGGTCGGGGGGAGGCTCTGGGTGCGGTGGTGCTCGTCGGCGCTCTCAGACACGCTCGGACCCGGGCGAGAGAGAGAGCAGAGTAGGGGGCAGAGGTCCAGGGAGACAGAGGAAAGTGAGAGGGATCGAGGGGGGGTCGTGTGGCGTCTCCAGCCAGCCTCTAGTGTCGGCAGAAGCAGGAGGTGGCTCGGGCGCGTGGACGCGCGCAACGAGCACGCGACTCTCGTCCTTCTGGCGAGAGGAGGGAGATGACTGGCATCGGCCAGCTGGGCTGGGCCGTGCTGGGCCAGGCCAGGTGAGCGCCAGGTAAGTGGCTGCACAGGTAAGCCTCTGCTCTGTTTTATTTTCTGTGTTGTTTTCTTTTCCTTTATTCATTTTGCCACTGTTTCAAATTCAAAGGTAAATCAAAGCAGGGCAAAACCTTCTGAATATTTGTATGTTGCCATTATGGACTTTTCCAAAGGCACATAAATAATTTCAAGGCCTTTTGAAATATATTCTATATAAAATGAATATAATCCAAAAGTCAAATACTTAGTGATTTATTTTCAAAGGCCCAAAATAAATATCCCTGAGACTCCAAAAATATTGGTTTGAATTTTACCTCTTGCCAATATTTTTTTAGCTTATCAGGAACATTTCTCTTGGGTTTATTTGAAGCAATTTTTAATGTTGATCATTTTTTTAAATGACCTCTGAGGCTTTACACTTTCCCCAATTCACATTTAAATGGAATTTAAACATGATGCATGGATGCTTGATGCAACTAATACACTCAGGTAATCTAGGGCTGTGACATAGCGGTAGATCAGTAAGAGATATCATAGATCGCACCATATCCAATAGAGTGCGATTACGATGTTCGTACACACCATTATGCTGAGGTGTTCCAGGCGGCATGAGTTGTGCAACAATTCCACATTTCCTTAAGTGTGTGCCAAACTTGTGACTCAAATATTCTCCTCCACAATCTGATCGTAAGAACTTTATTTTCCTGTCATGTTGATTCTCTACCTCGCTCTAAAATTCCTTGAACTTTTCAAAGGTCTCAGACTTGTGTTTCATTAAGTAGACATACCCATATCTACTCAAGTCATCAGTTAGGGTTAGAACATAACGATAGCCACCGCGAGCCTCAACGATCATTGGACCGCACACATCAGTATGTATTATTTCCAACAAATTGGTTGCTCGCTCCATTGTTCCGGAGAACGGAGTCTTGGTCAATTTGCCCATGAGGCATGCTTTGCGCATGTCAAATGATTCATAATCAAGAGAGTCCGAACGTCCATCTGCATGGAGTTTCTTCATACAATGTTCATTCTCAAAGCTGGTAGTAAATAACAATTATTGAGGTTTAAAACTATTCCCGAAGGTAGATGTAGAGGTAGCATGCCGACGGTGATCACATCGACCTTGGAACCATTCCCGACGCGCATCGTCACCTCGTCCTTCGCCAGTCTCCGCTTATTCTGCAACTCATGTTTTGAGTTACAAATGTGAGAAACCGCTCCGGTATCAAATACCCAGGAACTACTACGAGCGCTGGTAAGGTACACATCAATAACATGTATATCGTATATACCTTTGGCGTTGTCGGCCTTCTTATCCGCTGAGTACTTGGTGCCGTTCCGCTTCTATTGACCATTTCCCTTGCAATAAAAGCACTCAGTCTCAGGCTCGGGTCCATTCTTTGGCTTCTTCCCGACAACTAATTTACCGGGCGCGGCAACTCCCTTGTCGTCCTTCTTGAAGTTCTTCTTACCCTTGCCTTTCTTGAAACTAGTGGTCTTATTCACTATCAACACTTGATGTTCCTTTTTGATCCCCACTTCCGCAGATTTCAGGATCGAATATAACTCAGGAATGGGCTTCTCCATCCCTTACATATTGCAGTTCATCACAAAGCTCTTGTAGCTAGGTGGATGCGACTGGAGGATTTTGTCTATGACCGAGTCATGTGGAAGATTAACTCCCAGCTGAGACAAGCAGTTGTGCAACCTAGACATTTTGAGTATATGCTCGCTGACAGAACTGTTTTCCTCCATCTTACAACTGTAGAACTTATCGAAGATTTCATATCTCTCGACCCGGGCATGAGCTTGGAAAACCATTTTCAGCTCTTGGAACATCTCATATGCTCCATGTTGCTCAAAATGCTTTTGGAGCCCCGGTTCTAAGCTGTAAAGCATGCCGCACAGAACCAGGGATTAATCATCACTACACGACTGTCAGATTTCGGGTCCCGGCAGACCCTTGAGGTTCGAACTCTGGGGTGTGCGCAGAGATTATGCCCTCTACCTCTCCGTCTCGCAAAGATCTAAACTACCAAAAGAACAACACGAGAGACACAGAGTTTATACTGGTTCGGGCCACCGATGTGGTGTAATACCCTACTCCAGTATGGTGTGGTGGATTGCCTCTGGGGCTGGTGATGATGAACACTACAAGGTAGAACAGCCTCGCGAGGGTCTGTTCTTGGCCTGGGGGATGAACCGCTAGGAGGAGTTCAATCGCCCTTCTCTCTCTCTCTCTCTGATCCAATTGCTAGACTGCTCGATGATCTCTAGATGCCTCTACCCTGGGGGTGGCTAGTCCTATTTATAGCCAAAGGCCCTGGGCCTCTTCCCAAATATTGAGCGGGAAGGGCGCCAACAATTGTCCAATTCGAAGGGGAACATCTGTTACACTTATCCTGACTAAAGTTGGTCCTCGCCTGCCAAAGGCCCTGTGGTGACGCCGTTCTGGGCTCCACGATGACCTCCTTCCCACCGTTGGACTGGTCTTGGTCTCGTTGCACCGAAATGGGTGCCTTTGCTTGATCCTCTCGCCCGCGCTTGCTCCCTTTGCACCAAAGAGGAAAGGGAGGACACTGCGCGGGCTGGCGCCCGCCTGGCGCCTTTGGTCATCATGGCTTGCGTCATGGGCACCTCGCGAGGTACCCCGCCTTGATCTCCCCGCCTCCTCGTGAGCCAGCCTGACGAGGCCGTGCCTGAGGAAGCGCCGTGTCGTCCGCCCCGCGAGGCTTGGCCCCTCGTGAGGGTCTTGGGTCTTGTGATGATGAAGATGGGCCGTGCTGGGCCCCCTTTCTAGCCACGCCGCAGGCCGCAGGCAGGCAAGTCTGGGGACCCCCGTTCCCAGAACGCTGACAGTAGTCCCCGGGCCCAAGGCGCGCACGGACTTGGCCGTGCTGAGAGGCGAAAGGGCAAGGGCGAAGCGTCGCGGGCCCTAACAGCCTGCGGCCTTGGGCGCCGCGTGGCGGTTGATTGGACGTGGGCATCTCGGCTTCCCCACGACGCCTCGATGATCGCACGGATTGGACAAGTCCCTGCATGTAGATCGTGTCATGATTACCTGTGATCGTGGAGGCCGACGGTTGGCCTCCGCCGGCTATAAGTACGGCACCGCGCTTGCTCTTCCAGTCCATCTCTCCTTGCTTTCTCCTTTGCCCCGACTCTTGCTCCGCCTTGCCGCGATGGCTCCGATCCGTCGGTTCTCTGCAGCGGAGAAGGGAAAGGCTGCTCGAGAGGGACCAGACCCGCTCCCGCCGAAGAAGCGGCTTGCCCTTCGCGGCCGAGACGAGGAAGACCGTCAGGTGGTGTCGAGGCCTTGGTACGAGCGGCCTCCGCCGGGGTTCCCTCTTCCCTTGTATGCCCACGCCGAGGGCCTTGAAGGAGGAGATGTCGATCCCCGCGGCCAGCACTGTCGCCGGTGCCGACGGGTCACGAAGGTGTGGGTTGTTCCTCCTGGAGTCCACGCTGAGGGATCCTCCCGCGAGCTCGTGCTCCATGCCGCCATGCCCCTTCGAACTTGGATTCGTTTTCCTCCCTTCTTCGCCTCTGTCTTCCCGCAGGGAAGACTCCTGGAGCTATGGCTGCAGCACGCCGACTGCATCACTCCCGCGACCGAGGCAGAGGTCGCGGTTATTGCCTCGGGCGAGGTCTTCATGACTCGCGGCTGGGGCGAGATCGCTCGGGGTTGCAGAGCAAGGTGCACCCTCACGATCCACCTGGAGTACGATGGCGCTTCGGTGATGTTCTTCAAGGTCTTTGATGCGAACGGGCGCCGGCTGGAGTGCTGCCCCGGGGGAGGCGGCCAGGACCTCGCCATGGCGAGGGCTAGGCCCGCCGACCGCTCCCTGGATAGCTCCACAAGCGACGGAAGCGCCGGGGGATCCAGCGACCCCAGCGAGACCTTCGCGACTCCGGAGACGAGCGACGACAGCTATGAGCCCACGAGCCAGCGCCGCTCTCGGAGCAGGGCGGGCTCGCTTGGCTGTCGCCGACTCTGATCTGGATGGGGTTGGTGACGGTGCTTGACGGCCCACTGTTGACGATGGCGTCTTTTGCAGCGGCACGCGTAGTTAGCATCCCTTAGGATCTGTTTCCTGCAAGTAATCATACTGCGCCCAATGGGGGCTTGTAAGGTGTCTGTGATCCTTTTTGTTAATATGTAACTCTTGCTATGGAGCTGTGCGAGTCGTCAATTCCATCGTAGCTTAGTTCTCCCTTTCGAACCTCGCGAGGGCTTGGTGCTCTGCGTCAACAGGTCCCAGTCCCAAGGCGGCGTCAGCCGTCGCTGGTATGCCAGGTCGCGATGCCGTGGTCAAGGCCAGGAGGTGAGCGACCCGGGGTCCGGTAAGAGCCCCTGAGTCGCGATGCTCAGGAGGTCCCCTTTGGCACCCAAGCAGTCGTCGCTCGGTGAGAAAGGGGAGCGACATCGCTAGTACGGAATTGCGTTAGGTGCGGAGATAGTGCCACGGTAGCCAGTGTTTTCGGGCGGTGACTTATCTTATTAATCAGGGGTTACTCCTGTGTAGCGACGGGTCCGTGCGGCAGCGGGAACGGAGTTGCCTGGCGAGGTCCACGCGTGCCCCTTCTCCCTCACCTTTGCTCCCCTTTCTGCTCTACGTCCTCGGGTCCCGGCCCTCGAGCTGGTCTTAGCCGTCGCTGGTATGCCAGGTCGCGATGCCGTGGTCAAGGCCAGAGGGTGAGGGCTGGAGAGCCAGTAGGAGCCCTGAGTCGCGATGCTCAGGCACCCCCCCCCCCCTTTAACGTGCAAGCGGTTCGCGGAGACGAGGGTGAAGGGAACTCCGTGAGGGCCTCGGCCGACGCAATTCCCCCAGGGGGTCCTGCAAGCTCATCATAGAAGGAAAAAAGGGTTGCCATGACAGCTATCAGTCGGTCGTTAGTTGCTCCGGTTGGCGCAGGTGAGGTGTACCTGGGCGCCCGTGAGCCAGCGCGGGACTCACGGGGCCCTACCTCTAGGCGGGTTGCGCCTGGCACTGGGCCGTATCTTGAGATGTGTTCCTGCAAATTGGGTTAGATGCCGGCACTCTACGTCCTCGGGTCCCGGCCCTCGAGCTTGTCTCAGCCATCGCTAGTATGCCAGGTCGCGATGCCGTGGACAAGGCCATAGGGTGAGGGCTGGAGAGCCAGTAAGAGCCCTGAGTCGCGATGCTCAGGTACCCCCCCCCCTTTAACGTGCAAGTGGTCGACATGGAGAAGAAGTGGTGCCATGAACGGGCATCAAGTAATCAAGCATGATAGGCGAAAGCATAGCTGGGAATAAACGCAAGGGAGATACACGCCACTGGGCCTGGCCCGAGCGGCTTGGGGATGATGCAGCCCGAGGGGCGCCCCCAACAAAGCAAGCTAATGACCGAAAATAAAAGGGATACATGCCGCAGGGACGGACCCACGCGGCCTGGGAATGATGCAGCCCTGGGAGGGCGCTCCCAGCTGGAAATGAAACTTGAAGGACGTCACCTGAAGATGTCAAAGATGAAGTGGTGTTGGCGCAGTAGACTCGGTGGGCTGCGGAAGCCGATCCTCACGAGCCCCCAGGCCCAGGGGCCTCAGGAGGCTCCGGAGGCAATGTGGTACTCAGTTAACGTATGGTTCATTTGTTGTGGTGTTTAGTTAACTGCTTGGTTCAATTCTGCAATGTGATGTTCAATTGCTGTGGCTGCATTCTGTTATTGTATACCATGTGAGGAATAAATCGAATTTGGCTGTACTAAATACATGACAAACAAATACAATTGTTATATTTCCAAGTTGTTAAGCATGCTTGGTTTGGTTAACTGTCTGATCTTCTATTAGGAGTATGTTATATTGTGCAATGTGGTGCTCGATTAACGTTTGGTTCATTTTTTGTGGTGTTTAGTTAACTGCTTGCTTCAATTCTGCAATGCGATGTTCAATTGTTGTGGCTGCATTCTGTTATTGTATACCATGTGAGGAATAAATCGAATTTGGCTGCACTTGTCGGTGTCAAAACCGGCGGATCTCGGGTAGGGGTCCCGATCTGTGCGTCTAAGGCGGATGGTAACAGGAGGGCGGGGACATGATGTTTACCCAGGTTCGGGCCCTCTCGATGGAGGTAATACCCTACTTCCTGCTTGATTGATCTTGATGATATGAGTATTACAAGAGTTGATCTACCACGAGATCGTAGAGGCTAAACCCTAGAAGCTAGCCTATGGTATGATTGTTGTTGTCCTATGGACTAAACCCTCCGGTTTATATAGACACCAGAGGGGGCTAGGGTTACACAGAGTCGGTTACAAGGGAGGAGATCTACATATACGAATTGCCAAGCTTGCCTTCCACGCCAAGGAGAGTCCCATCTGGACACGGGACGAAGTCTTCAATCTTGTATCTTCATAGTCCAACAGTCCGGCTAAAGTATATAGTCCGGCTCTCCGAGGACCCCCTAATCAGGACTCCCTCAGTAGCCCCTGAACCAAGCTTCCATGACGATAAGTCCAGCACGCAGATTGTCTTCGGCATTGCAAGGCGGGTTCTTCCTTCGAATACTCCATAGAAGATTTTGAACACAAGCATAGTGTCCGGCTCTGCAAAACAAATTCCGCATACCACTGTAGAGAGAATAATATTTCCACAAATCTAATCTGCTGATAACTTTTTATAGCGTGACATCACACCACGGCCTGGTCATTATTCGAACCATTTCTCCCAGCCTGCCACTGCACGTTTCACGAGGCGGTTTTATTGGCACGTCTTGTCGAAGTAGAGATCGTGTTCCCCTTATCATGTGATTCTCATCAATACGAGTATGTGTAACCCAATCGTGCCTGTTGGTATGACTCCTTGACCTTAGGCAAGTTTCAAACGGCCACGTGAAGGACGCTTGATATTCACCCTCTTTATTAAGGGGCCAAGGCATGTCCTTTTGTTCTCGCGCTCAATCAAATCCTTCCCGTGGAGCATTGAGCATTGAGCATCAAGATCTATAAGGATAGATCAAAATCGCTTAATAGTACTCTCAAATGAATACATACCGTGACAAGTTTTTGAAGGAATTCAAAATAGATCAGCAAAGAAGGAGTTCTCGGCTGTATTACACGTGTGAGTATTGAGTAAGACTCAAGACCTGACCACGGCAGAATAGAGAGAAAGGACGAAGGTCGTCCCCTATGCTTAGTCGTAGGCTCTACAGTATGCTATGCTGTGTACCGCATCTAAAGTGTGCCTTGCCATGAGTCAGTCAAGGGGTACAAGAGTGATCCTGGAATGGATCACAGGACAGCGGTCAAGGTTATCCTTAGTAACTAGTGGACTAAGGAATTTTCTCGATTATGGAGGTGGTAAAAGAGTTCGTCGTAAAGGGTTACGTCGATGCAAACTTTGACACTGATCCAGATTATTCTAAGTAGTAAATTGGATTCGAATAGTAGAACAGTTATTTGGAATAGCTCCAAATAGAGCGTGGTAACTGCATCTAGGAGATGACATAGAGATTTGTAAAGCACACACGGATCTGAAAGGTTCAGACCCGTTGACTATAACATCTCTCACAAGCATAACATGATCAAACCAAAAACTCATTGAGTGTTAATCACATAGTAATGTGAACTAGATTATTGACTCTAGTAAACTCTTGGGTATTAGTCACATGGGGATGTGACCTTGGGTGTTGGAATCATTGCAATCACATATCGATGTGAACTGGATTATTGACTCTAGTGCAAGTGGGAGACTGTTGGAAATATGCCCTAGAGGCAATAATAAATTGATTATTATTATATTTCCTTGTTCATGATAATCGTTTATTATCCATGCTAGAATTGTATTGATAGGAAACTCAGATACATGTGTGGATACATAGACAACACCATGTCCCTAGTAAGCCTCTAGTTGACTAGCTCGTTGATCAATAGATGGTTACGGTTTCCTGACCATGAACATTGGATGTCATTGATAACGGGATCACATCATTAGGAGAATGATGTGATGGACAAGACCCAATCCTAAGCCTAGCACAAGATCATGTAGTTCGTATGCTAAAGCTTTTATGATGTCAAGTATCATTTCCTTAGACCATGAGATTGTGCAACTCCCGGATACCGTAGGAATGCTTTGGGTGTGCCAAACGTCACAACGTAACTGGATGGCTATAAAGGTACACTACGGGTATCTCCGAAAGTGTCTGTTGGGTTGCACGAATCAAGACTGTGATTTGTCACTCCGTGTGACGGAGAGGTATCTCTGGGCCCACTCGGTAGGACATCATCATAATGTGCACAATGTGATCAAGGAGTTGATCACGGGATGATGTGTTACGGAACGAGAAAAGAGACTTGCCGGTAACGAGATTGAACAAGGTATTGGGATACCGACGATCGAATCTCGGGCAAGTATCGTACCGATAGACAAAGGGAATTGTATACGGGATTGATTAAGTCCTTGACATCGTGGTTCATCCGATGAGATCATCGTGGAACATGTGGGAGCCAACATGGGTATCCAGATCCCGCTGTTGGTTATTGACCGGAGAACATCTCGGTCATGTCTGCATGTCTCCCGAACCCGTAGGGTCTACACACTTAAGGTTCGATGACGCTAGGGTTATAAAGGAAGCTTGTATGTGGTTACCGAATGTTGTTCGGAGTCCCGGATGAGATCCCGGACGTCATGAGGAGTTCCGGAATGGTTCGGAGGTAAAGATTTATATATAGGAAGTCCTATTTCGGCCATCGGGACAAGTTTCGGGGTCATCGGTATTGTACCGGGACCACCGGAGGGGTCCCGGGGGCCCACCGGGTGGGGCCACCTATCCCGGAGGGTCCCATGGGCTGAAGTGGGAAGGGATCCAGCCCAAAGTGGGCTGGGGCGCCACTTCCCCTAAGGCCCATGCGCCTAGGGTGAAGGGGGAACCCTAAGGGAAGAGTCCCAAGGGGGTAAGGCACCTCCCAGGTGCCTTGGGGGGGAGGGAATCCTCCCCTGGCCGCCGCCCCCTAGGAGATTGGATCTCCTAGGGCTGGCGCACCCCCCCTTGGGATCCCTATATATAGTGGGGGTATAGGGCCTCTTGAGACACACCTTTTGCCTTTGGTGCAGCCCCTCCCTCTCCCAAGTTCTTCTCCTCTCTTGCGATGCTTGGCGAAGCCCTGCTGGATTGCCACGCTCCTCCATCATCACCACGCCGTTGTGCTGCTGCTGGATGGAGTCTTCCTCAACCTCTCCCTCTCTCCTTGCTGGATCAAGGCATGGGAGACGTCACCGGGCTGTACGTGTGTTGAACGCGGAGGTGTTGTCCGTTCGGCACTAGGATCATCGGTGATCTGAATCACGACGAGTACGACTCCATCAACCCCGTTCACTTGAACGCTTCCGCTTAGCGATCTACAAGGGTATGTAGATGAACTCTCCTTCCCCTCGTTGCTGGTTTCTCCATAGATAGATCTTGGTGACACGTAGGAAAATTTTGAATTTCTGCTACGTTACCCAACAACAGCTCCCCGAGGCACTAAGTGGGTAGCCGCCCTGCCTTCCGCTCGGGCCCCCCGCCACAACTGGCGTCATGGGTCAACAAGGGGCTGGACTGGGGACCGATAAATGATGTGCTGACATTGCAGAGTCGCATTCGAGATCTCCTCGAGAGAGATGTCAGCCTTGTCAAGGTAATGCAAGTCATGCTAGTTCGTCGAGCCATGCCTTGCAAACGTCGACCTCTCCGTATGTGGGAGTTCAACCCGGAAGGACCGCGAACTATTCAGCACTTCTTCGGCGTGACGCTCGAAGAGATGTACAAATTGTTCTTCAGATCACGAATAAAGTGTCCGGACACCACCGAGGATGCGGGTCTAAACTGCAATCGTCCAGATACCCAAGTAAGTAGTTCTTTAGCCGAACATGATGTCTCTTTATTTATCACAACATCATTCTGAAAAGTCGCTCTTTGACTAGGACTGGGTAAAAAAGGCGGAGATGATCAGGTGTTCGGCCCCCCTTCCTGAAGGCTCAACAGATCCAGTACTGACCAGAATGCTTGAGCTTGTGCCTTATCAATCGCCCTCAGAGGAAGATAAAGGGGGGAACAAAGAAGCCGAAAGTGGGCCTCACTCATTATTCATCCAAACCGAGGGAATTAGTACCTCCGCGAAGGAGGATAACCGGGGAGAAGATTCTAAAATCCCCTCCCCCAAGGAAGGAGGAGGACCGCCTCTGAAGACTTGGGAACAATGGTTTCCAAACGAGGGAAGAAATCTTCATCAGAGGGTCCTACCCCGGAGGGTATCCTTACCGCCCAGTGCCCACAAGGGGATCAGCCCCCCACTGAGCTGTAAGTAGATAAAAGTACTTCATAGTAAATATATTCTGCTTTATTTCTGAGAACAATAACCGAGACGCATGTCTTGTAGTTCGGATCGTAGCCCTTCTCGACAGAGTTCAACTTCGGGGGATCTTCTTCTGGAGATGATGGAGAGCGAAACACCTCCCCATGCCTCCCCGCCTCATGAGGTGGACGACCCTGAGGTGTCGTCACAAAGGATCTCTCCTGATTCGCCAAGGCCGGAAGGTAACCCTTCGGCCACCCAGAGTCCGGAGTATTCGGCTCCTAAGGGGAGCGACAGAAAGAGTCCGAAACTATCCGGTGCGCGACCAGACTCACTGAGGAATCTTCTGGAGAAAGCGGCTATCTCAGAAGCGCATCGTACATTAATGGGTACGGTAGTTGAGAAGATTTCATCCGCCAAAAGCGGGTTGCATGAAGCGTTTATGAGCCTACAGAGAGGCTTTGAGGTACGCAAAGTAATATGTATATTTTTTACGATACCACACATGCTAGGTGTGCCCTATGCAGATAGTTGCCCCTGAGACTCTGGTTGCTGTCGAAAAAGGTGGCAAACAGAGGATCATAGTCCCAGGTAATAATCATGTTGCCTTTATGTGCAGGTCGCTGAGGCCCCGGTGGGTAGCCGGACTGGAGAGTTAGCCGAACTGAAGCGGCAACTGGATGCGGCGGATTCCGAGATCTTGCTTGTAAACACGCGGCTTGACGAGGCACAGGGTATGTATTCTCCGATGGTCAACATATATTAAGAGGGGCCTGATGCTAGTATCTACAATATGTTGTGACTGCAGATGGAGCTGCCGCCGTGGAGACCCTTCGGGCGGAACTTGCCCAAGCCAAGGAACAAGCCAGGATGGGTGATGCAGCCGCCCTGAAGGCGGTCGAAGAATTAAGCGCCGAATAGGCAGCTCATTGCGAGAGTAAAGAGAAAATAGCCAAGATGGCTATTGAGTTGAAGGGTGCCGCCGACCGTTATGAGCGTCTTGAAAGGGAAAGCCAAACAAAGACTGCGGACCTGGAGAAAGCCATGGTAGCTGTGAAGGACACCCGCTCTAAGATCAGAGCAGCGAAGGAGGAGCTACGTCAAGCCGGAGATATCACGGATGGGAAGCCCTTTTTGTTGCGTATGAAGTTCGGAGATCCCAAGTATGCCCCTTTGGATCAACTATGGAGTTTTGCAGACGCGTATTTGGATTTGGCAGCGAGTGCCGCTGATGCGACCAACTTTTTCGAATATCAAAAGGATCACAAAGTCGAAAAGTCGTTCTGGTCGTAGTTCCATGCTGGCGCGTCCACTGTTGTTGAATGAGCAAATGGCCGAGTGGGCCGAGCTCCATAGGTTGTCCGGACTTGCCATGAGGTCTGTCGTGGATCATCTCTGGATGGAGGGACCAAGGCCAAATAGTTATTTTGGTCTTGTGCAACGATTCCTTGAAGCTGTGCCGCATATCGATGATGTAAAGAGGTCGGCGTGCATAGAAGGTGCACGGATGGCTCTTGCCCACGTCAAGACATGTTGGGCAGAGATGGAGGCCACCGCTATTGCAACCCAGAATCCGACCGTAGGCCAGGTTTCCCCCGAGCACTATTTTGAAGAAGTCCTGGAAGGTGCTCGTTTAATAGAGACTCAGTGCTCGAAGAGTGTCATGTTCAAGTGACATGTATCCCGATTGTAAAAACAATGCTATTTAAATTATAAAGGTCGTTTTTATACTTTTGCCTGAAAGTATTATGATGCCTCATGTGCGGCCGTTTATGTATATATGTATATAACCTGAAAGTTTGTAGTCGTCGGCTTCAGCCCCCACGCATATAATGCGGGGGTGTTTGCAAAAAGCGTGTGTGCACACTTGATCCAACGTCTTGGTCCATTAAGGAGGTGGTAGCACGGCGAACGAGGCAATCAGACTATATTGCTTTAACACTTTCACTTAGCCATACGAGTTTGATAATGGGACTACTATATAGCCCCTGGTACTTCCGCTCTCATCCGAGTCCGGGGCGCGTATGTACATGACTGGGAAAACCGGCCCTTCGTTAATGCGGAGGAATCCCGAAGATTCCGCTAAGTCATCGAGTGGTTGACCAGTCTCGCGCTTTATCATGACAGTCAGTTTTCGGCTTTCTCTACTGAGGTGCTCATCCGGATGAACCAGGGCACAATCGCAGTAGTTCGCTTGGTGCCACCTTAGCCGATAGAGCGGAATGTAAGGTAGCAAAACACGAGAGCCAGGCAAACCCAATATTTGACCAAAGACATGATTTGGAGCTGATGCATATAAGGCCAAACTCGCGACGCCGAACACTCCCTAAGGTATCCGGTCTTTACAACATATACTGGGCTGAGTAACGCCCTTGATAATGAACCCTGAATGTCCAATTACATGCATCATTCTGACGTGGCGAAATGCCAATAATGTCAGCATCCCTCTCGGTTATGCTGAGTATCCGGAGGATGTGAAGCAACAAGAGACAGTAAAAAAGGTTTACACAGGGTCTTAATCTAAAACGAAACCTTTGAGCGGGGCCCTGCTGCACGTCTGCGTCTGTGTCTCCGTTGTGCCATATCCTGGAAGGGTGTAGCACGATTATCATCTGTAAAAGAGAAGAACTTAGGTGAAAGTTGCCGTGCGAGGAATTGGTTATTCTCAATAAACCATTAAAATTCAAGATAAGTAAGGTAGAGCCGAACTATAGTCCCTTTTACATGCGGGAAGCCCCTGGTACCACCTATGGGGCTATATCCATCAAACCAATCTCATGTTTATCTAAGCTGTTACAGCTAGTGGTGCGCCGTACTCGTCTAGCCGTGTCTGCGGTCTTGACGACCGGTCATTTATTCTGGTTGGAGAGGCCGTTTAGTGTTCGGCTGCTAAAGCCGCCACACGTTGTTCCGCATGTAAGGAACGCTCAATATTTCCGCTAACTGTGATGATGCCATGTGGACCGGGCATCTTAAGTTTAAGAAAAGTGTAATGCGGTACTGCATTAAAACAAGCGAATGATGTTCTTCCGAGTAGTGCTTGATAGTCGCTTTGGAATGGAGCGATGTCGAAGGTTAACTTTTCACTTCGGAAGTTGTCGGGAGAACCGAATACAACCTCTAGTACTAGAGAGCCCGTACAGCGGGCCTCTGGGCCTGGTATTACTCCTTTAAAGGTAGTATTGCTTTGGCTGATTCTTGTCGGGTCTATCCCCATTTTGCAGACTGTGTCCTGATATATCAGATTAAGAATACTGCCGCCGTCCATGAGGACTTGGGTGAGATGGTATCCGTCGATAATTGGGTCTAGCACCAAGGCAGCCAATCCTCCATGTCGGATACTTGTCAGGTGATCCCTGCGATCGGAAGTGATCGGGCAGGCCGACCAAGGGTTGAACTTAGGGAGACGGGCTCTACGGCACATATGTCTTGGAGTACATGTTTGCTCCTTCTTTTTGTTACGTGAATCATGTTCACTGTTTTGCCCTCTGGCGGGAATTTTTTCTGTCCCCCAGTGTTTTGCTGGCGAGGTTCATCCTCATCTTCACTTGGTGTCTCCCTCCCCTTGTGTTCGGCGTTTAACTTGCCGGCCTGCTTGAAGACCCAGCATTCTCTGTGGGTGTGATTTGCAGGTTTATCGGAGGTGCCGTGAATCTGACATAATTTGTCTAGAATCTTGTTTAGGCTGGACGGTCCATCTCTGTTGGCTTTGAAATGCTTTTTCCGCTGACCGGGTCGAGAGCCCCTAAATCCGCCATTTACCGCCGTGTTGTCTGGGCTGTCTTCATTATTTTGACGCTTTCTTTTACTGCCTCGTGGTTTTCCATTGCCATCCCTGACTTCAGATGTGCCTGGGTCGCTGGTGCTACTATGGGCCAGCCAGCTATCTTCGCCCGCGCAAAAGCGGGTCATGAGGCTTGTTAGGGCTGCCATTGTCCTTGGTTTTTCTTGGCCGAGGTGTCTGGCGAGCCACTCGTCTCGGACACTGTGTTTGAAAGCTGCTAAGGCTTCGGCGTCCGGGCAGTCGACGATTTGATTCTTCTTAGTGAGAAATCTGTTCCAAAGCTTTCGGGCTGACTCTCCGGGCTGTTGAATTATATGACTTAAATCGTCTGCATCTGGAGGTCGGACATAGGTCCCTTGAAAGTTAGCCCTAAAAGCATCCTCAAGCTCCTCCTAACTTCCAATTGAATTTTCGGGGAGGCTCTTTAGCCAGTGCCGAGCTGGTCCTTTCAGCTTGAGGGGCATGTGTTTGATGGCGTGGAGATCATCTCCGCGAGCCATATGGATATGGAGGATGAAGTCCTCAATCCAGACCCCAGGGTCTGTCGTTCCGTCGTACGCCTCTATGTTGACGGGTTTGAATCCCTCTGGAAATTCATGATCCAGTACCTCATCGATGAAGCATAGGGGGTGTGCGGCACCCCTGTATTTGAATGTATCGTGGCGTTCTGACGGTTGTGGTGTTCAGTTTTGACTCTACGCCGGGGCGCGCTTCCTAGACCCGTAGATGGACCTGGTTATACCTGCTTTTTCGAGTAAGTTTTCATGTGAGTCGTGTGCTGGCTTATATCCGACATCGTTAGCCGCCCTATCGCGGCCACGGGGTAGTCGATCTGGCTGATTGGCAGTTTTATTTTTTGGCTGCGTAGGCTCTAAAGCCTCGTCATCGAATTCAGGTAGCAGCTTGCGCTTTGGGTAACTCTTTGTGTGGCGACTGCCTCCGTACTTTTTAGCAGTGTCCAGCACTTTGTTCCATCTACTGATGAGTGTATTCTGAGCGGCCTTAAGCCTTTGTTTCTGCTTCTTGAGACTCGTTGCGGTGGCAATAAGCCTTCTATGGAGGTTCTCTTGTTCCAAGTTCCTTTCCTGGATGATGTGTATATCGTCGTTTGGACTGTTCTCCTCTCCGGAGACGGGTTGATGATTTGTACCCTCGTCGTCACCGTGATCGGACGGTGGCTTCGTAATATGTTCATCGTCCGCTGGCTCGTCCTGCTCCGTTGCTTTGGAGTCGACCGGGGTCTCATTCTTTCTTCCGCCGTTGTCATTGTTTTTGCCGAGGCGGGATTTGGAACAGCGTCTGCGCCATCGCTTTGGTTGCTTTTCGAGGGAGTTATCCTTCGTTGCATCCTCCCGTTCCTCATCATTGTCTTCTTTGGGTGTATCCACCATATATATCATGTGATGAAGTGGTTCCCCAGCGCCCTGTGGGCGATGGCTCCTGTTCGTCTCCTGCATCGTCGTCCATACCGTCGATGTCTTCGGAGCCGAAATCGAGCATGTCGGTTAAATCATCGACAGTGGCTACTAAGTGGGTGGTGGGTGGAGAGCAAATTTCTTCGTCGTCCGCATCCCATTCTAGCCGGACATAGTTCGGCCAAGGGTCTCCTGACAGGGAGAGAGACCTTAACGAGTTTAGCATGTCACCAAAGGGCAAGTGCTGAAAGATATCCGCGGAGGTAAACTCCATGATAGGTGCCCAATCGGATTCGATAGGCACGGACGCAGGCGGCTTGGAGCCCGTGGCTAGGGACGAATCCAAGTGTCCGGCAACACGGGTCTCATAGGAAGTGAGTCAGCATTCGGCTCTATCGCCGCTGAGTGCGCGGCCTCCGAGGCAGGGTCCATCCACCCATCCTCGCATGACGCCATTTGCTCCAGTTTGAGGGCCAGAGTAGTTGCAGGTGTGATATCCCGAACACTATCCCACGGCAGAGCTAAATCATGCTCGTCGTGA
Organism: Aegilops umbellulata; assembly: GCA_032464435.1. Lineage (NCBI taxonomy): Eukaryota > Viridiplantae > Streptophyta > Magnoliopsida > Poales > Poaceae > Aegilops > Aegilops umbellulata. The sequence goes on from CP136057.1 coordinate 376,840,811, forward strand.
TTGTGCGGCGCACCTGACATGGGCTCGAATCCGTTGAAGATCAAGTCTCCGCGGATGTCGGCAGTATAGTTCGAGTTTCCAAACTTGACCTGATGGCCAGGGGCGTAGCTCTCGATCTGCTCCAGATGGCCAAGCGAGTTGGCCCGCAGTACGAAGCAGCCGAATACGAAGATCTGTCTGGGGAGGAAAACCTCACCCCGAATCGCTTCGTTACCGATGATCGAAGGAGCCATCAAGCCTTATGGTGACGGCACACTGGAACTCTCAATGAAAGCACCAATGTCGGTGTCAAAACCGGTGGATCTCGGGTAGGGGATCCCGAACTGTGCGTCTAAGGCGGATGGTAATAGGAGGCGGGGACATGATGTTTACCCAGGTTCGGGCCCTCTCGATGGAGGTAATACCCTACTTCCTGCTTGATTGATCTTGATGATATGAGTATTACAACAGTTGATCTACCATGAGATCGTAGAGGCTAAACCCTAGAAGCTAGCCTATGGTATAATTGTTGTTGTCCTACGGACTAAACCCTCCGGTTTATATAGACACCGGAGGGGGCTAGGGTTACACAGAGTCCATTACAAGGGAGGAGATCTACATATCCGAATTGCCAAGCTTGCCTTCCACGCCAAGGAGAGTCCCATCCGGACACGGGACAAAGTCTTCAATCTTGTATCTTCATAGTCCAATAGTCCGGCTAAAGTATATAGTCCGGCTGTCCGAGGACCCCCTAATCCAGGACTCCCTCAGCACTTAATACATGAGAAACATATACAAGTGCTATATTTCCTAGTTCTTAATCATGCTTGGTTTGGATAAATGGGTTTTCCATGTGGCTTGAATTAATCTGATGAATCTGCAATGTGCTTATTTATCATCAACATATTTTACTCATGGCATGTGAACCCTTACTTAACCTGATGACTAACTACCTTATATGTGTTGCAGGGAAACAATGGGAAGCACTAAGGTTTACAAGATGGTACTAACTATTATACCTTTCCTTTTTTTATTCCTTTGCCCCATTTCCAATATAGAGAAGATATTTATGCACATCCTTGTTTTCAGGCTTCACTGATGATTACCTCTCCAACCACCTTTGTGGTTAGGAGGCGAGGAAAGTTTTCATACAACACCCACAGTTCAAGATTGAAGTGTTCCTGAAGAGGTCAAAGGATGTACGGTCAATCATCCACGGGCAATGGCCTAAAGTTGCAAAGACCTTCAACATGAATGAAGTCTCAATATTCGCCTTCCACTTCAGCAGTTTTCCAGATGAGATGCATCTCTCTATGTACCGTCTATGATGCTAATTTTCAAAAGGTTCTAGATGTTGCATGTGAAACTTGCTGCTGGTACAGTTGTGTAATGGGCTAGATGAGTGTTGAAGCTATATCATGTTGTACTCCGATGTATTTCAATTATGAAATCCTGCTTCCTTAATATGGAAACGGAATATATTATGTGCTTAATATGAATGTCAATTAGATTAGTAAATGAATTATTAATAATAGGGCAATTAGCCCGCTAATTGGCCAATTAGCTTGCTAATTGAGTTTTCCTATTGCACACGGTTATTGAGAAAACACCGTGGGCGATGACCTTAGGCAACGCACACAGTTTCTAGGAATAAACCGTGTTGGATCAATGAACAATCACACACGACATTCTGTTGAAAATTGTTTGCGTTATGCCACCTTGCGCAAAGGTTTTCCTTGGAATGACTGTGTGGGATGTATATACGAACGGAAACGTCTAGTGGTGACTGACTGTGTGGGATGTACTTACGACCAGAAATGATTTCGCCTGTATAATTGTATTTTTTAGCACTATTGTACGTATTTCTGTATTTGAGTGCTCGCCGGTCGCACACGATCTCATTTTGCCGAGCGTGTGTGCCAGGAGGGCATATCCTCGACGGTTTCTGGGTCGTGCGGGAATGACCCCCCTATCACCCACACTCACTAGGTGATGGTTCCGAATGCCGTCGTGGAAAGGGGTTAAAACCCGTTTGTATAGCACCGACGCGTACCAGTGTAAGCACTACGACAATATGACCAGAGGAGTAAACGGTGGAGAGGGGCACCGCACACGGCTAAGAAAACAATTGATATCCTTTGGGGTGCCCCCCTGCCCATGTATATAAAGGAGGAGAGGAGAGGAGGCCAGCCTAGGGGGCACGCAAAGTGGGAGGAGTCGCACTTGGACTCTTGGTCCAATTCGGCCCCCTTCCTTTCATCGGAGGGGGAAAGGGGGAAGGAGAGGGAGAGGGAGAAGGAAAGGGGGGCCGGGCCCCCTCCCCTTGTCCAATTAGAACTCCCCATGGGGGGCGCCACCCCTTTGTGGGCTGCCCTCTCTCTCCCTTATGGCTCATGTGGCCCATTACTTTCCCTGGGGGGTTCTGTAACCCCTCGATACTCCGATAAATACCCGAAACATTTCGAAACCATTCTGGTGTCCGAATTCTATCGTCCAATATATCAATCTTTACCTCTCGACCATTTCGAGACTCCTCGTCATGTCCGTGATATCATCTGGGACTCCGAACAATCTTCGATCACAAAAACACATAACTCATAATACAAATCGTAATTGAACGTTAAGCGTGCGGACCCTACGGGTTTGAGAACTATGTAGACATGACCGAGACATATCTTCAATCAATAACCAACAGTGGAACCTGGATGCTCATATTGGTTCCTACATATTCTACGAAGATCTTTTTTGGTCAAACCGCAATGACAACATACGTCATTCCCTTTGTCATCGGTATGTTACTTGCCCGAGATTCGATCGTCGGTATCTTCATACCTAGTTCAATATCGTTACTGGCAAGTCTCTTTACTCATTACGTAATGCATCATCCCGCAACTAACTCATTAGTCACATTGCTTGCAAGGCTTGTCATGATGTGCATTACCGAGAGGGCCCAGAGATACCTCTCCGATACTTGGAGTGACAAATCCTAATCTCGATCTATGCCAACCGAACAAACACCTTCGGAGATACCTGTAGAGCATCTTTATGATCACCCAGTTACGTTTTGACATTTGATAGAACACAAGGTATTCCTTCGGTATTCGGGAGTTGCGTAATCTCATAGTCAAAGGAATATGTATAAGTCATGAAGAAAGCAATAACAATAAAACTTAATGATCATAACGCTAAGCTAACGGATGAGTCCTGTCCATCACATCATTCTCCTAATGATTTGATCCCGCTCATCAAATGACAACACATGCCTATGGTTAGGGAACTTAACCATCTTTGATTAACGAGCTAGTCTAGTAGAGGTATACTAGGGACACTATGTATTGTCTCTGTATTCACACATGTATCAAGTTTACGGTTAATACAATTCTAGCATGAATAATAAACATTTATCATGATATAAGGAAATATAAATAACAACTTTATTATTGCCTCTAGGGCATATTTCCTTCAGTCTCCCACTTGCACTAGAGTCAATAATCTAGATTACATTGTAATGATTCTAACACCCATGGAGTCTTGGTGTTGATCATGTTTTGCTCGTGGAAGAGGCTTAGGCAACGGGTCTGCAACATTCAGATACGTATGTATTTTGCAAATATCTATGTCTCCCTCCTTGACTTGATCACGGATGGAGTTGAAGCGTCTCTTGATGTGTTTGGTTCTCTTGTGAAATCTAGATTCCTTCGCTAAGGCAATTGCTCCAGTATTGTCACAAAAAAATTCATTGGACCCGATGCACTAGGTATTACACCTAGATCGGATATGAACTCCTTCATCCAGACTCCCTCATTTGATGCTTCCTAAGTAGCTATGTACTCCACTTCACACGTAGATCCCACCATGACGCTCTGTGCACCAACTGACAGCTCCACCATTCAATATAAATACGTATCTAATTTGCGACTTAGAGTCATCCGGATCAGTGTCAAAGCTAACATCAACGCAACCATTTACGATGAGCTCTTTGTCACCTCCATAAACGAGAAACATATCCTTAGTTCTTTTCAGGTACTTCAGGATGTTCTTGACCACTATCTAGTGATCCACTCCTGGATTACTTTGGTACCTCCCTGCTAAACTTATAGCAAGGCACACATCAGGTCAGGTAAACAGCATTGCATACATGATAGAACCTATGGTTGAGGCATAGGGAATGACTTTCATTTTCTCTCCATCTTTTGCAGTGGTCAGGCATTGAGTCTGACTCAACTTCACGCCTTGTAACACAGGCAAGAACCCTTTCTTTGACTGGTCCATTTTGAACTTCTTAAAAAAATTATCAAGGTATGTGCTTTGTGAAAGTCCAATTAAGCGTCTTGATCTATCTCTATAGATCTTGATGCCCAATACATAAGCAGCTTCACCGATGTCTTTCATTGAAAAATTCTTATTCAAGTATCCTTTTATGCTATCCAGAAATTATGTATCATTTCCAATGAACGATATGTCATCCACATAATATTAGAAATGCTACAGAGCTCCCACTCACTTTCTTGTAAATACAGCATTCTCCGAAAGTCTGTATAAAACCATATGCTTTGATCACACTATCAAGTGTATATTCCAACTCCAAGATGCTTGCACCAGTCCATAAATGGATCGCTAGAGCTTGCACACTTTGTTAGCACCTTTAGGATCGAAAAAACCTTCTGGTTGCATCATATACAACTCTTCTTTAAGAAATTCATTAAGGAATGCAGTTTTGACATCCATTTGCCAAATTTCATAATCATAAAATGCGGCAATTGCTAACATGATTCGGACAGACTTAAGCATCGCTACGGGTGAGAAGGTCTCATCATAGTCAACTCCTTGAACTTATCGAAAACCTTTCGTAGAAAGTCGAGCTTTGTAGACAGTAACATTATCATCAGTGCCAGTCTTCTTCTTGAAGATCCATTTATTCTCTATGGCTTGACGATCATCGGGCAAGTCAACCAAAGTCCATACTTTGCTCTCATACATGGATCCCATCTCAGATTTCATGGCCTCAAGCCATTTTGTGAATCTGGGCTCATCATCGCTTCCTCATAGTTTGTAGGTTCGTCATGGTCTAGTAACATGACTTACAGAACAGGATTACCGTACCACTCTGGTGCGGAACGTACTCTGGTTAACCTACGAGGTTCGGTAGTAACTTCATCTAAAGTTGTATCATCATCATCATTAGCTTACTCACTAACTGGTGTAGGCATCACGGGAACAGTTTTCTATGATGAACTACTTTCCAATTCAGGAGAAGGTACAATTACCTCATCAAGTTCTACATTCCTCCCACTCACTTCTTTCGAGAGAAACTTCTTCTCTAGAAAGGACCCATTCTTAGCAACAAATATGCCTTCGGATCTATGATAGAAGGTGTACCCAACAGTTTCTTTTGGGTATCCTATGAAGACGCACTTCTCCGATTTGGGTTCGAGCTTATCAGGTTGAAGATTTTTCACATAAGCATCGCAACCCCAAACTTTAAGAAACGACGGATAAGGTTTCTTGCCAAACCACAGTTCATATGGTCTCGTCTCAACGGATTTATATGGTTCCCTATTTAACGTGAATGTAGATGTCTCTACTGCATAACCCCAAAACGATAGTGGTAAATCGGTAAGAGACATCATAGATCGCACCATATCTAATAAAGTACGGTTACGATGTTCGGACACACCATTGCACTGTGGTGTTCCAGGTGGCGTGAGTTGTGAAACTATTCCACATTGTTTCAAATGAAGACCAAACTCGTAACTCAAATATTCGCCTACGCGATTAGATTGTAGAAACTTTATTTTCTTGTTACGATGATTTTCCACTTCACTCTAAAATTCTTTGAACTTTTCAAATGTTTCAGACTTGTGTTTCATTAAGTAGAATGATATGTCCACTTTGCATCATGTTTTCTTAATATTATTTTTAATGTTTTTACCCATAATAATGCTTTTTGGACTAATTCTAATGCCTTTTCTCTCATAATTTGCAAGGTACACACCAAGAGGGAGAATTCTGGCAGCTGGAAATCTGGACCTAAAAAAGCTACGACATGCTACCTATTATGCACAAATCCAAGCAAGCTGAAACTTCACGGTGATTTTTTATGGAATAAATAAGAATTGCTGGAACAAATAACTACCGGAAGGGGGCCACCAGGGGGGCACAACCCACCTGGGCGCGTCAGGCCCCCCTAGCGCGCCCTGGGGGTTGTGGCCTCCTCGGCCCACCTCGGGTGCCCATCTTCTGGTGTATAGGTCATTTTGACCTAGAAAAAATAAGAGGATGACTTTCGGGACAAAGCGCCGCCGCCTCGAGGCGGAACTTGGGCAGGAGCACTCTTTTGCACCGGCGGAGCGATTCCACCGGGGGAACTTCCCTCCCGGAGGGGGAAATCATCGTCATCATCATCACCAACAACTATCCCATCTTGGGAAGGGCAATCTCCATCAACATCTTCAACAACACCATCTCGCCTCAAACCCTAGTTCATCTCTTGTGTTCAATCTTGTTATCAGAACTATAGATTGGTGCTTGTGAGTGAATAGTAGTGTTGATTACATCTTGTAGTCGATTACTATATGGTTTATTTGGTGGAAGATTATATGTTCATATCCAACATGCTATTTAGTACTCCTCTAATCATGAGCATGTTTATCATTTGTGAGTAGTCACTTTTGTTCTTGAGGTCACGAGAGAAATCATGTTGCAAGTAATCATGTGAACTTGATACGTGTTTGATATTTTGATAGTATGTATGTTGTGATTCCCTTAGTGGTGTCATGTGAACGTAGAATACATGACACTTCACCATATTTGGGCCTAAGGGAATGCATTGTGGAGTAGCAATTAGATGGTAGGTTGCGAGAGTGACAGAAACTTAAACCCCAGTTTATGCGCTATTCCGTAAGGGACCGATTGGACCCCAAAGTTTAATGCTATGGTTAGAATTTATTCTTAATACTTTTCTCGTAGTTGCGGATGCTTGTGGGAGGGTTAATCATAAGTAGGAGTTTTGTTCAAGTAAGAACAACACCTAAGCACCGGTCCACCCACATATCAAATTATCAAAGTAGCGAACACAAATCGAACCAACATGATGAAAGTGACTAGATGAAATTCCCGTGTACCCTCAAGAACGCTTTGCTTATCATAAGAGACTGTTTTGGCATGTCCTTTGACTCAAAAGGATTGGGATACCTTGCTGCACTTTTGTTACTACTATCATTACTTGCTTGTTACAAATTATCTTACTATCAAACTACTCCGTTACTTACAATTTCAGCACTTGCAGACATTACCTTACTGAAAACTACTTGTCATTTCCTTCTGCTCCTCGTTGGGTTCGACACTCTTACTTATCAAAAAGAGCTACAATTGACCCCCTATACTTGTGGGTCATCAAGGCTATTTTCTGGAGCCATTGCCGGGGAGTGAAGCTCCTTTGGTAAGTGGAATTTGGTAAGGAAACATTTATATAGTGTGCTGAAATTTATTGTCACTTGTTACTATGGAAAATAATCCTTTGAGGGGTTTGTTCACCTCGTCCGGAACCACAATTAATTACCCCTCAACCTACTGCACCTATAGAAAATATTGAATATGAAATTCCTTCAGGTATGATAGAACAACTGCTAGCTAATCCTTATGCAGGAGATGGAACCGAACATCCTGATATGCACTTGATATATGTGGAACAAATTTGTGGATTGTTTGAGCTTGCAGGTTTACCCAGGGATCAAGTTATGAAAAAGGTTTTCCCTTTATCTTTGAAGGGAAAATCATTGGCATGGTATAGGCTATGCGATGATATTGGATCATGGAATTGGAATCGTTTGAAATTGGAGTTCCACCTAATATTTTACCCTACGTATCTAGTTCATCGTGATCGGAATTATATATATAATTTTTTGCCTCGTGAAGGAGAAAGTATCGCTCTAGCTTGGGGGAGGCTTAAGTCAATGTCATATTCATGCCCCAATCATGAGCTATCAAGAGAAATTATTATCCAGAATTTTTATGCTCGGCTTTCTCATAATGATCAAATCGTGCTTGATACTTCTTGTGCTGGTTCTTTTATGAGAAGAGTATTGAATTCTGGTGGGATCTTTTGGAAAGAATTAAACGCAACTCTGAAGATTTGGAACTCAACGAAGGTAAAGAGTCAGGTATTAAAATTAAATATGATTGTGTTAAATCTTTTATGGATATCAATGCTTTGCAAAAGTTTATCACTAAATATGGACTTGACTCTGAGATAGTAGCCTCCTTTTTTGAATCATTTGCTACTCATGTTGAACTCCCTAAAAATAAGTGGTTTAAATATCACCCACCTATTAAAGAAGAAACTAAAGAACCGGTACCAGTTAAAGAAGAAACTATACTTTATAATGTTGATCTAGTTGTTCCTTTTGCCTATATTGAGAAACCACCTTTCCCTGTTAGGATAAAGGAACATGCTAAAGTTTCAACTGTGGTTAACAAAAGCTACATTAGAACACCTAAACCTGATGAACAAATTAAAGTTGAACCTAGTATTGCTATGGTTAAAGATCTCCTAGAATAAGATATAGATGGGCATGTTATTTACTTCTATGAAGAAGCTGCTAGAATTGCCAAAAATGATAGAAAGGATAAACATAGACCTATTGTTGGCATGCCTGTCATCTCAATTAAAATAGGAGATCGCTGTTATCATGGTTTATGTGACATGGGTGCCAGTGTGAGTGCTATTCCTTACACTTTATATCAAGAAATTATGAAAGACATAGCACCTGCAGAACTAGAAGACATGGATGTTACTATTAAACTTGCTAATAGAGACACCATATCACCATTTGGGATTGTTAGAGATGTTGAAGCCTTGTGTGGGAAAATAAAACACCCTACTGATTTTCTTGTTCTTGGTTCCCCACAAGATGACTTTTGTCCCATTATCTTTGGTAGACCTGCTACCTCTTGAGCACTGCGTTGGTTTTCCCTTGAAAAGGAAAGGGTGATGCAGTAAAGCAGCGTAAGTATTTACTTCAGTTTTTGAGAACCAAGGTATCAATCCAGTAGGAGGCCATGCACGAGTCCCTCGCACCTACACAAACAAATAAAATCCTCGCAACCAACGCAATAAAGGGGTTGTCAATCCCTTCACAGTCACTTACTAAAGTGAGATCTGATAGATAGGATAAGATAATATTTTTGGTATTTTTATGATAAAGATGCAAAGTAAAATAAAAGGCAATAAAAATAGCTAAGTGTTGGAAGATTAATATGATGGAAAATAGACCCGGGGGCCATAGGTTTCACTAGTGGCTTCTCTCGAGAGCATAAGTATTATGGTGGGTGAACAAATTACTATTGAGCAATTGACAGAATGGAGCATAGTTATGAGAATATCTAGGTATGATCATGTATATAGGCATCACGTCCGCGACAATAGACCGACTCCTGCCTGCATCTACTACTATTACTCCACACATCGACCGCTATCCAGCATGCATCTAGAGTATTAAGTTCATAAGAACAGAGTAATGCTTTAAGTAAGATGACATGATGTAGAGGGATAAACTCATGCAATATGATATAAACCCCATCTTGTTATCCTCGATGGCAACAATACAATACGTGCCTTGCTGCCCTTGTTGTCACTGGGAAAGGACACCGCAAGATTGAACCCAAAGCTAAGCACTTCTATTGCAGGAAAGATCAATCTAGTAGGCCAAACCAAACTGATAATTTGAAGAGACTTGCAAAGATAACCAATCATACATAAAAGAATTCAGAGAAGATTCAAATATTGTTCATAGATAAACTTGATCATAAACCCACAATTCATCGGTCTCAACAAACACACCGCAAAAGAAGATTACATCGAATAGATCTCCACGAGAGAGGGGGAGAACATTGTATTGAGATCCAAAAAGAGAGAAGAAGCCATCTAGCTAATAACTATGGACCCGAAGGTCTGAGGTAAACTACTCACACATCATCGGAGAGGCTATGGTGTTGATGTAGAAGCCCTCCGTGATCGATGCCCCCTCCGGCGGAGCTCCGGAAAAGGCCCCGAGATGGGATCTCACGGGTACAGAAGGTTGCGGCGATGGAATTAGGTTTTTGGCTCCGTATCTAGTAGTTTGGGGGTATGTAGGTATATATAGAAGGAAGAAGTACATCAGTAGAGCAACGTGGTTTCATTCCATTTGGACTCCGTTTGATATTCTTTTTCTGCGGAACTCTGAAATAGGCAAAAAAACAGCAATTCTGGGTTGGGCCTCTGGTTAATAGGTTAGTCCCAAAAATAATATAAAAGTGTATAATAAAGCCCATTAATGTCCAAAACAGAATATAATATAGCATGGAACAATCAAAAATTATAGATACGTTGGAGACGTATCAAGACCTTTCTTGAATACAGTTAATGCTAAGATAGATTGTAAGAAACGAACTGTTGGTGTTATCTTTGGTGATGAGTCTCATGAGTTTAATTTTTTCAAGTTTAGTAGAAATCTTCATGAAAAATAATTGCCTAGTAAGGATGAATTAATTGGTCTTGCTTCTATTGTTGTTTCACCTACTGATCCTTTAGAACAATATTTGCTAGACCATGAAAATGATCTACATATGCATGAAAGAAATGAAATAGATAAGATTTTCTTTGAACAATGTCATCTGCTTAAGAACAGTTTGCCTATTGAAACTCTAGGAGGTCCTTCCCCACCTAAAGGTGATCTTGTGTTTGAATTAATACAATTGCTAGACACTTTGAAATATGCTTATCTTGATGAAAAGAAGATATATCCTGTCATTATTAGTGCTAACCTTTCAGAACATGAAGAAGAAATATTATTGAAAGTTCTAAGGAAGCATCGGGCTGCTATTGGATATACTCTTGATGATTTAAAGGGCATTAGTCCCACTCTATGTCAGCACAAAATTAATATGGAACCTGATGCTAAAGCCGTTGTTGATCACCAATGTCGGTTGAATCCAAAAATGAAGAAAGTGGTAAGAACGGAAATCTTAAAACTTCTGGAAGCAGGTATAATCTATCCTATAGCTGATAGTAGATGGGTAAGTCATGTTCATTGTGTTCCTAAGAAATGAGGTATTACTGTTGTTCCTAATGATAAGAATGAACTTATTCCACAAATAATTGTCACATGCTATAGAAAGGTAATTGATTTTAAAAAATTAAATAAAGCAACTAGAAAATATCATTACCCTTTGCCTTTTATTGATCAAATGCTTGAAAGATTATCTAAGCACATACACTTTTGCTTCCTTGATGGATATTCTGACTTCTCACAAATACCCGTTTCTCAACCTGATCAAGAAAAGACTACTTTTACTTGTCCCTTTGGAACCTATGCTTATAGACGTATGCCTTTTGGTTTATGTAGTGCAACTGCTACCTTTCAAAGATGTATGACTGCTATATTCTCTGACTTTTGTGAAAATATTGTTGAGGTTTTCATGGATGACTTTTCTGTTTATGGGAAGTCTTTTGATGATTGTTTAAGCAATCTTGAGCGAGTTTTGCACAGATGTCAACATACAAATCTTGTCTTGAATTGGGAGAAGTGCCACTTTATGGTTAATGAAGGCATTGTCTTGGGTCATAAAATTTCTGAAAGAGGTATTGAAGTGGACCAAGCTAAGGTTGATGCAATTGAGAAAATGCCATGTCCTAAAGATATAAAAGGTATTCGTAGTTTCCTAGGTCATGCTGGTTTCTATAGGAGATTTATCAAAGAATTCTCTAAAAATTTCTAGGCCTCTTACTAGTCTCTTGCATAAGGATATTCCTTTTGTTTTTTATGATGATTGTTTAGAAGCCTTTGAAACACTCAAGAAAGCCTTAATTTTTCCACCTATTGTTCAACCACCTGATTGGAACTTGCCTTTTGAAATTATGTGTGATGCTAGTGATTATGCTGTTGGTGTTGTTCTAGGACAAAGAGTTGATAAGAAATTGAATGTTATTCATTATGCTAGTAAAACTTTAGACAATGCCCAAAGAAATTATGCTACTACTGAAAAAGAATTTTTAGCAGTGGTATTTGCTTGTGATAACTTTAGACCTTATATTGCTGAGTCAACAGTAACTGTTCACACAGACCATGGGCTATTAAATACCTTATGGAAAAGAAAGATGCTAAACCTAGACTTATTCGATGGGTTCTCTTGTTGCAAGAACTACATGATACCCTGCGCGTTAATGCGGAACATTTTATAGTAATCAATTGCTGCATACACATGTGCAACCTAACAAATAACAAATGTATATTTTCTTATAATTTCCAGAAATTTTAATAATATTAACTACTAATAACTAAATATGCTTCCTGCAAACAAAATAACAAAATATGCTTCCTGCAAACAAAATAACTAAATGGACTTGCTAATAGAGTTAGAGAAATGGACTTGCTAATAGAGTTACCAAAGTAAGGATTAATAGTGCTTTGATTAAAATGAAGCAATCAAGTCAAATGTGTAAACTCAAATTGCAAGTAAATGGTTTACGTGAAAAGGAGAAATAGACAGAATAACGAAGAATTTTTCTATTTAGCGCTCTTAATTTTTTTGAAAACTAAAGGGCAATGTATAATCTATAAACGATAGCACATGAAAACTGCGATAATGTCTATAGTTGAAATCTGCAGTAGCACCCAAATAAGAGAATGCTAGACTACTAATTAAAATGTTCAAATAAATGTATGACAGAAACCAGTAAAGTAACATTATTATACATAGACATAGTCCAAATATGTTGACTCTTGCTAAAAGAACAACTATTGGCATTCTTGGTGCAATTTGACCTATGTATTATGTATTATAGACATTGTACATGAATTCAAGTGCTTCAAAACAGGTTACACCAACTGCCAGGCAACTGGTAGCATGCTTAAAACCATTTGATGGTCCTATCTGTAGGAGAAACAAAGTGAACCGAGCCAAGCAACTCATCCATGCTTATACCATAGTAAATGGTAAGTTAGTTGAATGTACCTAGCCATATGATTGAACAGAGAGGGCAGGGAATGTTATTGTATGCATGGACAGGGTGCCAACAGATCCATTTGAGACACCTGCAAAAAAAATTGTCTCGTCAAATACATGTCTATTAATGGGAGCAGCAACATACTATGTAGCAAGAACCACCTAATCATTAGATCCTCGCCATCAGATGAAAATCATCCGGCACTTGCAGTAGGTGCGATCTAACCAAATCTGAAAATAGGCTTGCCATCCATCACATATATAGTTTCTCATTTATTTTTTACTGTAATAGATAGAAGCCAGGAGAACATATTTCCATGCTCTCTAAATAAGTACGAAGACTAACGAAATGTGCATATGATAACTCAGTATCAAAAATAAAAGTCAGACATGGGAGCTTGGTGCTCTGTAAAAATAAGCAAGGAGACTAACAGAATGTGCATAAAAAGAAGACACTATTTGCAGGAGCTTTTTTATGGTTTAGTCATAAGGGCCTGAATTAAGAATGTATTGACATGCTTGTGCATCGGATGCAAAATTAAAAGATTGCACATATAAAATTCCACCCCACATACCTGAATGCTAAAGAGATAGATGTGAGATACCCCTGTTGCCTTGTAGGTAGTCCTTTCTTCCGAGATAAACAAAATCAAGTCCTCCATATTGCGTCGCTGTTTTGTTAGAACCTGATGAGACAAATGGTACAGTATCACTGTTACACGGTCTTCACAGAGTCTCGTAATGAAAGCATTCTGATTTTTTTATCGATCGATGTCCTTGCCACTCACATGTGTATTCTCTTATCTCTGGTTCACATACTTGACAATCTGATCCCATGCCTCGTCCCAAATATGTATATCACTACTTGAATCTCTACACATAAACAAACACACATTCACGCACTGAAAAAAGAGACATAGGAATCAAATAAAGAAGGTGAGGGAGGTACCCGTCAAAAAAAGGTGAGGGAAGAAGATCCTGGCCTAAAGGTGTCCCTTCTGATCCCCAATAGTGTGCCTCCTAGGGCGTGGTCATTGGCGGCGGACAACGCCCTCCGCCCATGGTGTTCCTAGCAGCGGATGAAATCTGGCATGGGCGGAGACCCATTCCTCTCCGGCCAAGGCTGAAACTCGGCAACCGGCGTTGCTGGCCTGTCGAGAAGGCAGGCTGCATTCAACGACAGGGAAGAGCACATCAGAAACAACATCAGTCCGCTAGGTCGACAGCATCAGGAGGATCTCCTCCGCGCCATGGGTTCCACGCAACGAATTGATGAAGATGATGCAGGCGCTGGCATGCTGGTTAAAGGTTTGAAGTAGATAGAAGAAGTTGTCGCCGTCATAGCGGTATATAAGTAAAGCGGGGCGAGGGTGTGAAGGGGAAGAATAAGAGGAAGGGACGGATTGAAACTATAAATGGCTTTTAATTTACTGTATGAGTGGAATTGGAGGAGATGAAGAGAAAGGGGAATAGCAAGGAAACGACGACGCTTCGGAGAAATAGATTAAAAAAATTAGGCAAAAAAATCTATCTTTTATTTCCTTCCATGGGCTCCCAACATCATACGGCCCATTCGAACTTCCTAGTGGCTTCGTACAGCCCAGCCAGAAGGAATCGACCCGGCGATGGCGAGACTTAATGTACGGGACATGGTTGGAATTGATGATGTGGCTAGACTGATTAGGTGGAGTAAGGTAGTTGGTTGCATGTTGAATGATGATGTGGATAGGCTGCATGTCAAGAGAAATAGGTTAGTGGGGATGAACTATTTAGGTATTATAGATTTGATTTACATATAATTGATAGAAAAGGAGCTGAGAACCCAATGGCTGATAACTTGTCTAGGCTTGGAAATGTGCTTGATGACCCACTACCTATTGATGATAGTTTTCCTGATGAGCAGTTAGCTGCAATAAATGTTTCTCATAGTACTCCATGGTATGCTGATTATGCTAATTACATTGTTGCTAATATTTAACACCTAGCTTTACATACCAACTGTTGGGGATATTACTACTGGGCGTAAACTGGACTATTTGGGCCGGGTTAACTTCATTAGTAGCTCAAGAGTATTAAAGCCCAAGAAGATAGATGAGGGCCTGAGGCCCATAGTCGGTTTAGGACTTGTAGCCGTAAACCGACGTCTGTGTGTAAACTTGTATTGTAAGATAGGAATAAGGAGAGACCAACCCGGATACGAATATGAACCGGTGGTGGGACTCTGTGAACCAATGGGCGTCACCCGTGTATATAAGGGGACGACCCGGCGGTGGTTCAGAAAAGACAGACAACAACTCGAGACTTAGGTGAAGCTTGTTTGCTCACCAGTCATCGAAACCCCATCAATTCCATCACAACTAGATGTAGGCTTTTACCTTCATCGAAGGGGCCGAACTAGTATAAACTCTCTGCGTCCGTGTGTCCGCTTTAACCCCTTCAAGCTAACCCGTCGCGATGGCTCCACGACTAAGTCCTTTCTCTAGGACATCTGCCATGACAAAACCACAACAGTTGGCGCCCACAGTGGGGCTATTGCACGATGGTTTCAAGTTCTTGGAGGGCCACTTTGAAGGACTCGAGGGCTACGCTGTGGGCCGGATGACTAAGAGTCGTCGCGGCAAGCTCTACATCGACGATGCAGGCTGGGGCCCCAAGGCCGGCTCAATTGAGTATGGGTACCGGGTCCCCTTTGGTGGCATACACGTTTTCATTGGCAAGATCGGTGAACCGGGCCCTGAGCCGGACATCTGCACCACCTCGTCGAGACGGCTCAGCGTGTGCGATCCGCCCAGGTTAAACCGGCCGTGAAGCGTGCCTTCGTGGGAGTCATCCATGGAGGAAGTTATGAGGACGGATCAAAATCTGGTGGCGAGACCGTCGTTTACTCTGGCGACGAGTCATCAACTGGAGAAACCGAATCTCTGTATCAACTACAAGATGGCCGGATTGGGGGCTGTTCCGATGGCGACAGTATTTCGGACCCCTCTGATCTGCCCAACCGGGTTGGAATATTCATGGCCGGTACACAAGCAGCGCTTCATTCTTCGACCGCTGCAGCAATGACCTCCGGTTCAGTAGCGGCGACGGCTGCCGGGGCAGGAGGCTCTGTGCGCCCGCCGGCTCAAGTTTTATCGGATCTGTTTGATGCGTTGGCCGCGCTTATGGCAGAGGATAACCTGGCAGATCAGGACGTCCACAACGCGGAGATCGCACAAGTGAGGGAACAGATCACTCAGGCCAAGGCAGACCTGGCAGCTGAAAATACCAGGATGGCTGCGGAACGGGCTGCTTTAGATGCACAAGCCTACAGGCTCATGTTGGACCAGAACGCGTCGCATGAAGTCGTGAAGAGGAAGTACTGATCCCGTTTACCTTTGGTTTTTGAGGCCAGAGACCTTTTCAACACCCCAGGAGCAGGAACTAGTAATCCGCCGGCGGTAAACTGGGCGGAAGCTCCTGGGACCGGCGTGCCGGTTCAGCCCCGTTTGATGGATCTGCCTCGTCATAACATTGTTGTACCTCAGGCTGTTCCAACACCTCCGGGTCACTACTCCAACCCGATGAACAATCTTGTTGCAGCTGCTGCACGACTGGAGGCCATTCCAATTAAAGGTGACTCGCCACAGGCGGTAGAAACGCGCCGGGTCAAGGAGCTTCTTAGGACAGCTTTGGTCCAACAGGAAGCATACTCGTACAGCCGCGACCGGATCCACTCAACCCCTCGTCCAAGCCGGAGCTATAGCAGGCATATGGATGAAGTGGCTGTATCAAGTAATGAACGACGTGGGGCACCCCGCGGCAACAACCCGGCGGGTGGTGCTGATAACGCTCAGGAAGTGGTGGACCGGGCCCGAGCGCGCTGGGAGGCCGAGTTAGCCGCACAGTATCAGGCTCGGCAGCTTACGTCGGTTCGTCCAACTACCTCGGTCGAGCCTGGTGTTACTTCTAGTTCTTTGGGGGTGCCTTTCCTTGTCCCCGCTTTACGCAATGTGTGCCTGCCCAAGGATTTCAAAGGCCCGCGCAAGGTACCAAATTACACGACGTATCAACCTCCAGAGACATGGGTGGAGAGCTATGAGATGGCCATGGAGATGCTTGATGTGGATGATGCGGCATGTGCGAAGTACTTCACCATGATGCTCGAAGGAACGGCCCGTACTTGGTTAAAAAGCTTACCGGCCAATTCTATCAGTTCATGGGCCCAATTACGAGCCCGGTTTATCAGTAATTTCAAGGATACATGTAAGCAGCATATGTCGATAGTGGACTTAGCTGCCTGTGTCCAGGAGAAAGGAGAATCGATGACTCATTGGGTGCGCCGGGTCTCACAAGTGTTGCATTCTTCAGACCGCATCAACACTGACACCGCAGTCATAACCCTAGAAGGCAACTGCCGGTTTGGGCCCCTAAAGCTGAAGTTGGGACGGATGAAGCGCCATTGCACTGACATGGGGACCCTCATGGCTGCTTTGGTAAAGTATGTTGATTCTGATAGTACCAAGGATCCCAAGTCTGATGATGACAAGGCAGGGAAGGGAAAGAAGAATAGCAACTCCAAAGGTCAGCAGCATCACTCGGCAGGCAACGGTAGCGGAGGCAAGCGTAAAGCGGATGGCAACATGGACTTTGTGGCTAATACCAACGCGCAGGACAAGGGCCAGCGACGCAAGGGTAAACCGCCGAATCACAGCGGAGCACCTAACCCTAACCCGGACCGCCTAAATTATCTATTAAACCAGCCCTGTCCAAAGCATGGGACGAAGGAGGTGCCAGCAAACCACCTTTGGAAGGATTGCTACATTATGCAGGAGTTCAAGAATTCTAATGCTTTCCGGTATGATCACGGCTCCGGCGGTGGCTCAGGATCCGGGCCAGGTTACGGTGGAGGAAATTCCGGCTCAGGATTTAATGGTAATCCGGGCGGACATAACAATCAAAATAATCAGAATAACCAGGGTGGTTACAACCAACAGCAGCAACAATCGGGTTACCAGAGCAACCCAAAGCAGTTGAATAGTGGGCAGTACCATGTCTTCACCACTAGCTTGGACAAGCGAGACCGGAAGGTTCAGAAGCGGGCAGTCAACTCTGTTGAACCGGCCGTGCCCCGTTATCTACGTTGGTCTGAACAGCCAATCATATGGAGCAGAGAGGATCATCCTCCCCGGGTTGACAATCCGGGTCAGTTGGCTTTAGTAGTGGCTCCTTAGGTGGGAGGTTACAAGTTCACCAAGGTGCTCATGGATGGAGGGAGCAGCATCAATATCTTGTACTATGAGACCTTCCGTCGTATGGGACTAACAGATAAAAATCTCAAACCGTCCAATACGGTGTTCCATGGTGTGGTACCTGGCAAGTCAGCATATCCTGTTGGCAAGATAGCTCTGGAAGTGGCCTTTGGAGATGATCATGATTCCAGGTCGGAGACATTGACGTTTGAAGTGGTAAAAATCCAAAGTCCATGTCACGCCCTGTTTGGGCGACCGGCCTACGCCAAATTCATGGCACTGCCATGTTATGTTTATTTGCAGCTCAAGATGCCGGGTCACAAGGGGACAATAACGGTTCACGGAAGCCGTAGAGTCGCTTTGGAGTGCGAGGAAGGAGATGCGGCCTACGTAGAGTCAGTTTGTGCCACCGAGGAGCTGAAATTTTATAAGGACAATGTTGATCCGGCAGACATGACTCCGTTGAAGAAGCCAACTACGGAGCATGATCCGGCCCTGAAGTTCAAATCGGCAGCTGAAACTAAGCTTGTTGACTTCGTGCCTGGCGATTCGTCCAAGCAGTTCAGCATCAGTGCCAACTTGGATCCGAAATAGGAAAGCGCGCTCATCGAGTTCATCCATGAGAATCAGGACATTTTTGCATGGAAGCCCTCTGACATGCCAGGTGTACCGAGGCAACTCGCTGAGCACACTCTTAATGTGGATCCTAAATACAAACCGGTGAAACAGTTCCTCCGCCGGTTTAACAAAGAAAGACGCAAGGCTATTGGAGAAGAGGTAGCCAGGCTCTTAGCAGCTGGCTTTATTATTGAAGTTTTCCACCCTGAGTGGCTTCCTAATCCGGTGCTGGTCCTTAAGAAGAATGGCACCTGGCGCATGTGTGTGGATTACACAGATCTTAATAAGGCTTGTCCAGCAGACCCTTTAGCCCTCCCCCGTATTGATCAAATTATTGATGCTACGGCGGGTTGTGAGCGTTTGAGTTTTCTAGATGCATATTCCGGCTATCATTAGATCAAAATGGCAGTTAAGGACCAGGAGAAGACGGCATTCATAACTCCCTTTGGAGCCTTCTGCTATGTGTCTATGCCCTTTGGGCTCAAGAGTGCCCAGGCAACCTATCAACGGTATGTACAAAATTGTCTTCACAAGCAAATTGGCTGCAATGTACATGCTTACGTGGATGATATCATGGTTAAGTCAAGGGAGAAGGAGACTCTGGTTGATGACTTGAAAGAAACCTTTGGTAACCTGAGGACGTACAAGATGATGCTTAATCCGGCCAAGTGTGTCTTTGGTGTACCGGCAGGCAAGTTATTGGGTTTTCTGGTGTCCAATAGGGGAATCGAGGCTAATCCGGAGAAGATCACAGCCATCACCTCCCTGGCTAAACCGAAGTGTATCAATGATGTTCAACGCCTGGCAGGCCGGATTGCCGCGTTGAGCCGGTTCATCAGCCACCTTGGTGAGCAGGCAATTCCTTTGTATCAGATGTTGAAGAAGACGGATCAATTCGTCTGGAGTTCTGCTGTTGATAAGGCATTTGAGGACTTAAAGTGGCAATTGGCCAATCCGCCCGTGCTCGCCGCTCCCATTGATAAGGAGCCGTTGCTGCTATATGTTGCTGGTAATGCTCGTGCGCTCAGTGTGGCTATTGTGGTGGAGCGAAAAGAGGCAGGCAAGGAGCATCCGGTTCAACGTCCGGTCTATTATATCAGCGAGGTACTTATTGAGTCCAAGCAAAGGTATCCGCATTGGCAGAAGCTGGTATATGGAGTTTTTATGGCAAGCCGGAAGCTTAAGCAATACTTTCAAGGGCACCCCATTACGGTGGTCAGTTCTGCTCCCTTGGGCGATATCATCCAGAACCGGGAAGCGACTGGCCGGATTGCCAAGTGGGCTATAGAGCTTGGGCCGCATGGGTTGAAGTACGTGCCTCGGACGGCGGTTAAGTCTCAAGCACTTGTTGATTTCATCAATGATTGGATGGAACTGCAAGCACCTGAAGAAAAGCCGGATCACACATATTGGACCACCCATTTTGACGGATCCAGGCAATTGGAAGGCTCGGGGTGTAACGCCCCGAGACCGATGTGCCAGTTGTCCTCCAGTTATTCGCTGTGGTTGCTTTGTCATTTGCTTGCGTGTCGCATCTTGCCATGTCATCATCCGCATTGCATCATCATGTTTTCGAAACTTGTATCTGTCCCGGTCTCTTTGTTCTCTCCGCTGTCCGTTCTGAGCCCACACACAGCTTGCACACGCCCGCGGCATGTCCGAAACATTATTTTATAAGTGGCCGGCGAATGTTCTCGGAATGGGATGAGAGTTGACGTGTGGTCTTGTTATAGTGTAGATAGACCGCCTGTCAAGTTTTATCGCATTCGGAGTTCGTCTGATAGCCCAACCGTTAAACTATAGCGGCAGTATAGCCGGTCTAACGTCGGACGTTTTCGGTCTCCGAAAACCGTGCTGGGCTGCATCTCTCCTCTCTTCTCTCAGACCAACCCGCTCTTCACAATCCGCCAGGCCCAACCTAACCCCTCTCGTCAACCCGCGGCCCACCTTGCATGCGTCCGAAAATTGTCCCGAACCCGACCCGGGTAGTCGTCACCGTTGGATCCGGATCATCCCCAAACATCTATAAAACATCTGCGTTTATTTGTTGGACTCACCTAAGCCATTTATCTTCGACCATCCGATTAGTCCCTAACCTAACCCACTACCTATATATTTGAGCCTAACCCTAGAATTTAGGAGCTTTGTCCCATCCACCAAATCCCCTCAGCCGCCGCCGCCAGTTCTCTTCCACCTCGGGATCCCTCCCGATCCATCTCCACCCAATCAGATCGCAGCGGCCACCACTCCTCTCGTCCACCATCCGTCCTTCCCGTAGCTCCCTGCAGCCACCTCCCTCAAGCCCGAGGCCATGTCTCCTCTGCTCGATCTCCCCTGCCTAGCCCTGCCTCGTTCCCCTCGTCGCGAGCCAGGGAGAGGAGCTCCCTGCCGTCTCCCACCTCGTGTCGTCCCCGCCGTCTACCAGCAGCAGCAGCTAAGCTACGTCGCCCCCCTTCCCTTCCCCCGTTTTTCCTCCTCTCTGTATCTCATCGCTCTCTCCCTTTCCTTCCACTACAGGAGCACATGGAGCGCCATGGTCGCCCGATGCTCAAGCCACCACCAGGAACCGCCTCGTCCCGTGCCCGGATCTGCCTCGTCTCGTCCCCATGCCCGTTCGCCCGCATGAGCAGCGCCATGGATGGACTCCTCCATCCGACGCCATGGACGCCAAGTTCTCGCCTGCATCGCGCCTCTTCCGCCTTGGATCCGGCCGCCCTTGCCATCCCGCACCGCCGCGCCAAGTACCGCAGCTGCCTCCTCTCCGGCGTCGCGCCCAAGCCCCACGTCGCCGGCAACCGTTCCCGCCGCCCGCGTCGCCAAGCCCGGCCGCAGCCGTCGACCACTGCGTCCCCTGCTTCAAGAACGTCGGTTCCAGCGTCGCCCCTCGTTGACTTGTCCTAGCGCCAACGTGGATGAGTTCCACGTCGCCCGCGCCTGGGCCTTCTTGCTCAGGCCCAGCGCTCCCTGCCCGGCCTCCTCCTCACCGACTGGGCTAAGCCCATGGTGAGAACCCCAGCCCAGTTCGCCTCAGATTCAGCCTGTTCTGTTTTTTTCCTTTCCAGCGAATTTATCTATTATCCAGAGACTGCCAGTTTTACAGTAAAACCCCTAGTATTCATGCATCTAATAACTAATTAATCATGCATCATATGTAAATAATTTATATATGAAAAGTGCTTAGGATTTCATCTAGTTTCATAATATGCTGCTTTCATGCATGTTTAAAATGTTTAAATTGCTGTTTGCATTAATTTGCTTAAATGCCATGTTAAAATGATTTATTTCATAACTAAATAACCGTAGCTCGGATTTAAATAAATCATATATGTAAATGGGGTGGAAAAATGCCTAGTTTAACATGGTGCACTTTATTTTGCTGTTTAATAACATTAAAATGTGGTTTAGGACAGAACAGTGCCAAATTCATATTATGCACATGAGGAGTTTCCGGATTTGTTGTTTGTTATATCCGGCCCCATTTAAATTGTTTATATGGTATAGTTTTGTTATGCTTCACCCCTTGCCATGTTAGTCAACATTTAATATTATTGGATACATAAACAAGATCGAACTAAATAACTTGTCGTGGTGTTTTGTCAATATGCAACTCGTTGCATATTGAGCTTCACTTAATTTGTAGGATTGCTTGTGCATTTTTGCCATGACATGAATCATTAAACCGGACATGCATCATACTTGTTTGTGCATCATGCCATGTTTATGTGATGGTTGTTTACTATGTTGTTTGTTTCTTTCCGGGTTGCTTCTCGCGTTAGCTTTGGTTTCGTTCCGGAGTTGTGAGGATTCGTTCGACTTCGTCTGTTTGTCTTCTTCATGGACTCGTTCTTCTTCCTTCCGGGATTTCAGGCAAGATGACCATACCCTCGAAATCACTTCTATCTTTGCTTGCTAGATTGCTCGCTCTTTTGCTATGCCTATGCTGCGATACCTACCACTTGCTTATCATGCCTCCCATATTGTTAAACCAAGCCTCTAACCCACCTTGTCCTAGCAAACCATTGTTTGGCTACGTTACCGCTTTGCTCAGCCCCTCTTATAGCATTGCTAGTTGCAGGTGAAGATGAAGTTTGTTCCTTGTTGGAACATGGAGATGTTGTTCCTTTTTGGAACATGTTTACTTGTTGGGATATCACAATATGTCTTATTTAATTAATGCATCTATATACTTGGTAAAGGGTGGAAGGCTCGGCCTTATGCCTGGTGTTTTGTTCCACTCTTGCCGCCCTAGTTTCCGTCATATCGGTGTTATGTTCCTGGATTTTGCATCCCTAACGCGGTCGGGTGATTTATGGGACCCCCTTGACAGTTCGCTTTGAATAAGACTTTTCCAGCAGGCCCAACCTTGGTTTTACCATTTGCCTACCACCTATCCCTTTCCCTTGGGTCTGATCAACCCGAGGGTCATCTTTATTTAGCCCCCCCGGGCCAATGCTTGTCTAAGTGTTGGTCCGAACTGAGCTGCCTGCGGGGCCCCCTCGTGGAAACTCGAGGCCTGGTTTTACTCGTAGCCTGTCTCATCCGGTGTTGCCCTGAGAACGAGATATGTGCAGCTCCTATCAGGATGTCGGCGCATCGGGCGGTTTTGCTGGACTTGTTTTAGTACTATCGAAAAGTCTTGTAGCCGGGATTCCGAGACTGATCGGATCTTCCCGGGGAGAAGGAATATCCTTCGTTGATCGCGAGAGCTTATCATGGGCTAAGTTGGGACACCCCTGCAGGGTTTTGAACTTTCAAAAGCCGTGCCCGCAGTTATGTGGCAGATGGGAATTTGTTAATGTCCGGTTGTAGAAAACCCGAAGTTGATCTTAACTAAAATACACCAACCGCGTGTGTAACCGTGATGGTCTCTTCTCGGCGGGGTCCGGGAAGTGAACACGGTTGTTGGAGTTATGCTTGACGTAAGTAGTTCACGATCACTTATTGATCATAGTTGTTCGACCGTGCTTTGCCTTCTCTTCTCGCTCTCATTTGCGTATATTAGCCACCATATATGCTAGTCGCTTGCTGCAGCTCCACCTCACTACCCTGTCCTACCTTTAAGCTTAAATAGTCTTGATCTCGCGGGTGTGAGATTGCTGAGTCCCCGTGACTCACAGATACTTCCAAACCAGTTTGCAGGTGCCGATGAGACTGTGCAGGTGACGCATCCGAGCTCAAGGAGGAGTTCGATGAAGATCTTATCCTTTGTGTTGTTTCGTTCTAGTCGATCAGTAGTGGAGCCCGGTTGGGGTCGATCATGGACCTTTGTCGCTTTTGGGGTTTCTTCTTTTATTTTGGCTCCGTAGTCGGGCCCTGATTGTACATGGTTGATGTAATGCTTTACTCTTGTAATTGTGTGAAGTGGCGATTGTAAGCCAACTATGTATCTCTTTCCCTTATGTATTACATGGGTTGTGTGAAGATTACCTCACTTGCGACATTGCTTTCAATGCGGTTATGCCTCTAAGTCGTGCTTCGACACATGGGAGAAATAGCCGCATCGAGGGCGTTACACGGGGGCTGGAGTCGTGTTAACTTCCCCACGAGGTGATAAGTTTTGTTACGTTCTCCGCTTAATGTTCCCTTGTACTAACAATGCAGGTGAGTATGAAGCCTTGCTCCATGGTATCCGAATCGCTAAGGAGATGAATCTATGTCGAGTTAAGTGCTTCGGTGACTCGGACCTCGTGGCTCAACAAGTGTCTGGCACTTGGAATTCCAAGGACCCACTCACGGCAGCATATCGTCGTGAGGTGGATATCGTTGCAGGTCACTTTAAAGGCTATCAGGTGGACTACGTGGACCGACGGAAGAATGAAGCGGTGGACGCTTTAAGCCGGCTGGGCTCTCAGCGCAAACCGGTCCCGCCCAATGTTTTTCTGGATGTGCTGCACAACCCGTCGGTCAAGCTCCCTGGTGAAGCGGATTTGGCTTTTCCTGATCAGGAGGCTCAATTGGTGGCAGCTCTTCATGTAATTCCGGATTGGACGCTTCCTTACCTGGCGTACATGAACCGGGACGAGTTACTAGAGGATGAGACTCTGGCCCGGCAGATAATCCGGCGGTCCAAGTCCATGACTATTGTTAATGGCGAGTTGCATCATTACAGTGTATCAGGGGCGTTTCAACGCTGTGTGTCCCCTGAAGAAGGCTGTGAAATTTTGCGTGAGATCCACGAAGGATATTGTGGTCACCACGTCGGTTCAAAATCATTGGTGGCTAAAGCGTTCCGCCATGTCTTCTATTGGTTAGCTGCTCATGCTGATGCGGAGGACCTGGTCAGACGATGTGATGGTTGCCAAAAGTTTTCAAGACGTGCTCACGTGCCGGCTCAAGAATTGAGAATGATTCCAATCACTTGGCCGTTTGCGACTTGGGGGCTAGATATGGTTGGGCCTTTCAAAAGGTCCAAGGACAAGAAGACCCACCTCCTGGTGGCGGTTGACAAGTTTACAAAGTGGGTGGAGGCAGAGCCTGTTAGCAAGTGTGATGCGGCCACGGGCGTTCAGTTCATCAAAAAAGTGATTTTTCGGTTTGGCTTTCCACACAGTATCATCACAGATAATGGTACCAATTTGTCCAAAGGTGCCATGAAGGAGTTCTGCGAACGTGAGCACATCCGACTTGACGTTTCATTAGTGGCGCACCCACAATCCAATGGTCAAGCAGAAAGAGCTAATCAGGAGATCTTGAGAGGCATCAAGCCCCGGCTTATGGTCCCTTTGCAGAGAACACCGGGTTGTTGGGTAGAAGAGTTACCATCTGTCCTATGGAGCATCAATACCACACCCAACAGATCAACAGGATACACACCGTTCTTCATGGTCTATGGAGCGAAGGCGGTTCTCCCCAGTGATATCCGTCATGATTCACCTCGTGTGGCGGCTTATGTTGAAGCGGACAACGAGACAGCACGGCAAGACGCTTTGGACCGGTTGGATGAAGAGCGTGACATAGCAGCTGCCCGCTCGGTGATTTACCAACATGATCTTCATCGTTATCACAGTCGCCAAGTTATAACCAGAACCTTTCAAGAAGGAGATTTGGTGCTTCGGCTCATCCAAGATCAGACTGATATGCATAAGTTATCCCCACCTTCGGAGGGACCTTTCGTGGTCAGCAAGAATCTGCACAATGGGTCATACTATCTGATCGATATTTGAGAGCATAAAGACTCACGTACATCAGAGGAGGAGACCAACAGGCCGTGGAACATAGCTCATCTTCGGCCTTACTATACCTGAGCCATTGGCTCTACTTATGTACATATTATGACTATGTATATATTATAATTAATATAGTAAACCAGAACCTCAGCTAAAGCGGGGTATCTGTTCTTTTACTTCATGCGTGGTTACATGGGGTGGTTCTGTCTTAAAGCGGCCTCCGGTTTACCCCTTGAAATTGCTCTTTAAAAGATGTATAACATCACTTGGGGGCTTGGTCGCATCCGAACCAATGCAACACCTTTTGATAGGCGAAAGCCACCAGATCACTTGGGGACATGGTCAAG
Source organism: Aegilops umbellulata (assembly GCA_032464435.1). Classification (NCBI taxonomy): domain Eukaryota; kingdom Viridiplantae; phylum Streptophyta; class Magnoliopsida; order Poales; family Poaceae; genus Aegilops; species Aegilops umbellulata. The sequence continues at coordinate 376,867,136 of CP136057.1, forward strand.
TCTGAACCAGTCACGCCTCTTGATCGGCCTAAGGCCATAGAATCACTTGGGGGCTTGGTAGAACCCGAACCATTGCCACGCCTCTTGATTGGCATAAATTCCACGGTTTCATTTGGAGACCTGGCTGACTTGAACCGTAGCTACACCTATCGGGAGCTTGGTCGTGTCCGACCACGGTAACGCCATCTGATCAGCTCAAATAAGCCTCTTTTTGCAAACGGTTTTGTCATTGACTTTGCTTCAATATTTTCTTTCATACATGTTTCTTTATGATCGTTGCGTTTTTAAACCGACAAAGTTTTAAACCGGTTCAAACTGTCAATGGACAGAACACGGTCCATTTTTAATCCGGAGTTTATTTGCCCGGTTTGATTTTCTTTGTTAAACATACTATTAAGGAGTAACACAGTGTTTATTATAAAAGCCCGGTACGGTTTGCAAGGTAAACCGGCATTATATATATATATATATATATATATATATATATATATATATATATATATATATATATATATATATATATATACAGGAGCTGTTATCTGCTCTAACGGTGTAGGGTTTATAAAACCTCCGCTTCAAGATTGGCTAAGCCAGCTTCATGCCCAATGATGGAAGGTATTATGTATCACAAAGAGTCGATCATATACTTCAAATTTCAGATATTGTGATTTCATAACAATCCGCCTGACGGTATAGCCGCGGCGGTATTTTAAGATTTTTTGATTGCAGAAAGTACTTTGGAAATTTTATCACCCAAAGGAAGCACAGGTTGCAGTATGTATGCACGAAGGCATAACAAAATCAAGAGTGTCGGCTAGCCTATTACAAGGCAACACGGTGCCCAAATAAGATTATTGTTTTTCAAAGGTGGAGCAGTTTTAAACCGATTTCCGGTTCAAGCTTGGTCATCAGCATGGCTTGATGGTTGTGGGTCATCCCGTGCCGCTTCCACTTCTGCTTCTCTGCCCAGCGGCTGGAAGTCAACAGTTGTCCAGTCGATTCCCATTAATGCTTGAAAGGCAGCTTCATCATGAATCAGCAGTGACGGATCAATATCAGGAGCATAAGTGTGCTTACGGATTGGAGGGATAAGATTTTCCGCTTCAGGAATCAGTGCGGCTACTCGCTGATTTTGATCATTGTACTGTGCCTGATAATGCGACAAGTCTGCCTCTTCAGCCAATTGGCAAGCTAGAGGACGCACCTCCCAGTTTATTGCTCGCAGATCCGCTTCACTAAATGTTGTTCCGTCTTCCTTCAAACTGGGATAGCCCTGAGCTGCCTCAACAGGGTCAAAATCCGGCACCCATGCTTTTGCCCGGATTAAGGCAGTGATGGCACCGGTTCGAGCGGCAGATCTCTTTAGCTCTTCAACCCGGGCAGGAAGCATCGACAGCCTCTTCAAAGTATCTTGAATTAAAGTGGGTGCCGGATTGTTATGCGATGCAGTAGAGATGATCCGTTGTGCTCTAGAATACAGCTGCTCGATCAATGTATAGGCGGCTTTCAATTTCATCCATACATCTGACCCCAAGTGACCAATGTGTGTTCCTGAAGGGTTACAAAGAATTAGCACATTGAAAGTTACTTAAGAAGACTGAGTAATTCCAGAAGTTAAAGCGGCTCAGCAAAGATATCAGCGGTCATGGAGTGCACTTGCCGCTTTATGCCGGTCAGTTCATCCACCACCGGTTTAAGCGCAGCCTCGGCGACTTCTGCTCGCTTGATTAAAGCGGACTTCTCGGTGGCCCAGTCCGCCCGCTCCTTTTTGAAGTCCTCTTTAAGCCGTTCCATGATGCTTAAAGCACTGGTCAACTCCTCTTTTGCTTTTGAGGTTTCAGCTTGTTGAGACTTCAGATTTTCTTGGAGGTCAGTGACTTGGTTTTCTTTTGTCTTCAGCTCAGCCTGCATACAGACAATTATATGATTCAGAAAGCAGTGCAAACATTGAAGTGCCAACCACATAACAAGTTATGCACTCGGCACTTGGGGGCTAATGCACATTTGATCTTCATCTTTCAATTGATTATAAAAGTCCCAAGATCAATACAAGTATTCAACTTGGCACTTGGGGGCTAATGGCTATTTGCTCGAATAAATTCTGAAGCTGTGATGTCAATTACCTAAAGTCCCGGTTTAGCTATACTAAGTTGACCCGGCCCTTGGGGGCTACATCGGCAAAATTCAGGCATATTGAAGTCTAAATGACAAGTCCCGGTTTAAAATGATATCTTAAACCGGCACTTGGAGGCTATTGGAGTTGATGAATTACAAGCAGGAGCATATGGCAATTACCTCATATTTATCCTTCATCATATTAACCAGGCCGGCTTCATAGTCACGGCTGGTATATAACCGGTTTAGAAAGCCGGAGTGAAGATCTTGAGGAGACAAAATAGTATAAGTTGACAAGTCGGCATTCCATTTGCCCTTGCCAGTTGCAGCAAATTCTTCCTTGGCAGTATGTTTAGACAAAGCGACAGGATTGCTTGGCTCTGTATGGCCAACTCCAGTAATAACAACTTCATCATCGGTTTGCATTGGGGCCGTCGGTTTATCAGTGGACTTGGATGGACTGGTGGATTTCTCAATCCGAATGGGACTTCTGGGCTGGTCAACATGACTGGAGATATCAACATGTCTCTCTTCAGCAATACAGTCATCATCTTGTGGTGGCGGGTCATTTGGCGCATCTTCATGAATAGCCGCTTCAGGATCTGGCGTTTTATCCGGTTCAGGGACGACGTCCTCCTCGGCCGCTTTATCCAGGCGGGCCTTCTTGCTCGGTCTAGGCTTGGCCCTGAAAGGAGTAATAAAAGTCAAAAACAGCATATGTTACAAAGTAATACACCAGAAATATTATGATAAGTATAGTTTACCCAGGCACGGTTTTGAGCGGTGGCAGCTGAGTAGCTAATGACTCGCCAGATGATGAATGGGAAGTAACCTGATAATCGGAGTCAGAAGGATTAAGAGGTTGACAAAAACGGCCCGCTTTAGGACAAGCACTGACAAGCAAATTAGAAACCTCTGAACGGCGCTTCCGAACCGGACTATTCGGTAAACCGGTGGAGGTAACTACCTGGCCGCTATGACGGGTTGTGCGGCGAGCTTCGTGCTGTTGGGTCTTCATAAGAAATTTGGGATCCAAGTAAGCAAGAGGATGAGAAAATTTAACCTTCCGGTTTGCCTGATGGATTTTCGGCAAAAGCAAAGGGTCTGAATCGGAAGAGATAATAATTACCTCTGCAGCATCAGCATGGATGGCTTCAGCATCATCCTGACAAATATCAACTTGTGACGCCCCCGATTCAATCGTACACTAATCATGCACGCAAATGTGTACGATCAAGATCAGAGACTCACGGGAAGATATCACAACACAACTCTACAAATAAAATAAGTCATACAAGCATCATAATACAAGCCAGGGGCCTCGAGGGCTCGAATACAAGTGCTCAATCATAGACGAGTCAGCGGAAGCAACAATATCTGAGTACAGACATTAGTTAAACAAGTATGCCTTAAGAAGGCTAGCACAAACTGGGATACAGATCGAACGAGGCGCATGCCTCCTGCCTGGGATCCTCCTAACTATTCCTGGTCGTCGTCAGCGGGCTGCACGTAGTAGTAGGCACCTCCAGAGTAGTAGGAGTCATCGTCGAAGGTGGCGTCTGGATCCTGGGCTCCATCGTCTGGTTGCGGCAACCGGGTAGAAGGGAAAGGGGTAAAAGGGGGAGAAAAGCAACCGTGAGTACTCATCCAAAGTACTCGCAAGCAAGGAACTACACTACATATGCATGGATATATGTGTAAAGGGGCCATATCAGTGGGCTGAACTGCAGAATGCCAGAATAAGGGGGGATAGCTAGTCTTATCGAAGACTACGCTTCTGGTCGCCTCCGTCTTGCAGCATGTAGAAGAGAGTAGACTGAAGTCCTCCAAGTAGCATCGCATAGCATAATCCTACCCGGCGATCCCCTCCTCGTTGCCCTGTTAGAGAGCGACCACCGGGTTGTATCTGGCACTTGGAAGGATGTGTTTTATTAAGTATCCGGTTCTAGTTGTCATAATGTCAAGGTACAACTCCAAGCCGTCCTGTTACCGAAGATCACGGCTATTCGAATAGATTAACTTCCCTGCAGGGGTGCACCACATAACCCAACACGCTTGATCCCATTTGGCCGGACACACTTTCCTGGGTCATGCCCGGCCTCGGAAGATCAACACGTCGCAGCCCCACCTAGGCACAACAGAGCGGTCAGCACGCCGGTCTAAACCTAAGCGCGCAGGGGTCTGGGCCCATCGCCCTGAGCACACCTGCACGTTGCGAACGCGGCCGGAAGCAGACCTAGCCTAGTGGCGTTCTAGTCCAATCCGGCGCGCGCCACTCAGTCGTTGACGTCAAGAAGTGCTTCGCCTGATACCACGACGCCGAGTGCCCATATCTTTCCCGCGTAGTTGGTTAGTGCGTATAGGCCAGTAGCCAGACTTAGATCAAATACCCAGATCTCGTTAAGCGTGTTAAGTATCCACGAACGCCGACAGGGCCAGGCTCACCTCTCACCCAGGTAGCCCCGAACTGCCCTGCCGCTCCGCCACAAAGATCCACACAGAGGGCCGTTGGGACAAAGGTCCTTTCAGCCCCCAATCCGTGAATCACTCGCGGGTACTCCTCGAGCCAACCCGACTTTGGTCACCACATGTATCATGTTTAATATAAAGTATATACCCGTGATCAACTCCCGCGTGATCACGGCCTGATAGTATAGCACAGCAGACGGACAAGAAGGTAGGGCCACTGATGGAACACTAGCATCCTATACTAAGCAAGTAGGATTGCAGGTAAAGGTATCAACAGCAGTATCAAAGACAGGCTATGCATCAGGATAGGAATAACGAAAGCAGTAACATGCTACACTACTCTAATGCAAGCAGTATAGAGGAGAGTAGGCGATATCTGGTGATCAAGGGGGGGCTTGCCTGGTTGCTCTGGCAAGAGAGAGGGGTCGTCAACTCCGTAGTCGAACGGAGCAGCAGCAGCGTCGGTCTCGGTGTCTATCGAGAGAAGAGGGGGGAGAAACAATAAATATTTAAGCAAGCAGATGCATAGTGATGCATGACATGACAAGTAACGGCGTTAGCGGTGCCCTAACGCGGTATGGGACGATACCGGTGAAGGGGGGAAACATCCGGGAAAGTATCCCCGGCGTTTCGCGTTTTCGGGCAGAGGGCCGGAGGGGGAAAAGTTGCGAGTTTGATATATTAGGAATGTGTAGCGGACGAACGGGCTGCGTATCCGGGTTCGTCTCGTCGTTCTGAGCAACTTTCATGTTGAAAATATTTTAATCCGAGTTACGGATTAAAAGATATGATTTTCTAAAGATTTTATTAATTTCGGAATTTAATTAATTATTTAAATTAATTCGAAAATGGATTTATGACATCAGCATGATGTCATGCTGACATCAGCAGTCAACAGGGGGTTGACTGGTCAACCTGACGTGTGGGTCCCACTGGTCATTGACTGTTTAGCCTAATCAGTGTTTAACTAATCTAACTACTGTTTAAATAAACTAATTAGTTAATTAGGTTAACCTAATTATGATTAATTAACTTAATTAATTCCTTAATTAATTAATTAATTTAATTATTAGTATTTATTTAATTAATTTTATCAATATTATTATTATTTTATCTTTTTATTTATTCATTTTTTTAACATGTTCTATGGGCGGCCCCACATGCCAGTGGCCCAGAGGGCATAACGGGCGCGCGGCCTTTCGGGTGCGGGCGGGCGCCCGAGCAGGCGCAGCGGCGACGGGCGCCGTGTGCAGGGGGTGCGGGCACAACCCCGAGGGCACTGGGCGCGCGCGGCGCACGCCAGCGCCGGCGGTCAGGCCAAGGGAGGCGGCGGAGGGACGACTCGGGGGGCGACGACAGCGGGCCGGGCGCTGGGGGCGTAGGGGAGGCAGCAGTGGTCGGAGCGCGCGGCACTAGACGAGCGGCTAGCAGCGGGGGGAGGCGCGGTGGTGGCAGGCGCAGCCGGGACAGCGAGCAGCGCGTGCGGGGGCTGCGGGTGGCAGAGCGGGCAGCGGGGCGCCGGAGCGCGCGAGGGAGAGAGGAGGAGGGGGCTCACTGTGGGTGTAGGGGACTAGGCAGCGTGCTCGAGCTCGAGGGGGAGGACGGGGACGACGCGGCGGAGCGAGAGGCAGGACGGCGGGGTAGACGACGAGGTGGAGGCAGCGGCGTCGCGGCGAGGTGCGACGGCGGCGGGGCCGGGCAACGTGCGGCGTCGGGCACCGAGGGCGACGGGGTCGGGCAGCGACGGCGATGAGCGGTGCGGCCCCCCTCCCGATCCAGATCGGGCAAAGGGAGGCCGAGGAAGGGGGGTCGGCGAGGAGGAGGGGGAGGTCCGGCGACGGTGTGGCGTCGGTGGCGGCGTCTTGGTGCAGCGGTGTCCAGGTGGCGGGGAGCAGCTCGATCCGGCAGCTTTGGGGCGGTGATGAGGCGAGGCGCCGGCGTCAATGAGTGGGGCGGCACGGTCGCCGGGGAGAAGCGGCGTGGGGGCGGCGTTCGATCCCCCTCTTCGTTCCAGATCGGATCGGGAGGTGGGGGGCTGACGAGCGGGAGTGGGGAAGTGGGGGTAGTGGGTTAGGGTTTGCTAGGGGGAATGGATAAGAGGGAGTGGGGGGGAGTGGCCGGCTGGGCCTGGTGGGTTGGCCCAGTTAGGCCTGTGGTCAGCTCGGCCGAAGCCCAGGGGATTCCTCTTCTATTTTTTTTAGTTTTCTTTTCTGTTTTGTGTTTTCTTTTCTTTTATTTATTTTCTTTTCTGTTTTAAATCATTTTAAAATATTTAGGCATTTTCTAAAAATATGTTTTCTTTACAACAATTACCTATGTAATATTTGGCACTAACCGAATATTTTTATTTTAACGTTTGAAAACTTTTATTGTTTAACATATTTTGAATTTGAATTTTGGAACGGTTTTTGATCTAGCGATAGCTTAGCAATAGTAATTGTGGTGACGTGGCATCATTAGCCGACGTTACTGTAGCTTGATTATCCGGGCGTCACAATTCTCCTCCACTACAAGAAATCTCGTCCCGAGATTTAAGAGGGGAGTAAGGGGGAAGAATAGGTTACGAAATTCTAACGATTCTTCTCGGTCTTGGTTGCTCTTCTCGAAGTGGTCGATCCATAGCGCTGATGTCTTCATTCCTATGCATCAATGCATCATGATGAGGTTGTCGTCCTTTCTTCAGGAACTCCATCGTACTTACGATAATGATAAGGGGTAACTACTGAAGAACGGACCTTCAAGGTCAACTACCTGGCAGATAACTGAGGGAATGTGGTAGAAGTAACTCTCGAATAGATACTTAAGAAATTATCGAGAGTAAAGTAAGAAGGTATCATGAGAAGTTCCAAACGGGTAGGCAATCGTTCGATGTCCGAAACATCACGCGAAAGGGGTCCGAAGCAACGAGATTGAGTAATGCATCTGTTACCAGAATAGATCACTAGGACGGTGGCCCGTGAATTACATACGAGGCCACGTGCGAGGAATAACCTTGGGAATAGGGGGGTGTACAGGAGAGTCAGGTTTCGATCCTGTGGAACTGTGGGTTATGGGCCCACCAGGTGGTTTTTTTTTATAGGAGCAGTGACATCTTGCACGGTCATGATAGCAAGGCATGTCAGAGAGTACCATATCAGTTATGTCGGCAACAATGTTGGCACCAAGGGCGAGGGACGAAGAGAACCATTTTCCTGCTCGTTGAACGAGGCGGACCAATAGGCAAAGTTCTCGTCCATTGGTGGTGACCGGAATGCTATCAACAATTCCAACAGGGTCTTACTGACACGGTTGTACACCAAGGTGTTTACATAAGCAGAAGGATATTACTACTTAGATCCTATGGATCAGAAGGAAGGTTAAACAAATCAATGGAAAGGAAAATGTGATCACCAGATCAGACAGAACAATCGAAAGGAAAATGTGTTTGACACATATACCAGGGGTATACCCTTCCCAAGGACAAGCAGAGCATGATATCCATGACGGGATATAAGGTAGAAAACCTTTTAGGTAGGGGAGAGAAAGTTCATGACATTACCCATACAGCGGTGTTTGGATAATTGATAAAGAGAATTTAGCATTGTGCTTCAAATGCTCTTATTGAAAATCGGAGTACCACAGACATGCTTCGAGATAGCAATAACATGGTCATTGGGTAAAGATCAGACTTTGGATACACAAAGGATCCATCGGGAACAACTTATAGAGTAAGTCTTACAATTTCCCCATGGAAGAATAGATAACTTTGCTAAAAGAAAACTATAACAATAGGTCCTCCAGCCAGGTTTGCTAGGCATGACATCACCTAACCGGGTCATAAAAAGACCAATGTTATAACTCTTGTAAAAATGTTCCAACCATCAAATCTGACAGAGCTTTAGATCTGATTGGTGTTAGGATATCTCAGACTCAGGATGTCTGAGAAGAAGAGGTGCAACACTATTGACAAGATGACATTATATGATTCTCGGGCAATGAACTATGGAAGCGAGTTCCGAATCATGAGTTCATCAGTAACCAACGAGAGGATAAGGAGGTGGCTGATGGAATCAGCGGTAACTCATCGAGATTAGTAAAAGATGGATTTCCACAATTATGTGAACAAGGAAATATCATTTGTCGGATCAAATGTTATAATGATGTATGCTCGAGGGAAACATACACAACTGAACAATGATAGAAGGGCGCACCCAGGAACCTTGACTAGGTAGCACGATCAATGTTCGAATGATGATTCAATAAGCAATAGACTTAGAATGAAACTGTACAACAATAACTTCAAAGCAATAGGGTTGCTAGAAGTTTAGAATTTACACATCACAGACCATTTGTCGGTATTCCGGTTAGAAACAACACGGAGACCAAGAAATGAACACAAATGACAAGAGATATTACTATATCAAGAATTCTCAAGAGGTGGTAAAATTACCACGACATTCTTGACATAAAAGTTGGTAATATTCCAAGGTAAAGAAGAACAAATGCTGGATAGCAAGGAACTCAAGGCATAACACAAAATACGAACAAGTTTGTGTTGGAGGGAAGGCAATAAAGTGGCCGATGATAACACAAATCATCGGGGCAAGGATGGTATTTCTCATCATGAATTCAATTGATATCCAGGAAGACCTCATAAGGTTGATGATCTTCACGACACATTTGTCGAGGGGTTTTAAGATGTAATCAATTAGTGTCAACATCAAATCAAAGGAATGATGAAGCGGGAGGTTATTGGAACCATGGGTACGACACAACTCGAAATCAAGTTTGTGGTTCAAGGCGAAATGATATGATGAGGAAAGTCGACGTAAGCTTAGCTCAACGTCGAAAATTGTGCTTCGGAAAGAAGGACCAGATAGCACAATTAAAAAGTTGCACAATAATGATATAGCCGATCAGGCTAGGAATGACTTCAAGGATTATTAAACTCATAAGCAACGAAAATTACTTAGAGTTATCGTATCGGAGTGCGGAATCGATTCACTTATCGGAGTTCTCGAGTGACTAATAACTCAGAACCCGTGAAAAATTGGAATCAGTGGGAATGTAGCACTTGATGAAGAACTCATAAGAAGTTATGCACTTCCATGATAATCTCGAGATACCAGGGGGTTAATACTCGACGACGGATCAAAAATAGAGGTTGGACTAGGGTATTGCTCTATAGAAGACAAGTGCTTAAACTTGCCCGAGAAATGGGATCTAAGAAGAACATATGGTCGAAACCACGATTGCAAAGGATCAATTCACTGTTACCAAAGGATATTATATCAAGGAAATAGTTATTACTACCAGAAGCTTCCATGATAAGTTCCACATTAGGTCTGTGGGCATGAACACAAAGTTCAAGGTCGACTCCCACTTCTTTAATGCATAACCTTTCATCCACTTCTCGCGTTCGATGAAGTTGCAGTGTTGAAATTTTATCTGGCGAAACATCAGAAGAGTATGGCTCGTGAAAACTTTCGGGTTCTCACGGTTTAGAGAAGGCATATGTTCAACCCATCGGGGCATCTTAGAAACATATACCTCAAGCTTCAATAGTAAATACCACCAGCTCAAAAACAGAGCATGGTTGGCCAAGCAGATGATACAATTTACCAAGGGCATTATGTACCAGGTAAGGAACTCACAAGAATTTTGGTTGTGAAGGACATTGTCGGATAATAACCCGGCAATGGGTATGGCAGTCCACAACGGGGCTGATGTGCGTATCGGTACTCAATCAGAGGGAGAATCAATGCAAGGACATTGGATTATAGAAACAACTGAGTAACTTGGAGCTCAATTGCAAAGGAATTATGATTTACCAAGCGAAGGATCAGAAGCAGACGCTCTGATCAAGGATGGATAAGTTCAATATACTTAGGGGCACAATCGACGACAATTTGATTGGCGAGAATCAGCTCACATTTAAAATGACGTCTGAGCCGGAAGGATGAATTCTAGGATCTGATTGAGGATTGCGAGCATTCGCAACAAATTGAATCAACGGACTCAAAATGATAATGATAAGAAATGCAAATAAGATTACCAAACTTATGGCATTAACTAGAATGCAAGCAAGCAAGAATTTCAAGAGCAACCGGCTACTCAGGGTTTTCGGAAGGTCGAATGGCACTTCGAAGACTTTTGTGAAACACCTGAACAACGGGGGATGAGCGGATACTCGATAAGTGCGAGAATTATCCGTAGGGGTATTCAGGTGACAAAGAACAGCAAGGCAGCAAGCTCAAAGGCTTATCGAAACAACGGCGAGTATTTCGGGGTATCTTGTAATAACAAGACCAACTGGGGATGAATGTAAGAACGACAAGTGTATGTATTTATTCATAGGGATATCTCGATAATAGGGAATTGCAAAAGTGACGGGCACAAGGGTCTCGGGAATGATCGAAGAGTATCTTCAACATCTTCTGGTGCAGCCGGCGATCATCTGTGATAAGGGGGCTCTCCGGGAGAAAGTATTATCGAGATCCTAAGGTTAGTTTGTTATTAGCAAAATCATTAAACCCGAATAGAAAAGACCTCAGAGTCCCAGAGTATAGACGAGGAGTAAAAGATCCTAATACCACCCAAATGGCAAAGTGGGCCCGTAAGACACACAGCCATGTTAGTAAAAGTTTTGTAATGTCTAGACTCGACTTCGGCCAAGGAGTTGGAAAGGGGAATTCCTACAGGCAGTCAGCTCTGATACCAACTTGTGACGCCCCCGATTCAATCGTACACTAATCATGCACGCAAATGTGTACGATCAAGATCAGGAACTCACGGGAAGATATAACAACACAACTCTACAAATAAAATAAGTCATACAAGCATCATAATACAAGCCAGGGGCCTCGAGGGCTCGAATACAAGTGCTCAATCATAGACGAGTCAGCGGAAGCAACAATATCTGAGTACAGACATTAGTTAAACAAGTATGCCTTAAGAAGGCTAGCACAAACTGGGATACAGATCGAACGAGGCGCATGCCTCCTGCCTGGGATCCTCCTAACTATTCCTGGTCGTCGTCAGCGGGCTGCACGTAGTAGTAGGCACCTCCAGAGTAGTAGGAGTCATCGTCGAAGGTGGCGTCTGGATCCTGGGCTCCGTCGTCTAGTTGCGGCAACCGGGTAGAAGGGAAAGGGGTAAAAGGGGGAGAAAAGCAACCGTGAGTACTCATCCAAAGTACTCGCAAGCAAGGAACTACACTACATATGCATGGATATATGTGTAAAGGGGCCATATCAGTGGGCTGAACTGCAGAATGCCAGAATAAGGGGGGGATAGCTAGTCTTATCGAAGACTACGCTTCTGGTCGCCTCCGTCTTGCAGCATGTAGAAGAGAGTAGACTGAAGTCCTCCAAGTAACATCGCATAGCATAATCCTACCCGGCGATCCCCTCCTCGTTGCCCTGTTAGAGAGCGACCACCGGGTTGTATCTGGCACTTGGAAGGGTGTGTTTTATTAAGTATCCGGTTCTAGTTGTCATAATGTCAAGGTACAACTCCAAGCCGTCCTGTTACCGAAGATCACGTCTATTCGAATAGATTAACTTCCCTGCAGGGGTGCACCACATAACCCAACACGCTTGATCCCATTTGGCCGGACACACTTTCCTGGGTCATGCCCGGCCTCGGAAGATCAACACGTCGCAGCCCCACCTAGGCACAACAGAGCGGTCAGCACGCCGGTCTAAACCTAAGCGCGCAGGGATCTGGGCCCATCGCCCTGAGCACACCTGCACGTTGCGAACGCGGCCGGAAGCAGACCTAGCCTAGTGGCGTTCTAGTCCAATCCGGCGCGCGCCACTCAGTCGCTGACGTCAAGAAGTGCTTCGGCTGATACCACGACGCCGAGTGCCCATATCTTTCCCGCGTAGTTGGTTAGTGCGTATAGGCCAGTAGCCAGACTTAGATCAAATACCCAGATCTCGTTAAGCGTGTTAAGTATCCACGAACGCCGACAGGGCCAGGCTCACCTCTCACCCAGGTAGCCCCGAACTGCCCTGCTGCTCCGCCACAAAGATCCACACAGAGGGCCATTGGGACAAAGGTCCTTTCAGCCCACAATCCGTGAATCACTCGCGGGCACTCCTCGAGCCAACCCGACTTTGGTCACCACATGTATCATGTTTAATATAAAGTATATACCCGTGATCAACTCCCGCGTGATCACGGCCCGATAGTATAGCACAGCAGACGAACAAGAAGGTAGGGCCACTGATGGAACACTAGCATCCTATACTAAGCAAGTAGGATTGCAGGTAAAGGTATCAACAGCAGTATCAAAGACAGGCTATGCATCAGGATAGGAATAACGAAAGCAGTAACATGCTACACTACTCTAATGCAAGCAGTATAGAGGAGAGTAGGCGATATCTGGTGATCAAGGGGGGGGCTTGCCTGGTTGCTCTGGCAAGAGAGAGGGGTCGTCAACTCCGTAGTCGAACGGAGCAGCAGCAGCGTCGGTCTCGGTGTCTATCGAGAGAAGAGGGGGGAGAAACAATAAATATTTAAGCAAGCAGATGCATAGTGATGCATGACATGACAAGTAACGGCGTTAGCGGTGCCCTAACGCGGTATGGGACGATACCGGTGAAGGGGGGAAACATCCGGGAAAGTATCCCCGGCGTTTCGCGTTTTCGGGCAGAGGAGCCGGAGGGGGAAAAGTTGCGAGTTTGATATATTAGGAATGTGTAGCAGACGAACGGGCTGCGTATCCGGGTTCGTCTCGTTGTTCTAAGCAACTTTCATGTTGAAAATATTTTAATCCGAGTTACGGATTAAAAGATATGATTTTCTAAAGATTTTATTAATTTCGGAATTTAATTAATTATTTAAATTAATTCGAAAATGGATTTATGACATCAGCATGATGTCATGCTGACATCAGCAGTCAACAGGGGGTTGACTGGTCAACCTGACGTGTGGGTCCCACTGGTCATTGACTGTTTAGCCTAATCAGTGTTTAACTAATCTAACTACTGTTTAAATAAACTAATTAGTTAATTAGGTTAACCTAATTATGATTAATTAACTTAATTAATTCCTTAATTAATTAATTAATTTAATTATTAGTATTTATTTAATTAATTTTATCAATATTATTATTATTTTATCTTTTTATTTATTCATTTTTTTAACATGTTCTGTGGGCGGCCCCACATGCCAGTGGCCCAGAGGGCATAACGGGCGCGCGACCTTTCAGGTGCGGGCGTGCGCCCGAGCAGGCGCAGCGGCGACGGGCGCCGTGTGCAGGGGGTGCGGGCGCAACCCCGAGGGCACTGGGCGCGCGCGGCGCACGCCGGCGCCGGCGGTCAGGCCAAGGGAGGCGGCGGAGGGACGACTCGGGGGGCGACGACAGCGGGCCGGGCGCTGGGGGCGTAGGGGAGGCGGCGGTGACCGGAGCGCGCGGCACTAGACGCGCGGCTAGCAGCGGGGGGAGGCGCGGTGGTGGCAGGCGCAGCCGGGACAGCGAGCAGCGCGTGCGGGGGCTGCGGGCGGCAGAGCGGGCAGCGGGGCGCCGGAGCGCGCGAGGGAGAGAGGAGGAGGGGGCTCACTACGGGTGTAGGGGACTAGGCAGCGTGCTCGAGCTCGAGGGGGAGGACGGGGACGACGCGGCGGAGCGAGAGGCAGGACGGCGGGGTAGACGACGAGGTGGAGGCAGCGGCGTCGCGGCGAGGTGCGACGGCGGCGGGGCCGGGCAACGTGCGGCGTCGGGCACCGAGGGCGACGGGGTCGGGCAGCGACGGCGATGAGCGGTGCGGCCCCCCTCCCGATCCAGATCGGGCAAAGGGAGGCCGAGGAAGGGGGGTCGGCGAGGAGGAGGGGGAGGTCCGGCGACGGTGTGGCGTCGGTGGCGGCGTCTTGGTGCGGCGGTGTCCAGGTGGCGGGGAGCAGCTCGATCCGGCAGCTTTGGGGGCGGTGATGAGGCGAGGCGAAGGCGTCAATGAGTGGGGCGACGCGGTCGCCGGGGAGAAGCGGCGTGGGGGCGGCGTTCGATCCCCCTCCTCGTTCCAGATCGGATCGGGAGGTGGGGGGGCTGACGAGCGGGAGTGGGGAAGTGGGGGTAGTGGGTTAGGGTTTGCTAGGGGGAGTGGATAAGAGGGAGTGGGGGGGAGTGGCCGGCTGGGCCTGGTGGGTTGGCCCAGTTAGGCCTGTGGTCAGCTGGGCCGAAGCCCAGGGGATTCCTCTTCTATTTTTTTTAGTTTTCTTTTCTGTTTTGTGTTTTCTTTTCTTTTATTTATTTTCTTTTCTGTTTTAAATTATTTTAAAATATTTAGGCATTTTCTAAAAATATGTTTTCTTTACAACAACTACCTATGTAATATTTGGCACTAACCGAACATTTTTATTTTAACGTTTGAAAACTTTTATTGTTTAACATATTTTGAATTTGAATTTTGGAACGGTTTTTGATCTAGCGATAGCTTAGCAATAGTAATTGTGGTGACGTGGCATCATTAGCCGACGTTACTGTAGCTTGATTATCCGGGCGTCACAATCATCAATAAGGCGTGTGAAAAGTAAGCCTAGTGAATCAAGCTCTACCTCAAAGTCCGGATTACCCACATCATCATCAGCTGCTGGATCTGAAGATGCAGTGGTTTTCTTCCTGTGGGCGGTTTTCTTCACGACTCTAGTCTTTTGCCGGATTGGTCTTTCCGGTTTTTTTGGTTTCTCCTGCGGAAGCTTCTTACTCCAAAACGGATCATTGCCCTGTTTCAACAGATATTGGTGTTAAATAATGGGCAGATATAGCAATGACAAGATCAGTGAAAGGTAAAATTAAAAGCTTACGGCTGGCGGTTTGTTGGTGGCGCAGAAGGGAAGCAGGCCGGTTCGGGCACAGATGTGTTCCGGTTCGTTCAAGATTTTCTTCACAGCTTCCGTGACTTCTTCGTCGGTGAGCTGGATGTTCATGTGTCGCAGTGGGTCATCAACACTGCCAGTATACTCGCACATCAAACCAGAGCGCTGACTAAGGGGCAGTATGCTCCACGATATCCAACAGCGAGCGAGATCAACTCCTGTTAAATCGTTGGCCATGAAGGCTCTAAGCTTGGACAGTTGAGGAGCGTATTTACTTCTTTCCTTGGCAGTCAACCTTTGTGCAAAAGGGTGTGTATTGCTAAGCCGCTTCGGACGAAAGCCAGGCAAGGAATTTTCATCAGCAGGGGAGGTGTCTTTGCAATAGAACCATGATTGATTCCACTCTTGGGGATGGTTGTGCAGTTTCGTGTTGGGGATATAACTACTAGCGTAACCCACCTAGGAGGGGTCGGGTTACGCCCATGGCGATTCACTGTATGAAGCCCATGACGATTCTTGAAGACGACGGTTCAGTTAAGGGCCCAGAGCCCAAAGGTGACATAAGGCCCGTAGTGATAAACCGCCGTGATGGCATAACTTGTATTATAAGGCAAGATTAACTAGTCACCGAACCGGATACTGTTTATGAGTCGGCCGGGACTCTGTAGGCCGCAGGGCATCAACCCGTGTATATAAGGGGACGACCTGGCGGCGGCTTAGGGCAAGTAACATCAAATCGAGAGCCAGGCATAGCGGATTCGCTCCCTGGTCATCGAAACCCTAGCAATTCCACCTCAACTAGATTAGGCTTTTACCTTCAACGCAAGGGGCCGAACCAGTATAAACCCTCGTGTCCTTTGTCCCTCTTTAACCCCTTTAAGCTTCCTAGTTGCGATGGCTCCATGACTAAGTCCTTTCACGAGGACATCTGCCGTGACAATTCCACGACACACCCCTTCTTCTTTCCTTTTCTTTTTTTTAAACTTTCTGTTTTAGCTATTTTAGGCCATTTAGACATTTAAAAAAAATTGGACCACCACCAATATTAACAAAGGATTATTTGCCACAAGATGAACATTTTAGTTTTGATGTTTGAGCATTCTGAATTTCACTCATAATTTGAAATTGAATTCAACTGGAATTTGAAAGAGAGAGGAGACAATGATGATCAAACACTTGTTTAGCAAAATGATTAACTTAACCGCAGGGATTACTGTAGCATCATTACACATGGGTGTTACAGCGCCGGTTGGGTACTAGGGCGACGGGGTTCGGGGTGATGTCTTGAAGTGCACGGCCGGAGAGCCACTTGTCCGTCCAGAAGCGGCAGGGGTTGCCGTCACCCAAAGTCCAGGTCGTCGAGGCCCGGAAGAATTGCATGGCCTCGGTGTCCGAGGGCGGCTGCAAATGAGACCAAGGCCGGGAGCTATCCGAAGCGTGGAGCCAAAGCCATCTGACACGGAGAGAGATGCCAGTGCGGTGTAAGTCACGAATGCCAAGGCCGCCAAGCTCAATGGGGCGGCATACTCGCACCCAGCTCACAAGGCAGCAACCAACCCAAGCATTCTTGCGTCCATGCCATAAGAAATCGCGGATGATCCAGTTAGCTTTATTGAGGATGGGGGGTGGGGACAGCGCCATAGCCAACAGAATGTGCACGGGCATCGCCATCAGCACTTGCCTGACCAGAGCAAGTCGCTCGCCGTGGGAGAGGAGCTGTACCACTACGACAAATTAGATATTGAAAAGTATTGAGAAACTTAGGTAAGTACCTTAATCGCATTTCAAACGTTGATTATATCTATAAAAACTAGTCCATGGAAAAAATATACCAAAATATTATTTAACCATGGAGTATTGAGTTAATCACGCTAAAAATCAGCTCTTCGTTTATTTGTGCTCTTAAATGGCAAGAACATCTGCAATAATAGAGGAGGCTGAATAGGTTTTTTTTCAAATAGGTTGAACAGGGGTTCTTGTCCAGTTAATGTCGGTTCATTAGCTTTATATCCACCTTTCTTTCTTTTGTAAAATGCATCAATGGTTTCCTTTAACCATCACTGCCCATTCTGTAAAAAAAAGAACTAGTACAAAATCTATGACCTATATAAAACTTTTCCCAACAAATTAAGATGCAATAATCTATACCAGAAAGAAATTTCCAGTGAAGAGTGGGTGGGCAGACTGCTCTTGCTTGCTTGCTGCTCACTAGCCCACACGCAGGCACGCTCACTGGTCAGTGCCTCACCTCTGCCTCTACGCAAACCGTCGCATCATCGAGGAGTGGAGCGCAGTCGGCCTTGTAGCTCCTTGGTGGCACTTGTTGCATCAAGGGGGGCACCCAGCCATGCCCAGTCCACAAGTCCACACAAGATGGCAAGAGGAAAGACTGGAAGAGGTCACAACTAGTTTGTCTCCATACGAAGATGTTAAAAGGACCCTATGTGCTGGTGTGTGCAGTGCCGCCTTGTTATTATGACATGGTATTTAAAAGGTTTTATTTTTGCTGGGGGGACAACCGCCCAGGTTTGCCCCCGAGAAGCTCCGCCTTTGGTTGGATGGTTAGCAAGACAGTGACATTCCCAACACGTTAGAGTTCAAGTCCTAAACTTAGGATTGGTGCTCGCATTTTATGGATTTATTTCAGGCTTACCACAATGTTCGTGTAGACATTCTCATGTCGACTACGAAGACGCATATGATGGTTTCGTCAATCTCGATATATTATGTCAACTCGGTATATCAGAGGTGCTTGTATGATAGTATGTGCATGCGTATGTTCATATGGTGAGGTTATGTGCTCGTATGTGGGCCAAACAAAAGTAGAAAGCATCTCAAACATAATAAAAATTACATTGAGATTCCGAGACCACGGAATAACCACTATCGCCGCCAGAACGAGCCTTCAACGCCCTGCTATCGTTGCTCCCCTATAGGGTCCGACCTACCTTGTTGATGGCAATCGGGAAGTCTTCGTACACATTGTCCCTAAGGACCAGCGGCCCCGAGACGCAGTCGTCGCCGTTGAATCCTTACATAATCTGAAGCACATGAGGCTAAATCTCGCCACAGGACGAGAAACCCTAACATCTCAACCCTAAAGAGAAGGCAAGAATCTACGTAGAGTTATACTTACCATATACACCAGAGTCACCGGGTCACATTGATATAGTCGTTGTCCTAAAGTCTAAACTTTCGGTCTCACCGAAGAGCTCTTGCCAACCTTCTATTAGCCCACCAAAATTCGTACATAATTTTCAAACGGTTTAGTAGTGACACCGAAGTGTGGAAAGTACTTACGTTAGCCCAACCCAGAGCCATCGTATAGTTTCATCTAGAGTCACTGAAATATCCAAAGTTCAAACCTTTGTACATATAGGTCTGGCCGAGTGTTTTTAGTCGGGTTCACAGATGTGATAAAGGTGAGGAACTATCAAATTTTTTGTGCAGCCTAGATATACCCCACCCACTCCATCGATATCTCTTGAAGCAAACACATTGCACGTCCATATTCTTTAGAGAGAGCTCACCCTCTTTATGCTGATTTCAAAGGGATTCCACTCCAACCATTGATCCTTTGATTTCTGGTCACCTCATTGTTTTCCACCCAAACCTCCCATACCCAAAAGTCAAGTATTTGAGTGTAGAGGAGATTATCTTTTAAATCACAAGAGCAAGGAGTTCATCATCAACAATATCATCTATTATCTTTTGGACGGTGATGCATCCTAGATTGGCCAGGTGTGCTTGGGAGTCTGCAAATCTTGCAGAGAAACCCAATGAGCTTCCTTACTGTGTCTGTGGTATAAGGATGTTTTTTTACTTGTAGGTATTTGGCAAAACGAAAATATTTCCGAAAACGGGCAAAGCCCATTGAGCTTCTTCTTCGTCATTCCAAATGCCCAAACAGCAACCGGGCCAACCCTAACAGGCTAAACCCTCATTTTCTGTTCCAACGCTCCTCCTCCTGAGCCGCCGCCGCCACCACCACCATGCTCCGCACCGTCCTCAACTCCGGCGGCGGTCGTCTATGCCGCCTCCCCTCCCTCCTCCCCCACCATCGCCTCATGTCCGGCTCCTCCGTCGCTGCCATATTTTTCCAACCATCCCTGCCGGCGGATCCCGCCACCGCGATCCAGTCAGCCGGCATCGACCTCTCACACCCCAACACCATCCCCGCCCTCCTTGTCCACCCGGACCTCGCCTCCAACTACCCCGCCGCCTCCCGCTTCTTCTCCTGGGCCGCATCCCACGACGCCGCCGTCCTCAACTCCAAGTGCTTCAACTCCATGCTCCAGCTCGCCGCCGCCAACAGCGACGCCGCCCATTTCTGGTCACTCGTCTCATCGATGCGTTCCAAGGGCTACGGCATCTCGAAGACCACCCTCCAGGCCGCCACGGAGAGCTTCCTGTCCAATGGCATGTCCAAGGACGCCGGCATGATCCAGAAGGCCTTCTCCGCGCACGCCAGGAACGCAGCAGTGGCAGAGGCATGCAAGATTCTCCGCTCAGATGCCAATGAGTTATCTAAGCTGGACAAGTTGAATGAATTGGGCGTTGAGGTGAGTGATGAGATGGTGGCACTGGTTGTGGAGAAGGTTGGACAGTTTCCGCGACAGGCAATGGTGTTCTTTAATTGGGTGGAGCAGTCAGCTGGGCCCGGGATCAACTGGGGCAAGGTTTACAATGCAATGGCAAAGATCGTTGGCCGGGAGGATTGCATTGAGGAGTTCCAGGAGGTCCTGCCGAAGATGAGCAGTAAGGAGGTTGGGCTGGATAAGGAGGTGTACGTTATTCTCATCGATAGGTTTCTCAAGAGGAAGATGTTTGAGGATGCAGTAGACTTGTTCGGGTTTGCAATGGGTGGGACGGAGAAGCCATCGGCTCAGGATTTTGTGTTCTTATTGAAGAAGCTTGTTGTGAGGGATGATATGGATCTGAAGCTGGTGATGAGGGTTGTGCGGATCTATCAGAAGGCTGGGAATGAGGTGAAGTCTTCCGTGTTTGATGCTGTTATCAAGTCGCTGAGAAGCGTAGAAAGGCTTGGTGAGAGTGGCAGGGTGTTGAAGGCCATGGTGGACGGTGGTTTTGCACCAGACAGCACTGTGCATGGAAAAGCTGTTCTTGCAATGTGTGATGCTGGGAATCTGGAAACAGCGCACAAACATTTGGCTCGTGTGGAAAAATCAGGGCATAAGTTGGATCCACTTGTATGGTCTGCTTTGGTTCAGAAGTATTCCCTTGGTGATGATGTCGATATGGCAGTTTCATGCTTCCCCGAGATGCTGGAAAGAAGATGTGGCAATCAGGTTGGTAGCGCTCTTGAGGTGCTTGTGTATGGGCTGTGCAGGAAGAAAGAAGCAAAGGAAGCGTTCAAAGTTCTGAAGGACCTGGTGTTGGAAAAGGATGTGGTTCCTTGGCAAAGTACCTACAAGTATTTGATCCACAAGTTGATTCGCCAAGGGCATCTTAAAGAAGCATTTGATGTGCTAGGTTTAATGAAAAGTAATGGATTTCTGCCTTATATCAATCCATTTATCACACACATTTTGAAATCTGGTACCGTGGATGATGCCCTGGGTCTGCTAAACGCAATGTCTTCAAAGGAGTCCCCATCAATAACAGTTTACATGCGCTTGTTTCAAGGTCTGTTCAAAGAGGGGAGGCATGAAATTGCCCAGCAGCTGCTCTCTGTATCTCCTGGAAGTGTCCGAAACCATGCAGATGTTCTCGACCTCTTCTATAAGATGAAGATTGAAGAACCTGCAGCAGCGGCGGCACCAGTGTTGTAGACTATTCTTATGTTGAATCGAATTGCTGACGCTTGTATTTCAAATGGCATTTTGTATTCCCTTTTGGCTTTGTAACTGGCCTTTGAGCCGGAATCAGAAGTTTGGATGGCAGAAAACTTCTTTGATGAAATGCCTACTTGTCCTCTAAAAATAAATACCATTCTTTTTTCCTCTCTGCCATGGAGTTTTTTCCCTGTTTGTGCCACATATTTATATGCTTCATGTAGCAATAGCCATCTGGCAATAGTGTCAATTTAAATGATTAGCATCAGTGGACCAGTTTCCTGTAGTTCTCCTTAATGCACTGCTCATTTGCTGTTCAGCTTGATGGTCGTGCGAACTTGATTTCTGTCATTCTGGTACTACATGTGTAGTGTACTAATTTTCTTTTCTATTTATGTACATGGGGATAATGACTGGCATGCATGTTAGTGTATCACAAGAACCACTAACAATTCTCATGGGAAGTCTATATTCCATTAATGTAATCTTGTGGTGTAACATCAGATTGATCAAATGTGTGTGTGAGGAGAAACATATCTATGTCAGTTGATATGCTGGCCATCTGTTTAAAAAATATGGGCATAAAGGGGTGAAGCAGGCAGTGATGCTGCCACGCCGAACTATGTTATGATCATCATGACTGCTATCTTTGGTGTCTTCTTTTAATCTTAATTGAGCGACAGAATCAAACAATCTAGTCGCTGTTCTGCTCCGGCTTTAACTCACACCTGGAACAACATTGCAAAGTACTAGTTAGCACTGAAAGATTATTTTTCATCAGAGCAGCAGCATTTCTGTCGAATTGAGCCCAGGCTCGTTTCAGCAGTTTGCTACCGGGAAGAATCAATCTGTTGTGCTGAAACGGATACCTTTTCTGGATGAAAGCTCCTTTTCGACCTCTGAGAATATTTCCTTCAGCCTGTTGGTGGAATTCGACATGACATTCTTTGTAGCCTTCTTTTGGTGCCTAGTGCCCTTCAACCAGACAATCCCTAACATCACCTGAATGCTGCAGGAGTTTGGTTTCAACGACGTGCTCATCATATGGTACTTGAGCTGGATCTGCAATTTTGGAAGAGAAAGAATGTCATGATCCTGCAATATGACGTTAAACACGCAAGCATTTTCATCAGATCCAGTCTTGACTATCTAAGTTATCTCACACTCGAATAGTCTTCATGCAGGACGCCATGGAGGGTCATGACCTCCTCAAGGACCCACCCATCTCGATTCTGTAAGTTATATTTTTGTTGCTTGGTTGTCGCTTCTCCTCCATATTTTGATAACCTAAAGCTGATCTGCCTCTGGTAAATGTTTCGGTTTACTGGCTCCCATTCTGTTGGTGAGTAGTCAACACAACCAGCCTTCTGCATCACCTTGTGTTCCAGTGGACCTCCGGAGAACATCTCCATCAAGGCATTGACCTGCGAGTACATAATCGAAGAGGTTTAAACAGATGCTTTTACAAGTGCATTATACAAGGTGCCAAACATGCGTTCATTGAGAGAGAGCAAGGCCCACATCAACAGAAAGAACAGCCGAGTAGACTTCTGACATTTTTACGTCTTCATTGCCCAACAGAGAAACTTCTTCATTGGGGAGCTGTTTTGGTTCAGGTTCTTTGTCGGTCGTCTCTCCCTTTTGTTCTAGACCCGATGACCGTGTTTTCCAAAGTGCCATAATAACTCTGTTAGACATCAGATTGGTATATATCATCAACTACTTGATAAGAGAAATTGGTGGAAAATTGAAATAGGAGAATAGGAGTTAAAAAAGTGCCATAATAACTCTGCTAGACGTCAGATTTTCCAAAGTGTCATCTTAACAGAAGTATAGCAAGATATTAGTTTGCATGCTGTGTTATTGTGAAAATGTGTGTAGGATAGCCTGATACCAATTAATCTCTCTGTCTAGACATTTAAGTTGTCATGCCATCTAAAGTGTATGAAGAATGCAAAGATCCACTGCATGAAAAGAATGTTTTAGATTTTTCTTGCAAATTCTTTTCTGTTTTGTTCTTATCTTTCATATCCTGTCATGTTCAGAAAAATGTTGTCGAAGTCTTGCATGAAAGACTGCAAACAAGTCGAATGACCTACATTTCTAGATGGAGGGAGTGTCTTTCTATTGTGTGTGTGCATATGCTCATACAATTTGGGGAGTAGTAGTCGTGTGGACGAAAGTGTCCTTCTAATCCCGAGCTCAAAATGCTCCAGCTATGAACACTAAAAATACGAAAAGCAGAAATAAAATTCAAAAATTATGTTTCTTTTGTACAACAAACATTGCTGAGTTTTCTGCCTGTGTGCAAATTGTCGTGATGAAATCTCTTTCCTGGAGGTCTGGACGAAAATAACAAAATCAGTGCTCCAAAATGCTTTAAAAAATAGTCTTTTTGGAGAGTCGTTTTTTTTCCCAGACCTTCACGAATGTCATTGGAAATGTCTTGTTTGAACTCTGTAGACACGAAAGAAATAAAAACAAATGGCAAAAGGAAAAAGGGAAAAGGAAACACCTGTGAGCATCATTGAATGAGACAAATGTTTGGAAATGGAACCTCAGTCTTCCTTGAGGATCCTGTGTTTTGGCACCATGCCTGGCTTCTAGACCTCTGTCCTTCTGGAGGATGATCATCAAGGATGGACTGCCAACTGTTGAAAGAGACGGTGGAACAACCTGGATATCATCAATGTCTTCCCAAAGAAAGAAAAACTTGGTTTTCCGCCCAAATATATTGGAATAAAATCCAATTATTCTTGGGGAAAGAAAGAGGCGCCCCTGCAAGAAAATACAATGTTCAGTTTCTCGATTGATTTTACAACCCCCCCCCCCCCCCCCACCACCACCACCAAAAAAAAGAATGCAAAAAGATAGCAACAAATCTGTTATAAATTGTGGCAAATAGTGTGCAATAAACAATTAATAGTCACTTAGCCGTGCTACTGATTTGCCATGAACCATGGTATGCAGACTCCTCTTCACTTTCCTTTATGGAACGAAATAAGGCTCCAATGGTACTAAGACAAATTACACTTCTAATCTGATAAAAACAGTATCTACTGATTTCATATACACAAGGCTGCAGCTGTATACTGAAAATTAAAACTTAAATGTCATAAAAAGGGATGTATCAGCTATCATAAGACAATATTCAGCAGTACTGAGCGAGCAGCACCACATAACCTGTACTCCCTCTGTTCCAAATTATTTGAATTTCTAGCTTCGTCCTAAGTCAACCTTCTTTAAGTTTGACCAAGTCTAGAAAAATATATCAACATCTACAACTCCAAATTAGTTTCATTATATTCATCATAAAATATTTTTCATACTAGATACTCCCTCCGTTTCCTTTTACGCCGCATATATGATCTGTTTGAAGTCAAACTATGCAAAGTTTGACCAAATTTATATTAAATATATCAACATTTACAATACTAAAGTTATATAGTATGAAAATTAATTTCATGATGCGTCTAATGATATTGATTTCGTCAAGAGAGGGCGGGGTAGGCCGAATTTGACATGGGAGGAGTCCGTTAAGAGAGACCTGAAGGATTGGAGTATCACCAAAGAGCTAGCTATGGACAGGGGTGCGTGGAAGCTTGCTATCCATGTGCCAGAGCCATGAGTTGGTTGCGAGATCTTATGGGTTTCACCTCTAGCCTACCCCAACTTGTTTGGGACTAAAGGCTTGGTTGTTGTTGTTGTTGTCTAATGATATTGATTTCGTATTGTGAATGTTCATAATTTTTTCCTATAGAGTTGGTCAAAGTTCATGACTTCAGACAAATTTTATATGCAGACTAAAGAGAAACGGAGGGAGTATATTCGATTTGAAGATATTAGCACATTTTCTGTAGACTTGGTCAAATATAGAAAAGTTTGATTTAAGACAAAGATAGAACTTCAAATAATTCTTCTGCGTTCGTGTCATGGCCGAGCATCCCATGTCTCTCTGCTCCGGGCACCATGTCGACACCTGCTACGTTCGTGTCATGTGTTGTACCACCACTTGTTTCACTCTTAACTTCTATCAATGAAATGATATGCAAGCTTTGCGTATTCGCGAAAAAAAGAACTTCAAATAATTTGGAACAGTGAGAGTAAATGTGAATTCAACTCAACACACCTAATTACCTGAAGTGGCATTTTCCTTTTCAGGTGGCAGGTGAAATCATCAATAAGAAATTCTTCTGGAGGAAGGCTAAAGAGCTTACGGAATGATGAATTTGTCTGAGAAGACCGCAAGGGCATCTGAACATTCAGTCATACGCAACTTCAGTAAATACTTTGTGCTGAAAATGACAATCAATCATATGTTAGCCAACTCATACCTTCTTGCCGACTTCTTTCCCCATCTTCTCCAGATAATTCATAACAACTTCAGTCCCGCGCGAGTTGTTCAGAAAAATTCTTAAATGTAACTTGGGCTCAGATCCTTGGGCAAACCTTCCATCGAGAGTAACCCACGTGTCATCCAAATCTGACAAATTGTTTTTCACAAAATTTATTTCTGTGCGACCAATAGCATTATCATCGGGTGGTCCATCTGAATCATGCACAACCATGTCCAACCTTGATGGGGGATCATCCATTGCATCAAATTCAAATATCTCTAGAGAGTTAAAAAGACCACAGTATCAGCAAATGCTCTGAGAAGGTCATACGTTGGTCTTTCCAGTTCAACAAACTTACCATTCCATTTTGGTTCTGATGTCTGGAACTTAACTGAGCTAGTTTTCCTCTTCCCATTGCACATAAAAACTACATAAGGATCAGCCATGCCTGGTGTGCCTGCACCTACTATGCCGCTTCCCTCAATAAGTGCAACAGTCAGCAACCAGCCATCACCATGAGCTTTGACCCCATGATCGCTGCCTAATATTGGAAGGGCAAAGATTTACACGTGCTTACAGTTTATTCCCAAGGAAAGGAGTGGAGATATATGAGTAGCAATGAAGGGAATGATAGTATAGTTCTTAAAATGAACAAATTGTGTTTATTAAATCATCTCAACAACTGAAGCAATTCTAGAAAAGAGTAGTTAGATAGGGATGAGTAAAGCATAATATTCACTCGTCCTGAATTAATATTTACAGAATAAAAAGTGTGTCTATCAATAAATACATCTGTACTACTTTTTTTGGATAAAGAGAAATAATTACCACGTTTTCTCCAGGCCTGCAAAAAACGTTGACCTACTTTGAAGATATTCCTCCCCTGAAGAATCAAAAGAGCACAAAATACAACCTCCCCAACTGAATCTGGAAGATCAATACCAAAATATTCAAGCCCTCCATGCACCATTTTACTGGGCTTGACTAAACCAAGGTGTGCAATGCCATACACTGCAACAGTAAATGAGAATATGAATGCAAAGCTCCCAAGGAAGCGGGAAACCAGCTTCCAATTGGATTGTTCATGAGTCTGCAGTGAAGCTAGCATCTTGTCTTTGCTCGATTTAGCATCATCTAGCTCAGCTACTTTGATTTTCTTGGAAAGCACTTCAGTAAACTGTGCATATCCTTCTCTGAGGCCTTGCCTTGTCCCATTCTCAATCATTCCTTTCAGCATTGTGCTCTGAACAAAGTTGAGGCGCCAACTTATAGTCAGCTGTGAGGTTTGTTCTTCAGATGGCAATGGGGTACCTGGTATTATACAGTACAATATCTCCACCTTGAAACAATTACCACAGGGAACTTCAGGAGTGCTAACACTAGAAAGCACAGCAAACGAATTTCCAGCTGCCTTCAAGTATGTCTGCTTTTCTGTAGCTTTTACAGCCTTGACTAATTTACTTGCAGCTTTTGTGTAAGTTAATGTCCTTTTCACAGCATTTTCGTTATTCTCATATTTCCAGGGATCAATTTGAAACCCACTTAGTCCTTGAACTTCTGCAACTGCTGGCCAGAAATCTGAATTCGCTGAAAACAGCATGGCATTCAATTCAGCTGGTTTGATAATGTAAGATTGCTCCAATAGAACGCCACCAGGTAAGTTTCCTGGCATTCCACCACCTTGATCTTTAGACTCCATAGTTTTCAGTAGTTCATCAAGATTAACTTCGGGCATGCCGTTCTTGCCATTTTCAGAGGATCCAGCTATTTCTGTTTCTTGAAACTGATCTATGGGCTCGGGGTCTGATGTTAGAGAAGGTCCAGTATCAGCAGCTTTACGGAAGTATCGAGCCAAGACCTCGACTACTGATGATGCATTGCCGGTAGCATCGCCGTCATCCTCTTCAGGCTCCAGAATAACTGCTTGCTGTGTGGTGCCACAAGGTAGGCTGCTCGGGACTTTTTGGTCCGTGTTGCTTTGGGTCAACTGATCCACACCACTACGGTAGAATGCACGGTCCATGCTAGCGCAGGCTGATTGATCCAGGCTGCTAGTAACTGCTGATAAGGAGGACTCATTAGTTTCAATTGACCTAGTTGAGCTGCACGGCGTATCGTTGATAAGTTGCATCAGAATGTTTTGCGACTCATTGCAGTGGCCTTCCCTAACCGATAGGTATATCTTCAGGCAAATTTCACCTGCAAAATTAAATTAAATAGTGAGCAATGCTTACTTTTAGCCTTTAGGTTCAGCTACATTACAGTATAACTTACCAGCGACTTTCAACTGACCTTATCATAAAGCATTTTGCGGAATAGCAGCTAATACTTGTGAATGTATAAATTCAGTTAGTTCTTGGCCCGATGCAAATTCAGTGGATTGAGACTCCTCAAAATTCCATGAACATTTACGTATACCTTAGCAAACTTCTCGGAGAAATCTCCTACTTCTAAAACCCCTGACACCCAATTTGAACAGCACATGGGGATGGGGCACTCCCTTTCACCCACATATAAACAGGACAGGATGCTCAATTCGCGGTAGGTAGCTTAACTATTACTCCCTTCGTTCCTAAATATTTGTCTTTCTAGACATTTCAAATGACTACTACATACGGATGTATGTAGACATATTTTAAAGTGTAGATTCACTCATTTTGCTCCGTATGTAGTCACTTGTTAAAATGCCTAGAAAGACAAGTATTTAGGAACGGAGGGAGTAGATTTCTTTATCCTGACTACATTTCATGCTTGCAATCTCATCTTCAGTAAAGCATCTATTACGGAAACATCAAAAGCAATCAAACATGACGGGCATGCGAAATGCGACGACGAACGAAGGTTGTACCTACGTACCGCGTTTTTTGCTCCTGAACTTGCTGCTCTTGGGCTGGAGCTGGTACCAGGCGGCGCCGAGCGAGTGGTCCTCCGTCTCCAGGATGGCGGAGAGCGGCACCTTGACGCGGCCGAGGAAGTCGGTGCTGAAGAACCTGTTCTCGTTGAGCACGGAGACGACGAGCTCCTCGGCGACGTCCGCCACGAGGAAGCCGAACTCCTCGTCCCAGACGGGGCTGAGGCTCCGCTTGACCACCGTCGTCTTGGCCCGCCGCCTCCCGAGCTGCAGGCGCACGTAGGGGTCGCTGGAGCCGTTGAGGTAGATGGCCGGGAGCCCCCGCGCCTCCAGCACGTGCACGCACAGCCGCATCGGCGCGCTCCGCTGGGCCGGCTCCGGGCGCGCCACGGCGCCCATCGCGACCTTGGGGGAGGGGAAGGGGGAGGCGGGAGAGCAATGGCGGACGGCGACCTCGCTGCTTCGCCCCGTCCAATTGGGGATTTGGATGAGAGAGAGGGGGAAGGGGGGGCAGAGGATTGCCCGCCACCGTTTGAATTGGAGAGGCGTTTGTCTCGTGGCGGTTAGGGCGCCTCGAGATTCGTGCGGGAGGAGGTCGAGGGGTTTGGGACCGTCGGATCTGCGGGGCGGGTCATGGCTTCCACCAAACACGTTGCAGGTGCTCCGAGCTATGTGGCTTGCCTCAGGTTAAGGATAACCCTTTTTCAGGAACGGGTTAAGGACAACCTGATAAGTGCCTAATTCGGATAAAGCTATTTTCTTTGCAAGAAGGCCAAGCTATATATACATATTAAAATTGTCTAAGAGCATTCTTAAAATGTACGTACTACCTAAATTAAACAGCCAAAAATGTCTTACATTTAGGAATACATTTAGAAACAAAGGGAGTAGAAAATAAAAAACATGTCCTTGGGTATGTCGATGTTGTCTTTCTCCTGCACTCCTTGACAACGCATCTGAGCAAAGTTTAGGGATTGTTTGGGACTGCTCCGCTTCACCAAAATCAGTTTCGCTCCACTAA
This sequence comes from Aegilops umbellulata, assembly GCA_032464435.1. Classification (NCBI taxonomy): domain Eukaryota; kingdom Viridiplantae; phylum Streptophyta; class Magnoliopsida; order Poales; family Poaceae; genus Aegilops; species Aegilops umbellulata. The sequence continues at coordinate 376,896,524 of CP136057.1, forward strand.
ATTCACTTTGGAGCAGTTTCATCCAGAAGTTGTAGCACTACCAAAGAGAATGTTTGGCTTCCATCTAGCTCCAGCTTCAAGAATGAGAAATTTGGTGGAAAGGATCTATTTGATTGGTCGAGGGGGGAGAAACGAAGGGGTATCCACTTACTGGTGACAGTGGTGGGTAATTTCCACCCAACTCCAGCTTCTGGAGTTTTTTGGAGCACCCCTTGAAGAGCTTCATAAAAAACTGGGAGTTGTGCCCCAGATTCTAGTTTTTTTGTGGAGCGGCATATCGTGGAGCTACCCTGTTTGGCTTGTGTTTTCTGGAGCGGAGCTGAATTTTAAGGAGCAGAGCAGTCCCAAACAGGCTCTTAATATCGCCTCTAGAACTTTGGAACACTCTCGGGGTCAGGGTACCTTCGTTGACGCAACGACCATGAAGTTGATGGTGGGAGTCAGTAGAAGCTGAACGTGCTTTGCCAAACAGAGAAGAACCAAAAAGACCAAAACATGAACCGTAGCTGTCCACTCCAGCAAACGGTCATCCAATTCCATCTAGATGAAACATTAAACAAAACGTGGCCCAAGATTTAACGGGGCCAAAGATCTAGGCTGACCAAAGCTCGACACGCCTTCTGTCGATACCAGTCAGCATCTCTGGAACAAGATCTTATTCCACGACACCGATGACAACATCGCCTCATCACCACCAACTAGACACCTAGCTTGTGGCACAAATAAACAAGGGGAACCGACAACAGTAACAACACTTATAAACCCTAGCTGCACTTCTTTCTAGCTGTAGCAAACAAAAGAGGAAATCATCTCAAGTCAGATAAACTATTTATTATGGCATTATAAAAGCCCATCTCTACTTGAAGACAAATAATTTTTTAGGGGCATGTTTGGTTCATACTCCCTCCGTCCGAAAATACTTGTCATCAAAATGGACAAAAAGAGATGTATCTAGAACTAGAATACATCTAGATACATCCCTTTTTATTCATTTTGATGACAAGTATTTCCGGACGAAGGGAGTAGTAAATTAGTAATTCTGCTTTCACAACAATATTCATTCGTTTGGTTTTAAAAAATAGAGCAAAAGAAAAGTGAAGGGAAATTTCTTTTGATCCCACTTTTAAAGGAAAACTACAGAAAATTTTACAATTTAGATCTCTTCAGAATTCCTGGGTGCAAAGAGATTGATTGACAAATGACAATGAACAACAAAGAGCACATATGGTAAACCCAACAATCATGGTCGCATGTCGTATGCAAATAAACCACAACTCAAAGGTGAACAAAAGAATAACTTTTTCCCAAGCGCATCATCAAAAGTACATGGAATGGTACAGCCCAATCCAAGTTACTAACAAGACTAGTGTCGCGTGGAAGCTCTCCAGAGGAAAAAAAAGGATGTGAACGCACGAGCAAAGAGCATCTGATTTAAAATTCTTGAATGGTCCTCTTTTGACCTTGGCTGCACAGCATGAAGGGAGCAGCAGCTTCAGCTTCCCAGCCAGTTGCTTCGATGCCTACAGCGAAGCTGAACTCCCACGCGCTTACAGAGAAGGGGCATCTCCATTGCTGCAAGATCTGCTATTACATCAGTGAATACTACTACGCCTTAGTCTTTGCCAAAGTCTGCGCTGTAGTGGGCGCTGGATTCCAGCTTCTTGGCGTCATTCAGCTTCCTGACGGCCTGAGATGCACGAAATGTGAGTGTCAGTGCTTGTTAAGGTGCAGATGGTCGGGTTTTAAGCGTGTACGACAGAGCACCTTCATGAAGTCCTCGTGGACTACGTAGTCCCGCTCTGCGCGAATTGCAGACATGCCAGCTTCGGTGCAGACATTGCGAAGATCAGCCCCATTGAATCCCTGAAGCCAGATGAGTTGAGAATCTGAGCAATACGACAAGATTTTATGTGCGATAAGAACGTCATTAGCTAAGATATACTCACTTCAGCCAGTTTCACAACCGCTTCATAATCTATTTCTCCATGCTTGGCGATACCGGCTGCATGAATTTTAAGTACTTCTGTTCTTGATTGCTCGTTTGGTAGCGGGATCTCAATCTTTCTGTCGAGACGACCAGGGCGCAGGAGCGCAGGGTCAAGAACGTCAGGTCGGTTTGTTGCCATGATCATCTTGACCTGTTTAGGCATAAATACCACTGTCAAGAGGAATCCATACAGCGCCAAGAAGAAAAGAATTATGCGCAATGTTAGAAAAGGGAGTCAAAAAAAATGTTTGCAAATCAGCGGCCAGGACATTCATACAAGCAATGAAGCAAAGATGAAAAATAAATTTTAATCCACAGACTGGTATATTTTACCCACGCAAGTTAGAGTGCATATCACACACACATTCAGGCAAAGGAAATTACTTCAATCAAATCCATTGCCTTTGCATATATGGCATAAAGTTACCTAGAGAGGAAAAACACTTGATGATATAGGTTTTACCTTGCCAAGCTCATCAAATCCATCTAACTGATTAAGAAGCTCCATCAGCGTCCGCTGGATCTCACGGTCGGCACTGGTTCCCTCACTAAATCTTCTCCCACCAATCGCATCGATTTCATCCATGAAGATAATGCACGGCTAGAAATAACAATTTGAACAAAGAAACAAAATTTGTGAGCATTGCAAACAAACTAAATGGCGATATATGTCAAAAGATCTAAAAAATGCATTTATATTGTCTCTAACAGGAGCTCAAACGTGAAGGTATAAGTTTGATTTCTTCTTCTCTTGCAAAACTGGTATTGAGATCTACTCCCTCTGTTCCTAAATATATGACGCTTTGGTAGTTCAATTAACTTAAAATAAGATAGTGTGTGGACAGGAACATAATTAGATGACACATCTGGGTCAAAGGAACTACTAAGGTCAGCTTGCATCTCTGCAAAGTGCAAACAACAGTGGATGCATGATCGTTTGCCACTATGCGTGTCTTACAGATAAGGGAATTAAGTTTAAGACCAACTAGCTTTGCAAAAAGGAAGGCAGAGCAAGACTTACTTGGTGATCGCGTGCATAGCCAAACATTTCTCTGATTAAACGAGCACTTTCTCCGATATATTTGTCAATTATAGCACTTGACACAATCTGGTTTTTAGACAATATGTCAGTGTAATGTAATACTCATGGAAAGAAAATACCAAGTGAAAACCACACCTTCAAAAAGTTAGCATCAATATTACTGGCAATAGCCCTCGCTAATAATGTCTTCCCAGTTCCTGGTGGGCCATAGAGTAGAACACCCTGGAAAAAGTAAAGCAAGCATACACTGACTCCCAAAATCACAACATGTGTATCTTTACCTCTTCAACTTATATAGGAAAGTGGATCATAAACAAAAAAAAAAGTGCTAAATTTACCTTGGGAGGTTTAATTCCAACCCTGAGAAACAATTCAGGGTTCATTAAAGGCAGCTCAATTGATTCCCTGAGTTCCCTGATTTGGTCAGACAAGCCACCTACAGCCGAGTAACTGACATTGCCTGGATCTTCGTGTAGCATGTTATACACCACAGGATCCACCTGAAGAAACAACAAGTTCAGTTTCATACCACATCGCCGGAAGCCAATTTTAAATATAACAAAAGGATCATAAAATAAAACAATTACTAAATAATGCACCAACAAAAGGAGTAAGAAGCTGATCAGCATTACTAAATCATACCTCCCTAGGCAGAGTGCGCATGATTGTCAAAGTTGTCATGTCCAGCACAACACGAGTTCCAGAAGTTAACTTTTCCTTGTCCACTTTACTCCGGCAACCGACGACATATCTTGGACCACTGCTAGCCTTAACAATAACTTCAACAAATAGGTATTTCAGCTTTAAGTTGTTACTAATAAAGAAAAGCAAAATTTACACGTGGCAGTTTCATGTGAATACGCAAAATAAAACTGATCAACTTGGTTCTCTTATAGTGTGGCAAGCAAAGCAGAGACTATGGAGGCCCTGTCCAGTGAAGGCCTTTGTGAGTTTGCACACTTCAAAAACATTCCTTTGAAGTTCATAGTAAGTACTCCCTCTGTAAAGAAATATAAGTGATCTAAACAATCTTATATTTCTTTACAGAGGGAGTACTTGTTAATTCATGTACACAGTATGCATGCCAAAATTGTGACAATATATCATCTTGTGCTAAACGTGTGATATAACTTCTTATCTTCTCTTTAGTTGCACAAGATCATATATCTTGTGACTTTTCATACATGTATTGAAGCATGATTTCTTGGGGAGCTTTTGTAAGTGTACGAATCCTCATACAAGAGGACCATTTATACTTAACTTTTCAGGGCAAGTGTCCATTCAAAATATATGTACCGAGTATATATATCAAAAAAAAGAAAAATAGAGGGCTCTTTACTTACAGCGTTCATTATCAAGAGGACGAAGGACCTCTCCTATTATTTGTCCAACACTTTGCAGTGACTTCAAGTCATCTTCGGTCTTTGCGAAATCTTTCCTAGCAATTTTAAGGTTTTCCCTCACTGCATGGAGATGTACCATGTGTCAACTGAAAGTTCACACTAAGAAGGATCATAATATTTTCTTATAATACAGGTGCACGTGTACTGTACAAATATCGCTCAGTACACATAACCAACTAAAAACTTTATGGAGCTGCTCGCAGACCATCAAGGGTTGTAAAGTAAGCTGAACTTGTGAAACTGCCTGAGTTCCAACACCAAAACAGTTCTGCTAATTGCCCCTGTTAGCTGAATTTTTTTGTAAATCTCAATTGCCTAGAAGTACACACCACTTTGCCTAAACTTGCAGTAACGGACAAACACTCTTTTTAACAGTGGAGATGTAAAATGCATATTTAGTCTGGATGTTATGCATGGAATGAGATGGGGATGAGAATGGGTGGATGTCCAAAGGCTTGGAAAAGTGATTGACCTTAGAAAATTTCAGATCACTTATGAACAGGCATCCCATACGCCTTACCCATACGGAAATGTGCCAACATAAATCTGTAGAGTCCATAAAATAGCACTTTGAACCAGAATTGCCACCTAAATAACAACGCGGCAATGTGAACCAGAATTGCCGGCAATGTGACATTTTTTGGGGGTATAAAGACTTATTTCTAAAATAGCGGAAGAAGGAACTTCGCAAATCTACTGCAGGGCCACCAATTATTCCACATCAAGTAATCAGGGAAGCGCAAAAAATGTTAAGTTTTCTAAGGAGTCGACCACCACGACAAAAACAAAACCCTAAGTCTCTCACATCGCACTCGCTGGCAAAACTTCAGATCCACATAAAGCAATCAGCGTCCAAACCAGCAGATTTAGCGCCGGGAAACAACATCTACTCTGCACCGACAGCGCAGGCCAAGGCCCGCCCTATACCGGCAACGCCCAATCTAGCACTATAACGCATCTCGATTTCGAGCGGAGTGAGGAAGGAAGCTGGGTGCGTTACCAGTGCCAACGCGCGATTCAAGCTCCCTGCAGTTGAGCAGTTTCTTGCGGTAGTCGGATTTGGCCGTGCGGCGACGGGCAGCGGCGGCGTCCTCTCCGTCGGCCATCGCCGCTGCGATCTGTCCCTCGACTTTGCTTCTGTCGCAAGAAGGGAATGACCGAATGAGTTCCAACTGTTTTGTTTTTTGCCTAAAAATTATAAACTTAAGCACGGAATAGCTTTCTTGTAACCGAATACGTAAATTGTGGATGTTAGGTTGTTTTGAAGGTGGAATTTCGCAATAGTACTTCCTCCGACCCAAAATAATTGGCGTTGACATAGTTCAATTTATTTTATACACACATTCATAAACACGTATACATAATCTATACTCTATACCTACTAATAAAAGAAATATGTATTCTTAGTCCGTCATGCTATTTTGTAGAAAACCCTGATGTTTCTAACATTAAACCCGCAGTACATATCAAATGTTTTTTAAAATACTCATATCTTTTAAACCGTAACTCCAAATTTAACATATTATATATGAAATTTGATTAGAAAAATATGTAGAATCTAAATATGATGTTATTTTACCTGTTAATAATTTTTAAAAAAATCTAGGCTGCAATGTTAATCAACAATGCATTATCCGTCTTTTTTCATACCGGTACTGATTCAGATTGGGGATGAACACCTCATCGAAATCAGGATTGCACATCAAATTGAAGATAAATTTGTTAGAGACACCAATAAATAAGGACATGCATGACAAGAAATAAAAGGACCAAATGAAGATGAGATGTCCGCTATAAAATAAATAAAAGAGAAAATGCAGAGGAGATCCGATAAAGATGAGATGTTGCGCTATTCTCCTATATATAAGAAGAAAACAGAGAGGACATGCATGAAAAAAAGTAAAAAAGGAGGCATGCATGACAAAAAACAAAATAAAAGACAAGTTTGATAAGAAAAAAATAGTGATGAAACAGGGACCAATACCTATGACATGTATGACAAGAAATAGTGATCACGCAAGTACCTGCATCAACATGAGACCATAAAAAATGTTCTTTTCCAGACGAAAAAAAACTCTTTTTATGATTAAAAAATCCTTTATCTTTTTAACAACCTTTTTAACTCTTCATGTATTTAAGAAATAGCTACAAATTCTCAGATTATAGAACATTTTTTGTAAATTAAGAGTGTGTGGTATTTTTTCTCCCGTTGCAACGCACAGGCATTTTTGCTAGTCATTTTTATGAATGCACACACATATACACTCTATACTTATAAGCACCTCTGAAAGGCTAAGTGGTTTTTAGGATAAACGTAATTAGCCATGGGTTTATAGACAATTAGTTATTAGAAAAACCAGTTTTACCAGTAGTAGTTTTGTGAATAATCATTATAGAAAAATAATGTTTGAGATTAGGAAAGTATAAAGCTGGACTTTCGATTTACTTGTTGGAATAACAATCCATGCCCTCCTCTCCGTGAGTTGTGAAAGTATGACAGCGTGAAAAAAATGTGGAGAGTAATGAAGTTAGTTAAGATCCAATATTGCAAAGTCGTGCTTTTTGGAACAATAACAAAGATTAGTTTTTCTACAAACGTGAAATTCTGAATTTTTTCTTTGTGAAATTCTAAGTTTCCTAGAAACAATTTCTTCACATGCGCGGATTAGTTAGAATAACTTCATTTGGTTATATACCTTTTCTAGTTTATAGGACTTGCATGTTGTATATACTATCTATCCAACAACCCCCAAGGGTCAGTTCTTTTGTGATTTATAGCTGGTTGTAGAAATAAGCTGCCCCATCTCAGATTATTCTAGAAGTCCAACCTAAAATTTTATTTAAAAGCCCATGAATTAAGGGTTAACTAGTACTGCCTTCATCCTGGTTTATTTGTCTCTTTTGTAATTTGTGCCAAATTTGACCAAAGATTTAACTAACAAAATGTTAATGCATGTCAACAAAAGTTATACCGTTGGATTCATATTTGAACATAGTTTTCAATGATATGATTTTTGGTGACATGCATGAAGATTTTATTTGTTAAATTTATGGTCAAAATTTGACGCTGATACAATGAGGATCAATAAACAAGGACGAAGGTAGTAGGCTTCTAAAAAATACAAAGACGTACAAAATTTCATCTATCCCCGAACCTAACCACGCAACAGTGTGAGGTGTGCTCCACCCATAAGCAGCAAGGCCATGGTCGGTCTTGTTTTGCGAGGGACTAATCTGATTGATAATAATCTCCCTCGTGCTCTTAGATATCATCTCTTAGATATCTTGCACAAGCACCACAAGACTCAGCCGCTTCCTTATGGGGGTATTAATCATTGCCACCGTCTCCGCACGATCTATTTCGTCGACAATGGGAAATTGGGTCCTTCAGAGGGCAATCGCTAGGCCTTCCCTGCACGCGCGCAAGTTCAGCCTCAAGTCTGCTATCATATATGATCAAATCCCTGCAAGCTGTGAAAATGATAGCATAAGAATCATCGCGCAACACCATGCCACCCTTGGTCACTCCGGTCTCTGCCACAAAGCTCTCATCAGTGTTCAGCTTAGTCCATCTGTCAAGTGGACATGTCCAGCGCAGCTTCCCGTGAGGTTGCATGGCCCTCAATGCCACGTTAGTGCCCTGGATGCTTGGCGAGTGAACGACCATCTTCTCTTCCTCCATATTCCCTTTGTGGGTGCTGCTAAATACATAACGAGGAGTTGATGTAGCCATGAAGAAATCGTCATGAGGCTTCTGTCGGGGCGCTTCCTTTCTGTGTGTGAGCTCATTGAGGACATTCCATGCCCCCACATAGTCATTAGGATCACCATCCACACCATGTCTGGTAGTGGTCCAACAAGATCAAGAGACACTTCGGTAGCCGAAAAGTGTCCAGTCCAACGTCCACACATTACATGAAAACTATCCTTCTGTTCCACACCAAAAATAGGACACACATATGTGGGCTCGAAGTGTCGAGAAAATTTATTTGCCAAAGTTGTAGAGAGTTGGACACATGCCTCTAAGCGAAGACTTGTACCTTCAAGGGGATCAGGGCACTTCCATATGGTCTTTCAGATGGCGTGACGACAACGTGATCTTCCAGATGGTGCGGTGACCATCCGGTTCCCTGCTCGATGCCCTCGACGATGGACTTACGCTCATCCATGGAGAAGTGGTCAGAGGAACACACGGTGAAGATGCTAGATTTCTCCGGCGCCCATGCAATAGTATCCTCAAGGACCCGGAGCGACGTGTGGATGCGAGTGATGGCATAAACATCCACCGGTAGGAAGTGTCGTTGGAGAAGGCCCGTTTGTGTAGTGGCCTATAGTTATATGAGAGTCGGGTTTTTTTCTCTTGATTGAGCTTTGTATTCATGCATACAACATTTGGGTTAAATTTAAAACTTCCTTTTAGACTTAGTTAATTGCATTCAAATATAAAATTTGACATGACCTTTACTCATATTTGAGTTTTGGTTTGGAATACAAATAAGATTATAAGTGAAGGACTTATGTGCTAAAGTACAATTCAATTACGAATAGGAAATGCATTTAAATACAAGATAAAGATAATTGAAATACAAAATTTATTATTAATAATAAATAGTAGAAAGTTGATGATACAAAGTGAACAAAAAAATTATTAATTGAAACACCATTACCAAGTCTTGTGAGATTACATGAGATTGGAGAAATGAAAATAAAAGAAGAAATGAATTAAACCTAATCTAAAACTTATCTATCTATTTATAGTAGTTATTCAATCCATCTTAATTGATCTTCATCTTGGAAAAGATAAAAAGAAATAGTTTATGATTAAAATGTAGCATTTTCATTTCTTTCACGGCAAGCCTTTTCGAATCATGAATCCAGCTTAAATGCAATCATTTCCTCCATGAATCTAGCTTCTTGTCTTGTATGACAAGTCTTTTGAAATCTTCTTGTTATCCTCCAGGACGCGCAATGTGGTCCAAGACGGAACCAACAATGGCGTTGCGGGAGACCCGATATCCGAGACTGCAATGGCCAGACAAAGCCCACGCCTCACTATTGATGACACGGCAGAAACAATGGGAGTGAAGGTGCGACGATGTCGGGTGGTAGCGACGATGGGGAGACACTGGCTCCCATGGCATGACGAGTAACACACGGCAAGGGCCGATCTGCGTCGACCTGAAACACATCGCCGCCCATGGTGTCAGACAAGGATCGACGCCGGGAGGGAGGAGAGGTACAAGATGAAGGACCACATGTATGGGCTGGAAGAAAGATCCATGCTATCCAATGATAGGAGAAGGTGAATGCTCGGAGGGAGTGGTGGCAGGTACGTATGGAGTGGACGGGAGGTTTTGAGAGGGAAACAAAGAGTTAACAAAATTTAAGGGGCCACGTCAACATAGGCCCTAAAATAGGACAATCAATATTAAAAAACACATCACGGACCTGCCCAGCCTAGCAATCTGTTTGTCTACGCGTATGTATGAGCGCTTGCGACTGTATTGTGTTCATAGGGGTGAGTGTATGCGCGTATGTATGAGCGCTAGCATCTGTACTGTGTTAAAAAAGCAATTGTGATAACAACAATCAAATTTGGGCACCCGGAGTGGCGTGAACAAGTTATCTTTGACCGACCTCATTTTGGTCCGCCGATGAATGATATCTGCCTAGCCCAATCTCCAGGGCTTCCTCACTGACGGGTCTCAACCGACCCAGCGATGAGCCTCATCTGCGAGGGTGCTCCTGGGCCGGTCAGTAATGAGGGGTCAATGGCAAAACTTTTCTAGTAGTGAATCTTCTGTATTCTCATTCAAATAACTAACTTTTTTATGTTGTTCTGACTTTTTGTAAAACGAGTATTAAATAACCACCTTACAATTCAGAAACCACAAAGTATGCTTGGTAAAGCCCTTAGAAAATGAAGTTGTGGAAACGCTTCTCATGGAAAAAGGGCTTAATGCAATGTGATACTTAATTGTCTCTTGCATTTGTTTAGTAGTCACTCTTGCACAATTATGGACATTATTGCTCAATTATCGGACATCTTTCTTATATTTTTAAAAGGTGAAAATCATGCTTGTTCACATAAAAACAACTTATATATTGATTAAAAATTAATTTAGATCCAACGGTTTCGATTCCCTGCTAGAAACATCCTTAATTCATCCCCAGAACTCCAAATGACCGATGCCACTTCTCATACGGTGAAAAGAACCTGGAGGGGTTATGTTTGGGGTACTATGAACACATCATCATGCTTTGATTGTGATACTTCCAGCATGATGTTCACATAAAAAAAAAGGTCTATGGATTCATAATTTTGATAGTGAAAATCAAATGAGAACGGACGTTTGGCTCTCGGCCTCCATGGTTTTTTTTTTAAAACAAAATTCAAACTTTTCGGTTTCAAGAAAATCTGAAAAAATTTGTGCAAGTAAATAAGGATGTTATGTGTATGTGTGTAAAATTTCAGGATGAAATACGTTGAAATGCGACATGCACAAAAAAGACAAATTCATGTCCTGAGAGGATGAATAGTATCATGTGTTAAAAAGCCTCATATTTGTCTTTTTTGCATAGCTCTCATTTCAATTGTATTTTGCCCTGAAAATTTACACACATGTATGTTATGCCTCCATGTATATCTGTATTTTTTTCAAAACTTTTTAAAATGTAGAAAATATGAAATTTGATGAAATTTGAATTTTTCAAAACCAAGCTCCATGGATCTCGGCCTCCATAGGCAATATTCGAAATTAAATCTTCTTTAAAAAACAAGTAAACAACATAACTTCAACTCATTGCATTCTCATTGCCTAGATAGCCTCTTCTAATAACCACTTAGATAATTATGCTTGGCAAATGTAGGAGTACAACATAGTTGTGGTATTTTAAAATATCTTAAAATCGCCTTGTTTAGGAGCATCAACTAGGCCCTCTAAACAGAATATACAAGTGTAGCCACAAGTACCTTATGTACTACTCCCTCAGTTGCAAAATAATTAAAGTTCTAATTTTGTCCTAAGTCAACTTGATTAAGTTTGACCAACTCTATAGAAAGATGTGTTAAAATCTACAACACCAAATACACATAGTACGAGAATATATATCATAAAGAATCTTATCAGAGTAATTTGGTGTTCCAGATGCTAATATATTTTACTCTAGACTTAGTCAAATTTAAAAAAGTTTAACTTAGAACAAACTTAAAACTTCAATTATTTTGGAACAGATGTACTAGTATATACTATTTAAATAAACTCATGTGTTGCTACTGAACTACGTAAATGTATAGAGGTAACCATCAATGGTTTGTTCTATTTTGGAATAATTGTGTAAGTGTGCGGTTTCCACACGCTTATCCAGTGTCAGTAATTACGATGCTTTTATGTCAAGAAAAAATAATTATGATGCTTTTTCTACGATGTAAATGGTGTAAAACCACTAAGGAAAACTGGGCCTAGAATGGCTGCAATAGAACATTCAACATTATGTTGAGTATGTGTTAGATTTCCCAAATCAATATCAGTGTATGTTTGACCATATGCACATGAAACAAAACTTGCAGGCAATAATTCCTTTAGCAAGACTCGCAAGCTAAATCCCGAGCACCACTACTCCGCCCCTCTTCCTATCCTTGCCACTGCCATCGGTGGTCTCCTCTTGTATAGCGGCAGTGGCGGCGCTAGGGCATCTCCGGGCATTTCTGTTTCGAGCGGTGATCCATCCGAAGAACGTTACGGGGGTGGAGTCCTCCAGAATGGATCAATGCTTTGTTTCTTAGATTCACATTCGGGGGCTTAATTCCAAGCGCACGCAACAATATTTGACTATGCATTGATGCCATCTCGAGCATTTCCATGATCTTTCTGAGTTCATCAAGCACCAGTGATACCTCAGGGTCCACCTGAAGGGACACGTTTAGGGTTCACTCGGCATAACTGGAACCAGTTTTAAACATAACAGATGGTTCTAAAATAAACTGATGATAAATAATGCACCAACAAATTAATAAAGTAAAAAAATTAATTATATACCTCGCCTGGCATTTCCAGAGTATGCATCATTGTTAAAGTTTTCATGTCCAGCCTGACGGGAGTTACAGGAGTTAATTTCTCCTTGTCCACTTTACTCCGGCAGTATCTTGGGCCGCAGCTAGCCTCGACAATAACTTGGAGAAATAGGCATTTCAGTTTTTATTTTAGTTAAGATTGGCAAAAACTACACGTGCCATCTTCATGCAGAAATACAAAATACTCCCTCCGTTCCTAAATATTTGTCTTTTTAGAGATTTCAAATAAACTACCACATACGGATGTATATAGACATATTTTAGAGTGTAGATTCACTCATTTTGCTCCGTATGTAGTCACTTATTGAAATCTCTAGAAAGACAAATATTTAGGAACAGAGGGAGTAAAACGGATAAATTTGATAGTTAATTCGTAGCAAAATTCATTACAAAATAAATTATTATGCCATAGAAAACTATGGCACGACGGCTACTGCGCGCAAACACCGTCTGGGAGTTTAACCAGGTCATGCTGATGAAATACAACAATTACATCCCTGCATGCCCAACACCACGAGCCAAATTCAATGACACATAGGTCGTCGCGCTGAAAGACCATACAGAGAACGTTCATTCTCTAGGATTTCTGTGGAACTAAAGACACGGGTGTCTCTGTTATTATAAAACTTCATATATTTATACATATTTTGCACATGACCATAACCTTTTTCCCACAATGTTTTGTACATGTAATTAAAAAATGATTGTTTTGGGAAATTTGGAAGCATAGAAATTTACAAACTTGACAAGGATCTCATGGGAGGCGTTTAACTTTCCAGGACAAGTGAAAAACAATTGTGCAAGCATACAGATGAAACAACACAGAAAGAAAGGCTCTTCACTTGCAATGTTCGTTGTCAAAAGGACAGAGAACCTCTCCTGTTAGCTCTCCAACAGTTTGGAGTGACTCCAAGTAGTCTTCAATCTTTGCAAAATCCTGGTTATTTTTTAAGTTTTCGTTCACTGCATGTAGATGAACCGTGTGTCATATGAATAATCAAGCTAATCATAATGGAAATGTATGCCTTTGGAAACAAGAAAACATTATGGCAAAAAGTATATTTACTTGAGAATTCCTTATAAAGGCCATGGACAATTCGTTAAACTAGTCCAGGCTGACATGATAAGGGTTTTCACATCGCTTATAAATGCACCATTATAGTTGCATGTACAGTTAGAAGGTCAATAGAAAAGAGATAAGGTGGTCCATATGTGAATGTGCTAGATGTTCCTAGTCTGTTGTATGCGATTTGCCATGTCAATAATCTTGTGATGATGCTAATATGGATTAAGCTTAAATAAAATCTGCCTAATTTCCTAACATGGAGGTCCTAGATTCTGTAGAATTGTTTCAATATTAGCCCAATTCTTAGCGTTAGGTAAAATACCTCATGGAAAATTCCTCAGAACTAATGTGAAGGGAGCATCCCAATCATTTACCTTTTCTATTTCTTTGATTTGAAAATCCTAAACCGAATGAGCCCTTAGATAGCCATTATCATAAAATAGGATATCCACGTGTCTTGCTCAATGGTGTGCCGGGCGACCCCTTCAGGCTTGGGCGTGGGCTGAGGCAAGGGGACCCCCTGTCTCCCCTTCTCTTTGTGCTGGCCATTGATCCTTTGCATCACATCCTTGAGAAGGCAACATCACAAGGTCACCTCCACCCCATTGGCGGACGGGCTATGCCGATCCGGGCTTCCCTCTACGCGGACGATGCTGCGGTTTTTATTGCGCCAGTCAAGGCGGACGTCAGTTTCTTTGCCGACACCCTAAGGAACTTTGGAGATGTTTCCGGATTGGTAACAAAGTGCTCCAAGAGCTTGGTTGCACCAATTAGATGTGACAATGTGGACCTTCCGGATATTCTTCAATCCTTCCCAGCTCAACGAACCAACTTCCCGATGAAATATCTTGGTTTACCACTGTCAGTGAAGCGCCTGAAAAGAATCCACTTCCAACCTCTCGAGGACAAGATCGCGGCCCAGCTCACACCTTGGATGGGCAAGCACGTTGCTGCCCCCGGAAGGATGGTTCTTGTTAAGTCTGTCATTACGGCCATCGCTATCTATTATATGACGACTCTAAATCATCCGGTGGAAGTTCTGAAAAAGATTGATGCCCTCCGACGTGCCTACCTCTGGGCGGGTTGTGACAAGGTCATGAGAGGGAAATGTAAGGTCAACTGGGCGCAAGTCTGCAGGACCAAGCTACATGGTGGTCTTGGGATTCTAAACCTTGGCAAGTTTGCGGCTGCATTCCGTCTCCGTTGGCTGTGGTTCAACTGGCAAGACCCGCTCAAGCCTTGGTCGGGCTTGGGTAACCCTTGCGACAACAATGATCGAAACATATTCACGTCGGCCTCCAAGGTTCTGGTGGGTGATGGTCTCCGCGCAACTTTCTGGGAATCAGCTTGGCTAGATGGCATAAGACCCAAAGACATTGCTCCAAAAATTTACGACATCTCCAATAAAAAGAATTGTTCAGTTCACAAGGCTTTGCTTAATGGCTACTGGATCTCCCAGGTGAAGGTTGCTTTGATCGTCTCCTCTGAACACATCGCCCAGTTTGCTGCGCTTTGGGAAAGACTCACCCACATCCAGCTAAACCCGGACATGCAAGACTCCATCACCTGGAAATTCACTGCTGATGGCCATTACTCCGCAGCCTCAGCATACAGGGCTCAGTTTCTTGGATTGGTGGACAAGGATATGAACCAAAATGTTTGGAAGAACTGGGCACCCCCAAAGTGTAAATTTTTCGCGTGGCTTGTTATCAACAATAGGATTTGGACAGCTGACAGATTCCACCGTCGCGGATGGCCGAACTGCAACCTTTGTCCATTATGCGAACAAGTCCTGGAATCGGCGGCCCACCTTCTCTTTCAATGTCGATACACCACTCGGGTTTGGGGCATGATCAAATCTTGGCTTGCGCTCCACGATGTCCAGCCCAACGATTGGATTGATATGGTTTCAGTTAAGGATTGGTGGAGTTAGAATGCCACTAAGCAAACTCCATCGAGAAGGCCGCTTGTCTCCCTGATGATGCTTATCTCCTGGGAACTATGGAAGGAGCGAAACGCTAGAGTTTTCCGCAACACGGCCGTTCCGGTGGGAGTGTTGGTCGCCAAGATTAAAGAGGAATGCTCGCTTTGGAGCCTTGCGGGAGCAAAACATTTGTGTAACATTATGCCGCGAGAGTGATGTACTGTTTTTGGCCTTTGGCCATACTTTGTTAACCTTCTCCCTTATTCAATGAAAATGGCAAATCTTTTGCCTAGTTTCAAAAAAAAACAATTAATGCAACAACCGATGATTACCCCTGGATGAGCAGAACCTTGGCAATCCACTAGAGGATTACTACCCAACAGGCTACACCGCAAGCCAGGACCCTACACCCTCAAGGCCTCAACGCCCCGACGTATCACGGAACACATCTCGAATCAGAACGGAGTAGGTATGGGAGACTGTGCGCCTTTACCAGCTCCGACGCGCGAGTCCCTCAACTTGCGCATCTTCTTCCGGTAGTCGGAGACGGCGGTGCGTCGGCTGGCAGCGCCAGCGTCCTGTCCGTCGGCCATCTCCTCCCGCGCGATCGGTTTCTGGGCTTTGCTTCTATGGCCAGATGGAAATTAATAAGAAAAAATTCACTACAGGTCCATTTACTTGCACTGGCGTTAGTTTTAGTCCTTGTGGTTATAAATACCCGCAATACGGTCACCAAACTTGCTCTAGGGGGTCATCTACGGTCCATTATACAATTTTCTATACGTACGCGCTGAGCTGACTCGAGTCAACGGCTGCCAACGGTGCGCCGACTGCCACATGCGCTTGCTCGCTTGAATACGCAGGCAACCAGGGGGGTTTTGCAAAACTGGCAGAACAAAAGATCTCCTTCCCACCTGGTCAGATCGAGCCACCTAGTCGGGTTGGACCGAGTCACTCCCTCCCCTGGTTCGTCGTCGCTGCCGAGGTGGTTCGTCGTCTCCGGCGTGGGCGAGCGTGGCAACGACACCATGAGCTCGTCGTCGGACGCTACGCCGCCGCTGTTTGCGCCATTTGGGAGGGGCCTGCGTGACGTCCCTCTCGCACCGACGCGTCGTGACGAGCATGCCTCGCCGCCCCTTTATGGTACGTCCCCGTCACCAAGATCTCCTCCCCACCTGGTCGGATCGAGCCATCCGGTCGGGTCGGACCGAGCCACTCCCTCCCCTGCTTCTCCTTCACTGGTTCGTCATCGCTGCCGAGGTGGTTCGTCGTCTCCGATGTGGGCGAGCGTGGCGACGGCACCATGAGCTCGTCGTCGGACGCTGCACCGCCGCCATCCGCGCCATTTGGGAGGGGCCTGCGTGACGTCCCTCTCGCACCGACGCGTCGTGACGAGCATGCCTCGCCGCCCCTTTATGGTACGTCCCCGTCGCCGGCAGGTTCTATACTCGATCTGTCCATGAAAGCTACGGGGAAGAGCTTGCGTTCGAGTCAATTGCACAGAAGTGCTAGGGTTTGGGCTATTTCTCTCCCCTTTTGTCACGGATGGTGTAGGGTTTAGGGTTTTAGCAGCAGACGTTGAGCAGGGCCACAAATCAAAGCTAGTGTTTCTGATGGGCTATGGATCTTGTATTTGGAGATGATCTAGGGTTTGCAGAGCAAAATTAGGGTTTGATTTTGGAGCATGCAAGGGGAAGGCCATGCTCGCTTCTCCCCTATTTCTTTGCTTTATATGGCCTGGTTATTGATCATGATATGAACATGATTGTTTTGCGCATGAGATGATTGTTTTGCCCATGAAAGATCATATATTTGTTCACTGGAGGCCAAGAATCTGTGCTTTCTTTCTGCAACATGTATGAAATTTGCTCTGTAAGATAACTGAATTTACCTGTCTGAATATTGAAATGTTTGAACTTTATTTAGTACAATAACTGAACATTGACACCGAGCATTGCCACCTTGCTTGTTTTGGTCCAATTACATTACTTTACTGCTTGCTCAGTACCCCTGGTTAGGTCCTGCTTAATCAGTTAACTGAGCTACTGGTGGTTTGATACAGTAACTGAACTTTTGGAGTTAACTGAGTATTTTCAGCTTGACTGAACATTCATAAATGTCTCTGTTTATCTTTGTCTGAACATTGCAACTTTGAATGTTTTGCAGGACCCCTAAGCAACCAATTCTCTGTTGAGGTCATACATGGTGGCTATTTCCTTTGTGCAGGCAAGCATAGGGATTACCACAAAGGCCACTCCATTTGGTATGACTACTATGACATAGATAACTGGACACCTACTGTTGTTGCTAGTTTGGTTGAGGAAATTGGGCATGAGTTTGAGGGCAGGATCAGGGCTTATTGGTGTGTTCCTGGGTTGACAGTGTACAAGAATGGATTAAGAGAGATCAAGATAGGGGACAACACTATGACAGAAAACATGAAGGATTGTGTTCTGAATGGCAACCACTTCCAACAGATATTCCTTGATCATGACGAGAGCATGAGATCATATATTTTTGTTGTACAAGTTCACTCTGATGATGAGGATCCTCCAGTTGTCAGGTTCAGTGGCATGAGGCTAAAGAAGGAGAAGGCTGATCAAGAGCATGAGGAGCAAGAAGAGCAGACACAATAGCAGCAAGAGGAGCAGGCTGAGCTCACTGTAGTGGACCAGGAGCAGGTTGAGCTCCCTCAAGTGGAACAGGAGTTGCCTCAGCATGATCAAGAGCATGGTTCTGATCAAGAGCATGAGTAAGATGAAACACAGTCAGAAAGTGGAGCAGAGTCAGAAGAAGATGATTTCATACCAAGTCCACCCCAGCCAGGAACAACTTACCTTTCATCCCAGTTTGGGTTTAGGGCCAGGAAATCCTCTAGGTGTTTGAACATGGATGCAGCAGACACAGTTGGTTGTTCAGTAATGCAGGATTCATATGAAGATTACATTCCACAATTTTTTGATTCAGACATTGATCTGCAAGATGATGATGACTTGTTTGACAAGAATGTTGATTGTGACAAAGGCAAAGGTAAAGCAGTCCAAGAAGAAGCTGATGATCCTACTGAAGATGTGGACATGTGCTTGCCTTCATCTGATGAAGATAAGGTTAAGCTGAATTTCAAAAGTTTTAGAGAAGAGGACCTGGCTAAACCAGAGTTCAAAGTGGGTCAGACATTTGCTAGTGTTGAGTTACTGAGGAGGGCTATCAAGGAGTATAGCTGTCATGAAAGGGTTGACATCAAGTGCCCTAGAAATGATAGGAAGAGAGTTAAAGGCATTTGTGAAGATGGGTGTCCATAGTCTTTGTATGCATCATTTGATGGGAGAATCAACTGCTTCATGATCAAGAAGTATAACCCAAATCATACCTGCATAAAGAAATGGAGTGTCAAGTCATTCACTGCCCCCTTCATGGCAGGGAAGTATCTTGATTCATTCAGAGCAGATGAAAACATGAACATGAAGAATTTTTCAAGGGTTGTTCAGAAGGACTGGAACATGACAACCACAAGGAGCAAACTTAGAAGGGCCAGGGGACTAGTGAAGAAAGTCATTGAAGGAGATGAGTTAGAGCAGTATAACAGTATGTGGGATTATGCAACAGAATTCAAAAGATCAAACCCAGGCAGCTATTTCTATGTAGGTGTCAATGATGGCATATTTGGAAGTTGTTATTTCTCTCTGGATACCTGCAAAAGGGGTTTCACGCAAGCATGTAGGCCTGTCATTTGTTTGGATGGATGCCACCTGAAGACAAAGTATGGAGGTGTTATGCTGTGTGTTGTTGGCATGGATCCTAATGATTGCATTTACCCTCAGCTTTTGCTGTTGTTGAGGTAGAGAACACTGACACATGGAAATGGTTTATGTCAAACCTGAAGAGTGACTTGGGAATTCTGAACACAGGGCCATGGACTATAATGTCAGACAAGCAAAAGGGGCTGATCAAGGGAGTGAGGCAACACTTTCCTGATGCAGAGCACAGACACTGTGTTAGGCATATATGGCAGAATTTTCAGCAAACACACAAAGGAGATGTTCTTAAGAACCAGTTATGGAAGTGTGCAAGGAGCACAACACCAGAGCTGTGGGTTGCAAGCATGGAGGAAATGAAGGTCATCAGCATAGAAGCATACAAATGGCTTGAGCAGCTACCACCCAACACTTGGGTTAGGGGCTTCCAAAGAGACTTGGTCAAGTGTGATATCCTTCTGAACAACAACTATGAGGTTTTCAACAAATATATTCTTGAGGCCAGGGAGATGCATCTCAGATCAATGATTGAGAAGATCAAAACTCAGCTCATGGTCAGATTCTACAACAAAAGAAAAGAGGCAGAGAACTGGCCTGGTTCTGTATGCCCAAAAATAAGAAAGACAATTCAAAGGAATATAGAGCTGGCAGCTACATGCATGGTTTTAGGGGCTGGTGATGGCATCTTCCAGGTTGACAATAGGACCAAGACATACATTGTTGACCTCAAGGAAGAGAGTTGTACATGCAAAAGGTGGGATCTTAGTGGAGTTCCGTGCCACCATGCAATTGCATGATGTAGACATGAGAGAATTGACCCAGAGAGTTTGGTGCACTCCTGCTACAGTATAGAAGCATTCAAGTTAGCATACAAGCCAAGTATTGATACGTCCATTTTGCATCATGCTTTTATATTGATATTTATTGCATTATGGGCTATAATTACACATTATGTCACAATACTTATGCCTATTCTCTCTTATTTTATAAGGTTTTACATGAAGAGGGAGAATGCCGACAGCTGGAATTCTGGGCTGGAAAAGGAGCAAATATTAGAGGCCTATTCTGCACAGCTCCAAAAGTCCTGAAACTTCACGGAAGTCATTTTTGGAATTAATTAATAAAAAATACTGGATGAAGAAAATACCAGAGGGGGCCACACCCTGGCCACGAGGGTGGGAGGCGCGCCCTACCCCCCTGGGTGCACCCCCTGCCTCGTGGGCCCCCTGGTGGCCCTCCGGTGCCCATCTTATGCTATATGAAGTCTTTTGTCCGAGAAAAAATCATAAGTAAACTTTCGGGAAGAAACTCCGCCGCCACGAGGCGGAACCAATCTAGGGCTCCGGCAGAGCTGTTCTGCCGGGGATACTTCCCTCCTGGAGGGGGAAATCATCGCCATCATCATCACCAACGCTCCTCTCATCGGGAGGGGGCCAATCTCAATCAACATCTTCACCAGCACCATCTCCTCTCAAACCCTAGTTCATCTCTTGTATCCAATCTTTGTCCCAAAGCCTCAGATTGGTACCTGTGGGTTGCTAGTAGTGTTGATTACTCCTTGAAGTTAATGCTAGTTGGTTTATTTGGTGGAAGATCATATGTTCAGATCCTATATGCATATTAATACCCCTCTGATTATGAACATGAATATGATTTGTGAGTAGTTATGTTTGTTCCTGAGGACATGGGAGAAGTCTTGCTATTAGTAGTCATGTGAATTTGGTATTCGTTCGATATTTTGATGAGATGTATGTTGTCTTTCCTCTAGTGGTGTTATGTGAATGTCGACTACATGACACTTCACCATTATTTGGGCCTAGAGGAAGGCATTGGGAAGTAATAAGTAGATGATGGGTTGCTAGAGTGACAGAAGCTTAAACCCTAGTTTATGCGTTGCTTCGTAAGGGGCTGATTTGGATCCATATGTTTCATGCTATGGTTACGTTTACCTAAATACTTCTTTTGTAGTTGCGGATGCTTGCAATAGGATTTAATCATAAGTGGGATGCTTGTCCAAGTAAGGACATCACCCAAGCACCGGCCCACCCACATATCAAATTATCAAAGTACCGAACGCGAATCATATGAACGTGATGAAAACTAGCTTGAAAATAATTCCCATGTGTCCTCGGGAGCGGTTTTCTCTATATAAGAGTTTGTCTAGGCTTGTCCTTTGCTACAAAAAGGATTGGGCCACCTTGCTGCACTTTATTCACTTTTGTTACTTGTTACCCGTTACAAATTATCTTATCACAAAACTATCTGTTACCGATAATTTCAGTGCTTGCAGAGAATACCTTGCCGAAAACCGCTTATCATTTCCTTCTGCTCCTCGTTGGGTTCGACACTCTTACTTATCGAAAGGACTACGATAGATCCCCTATACTTGTGGGTCATCAATTATCAAGCCTTGCAGAGATAGGAGTGAGTGGCAGAAGATGAATGCTTGTGAAATCAAACCACCTGTATATGAAAAGAAAGTTGGGAGGCCTTCAAACAAGAGTAGGAGAAAGCAGCCTTATGAGATAGAAAAGAAAGATGGCACAAAGGTACTGACCAGACATGGAGGCACAATAACATGTTCATACTGCCATGAACAGGGCCACAGCATCAAAGGATGTAATACTAGAAAAGCATTTTGCCAAAACTACCAGTGAGAAGGGGGCCAAGGGCTATTCCTGAGGATGTGTCTGATGATGAACCAGCTATGGCACAACAAGATGGTGGGCAAGTCACACAGGAGGAGGTTCATGTCACGCAAGATGATGAGCAAGTCACATAGGAGGAGGTTCATGTCACACAAGATGATGGCCAACTTACACAGGAGGATGTGAATGCCACACAGAATGATTGCCCAATGCAGCAACAAGAGGATGAATATGATACACCAGTTGTTTTTCAGGTAAATTCTAATCTTTTTGTCCATTTGTTTTAGGTTGTATTTAGTATGATACACCAGTGATGATAGCATGTGATGATTGGATGTGCACAGGTGCAAGACTTTGGATATACAATGCTTCTTAAGATGGAGCATTCTAGGCCTATACCTAGAGAAGAAACTGAAGGCACTCTGCCAGATTCATCATTCATATTATAGGCATCCAGTTCTCAAGCTTCAGCACATACAACAACTACTACAAATGGTGGCAACCTGACCATGAAGTTGTTGAAGATGAAAAGAGACAAAGAAAGGCAGATGGCAGCCATGAGAGATGAGGCACTAGAGGCAATGAATGAGATGGCAGAGAGGAGAGCAGAGGAAAATGAAGCAAAGAGGCAGGAAATTGCTATCAGGAGAGCAGAGAAGGCATCCAGAAGAAGAAGAGCAGCAAAAGAGAAGAAGGCTGAGGAAACAACAGCAAAGATGGAAGCTTGAGCAGCAAGAAAAGCAGCATTACAAGAAGAGAAGGAGGCCAGGGCAATTGAAGCAACTGCAGCTAAGGCAGAGGCAGCAATGAAGAGAAGAGAAGAGCAAGAAGCAAAGAGAGCTATTGTAGCAAAGAAGAAACAAGATCAAGAAGCAAAGAAGAAACAACAAGAAGAGGCCAAGAGAAGAAGAGCTGAATCAGTTTGCCCAAGTGCACCAACAAAAAGTGGACGTGTGCCCAAGAAGAAAAGAGTCAACATGTTTGATGAGTTCAGATTAATCAGTGCTGTTGCACTTGTAATTCAGTGATTTTTGGCAGAAACTTAAATCTGAGTAATTTGATGCTCATTGAGCTCAAATGTGGTTCATTCAGTGAAGAAACTAATAGAGCTCAAATGTAGCTCATTCAGTGAGACACAAGTAATTTGATGCAAACTGAATTTGATGCAGCATTGCAATTTTGTTTCTGTGTCCATCTTTGCTGAATTTGAGGCTCACTGAATTTTTATGATTGAATTTGTATTGCTCTATTTGTTGCAAACTGAATTTGAGAGCTATTGCTCAATTTTTATGTACCAAATTTTGTTTAAAGAAAAAAAATCAAACAAAAAAAGTTTTGCCTGGGTCTCGAACCCAGGACCTATGGTATTGAACGTTGGGGGCAATGCCAGTGGGGTAAGTAGTAGTGCTTTGATCAAGGGCATGTACTAAACTAACTATAGTAGTTGCTAGTGGCCCATGCATTTTCGGTTTCCTCCTCTGCTTTTAAGCCCACTGCTACCTCTTGAGCACTGCATTGGTTTTTCCCTTCAAGAGGAAAGGGTGATGCAGCAAAGTAGCGTAAGTATTTCCCTCAGTTTTTTAGAACCAAGGTATCAATCCAGTAGGAGGCTACGCTCAAGTCCCTTGCACCTACACAAACAAATAAGAACCTTGCAACCAACGCGATAAAGGGGTTGTCAATCCCTTCACGACACTTGCAAAAGTGAGATCTGATAGAGATGATAATAATATTTTTGGTACTTTTATGATAAAGAGTAGAAGTAAAGATTGCAAAATAAAAGTAGAACGGAAACTTATATGATGGAAAATAGACCCGGGGGCCATAGGTTTCACTAGTGGCTTCTCTCAAGATAGCATAAGTATTACGGTGGGTGAACAAATTACTGTCGAGCAATTGATAGAATTGAGCATAGTTATGAGAATATCTAGGTATGATCATGTATATAGGCATCACGTCCGTGACAAGTAGACCGACTCCTGCCTGCATCTACTACTATTACTCCACACATCGACCGCTATCCAGCATGCATCTAGAGTATTAAGTTCATAAGAACGGAATAACGCTTTAAGCAAGATGACATGATGTAGAGGGATAAAGTCATGCAATATGATATAAACCCCATCTTGTTATCCTCGATGGCAACAATACAATACGTGTCGTTTCCCCTACTATCACTGGGGTCGAGCACCGCAAGATTGAACCCAAAGCTAAGCACTTCTCCCATTGCAAGAAAGATCAATCTAGTAGGCCAAACCAAACTGATAATTCGAAGAGACTTGCAAAGATAACCAATCATACATAAAAGAATTCAGAGAAGATTCAATTATTGTTCCTAGATAATCTGGATCATAAACCCACAATTCATCGGATCTCGACAAACACACCGCAAAAGAAGATTACATCGAATAGATCTCCAAGAGGATAGAGGAGAATTTTGTATTGAGATCCAAAGAGAGAGAAGAAGCCATCTAGCTAATAACTATGGACCCGAAGGTTTGAGGTAAACTACTCACACATCATCAGAGAGGCTATGGTGTTGATGTAGAAGCCCTCCATGATCAATGCCCCCTCCGGCGGAGCGCCGGAAAAGGACCCAAGATGGGATATCACGGGTACAGAAGGTTGCGGCAGTGGAATTAGGTTTTTGGCTCCTGTTCTGATGTTTCTAGGGTACATAGGTATATATAGGAGGAAGAAGTAGGTCGGTGGAGCAACGAGGGGCCCACGAGGGTGGAGGGCGCGCCCAGGGGGTAGGCGCGCCCCCCTGTCTCGTGGCCTCCTCGTTGGTTGCTTGAAGTCCACTCCAAGTCCTCTGGATCATTGTTCAGAAAATCACGTTCCCAAAGGTTTCATTCCGTTTGGACTCCGTTTGATATTCCTTTCCTTGAAACACTAAAATAGGCAAAAAAACTGCAATTTGGGCTGGGCCTCCGGTTAATAGGTTAGTCCCAAAAATAATATAAAAGTGTATAATAAAGCCCATTGAACATCCAAAACAGATAATATAATAGCATGGAACAATAAAAAGTTATAGATACGTTGAGGACGTATCAAGCATCCCCAAGCTTAATTCCTGCTCGTCCTCGAGTAGGTAAATAAAAAAACAGAATTTTTGATGTGGAATGCTTCTTAGCATAATTTTCAATGTAATTCTTTTTGTTGTGTCATGCATATTAAGATCCGAAAGATTCAAGGTAAAAGTTTAATATTGACATAAAAACAATAATACTTCAAACATGCTAACCAAGCAATTATGTCTTATCAAAATAACATAGCCAAAGAAAGTTTATCCCTACAAAATCATATAGTAGGTCATGCTTCAATTTCGTCACATAAAACGTTCTCATCATGCGTAACCCCGATGACAAGCCGAGCAATTGGTTCATACTTTTTAATGCGCTTCAGCCTTTTCAACCCTTACGCAATACATGATCCCAAGCCATGGATATAGCACTATGGGTGGAATAAAGTAAAGTTATGGGGGTTATGTGAGAAGACAAAAGGTAGAAAGTCTCACATTGACGCGGCTAATTAATAGGCTATGAAGATGCCCATCAATTGATGTCAATGAGAGGAGTAGGGATTGCCATGTAAAGGATGCACTAGAGCTATAAATATATGAAAGCTCAACAAAAGAAACTAAGTGGGTGTGCATCCAACTTGCTTGCTCATGAAGACCTAGGGCATTTTGAGGAAGCCCATCATTGGAATATACAAGCCAAGTTCTATAATGAAAAATTCCCACTAGTATATGAAAGTGACAACATAGGAGACTCTCTATCATGAAGATCACGATGCTACTTTGAAGCAGATGTGTGGAAAAAGGATAGTAACATTGTCCCTTCTCTCTTTTTCTCTCATTTTTCTTTTCTTTTCTTTTTTTCTTGGACCTTCTCTCTTTTTTTCTTTGGCCTCTTTTTTTTAGTCTGGAATCTCATCCCGACTTGTGGGGGAATCATAGTCTCCATCATCCTTTCCTCACATGGGACAATGCTCTAATAATGATGATCATCACACTTTTATTACTTACAACTCAAGAATTATAAGTCAATACTTAGAACAAAATATGACTCTATGTGAATGCCTCCAGCGGTCTACCGGGATATGCAATGAATCAAGAGTGACATGTATGAAAAATTATGAATGGTGGCTTTTCCACAAATACGATGTCAACTACATGATCATGCAAGGCAATATGACAATGATGGAGCATGTCATAATAAACGGAACGGTGGAAAGTTGCATGGCAATATATCTCGGAATGGCTATGGAAATGCCATGATAGGTAGGTATGGTGGCTGTTTTGAGGAAGATATAAGGAGGTTTATGTGTGATAGAGTGTATCATATCACAGGTTTGGATGCACCGGCGAAGTTTGCACCAACTCTCAAGGCGAGAAAGGGCAATGCACGGTACCGTAGAGGCTAGAAAATTGTGGAAGGTAGAGAGTGCGCATAATCCATGGACTCACATTAGTCACAAAGAACTCATATACTTATTGCAAAAGTTTATTAGCCCTCGAAGCAAAGTGCTACTACGCATGCCCCTAGAGGGATAGATTGGTAGGAAAAGACCATCGCTCGTCCCCGACCGCCACTCATAAGGAAAGCAATAAAAGAACAACTTATGTGTCAGTTTCACAATTACTCAACTAGCACACTCTAATATTACCACCTTTATATCTCAAAACACTTATCAAGCATCAAACTTCTCATGATATTCAATGAACTCAATATGGAAGTTTTTATTATGCTCAACTTGAATGCCTATTAATTTCACAATTTAAAGCAAATTACCATGCTATTTAAGACTCTCAAAATAATATAAGTGAAGTGATACGTCCATTTTGCATCATGCTTTTATATCAATATTCATTGCATTATGGGTTGTTATTACACTTTATGCCACAATACTTATGCCTATTCTCTCTTATTTTACAAGGTTTACATAAGGAGGGAGAATGCCGACAACTGGAATTCTGGGCTGGAAAAGGAGCAAATATTAGAGACCTATTATGCGCAACTCCAAAAGTCCTGAAACTCCACAAAAGTTATTTTCAGAATATATAAAAAATATTGAATGGAAGAAGTTCACCAGAGGGGGCCCCACTTAGCCACGAGGGTGGGGGCGCGCCCTACCCCCTGGGCGCGCCCCCTGCCTCGTGGGCCCCCTGTTGGCCCTCCGGTGCCCATCTTCTGCTATATGAGGTCTTTCGTCAAGGAAAAATTAATAAGCAACCTTTCGGGACGAGACTCCGCCGCCACGAGGCGGAACCTTGGCATAACCAATCTAGGGCTCCGGCAGAGCTGTTCTGCCGGGGACACTTCCCTCCGGGAGGGGGAAATCATCGCCATCATCATCACCAACGCTCCTCTCATCGGGAGAGGGCAATCTCCATCAACATCTTCACCAACACCATCTCATCTCAAAACCGTAGTTCATCTCTTGTATCCAATTCTTGTCTCCAAGTCCGGGATTGGTACTAGTAGGTTGCTAGTAGTGTTGATTACTCCTTGTAGTTGATGCTAGTTGGTTTATTTGGTGGAAGATCATATGTTCAGATCCTTTATGCATATTAATACCCCTCTGATTATGAACATGAATATGCTTTGTGAGTAGTTACATTTGTTCTCGAGGACATGGGAGATGTCTTGCTATTAGTAGTCATGTGAATTTGGTATT
The DNA here is from genome assembly GCA_032464435.1 of Aegilops umbellulata. Taxonomy (NCBI): domain Eukaryota; kingdom Viridiplantae; phylum Streptophyta; class Magnoliopsida; order Poales; family Poaceae; genus Aegilops; species Aegilops umbellulata. The sequence continues at coordinate 376,924,108 of CP136057.1, forward strand.
CGTTCGATATTTTGATGAGATGTATGTTGTCTAGCCTCTAGTGGTGTTATGTGAACGTCGACTACATAGCACTTCACCATTATTTGGGCCTAGAGGAGGGCATTGGGAAGTAATAAGTAGATTATGGGTTGCTAGAGTGACAGAAGCTTAAACCCTAGTTTATGTGTTGCTTCGTAAGGGGCTGATTTGGATCCACATGTTTCATGCTATGGTTAGTGAGGGAGTCCTGGATTAGAGGGTGTTCGGGTAGCCGGACTATACCTTCGCCGGACTCCTGGACTATGAAGATACAAGATTGAAGACTTCGTCCCATGTCCGGATGGGACTTTCCTTGGCGTGGAAGGCAAGCTTGGCGATGCGGATATTCAAGATCTCCTACCATTGTAACCGACTCTGTGTAACCCTAACCCTATCCGGTGTCTATATAAACCGGAGGGTTGTAGTCCGTAGGACAATCATCTTCATACACAATCATACCATAGGCTAGCTTCTAGGGTTTAGCGTCATTGATCTCGTGGTAGATCTACTCTTGTACTACCCATATCATCAATATTAATCAAGCAGGAGTAGGGTATTACCTCCATCGAGAGGGCCCGAACCTGGGTAAAAACATCATGTCCCTTGTCTCCTGTTACCATCCGGCCTTGACGCACAGTTCGGGATCCCCTACCCGAGATCCGCCGGTTTTGACACCGACATTGGTGCTTTCATTGAGAGTTCCTCTGTGCCGTCACAATTAGGAAGGATGCCTCTTCCCGTCTTTAAAGACGGCGCCGTTACTATGGGAGCCGTGGCTGTCGGCCAAACCCTCCGGCTAGGTGGTTTTCTCATGACCGCCTGTTCGGCCGTTGCGTCGACGGTGACCTCTCGGGTCATCGAAAGCAACCTTCACGTCAGCTCGGAGCTTGTCGAGCAACTGGATCCGATGGAGCTCTCTTTCGTAAACGAGCTCTTGGATCGCATGGCCGCCCTGGGGGTCGCTACGGATTACGACCAGGTTGGGCTTAAACCCGATCTAAGAGTAATTAACTCTCCCACCACGTTGCTATGGTAGAGGCGCAGTGCGGCGACCCTTCATCTATTTTAAGGACTAGCTACGTCTGAATTCCCTACCCCTCCAAGCCGGATACCCGCGGAGGGGAGGATATAACTCAAGACCTGAGCTTAGAATCAGGCAACGGGCTAGATTCATTGGACAACATCCAAGACTCCGAACTTCAGAGTTCGGAAGCTCTTCGGCCTCCGAATCTTAGATTGGGCGAGGTTTCAGATTCAACGCCCCCCGCCCGCCCGAACATAAGCGATCTTTCCCAAATCAGGCAAAATCCCGAGGAAACAGTACATCATTACTGGGCCAGATTCCTCCTCGTTATGAACATGATAAAGGATTGCCGCGAGGGAGACGCAATTTTAATCTTTTGCAGTAATTGCATGGACGAGGGAATACTTAACGCCATAAGTCGTCGTGATATTACACGCTTCGCTGACTTGGCGTCCATAGCACAAAAGTACTGTGCGATGGAAAGCACTTGGAAAACCGAAATAAAATTTTGGGATAATCCGGCCTTGAATAGCAATCCCGTCCGAACTAAGAGGGTGCATCATAGTAAGACACCCGGATTAAATATCAAAAAGCCAAAACCCTCTACAGGGCATGGAACCGTACTGGAAAGGTGGCTTGATGGACCCTGTAGAATTCACAGTACAGAGGACGCCACACCAACTCACAGCCTTAGAGCATGTTGGATACTCCGGCAGGTGGCCAAACTTGGCAAGGTCCTCCTAAGTTTGGAGGCCACAGAAAGCCAGCCCGAGGACACCAGTACCGTTCTCACAGTCTTCGAGACTTTCGCATCAAATAATTGTAACACCCATGATGTAACTTGCCATATTTGTAACTCCAACTCTTGCCATTTTCGGCAATGTGATATGATATTCCCTCCGTGGTTGGGTTTCCCTTCTTTTGCTTTTTGTCCTTGTCATGCATTTCTTGTCATGTCATCATGTGCATCGCATTCGCATACGTGTTCGTCTTATGCATCCGAGCATTTTTCCTGTTGTCCGTTTTGCAATCCGGTGCTCCTATGTTCCCCGGCGTTCCCTTTTACCTTTTTCCGTGAGCGGGTATTAAACTTTCTCGGAATGGACCGAGGTTTGTCAAGCGGCCTTGGTATAGCACCGGTAGACCGCCTGTCAAGTTTCGGGTCATTCGGAGGTCGTTTGATACTCCAACGGTTAACCGGGTAACCGTGAAAGCCTCTTTTGGGTTGCAGCCCAAAACCCCTCCAAATCAGCCCAATAACCCATCTAAGTCACTCCCATGTCCATCACCGTTTGATCACGATCGTGTGGCCGCAAACCGCTCTCCATTTGGAGCTTCCTAGCTCCTTCTACCTATAAATATGCATCTCCCCCTCCAATTCCGGGTCCAAACCCTAGCCTCCTTTCCCTCGCGCCGCCGGACGTTTTCCCCACCGCGCCCGGACACGTCCGCCGCCGCTCCCCTGTCCAACCGTGCGCCGCCACGTGGCGAACCGCGCCCACTTCGCCGCCCCTCCACCGTGGCCCGCCGAAGCCCGGAGCCGGCCCCCGCGGCCCATCCCGTCCGGCCGTCCGCTCGCCCGCGGGACGCCGCACCTGCGCCCGCTCGCCGCCGCGGGGCGCCGCCGCCGCCTTCCTCGCCGGCGCGCGCCGCCGCCGCACCTCGCCTCGGCTTCCCCGTCGCCCCGGGGCCGCCGCGCCCCTCACCGCCCGAGCGCCGCCGCCCTCCTCCCGCTCCCGCGCCTCCCTCCTCCATCCCGACCGGATCCGGCCGCGGGAGGGCTAGATCCGGCGAGCCCGCCTCCTCCGGCCTCCTTCTCAAACTCCGGCAAGAGCTCTGGCGAACCTCAGGATCCGCGCCGCCCAGATCTGGATCCAAAAACCCTAGGGTTGACTTTTTCCTCGAGGTTGATTTTCTCTAAGTCCCCGGATCTGCTGTTATTTTGTTGCATGTTCATCGCATTATATCTTGCTGCATACTACTCCGTTTCGTGCGTGTAATATGTCAAATTGTTCGTCTCGATGAGTACATCATTTTTTCGCATTGCATCATTTTCATTTGAGCTCATCTTGATGCCAGAAATTCTGCTGGAAGAGGGCTATGTGATGTTAGTTTCAGATCTATTTCAGTACATGCACTTTTGTCATTTTTGCCATGATTGATGTGTGCACCCTATGAACTTGAGATCTACATGTGTTTTGAAATATGCCATGCCGTCTTTACAGGGGTGTATGCCATGTATTTTTGTGATCTCTGTGGTGACTAGCGCAAGCATGCAAACTAGGGATCATATTGTTGCTGATTTCAGGGACTTAGTAATTTTACTGTCATGTCCTGCTGTTATTTTTATGCCATGTGTTCTTGTTGTTACAGAGAGATCTATGCCTATTTTGGGCATGATCAGTAAGGGTGCTTTGAACATATGGATTTGATATATCCATCAATGTCTTTGTTTGTAATTATGGTGTGCCATAGCTTGAGTCAATCGAGCTCTACTTTTGCTATAAAATGTTACTGGCAGATTGTTTACATGTTATTCGATTTTGCCAAGCTTGTTGTAGTTGATCCTTGAATGCTATAATGTTGTTCTTGCCATTATTAGCTTCTATGACATGTCTTCTTGGTGGGTGTATGCTTAGTTTATCATGAAATGCTCTGTAGTGAGTGCATCGAGCTCGTAAACATGCCTATTTGTTATCTGTTTTTGACATGTCCAGTTTTCTGCTGTCTGAAAACTGTTACGAAACTTGCTTAATTGACATGGGTGCTATTATATTTTCTTGTCCTTTTTGGCTCATGGTCAGTAAGGGACTTTTGTTCTATGTTTTGAGTAGATTCATGTCATGCCTTGTTTTGTTGTATTGTGTTCCTATAGCATGTTGTTTGCTTGCTCTAAACATGTCATCCTGATGTTAATTTCTGGCATGATAGTATTTTCACTAAGTCTGTGAACCTGTTATCTTTTGCACTTTTGCCATGCTTGTTTGAACCTGTTGTGGTGTGATTTAGCCGTAGCTCAGTGTTCATCTTTTGTCAAGCATTTTGATTAGATCACTGCCATATGATTTTCTGATACGTTTGGGTGAAGTATCTTAATTTCTTGTTGCATGCTAAGTGGCATCATGCTGTTAAACGCAGAAATATGTCATTCTTGTTTTGCTTGTCATTTGCAAAACGTGCATCCGATTCCGGTGATCTTTATATCGATTTCAACCGAAATCACCTCACCTTTCTAGTGGCATACTTGGTTTGCCAAGATTATGCCTTGTTCATCTTTTCCTTCCGGAGCACGCATATGCATTGCATACCTCATCTCGCATATCATGCCATGTTTTGCATCATGTTGCTTGCGCATTGCATCGTGGTTGATAGTTGTTCCTTTGCTTGTGTTCTTGCCTTGGGTAGAGCCGGGAGACGAGTACGTGAACGAGGAACCTGTTGAGAACACTTACGAGGATCAAGCTTTCGACAACTCTGAGAACCTTGCATGCAAGATGACCATACCCTCGAAATCACTTCTATCTTTGCTTGCTAGATGCTCGCTCTTTTGCTATGCCTATGCTGCGATACCTACCACTTGCTATATCATGCCACCCATATTGCCATGTCAAACCTCTAACCCACCATGTCCTAGCAAACCGTTGATTGGCTATGTTACCGCTTTGCTCAGCCCCTCTTATAGCGTTGCTAGTTGCAGGTGAAGATGAAGTTTGTTCCATGTTGGAACATGATTATTTTGGGATATCACTATATCTCTTATTTAATTAATGCATCTATATACTTGGTAAAGGGTGGAAGGCTCGGCCTTATGCCTGGTGATTTGTTCCATTCTTGCCACCCTAGTTTCCGTCATACCGGTGTTATGTTCCTTGATTTTGCGTTCCTTACACGGTTGGGTGATTTATGGGACCCCCTTGACAGTTCGCTTTGAATAAGACTCCTCCAGCAAGGCCCAACTTTGGTTTTACCATTTGCCACCTAAGCCTTTTTCCCCCGGGTTTTCGCGAGCCCAAGGGTCATCTTTATTTTAACCCCCAGGCCAGTGCTCCTCTGAGTGCTGGTCCAAACTAGAGCACCGTGCGGGACCGTCCCTTGGCAACTTGGGTTATGTTGGTACCTATACGCTTAGCTTATCCGGTGTGCCCTGAGAACGAGATATGTACAGCTCCTATCGGGATTTGTCGGCACAGTCGGGTGGTCTTGCTGGTCTTGTTTTATTACTGTCGAAATGTCTTGTAGTCCGGGATTCCGAGACTGATCGGGCCTTCCCGGTAGAAGGAATATCCTTCGTTGATCGTGAGAGCTTATAATGGGCTGAGTTGGGACACCCCTGCAGGGTATTATCTTTCGAAAGCCGTGCCCGTGGTTATGAGGCAGATGGGAATTTGTTGATGTCCGGTTGTAGAAAACCCGAAGTTGACCTTAATTAAAACACATCAACCGCATGTGTAACCGTCATGGTCTCTTCTCGGCGGAGTCCGGGAAGTGAACACGGTGTTGGAGTTATGTTTGACGTAGGTTGTTCTAGGATCACTTCTTGATCACTTCTAGCTTCACGACCGTGCTTCGCTTCTCTTCTCGCTCTCTTTTGCGTTGTTAGCCACCATATATGCTAGTCGCTTGCTGCAGCTCCACCTCACAACCCTATCCTACCTTTAAGCTTAAATAGTCTTGATCTCGCGGGTGTGAGATTGCTGAGTCCCCATGACTCACAGATTCTACCAAAACAGTTGCAGGTGCCAACGATGCCAGTGCAGATGGCGCAACCGAGCTCACGTGGGAGTTCGACGAGGAACGTGGTCGTTACTATGTGTCTTTTCCTGATGATCAGTAGTGGAGCCCAGTTGGGACGATCGGGGATCTGTGTAGCATTTGGGGTAGTCTTCTTTCATTTTGGTTCCGTAGTCGGACCTTGAGTGTAATCTGGATGATGAATGTTTATTTATGTATTGTGTGAAGTGGCGACTGTAAGCCAACTATGTATCTCTTTCCCTTATGTATTACATGGGTTATGTGAAGATTACCTCACTTGCGACATTGCTTTCAATGCGGTTATGCCTCTAAGTCGTGCTTCGACACGTGGGAGATATAGCCGCATCGAGGGCGTTACAATAATATGCAAAAAAGAACACTCCGCAGCCTCGCCGAAGTCTATCAAGTAGCAACAATAAACCCATGGAGCGACACGGCTATCACCTTCAACGCGAGTGATGAACCTAAATTCCAAATAGCCCAAGCACCAGCCGCATTGGTCCTCAGTACCATAGTGGACGGCTTTCGCCTCACCAAGGTACTCATGGATAGAGGCAGCGGATTGAACCTCACTTACGAGGAAACCCTCCAAAAAATGGATATAGACTGGAACCACATCGAGCGAAGCAGTACAACCTTTAGAGGAATAATCCCCAGTCGGGAAGCGCACTGCACAGGAAAAATCACACTAGATGTGGTGTTCGGCACGCTGGATAGTTACAGGTCTGAAGAGGTCACGTTCCAGGTGGCCCCGTTCAATAGCGGATACCACGCTATACTAGGGAGGGAGGCATTTACAATCTTCCAAGCAATACCCCATTACGGGTACATGAAGCTCAAGATGCCCGGGCTGAACGGAATTATCACTCTCGCTAGTGATCCGGACACAGCACTCCGCGCCGAAAACAAGACAGCCGCATTGGCCCTTGAGGCACTATCCGAAGCCTTAGCGGCTGAAGAACTGACTGCGCTGTGCTCCACGGTTAATAGGGATGATGTGATACTCGATAAGAGATCAAAGTCCACATCCTTCAAGCCAGCAGACGAAATAGTAAAATTCCAGGTCCATCCAACGGACCCCAATAAAACAGCTTCCATCGGGGTATGACTGAACCCTGATGTAGATGCCGCACTGCGAGAGTTCCTACAAGAGAACTGGGACATTTTCGCCTGGCATCCTTCAGACATGCCAGGAATCCCACGCAGGCTGGCCGAACACAACTTAAATATCCCGAAAGGATTCAAACCTGTTAAACAAGCCCTTCGGCGTTTTTCCAAACCGAAGAGACAGGCTATGGGAGAGGAGCTAGCCAAGTTATTGGAGGCCGGATTCATTAGAGACATAAAACATCTGGACTGGCTAGCAAACCTGGTGATGGTACCAAAGAAGGACAAATCCTGGCGCCTGTGTGTCGATTTTAAAGACCTTAACAAGGCCTGCCCAAAGGATCCCTTCCCCCTCCCCCGTATCGATCAAATTATCGACGCCATCGCAGGACACGATTCGTTGTGTTTCCTCGACGCATACTCCGGTTACCATCAAATCAAGATGGCAGAATCAGACCAAGCCGCAACAACATTCATCACACCATATGGCCCATTCTGCTTCAACACAATGCCCTTAGGACTGAAAAACACCGGCGCAACATATCAGCACATGATACAGACATGTCTGGCAAACCAGATCGGCAAAACAATGGAGGCGTATGTGGACGATGTGGTCATCAAATCAAAACACGTGGAATCTCTAGTAGACGACTTGAGGCTTACATTCGATAACCTCCGAAAATACAACATCAAGCTCAACCCGGAGAAATGCGTTTTCGGCGTTCCACCCGGAAAGCTCTTGGGCTTCATTGTATCCGGTAGAGGAATTGAAGCAAATCCAGCAAAGATCCGAGCTTTGTCACAATTGGATGTCCCAAAGGACCTCAAACAAATACATAAATTAACCGGATGCGTGGCGGCTCTAAGCCGCTTCATCTCCCGCTTGGGAGAAAAGGCACTGCCCCTTTATCGCCTCCTTCGGCGAACCGAACACTTCGAGTGGACGGATACCGCCACGGCCGGACTCGATGAAATAAAAGCCATATTGGCAACAAACCCAGTCCTGGCCGCGCCAAACACCGGCGAGCCGATGCTATTGTACATCGCGGCAACCCATCAAGTTGTCAGCGCAGTGCTCGTCGTCGAGCGAGAAACGGACGGACACAAATTCCCCCTTCAAAGGCCGGTATACTACATGTCGACTGTCCTCACTCCATGCAAATCACGGTACCCGCATTATCAAAAGATTGCATACGTGGTATTCATGGCATCCCGGAAGCTACGACACTACTTTCAAGAGTGTTCGATTACAGTAGCCTCGGAAGTACCACTCAATGACATTATCAACAACCGCGATGCAACGGGCCGGATCGCAAAATGGGCAATTGAGCTCCTCCCGTTCGATATAACCTATAAGCCACGGCGAGCTATCAAATTGCAAGTTTTGGCCGACTTCGTCGCAGAATGGACGGAGGCCGAACTCCCTAAAGAGTACGGAACATACTCAAACTGGATCATGCATTTCGACGACTCCAAAATGTTGGCCGGACTGGGGGCTGGCGTCGTTTTGACGTCCCCCACAGGAGACATAGTCCAATATGTACTCCAAATTATGTACACGGACTCCAACAATGCAGCCGAATACGAGGCCCTTCTACATGGTCTCCGGATGGCAGTATCCATGGGCATTCAACGCCTAGAGGTACGCGGGGATTTGAACCTCGCGATATCCCAAATAAATGGCGACTTCGACGCCAAGGATCCAAAAATGGCAGCCTCCGCAATGCCGTCCTAAAAATGTCAGCCCGGTTCGAAGGGCTAGAGTTTCACCATATAGCCCGAGAAAATAATCAAGCAGCGGATGTCCTGGCACGCATTGGAGCAAAATGCGATGCATTCCCCCCAACATCTTTTTGGAAAGATTGTTCAAGCCATCCGTAGCATGGGAGGGGGAACCCGCATATAACAGTCCGGACCAAGCCGCACCACTCGACGCCGAACAATCTGACATAATTGGAGGCTCTGCCAACGAAATCACACCCTCAGCCCACGTAATAATGGCGGTTATCGCCCCATGGACAGAACCATTCCTAGCCTACCTTACTAGGCAGGAACTCCCAGAGGACCAAAACGAGGCTCCCTGTATAGTGCGGCGATCTAAAGCCTATAAAGTCCACGAGGGAGAGCTTTATAAGAAAAGCACTACCGGAGTCCTTCAAAGGTGCATCTCCGAAGAGGAAGGGCGGAACCTTCTGGCTGAAACTCATGCCGGACTCGGTGGTCATCATGCTGCTGCTCGGTCCCTTGTTAGCAAGGCTTTCCGTACAGGCTTTTATTGGCCGACGGCCCGGGCAGACGCTCAGGACTTAGTCCAACGATGCGTTGGTTGCCAACTTTTTGCCAACCAAAGCCATATGCCACCCACCGCACTCCAAACTATCCCCATCACCTAGCCCTTTGCGGTCTAGGGGCTTGACATGGTCGGACCCCTCAAAGGGGGGACCCATAAGAAAAATACTTACTGGTCATGGTGGATAAGTTCACCAAATGGATAGAAGCCAAGCCTGTTAAAACGGCCGAATCCGGACCGGTGATAGACTTCATATCCGGGGTAGTACACCGTTACGGCGTCCCCCACAGCATCATAACCGATAACGGTACAAACTTTACAGCCGACGAGGTAAAACTCTGGTGCAAAAACATGGGCATTAAGCTCGATTATGCTTCCGTCTATCACCCACAAACCAACGGCCAGGTCGAACGTGCAAATGGACTTATCATGAGCGGCATTAAACCCAGACTAGTGCGGTCCCTGAAGGAATCTAACACGCACTGGGTAGAGGAGCTCGACTCCGTACTCTGGGGGCTGCGGACCACGCCGAATCGTACCACTGGATACACACCATTCTTTATGGTGTACGGCGCAGAGGCAGTTCTGCCCTGCGACATAATTCATGACTCACCTCGAGTGCGTATGTACGAAGAAAGAGAAGCCGAGCTCGATCGGCAGGACAACTTGGACACCTTGGAGGAGGAGCGCGTTGTGGCAAAAGCCCGTTCCGCATTCTATCAACAGCAGGCTCGAAGATATCAAAGCAGAGAAGTACGGGCCAAAAATTACAATATTGGCAAACTAGTTCTACGCCTGCCGGATAAGAAAAAGGACAAACTCAAGCCCAAGTGGGAAGGTCCATTCATAATTGACCAAGTCCTGACTGGTGGAGCGTACCGCCTACGAGATGCGTCGGATAACCGACTCGAGCCGAACCCATGGAACGCCACCCGTCTTTGAAGATTCTATGCCTAGCACCGAATTCTGTGTTCGTCTCCTTCCTTTGTCCATTTTTTATGTTTTTCTGTCTTCTATTTCTCCTCTTCTCCTCTTTTTCTTTTTATAGCCCTTAAAGGCTCATCAAGTGATGCGCCACTCGCGCTCATTAAACCTGGGGGCTTCTTTAACAGAAGCTTATTTATACGGGCTTCACGCCCATCACATGTGTTAAACTTCCGCATGTACCTTTTTTCACCATTATATGCATCGATATGACTTAAGTTTTGGCCAAGCTGGGTTGCCTGGCTCCTGTGCTTACCCCTACGTTCCCGATTGTTCGGCTAGGCGGTAAAGGGAGCACCTCTGCGATCGTTACTGCCGGGTCAGCCGGATGTGTACCTCAGACTGGGTGAAGCCGAAAGCTAGCGTTCTTAAGGGAATATTCGGTCGGTGAAATAAAAGATGATCTCTTACTAATTTTATGCGCCCCCAGATGCTTTTTCTGCGTCTTTTTACGTAGTCCGGACATGCACTTTAGGGCATGCCTCCCCAGCGAAAGAAACCCTTAACGGAACTATTCTCTCTGGAAGATGTTTCTTACTAACCATGTAATATAACATAACTAGTTGGGCACTTGTCTGATAAAGCACTGATGACCCATACGCCTGGTCTCCATGCATACCCCGGTTCTTATATAACCGTTGCGGTATTCGGACACACTCCGGACCGTCAGGTCCCGAGGTTGAAGCGAAAAGGTCGGCAAAGACAAACGATCTACAATCCGGCTAGAAGGCATTACACATGTCATTTCAAACTTACATAGTCATTCTGACTGACCGTATTCCTCTTCTATACATTCTAACAGGCTGTCTAATTTATAGTCGTGCTGGGAATACTTCGCGGCCAACTCTACTTGGCCGTATACTAAGCTTACAGGGATCTCCTTCCCGTCAGGCCCCACTGGTCCGACCTCGGCCATGTGGTTTGGGTCAGACCTCGTAAAACGGGTCTTCACCATGGCCCAGGCCTCCCTAGCGCCTTGTCGGCAGGCCGATATCTTCCACAACCGGAAGCGCTGCCGAGCTCCCTTCAGCTTCTCCGCAAGCTCTCCAAGGCCCTCGGGCATGGAGTGGGAAGGCCATAAGGCTTGGGCAACGCCTTGCATCACCTGCCGAATTCGCTCGTGCAGTTGCAGGAGTTCGGGAAGAAGGTCACCCGTAGAACCGGGCATCTCCTCTGCAGGACGACCTGTGAGCATACCTACAGACATTACTCTGTTAGTCGACTTCCTCGCCGAACTCTTTTTTCAAAGTTCGTTCAAGCACTTACTAAATATGCCGCGTCGAAGCCATTGATTCTCCTTCGTGGAGTCCGACAGCTGGCCACGAACGTCTTTAAGTTTGACGTCCAGCTTGGTGTTGGCATCCTGAAGGTCATTCTTCTCTCGCCTCACCTTTGTCAACGTACTCTCACCGGCCTTTAGCCGGCGTAAGAGTTGTTGCTTTTCCGGATCAAATCCGGCGCCATCTGCAATATGACTTGTCAGATTTGCACCCAAACCGCACAACACTAATCTTTCGAAGTGTATCTTACCTGAGGGGGTCCCTTTGGGCTCCCCTGTTGCGGCCAGTGCGGCCTCTAGTTGGGCCTTGCACTTTTCCAGCTCCTGGGACAGTACGGCGTTCTTCTCTATAAGAACCTGCATATGAAATGATCCTTAAATCAGTTACTTTAACTGTTTCAAGTCTCGGGGGCTACTGGTTTATATATATTTGACCAAAATTTTCTTACCCGTATGTCTTTTACATACTGCTCCATGGCTCTGGCTAAACCACTTTGAGCGCCACGGAGGTACGCATCTCCCGAATTAAAGGCATTTAAAGCCTCTTGGGAGAAACAAGCGTCACGTAGAACTGTCCGGCGACGCCTGTGGTTCATGGCACTCTCCACTTCAGAATTTGTGGCAGACAGCCTGTCCGCATCCTTTGTCGGAGGAGCGTCCGGTTCGCGCCTAGTGCTCGCCTCCGCCTCCTGGCCAGACGTTGGAGCCTGGCTGGTGGAGGCGCGATTGGCAACATCTCCGTATATAGTCCGGCGAGGTCTCTTCGCCCTGAAGACAGCACGAATGTTAATAAGCCCTGATAGAATAACACCAGGGAAACAGAGGGTGCGCTATAACTTTGCGCCGGCATCTCAGTCCGGACTACATTCCTTTTGGCCCCACGGGGCCCTGCGGCCCCTCGTTGGCCAGCCGCCGCAGGTTCGGCCTCCCGCCTCGGGAATCTCCCCTGCAAAACACGGTTGTCGTTAGAAACGCCGGAATATATGAGAATGGGATCTCTCTCAGGATAAATAAAAACTCCGGTTTCTGTCACCTGGGAGCCCGGGATTAACCCGGGGTAATCAGCCGTAATGGCTACCAAGGTATTGTCCTTGCTTAATTGATGGAACACCCCGTCGATAAGCTCCACCGACATGTCCGGATCCTCTTCGGAGTCCGGATCGAGGGACCGTTCTGGGTCCTCGGGCTATGGAGGGCGGCTGTTTATATTCTTTACTTCCTGTCGCAGTTCCTGCATCGAAGTCGTTAGACTACATATCTAACTGTGGGAGTATAAAACAAACAGGCAGGCACAATTGTTCACTTACCCAACTTGGAGGTTCGTACATAGTGAATCCGGCCCACGGATTGACGCGGAGGAATTCCTCCTTTTCTCCCTTGTACAAAGAGGATAAAATCTTTATTAGAGCGGCAGCTGAGGCTGGCCCCTTACGACCGTAACGGGTGGCGTCATCCTCCCCGTTGAAATCCCACATGGGGTGGCCTCTATATTGAAGCGGCTGCACCCCCCGCATAATGCATGCGGCCATGACTCCAATCATGGTTAGTCCGCAATGAGCCAACAGTCTTATCCGGCCCATCAGGTAAAGGATGTCTCTATCGCTTTCTCTCTGAGAGCTCCGCGGACGCCAGCGCAAGCGTTTCTTCAATGGAGCACTGTTGAACTCGGGGAGACCGATCCGGATAGGGTCCGGTAGCGGGACGTCATCTATGTAAAGCCATTCCGAAGGCCAGTCCTCGGACGCCTTCTTTGGGGTTCCGGATAAGTATCCGGTCCCGGCGATGCGCCATACTTCGGCTCCGCCCACTTGATATATAGACCCCTATTGAGAACGGGGCACTAGGCAGAATAACCTCTTCCACAGCGCGAAATGAGCCTCAACGCCTAAAAATAGCTCGCAAAGGGCGACGAAACCCGCAATATGCAATAAGGAGGCGGGCGTGAGATTGTACAGCTGGAGGCCGTAGAACTCCAGGAGCCCGCGGAGAAATGATGAATTGGAAATCCCAGTCCCCTTATTAGATAGGGGACGAGGCACACCCGCTCTCCTTTAGAGGGATTGGGGGTGCTCTCTGCTTGTTTTCCGCCATTGTAGGTGGCGAGACCGGCTCGTACCGGGACCATGTATGCCTGAGGGAGAAATCCCTTGGCTTGAAGCGACACTAACTCGCTATGCGGGATGGTGCAACTCTCCCAGTCCCCGGGTTCAGGACCGGAGGGGCGAGGGGAGGAGCTGCGACGGCTGGCCATGTTGGAATGGACCTTTGCTGGGAGCGCTCTGATGATAACTCGCGGAGAGGAGAAGATGTGGTTTGGATCTGAATCCTCATCCCGTTAAATAGGCGTCTTGTTGGTACGGCCAGGGGTGTGGATGTAAAAACACTCCGGCTTTTCGCATTCGTTAAACACATGGAAGACAACCATTATTGGGCGTGGAAGCCGAGGAGCGCTGCATTACAAAAATCGGATATTATTCCTATAGGTACACAGGATTTGGAGGAGGAACCCGCCTTGCAATGTCGAAGACAATCTGCGCGCCGGACTCGTCGTCATTGAAGCCTGGTTCGGGGGCTACTGAGGGAGTCCTGGATTAGGGGATGTTCGGGTAGCCGGACTATACCTTCGCCGGACTCCTGGACTATGAAGATACAAGATTGAAGACTTCGTCCCGTGTCCGGATGGGACTTTCCTTGGCGTGGAAGGCAAGCTTGGCGATGCGGATATTCAAGATCTCCTACCATTGTAACCGAATCTGTGTAACCCTAACCCTATCCGGTGTCTATATAAACCGGAGGGTTGTAGTCCGTAGGACAATCATCTTCATACACAATCATACGATAGGCTAGCTTCTAGGGTTTAGCCTCATTGATCTCGTGGTAGATCTACTCTTGTACTACCCATATCATCAATATTAATCAAGCAGGAGTAGGGTATTACCTCCATCGAGAGGGCCCGAACCTGGGTAAAAACATCGTGTCCCTTGTCTCCTGTTACCATCCGGCCTTGACGCACAGTTCGGGACCCCCTACCCGAGATCCGCTGGTTTTGACACCGATAGTTAGGTTTACCTTAATACTTTTGTTGTAGTTGCGGATGCTTGCAATAGAGGTTAATCATAAGTGGGATGCTGGTTCAAGTAAGAACATCACCCAAGCACCGGTCCACCCAGATATCAAATTATCAAAGTACCGAACGCGAATCATATGAACGTGATGAAAACTAGCTTGACGATATTCCCATGTGTCCTCGGGAGCGCTTTTCCTGATATAAGAGTTTGTCCAGGCTTGTCCTTTGCTACAAAAAGGATTGGGACACCTTGCTGCACTTTATTTACTTTTGTTACTTGTTGCTCGTTACGAATTATCCTATCACAAAACTACCTGTTACCACTTATTTCAGTACCTGCAGAGAATACCTTGCTGAAAACCGCTTATCATTTCCTTCTGCTCCTCGTTGGGTTCGACACTCTTACTTATCGAAAGGACTATGATAGATCCCCTATACTTGTGGGTCATCAAGACTCTTTTCTGGCGCCGTTGCCGGGGAGTGAAGCGCCTTTGATAGGTGGAATTTGGTAAGGAAAAAATTATATAGTGTGCTGAAATTTACTGTCACTTGTTGCTATGGAAAGTAATCCTCTGAGGGGCTTGTTCGGGGTATCTTCACCCCGACTAGTAGAGCAAAGAGTTGCTCCTCAACCTACTGAAGCTTCTGAAAATGAAATTATTCCCTTTAAAGTTCCTTCGAGTATGTTAGAAAAACTGCTTGATAATCCTTTTACAGGAGATGGAACAAAGCATCCTGATGAACATCTACTCTATGTGGACGAAGTTTGTGGATTATTTAAGCTTGCAGGTATACCTGATGATGTTGTTAAGAAGAAGGTCTTCCCTTTATCTTTGAAGGGAGATGCATCGACATGGTATAGGCTATGTCATGATACGGGATCATGGAACTATAAAAGAATGAAGTTGTAATTTCATCAAAAGTATTATCCTATGCATCTTGTCCATCGTGATCGCAATTATATATATAATTTTTGGCCTCACGAAGGAGAAAGCATCGCTCAAGCTTGGGGAAGGCTTAAATCAATGTTATATTCATGCCCCAATCATGAGCTCTCAAGAGAAATAATTCTTCAAAAAATTTATGCTCGGCTTTCTAAAAACAATCGCATCATGCTCGATACTTCTTGTGCTGGCTCTTTTATGATGAAGACTATTGAATTCAAATGGAATTTATTGGATATAATTAAACGCAACTTTGAAGATTGGGATCTCGACGAAGGTAAGGAGTCAGGTATGACACCTAAGTTTGATTGTGTTAAAGCTTTTATGGATACCGATATTTTCCATAAATTTAGCACTAAATATGGACTTGACTCTGAGATAGTAGCTTCTTTCTGTGAATCTTTTGCTACTTATGTTGATCTCCCCAAGGAGAAATGGTTTAAATATCATCCTCCCATAGAAGTAAAAGTATCTGCACCAATTAAAGTTGAAGAAAAGATTGTCACTTATAATAATCCTATTGTTCCTACTTCTTATGTTGAGAAACCACCTTTCCTTGTTAGAATAAAGGATCATGCTAAGCTTCAACTGTGGTTCGTAAAAGTAATATTAGAACTTATACACCTCCTGAGCAAGTTAAAGTTGAACCTAATATTGCTATTGTTAAAGATCTCTTGTCTGATAATATTGATGGGCATGTTATTCAATTCTGCGGTGAAACTGCTAGAATTGCTAAACCTTGTGCTAAGGATAAACATAGACCTGTGGTAGGCATGTCTGTTATTTCTGTTAAAATAGGAGATCAGTGTTATCATGGCTTATGTAATATGGGTGCTAGTGCTAGTGGTATACCTCATACTTTATACGAAGAAATTAAGCATGGAATTGCACCTGCTGAGTTAGAAGGTATTGATGTTACAATTAAACTTGCCAATAGAGATACTTTATCAGCAATGGGAATTGTTAGAGATGTTGAAGTCTTGTGTGGGAAAACTAAATATCCTGCTGATTTTCTTGTTCTTGGTTCCCCACAAGATAGCTTTTGTCCCATTATATTTGGTAGACCCTTCTTGAACACCGTTAATGCTAAGATAGACTGCGAAAAGAATGATGTTACTATTGGTTTGGATGATATGATTCACGAGTTTAATTTCTCTAAATTTAGTAGACAACACCATGAAGAAGAATTACCTAGTAAGGATGAAATTATTGGTCTTGCTTCTATTGTCGTACCTCCTAGTGATCCTTTAGAACAATATTTGCTAGACCATGAAAATGATATGTTTATGAATGAAAGAAGGTAAATAGATGAAGTATTCTTTAAACAGGAACCTATTCTGACACACAATTTTCCTGTTGAAATCTTAGGGGATCCTCCTCCACCCAAGGGTGATCCCGTGTTTGAACTTAAACCGTTACCTGATAATCTTAAACATGCTTATCTTGATGAAAAGAAGATATATCCTGTTATTATTAGCACTAACCTTTCAGAGCATGAAGAAGAAATATTATTGAAAACTCTGAAGAAGCACTGTGCTGCTATTGGATATACTCTTGATGATCTTAAGGGCATTAGTCCCACTCTATGTCAACATAAAATAAATTTGGAAGAAGATGCCAAACCAGTCCGTTATCCTCAACGAAGGCTTAATCCTAAGATGAAAGAAGTGGTAAGAAAAGAGATACTAAACCTTTTGGAGGCAGGTATAATTTATCCTGTTGCTGATAGTCAGTGGGTAAGTCATGTTCATTGTGTCCCTAAGAAGGGAGGTGTTACTGTTGTTCCTAATGATAAAGATGAATTGATTCCACAAATAATTATTACAGGTTATAGGATGGTAATTGATTTCTGCAAATTAAATAAGGCTACTAAGAAAGATCATTACCCCTTACCTTTTATCGATCAGATGCTAGAAAGATTATGCAAACATACACATTATTGCTTTCTAGATGGTTATTCTGGTTTCTCTCAAATACCTGTGTCAGCTAAAGATCAATAAAAGACTACTTTTACATGCCCTTTTGGTACTTTTGCTTATAGACGTATGCCTTTTGGTTTATGTAATGCACCTGCTACCTTTCAAAGATGCATGATGGCTATATTCTCTGACTTTTGTGAAAAGATTTGTGAGGTTTTCATGGACGACTTTTTCGTCTATGGATCTTCTTTTGATGATTGCTTGAGCAATCTTGATCGAGTTTTGCAGAGATGTGAAGAAACTAATCTTGTCTTGAATTGGGAAAAGTGCCACTTTATGGTTAATGAAGGTATTGTCTTGGGGCATAAGGTTTCTGAAAGAGGTATTGAAGTTGACAAAGCCAAGGTTGATGCTGTTGAGAAGATGCCATGTCCCAAGGACATCAAAGGTATAAGAAGTTTCCTTGGTCACGCCGGATTTTATAGGAGGTTCATTAAGGACTTCTCAAAAAATTCTCGGCCTCTGACTAATTTATTACAAAAAGATATACCATTTGTCTTTGATGATGATTGTGTAGAAGCATTTGAAATACTTCAGAAAACATTGATCTCTGCACCTATTGTTCAGCCACCTGATTGGGATTTACCCTTTGAAATTATGTGTGATGCTAGTGATTATGCTGTTGGTGCTGTTCTAGGGCAAAGAGTTGATAAGAAATTAAATGTTATCCATTATGCTAGTAAGACTCTAGACAATGCTCAAAGAAATTATGCTACTACTGAGAAAGAATTCTTAGAAGTTGTATTTGCTTGTGGTAAGTTCAGACCTTATATTGTTGATTCTAAAGTAACTATTCACACTGATCATGCTGCTATTAAATACCTGATGGAAAAGAAAGATGCTAAACCTAGACTTATTAGATGGGTTCTCTGGCTACAAGAATTTGATTTGCATATTGTTGATAGAAAGGGAGCTAAGAACCCCGTTGCAGACAACTTGTCTAGGTTAGAAAATGTTCTTGATGACCCACTACCTATTGATGATAGCTTTCCTGATGAACAATTAAATGTCATAAATATTTCTCGTAGTACTCCATGGTATGCTGATTATGCTAATTACATCGTTGCAAAATTTATACCACCTAGTTTCACATACCAGCAAAAGAAAAAGTTTTTCTATGATTTGAGACATTACTTTTGGGATGACCCACATCTTTATAAAGAAGGAGTAGATGGTGCTATTAGACGTTGTGTACCTGAGCATGAACAGGAACAGATCCTACGCAAGTGCCACTCCAAAGCTTATGGAGGACACCATGCGGGAGATAGAACTGCACATAAGGTATTGCAATCCGGTTTTTATTGGCCTACTCTCTTCAAGGATTCCCGCAAGTTTGTCTTGTCATCTGATGAATGTCAAAGAATTGGTAATATTAGTAGACGTCAAGAAATGCCTATGAATTATTCACTTGTTATTGAACCATTTGATGTTTGGGGCTTTGATTATATGGGACCTTTTCCTGCCTCTAATTGTTATACACATATTTTAGTTGTTGTTGATTATGTTACTAAGTGGGTAGAAGCTATTCCAACTAGTAGTGTTGATCATAATACTTCTATTAAAATGCTTAAAGAAGTTATTTTTCCGAGGTTTGGAGTCCCTAGATATTTAATGACTGATGGTGGTTCACATTTCATTCATGGTGCTTTCCGTAAAATGCTTGCTAAGTATGATGTTAATCATAGAATTGCATCTCCTTATCACCCGCATTCTAGTGGTCAAGTAGAATTGAGAAATAGAGAGCTCAAATTAATTTTTCAAAAGACTGTCAATAGGTCTAGAAAGAATTGGTCCAAGAAACTTGATGATGCATTATGGGCCTATAGAACTGCATATAAAAATCCTATGGGTATGTCTCCGTATAAAATGGTTTATGGAAAAGCATGTCACTTACCTCTCGAACTAGAACATAAGGCTTATTGGGCTATTAAAGAGCTCAACTATGATTTCAAACTTGCCGGTGAGAAGAGGTTATTTGATATTAGCTCACTCGATGAATGGAGAACCCAAGCTTATGAAAATGCCAAGTTGTTTAAAGAAAAAGTTAAAATATGGCATGACAAAAGGATACAAAAGTGTGAGTTTAACATAGGTGATTATGTATTACTATACAACTCTCGTTTAAGATTTTTTGCAGGAAAACTTCTCTCTAAACGGGAAGGCCCCTACGTTATCGAGGAGGTCTATCGTTCCGGTGCCATAAAAATCAACAACTTCGAAGGCACAAATCCGAAGGTGGTGAACGGTCAAAGAATTAAACATTATATCTCAGGTAATCCTATAAATGTTGAAACCAATGTTATTGAAACCGTAACCCCGGAGGAATACATAAGGGACACTTTCCAGAATGTTTCAGACTCCGAAAAGGAATAGCTATGTGGTACGGTAAGTAAACCGATTCCAAAACAATTTTTAAGGCAATATTTCTCCGTTTTGGAATATTTAGAAAAATAGAAAAATAAGTAGCAGTCCGGGAAGGACACGAGGGCCCCACAAGGGTGGAGGGCGCGCCCTACCCCCTGGGCGCGCCCCCTACCTCGTGGGCACCTCGTGTGTCTTCCGGACTCCGCTTTCTTGCACAATACGTATTTTGGTCGGTAAAAATTCATTATATATTCTCCCGAAGGTTTTGACTCCAGTATCACGCAAGTATCTTCTGTTTTTGTTTCGAGCTGTTTCCATAGCAGGCTTGGAGCAAGATGTCATCTCAGGATTTCGACGGAGAGAGCTACGTCTCATACCTCATTGCTGACCCGAAGACCTATGGGGATCTATCTCCTTGTGGTCGAACTACGGATGAGGAGGAGGATGCTTATTTGATGAAGATCAATGATTCAAGTTCGGAGGATGATGATACCCCTCTACCTCAACCCGGGGATATGCACGTGAAGTTCAAGAAATCTAGTCTCCCTAAGAGGGCTAAGCTATCTAACAACCGATCTATTCCTTCGCGTTTTCGACAGAAAAGCAAAGGAGATTTATGTGACAAGATTTTGAAGCTGGAGTCAGAGGTCGATGATTTAAAGGAGGAAATTGATCTCCACAACTACAATATGAAGAAGCTGAAAGCACAATTTGCATCATCAACAACTCCGTGATCATCACCTCTGAAGAAGGAGATATAATCACATGGGTATGGGCACTCCCCTTGGCAACTGCCAAGCTTGGGGGAGGTGCCCCGGTATCGTATCACCATCACACTCCTATCTTTACCGTTTTTCTTAGTTCGATCCTATCAGTAGTATCTTGATCTAGTAGAATAAAGTTTATGACATGATCTAGTTTTGAGTTTTGCTTTATGATCTCTCTACGTAATCGAGTCCGTGAGCTATATATATAATAAAGATTAGTGTTGCGTCAAGGGCTTGATTATTTTGCCATGATCTTGAGTGAATAAAAGAAAAGATAAGAAAAAGAATAAAAAGAAACAAATAGTTCATATTGATCTTATTGAGAGTAATAACTTCACATAAAAAGAATATGATGATTAAAAGTTGTTGGGAGTTGGCAGACATAGCTTTGGTCATCATTGCAATTAATATGAAGTAATAAGGAAAGAGAGGTCTAACATATAAATATATTATCATTGACATCTCTTATGATTGGGACCACTCATTAAAATATGACATGCTAAAGAGTTGATGTTGGACAAGGAAGACAACGTAATGGGTTATGTTTTGTTAATATGAGATAAAGTATGTTGTCATGGATCATCCAACATGTTGAGCTTGCCTTTCCCCCTCATGCTAGCCAAATTCTCAGCACCAAGTAGAGATACTACTTGTGCTTCCAAATATCCTTAAACCCAGTTTTGCCATGAGAGTCCACCATACCTACCTATGGATTGAGTAAGATCCTTCAAGTAAGTTGTCATCGGTGCAAAGCAATAAAAAATGCTCTAAATATGTATAATTGATTGGTGTGGAGGAAATAAACTTTATACGATCTTGTGATGTGGAAGAAATAAAAGCGACGGACTGCATAATACAGTTTCATATCACAAGTGGCAATATAAAGTGACGTTTTTTCGCATTAAGATTTTGTGCATCCAACCTAAATGCGCATGGCAACCTCTGCTTCCCTCTGCGAAGGGCCTATCGGTTACTATTATCTTCTACCTTATGCAAGAGTCATGGTGATCTTCACCTTTCCTTTTTCATTTTATCCTTTGGCAAGCACTGTATGTTGGAAAGATCCTGATAGATATATCTAATTGGATGTAGGGGAGCATGAGTCATTATTGTTGACATTACCCTTGAGGTAAAAGGTTGGGAGGCGAAACTATAAGCCCCTATCTTTCTCTGCGTCCGATTAAAACTCCGTAACCACAAGTATTGCGTGAGTGTTAGCAATTATGAAGGACTAAATGATAGTTGAGTATGTGGACTTGCTATTAAGCTTTGATATAGACTCTTTCTGATGTTATTATAAATTGCAATTGCTTCAATGACTGAGATTATAGTTTGCTGGTTCTCAATAAAGTTTCTAATTCATACTTTTCCATTGTGATTAGATCATCACTTGAACATAAGTAATCATAAGAAAATATTCATATATGTTGTTGTTATGAGAATAATCTTGATGCCTTCATGTCTGTATTTTATTTTTATCGACACCTCTACCTCTAAACATGGGGACATATTTATCGTTATCAGCTTCCGCTTGAGGACAAGCGAGGTCTACGCTTGGGGGAGTTGATACGTCCATTTTGCATCATGCTTTCATATCAATAATTATTGCATTATGGGCTGTTATTACACTTTATGTCACAATACTTATGCCTATTCTCTCTTATTTTACAAGGTTTACATAAGGAGGGAGAATGCCGGCAGCTTGAATTCTGTGCTGGAAAAGGAGCAAATATTAGAGACCTATTCTGCGCAATTCCAAAAGTCCTGAAACTACATGGAAGTTATTTTCAGAACATATAAAAAATATTGAACAGAAGAAGTTCACCAGAGGGGGCCCCACCTGGCCACGAGGGTGGGGGGCGTGCCCCCTGCCTCATGGGCTCCCTGTTGGCCCTCCGATGCCCATCTTCTGCTATATGAGGTCTTTCATAGAGGAAAAATTAATAAGCAACCTTTCGGGACGAGACTCCGCCGCCACGAGGCGGAACCTTGACGGAACCAATCTAGGGCTCCGGCAGAGCTGTTCTGCCAGGGACACTTCCCTCCGGGAGGGGGAAATCATCGCCATCGTCATCACCAACGCTCCTCTCATTGGGAGAGGGCAATCTCCATCAACATCTTCACCAGCACCATCTCATCTCAAAACCCTAGTTCATCTCTTGTATCCAATTCTTGTCTCCAAGTACGGGATTGGTACTAGTAGA
Source organism: Aegilops umbellulata (assembly GCA_032464435.1). NCBI lineage: Eukaryota > Viridiplantae > Streptophyta > Magnoliopsida > Poales > Poaceae > Aegilops > Aegilops umbellulata. The sequence continues at coordinate 376,946,887 of CP136057.1, forward strand.
TTGCTAGTAGTGTTGATTACTCCTTGTAGTTGATGCTAGTTGGTTTATTTGGTGGAAGATCATACATTCAGATCCTTTATGCATATTAATACCCCTCTGATTATGAACATGAAGATGCTTTGTGAGTAGTTACGTTTGTTCCTGAGGACATGGGAGAAGTCTTGCTATTAGTAGTCATGTGAATTTGGTATTCGTTCGATATTTTGATGAGATGTATGTTGTCTAGCCTCTAGTGGTGTTATGTGAACGTCGACTACATAGCACTTCACCATTATTTGGGCCTAGAGGAGGGCATTGGGAAGTAATAATTAGATGATGGGTTGCTAGAGTGACAGAAGCTTAAACCCTAGTTTATGCATTGCTTCGTAAGGGGCTGATTTGGATCCACATGTTTCATGCTATGGTTAGGTTTACCTTGATACTTTTGTTGTAGTTGCGGATGCTTGCAATAGAGGTTAATCATAAGTGGGATGCTTGTTCAAGTAAGGACAGCACCCAAGCACCGGTCCACCCACATATCAAATTATCAAAGTACCGAACGCGAATCATATGAACGTGATGAAAACTAGCTTGACAATATTCCCATGTGTCCTCGGGAGCGCTTTTCCTTATGTAAGAGTTTGTCCAGGCTTGTCCTTTGCTACAAAAAGGATTGGGCCACCTTGCTGCACTTTATTTACCTTTTTTACTTGTTGCTCGTTACAAATTATCCTATCACAAAACTATCTGTTACCACTTATTTCAGTACCTGCAGAGAATACCTTGCTGAAAACCGCTTATCATTTCCTTCTGCTCCTCGTTGGGTTCCACGCTCTTACTTATCGAAAGGACTACGATAGATCCCCTATACTTGTGGGTCATCATGAAGCATGAGAGATCAAAAATTTCTATAAAATAAAACCACCATCGTGCTCTAAAAGATATAAGTGAAGCACTAGAGCAAAACTATATAGCTCAAAAGATATAAGTGAAGCACATAGAGTATTCTAACAATTTCCGAATCATGTGTGTCTCTCTCAAAAGGTGTGTACAGCAAGGATGATTGTGGTGAACTAAAAAGCAAAGAATCGAATCATACAAGACGCTCCAAGCAAAACACATATCATGTGGTGAATAAAAATATAGTCCCAAGTAAAGTTACCGATAGATGAAGACAAAAGAGGGGATGCCTTCCGGGGCATCCCGAAGCTTAGGATTTTGGTTGTCCTTGAATTTTACCTTAGGGTGCCATGGGCATCCCCAAGCTTAGGCTCTTGCCAATCCTTGTTCCATAATCCATCAAATCTCTACCCAAAACTTGAAAACTTCACAACACAAAACTTAACAGAAAATCTCGTGAGCTCCGTTAGCGAAAGAAAACAAAACACCACTTCAAGGTACTGTAATGAACTCATTATTTATTTATATTGGTGCTAAACCTAATGTATTACAACTTTTGTATGGTTCATAAACTCCATTACTAGTCATAGATTCATCAAAATAAGCAAACAACACGCGAAAAACAGAATCTGTCAAAAACAGAGCAGTCTGTAGTAATCTGTAACTAACGCAAACTTCTGGAACTCCAAAAATTCTAAAATAAATTTCTGGACGTGAGTAATTTATCTATTAATCATCTTCAAAAAAAAATCAACTAAATAGCACTCTCCAGTAAAAAGTTGAAGCTAATCTCGTGAGCGCTAAAGTTTCTGCTTTTTACAGCAAGATCACAAAGACTTTCCCCAAGTCTTCCCAAAGGTTCTACTTGGCACAAACACTAATTAAAACATAAAACCACATCTAAACAGAATCTAGATGGATTATTTATTACTAAACAGAATCAATAATTAAAAAAACTAAAATAAGATTGGGTTGCCTCCCAACAAGCGCTATCGTTTAACGCCCCTAGCTAGGCATAAAAGCAAGGATAGATCTAGGTATTGCCATCTTTGGTAGGCAATCCATAAGTGGCTCTCATAATAGATTCATAAGGTAATTTAGTTTTCTTTCTAGGGAATTGTTTCATGCCTTTCCTTAACGGAAATTGGAATCTAATATTCCCTTCCTTCATATCAATAATTGCGCCAATCGTTCTAAGGAAAGGTCTACCAAGAATAATAGGACATGACGGATTGCAATCTATATCAAGAACAATGAAATCTACGGGCACATAGTTCCTATTTGCAACAATAAGAACATCATTAATTCTTCCCATAGGTTTCTTGATAGTAGAATCCGCAAGGTGCAAATTTAAAGAACAATCATCAAATTCATGGAAACCTAGCAAATCACACAAAGTTTTTGGGATCGTGGAAACACTAGCACCCAAATCACACAAAAGATATCATTCATGATCTTTAATTTTAATTTTAATTGCAGGTTCCCGCTCATCATAAAGTTTTCTAGGGATAGAAACTTCCAACTCAAGTTTTTCTTCATAAGATTGCATCAAAGTATCAACGATATGTTTAGTAAAGGCTTTATTTTGACTATAAGCATGAGGAGAATTTAGCACACATTGTAACAAGGAAATACAATCTACCAAAGAGCAATTATCATAATTAAATTCCTTCAAATCCAAAATTGTCGGTTCATTGCTATCTAAAGTTTTAACCTCTTCAATCCCACTTTTACCAATTTTTGCATCAAGATCTAAAAACTCCGAAGTTTTGGGACGCCTTCTAACTAAAGTTGACTCATCTCCTGTCCCATCATTATCAAGATTCATATTGAAAAACAAGGATTTAATAGGGGACACATCAATAACTTTTACAAAGAAATCTTTCTTAGCACGCATCCTAGCGGTTCTTTCTTTGCACTCATCAATGGAAATTCTCATGGCTTTGAGAGACTCATTGATATCATGCTTAGGTGGAATAGATCTAAGTTTCAAAGAATAAACATCAAGAGAAATTCTATCCATGTTCCTAGCCGACTCATCAATCTTAGGCAATTTTTCTTCAAGCAAAGCATTGAAATTCTTTTGAGAAATCATAAATTCTTTAACACTAGTCTCAAAATCAGAGGGCATCTTATTAAAATTTCCATAAGAGTTGTTGTAGGAATTACCATAATTATTGGAGGAATTACTAGGATACGGCCTAGGGTTAAAGTTTCCTCTATAAGCGTTGTTACCAAAATTGTTCCTACCAACAAAACTCACATCCATAGATTCATTATTATTTTCAATCAAAGTAGACAAAAGCATATCACTAGGATGAGAAGAAACACTCTTATTAGCAAACAATTTCATAACTTCATCCATCTTTCCACTCAAAACATTAATTTCTTCAATCGCATGAACCTTTTTACTAGTAGATCTTTCAGTGTGCCATTGATAATATTTAACCATAATATTATCTAGGAGTTTAATAGCTTCTCCTAAAGTGATTTCCATAAAAGTGCCTCCCGCGGCCGAATCTAAAAGTGTGACGCCCCCGATTCAATCATACACTAATCATACACGCAAACGTGTACGATTAAGATTAGGGACTCACGGGAAGATATCACAACATAACTCTAAAATAAAATAAGTCATACAAGCATCATAATACAAGCCAGGGGCCTCGAGGGCTCGAATACAAGTGCTCGATCATAGACGAGTCAATGGAAGCAACAATATCTGAGTACAGACATAAGTTAAACAAGTTTCCATAAGATAGCTAGCACAAACTGAGATACAGATCGAAAGAGGCGCAGGCCTCCTGCCTGGGATCCTTCTAAACTACTCCTGGTCATCGTCAACAGCCTCCACGTAGTAGTAGGCACCTCCGGTGTAGTAGGATTCGTCGTCGATGGTGGCGTCTGGCTCCTGGGCTCCAACATTTGGTTGCGACAACCAGGAAGAAAGGAAAGGGGGGAAAAGGGGGAGAAAGCAACCGTGAGTACTGATCCAAAGTACTCGCAATCAAGGATCTACACTACATATGCATGGGTATCTGTGTAAAGGGGCAATACCGGTGGACTGAACTGCAGAATGCCAGAATAAGAGGGGGATAGCTAGTCCTGTCGAAGACAACGCTTCTGGCAGCCTCCATCTTGGAGCATGTAGAAGAGAGTAGATGGTAAGTTCACCAAGTAGCATCGCATAGCATAAACCTACCCGACGATCCTCCCTTTGTCGACCTGTGAGAGAGCGATCACCGGGTTGTATCTAGCACTTGGAAGGGTGTGTTTTATTAAGTATCCAGTTCTAGTTGTCATAAGGTCAAGGTACAACTCCGGGTCGCCTGTTACCGTGGACACGACTATTCGAATAGATCAAATTCCCTGCAGGGGTGCACCACATTACTCGACATGCTCGATCCCTCTGGCCGGGCAAACTTTCCTGGGTCATGTCCGGCCTCAGGAGATCAACACGTCGCAACCCTACCTAGGCTCAACAGAGAGGTCAGCACGCCGGTCTAAATCCTATGCGCGCAGGGGTCTGGGCCCATCGCCCATTGCACACCTGCATGTTGCGTACGCGGCCGGAAGCAGACCTAGCCCCCTTAATACAAGGGCGGGCTTACGATCCAATGCGGCACGCGCCGCTGCTACCCCTTGAGCACTGCGTTGGTCTTCCCTTGAAGAGGAAAGGGTGATGTAGCAAAGTAGCGTAAGTATTTCCCTCAGTTTTTGAAAACCAAGGTATCAATCCAGTAGGAGGCGACGCGCGAGTCCCTCGCACCTACACAAAACAAATAAATCCTCGCAAGCAATGCGATAAGGGGTTGTCAATCCCTACATGGTCACTTACAAGAGTGAGATCTTATAGATATGATAAGATAATATTTTTGGTATTTTTGTGATAAAGATGCAATGTAAAATAAAAGCAAAGTAAATAGATAAGTGTTGGAAGATTAATATGATGAAAGATAGACCCGGGGGCCATAGGTTTCACTAGTGGCTTCTCTCAAGAGCATAAGTATTTCACGGTGGGTGAACAAATTACTGTTGAGCAATTGACAGAATTGAGCATAGTTATGAGAACATCTAGGTATGATCATGTATATAGGCATCATGTCCGAGACAAGTAGACCGACTCCTGCCTGCATCTACTACTATTACTCCACTCATTGACCGCTATCCAGCATGCATCTAGAGTATTAAGTTCATAAAAACAAAGTAACGCCTTAAGCAAGATGACATGATGTAGAGGGATAAATTCATGCAATATGATTAAAACCCCATCTTGTTATCCTCGCTGGCAACAATACAATACGTGCCTTGCTGCCCCTACTGTCACTGGGAAAGGACACCGCAAGATTGAACCCAGAGCTAAGCACTTCTCCCATTACAAGAAAGATCAACCTAGTAGGCCAAACCAAATTGATAATTCGAAGAGACTTGCAAAGATAACCAATCGTACATAAAAGAATTCAGAGAAGATTCGAATATTGTTCATAGATAAACTTGATAATACACCCACAATTCATCGGTCTCAACAAACACACCGCAAAAGAAGATTACATCGAATAGATCTCCACGAGACAGGGGGAGAACATTGTATTGAGATCCAAAAAGAGAGAAGAAGCCATCTAGCTAATAACTATAGACCCGAAGGTCTGAGGTAAACTACTCACACTTCATCGGAGGGGCTATGGTGTTGATGTAGAAGCCCTCCGTGATGGATGCCCCCTCCGGTGGAGCTCCAGAACAGGCCCCAAGATGGGATCCCGTGGGTACAGAAGGTTGCGGCGGTGGAATTAGGTTTTTGGCTCCTGTTCTGATCGTTTGGGGGTACGTAGGTATATATAGGAGGAAGGAGTACGTCGGTGGAGCAACAGGGGGCCCACGAGGGTGGAGGGCGCGCCTTGGGGGGGGGGGGGGTAGGCGCGCCCCCTACCTCGTGGCTTCCTCCTTTGTTTCTTGGCGTAGGGTCCAAGTCCTCTGGATCATGTTCGTTCCAAAAATCACGTTCCCGAAGGTTTCATTCCGTTTGGACTTTTGATATTCTTTTTCTGCGAAACTCTGAAATAGGCAAAAAAAACAACAATTCTGGGCTGGGCCTCCGGTTAATAGGTTAGTCCCAAAAATAATATAAAAGTGAATAATAAAGCCCAATAATGTCCAAAATAGAAGATAATATAGCATGGAGCAATCAAAAATTATAGATACGTTGGAGACGTATCAGCCGCTCAGTCGTTGACGTCAAAAAGAGCTTCGGCTGATACCACGACGCCGGTTGCCCATATCTTGTCCCACGTGGCGGTTAGTGCATATAAGGTCAACGACCCAACTCAGATCAAATACCAAGATCTCGTTAAGCGTGTTATTATGAAGTAACCGCGGATGCCGACCAGGGCCAGGCCGTCCTCTCACCTAGGTGGTCTCAACCCGCCCTGTCGCTCCGCCACAAAGTAACAGCCGCGGGCCGTCAGGAACCGAGACCCACCACTGCCGGGATGGAGCCACCTGTCCTTTCAGCCCCCACATCGGAATCACTTGTGGGTACTCTATAAGCCGACCCGACTTTAGTCACCACATGTATCATATAGTATGTATGTAAGTATATACCTGTGATCATCTCCCGAGTGATCATGACCCAATAGTATACCATTGCAGACGGACAAGAGCGTAGGGCCACTGATGGAATACTAGCATCCTATACTAAGCATTTAGGATTGCAGATAAGGGTAACAACTGTAGCAACAATGACAGGCTATGCAGCAGAATAGGATTAACCGAAAGCAGTAACATGCTACACTACTCTAGTGCAAGCAGTAGAGAGAAGGTATAGGTGATATCTGGTGATCAAGGGAGGGGCTTTCCTGGTTGCTCTATCAAGGAGGGATCGTCAACAACGTAGTCGATCGAGGCAGCAGCGAAGTCCGTCTCGTAGTCTACCGGAGAGAAGAGGGGGAAGAAACAATGAATACAGAGCAAACAAAGCATCACAAAATATAACAAGGCAATACGCGGTGCCAAGGGTGATCTAACGCAGGGATAGGTGATACTGGCGAAGGGGGAAAACATCTGGGAAAGTATTCCCGGTGTTCAGCGTTTTCGGACAGATGAACCGAAGGGGGAAAGTTGCATGTTCGCTATGCTATGGATGTGTGGCGGACAAATAGGCTACATATCCGGATTCGTCTTGTCGTTCTGAGCAACTTTCATGTACAAAGTATTTTCATCCAAGTTACGGATTATTTTATATTATTTTCTAAAGTTTTAAATCATTTTCTAAATTATTTTTAATTCGATAATTAAAATATTAAATTGCTATGGGTACACAGAAGTGTACCCATAGATGGGCTTGAGTGACTGCCAATTGGCCCAGTTGACTTGGTCAACTGCCCAGTCAGTAGAGGCTGACTAATGGGGCCGGTCAAAGTCAACAGCCCAGTCAGCATTGACTGTTGACTAGTCAAACTGACCAGTGGGTCCCGCTTGTCATAGTCTCATAGTAATTAAACAGGGTTAATTAGCTTTAACTAAATGTTAGGTTAATCTAATCCGGATTAATTAAGTTAATTAATTAATCAATTAATATTTTAATTAATATATTGTTAATTCCTTTCCTTTTTATTTTAACATTCTGGGGGCTGGGCCCCACCTTTCATTCGCCCAGGGGGCCGATGCAGGTTACGGGCGCTGGGTGCGGGCGTCACCCGAACGGGCGTGTGCCCGAGGGGCGCCGGGCGCGCATGGTGCACGCCGGCGGCCAGGGCCAGGGGAGGCAGCGGAGGGATGGCCGTGGTGGCGGCAGATCGTAGCGCAGGGGATGGCCGGGGCGAGCGGCGGGAGCTCCGGCGGGAGCTGGCGCGCGACGGCAGCCGCGAGTGGTTAAGAGGCGTGGGCGCGCGAGGGAGCAGAGCTCCAGACGCAGCATTAGGGCCAGATATAACCCGGTGATCGCTCTGTAACATGGCGACGAGGAGGGGATCGCTGGGTAGGTTTATGCTATGCGATGCTTCTTGGTGAACTTACCATCTACTCACTTCTACATGCTGCAAGATGGAGGTGGCCTGAAGCGTAGTCTTCAACAGGATTAGCTATCCCCCTCTTATTCTGGCATTCTGCAGTTCAGTCCACCGATATGGCCCTTTACACAGATACCCATGCATATGTAGTATAGATCCTTGCTTGCGAGTACTTTGGATGAGTACTCACGGTTGCTTTTCTTCGCCCAGGACTTGGTGTTGTACCTTAACATTCTGGGGGCTGGGCCCCACCTTTCATTCGCCCAGGGGGCCGATGCAGGTTACGGGCGCTGGGTGCGGGCGTCACCCGAACGGGCGTGTGCCCGAGGGGCGCCGGGCGCGCATGGTGCACGCCGGCGGCCAGGGCCAGGGGAGGCAGCGGAGGGATGGCCGTGGTGGCGGCAGATCGTAGCGCAGGGGATGGCCGGGGCGAGCGGCGGGAGCTCCGGCGGGAGCTGGCGCGCGACGGCAGCCGCGAGTGGTTAAGAGGCGTGGGCGCGCGAGGGAGCAGAGCTCCAGACGCAGCATTAGGGCGACCGCCAGTGGCTGCGGGGCGCTGGTGCGGCGAGGTGGAGCCAGGGGCTCGGGAGACTGGAGGCGAGGCGGGCATGAGCGTGCGACGCCGTGCGCGAGGTAGGGGCCGGCGAGCATGGGAGGAGGGCCGACGCGGGGCCAGGCGGAGCAGCGGCGTCGCAGGGCGAGCGGGACACGGGCAGCGCGAGGGACGAGCGGCGGGAGCGGGCATCAGGGCTGGGAGAGAAGGAGAGGCCAGGGGCCTCACCGCGGGGGGGGGGGGGGTAGGGTCAATGGCAGCGGGGTCGAGGAGGAGTCGGGGGGGCGACGACAACAGTGGGGCGGTCCAGCAAGTGGCGGTGGTCGGCAACGGGACCGGTGTGCTGTTCTCGACGGAGGGGCGACGAAATCGGCGGGGTCGGGGCGCCAAGGAGCAGCGTTCGGCGATGGGGATCAGGGTAGTTGCCTGATCCATATGGGGGGGTGGGAGTCGTGGGTGGGGATTAGGGTTCGGGAGAGTGCGAGGGAGGTTATGTAGTGGGGCGGGGCGGTTAGACCAGTGGGCTGGCCGGCTGGGCCGTTTGGCCCAGTTGGCCAGGGGGTCTTCTCCTTTTATTTTATTTTTTTGTTTAGTGTTTTTCCTTTTCCTTATTTTTGTTTTCTGTTATGTTTTAGTTATACATTATTTTTAGTTTACTGAAATATGACAACAGTTCCTAATTTAATCTTTCAGAATAACCCACCGCCATAAAAGTTTTTACCCCGAAATAAAATAGTTCAGTATTTTACAAAGTACCAAAGGCATTTAAAACATTGTTTTGCTACTGTTTAAAACACTTTATTTCATTTAATTATTTTAACAAAGTTTGGTTTCTTCACCCTAATTACCTATGCATCATTTTGCACAACCCTAACTCTCTCTTTTTTTATTGTTTGAAAACTTTTGTGGTTTGCCTTTAACTCAAATTTGAATTTGAATCGTTTTGAACTAAAGCGAGATTAACAACAATAACTGCGATAACGTGGCATCATTAACAGCAAATTACGGTAGCTTAAATATCCGGGCGTCACAATTCTCCTCCACTTACAAGAAATCTCGTCCCGAGATTTAAGAGGTAGTGAAAGGGGGAAAGGTTTTGGTTACAAAAAATCTAACGGATCTTCTCGGTCCTGTATGCCCTTCACGAAGAGGTTGATCCATTACGTTGATGTCTTCATTTCTCTTCTTTAGGTCATCATGGTGAAGTCGTCCTTTTCTTCAGGAACTCCAACGTACTTATGAATAGGTAAGGGGCAGCTCGGCTACGAAAGAATGCTTAGGAGGGAAACAATCTAGGGTTAACCCATGAATGAGCATAAGATTATCTCTCGAGTTGAACATATAAAATACATCGAGAGTAAGGTACGAAGGTACAATAAGAGGTTCCAAGCAGATAGATCGTTGCTCAAAGTCTGAACCAGAGTGAGAAAGGGGTTCAGAGCAGCTAGAGTAAGTATTGCGTCTGATACCAGAATAGAGCACTAGGAAGGTGGCCCGTGAATTAAATACGAAGCCAAGCGTGGGGAATAACCATTAGAATTAGGGTTGTACAGGAGAGTCAGCTTTCAATCCTGTGGAACTGTGGGTTATGGGCTGTGACACCCGGGTAATCAAGCTACAGTGAACCTCTGCTAGTGATGCCACGTCACCACCATTACTGTTGCAAATCTTGCGTTAGTTCAAAACGATTCAAATTCAAATTTGAGTTAAAGACAAACCACAGAAGTTTTCAAACAATAAAACTAAAATGTTTGGGATGTGCCAAAGAATTCATAAGTAATTATGATGGAGAAACCACATTTTTTAATAAAAGGTTTAAATGCACTTAAGTAATTAAAATAGTAGTTGAAACAATTAAGAAAATGCCTTTTATATTGTATAACGTACTAAACTATTTTATTTTGGGATAAAACTTTTTGTGGCAGTGCTATATAATGAATAATGTTTATGTGACAAGTTGCATAATTTACAAAAGTCATTGGGTTCTCCAATTATATGCAAAATAGTAAATAAAGAAATAAACAGAAGGGAAAAAGGTAAAAGAGACTTACCTACTGTGCACTTTGGCTCAAGTGGCACAGTAGCCGGCATAGCCCAATCAGCACCCTGTCTTCCACCTCCTATTCTTCAGGGGCTCGGTGGACGCCGGTCGTGCGTCCACACCTTGGATTTCCACGCGTCGGCCATCCCTGCCTTCGTCGGTGAGTACAAGACCCCCTGTCGACCCCGGGCGGAACCCTAGCGCCACTCATCCCCCTCGCCTCTCCACCTCGTCTCCGCCCGCAACCGAGCCATTGTCGCCATGGCTGCCGTCGCCCGTGCACCCTCCGTCCTCCCCGGCGTCTGAGAACATGTCTGTTTGCTTCCCCGACGTTGACCACGTCATCTACAATTACCAGATCGAGCCGAGCTCCACTGCCTCGCCAGATCCGCCGCCTCCTTCCTCCGTTGGCCACCAAAACTGCCCGTCGTCGATTCACCGCCCCTGCAGCTCCTAAACCGTCAATGAGCTTTCCTTACGCTCCTCGGTGAGCACCTCGTCACTTTCCACCATGTTCCCCCGTCGATTTGCTACTGCTGGTAGCTCTGTTGCGCCCGAAGTGGCCCGACTCCGTTGCCTGGTGCCCCGTGCGCTTCGCGACTACGCGCCCCGCGAGCCTCCCCTGCCGTCCCCTCGCGCGCGCGCCCAACCGTGCCAAGCCATGACCCGCGCCCGCCCACGCAGCCCCGTGCTCGCAGTTGGCCTTGCCGCTGCTGTCGTTCCTGTGCCGCCGCCGCGCTTGCTGGCCAACCCCCCCCCCCCCCCTCCGGCACACCATGGGACCCCCAGCGCCAAACCGCGCCCTGGCCCCACTGCCTTATGTGTTTGCGCGCCTCTTCCCCTGTCCGCTGCTCGTGCTTCCCTGCTTCTCGCACTGTTACAGCCCCCGGCGCCCGCAACCACGACCGCTGCCGCATGTGCGCACGCGCCAGCCACGCCCTGTCCCGGGCCCTCGCCTCCCCCGCTTGCCACCATCGCCTGCAGCTTCCTCCCACCCCCACACACGAGCTCCGCCGCTGCCGCTTGCCCGCGCGGCCGCTTCTCTGCAGTCACCGTGGTCGTGCTCGTCGCCGTCGATTTCGGCCGCCCCGACACGAACTGCGGGCACCAACCATCTCTCCTCGCCGCGAGCTTTCGGACGCCCCTAACCACGCGTCCAGCCGACGTCGGAGTTGGCCGTATGGTCGTCGTCGCCGTCCTCCGTTAGCTTCGGCGGTTAGCCGCCGTCAACTGCCCACATGGCATCCTTTAGCGCTAATTAATCCCCCGGCTAACCCTGCCACTGACATGTGGGGCCAACTTGCTAATTAAATTGTTTTGGTTAAATAACTCTGTAAAAAAATATGGTGATGACTCACTGACAGCCTGGCCCCACCTCTCTAATTAATCATTTTAGATTAGCTAAAACCACTGTTAATAGTCACTGTCACTGACGAGTGGGTCCCCTCGACCAGTTTGACCATTCAAAGTCAATAGTTGACTGCTGACTGTACATGTTGATTGGGTAGTTGAGCAGGTCAACTGAGCCCACTTATCAGCCCCTCCGTGCACAGATGGGTGCACTGCACCGAGTGCACCTAGCCGTTTTGCTTTTTTGAATTAGATATTCTAGAAAATGTTTAAAAACTTCAGAAAATTGTAGAAATTCATCCGTAGTTCGGATTGAAAAACTTTGTACATGAAAGTTGCTCAGAACGACGAGACGAATCCGGATACACAGTCCGTTCATCCTGCACACACCCCTAGCCTATTGAACATGCAACTTCCCCCCTTCGGTACATCTGTCCGAAAACGCGAAACACTGGGGATACCTTCCTGGATGTTCCCCCCTTCGTCGGTATCACCTCTTACCGCGTTAGGGCACACTTAACGCCGCTGTTTGCTTGGTCATGCATTGTTATGCCTCTGTTTGCATTGTATTCATTGTTTCTTACCGCACTTCTCTCCGGTAGACTACGAGACTGACGCCACTGCTGGTGCCCCGACCGACTACGCTGTTGACGACCCCTCCTTCTTGCCTGAGCAACCAGGCAAGCCCCCCCCCCCCCCCCTTGATCACCAGATATCGCCTATTCCTTCTCTATACTACTTGCATTAGAGTAGTGTAGCATGTTACTGCTTTCGGTTAATCCTATTCTGATGCATAGCCTGTCATTGTTGCTACAGTTGTTACCCTTACCTGCTATCCTACTGCTTAGTATAGGATGCTAGTGTTCCATCAGTGGCCCTACATTCTTGTCCGTCTGCCATGCTATACTACTCGGCCGTGATCACTCGGGAGGTGATCACGGGCATATACTATATACTTTATACTGTTACATTACTTATGATACTGTTCGGAGATGGGGGCTGAAGGGGCAGGTGGCTCCATCCCGGTAGAGGTGGGCCTGGGTTCCCGACGGCCTCCGACTGTTACTTTGTGGCGGAGCGACAGGGCAGGTTGAGACCACCTAGGAGAGAGGTGGGCCTGGCCCTGGTCGGCATTCGCGGATACTTAACACGCTTAACGAGATCTTGGTATTTGATTTGAGTCTGGCCACTGGCCTATACGCACTAACCAACTACGCGGGAAAGATATGGGCACTCGATGTCGTGGTATCAGCCGAAGCCTTCGTGACATCAGCGACTGAGCGGTGCGCGCCGGGTTGGACCGCGTAACGCAACTTCTTTGAAATGGAGGTTGCTAGGTCTGCTCTCCGGCCGCGTACGCAACGTGCAGGTGTGCAATGGGCGATGGGCCCAGACCCCTGCGCGCATAGGATTTAGACCAATGTGCTGACCTCTCTGTTGTGCCTAGGTGGGGCTGCGATGTGTTGATCTTCCGAGGCCGGGCATGACCTAGGAAAGTGTGTCCAGCCAAAGGGGATCAAGCGTGTTGGGTTATGTGGTGCACCCCTGCAGGGAAGTTTATCTATTCGAATAGCCGTGATCTTCGGTAACAGGACGACTTGGTGTTGTACCTTGACCTTATGACAACTAGAACCGGATACTTAATAAAACACACCCTTCCAAGTGCCAGATATAACCCGGTGATCGCTCTCTAACAGGGCGACAAGGAGGGGATCGCCGGGTAGGTTTATGCTATGCGATGCTTCTTGGTGAACTTACTATCAACTCACTTCTACATGCTGCAAGATGGAGGTGGCCTGAAACGTAGTCTTCGACAGGATTAGCTATCCCCCTCTTATTCTGGCATTTTGCAGTTCAGTCCACCGATATGGCCCTTTACACAGATACCCATGCATATGTAGTATAGATCCTTGCTTGCGAGTACTTTGGATGAGTACTCACGGTTGCTTTTCTTCCTCTTTTCCCCCTTTCCCTTCTACCTGGTTGCCGCAACCAGATGCCGGAGCCCAGGAGCCAGAGCCACCGTCGACGACGACTCCTACTACACCGGAGGTGCCTACTGCTACATGCAGGCCGCTGACGACGACCAGGAGTAGTTTAGGAGGATCCCAGGCAGGAGGCCTGCGCCTCTTTCGATATGTATCCCAGTTTGTGCTAGCCTTCTTAAGGCAAACTTGTTTAACTTATGTCCGTACTCAAATAGTGTTGCTTCCGCTGACTCGTCTATGATCGAGCACTTGTATTTGAGTTCTCGAGGCCCCTGGCTTGTATTATGATGCTTGTATGACTTATTTTATTTTAGAGTTGTGTTGTGGTATCTTCCCGTGAGTCCCTGATCTTGATCGTACACGTTTGCGTGTATGATTAGTGTACGATTGAATGGGGGCGTCACAAGTTGGTATCAGAGCCGACTGCCTGTAGGATTCCCCCTTTCCAACTCCTTGGCCGAAGTTCAGTCTAGTCATTGAAAAGGTTTTTATTAACATGGCTGTGTGGCTTACGGGCCCACGTCGCCATTGGGAGGTACTAGGATCTTTTACTCCTCGATCTTTACTCTAGGACTTTAATCTCTCCCCTATTCGGGTTAAATGATTTTGCTAAAAAGACTAATTTTAGGTTCTCGAAAATACTTTCTCCCGGAGAGCCCCTCACTCCAGATGATCGCTTGCTGCACCATAAGATTCCGAAGATACTCTCCGAGGTTTTCCCGAGACCCTTGTGTCCACCGACTTTACAATCCTCTACCACCGATATACCCTTATTGGTAACTACCTACAGTTGTCGCTCATACCTTCATCCTCAGTTGCTCTTGTAATTACAAGATGCCCTAAATTGCTCTCCGTTGTTCCGAAAATCCTTGAAGCTTACTGCCTTGCAGTTCTTTACCACATGAATACCCCTATTGAAAATTCCTCGCACTTATTGAGTATCTGTTCATCCCCAGTTGTTCGTATGCTTCATAAGATACTCTGAAATACTATCCGACCTTCTGAGCATCCTCTTCAAACTATTGCTCTACAAATACTTATATGCTTACATTATGGATGCTCCCATATCACTAGCAATATTCACTAGTATCTTTTGACACCGTCATTTTGATCCTATTGATTCAACATGTGTGCGAATGCACACAATCATCAATCAACCCTTCTAAATTATCTTTCCGGCTCAGACGTCATTTTGAACATGAGCTGGTTCTCGACCAAACTATTTGTCGTCAATTGTGCCTCTGGTCTATTCAACTTATCCATCCTTGATCAGAGCGTCTGCTTCTGATCCTTTGTTTTGGAAATCATAATTACTTTGTTATCTAAGCATCGAATTATTCAGATGTTCTATAATATGATGCCCGTGCATTCTTTCTTCCTCTGGTTGAGTACCGATACTCACATCAGCTCCGTTGAGGATCGCCCGATCCATTGTTGGATTTCATCCAATACCGTCCTTCATATTCAATAACCTTGTGAGCCTTTCCACGGGTATACAATGCCTTTGGTAAATTGTATCCTCTGCTTTGTCAACCATGCTCTACTTTCGAGCTGGTGATAATTACTCCTGAAGTTTGTGGTATATGTTCCTAAGAGGCCCCGATTGGTTGGACATATGCCTTTTTCTAATATGTGTGAACCTAGAAACTACTGCGGGTCATACTCTACTGGTGTTATGACAGATAAAATTTCAACACCACAACTTCGTTGAAGGCGAGAAGTGAATGAAAGGTTATGCATTAAAGAAGTGGGAGTCGACCTTGAACTTTGTGTTCATGCCCATGGACACGATGTAGATCCTGTCGTAGAAGCTTCTTGTAATAATAACTATTTCCTTGATATGAAATCATCTGGTATCTATGTATTGATCATTTGCAGTCGTGGTCCCGACCACATTTTCTCCTTGATTCCATTTCTCAGACAAGTTAAAGCACTTGTCTTTTGTTGATCGATACATCTCCACAACCTCTATTTTTGATCTTCCTCGAGTATTAACCTCTAGTATCTCGAGAACTGTGTTGCTTCCTACGAGTCTTCATCTAGTATTGCTTCTCACCGATCTCGGATCCCCCCCAGGTTCTGAGTTATTAGTCACTCGAGAACACCGTTAAGTGAATCTATTCCGCACTCTGATTGAATAACTCTAAGTAATTTTCTTGCTTACGAGTTTAATAATCCTTCAAGTCATCCCAAGCCTGATCGACTATATCATTATCGTGCTAAATTTTAACTGTGCTACCTGGTCCTTATGCCCGGAGCAATTTTTGACGACGAGCTAAGCTTATGTTGATTTACAACTTCCTCTTTGTCTTGAAGAGAAATTCTGACTTCGAGCTTGCGTCTTATCTGTTGATCCATGACTTTACACTTCGTCGTTCCTTTTCTTTATGTCGTTGCTGATTGCTTGCATCCTCTTGACCCCCCCCCCCCCCCCCGACAAATGTGTCGTGATTAACGTTAACATTTTGGCTTCTTCAGAGATGTCAATTGAAGTCTTGGCTAGAAATACCATCCTTGTTCATCGATGATCTATCATCATCAACAACCTCCTTAACTTTCTGCCAACACAGACTTGGTCACATTTTGGGTTATACCTTACGTTCCTTGACGTTCTTGGAATTGTTCCTTGCACTTCTTGTGATCTTCAGATTCAATCTTTTCTTGAAACACCATCTTACTGCTACCTCGAAGCATGATTGTGGTATTCCGAATATCTACAAGAACATTACAAGCACATTGCCAAATGTTTCTTGATCTATTATCCAAACACCGTTGTATGGATAATATCACGATTTTGTTCTCTTCCCTTTATCTAAATGCTTTTGCACTAGCTGTCCTATCATGTATATCATGTTCCGCCTTTTCTTGGGAAGGATATACTCCCAATCCCGGTGTGTAAACACATTTTCCTTTCTAATTGTTCAGTTTAATTCGATAATCACATTTTCTTTTCCATTGTTTTGTTTAACCTTGCTTGTGGTCTATATGATCTAAGCAGAAATATTCTCCTGCTTATGTAAACACCTCGATATACAACCTTGTCAGCAAGACCCTGTTACTACTGTTGATGACATACAGGTAACCGCCAGTGGACGAGAACCCTGCCTATTGGTCCGCCTCGTTCTAACGAGCAGGAAAATGGTTCTCTTCATTCCCCGCCCTCGGAACCAACGTTGTTGCCGACAGAGTGATAGAATTTCCTCTTACATGCCTTGCTATCGTGACCATGCAAGATGTCACCGCTCCTATTTTTAACCCACATGGTGGGCCCATAACCCACAGTTCCACAGGATCGAAACCTGACTCTCCTGTACACCCTGTTGTCAAAGTTATTCCTCGCGCTTGACTTTGTATGTAATTCACGGGCCACCTGCCTATTGATCTATTCAGGTATCAAATGCAATGCTTATTCACATTGCTCTAAACCCCTTCAACACTTCGTTTCAGGCATCGAACGATTGCCTGCCCGCTCAAAACTTCGCATGATACCTCCTTACTTTGCTCTCGATATTTTCTTAAGTTTCAATTCGAGAGTTACTTTCCGCCACCTTCCCCGATGTTAACTACCAGGCAGTCAACCTTGCAGAGGTTCGTTCTTACAGAATAACCACCCCTTGTCCTTCCATAAGTACGATGAAATTTCCGAAGAAAGGATGATGACTTCATCATGATGACCTGAAGCAGAGAAATGAAGACATCAATATAATGGATCGACCTCTTCGAGAAGGGCAGCCAAGACCGAGAAGACTCGTTAGTTTTCGCTACCAGCACTTCCCCCCTTACTCCACCGCTCAAATCTCGGGACGAGATTTCTTGTAGTGGAGGAGAATTGTGACACCCGGGTAATCAAGCTACAGTGAACCTCTGCTAGTGATCCCACATCACCACCATTACTGTTGCAAATCTTGCGTTAGTTCAAAACGATTCAAATTAAAATTTGAGTTAAAGACAAACCACAAAAGTTTTCAAACAATAAAACTAAAATGTTCGGGATGTGCCAAAGAATTCATAAGTAATTATGTTGGAGAAACCACATTTTTTAATAAAAGGTTTAAATGCACTTAAGTAATTAAAATAGTAGTTGAAACAATTAAGAAAATGCCTTTTATATTTTATAAAGTACTAAACTATTTTATTTTGGGATAAAACTTTTTGTGGCAGTGCTATATAATGAATAATGTTTATGTGACAAGTTGCATAATTTACAAAAGTCATTGGGTTCTCCAATTAAATGCAAAACAGTAAATAAAGAAATAAACAGAAGGGAAAAAGGTAAAAGAGACTTACCTATTGTGCACTTGGGCTCAAGTGGCACAGTAGCCGGCATAGCCCAATCAACACCCTGTCTTCCACCTCCTGTTCATCAGGGGCTCGGTGGACGCCGGTCGTGCGTCCGCGCCTTGGATTTCCATGCGTCGGCCATCCCTGCCTTTGTCGGCGAGTACAAGACCCCCTGTCGACCCCGGGCGGAACCCTAGCCCCACTCATCCTCATCGCCTCTCCACCTCGTCTCCGCCCGCAACCGAGCCATTGTCGCCATGGTTGCCGTCGCCCGTGCACCCTCCGTCCTCCCTGGCGCCTGAGAACATGTCTGTTTGCTTCCCCGACGTTGACCACGTCATCTACAACTACCAGATCGAGCCGAGCTCCATTGCCTCGTCAGATCCGTCGCCTCCTTCCTCCGCTGGCCACCAAAACTGTCCGTCGTCGATTCACCGCCCCTGCAGCTCCTAAACCGTCAACGAGCTTTCCTTACGCTCCTCGGTGAGCACCTTGTCACTTTCCCCCATGTTTCCCCATCGATTTGCTACTGCTGCTAGCTCTGTTGCGCCCGAAGCGGCCCGACTCCGTTGCCTGGTGCCCCGTGCGCTTCGCGTCTATGCGCCCCGCGAGCCTCCCCTGCCGTCCCCTCGCGCGCGCGCTCAACCGCGCCAAGCCATGCCCCGCGCCCGCCCACGCAGCCCCGTGCTCGCAGTTGGCCTCGCCGCTGCTGTCGTTCCTTTGCCGCCGCCGCGCTTGCTGGCCAACCCCCTCTCCGGCACACCATGGGACCCCCAGCGCCACATCGCGCCCTGGCCCCACTGCCCGATGCGTTCGCGCGCCTCTTCCCCTGTCCGCTGCTCGCGCTTCCCTGCTTCTCGCACCGTTACAACCCCGACGCCCGCGACCGCGACCGCTGCCGCCTGCGCGCACGCGCCAGCCGCGCCCTGTCCCGGGCCCTCGCCTCCCCCGCTTGCCACCACCGCCTACAGCTTCTTCCCACCCCCACACGCGAGCTCCGCCGCTGCGGCTTGCCCGCGCGGCCGCTTCTCTGCAGTCATCGTGGTCGTGCTCGTCGCCGTCGATTTCGGCCGCCCGGCACGAACTGCTCGCACCAACCGTCTCTCCTCGCCGCGGGCTTTCGGACGCCCCTAACCACGCGTCCGACCGATGTCGGAGTTGGCCGGATGGTCGTCGCCGCCGTCCTCCGTTAGCTTCGGCGGTTAGCCGCCGTCAACTGCCCACATGGGACCCTTTAGCGCTAATTGATCCCCCGGCTAACCCTCCCACCGACACGTGGGGCCACCTTGCTAATTAAATTGTTTTGATTAAATAACTCTGTAAAAAAATATGGTGATGACTCACTGACAGCCTGGCCCCACCTCTCTAATTAATCATTTTAGATTAGCTAAAACCACTGTTAACAGTCACTGTCACTGACGAGTGGGCCCCCTCGACCAGTTTGACCATTCAAAGTCAATAGTTGACTGCTGACTGTACATGTTGACTGGGTAGTTGAGCTGGTCAACTGAGCCCACTTATCAGCCCCTAAGTGCACAGATGGGTGCACTGCACCGAGTGCACCTAGCCGTTTCGCTTTTTTTTTGAATTAGATATTCCATAAAATGTTTAAAAACTTCAGAAAATTATAGAAATTCATCCGTAGTTCGGATTGAAAAACTTTTCACATGAAAGTTGCTCAGAACGATGAGACGAATCCGGATACGCAGCATGTTCGTCCGCCACACACCCCTAGCCTATCGAACAAGCAACTTTTCCCCTTCGGTACATCTGTCCGAAAACGCGAAACACCGGGGATACCTTCCCGGATGTTTCCCCCCTTCGTCGGTATCACCTCTTACCGCGTTAGGGCACACCTAACACCGCTGTTTGCTTGGTCATGCATCGTTATGCCTCTGTTTGCATTGTATTCATTGTTTCTTCCCCCTCTTCTCTCCGGTAGACTACGAGACCGACGCCACAGCTGGTGCCCCGACCGACTACGCTGTTGACGACCCCTCCTTCTTGCCCGAGCAACCAGGCAAGCCCCCCCTTGATCACCAGATATCGCCTATTCCTTCTCTATACTACTTGCATTAGAGTAGTGTAGCATGTTACTGCTTTCGGTTAATCCTATTCTGATGCATAGCCTGTTATTGTTGCTACAGTTGTTACCCTTACCTGCTATCCTACTGCTTAATATAGGATGCTAGTGTTCCATCAGTGGCCCTACATTCTTGTCCGTCTGCCATGCTATACTACTCGGCCGTGATCACTCGGGAGGTGATCACGGGCATATACTATATACTTTATACTGTTACATTACTTATGATACTGTTCGGAGATGGGGGATGAAGGGGCAGGTGGCTCCATCCCGGTAGAGGTGGGCCTGGGTTCCCGACGGCCTCCGACTGTTACTTTGTGGCGGAGCGACAGGGCAGGTTGAGACCACCTAGGAGAGAGGTGGGCCTGGCCCTGGTCGGCATTCGCGGATACTTAACACGCTTAACGAGATCTTGGTATTTGATTTGAGTCTGGCCACTGGCCTATACGCACTAACCAACTACGCGGGAAAGATATGGGCACTCGACGTCGTGGTATCAGGCGAAGCCTTCGTGACGTCAGCGACTGAGCGGTGCGCGCCGGGTTGGACCGCGTAACGCAACTTCTTTGAAATGGAGGTTGCTAGGTCTGCTCTCCGGCCGCGTACGCAACGTGCAGGTGTGCAATGGGCGATGAGCCCAGACCCCTGCGCGCATAGGATTTAGACCACCGTGCTGACCTCTCTGTTGTGCCTAGGTGGGGCTGCAACATGTTGATCTTTCGAGGCCGGGCATGACCCTGGAAAGTGTGTCCGGCCAAAGGGGATCAAGCGCGTTGGGTTATGTGGTGCACCCCTGCAGGGAAGTTTATCTATTCGAATAGCCGTGATCTTCGGTAACAGGACGACTTGGTGTTGTACCTTGACCTTATGACAACTAGAACCGGATACTTAATAAAACACACCCTTCCAAGTGCCAGATATAACCCGGTGATCGCTCTCTAACAGGGCGACAAGGAGGGGATCGCCGGGTAGGTTTATGCTATGCGATGCTTCTTGGTGAACTTACTATCAACTCACTTCTACATGCTGCAAGATGGAGGTGGCCTGAAACGTAGTCTTCGACAGGATTAGCTATCCCCCTCTTATTCTGGCATTTTGCAGTTCAGTCCACCGATATGGCCCTTTACACAGATACCCATGCATATGTAGTATAGATCCTTGCTTGCGAGTACTTTGGATGAGTACTCACGGTTGCTTTTCTTCCTCTTTTCCCCCTTTCCCTTCTACCTGGTTGTCGCAACCAGATGCCGGAGCCCAGGAGCCAGACGCCACCGTCGACGACGACTCCTACTACACCGGAGGTGCCTACTACTACGTGCAGGCCGCTGATGACGACCAAGAGTAGTTTAGGAGGATCCCAGGCAGGAGGCCTGCGCCTCTTTCGATCTGTATCCCAGTTTGTGCTAGCCTTCTTAAGGAAGACTTGTTTAACTTATGTCTGTACTCAGATATTGTTGGTTCCGCTGACTCGTCTATGATCGAGCACTTGTATTCGAGCCCTCGAGGCCCCTGGCTTGTATTATGATGCTTGTATGACTTATTTTATTTTTAGAGTTGTGTTGTGATATCTTCCCGTGAGTTCCTGATCTTGATCGTACACGTTTGCATGTATGATTAGTGTACGATTGAATCGGGGGTGTCACATGGGCCCACCATGTGGATTAATAGTAGGAAGGGCGGTGATGTCTTGCACGGCCATGTAAGAACGGCAATTCAGAGGATAGTCTGTCGGTTAGGTCGGCAACTACATCGGTACCAAGGGTGAGGGACAAAGAGAGCCATTTTCCTGCTCGTTGAACGAGGCGGACCTATAGGCAAGGTTCTCGTCCATCGGTGGTTACCAGAATGTCATCAACAATAGTAACAGGGTCTTACTGATAGAGTTGTACACCGAGGTGTTAACATAAGCAGGAGAATATTACTGCTTAGATCATATAGATCACAAGAAACGTTAAACCAACCAATGGAAAGGAAAATAGGATTATCATATTAAACAGAACCCTGGAAAGGAAAATGTGTTTAAACACATATTTCAGGGGTATACCCTTCCCAAGGACAAGCAGGGCATGATATCCATGACAGGATGTAACATAGAAAACCCTTTAGGTAAGAGGAGAGAAATTTCATGACATTACCCATACAATGGTGTTTGGATAATTGATAAGGAAAATTTATCATTGTGCTTCAAATGTTCTTGTTGAATAACGGAGTACCATAGACATGCTTCGAGATAGCATTGACATGGTCTTCAAGCAAAGGTTGTACTTTGGATACACGAAGGATTCATCAGGAACAACTTGTAGAATGAATCTTACAGATTCCTCATGGAAGAATGGATAACAGTGCTAAAAGGGAACTATAACAATAGGGCCTCCGGCCAGGTGGGCTAGGTATGACATCACCTTACTGGGTCATATAAAGACCAACGTTATAACTCTTGGAAAATGCGTCCCAACCATCATATCTGACTAGGATTCATATCGATTGGTGTTAGGGTATCTTAGACTCAGGATGCCTGATAAGAAGAGGTGCAACACAATTGACGAGATGACATTATATGATTCTCGGGAAATGAACTATGGAAGCGAGTTCCGAAACCAGAGTTCATCAGTAAACCAAGGAGAGGATGAGGAGGTGGCTTATGAACTCAGCGACAATTCAACGAGATTTCCAAAAGATGGATTTCCACAATCATGTGAACAAAGAGATAACATTTGTCAGATCAAATGATATAAGGAGACATGCTCGAGGAAAACATACCCAATTTAAACATTGGTTGGAAGGTGCACCCGAAATATGGGCTTAGGTAGCACGATCAATGTTAGAGTGGTGATTCAATAACCAGTGGTCTAAGAATGAAATATCGACCATTAACTTCAAAGCAATAGGGTTGCTAGAATTTTGAAGTCACACAACATAGTTCAATTGTCGGTTTTCCGGTTAGAAACAACACGGGGACCAAGGAATGGTCGGAGATGGCAGGAAGTATCACTTGTACCAAGAATGCATAAGAGGTGGTGAAATTCTCACGACATTATTGACATAAAATATGGTAATACACAAGGTAAAGAAGATCAATTGTTGGATAGCATGGATCTCAAGGTATAACACGAAACACGAACAAGTTTGTGTAGAACGGAAGGCAATAAAGTGGTCGATGATAATACAAATCATCGAGGGAAAGGATGGTATTTCTCTTCATGAATTCAATTGATATCCTGGAAGAGCTCAAAATGTTGATGATGATCACGACACAATTGTCGAGAGATTTCACGAAGAGGCAATTCAACAGCGACGCCATCAAGAAAAAGCAATGGTGAAGCGAAGGGTCATTGGAACCACGGATATGACATACACTCGGAATCAAGCTTGATGTTCAAGGCGAAATGATAAGACGAGGAAGATCGACGTAAGCTTGGCTCATTGTCGAAAATTGTGCTCCAGGAAGGACCAGATAGCACAGTTCAAATTAGCACGATAATGATGTAGCCGGTCAGGCTCGGAATGACGTGGAGTATTAAACTTCTCAACAACAAAGTATTGAAAGTACTGAATCACAGTGTTGATTTGATTTCACAAATCGGTGTTCTTGGTTGACGACAACCCAAAACCCGTGGAGTGACAAGGACATGGAAAGGTACTACTTCATCAGAAATTCATAAGATGAAGTGCAATGGGTTGATATCCTCGAGATACCAGGGGGTATTACTCGAAGGCAGATCAGAATAGAAGCTGAATTGGAGCGTTGACTTGCAATAGCAGATACTTTAATCTTGTCATAATAGATGATGCACTGGAATGGTTTCCTTTCAGATATAATGAATAAGGTTAGCATGGTCAGAACCATAATTGCAAGGGATCCAATTTACGACACTGGAAGAATTATTCGAATGATTAAATATTCTTACAAGAATCTTTCATGATAAGTTCCACATCGTGTCCGTGGGCATGAACAAAAATTTGAAGGTCGACTCCCACTTCTTCAATGCATAACCTTACATTCACTGCTCTACTAAAAATGATTTGAGTGCGAAGATCTACCTGGTGAATTACGAGAGGAGTATGAACCTTGGAAAACTTTCGGCTTCAGACATTTTAAGGAAGGCATAGGTTCAACCCATCGGGGCATCTAGAAACATATACTACAAGCTTAGAGAGTAATTATCACCAGCTCGAAAGCAGGGCATGGTTGACCAATCAGAGGATAGGATTTACCAATGGCATTATATATTAGATAAATAACTTCCAAAGTGATTGATTATGAAGGACGTTGTCAGATAAAATCCAACGAAGGACCCGGTGGTCCTCAAGGGATCTGATGTGAGCATCGGTACACAACCAGAGGAAGAAAGAATGTAAGGAGATCAGATTATAGAAACAACTGATTGATTAAAAGCTCAAAAATCAAAGGAATTATGATTTCGAAATCAAGGGATCAGAAGAAAACGCTCTGATTAAGGAAGGATAAGATGAGTAAGCTTAGGGGTACAATCGACGACAATTTGATTGGTCAAGAACCAGCTCATGTTCAAAAATGACGTCTGAGTCGGAAGGATGAACTCTAATTGCGACTGATGATTGCGAACATCCGCATCATACTGAATCAACGGTCTCAAAATGATAGTGCAAAGGATGTTAATGAATAATGCTAGGCATTTGCATTTAACCATAATGCAGGCATACAAGAATTTCTAGAGCCACAGGCTGCAGAGGATTCTCGAAAGATCGGATAATATTTCGAAGAATTTTATGAAACACCTGAACAACTTGGGAGAAACAAATCCTCAGTAAGTGTGGGGGTTAATTTGTAGGTGTATGATGTCTACTACGCAACCTTCTTCTTGTAGATGTTGTTGGGCCTCCAAGCGCAGAGGTTTGTAGGACAGTAGCAAATTTCCCTCAAGTGGATGACCTAAGGTTTATCAATCCATGGAGGCGTATGATGAAGATGGTCTCTCTCAAACAACCCTACAACCAAATAACAAAGAGTCTCTTGTATCCCCAACACACCCAGTACAATGGTAAATTGTATAGGTGCACTAGTTCGGCGAAGAGATGGTGATACAAGTGCAATATGGATGGTAGATATAGGTTTTTGTAATCTGAAAATACAAAAAATGCAAGGTAACTAATGATAAAAGTGAGCGTAAACGGTATTGCAATGATAGGAAACAAGGCCTAGGGTTCATACTTTCACTAGTGCAAGTTCTCTCAACAATAATAACATAATTGGATCATATAACTATCCCTCAACATGCAACAAAGAGTCACTCCAAAGTCACTAATAGCGGAGAACAAACGAAGAGATTATGGTAGGGGTATGAAACCACCTCATTCTTTCCAATCAATCAAATGGGCTATTCCTGTAAGTGTCACAAACAACCCTAGAGTTTGTACTAGAATAACACCTTAAGACACAAATCAACCAAAACCCTAATGTCACCTAGATACTCCAATGTCACCTCAAGTATCCGTGGGTATGATTATACGATATGTGTCATGGTATTCTCACAGGGGGGTGCAAGACGAGATATGCCACAAGGTGGCATTGTGTGAGGGCAAGACTGCTGCCGGAATATCCAGGGACGGGTATTGCGAGTAGCACGCGCTAGTTTACCCAGGTTTGGGGCTCTCCGGAGAGATAACACCCCTACTCCTGCATGTCTGAGTATATATCTGGGATGTACATCAGGCAGTACAAAGTGCTCTGGAGCTGTATCTAAGATCAGTGCCACGGGCATCTGATCTCGTATATGTGAAGCAGTAGCAGAGAGCTAGCTAGCTAGATGGGTGTGTGAGCCTAGGCTTCATGGCCTGAATGTGTGCATGTGTATCTAGGCGTGGCATGATGCTCTCAGGGAGCATTGTGGCCGGCCTGGATGGATGGATGAGTGGCCTTGTGGCCGTGTTGTGTGTGTGAGCCTCCCCTGGTGCTCCTTATAAAGGGAGCCCAGGGGACAAGGGATGGCCCATGTGACCAACTTTACTATTTGGGAGACAATGATGTGACATCTTACACCTGCTATAGTGTACCACTATTGCTCAGTAGTGTCCGGGTACATCCATCTTCTCCGTGGTATGGCCACCACGTCGGGGTCTTGTCGGTGTCGGGTCGGGCTGCAGTCGGCAGCCGGCTGGTTGGCGCAGTCGGCAGCCGGCAGCCGGCCGGGCAGAGCAGTCGGACGGGGAGTCGGCAGGAGCGGCTGTGCAGTCGGACTGAGGGGCTTTGCTAGCCCCGATGTCTTGATTTATTGTCTCGCCGTCTTCGGGGTATCCGTGTCCAATTACTCCGACGGTAGCCCCCAAGCCTCCGGGCAACTTGGCAAAGTTGGGCGGA
This sequence comes from Aegilops umbellulata, assembly GCA_032464435.1. Lineage (NCBI taxonomy): Eukaryota > Viridiplantae > Streptophyta > Magnoliopsida > Poales > Poaceae > Aegilops > Aegilops umbellulata. Next base: position 376,973,403 of record CP136057.1, read on the forward strand.
GATTTTTTGGCGAGTGTTCATGGAAATGATCATGAAAAAGACAAAGTTAGTCCACGCAGATATATCAAATGTTTTCTTTTAGCATTGCAAGTTTTATGCGAAGGGTGCCGACTCGGTTTCGACCGAGCCCCCTAAATCTTTTTCGTGTTCCCTCTGCTTTTTGGCTTGTGCTCTTGCTCGCCGGACAGTCGCTCTATGGTCTGTGGCTGAGAGTGGGCCGCGAAGCGGAGTGTACAGTACTCAGAGTCTGGGAGCAGATTCAACCAACTAGATACTTGTAAAGGAAACGGCCGGATCGCCCGGTCCGTTTTTCTTCCCAGACGTTTTTCGCGTGGGTGGCCTCCAGCATTCACTCTTGCTAGTCGGACAGCTACTTTATGGTCTGTGACTAAGAGTGGGCCTTTGGTACCGCGCACGGTACTAAGCCATCTGCGGGAACTAACGTCTCAGGCCAAGCGGCCAGCCCCCGGGCCAACTCTGGCTGGCGCCGGGGCGAACAGTGATGCTACTGTAATAAAATGCGGAGACAGCCCCCGAGCATCGCTCGGGGTTATCCGTGCTTGCGTGGTGCAAAAAATATGCGGGTGAGGAGCTCATATTGATTTTTGGGTAGTCGCGGCGGAGGTCGTCGAAGACAGCCGGCGTACCCGCTGGGTGTAGCCCTCGAGCCTTCGGGTGCTCGAGGAAGGTCCAGCCGGTCGGGCCTGGCCGACCAGGCGGCGAGCGAAACGCGGTCGAGCCGTCTTGGCACAGCCGGCCAGGCGGCCAGGCGTCTGGCAGCGCCCTTTTCTTCTTTTTTCTCTTCTGCCGGCTGCTGGGAGCCGGACATAACTCTTCTCTTGCCTGCAATCTTCCGTGGGGGCGCGCCAGCGCACCCATTGGGTGTACCCCCCGAGATTCGGCCGACTGCTGAGCAGTCGGGCCGGATCTTCCGGCAACTACTTTATCTTCTTCCTCGCGGGGGCGCGTCAGCGCACCCGCTGGGTGTAGCCCCCGAGATTCGGGCAGACTATTGAGCAGTCAGGTCGAATCTCCCGGCAGCTACTTTGTCTTCTCTTTCTTCGCGGGGGCGTGTCAGCGCGCCTGCTGGGTGTGCCGTCGGAGTAGGAGGCAGACCAGCCGGCTTGGCACTGCCGACAGCGCGGGTCACGACTGACCGTCTGAGTGGCGAAGCAGGCACACGAATCATCCGTACGGGTGTTTCTTTCCTTCTCTTTGTCCCAGCCGACTTCTTTCTCTCTCTCTCTTTTTTCTACCAGTTAATCGTGGGCACCCAGCATTTTCTTCGGCCGGATCTGGGCAGCTGGATGCACACACACAATTTTTTTTCTTGCAGCCGGCCATTGACTTTTGGATCGGTCTAGCGAGCGGCCGGCTGCTTGCTACCCTTTGCGAGCGGCCGGCCTAAAACAGGAAGTTTTGGTCCCCTAATAATCTATAAATAGTACTTATTTGTGTCGGGTGGTTGGTGCGACATATGCCAACGGGTGGCTTATCTGTGTGGGAGCCAGTAAGACATCGCCAGTGCCTGGAAGCGGGATAAGGCGAAGACATGCACGCCGGCGAATCTTACCCAGCTTCGGGGCTCTCCGTGGAGATAACACCCCTACTGCTGCTCTGCGGGGTCTCCGCATGATCACTCGATGAACAAGTAGCTACAAGGTGCTCCTCGAGCTGTTTGGCGAGAGGAAGAAGAAGGGCAAGGCCAGCTCTCTTCTTCCCTCTGTGTGTAGTAAAACCTAGATGAGATCAACCCTTTGCATGGGTGCCCAGGGGGGTTTATATAGGCCTACCCCCGGAGGTACAATGGTAATCCGGCTGGGAGCGGGTCCCAGCCGTCAGTGTCTACGCTCGCCGGCTTCTGCGCCGGTTGCTGGGGCCCGCCGGCTGGTGGGCCCCGCCGGCTGCCGGCATCTTGGTTGACAGGCATGCCCTACTTCCTAGGGCCCTGTCGGCGGCCGATTACTGTTGCCTCAATCCTGATGATGAAGGCTTTATCGAGGTAAGCGTGGCTACAGCCCCGCCGCCTGGCGGGCGATCCCTGTAGCCTCACGTCGTCTTGTCTTCTTAATGAGGCGCCTCCTTCGAGGGAAGGAGCAAGCCGGCTCGGGAAAGCCGGTCATGTCTTGGGCCGACTGGGGGAGGCCTGGCCGCCTTCGGGTGTCTCTCTGCCCAAAGGGGCCCACCGCCCGTGGGCCGCGCTGACAGCCCGCCGTGGATGGCGCCATAGTCATCATGGCAACAGTGCCGCGCCGGACGGGTCAGGGCTACCCCGTACCGCGCACTGTGCCAGGCGTGCTCCGGGTTTCGGGGGTGGCAGGCTTTACTGTAGCCACGCCCTGTCCCATCGCCGTTATGTGGTTGCGGGCCTCGAGGGTACGATCTTGACCGCGTCGTGGGAGCCGGCTTCTTGGAGTCGGTCTTCTCGAGGCCGGCTTCTTGGAGCCGGCCCTCCCGTGGCTTTTCTTCATGAGGGTTAATGCCGGGCCGCCTTCCAACAGTCGGCCTGAGAAGCAGCTGGCAGGGGGAAGGCGGCCCCATGTCTTGGTTTCTTGGAGGCCGGATCGACTCGTAATTTTTTCTGAAGTGCCAAAGGAAGCCGGCTAGGCTACCCGTGGTCATTTACCCCGATAGTAGTCCCCGAAGCTGGTCGCGCTTCGAGGTCGGCAAGGGGAACGAGAAGCTCGGTTAGTTTCCTATCTTGAGAAGCCGGCAGCTGGGAGCCGGCTTTGCTTATGCGCGCCGCCTTGGTGGGGGGCGTCGGGGTCTCGTCAACGGGAATGTAGGCCAACTCGCGCGCTGACCGCGCGCCTCCCTGCGTGTCATGTGGCAGAAAAGGCTTGCCATGGCGCGTGCGCGACGGGACGTCGCCGCAGGCCCGGGCCCGCCACTCCTGGCCTCGACCCAGGCGCGGATCTTCTGCGGCCCAAGGTGGGCCGTTTGCCTTCCCACGGCGGTTTCGCCACGCCGTCAAGGCGCAGTTATAGCGGGACGTGGTGGAGTGGGCGCAGTTAATCCCACGTCCCCCACACCACGCCTCCTTGGCTCCGCCGTGAGGGCCTATAAGTAGGGGAAGGAGAGGGAGCAGCAGAGGCTCGCACGCTCTCCCTCACTCCACCCTTCCTCGTCTTCTTTCCTTACTTTCTTCGCCGCCGCAGCGCCTCTTCGCCGCGCCGTTCCGCCCCAGCGGGGTCACACGCGCCTTCGCCGCCACCGCATCTTGCTCTTCGCCGCACCGCTCCAATGGCGCTGTCGAGCTCGTGAGACGGCTCCAACGTCCTCAACGAGTATGTCGAGTTCCTCCGCCGGACGCGGCGTCTGCCCGACGAGAACTACGTGCGGGTCCGGCGCGCGCCGGAGGAGGAGATCTCGCCGGCACCGGAGGAGGGCGAGCGGGTGGTCTTCCGCTCGCACTGCATACGCGGCTTCGGCCTCCCGGCGAGTGGATTCCTCCACTCCTTCCTTGAATTCTATCACCTTCAGCCGCATCACCTCACCCCCAACGCCGTGATGCTGCTGTCGGCCTTCGTCACCCTCTGCGAGGGTTTTCTTGGCGTTCTCCCCACCCTGGAGCTCTGGGGAGAATTCTTCCAGAGCAGGCTCGGCACCGTCGTCGCGGGCGTGCCCGCCCCATGCGAAGCTTTCATCGCCATGAGGCGGATGGGCGAGAACAATCCGTTCCCGTCCATCCCGCTGATCCAGTCGGTGAAGCTCTGGCAGAAGTCCTACTTCTATGTGAGGAACGTCGCTCCGCAAGGCGACTTTGTCAATCTGCCGGCTTACGTAGCTGGCCAGCCGGCTTCGAGGTCGGCCTCATGGAGCTACTGGGCCAGGACGCTGTCCCAGGCCGGGAACGCCGCCGTCGCCCGCCTCCGGGTGATGGTCCAATCGGAGGGCCTGGTCGGAGCCGACCTGGTGGCCGCCTTCGTGGAGCGCCGTACTCCCGCTCCAAGGTCGGCCGCACATGATCTGCCAGATGAGCGACTGCTTCGACCCATGCCGGCTGAGCACCAGGGAGATGCCTCATGCCGAGGTGTCCTACCTGGTGAACTACATCGCCAACTGCAAGCTCGCCGAGGATTGGCGATTCGGCAAGGAGCCGTACTCTCGCGCCAACCCTCCGCCTGTCGTAAGTATTTCTTCTTTCCTTTCTTTTGTGTTGCCGGCTTCGGTATGACCGGTCTCTGATCCGCCGGCTTGTTTTCTGCAGAATCCTCTACTTCCGCCGGCGGCGGGGGGCGCGGGGGCAGAGCGCCCGTTCCACCCCGACCGCACGGTAGATGATGTCGACGATCTGGACCTTGGAGCAGCCGCCATGGAGGACGCCGCCGCGGGGGACGGCGGCGAGGCAGGCGGCGCAGGGCTCGGAGCCGGCCTCCAGGACTGGGCGGACGACGACGAGGTCGAAACCGTCCCGCATCGCCAGCCGACGCCGGATCCTCAAGGCGCGGGCCCTTCTGCCGCGCCAGCCGCCCGTGGCGCCGCACCGAAGCGCCGGGTCGTATCGACCTACTTCGGTAGCCGGCCGAAGAAGCCCAGGGGAACCGCCGCGGCAACCAAGCAGGATGAGGCGGCCGCGAAGGCGGCCCGCTTCCAGAAGGTTGTGAAGCGGCCGCAGGCGGTTTCGGCGTAAGTGTTAATCGTCTTGTATTCTTGTCGTGTTCTTGGATTGGAGTTCTTCTAAATTCTTTCTTGGTTGACCGGCCAGGGCGCCGCTTTCCCTTAAACGGGGCCCTGCCGGCTCCGTGATTGGATCAGCCGGAGGGTCTTCGAGCTCCCGCCGCGTGGACCCCCTCGCCGGCCTCATGGAGGCTACGGCGCGGAACGCGCGGGAGGCGCAGGAGGAGCGGGAAGCGTCGGAGCGGAGGGCCGCCCAGGCGGCGAAGGAGCAGGCCGACGCGGCGGCCAAGGCCCAGGCAGAGACGACGGTCGCGGAGAAGGAAGCGGAGGCCTCGCACAACCGGCCTCCACAGCTCGTCATCCCCCTGCGGAGTGTGGCTCCCAACGCCCCCGTGCCTCCGTCTGAGGAAGCCGACCGCGGCCAGGCGGCGGCGGAGCGGAGGGAGGATGATGTGATTGTCTTGGAGGAGGTGCCGCGGACAGCGCCCACTGGGGCGGGCCAGAGCGACCAGCCGGCTGCGGCGCCGGTGCAACCAGCTGGGGGCGAGCCGGCAGCAGGAGCCGGCCTGGTGGTGTAGCCGTCATCACGCCGGCGCGCGGGGGAAGCTGCCCCCGTGCCGGAGCCGGACAGAGCTGCGAGCGCCAGTCGGACGGCGGAGGCCCTGGAGGCGGCCAGCTCCAGCACGTCCGAGTGGACGTCCAGCGGGGGGGGGGGGGGGGGGGGCGAGCTGAACGCGGCGGCCCAGGAGATCCGCGGCCGGCTTCAGGCTCATGCTACTGTGCTGCAGCGATATACCCGAGATTTCCTCGCGACGCGGGCCGTCGTACGGGTGAGTCTTCTAGCCTTGGTTGTTTTGCTTTTTTGATTTCTTCCATGGGGGCGCGTCAGCGCACCCACTGGGTGTAGTCCCCGAGTTCCGAGTCGGCTGCGGAGCAGGCGGCTTGGAACTTACTAGGTCCTGACAGTTATCTTATTCCTGCGTCCTGTCTGATCTTCTAGGAGTACCATAACCAGAGCACCGCTGCCTTCGACTCCCAGGCTCAGGAGCTGCGCCAGAAGATCGAGGATCTGTCCGACAGCCAGAGTACGTGCTCGGTTTTGTTCATATCCTGTGGGGGCGCGTCAGCGCAACAACTCGGTGTAGTCCCCGAGATCCGGGCCGACTGCTGAGCAGTCGGGTCGGATCTTCCCCGACGACTTCTTCCTTACTGTTTCTTTGTCTTCATGCTTGCAGGGGCCAATGCCTACTTGAGGGAGCAGCTCGGCGGGGCCCAGACCGCCCTTCGCGCCAAGGAGGCCGAGCTCAATGCCTTAGTCCAGGAGCGCGACCGCCTGGCCAAGAAGTTGGCCGACCAGGAGGAGAGCCATAAGGCGACCCTGAAGGAGGCGCGAGATAGCGAGGCCGCCCTCAAAGCTGAGTTTGAGACCGAAGCGGCGGGCTGGGCTGAGGCGAAGCAAGCGCTGAGCGAGGGTTATAGCCGGATCGAGGATCTGATCGACGGTAAGCCGCCTCCCTTACTCTTTGCTCACCCCCTTGCCCTCTGATTTGTCTTTTGATTTGTGCTGCTTTTGTTCTCTGCGCAGACTACTTCCCCCGCCACTCCGTCGCTACCACCCAGGCCATCGAGGCCTACCGCAAGGCACGCCGGCAGGCGGGGGTTGAGATCGCGCCGGACGCGAGCCGGACACTTGAAGCGCAGCTCTTTGCGATCCAAGCCCGGCTGCAGCCGGCACACCGCATGCTCCGCCGGCTCCAGCGCGCCGGAGCGCAGGTGCTGGCCGCCCTCTGGCCAGGCGAGGCGATTCCCCGCACCCCGAGCCGGACTGCCGACTGGCTGGAGGTGGCAGTTGGCCGCTTTGAGGCCTGGAAGGCCTCCGCTGCTCGATCCGGCGCCAGTCGGGCGCTGGAGTTCGTCCTGGCCTGGTACCCCGGGCTGAATTTGGAGCAGCTAAGGACTTGGCGGGAGGAGGCTGATGAAGAGCTGGTGGAGGTGCGGCCGGCTATCATCCAGCGTGCTTCGGCTCTTGCCGATTTCACCGACACCAGCGTCTTCGCTCCTGAGGTGGACGACAACGGCGTCGCCCAGCCGGAGGAGTGGTTCGGGCTGAACCCGGCGGAGGGTGAAGACTCGGCGGAGGAGATCGCCTCCAGCGATGAAGGTGAAGACGAAGAAGGGGAGGAGGGCGAAGACGTCGAGCCGGCCGGTGAAGCAACTAGCCAGCCTCAGCATGACCGGGCCTCCAGCAACGAGGCGCGTGCTAGCGCGCCCTCTGCGGGAGGCGGTGATCATGCCGAGGTTCACCAGTCGACCACTCCTCCAGCCGGCGCTACTGTCTCCACCGACCTGCCCGACTCGCCAGTCGTTCCATTGGCTTGATCTGCCGTCTTTGCTTTTCCTGCTTGTTACTCTTTGAACAATTCTTATTAAGCTTGCGCAGTTCCACCCACTGGGGGTGTATTCAAACTATGTTGAATGTTGGCCTTTTCAAGGCCTTTTGTGTAAATATAATCATGCATGTGTTTGGCTTCCATTCTCGTATGCTTTTTATCCTTAGGCTATTTCCTTTGCCGCCTTCCCCTTATTGCTGCCTTCCCAGCCGTCAGCTGCTCTGCAGTCTGTGGCTAAGGAAGGACTCGACTATCTTTTTTGGGGAAGGCAAGTACTCGAGCTTTCTTAGATTGTAGCGAAGTGAATGGAAACCGGCCAGCCGGCTACTCTTATAGTCGGTCAGCGGTGGGAAAAAACCGGCTTTTGTTATATTAGTCCGTTAGTCCCTAGCCGTTTTTCGTGTGGGCGTCCTTTCCTGCCTTTGGCTCTTGTTAGCCGGACAGCCGATTCTTCGAACTGCGACTTTTGGCAAGAGAGGGCTTTGGAGCCGGCACACTACTTGTCTGACCACGGGTAGGACTTGTAATATAACTTAAGGCGGCCAGTCGCCGGGCCGACTAGTCGAACCCGGTGTCGGACGAGAGAAGTAAATGTAATGACATAATCATAAGCATGATACTCTTCATTCATAGATGAAAGATGGCAGTCCCCGAGTTCTCCTCGGGGGGCCTATTGTCTCGTACTTAGTACAAAAGTTAGCGTGATACATACTGCATTTCAACTGTAAAATCTTCGGAGGAGGTTGGCGTTCCATGGTCGTTCCGACTCCTTGCCGGAGTCGTCTCTCTTTCGTGCCTTCGGCTTCTGTGCGTCGATCAGGCAGTAGGAGTCGTTTCCTAGCGCTCTGCTGATGACGAAGGGGCCTTCCCAAGGGGCCGAGAGCTTGTGCTGGCTGGCTGTTCGCTGGATCACCCGGAGCACAAGGTCGCCCTCTTGGAAGGATCTTGGCTTGACCTTCCGGCTGTGGTAGCGACGCAGACCCTGCTGGTAGATGGCGGACCGGCTGAGGGCTAACAGCCGGCTTTCTTACAGCAGGTCGACGCCGTCTTCTCGTGCTTCCTTGGCCTCCGCCTCCGTGTACATGGTCACCCGAGGCGAGTCGAACTCGATGTCGGTTGGGATGACCGCCTCGGCACCATATACGAGGAAGAAAGGGGTGAAGCCGGTTGACCTGTTTGGGGTAGTGCGCAGACTCCAGAGGACGGCCGACAGCTCATCGTGCCAGCAGCCGGCCGAACGCTCCAGTGGCACGACCAGTCGGGGCTTGATGTCAGAAAGGATGAGGCCGTTGGCTCGTTCGACTTGGCCGTTTGACTGCGGGTGGGCAACGGACGCTAAGTCCAGTCGGATGCCCTGCGTCGTGAAGAAACGTGCCAATGCTCCCTTGGCAAAAATTTGTGCCGTTGTCGGTGATGATGCTGTGCAGCACGCCGTACCGAGTTGTTATGTCTGCGATGAATGTCACGGCAGTCGGTCCATTCAGCTTCTTGATCGGCTTTGCTTCGATCCACTTGGTGAACTTGTCCACGGCGACAAGCAGATGTGTCATGCCGCCGCGCGCCGTTTTGAATGGGCCCACCATGTCCAGACCCCAAACGGCAAAGGGCCAAGTGAGGGGAATGGGCTTGAGTGCCGAAGCCGGCAGGTGTTGCTTGGAGCTGAAGACTTGGCACCCTTTGCAATGCTTGACTAATTCCTTGGCGTCGTCCAAAGCAGTCGGCCAAAAGAATCCATGGCAGAAAGCTTTGGAGACTAATGATCTTGAAGCCGCGTGGTGGTCGCATTCACCTTGGTGGATGTCTCTGAGGATTGCTATGCCCTTCTCTTGTTCAAAGCATCGCTGGAAGACTCCAGTGACGCTGCGCCTGACGAGCTCTTTGTTGACGATTGTGTATGCTCCGGCTCGGCGTTGGACTTGTCTTGCCTCTGTCTCGTCCGCCGACAGTTCTTGGTTTGTCAGGAAGTTGAGGATGGGTTGGGCCCATGATGGAGCTGTGACTTCTTCTATTGCCAACACGGCTACTGCAACTAGGGTGGGCGGGCTGGGTTGTGAAATGCTGGGGTCGGCCGCCGCCTGTGGTGCTGGTGCAGTCCTCGGGCCGACTACTGCAGTCCCCGAGCCGGTTTAGAAGTCCCCGGGTCGGGTGCGACTACGGAAGTCCCCGAGCTGCCTGCTGAAGTCCCCGCGCCGCCTATCAAAGTCCCCGGGCCGCCTGCTTGGCTCTTCAAGCCGGATCTGGCTGCATCAGGGCTAGGCGGCACAAAGATAGAATCGGACTCTAGAGACGGCTTGAGGAGGCGTTGCAGAGAGACGCCGGTTGGTATTGCCTGCCGAGTGGAGCCTAATCGAGCCAGGACATCTGCTGGCCCGTTGTCGGCTCGTGGTACGTGGAGGAACTCGCATCCTTCAAAGTACCCGTTGATCTGCTGGATGAGGAAGCGGTAGCTTGCCATGTTTGCGTCCTTGGCGTCCCAATCGCCGGATGACTGCTGGACTATCAAGTCTGAGTCGCCGTAACACAAGATCCGGCGTATGCCGAGCTCTTTGGCAAGCCGGAGCCCGTGTACGAGCGCCTCATACTCGGCCACGTTGTTGGAGGCGGCAAAGTGAATTTGCAGCGTGTATCTGAGCTTGTCGCCTTTGGGAGAGGTGAGGATGACGCCGGCTCCCAAGCCGGTGAGCATCTTGGACCCGTCGAAGTGCAGGCGCCAGTGAGTGGAGTCGGGAGCCGGCGGCAGGTACTGGGTCTCGGCCCAGTCGACGAGGAAGTCGGCCAATGCTTGGATTTGATGGCGGTGCGAGGCTGGTAGAAGATCATGTAAGGGGCCAACTCGATGGCCCATTTCGCCACCCGGCCGGATGCATCCCGGCTGCCTATGATCTCGGCGAGCGGGGCGGTGCATACGACCGTGATGGGGTGCTCTTGGAAGTAGGGCTTCAGTTTCTTGGCGGCAAAGTACACGCCGTAGCACATCTTCTGGTAGTGCGGGTAGTTCTGCTTCGAGGTAGACAACACCTCGCTCAAATAGTACACCGGCCTCTGGACCGGCTGGGCTCGGCCCTCTTCTGGGCGCTGGACTACGATGACGGTGCTGACCACCCGGCTGGTTGCAGCGATGTAAAGGAGCATGGGCTCTTTCTCAGTCGGCGCCGCCAGGACAGGCGGCGTGGTCAGCATTTTCTTCAGCTCGTGAAAAGCTTGGTCGGCTTGGTCGTTCCACTCGAAGTGAGTGGTCTTCTTCATGAAGCGGTAGAGGGGGAGAGCCTTCTCTCTGAGCCAGCTGATGAAGCGGTTCAGGGAAGCCAAGCATCCGGTGAACTTCTGGACGTCTTGCAGCTTGGTGGGAATCACCATTCTCTCAATGGCCTTGATCTTTACTGGGTTGCATTCGATGCCACGTTCGGAGACCAGGAAGCCTAGGAGCTGGCCGACTGGCACTCCGAACACGCATTTCTCAGGGTTGAGCTTGATCCGGAATCTCAGGTTCTCGAATGTTTCCTTGAGGTCTTCTAGCAAGGTGCTGCGCTTCTCCGTCTTCACCACAATGTCATCCACGTAGACGTGGGCATTTCTGCCGAGCTGCTTGAGGAGGCACTTCTGCATGCAACGTTGAAAAGTGGCACCGGCATTTCTCAAGCCGAATGTCATAGTTAGGTAGCAGAAGGCTCTGAATGGCGTGATGAAGGCGGTCTTCAGGTGGTCGGCCGGGTCCAACTTTATCTGGTGGTACCCGGAGTAAGCATCCAAGAAACTCAGCAGCTCGCATCCGGCTGTGGAGTCTATCACTTGATCTATCCTTGGCAGAGCAAAAGGATCTTTAGGGCAGGCCCTGTTGAGGCTCGTGTAGTCTATACACATGCGCCACTTGTTGTTCTTCTTTAGCACGAGGACCGGGTTGGCGAGCCACTCCGGAAAGAACACCTCCATGATGAAACCGGCAGCCAGAAGCCAGGCTATCTCTTCTCCTACAATCCTTCTCTTTTCCTTTGACAGTCGGCGGAGGGGTTGCTTGACTGGTTTTGCACCTTCTCGGACATGTAATTTGTGCTCGGCGAAATCCTTCGGAACACCCGGCATGTCCTTGTGAGACCATGCAAAGATGTCCCGATTCTCACGGAGGAAATTGGCGAGCTCGCCTTCCTATTTGCTGTTTAGGTTTGCCCCAATGACGGCAAACCTTTTCGGGTGCTCGGGGTCAAGAGGTATCTTCTTCGTTTCCTTGGCCGGCTGGAAGGAACCTTGGGCATCACATTCCTTGGGGTCGGGGGACAGGGCCGGCTGCTTGCCAGCCATGGCCACGACCCGGTCCAACTTCTTCTTCTCTTCGGCAATCACAAGGGACTCGGCCAGCCGGCTGCTGGCTGCTGCGCACTCGGCCGATTTCTTGTAATCGCCGACTATGGTGATGATGCCCTTGGTGCTTGGCATCTTCATCTTGAGGTAAGCATAGTGGGGAACAACCATGAACTTAGCCAAGGCAGGTCGGCCAAGCAGTGCATGGTAAGAGCTCTCAAGGTCCACCACTTCAAACCAGATGGCTTCCCTACGGAAATGATCCTTGTCCCCAAAGAGGACATCAATCTTGATCTTGCCAATGGGGGCACAGGACAGGCCAGGTACGATGCCGTGGAACACAGTCCGGGTAGGCGTGAGCCGCTTCGTCTTGACGTTGAGCTTCTTCAGGGTGTCAAGGTACAGGATGTTGATGCTGCTCCCGCCGTCTATCAACACGCGGGAGAAACGGGTTGCGCGTCTGTCTGTTGCAAGGGTGGCATCCAGAACCAGTGCATAAGAGCCGGGAGATGGCATCTCCTCTGGGTGGTCGGCCCGGCTCCAGCTGATGGGTTTTTCTGACCAGTGCATGTGCTCGGAGGGGTTGGCGGCAACCGCGTTGACTTCCTGGTGCTCTCGGTGCCTGCTGCGCCGGTCTTCAGGCTGGCTGGTGAAGACGACATAGGCGGCGTGCTCGTCGGGGAACTCGTCGTGGACGGCTCCGACTGCTGGCCGAGCGGCCGGCTGCTGCGGAGCCGGAGGCGGCGGACCAGCAGGTGGAGGCGGCGCGAGTCCTTCGCCTTTGGAGATTCGGGTGAGCCAGTGGCACTTCCGGGTTGTGTGGTTGGACGGCTTTGTGCCATTGTGGAACTTGCATGGGGCATCGAGGGTTTGCTCATAGGAGAAGGCCGGCTGCCAAGCCGGCCTGCCGCCTTTCTGCTTCTTGGGTGTGGGCCGCCCTTCGGGCTGCTCGCCCTCGACCATGGCCACCTACCGACTGGTGGAAGGCGGCATGGGGCCCTTGCACTTGTGGTCGTTTTGGTACGGGTGTCGGCCGGAGTCCCCAGCCGGCGTCTTGGGCGCCGGGTTGAGTACCTTTTCGGACGTGTCAACCCAAAGTTCAGTCTTCATTGAGGAGTCGGCGGTGGCGTACTTGTCCGCTATGACCAGGAGCTCGTCGAGGGTAGTTGGCTCGTCGCAGAGGAGCTTGTGCTTGAGGAGGGTGCCCTCTCGGCACCCGGCTGTGAAGTATTCGATGGCTTGCACCTCGTGCACTCCTTCGCAAGAGTTGCGGAGCTCGGCCCAACGCGTGAGGTAGTCGCGGGTGGACTCGGCGGGGCCTTGTATGCACAAGGAGAGCTGTCTGGGCTTGGGAGCCTGCTTGTAGGTGCTGGTGAAGTTGCGGACGAAGGCTTCTGTGAAGTCTAGCCAGCTTTTGACGCTGTATGGCTTGAGGCTGTTGAGCCAGGTCCGCGCCGTGCCCTGGAGCATGAGGGGCACGTACTTCACGGCAACGCGCCTGTTGCCGTTCGCGATGCGTACTGTGGTGGAGTAGTCGATCAACCAATCTTCCGGCTTCACTGAGCCGTTGTACTTGGGCGTGTCTCTTGGGAGCGAGAACCCTTTGGGGAAGGGCTCGTCGCGGATGCGGGGGCCGAAGCAAGGCGGGCCGACATCATCATCTTCTTCGAGCGCCAGGGATCGTGCTAGGCGGTCGATCCGATGGCGGGCGTCGTTCTCGCCGACTCCTTCGCGGCGACCTAGTCGGCCGCTGAGAGTCGGATGCGTGACAGGCGGTGGGGTGGGATACCTTTCCCCACGAGGTGGAGGCGGAGGCGGGTTGCCCCGTTGCTCCACGGCTCGAGGGTGGCCTTTTACGTCTCGCTCGATGGAGATCCGGGTTCGGCTTCGGCTGGCAGCCGGCTCTTTCTCGTGTCGCGCGCGGGTTTTACCCGCAGTCAGTGTCTGGGACGTCGCGCCGTGCTCTCGGCGCGGTGGAGGGCTTTCCTCGCGGGCTTCGGCTTCGTGCCGCTGCGCAGCTGCATCGATTAGCTGTTGGACGCCTCTGGTCATGTAGGGGAGCTCTTCGGCCCCCAGTCCATCCAGCTCGTCTGCGGCCGCCTGGGCGGCGCGCAGGTTCTCGAGTGGGGTGGCATAGACTGGGCGGTCGACCCCAAGCATGTCGGCGATGACGGCGCCGCGTTGCCTGACGACACCGACTCGGCTCGGTCCGCTAGGAGGGGGCGTGCCAAAGGCGGCGCGGTCAACTTCGCGCTGGTGGGCCTCGGTGAGGTGTCTCACGGAAGCTAGCTTCCGGCCCTCCACGAGGATGGCGAGGCGGCGAGCCTCCAGTGCTTTGGCGTCGGCATCGGCCGGGAGGAGGACGGACAGGTCGTGGATCGCCGCTTGCGGGGCGTCGTGGGCGTTCTCGCCAGAAGCGCCGTCGTGGCTGATGACCATCACCTCGGCGGTGGCAACGTCACAGCCATCAGCTCGGGGAAGCGGGTCGTCGTAGATCACGACATTGGTGGGTTAGGCGTCGGGCGAGGCAGTGTCGGAGTCGACATGCATCGGATCGGTGGAGCCAACGGACTCCTGGTCCACAGCAGGCTCGCCGGAGACGTGGAGCTGGCCGAGGAGGTCGACGAGGCGGTCGGCGCCCGCGTCGGAGGCGGGCTCGTCGGAGATGAGGGCCTCGCCAAGGGGATCGGCGAGGTCGCTTGCTGCGCAAGCGTTGGTGACGCCTTGCAACGCGTCGTGGCAAGCGCCATCGGGCGTGCCGGGCTGGCTACGTTCGCTCGGGAGGAAGAAGGTTCCTGTCCAGAACAGGCCTCCGGACGACGGTGCACCTGGCCCCACGGTGGGCGCCAAATGTCGGGTGGTTGGTGCGACATATGCCAACGGGTGGCTTATCTGTGTGGGAGCCAGTAAGACGTCGCCGGTGCCTGGAAGCGGGATAAGGCGAAGACATGCACGCTGGCGAATCTTACCCAACTTCGGGGCTCTCCGTGGAGATAACACCCCTACTACTGCTCTGCGGGATCTCCGCATGATCACTCGATGAACAAGTAGCTACAAGGTGCTCCTCGAACTTTTTGGCGAGAGGAAGAAGAAGGGCAAGGCTAGCTCTCTTCTTCCCTCTATGTGTAGTAAAACCTAGATGAGATCAACCCTTTGCATGGGTGCCCCGGGGGGTTTATATAGGCCTACCCCCCGGGGGTACAATGGTAATCCGGCTGGGAGCGGGTCCCAGCCGTCAGTGTCTACGCTCACCGGCTTCTGCGCCGGCTGCTGGGGCCCGCCGGCTGCCGGCATCTTGGTCGACAGGCAGACCCTACTGCCTAGGGCCCTGTCGGCGGCCGATTACTGTTGCCTCAATCCTGATGATGAAGGCTTTATCGAGGTAAGCGTGGCTACAGCGCCGCCGCCTGGCGGGCGATCGCTGTAGCCTCGCGTCGTCTTGTCTTCTTAATGGGGCGCCTCCTTCGAGGGAAGGAGCAAGCCGGCTCGGGAAAGCCGGCCATGTCTTGGGCCGACTGGGGGAGGCCTGGCCGCCTTCGGGTGTCTCTCTGCCCAAAGGGGCCCACCGCCCGTGGGCCGCGCTGACAGCCCGCCGTGGATGGCGCCATAGTCATCATGGCAACAGTGCTGCGCCGGACGGGTCAGGGCTACCCCGTACGGCGCACTGTGCCAGGCGTGCTCCGGGTTTCGGGGGTGGCAGGCTTTACTGTAGCCACGCCCCGTCCCATCGCCGTTATATGGTTGCGGGCCCCGAGGGTACGATCTTGACCGCGTCGTGGGAGCCGGCTTCTTGGAGTCGACCTTCTCGAGGCCGGCTTCTTGGAGCCGGCCCTCCCGCGGCTTTCTTCATGAGGGTTAAGGCCGGGCCGCCTTCCAACAGTCGGCCTGAGAAGCAGCCGGCAGGGAGAAGGCGGCCCCACATCTTGGTTTCTTGGAGGTCGGATCGGCTCGTAATTTTTTCTGAAGTGCCAAAGCGAGCCGGCTAGGCTACCCGTGGTCATTTACCCCGACAATTTGTTTTCAGGTAGAGCTTCAGAGCGGTCGGTGGAAAAGGAAACTACATGGTCCCTTGTACACAAAAGGAAGTTGACAATCTAGTTTGCTTTTTAATTTTTGTTTCTTAAAAAGACCATAACTTTTGAACGAAACATTAAAATTAAAATCCACTTTCACCACTGAAATCCTCAAGATGTGCGATTCGAAATAAGATCCCGCATGGGTATATTTTAACAAACTTTTTGTTGTGCAATTTTATCCCCGTTTTGTGCAACTGGCTAGTTGTTGATGTGCAACTACCTAATAGTCAATGTGCAACTTTTTCTCTGTCTATGGATGTGTAGTTTTCAATGATGACACCTCGCCTCAAACTACCCAATATCAAGTGAGATGTGCAATTTCGTCTGCTGCCCCATCCAACTGCTTAGTAGTTGATGTGCAACTTTTCTCCTCTAGTTGGAAGTGCAATTTTTACTATTTTCTACCTCGGTCAACTGCCCAGCAGTGGATGTGCAACTTCGGAAACTGTCCCAAACAACTACCTAATGATTGATGTGCATGTGTAACTTTCCCCCGTACCCGTGGATGTGTAGTTTTCATTGCTAGCACCCCTTCCCATCCACCGCAACTAGTGAGATGTGCATCTTGAGGGTCTCACCTGTATACAACTTTTCTGCACCCTCATGGTCTATGGATGTGCATTTTTTCACCATTCAACAAATCCATGTCAATGAGATGTGCAACTTTATCTGTTGCCTTGGCCAACTTCCTAGCACATTCTGTGCAACTACTTCTATTGCCCCTGCCAACTACTTTCAATGACCATGTCCAACTGAAAACAACTATGTGTGCAACTAGAAATACTATAGATGCCAACAAAAAATGATCGCCGTGTGTGCAACTTTCCAATGACCGTGTCCAACTGAAAAAAACTATGTGTGCAACTAGAACTATTATAGATGCCAACCAAAAATGATCCTTGTGTGTGCAACTTTCCAATGATCGTGTCCAACTGAAAACAACTATGTGTGCAACTGAAACTACTATAGATGCCAACAAAAAATGAACACCGTGTGTGTGACTTTCGAATGACCGTACTAACTGAGACAAATTATGTGCGTAATATCTAGAAGTACTATAGATGCCAACAAAAAATGACCGCTGTGTGTGCAACTTTCCAATGATCGTATCCAACTGAGAACAAATATGTGTGTAATTAAAACTACTATTGATGCCAACAAAAATAATCATCGTGTGTAACTTTCCGATAATCATGTCCAACCAAAAACAACTATGTATGCAACTAAAATTACTATAGATGCCAACAAAAAATAATCGCCATGTAAGATGGTGCGACGATATGAAGGAGCAACTCAATCTCTCGAGGAGAATGGAATGACAGAATAATGCGTAAATGTTAAGCAGCAGTTGTACGTTTGTTCAATCAAGAACGCTGATGTTGTTGGTCATCAAGTTACCGAATCCATGGTACTAGAGTCTAGGCATCGCCTGAAGCCACAGATGTAGAGAGCGCCCGAGCTCGGGAACAGCCCGAGGAAGCTGGTGACACCCCAAAGTTGCCCCCACGGCCGCCGCCATGGTCGTCCTCACCACCAGCCGCCGCCGGAACACCGACGCCACGGCCGTGAACTTCTGCGCCGGCGAACTGGAGCGCCTCATCGTGTCTATGCGTGCACGATTGCTGGAGTCACACGAGAGGGTCTCTTTGCCGTGTCGCTATTGCACCAATCTCCCCTCTGCACGCAGCCACGACGTCAATTTCCCCGTCTCCCACGCCCTTCCTCGTGAGCTACTATGCCGAGTGTGCAACTTAGTGGTCGTGCATGTGCGACTATACCGCCGAGAGTGTGCAACTCCGCGCCCGTGCGTGTGCGACTATGCAGACAAGAGTGTGCAACTCCGCTACCACGTGTGCGACTATGTCAATGAGAGTGTGCAACTCAACGGCCGTGCGTAAGCTACTATGCTGACGAGAGTGTGTAGCTCCATGGTCGTGCGTGTGCGACTATGTCATCACGCATGTTCGACTATGCCACCGCGCGTGTGCGACTCTGATATCATGTGCGCGTGTCTGTATGGATGGGTGTGCAACTCTGATTCACATGTGTGCGACTATGCCGACGAGTGTGTGCAACTCTATAGCCACACTTGTCCCACTATGTCAACTGAGACTGTACAGCTCCATGGTCATGTGTGTGCGATTATGCCCGCGTGTGCAACTCTCGCAGTTGTGCCTGAGCATGCCAGCAGAGTGTATACCTCCGTGGCATAGTCATCTTGCTGTGCAACTTTTCAATAATCATATCCAACTAAAACTACTATGTGTGCAACTAAAATTACTGCATATGCCAACAAATTATAGAAACATCAAAAATAGGGCTTTTGAAACATCAAAAAAGTAAAATTTACGAATTATAGAAAATGGATGGATTTAGATGCAAAAAAGACGAGGTTCCTATCTATCTCTTCGTGTGCGTGGATAGGAACAAGCTGCCGCGATGCATTGGCTGAAGGCAGCTGCAACGCATAGCGCTAGCCATTGCTGCTACCTCATCGTCTCGGGCAGCCGTAGCTCTGGGAGCCGCAACGGGAGTCCGCCTGCAGCAAGACAAGTCGGAGGGCGCCGCTACCCTATCGTGTCTCATCGTCGTTGTAGCGCCAAATGAGAGGGGCGTAGTCACGGCCGATAGCCACGCAGCCAGTCAACCCGTTTCCCCTTCCCTCAAATAAATTCCAGCCGTGAGTGCCTCCTTCTATAACTCCGGCGAAGGGGGAAAGCTCACTCCACCTCTCGGATGGAGCGCTCGGGAGGTGGGTCAGCGGCGGCCGACACGAGTTGGAGCGGAGGCGGCCGGCGCGAGTTGGAGCAGAGGCGGCCAACGTGAGAGGGGCGGAGGCGACCGGCGCGAGATGTGGCGGAAGCGGACGGCGCGAGAGAGGCGGAGGTGGCCGGCGCGAGAGGGGTGAGGACGAAGGGCGTGGACGCGGGGTGGATGGCGACAAACGCTAGCGGTTGAGACAGCACGACCAGGTACCACCTGACCCATGCGCACAACGATTCGGGCGAGATGTGCGGCCAGGAGCCGGCCGCTCGCGATGTCTAAAAAGTGTGTATGCATTTTTAAGATTTTAGGTTGACTTTTTCAGCCGGATTGGGCACTCGGCCTTTTTTCTCTCTCTCTCTCTCTCTTTTGTCACGGGCAGCTGGGTTGCGGGCGTGTGGACCCGGCCTGTCCGGGTGGCAGGAGCCGGCCGTCTAGGAAACCGGCGCGACGCGGCCATCCGGGTGGCGGGAGCCGGCCACTTTCTTTCTCTTCTTTCTGTCCGACTCCATGTGGGCAGCCGGACCCTTCATTTTTTTTCAGCCGTGGGCAATCGACCCTTTGACTTTCCTCTTCCAGCCGCTAATTTTTTTTAAAATAATACATTTTTCATTAATTTTCAGAAATAATACACGGCTTTGATATTTTTCAAAAATAATACGGCCTCGTCTTCCTGGAGGACGACTGGACCTAATCGTCCTCCAGGAAGATGATTAGCCTCCAGTCGTCCTCCAGAAAGATGATTAGCTCCAGTCGTCCTCCAGGAAGATGATTAGTTCCAGTCGTCCACCAGGAAGATGATTAGCTCCAGTCGTCCTTCAGGAAGATGATCAGTGGAAAGAACTCCTCAGGTTGCACGTTAGGTGGAAGAAGCAACATTTATGGACTGATGAAAGCGAAAACGAAGACGATATCTACATGCCGAGCAGCAAGGCCAAGACACCTGCATCGTCGAAGGGCAAGAGTGAATCATCGTCGAAGGGCAACAATGCCTCATCATCGAAGGGCAAGAGTGTCTCGTCGTCGAAGGGCAAGAGTGCTGCATCGGCGGAGGATGATGATGATATCTTCATGTAGTTTGTATGTTGTATTATCTAAGCTAAGTCCTACGGTTTAATTTTGATGTACTTGTATCTTAATTATGTGTAAAAGTGTTGTCGTTTAATTTCGATGTACGTGGAGGTGGTGGAGGCGGCGTAGGCCACATATACCTGTGAGGTGCCCGAACGTTACGTGGAGGAAGCTTAGACCATTCCTGGTCATACTGTGTTTCCTGTGTGGGAGGTGGTGCCGGAGTCGAATACATGTCCACCCACTCGTTGTGCCGCGACAACTAATCATCTTCCTGAAGGACGACTGGAACTAATCATCTTCCTGGTGGATGACTAGAACTAATCATCTTCCTGTAGGACGACTGGAGCTTATCATCTTTCTGAAGGACGACTGGAGCTTATCATCTTCCTGAAGGACGACTGAAGCTTAATCATCTTCCTGGAGGACGATTAGGTCCAGTCGTCCTCCAGGAAGACGATGCCGTATTATTTTTGAAAAATATCAAAACCGTGTATTATTTTTGAAAATTAATTTAAAAAATGTATTATTTTAAAAAGATTAGCCTTCCAGCCGGCATCTCTTCTTCTTCTGCTTCTTTACGAACAACCGGACCAGGCAGCCGGCGTGCGGGCGCGCGCAACCGGCCGCGAGGGTGCCCAGGAGCGGAGAGAAGCGGCCAGGCGGCACGGGCGGGAAGCCGGCGACCCGGACGCCGGGAGCGCAGACGGCGCGGAGGCCGAGGCCGGCTGGGTGAGCGGGAGGATCCGACCGAGCCAGCAGGCGGAGCCGGCGAGTTGGAGGGGAGCGTCGGGGCGCGCGACGCCGTGGCGCAGGAGGAGCGGCGCGGGTGGCCGGGTCGCGGGCAGAGGCGGACGGCGGGACCAGGCGGAGAGGAGCGCCCAGGAGCCAGAGGCGGGGCCAGGCGGCGCCGGCGACGGGGCGCGGCCGGGATGCAGGCGCCGGCCGGGGGAGGCGAGGCTGCAGCCGGCGCGGGCCACGAGTCGGCGGGCGGACCGCCGTTGTAGCCGGCGCGGGAGCCGGACCCAACGCACGCGGACGTAGAGGGGACTCGACGACCCACCGCGCGGCGGCTCGGGAGGCGGGCGCATGGACGCAGATGGCCCGGACGAGACGGCGCGGGCGGCTCGGAGGCCAGTGCAGGGGAGCCGGCCTTGCGGAGGAGAACTGCGGGAGCTCGCCGGAGATTGGGCGAGGCGCACGACCCACTGGGGCTGGCGACCCGACCAGCGGGCGCGAGCAAGCAGAGCGGATCGAGCAGTGCAGTAGCATGGTGTCGTGGCGGTGGTTGCAGTCGGGGCGGCGGGAGCCGGCACGGCCGGGTGCGGAGCTGATGCGCGGGAGGCAACGCGGAGCTGGGCATCGCGAGGCGGTGGTGCGAGGAGGCATCGGCTGAAGCTCCTGCGAGCTAGAGGAGAGGAGGCGCGGTTGCCGGCGGATGCGCACGCAGTAGTAGCATCGACACAGGCAAAGCGGGTGCGCGAGGAAGCAGTTTGGGTGGGGCGAGGCAGCAGCACGGCTGCGAGCCACCGAGGAGCGACGACGAGGCGCGGACCGCGGGCGCTCGGCCGCTGCCGGTGCCTGGCCGAGCAGCGGAGCAAAACATGAGCCACGGACGCTCACGGAGAGCAGGCGAGGTGCATGGTGCAGCGGCATCGCAGGAGGCAAAAGGAGGAGCGTATTTGACCATTATCTGACTATCACCCGACTTGCATCCGACCAGTGTACGGGGATTGTCTGGTTAGTATGTGTGTAGTGTCTGGCTGCGTTTTGGAAGTGTATGGTCATGGTTTGATTTGGATAGGGTGTATGGCCAATGGTTTGACCATTGTATGACTTGCATCTAGCTAGCTTGTAGAGATGAAGTATGGAGGAGCGAAGGCGCGTTCCGGCCACAGCAAGGCGCATCGCGGAGGGGAGCGGACGCGAGCGACGCACGGACGCACGCGGCCGACCGAAGCGAGGCCCTGCACACGGTGCGCGCGGACGGACAGCCGGCGTCACAACGGTGGTGATGATGAAGACGGTGAGGCCGACGACGAGGACGCGTCATCCCACGCGGCCGCTCCTGGGGCGGGTCGAAGTCGAGCCCCCGAGCGCTACCGGAGAGACGGCGCGACGCCGCGGCGGTGGAGACGAAGATGGTCCTGCCCAGATTGCTAAACCAGCAGCAGCGCGGTAGCATAGTACCGCCCCACGGTGGGCGCCAAATGTCGTGGTATTCTCACGGAGGGTGCAAGACGACATATGCCACAAGGTGGCTTCGTGTGAGGACAAGACTGCTGCCGACATATTCAGGGACGGGTATGCGAGTAGCACGCACTAGTTTACTCAGGTTCGGAGCTCTCCGGAGAGATAACACCCCTACTCCTGCATGTCTGAGTATATATCTGGGATGTACATCAGGCAGTACAAAGTGCTCTGGAGCTGTATCTAAGATCAGTGCCATGTGTATCTGATCTAGTATATGTGAAGCAGTAGCAGAGAGCTAGCTAGCTAGATGGGTGTGTGAGCCTAGGCTTCATGGCCGTGAATGTGTGCATGTGTATCTAGGCCTGGCATGATGCTCTCATGGAGCATTGTGGCCGGCCTGGATGGATGGATGAGTGGCCTTGTGGCCGTGTTGTGTGTGTGAGCCTCCCCTGGTGCTCCTTATAAAGGGGAGCCCAGGGACAAGGGATGATCCATGTGACCAACTGCACTATTTGGGACACAACGATGTGACATCTTACACCTGCTATAATGTATCATTATTACTCAGTAGTGTCCGGGTACAGCCGTCTTGTCCGCGGTATGGCCACCACGTCAGTGTTTTGTCGGTGTCGGGTCGGGCTGCAGTCGGCAGCCGGCCGGGCAGAGCAGTCGGACAGGGAGTCGGCAGGAGCGGCCGGGCAGTCGGACTGAGGGGCTTTGCTAGCCCCGATGTCTTGATTTATTGTCTCGCCGTCTTCGGGGTATCCGTGTCCAATTACTCCGACAATATGCATCACACAATCTTAGATTCATCTATTCAATCCAACACAAAGTACTTCAAAGAGTGCCTAAAAGTTTCTACCAGAGAATCAAGACGAAAACGTGTGCCAACCCGTATGCATAGGTTCATGGGTGGAACCCGCAAGTTGATCACCAAAACATACATCAAGTGAATCACGTGATATCCCATTGTCACCACAGATACGCACGGCAAGACATACATTAAGTGTTCTCAAATCATTAAAGACTCAATCCGATAAGATTACTTCAAAGGAAAAACTCAATCCATTACAAGAGAGTAGAGGGGGAGAAGAAACATAAGATCTAACTATAATAGCAAAGCTCGCGATACATCAAGATCGTGCCAAATCAAGAACACGAGAGAGAGATCAAACACATAGCTACTGGTACATACCCTCAGCCTCGAGGGTGAACTACTCCCTCCTCGTCATGGAAAGCGCCAGGATGATGAAGATGGCCCCCGGTGAGGGTTCCACCCTTCGGCAGGGTGCCGGAACAGGGTCCTGATTGGTTTTTGGTGGCTACAGAGGCTTGCGGCGGCGGAACTCGAGATCTAATCTCTTTTTTGGAAGTTTTAGGGTATATGGAGTTATATAGGCGGAAGAAGTACGTTAGGGGAGCCACGAGGGGCCCACGAGGCAGGGGCCGCGCCCTAGGGGGGTGGGCGCGCCCCCCACCCTCGTGGCTCCCTCGTTCTTTCCTGACGTGCACTCCAAGCTTTTCCGGTAGCTTTCCTTCAAAAAATAACTTCTCTAGTTGATTTCATTCCGTTTCGACTCCGTCTGATATTCCTTTTCTATGAAACACTGAAATAGGCAAAAAAACAACAATTCTGGGCTGGGCCTCCGTTAATAGGTTAGTGCGAAAAGTAATATAAAATTGAAAAATAAAGCCCAATATTGACCAAAACAGTAGATAATATAGCATGGAGCAATCAAAAATTATAGATACGTTGGAGACGTATCAAGCATCCCCAAGCTTAATTCCTGCTCGTCCTTGAGTAGGTAAATGATAAAAACAAAATTTTTGATGCGGAGTGCTACTTGGCATAATTTCAATGTAATTCTTCTTAATTGTGGTACGTATATTCAGATTCGAAAGATTCAAGACAAAAGTTTATATTGACATAAAAATAATAATACTTCAAGCATACTAACAAAACAATCATGTCTTCTCAAAATAACATGGCCAAAGAGGGTTATCCCTACAAAATCATATAGTCTGGCTATGCTCTATCTTCACCACACAAAGTACTTAAATCATGCACAACCCCGATGACAAGCCAAGCAATTGTTTCATACTTTTGACATTCTCAGAACTTTTTCAATCTTCACGCAATACATGAGCGTGAGCAATGGATATAGCACTATATGTGGAATACAATGGGGGTTGTGGAGAATAAAAGGGAGAAGATAGTCTCACATCAACTAGGCGTATGAACGGGCTATGGAGATGCCCATCAATAGATATCAATGTGAGTGAGTAGGGATTGCCATGCAACGGATGCACTAGAGCTATAAGTATATGAAAGCTCAACAAAAGAAACTAAGTGGGTGTACATCCAACTCGCTTGCTCACGAAGACCCAGGGCATTTTGAGGAAGCCCATCATTAGAATATACAAGCCAAGTTCTATAATGAAAAATTCCCACTAGTATATGAAAGTGACAAAATGAGAGACTCTCTATCATGAAGATCATGGTGCTACTTTGAAGCACAAGTGTGGTAAAAGGATAGTAGCATTGTCCCTTCTCTCTTTTTCTCTCATTTTTTTATAGGGCCTTTTCTCTTTTTTTTA
The DNA here is from genome assembly GCA_032464435.1 of Aegilops umbellulata. Lineage (NCBI taxonomy): Eukaryota > Viridiplantae > Streptophyta > Magnoliopsida > Poales > Poaceae > Aegilops > Aegilops umbellulata. The sequence continues at coordinate 376,997,410 of CP136057.1, forward strand.
TGGCCTCTTTTTTTCTCTCTTTTTTTATTTTTCGTACGGAGTCTCACCCGACTTGTGGGGAAATCATAGTCTCCATCATCCTTTCCTCACTGGGATAATGCTCTAATAATGATGATCATCACACTTTTATTTACTTACAACTCGAGAATTACAACTAAATACTTAAAACAAGATATGACTCTATATGAATGCCTCCGGCGGTGTACCGGGATGTGCAATGACTCATGAGTGACATGTATGAAAGAATTATGAACGGTGGCTTTGCCACAAATACGATGTCAACTACATGATAATGCAAAGCAATATGACAATGATGGAGCGTGTCATAATAAACGGAACGGTGGAAAGTTGCATGGCAATATATCTCCTAATGGATATGGAAATGCCATGATAGGTAGGTATGGTGGCTGTTTTGAGGAAGGTATATGGTGGGTGTATGATACCGGCGAAAAGTGCGCGGTATTAGAGAGGCTAGCAATGGTGGAAGGAAGAAAAGTGCGTATAATCCATGGACTCAAAATTAGTCATAAAGAACTCATATACTTATTGCAAAAATCTAGAAGTTATCAAAGCAAAGTATTACGCGCATGCTCCTAGGGGGATAGATTGGTAGGAAAAGACCATCGCTCATCCCCGACCGCCACTCATAAGGAAGACAATCAATAAATAAAGCATGCTCCGACTTCATCACATAACGGTTCACCATACGTGCATGCTACGGGAATCACAAACTTTAATACAAGTATTTCTCAAATTCACAACTACTCAACTAGCATGACTCTAATATCACCATCTTCATAGCTTAAAACAATTATCAAGCATCAAATTTTTCTTAGTATTCAACACGCTCATAATAATTCTTACAAATCTTGTATGCTTAGCATATTAGGATTATTTAAAAAAATTACCATGCTATTTAAGACTCTCAAAATAATATAAGTGAAGCATGAGAGTTCATCTATTTCTTTAAAATAAAACCACCGCCGTGCTCTAAAAGATATAAGTGAAGCCCTAGAGCAAACAACAAACTACTCCGAAAGATATAAGTGAAGATCAATGAGTAGTTGTATAAATATGTAACTATGTGAAGACTCTCTAACATTTAAGAATTTCAAATCTTGGTACTTTATTCAAACATCAAGCAAAACAAAAGAAAATGACATGACGCTCCAAGCAAAACACATATCATGTGGTGAATAAAAATATAGCTCTAAGTAAAGTTATCGATGAACGAAGACGAAAGAGGGGATGCCTTACGGGGCATCCCCAAGCTTAGGCTCTTGGTTATCCTTGAATATTACCTTGGGGTGCCTTGGGAATCCCCAAGATTAGGCTCTTGCCACTCCTTATTCCATAGTCCATCGATTCTTTACCCAAAACTTGAAAACTTCACAACACAAAACTTAACAGAAAACTCGTGAGCTCTGTTAGCGAAAGAAAACAAAACACCACTTCAAGGTACTGTATTGAACTCATTATTTATTTATATTAGTGTTAAACATACTGTATTCCAACTTCTCTATGGTTTATAAACTATTTTACTATTCATAGATTCATTAAAATAAGCAAACAACACACGAAAAACAGAATCTGTCAAAAACAGAACAGTTTGTAATAATCTGTATCAAACGTATACTTATGGAATTCCAAAAATTCTAAAATAAATTGTTGGACCTGATTAATTTGTCTAGTAATCATATGCAAAAATAATCAACTAAATAGCACTCTCCAGTAAAATGTTTTAGCTAATCTCGTGAGCGCTAAAGTTTCTGTTTTTTTACAGCATGATCATAAAGACTTCACCCAAGTCTTCCCAAAGGTTCTACTTGGCACAAACACTACTTAAAACACAAAACCACATCTAAACAGAAGCTAGATGGGTTACTTATTTCTAAACGGAACCAAAAAGCAAGAAACTAAAATAAAGTTGGGTTGCCTCCCAACAAGCACTATCGTTTAACGCCCCTAGCTAGGCATGATGATTTCAATGATGCTCACATAAAAGATACGAATTGAAACATAAAGAGAGCATCATGAAGAATATGACTATCACATTTAAGTCTAACCCACTTCCTATGCATAGGGATTTTGTGATCAAACAATTTATGGGAACAATAATCAACTAGCACAGGAAGGCAAAACAAGCATAACTTCAAAATTTTGAGCACATAGAGAGGAAACTTGATATTATTGCAATTCCTACAAGCATATATTCCTCCCTCATAATAATTTTTAGTAGCATCATGAATGAATTCAGCAATATAACCAGCACCTAAAGCATTCTTTTCATGATCTACAAGTATATAATTTTTACTACTCTCCACATAAGCAAAATTCTTCTCATGAATAATAGTGGGAGCAAACTCAACAAAATAACTATCATATGATTGAAAATTAAGATCAAGATGACAAGTTTCATGGTTATCATTATTCTTTAAATCATACGTGTCATCACAATAATCATCATAGATAGGAGGCATGCTTTCATCATAGTAAATTTGCTCATCAAAGCTTGGGGGACAAAAAATATCATCTTCATCAAACATAGCTTCCCCAAGCTTGTGGCTTTGCATATCATTAGCATAATGGATATTCAAGGAATTCATACTAACAACATTGCAATCATGCTCATCATTCAAAGATTTAGTGACAAACATTTTAATGCATTCTTCTTCTAACACTTTGGCACAATTTTCCTTTCCATCATTCTCACGAAAGATATTAAAAAGATGAAGCGTATGAGACAAACTCAATTCCATTTTTTTGTAGTTTTCTTTTATAAACTAAACTAGTGCTAAAACAAGAAACAAAAAGATTCGATTGCAAGATCTAAAGATATACCTTCAAGCACTCACCTCCCCGGCAACGGCGCCAGAAACTGCTTGATGTCTACTACGCAACCTTCTTCTTGTAGACATTGTTGGGCCTCCAAGTGCAGAGGTTTGTAGGACAGTAGCAAATTTCCCTCAAGTGGATGACCTAAGGTTTATCAATCCGTGGAGGCGTAGGATGAAGATGGTCTCTCTCAACCAACCCTACAATCAAATAACAAAGAGTCTCTTGTGTCCCCAACATAACCAGTACAATGGTAAATTGTATAGGTGCACTAGTTCGGCGAAGAGATGGTGATACAAGTGCAATATGGATGGTAGATATAGGTTTTTGTAATCTGAAAATATAAAACCAGCAAGGTAACTAATGATAAAAGTGAGCGTAAACAGTATTGCAATGATAGGAAACAAGGCCTAGGGTTCATACTTTCACTAGTGCAAGTTCTCTCAACAATAATAACATAATTGGATCATATAACTATCCCTCAACATGCAACAAAGAGTCACTCCAAAGTCACTAATAGCGGAGAACAAACGAAGAGATTATGGTAGGCTACGAAACCACCTCAAAGTTATTCTTTCCAATCAATCCATTGGGCTATTCCTATAAGTGTCACAAACAGCCCTAGAGTTTGTACTAGAATAACACCTTAAGACACAAATCAACCAAAACCCTAATGTCACCTAGATACTCCAATGTCACCTCAAGTATCCGTGGGTATGATCATACGATATGCATCACACAATCTCAGATTCATCTATTCAATCCAACACAAAGTACTTCAAAGAGTGCCCAAAAGTTCCTACCGGAGAATCAAGACGAAAACGTGTGCCAACCCCTATGCATATGTTCATGGGCGGAACCCACAAGTTCATCACCAAAACATACATCATGTGAATCACGTGATATCCCATTGTCACCACAGATACGCACGGCAAGACATACATCAAGTGTTCTCAAGTCATTAAAGACTCAATCCGATAAGATTACTTCAAAGGGAAAACTCAATCCATTACAAGAGAGTAGAGGGGGAGAAGAAACATAAGATCCAACTATAATAGCAAAGCTCGCGATACATCAAGATCGTGCCAAATCAAGAACACGAGAGAGAGAGAGAGAGAGATCAAACACATAGCTACTGGTACATACCCTCAGCCCCGAGGGTGAACTACTCCCTCCTCGTCATGGAGAGCGCCGGGATGATGAAGATGGCCACCGGTGAGGGTTTCCCCCTCTGGCAATGTGCCGGAACAGGGTCCTGATTGGTTTTTGGTGGCTACAGAGGCTTGCGGCGGCGGAACTCCAGATCTAATCTCATTTCTGGAAGTTTTAGGGTATATGGAGTTATATAGGCGGAAGAAGTACGTCAGGGGAGCCACAAAGGGCCCACGAGGCAGGGGGCGCGCCCTAGGGGGGTGGGCGCGCCCCCACCCTCGTGGCTCCCTCGTTCTTTCCTGACATGCACTCCAAGCTTTTCCGGTAGCTTTCCTTCAAAAAATAACTTCTCTAGTTGATTTCATTCCGTTTCGACTCCGTCTGATATTCCTTTTCTATGAAACACTGAAATAGGCAAAAAAACAACAATTCTGGGCTGGGCCTCCGTTAATAGGTTAGTGCGAAAAGTAATATAAAATTGAAAAATAAAGCCCAATATTGACCAAAACAGTAGATAATATAGCATGGAGCAATCAAAAATTATAGATACGTTGGAGACGTATCAGTGTATTCAGGCGACAAGGAACTGTAAGGCAGTAGGCACAAAGGATTATCGAAACAACGAGGAGTATTTCGGGGTATCTTGTAATAACAAGACCAACTGGGGATGAATGTAAGAATGACAACTGCATGTAGTTATCATAAGGGTTAACGGTGGAAGGGGAATGGCAAACGCGATGAACACAAGTTCTCGGGTTAACAGCGAAGAGTACGTATCTTCAGGGTCTTCTGGTGCAGCAGACGATCATCGGTAATAAGGTGCTCTCCGGGTGAAAGTGATAACGAGATCCTAATGTTAGATTTAGCAAAATTCATTTATCCTGAATAGAAGAGAGATCAGAGTCCTAGAGTATAGACGAGGAGTAAAAGATCCTAATACCACCCAATGGCGACGTGGACCCGTAAGACACACAACCATGTTAGTAAAAGTTTAGCAATGTCTAGACTCGACTTCGGCCAAGGAGTTTGGAAGGGGATTCCTACAGGCAGTCGGCTCTGATACCAACTTGTGACGCCCCCGATTCAATCGTACACTAATCATACACGCAAACATGTACGATTAAGATTAGGGACTCACGTGAAGATATCACAACACAACTCTAAAATAAAATAAGTCATACGAGCATCATAATACAAGCCAGGATCCTCGAGGGCTCGAATACAAGTGCTCGATCATAGACAAGTCAGCAGAAGCAACAATATCTGAGTACAGACATAAGTTAAACAAGTTGCCATAAGATGGCTAGCACAAACTGAGATATAGATCGAAAGAGGCGCAGGCCTCCTGCCTGGGATCCTCCTAAACTACTCCTGGTCGTCGTCAGCAACCTCCACGTAGTAGTAGGCACCTCCGGTGTAGTAGGAGTCGTCGTCGACGGTGGCGTCTGGCTCCTGGGCTCCAACATATGGTTGCGACAACCAGGAAGAAAGGAAAGGGGGGAAAGGGGGAGAAAGCAACTGTGAGTACTCATCCAAAGTACTCGCAAGCAAGGATCTACACTACATATGCATGGGTATCTGTGTAAAGGGGCAATATCGGTGGACTGAACTGTAGAATGCCAGAATAAGAGGGGGATAGCTAGTCTTGTCGAAAACTACGCTTCTGGCAGCCTCCATCTTGCAGCATGTAGAAGAGAGTAGATGGTAAGTTCACCAAGTAGCATCACATAGCATAAACCTACCTGACGATCCTCCCCTCGTCGACCTGTGAGAGAGCGATCACCTGGTTGTATATAACACTTGGAAGGGTGTGTTTTATTAAGTATCCGGTTCTAGTTGTCATAAGGTCAAGGTACAACTCCAGGTCGCCTGTTACCATGGACACGACTATTCGAATAGATCAACTTCCCTGCAGGGGTGCACCACATTACCCGACACGCTCGATCCCTCTAGCCGGGCACACTTTCCTGGGTCATGTCCGGCCTCGGGAGATCAACACGTTGCAGCCCTACCTAGGCTCAACAGAGAGGTCAGCATGCCGGTCTAAATCCTATGCGCGCAGGGGCCTGGGCCCATCGCCCATTGCACACCTGCACATTGCGTACGCGGCCAGAAGCAGACCTAGCCCCCTTAATACAAGCGTAGGCTTACGGTCCAATGCAGCGCGCGCCGCTCAGTCGCTGACGTCAAAAAGAGCTTCGGCTGATACCACTACGCCGGTTGCCCATATCTTGTCCCATGTGGCGGTTAGTGCGTACAAGGTCAACGACCCAACTCAGATCAAATACCAAGATCTCGTTAAGCGTGTTATTATGAAGTAACCGCGGATGCCGACCAGGGCCAGGCCCACCTCTCACCTAGGTGGTCTCAACCCGCCTAGTCGCTTCGCCACAAAGTAACAGTCGGGGGCCGTCAGGAACCCGGGCCCACCACTACCGGGATGGAGCCACCTGTCCTTTCAGCCCCCACATCGAAATCACTTGCGGGTACTCTACAAGCCGACCCGACTTTAGTCACGACATGTATCATATAATATGTATGTAAGTATATACCCGTGATCACCTCCCGAGTGATCACGACCCAGTAGTATAGCATGGCAGACGGACAAGAGTGTAGGGCCACTGATGGAATACTAGCATCCTATACTAAGCATTTAGGATTGCAGATAAGGGTAACAACTGTAGCAACAATGACAGGCTATGCATTAGAATAGGATTAACCGAAAGTAGTAACATGCTACACTACTCTAGTGCAAGCAGTAGAGAGAAGGAATATGCGATATCTTGTGATCAAGGGGGGGGGGGCTTTCCTGGTTGCTCTAGCAAGGAGGGGTCGTCAACAACGTAGTCGATCGAGGCAGCAACGACGTCCGTCTCGTAGTCTACAGGAGAGAAGAGGGGGGAGAAACAATGAATACAGAGCAAACAAAGCATCACAAAATATAACAAGGCAATACGCAGTGCCAAGGGTGATCTAACGCAGGGATAGGTGATACTGGCGAAGGGGGAAAACATCCGGGAAAGTATTCCCAGTGTTCAGCGTTTTCGGACAGATGAACCAGAGGGGGAAAGTTGCGTGTTCGCTCTGCTATGGATGTGTGGCGGACAAACAGGCTGCGTATCCGGATTCGTCTTGTCATTCTGAGCAACTTTCATGTACAAAGTATTTTCATCCGAGTTACGGATTATTTTATATTAATTTTTAAAGTTTTAAATCATTTTCTAAATTATTTTTAATTCGAAAATTTAAATGTTAAATTGCTATGGGTACACAGAAGTGTACCCACAGATGGGCTTGGGTGACTGACCAGTTGGCCCAGTTGACTTGGTCAACTGCCCAGTCAGTAGAGGCTGACTGATGGGGCCGGTCAAAGTCAAGAGCCCAGTCAGCATTGACCGTTGACTCGTCAAACTGACCAGTGGGTCCCGCTTGTCATAGTCTCATAGTAATTAAACAGGGTTAATTAGCTTTAACTAAATGATTAGGTTAATCTAATCTAGATTAATTAAGTTAATTAATTCTTAATCAATCAATTAATTAATATTCTAATTATTATATTTTTAATTCCATTTCTTTTTATTTTAACGTTCTAGGGGCTGGGCCCCACGTGTCATTCGCCCAGGGGGCCGATGCGGGTCACGAGCGCTGGGTGCGGGCTTCACCCGAATGGGCGCGTGCCCGAGGGCCACCGGGGAGGCGGCGGAGGGATGGCCGCGGTGGCGGCAGAGCGCGGCGCAGGGGATGGCCGGGGCGAGCGGCGGGAGCTCCGGCGGGAGCTGGCGCGCGAAGGCAGTCGCGAGTGGTTAAGAGGCGTGGGCGCGCGCGGGAGCAGAGCTCCAAACGCAGCAGTAGGGCGACTGTCAGTGGCTACGGGGGCGCTGGTGCGGCGAGTAGCGGGTGGCACGGTGGAGCCAGGGGCTCGGGAGACCGGAGGTGAGGCGGGCGTGAGCGTGCAACGCCGCGCGCGAGGTAGGGGGCCGGCGAGCATGGGAGGCGGGCCGACGCGGGGCCAGGCGGAGCAGCGGCGTCGAAGGGCGAGCGGGGCGCGGGCAGCTCGAGGGAAGAGCGGCCGGAGCGAGAAACAGGGACTGGGAGAGAAGGAGAGACCGGGGGCCTTGTCGGTGTCAAAACCGGCGGATCTCGGGTAGGGGGTCCCGAACTGTGCATCTAAGGCGGATGGTAATAGGAGGCGGGGGACATGATGTTTACCCAGGTTCGGGCCCTCTCGATGGAGGTAATACGCTACTTCCTGCTTGATTGATCTTGCTGATATGAGTATTACAAGAGTTGATCTACCACGAGATCGTAGAGGCTAAACCCTAGAAGCTAGCCTATGGTATGATTGTTGTTGTCCTACGGACTAAACCCTCCGGTTTATATAGACATCGGAGGGGGCTAGGGTTACACAGAGTCGGTTACAAGGGAGGAGATCTACATATCCGTATTGCCAAGCTTGCCTTCCACGCCAAGGAGAGTCCCATCCGGACACGGTTCGAAGTCTTCAATCTTGTATCTTGATAGTCCAACAGTCCGGCCAAAGGATATAGTCCGGCTGTCCGAGGACCCCCTAATCCAGGACTCCCTCAGTAGCCCCTGAACCTGGCTTGAATGACGATGAGTCCGGCGCGCAGATTTGTCTTCGACATTGCAACGCGGGTTCTTCCTCCGAATACTCCATAGAAGATCTTGAACACAAGGATAGTGTCCGGCTCTGCAAAACAAGTTCCACATACCACCGTGGAGAGAATAATATTTCCACAAATCTAATCTGCTGACATGTTTGGCAGCATGACATCATACCACGGCCCGGTCATTATTCGAACCGTTTTTCTCAACCAGCTACTGCACGTATTGCGAGGCGGTTTTCTTGGCACGTCTTGTCGAAGCAGAGATCGTGTCCCCTTATCACGGGATTCTCATCAATATGGATGTGGGTAACCCAACCGCGCCATCAATTATGGCGCTTCAGGAATAAGCGAGTTTTACTAGGCAGGTGGGAAGGCGTATAGTTTCCTCTGCCCCTATAAAGGGACAAGGATTCCTCTTTTTACCCACGCCTTCTTCCTCCTTGCTCATCCATTCTTGCGCACTCGAGCTCCAGCACCCAAGTTCGCGTCCCCCCCCCCAAACCACTCCAAGCATGTTCGGAGCGGGAGGCAAGTGGATGGTCTCCTCCGTCACGGAGGAGAACATCACAAAGCTATGGGGAGCCAGATATCGGGCCGCGGACGTCGCACACCGGCTGCCAGATGCGGGGCAGATCGTTCCTACGCCCGAACCCCATGAGAGGGTGGTTTTGCTTACCCACTTTGTGCCCGGACTGGGATTTCTGAAGGAAATATGCCCTAGAGGAAATAATAAAGTTATTACTTATTTCCTTATATCATGATAAATGTTTATTATTCATGCTAGAATTGTATTAACCGGAAACATAATACATGTGTGAATACATAGACAAACAGAGTGTCACTAGTATGCCTCTACTTGACTAGCTCGTTAATCGAAGATGGTTATGTTTCCTAACCATAGACATGAGTTGTCATTTGATTAACGGGATCACATCATTAGGAGAATGATGTGATTGACTTGACCCATTCCGTTAGCTTAGCACCCGATTGTTTAGTATGTTGCTATTGCTTTCTTCATGACTTATACATGTTCCTATGACTATGAGATTATGCAACTCCCGTTTACCAGAGGGACACTTTGTGTGCTACCAAACGTCAGAACGTAAATGGGTGATTATAAAGGTGCTCTACAGGTGTCTTCGAAGGTACTTGTTGGGTTGGCGTATTTCAAGATTAGGATTTGTCACTCTGATTGTCGGGGAGGTATCTCTGGGCCCTCTCGGTAATGCACATCACTTAAGCCTTGCAAGCATTGCAACTAATGAGTTAGTTGCGAGATTATGTATTACGGAACGAGTAAAGAGACTTGCCGGCAACGAGATTGAACTAGGTATTGAGATACCAACGATCGAATCTCGGGCAAGTAACATATCGATGACAAAGGGAACAACGTATGTTGTTATGCGGTCTGACTGATAAAGATCTTCGTAGAATATGTGGGAGCCAATATGAGCATCCAGTTTCCGCTACTAGTTATTGACCGGAGACGTGTCTCGGTCATGTCTACATAGTTCTTGAACCCGTAGGGTCCGCACGCTTTACGTTTCGATGACGGTTATATTATGAGTTTGTTTGTTTTGATGTACCGAAGGTTGTTCCGAGTCCCGGATGTGATCACGAACATGACGAGGAGTCTCGAAATGGTCGAGACATAAAGATTGATATACTGGACGACTATATTCGGACACCGGAAGTGTTCCAGGTGATTTCAGAGAAAACCAGAGTGCCGGAGGGTTGCCGGAACCCCCCGGGAGAAGTAATGGGCCTTATGGGCCTTAGTGGAGATAGAGATAGAGGGCTGGCCTAGGGCAGGCCGCGTGCCCCTCCCCCTCTGGTCCGAATTGGACTAGGAGAGGGGGGTGGCGCCCCCCTTTCCTTCTCCCTCTCCCCCTTCCTTTCCCCCTCCTAGTAGGAGTCCTACTCCTACTAGGAGGAGGACTCCTCCTGGCGCGCCATAGAGGGCCGGCCGGCCTCCCCCTTGCTCCTTTATATACGGGGGTAGGGGGGCACCCCAAAGACACAACAATTGATCTATTTGATCTTTTAGCCGTGTGCGGTGTCCCCCTCCACCATAGTCTACCTCGATAATACTGTAGCGGTGCTTAGGCGAAGCCCTGCGTCGGTAGAACATCAACACCATCACCACGCCGTCGTGCTGACGAAACTCTCCCTCAACACTCGGCTGGATCGGAGTTCGAGGGACGTCATCGGTCTGAACGTGTGCTGAACTCGGAGGTGCCGTACGTTCGGTACTCGATCGGTCGGATCGTGAAGACGTACGACTACATCAACCGCGTTGTGCTAACGCTTCCGCTTTCGGTCTACGAGGGTACATGGACAACACTCTCCCCTCTCGTTGCTATGCATCACCATGATCTTGCGTGTGCGTAGGATTTTTTATTGAAATTACTACGTTCTCCTACAGTGGCATCCGAGCCAGGTTTTTATGCGTAGATGTCATATGCACGAGTAGAACACAAGTGAGTTGTGGGCGATATAAGTCATACTGCTTACCAGCATGTCATACTTTGGTTTGGCGGTATTGTTGGATGAAGCGTCCCGGACCGACATTACGCGTACGCTTACGCGAGACTGGTTCTACCGACGTGCTTTGCACACAGGTGGCTGGCGGGTGTCAGTTTCTCCAACTTTAGTTGAACCGAGTGTGGCTACGCCCGGTCCTTGCGAAGGTTAAAACAACACTAACTTGAAAAACTATCGTTGTGGTTTTGATGCGTAGGTAAGAATGGTTCTTGCTAAGCCCGTAGCAGCCACGTAAAACTTGCAACAACAAAGTAGAGGACGTCTAACTTGTTTTTGCAGGGCATGTTGTGATGTGATATGGTCAAGACATGATGCTAAATTTTATTGTATGAGATGATCATGTTTTGTAACCGAGTTATCGGCAACTGGCAGGAGCCATATGGTTGTCGCTTTATTGTATGCAATGCAATCGCCCTGTGATGCTTTACTTTATCACTAAGCGATAGCGATAGTCGTAGAAGCATAAGATTGGCGAGACGACAACGATGCTACGATGGAGATCAAGGTGTCGCGCCAGTGACGATGGTGATCATGACGGTGCTTCGGAGATGGAGATCACAAGCACTAGATGATGATGGCCATATCATATCACTTATATTGATTGCATGTGATGTTTATCTTTTATGCATCTTATATTGCTTTGATTGAAGGTAGCATTATAAAATGATTCCTCACTAAAATTATCAAAGTATAAGTGTTCTCCCTGAGTATGCACCGTTGCGAAAGTTCTTCGTGCTGAGACACCACGTGATGATCGGGTGTGATAGGCTCTACGTTCAAATACAACGGGTGCAAAACAGTTGCACACGCGGAATACTCAGGTTAAACTTGACGAGGCTAGCATATAACAGATATGGCCTCAGGACATGGAGACCGAAAGGTCGAGCGTGAATCATATAGTAGATATGATCAACATAGTGATGTTCACCATTGAAACTACTCCATCTCACGTGATGATCGGACATGGTTTAGTTGATTTGGATCACGTGATCACTTAGAGGATTAGAGGGATGTCTATCTAAGTGGGAGTTCTTAAGTAATATGATCAATTGAACTTAAATTTATCATGAACTTAGTACCTGATAGTATCTTGCTTGTCTATGTTGATTGTAGATAGATGGCCTGTGCTGTTGTTCTGTTGAATTTTAATGTGTTCCTTGAGAAAGCAAAGTTGAAAGATGATGGTAGCAATTACATGGACTAGGTCCGTAACTTGAGTATTATCCTCATGGCTACACAGAAGAATTACGTCCTGGAAGCACCGCTGGGTGCCAGGCCTGCTGCTGATGCAACTGAGGACGTTGAGAACGTCTGGCAAAGCAAAGCTGATGACTACTCGATAGTTCATTGTGCCATGCTTTACGGCTTAGAGCCGGGACTTCAACGACGTTTTGAACATCATGGAGCATATGAGATGTTCCAGGAGTTGAAGTTAATATTTCAAAAGAATGCCCAGATAGAGAGATATGAAGTCTCCAATAAGTTCTATAGCTACAAGATGGAGGAGAATAGTTCTGTTAGTGAGCATATACTCAAGATGTCTGGGTACTGCAATCACTTCATTCAACTGGGAGTTAATCTTCCGGATGATAGCGTAATTGAAAGAATTCTCCAATTACTGCCACCTAGCTACAAGAGCTTCGTGATGAACTATAACATGCAAGGGATGGATAAGACGATTCCCGAGCTCTTCGCAATGCTAAAGGCTGCGGAGGTAGAAATCAAGAAGGAGCATCAAGTGTTGATGGTCAATAAGACCACCAGTTTCAAGAAAAAAGACAAAGGGAAGAAGAAGGGGAACTTCAAGAAGAACAGCAAGCAAGTTGCTTCTCAGGCAAACAAACCCAAGTCTGGACCTAAGCCTGAGACTGAGTGCTTCTGTTGCAAGCAGACTGGTCACTGGAAGCGGAACTTCCCCAAGTATTTGGCGGATAAGACGGATGGCAAGGTGAACAAAGGTATATGTGATATACATGTTATTGATGTGTACCTTACTAATGCTCGCAGTAGCACCTGGGTATTTGATACTGGTTCTGTTGCTAATATTTGCAACTCAAAACAGGGGCTACGGATTAAGCGAAGATTGGCTAAGGACGAGGTGACGATGCGCGTGGGAAATTGTTCCAAAGTCGATGCGATCACAGTCGGCACGCTACCTCTACATCTACCTCCGGGATTAGTATTAGACCTAAATAGTTGTTATTTGGTGCCAGCGTTGAGCATGAACATTATATCTGGATCTTGTTTGATCCGAGATGGTTATTCATTTAAATCAGAGAATAATTGTTGTTCGATTTATATGAGTAATATCTTTTATGGTCATGCACCCTTGAAGAGTGGTCTATTTTTTATGAATCTCGATAGTAGTGATACACATATTCATACTATTGAAGCCAAAAGATGCAGAGTTGATAATGATAGTGCAACTTATTTGTGGCACTACCGTTTAGGTCATATCGGTGTAAAGCGCATGAAGAAACTCCATACTGATGGAATTTTGGAACCACTTGATTATGAATCACTTGGTACTTGCGAACCGTGCCTCATGGGCAATATGACTAAAATGTCGTTCTCCGGTACTATGCAGAGAGCAACAGATTTGTTGGAAATCATACATACAGATGTATGTGGTCCGATGAATATTGAAGCTCGTGGCGGATATCGTTATTTTCTCACCATCACAGATGATTTAAGCAGATATGGGTATATCTACTTAATGAAACATAAGTCTGAAACATTTGAAAAGTTCAAAGAATTTCATAGTGAAGTTGAAAATCATCGTAACAAGAAAATAAAGTTTCTACGATCAGATCGTGGAGGAGAATATTTGAGTTACGAGTTTGGTCTACATTTGAAACAATGCGGAATAGTTTCGCAACTCACGCCACCCGGAACACCATAGCGTAATGGTGTGTCCGAACATCGTAATCGTACTTTACTAGATATGGTGCGATCTATGATGTCTCTTATTGATTTACCGCTATCGTTTTGGGGTTATGCTTTAGAGACAACCGCATTCACGTTAAATAGGACACCATTGAAATCCGTTGAGATGACACCTTATGAACTATGGTTTGGCAAGAAACCAAAGTTGTCGTTTCTGAAAGTTTGGGGCTGCGATGCTTATGTGAAAAAGCTTCAACCTGATAAGCTCGAACCCAAATCGGAGAAATGTGTCTTCATAGGATACCCAAAGGAGACTGTTGGGTACACCTTCTATCACAAATCTGAAGGCAAGACTTTTGTTGCTAAATTTGGAGTTTTTCTAGAGAAGGAGTTTCTGTCGAAAGAAGTGAGTGGGAGGAAAGTAGAACTTGATGAGGTGACTATACCTGCTCCTCTATTGGAAAGTAGTTCATCACAGAAACCGGTTTCTGTGACGCCTACAATAATTAGTGAGGATGTTAATGATGATGATCATGGAACTTCAGATCAAGTTACTACTGAACCTCGTAGATCAACCAGAATAAGATCCGCACCAGAGTGGTACGGTAATCCTGTTCTGGAAGTCATGCTACTAGATCATGATGAACCTACGAACTATGAAGAAGCGATGGTGAGCCCAGATTCCGCGAAATGGCTTGAAGCCATGAAATCTGAGATGGGATCCATGTATGAGAACAAAGTGTGGACTTTGGTTGACTTGCCCGATGATCGACAAGCAATTGAGAATAAATGGATCTTCAAGAAGAAGACAGACGCTGACGGTAATGTTACTGTCTATAAAGCTCGACTTGTTGCGAAAGGTTTTCGACAAGTTCAAGGGATTGACTACTATGAGACCTTCTCACCCGTAGCGATGCTTAAGTCTGTCCGAATCATGTTAGCGATTGCCACATTTTATGATTATGAAATTTGGCAAATGGATGTCAAAACTACATTCCTGAATGGATTTCTGGAAGAAGAGTTGTATATGTTGCAACTGGAAGGTTTTGTCGATCCAAAGGGAGCTAACAAAGTGTGCAAGCTCCAGCGATCCATTTATGGACTGGTGCAAGCCTCTTGGAGTTGGAATAAACGCTTTGATAGTGTGATCAAAGCATTTGGTTTTATACAGACTTTTGGAGAAGCCTGTATTTACAAGAAAGTGAGTGGGAGCTCTGTAGCATTTCTGATATTATATGTGGATGACATATTACTGATTGGAAATGATATAGATTTTCTGGATAACATAAAGGGATACTTGAATAAGAGTTTTTCAATGAAAGACCCCGGTGAAGCTGCTTACATATTGGGCATTAAGATCTATAGAGATAGATCAAAACGCTTAATTGGACTTTCACAAAGCACATATGTAAGTGCATCTAGTGCCACCCCTAGTTGGTTTTGGAGTATTGATGACAAACCTGGTTTAGGGACTAATGTGTTTGTGAGAATTGCAGGATAACACAGGTAGTAGTACCTCATTGATTCGGTTTACCTGCCGGAGATGACCCGTAAAAATGTATGAAGACATTGACGACAATGGTGGTATATGAAGATATTCAGATTGAAGACTATGACATGAAAAAACATTGTGTGAAGACTATGGAGCGCGAAGACTTAGTCGTTTCGTCGTTTCCTTTTCTTCTTTGTTGAGTGGTAGGAACCACCGTACTGTTAAGTGGGGTCCAAGTGAACAAAGTCAGAGTGACTAAAGTGATGCTCAACCAGAATCCTATGTCTTCAAGCGAAGACAATGAGAGCAAATCTTATCCAGAGCTGGATGAGTCAGCTTTTCTTGTAGCCCAAGTAAAGTTGCCGTGTGTGTTTGAAATCTGACCGTTGGAGCACGTGTCAATTCCTTAGTGACCCAGGGTCATTTCGGACAAATCAGGTCGGGTTGCCTAGTGGCTATAAATAGCCCACCCCCTACACCATAAATTTGTGGCTGCTCAGAGTTAGTGCACGACTTTTGTCATTTTGAGAGCAACCCACCTCGAAGCTTTTGAGAGAGAGAAATCCTTGCGAGGACAAAGCCCAAACACCAAGAGCCAAAGAGTGTTAGGCATCACTGAAGTCTTTCTGTCTGCGTGACCTGAAGACTTATTACACTTGAGGACTGTGAATCCTCCAGCCGGTTAGGCATCGCGTTCTGAGCATCCAAGAGTCATTGTGGATCGACGGTGAACGAAGTCTGTGAAGGTTTGGAAGTCTACCTTGAAGACTTACCAGAGTAATTGGGCGAGGACTAGGTGTCCTTAGCTCAAGGGGAATAAGGTGAAGACACGGTCTTCTGAGTTCAATCTCAGCCTCCCTAACCAGACGTGCAGTTGTCACAGCAACTGGAACTGGTCCAACAAATCTTGTGTCCTCAACAAGTGACTGGTTCTATCCTCTCCCTCTCATTACTTACAGTTTGTCTATGTGAAGTCATTGCCTGCTTGCACTCCCTGTTTGACTTCACTGTGTGACTACTATCTTTGTTTGGCTTCATACTATCTTCCATCCTGTTCTTTACAACCTAGCTGCTATTAGTCTTCGTGATTTCACTTCATTACATACCTGACTATGGCTTGCTTAGTGTAGTCTACCTTCGGCTGCATATCAATAGGTTCATTTCTTGTGTTTGTCGTCGAAACTTCCATGTTTTGAAGACATCCATAAAAATCGCCTATTCACCCCCGCCTCTAGTCGATAACTAGCACTTTCAATTGGTATCAAAGCCTGGTACTCTCTTGTTCTGTGGATTCGGTTTAACCACCTGGAGTTTTAGCTATGACGACTGCAGGGATAATTAAAGTCTCCGCTGCTTGTCCCGTCTCCGATGGAACTGAATATCCCTACTGGAAGAATAAGATGCGCATGCATCTTGAAGCCATTGATGTCGACCTCTGGTATGTCGTCAAGAATGGCGTTCCCAAGACTGGTGAAGGTGTCACCCCTGCTGATGTCAAGAAGTTCATTCAACTGGATTCTACTGCCAAGAACATCATCTGTGGTCATCTGTCCAAAGGACAGTATGGTCGAGTGAGTGCTCGGGAAACGTTGAAGGTAGTCTGGGACTGGCTCTCCAAGGTCAACGAAGGCGTCTCAACCCAAAGAGATCAAAGGATCAGTGTTCTTCACAATCTCTTCCACCGCTTCAAGAGAAACGACAATGAAAATGTCCAGCTCACGTTTGATCGCCTCACTGACATCACAAATGAGCTTCATGCTCTCGGCGCCACTAAGATTACCAAGCATGAAATCGTTAAGACGCTACTGAGATCACTTGATAGCTCCTTTGACACCCTTGCCCTCATGATACAAGAACGCCCTGACTTCAAGACACTCGATCCGTCTGATATACTTGAGAGGCTCAACACACATGAGTTCCAGCTATCTGAGAAAAGAGATATCTATGGTCACAATTATGGCCGAACTCGCGCTTTGAAGGCAAAAGTTGTTTCCTCATCTGAAGAAGAATCTGACTGCAGTTCTGATGATCCCGAAGATATTGGAAAGGAACTCGCTATGCTTGTGAAGAAGTTTCAGAAGTTCACTAAGAAGAAGGGCTTCAGAAAGTCTTCAAGATCCAGCTCAAGAAATGATGAAGCTTCCACTCACGACTACAAGAAGAGAACCTGTCATAAGTGCAAGAAACCTAGACATTACATCTCTGAGTGTCCACAGTGGGACAATGAGAAGAAGAAGAAGAAGAAGAGCAAGGAATATGATTCGGATGACAAGAAGAAGAAGAAATCTTCAAAGTATTCTTCCAAGTCCTCATCCAAGTCTTCATCCCATAAGAAGAGCTCATCTGGCAAGGCTCGTGCTTTTGTTGGCAAGGAAATGGATTTAGAAGAGGAGTCTGCTTCAGAGGAGGCAGAAGTGGAGTCCGAGGAGGAGTCCGACCCTGGTGTTGCAAGTCTGGCTCTAGCCACAGCCTACGTTGCCAAGTCAATCTTCAAAACTGAAGACAATGGCTCCGTCACCAACGCTGAAGCTAATGACAAGGACGACTCTGCTCCCACCTACTGCTTCATGGCACGCGGTGCCAAGGTAAAATCACGCAATGCTTACTTTCAAACATCAAGTGAAGATGACTCTGATTGTGAATCCAAACCCAGCTACAAAACGCTTGCTAAAATTGCAACTGAACAACAAAAGGCTATGGAACATACTCAAAAACTGTTAGACAAAAGCGATGACCTGTTGGACACGGAAATGACTCATTCACAATCCTTAGTTGAAGACATAAAAAATCTTCATGCTAAGTACCAAGAACTTGAAAGTCGTCATGAAATGCTCTCAACCACTCATGAAAAGCTCTCCTATGATTATCTTCAAAGGAAGCAAGAGCTTGAGAAATTGAGAGCGGCTCATGAAGATCTTCAAAAAGAGAATGAGTGACTTCACGCTCAACAGATCAGTTCCGCTCAGGATGGATTTGAACCACCATGTTTAAAATGCATTGAGCGTGATAACGCTACCTCTGTTGCTGGATGTTCTACTGCTGCCACTGTTGCATTTTCTTCAACTACTATTGCTGATGAAAATGCTAGGTTGAAGACATTGCTTGAAACCGGGATGTTCAAAAGTTTGAAAGGGCATCAGACACTGTGCGATGTCCTCAAAAAGCAGATTCTGAACCAAAATCCTAGGAAAGAGGGTGTTGGGTTCGAGAGGAAAATGAATGTTGATGGTTCCTACTGGAAGCCTGAGCAGTACCCCAAAACCACTTGGGTTGCTGCAAAGGGACCTTCAGTGGACCCATCCACCTTATCTGGTTTTACATGTGCTAACCCTGTTATCATTGATGAATCCTTTGATGCAAACTGTAAACTGTTTAAGAATCAGAATGGTGAAGTGTTTGCCAGGTATATTGGTACTAACTACAGGAATGGGCCACCTATGAAGAAAATCTGGGTACCCAAAAGCTGTCTTGAGAATCTTCCAGTGAATGTCATCATGACACCACTTGGGAAGAAGACAAACCCCAGGCCTAAGGCTTCATATGGCCCAAAGGCTTCATATAGACAGAGGACTCACCTGAGTCACCCTAACGCCAATGTTTTGCAGGGAAATCATACTCAGACTTATGGATATGAGCGTGTGTCTTCAAACCGCTATGTTCATAGAACTAAGAACTTTTCTGCTTATTCATATGAGTATCATTCATCTCCTGCAAGGCTATTTGCTAGGGCTCCAAAGCCGAAGTTCTCAGATGCTGCACTTAGACTCATTGCTTTTAAGCCACCCCTGAAGATGTGGGTGGTTAAGAAGAATTAACTTTCTTTTGCAGGGTAAGGTCTCCACCCGGAAATCAAAGGTGTCTGATGCCATTGCTGGGGACCTAAAACATCTTGTAGGGCGCAAGATCAAATGCCCAAATGGTCTTACTATGTATTTTGTTCCTGAATTGTTTGCCATAAATCCTATCTGTCCTAATCTTGATCTGAGCTTCAATAATCCTCTTGCCTGTCAAATGTTTATGCTTCACAATACTCTCGGTGAAGCCTATCCCGCTAACTGTACTGTAGGGTATGACACCTCATGCTTCTGAATGGATTATGGACAGCGGATGCACTAATCATATGACTGGTGATCGAAGTCTTCTCATGGACTCAACCTTACGTCCATCTGACAAGAGTCACATCACATTTGCTGACATTGGTAAAAGCAAGGTATTGGGTCTAGGTAGAGTTGCAATCTCAAAGGATCAACACATGGATAAAGTGATGCTTGTTGAATCCCTTGGTTTCAACTTAATGTCTGTCTTAGTGCTTTGTGACTTGAACATGATTGTGATATTTGGAAAATATCGTTGCCTTGTACTAATGGAATCTGACAAGTCTCTAGTCTTTGAAGGGTACCGGAAAGATGATCTGTACATGGTAGATTTCTCAGCAGGGCCGCATCTTGCTGTATGTCTTCTTGCAAAAGCTTCAGAGTGCTGGCTCTGGCATCGCATGCTAGGGCATGCTGGCATGAGGAACTTACACACTCTCGCAAAGAAGAAGCATGCCATAGGCATTGAGGGCGTCCAATTCAAGAAGGATCATTTGTGCGGTGCCTGCGAAGCTGGAAAGATGACTAGGGCCAAGCATCCCTCGAAGACAATCATGACGACATCTCAACCCTTCGAGCTGCTACACATGGATTTATTTGGCCCTACTCACTACTCTACCCTCACAACAACTGCTTGTCTCTATGGCTTCGTCATTGTTGATGATTATTCAAGATATACGTGGGTGCATATTGTTCTCTACAAGACTGAAGTGCGAGATGTCTTCAGACGCTTCGCCAACCGTGCCATGAACAACTATGGCATCAAGATCAAGCATATCAGAAGTGATAACGGCACTGAGTTCAAGAACACCGGACTTGATCTTTATCTGGATACAATGGGAATCACTCATGAGTTCTTAGCTCCATACACACCTCAGCAGAATGGCATCATGGAGCGCAAGAACAGAACCCTCATTGAGATGGCTCGAACAATGCTCGATGAATACAAGACACCTAGAAAGTTCTGGCCTGAAGCTATTGACACTGCATGCCACATCATCAACCGTGTTTATATTCACAAGCTTCTAAAGAAAACATCCTATGAACTCCTCACTGGCAAGAAGCCAAATGTCAGTTACTTCAGAGTATTTGGAGCTAGGTGCTGGATCAAGGATCCACATCACAAATCAAAATTTGCTCCAAAAGCACATGAAGGTTTTATGCTCGGCTACGGAAAAGATTCGCACTCTTACAGAGTCTTCAACCTCTTTCTCTATAAAATTGTTGAAACTGTGGATGTGAGATTCGATGAAACCAATGGCTCGCAAAGAGAGCACTTGTCAAATGTGCTAGATGAAGTTCCACCTAGCAAATCAATCAAGCTAATGGGAACTGGTGAAATCATGTCGTCTGAAGCACAACCTGAAGAGGAACTTATCATTTCTGCACCTAATCAACCTGAAGACAATGCTCAGCCTGAAGACAATCCTCCCAATGATGACAATGATCAGATTGAGCAAAATCTTCATCCAGTTCATCCTCGTGTTGCAAATGAAGTACAAATCGAGAAGATAATTGATAGCATCAATGCACCTGGTCCACTTACTCGCTCAAGAGCAACACAGTTAGCAAATTTTTGTGGGCACTTTGCCTTTGTGTCAATATCAGAACCCAAGAAAGTTGTTGAAGCCTTTATCGAATCTGAATGGATTCAAGCTATGCAAGAAGAGCTTCAACAGTTCAAGCTGAACAATGTTTGGGAACTTGTCAAGCGTCCCGACCCTCGCAAGCATAACATAATAGGCACAAAATGTATATATCGCAACAAGCAAGATGAGCATGGTCAAGTTGTCAGAAACAAGGCTCGTCTTGTTGCTCAAGGATATACTCAAGTTGAAGGAATTGACTTCAATGAAACGTTTGCTCCTTTGGCTAGGCTTGAAGCTATTCGCATACTGCTAGCCTATGCTAATCATCACAACATCTTGCTATATCAAATGGATGTGAAGAGTGCATTTCTCAATGGCAAGATTGAAGAAGTGTATGTTGCACAACCTCCTGGCTTTGAAGATCCGAAACATCCTGATATGGTGTACAAGCTAAACAGAGCACTGTATGGCCTCAAACAAGCTCCTTGCGCTTGGTATGACACGCTCAAAGACTTCCTGAAGAGCAAAGGCTTCAAACTTGGTTCCCTGGATCCCACTCTCTTCACGAAGACATATGATGGTGAACTGTTTGTGTGCCAAATATATGTGGATGACATTATCTTCGGCTGCACCAACCATAAATACAGTGATGAGTTTGGACACATGATGCAAGAGCAATATCAGATGTCCATGATGGGTGAGCTAAAGTTCTTCCTTGGTCTTCAAATTCGTCAGCAAAGAAATGACATTTTCATATCTCAAGAGAAATACCTCAAAGATTGCCTGAAGAAGTTTGGAATGCAAGATTGCAAAGGATACACAACGCCAATGCCAGCTAAACACCATCTGGGTCCTGACGCCAATGGTAAAGAGTTTGATCAAAAGGTATATCGCTCCATGATTGGTTCTTTACTTTATCTATGTGCATCTAGGCCAGATATTATGCTTAGTGTTTGCATGTGTGCTCGATTCCAAGCGGCACCAAAGGAATCGCATCACTTAGCTGTGAAGCAAATTCTTCGATATTTGGCTTACACCCCAACATTAGGATTATGGTATCCAAAGGGCTCAGAGTTTGATCTGGTTGGATTTTCGGATGCTGATTATGCTGGTGACAAGGTGGATCGCAACTCTACATCAGGCACATGTCACTTTCTGGGACGATCACTTGTCTGTTGGTCTTCAAAGAAGCAGAACTGTGTATCACTCTCCACTGCTGAATCTGAATACATTGCTGCTGGATCTTGCTGTGCTCAACTTCTATGTATGAAGCAAACTCTCAAGGACTATGGCATCCATTTGAAACAAGTACCACTCTACTGCGACAACGAAAGTGCCATCAAGATTGCCAACAACCCAGTTCAGCACTTGAAGACAAAGCACATTGAAATTCGTCATCACTTTCTCAGAGATCATGTCATGAAGGAAGATATTGATATCATACATGTCAACACTGAAGAGCAACTGGCAGATATCTTCACTAAGCCCTTGGATGAGAAAAGGTTTTGCAAGTTATGGTGTGATCTAAATATCTTGGAATCCTCAAATGTCCTGTGATCAGGCACACATCCTAACACTTATGCATATAGATGACTTAGATGTGCAACACACGAAGTAAAGTATATCTTCAGTCAATGAAGACATACATTCTTAGTGTGAATACATTAATGCGGAATTTGACTTCGGAGCGCCACGATAATTGTGCGCCGTGTCTGGGTCTAATACTTCCTATACGGTGGGTAACGCCACCACCAAATTTTTCTGTTTGAAGTGTTTTTTCTCTCTCTCTCATGGCGTTACTTTTACTATGTCTTCACATTTGGTTTGTCTTCGATTATCTTCACAATGTTGACTAGGTTGCATTTGTGTGTGTGTGTGTGTCTATATATATATATATATATATATATATATATATATATATATATATATATATATATATATAAGTAAGTATTCTGTCCTCTATAGCATTCACTTATAGCTATGTCTTCTCTGTTGAATCTTTTGAACTAAGTGAATGTGATCGACCCTAATCTCTCTCTACTTTCTACCTCAAACTCTATCTATCCAAATCATATGCATTCTGCTGAAACTGTCGAATGTCTTCTCTGCGTCCTTGTCAGCAGAAGATACAGAGACAAACATTAAGTCTGTTTTAAATGCTCTCTCCTTATTGCCTGAAATCCGAAGAAGCTGGAACGACCATCCGACAGTTCAGGCGGGCGTGGGAACGTGGGACAACTCCAAGTATGTTGCATGCTTGCCACGTGTTCCTCAGATGTGAACCGTCAGGGGCACCTGCGTAATTGCGTTGTGCCGTATCCTTCCTTATAAATACATGTCCCCTTACCATCAAGAAAACCTTCTTCCACCTCTCCACCTCATCAAAACCCTAGCGCCACCGCTAGCTCTCGACGACGCCGGTGATAAAGCGCTTAGCTGCCGCGACCTCACCGACGCCATCCTCACGCCGGCCGTGGGCATCGTCCTCTCCGCCGCCGCCGTAGGTGTCCTCCGTCGCCAAGTTAGGGCACGGTGGATAGAACTGCTCGGTCTCCTACTCTTCCCATCTATCAGTTCATCATGTGGTAATTATAATCTCACTTTTTACCATCGCTTTGATCCTATAGATTCATCCTTTTGTACCAAAAGTGGTTTCTGTGACTTCAAACTTGGGTCTGTCTAGTTCTACATCTCATATTGTGCCAAGCATCTTCACTTATGCATCCAAACTAGTTAGATTCCCCACTTGTACCTATTCCTAGATTCGTACAAATCTGGAACCAACTTCAAACACATAAGTGAATGTCTTCGCATCATGAGGTCAATGTCTTCAAACTGATTTATCTTCAAAATCTTCTGAGAATGCATATGACCTCTTCCCCTTCCCTTGCACCTCTAATGCTGTCACAGGTACATGTTTGTGGGAGAATCCCTTGGTTCTCATAGTCTGCATTCGTTTGTAGAATTCTTACAGCATCACATCAACTCTCCTGAAGCCAGTTCCTGTCTGACCAGCATGCGGAAGCCTTTGAAGCCTTTGACAGTGTTGAAGCCTTTCAGTCTAAAGTTCATGGCAACAGAGAAATCAGCAAGGAAGGGTGGTAGACAACGCCGTGGGGGAACATCAAGAGATTTTCCTGATGACCTCTCAGAGCTGTACAAGACAGATCCAGAAGAGGATTACAATCAACGCAAGACACGAATCGAATGGATTCGAAGATATTGGGCCGAACAATGGTTTAAATACAAGTTCGTGACCCAGGAGTATGCTGAGAAGAATGCCATCAAGAGTCCTTGGGGTGATATTCTCTTTCGAAGTGTTCCACCCAAGAACAAAGCTGAAGCTATTGCCCAGGGTTTCCGTGGACCACAGCCTGACAATGCCGACCCATCATCACTGCTCTGGTGTCATGACGATAATGTTTTCAAGCGCAACTTCCAACACGCAAAGGCATCGGCCAAGGAAAATAAGAAGTCTTTGGGGCTAGACTTCAACCCCGGTCCTTCTGCTCCCCGGGCCGACGGGACACGCGATGCAGAACCCAATATCATCGGACCCTTCTACAACCTTGCTGGCCTCATCACTCACATTTCCGTTCAAGGTGCAAAAGTGGATCATTCTGATGATGATGCTGACACTGATGAAGCCCCGACTCCTATTCTAAAGCCGTAGAAGCAAAAGAAGGCTAAAGCTTCAAAGTCAGCTGCTGCTCCAAAAGCTTCGCGTGCGAAGCCTCTGGCCACTGCTCCACCTGCACCAAGTGTGTAGTCTGAAGATCTCTCTCGTGTCTGCAAGACCGAAACAAAGAAAAAGAAGAAGCCCATGCACCCCTCCAATCTTGCTCTCACTCCTGCTACTGTTTTACGAAATGAAAATGAAGCTATTGATCTGTCAAGTGATGACGATCTTACCAATGACGCCCTTGAGATGTTGATTAAGAGCAAGCAGCAGGCGGAAATCTTCAATGATCTTCCCCTCTTCGACGTTGAGATTCTGAACAAGTTCATCGATGACTGGTTTGAAAATCCAGAACTCAGTTTTGACGATCTACAACTTCCAATTGTCCTCAGCGTCTCCTTCCAAGGCGCCATTGCTCCTGAGTTAGCTCTTGCTCAGAATATTGTTGAGCTGAAGCACAAGATGGATTTTGAAAAAGCTCAGTTCAAGAAGCATATGGCCAAGCTCAGTGTGAAGGATGTGCAGAACTTCAAGATCATGCTACACGAGCTCAAGGAAGCCTTTCGCACGAAACGTGATGAAGCCCAAGGATCTCGTGAGCGCATGAAGCTTTCAGCTGCCAAATGTGTGCAAGCTTACAATGAAGCTGAAAAGCGCAAGGCTCTTGGGCGTCCAGGCATCAACCCCAGGATGGCTGCCAAGAAAAAGAAGCCATCTATTGACCAATTTGAACCTTCAAGGCAGGAAGAGCCTCGCATTGTCTTCCCAAATAGCATGACCAGCTCGAAGCCAAAGGTCAAGTCAACCGCTTCTGAACTGAAGAAGACGAGGGTTGCCGAGGCTGAAGCCATCAAAAGGAAAAATCCTGAAGCATCTGATGACGCACCCTCTAAGAAGAAGCGCAAAACCAGGAAAGATCGGGCTGCTCCCACAGAGCCCCTTGTTGTCGAGCCAATCTCGGTTGCTCGTCCTGACTCTTCTCACCAAGAACGACGCATGATAGTTCATGAGCCTGCTTCCACAGAGGTTACTGAAGCTGAAGATATTCTAGCTGTTGACCCCACCGCAGCTGAAGACATTGGTCACCATGACAATGTTGAAGATGATGAAGTTCTTCCTCAGATCGAACACAACGTGGTATCATCGCCTGTTCTTACAAACGGCAAACTCATCAGCATTGGTCGTCCTCTGACGCCAATTGCTCGGGATGCATCATGGGCTGATCACCCACAACAACAAGACACCCCTAGTACTCCCCAACAACAAGTCACCCCACCAGAACAAGATGACGATGACTTTGTGGCCCAGCCAACTCCATCTCCACACGTGTCGCCAGCATTACACAGGCTTCGCAAAGGACCAAGGCCCCAAGTCACTCTTCCGAGTGTTCCAGAAGGAGAAGTGCACCACCGCTCTGTTACACGTCAGGTGTTCCCAGAAGCCACTCCAACTGTGAAGCTAATGTTGCTGAAGACAATCCGGCTGCATCAGCCGAAGAAAAACTAGCAGAAGAGCGTGTCGCTACTCCCCCTATCACTGAAGAAGTTGTTCCAGAAGTGAACATGTCTGTACCCAACCCTCCAACTCCTCAAGTGGAGGCTGAGAATCCTGAGGCTGCCACCACTAACACCAATGAAGCCAATGACGTGGTCATGGGTGAAGAAAAAGTGGAGCCTGCATTGAACACCGTGCCAGAAACCAATGAAGCCAATGATGCACCTGCAACAGATGTGCAGCTTGACGCCTCTGCTAATGCCACTGCTCCCGTTCCGCCACCAAGGCCGCATTCTATCGAGCAAGCATACAACTATGGGCAGCTTATCACTGTAAAATGGCCTCTTCTGGTTCCTCCGCCTGCTGCTGGTCCTCAATTTGACTACCATGTCGAGCACATGCCTTAGGTTTAGAAGCCACTGCCAAGACTGCCTAGGTTTCCAGGTACTGTTGTCGGCGTTCTGGGAACGGGGGTCCCCAGACTTGCCTGCCTGCGGCCTGCGGCGTGGCTTGAATGGAGGCCCAGTATGGCCCATCAGTATCAACGCAAGACTCAAGACCCTCGCGAGGGGCCAAGCCTCGCGGGGAGGACGACGTAGTGCTTCCTCAGGCGCGGCCTCCTCAGGCTGGCTCATGAGGAGGCGGAGAGATCAAGGCAGGGTACCTCGCGAGGTGCCCATGACGCAAGCCGTGACGACCAAGGGTGCCAGGCGGGCGCCAGACCGCCTAGTGTCCTCCCCTTTCCTCTTTGGTGCAAAGGGGGCAAGCGCAGGCGAGAGGATCAAGCAAAGGCATCCATTTCGGTGCAACGAGACCAAGACCAGTCCAACGGTGGGAATGAGCTCATCGTGGAGCCCAGAGCGGCATCACCAAAGGGCCTTTGGCAGGCGAAGACCAACTTTGGTCAGGATAAGTGTACTGTATGTTCCCCTTCGAATTGGCCAATTGTTGGCGCCCTTCCCGCTCAATATTTGGGGAGAGGCCCAAGGCCTTTGCCTATAAATAGGACGAGCCACCCCCAGGGTAGAGGCATCTGGTATCCAGAATCCGAGCAAAGAGAGAGAGAGAGAAGGGCGGCTGAACTCCCTTAGCAGTTCATCGTCCTAGCCAAGAACAGGCCCTTGCGAGGCTGTTCTCTTTTGTACTGATCATCACCATCATCAGCCCAAGAGGCAATCTATCCACCCACAAAACTAGAGTAGGGTATTACACCACAACGGTGGCCCGAACTAGTATAAACGCTATGTTCCTCGTGCTTTTCTTTCGGTAGTTTATATCCTTGCGAGACGGAGAGGTAGAGGGCAGAATCTCTGCGCGCACCCCACAGTTCGAACCTCAAGGGTCTGCCGGAACCCACGATCCGACATTTGGCGCGCCAGGTAGGGGTGCGCCGAAATCTGTCTTCCACCGCTCCGCCTTTCTCCGGCCGCCGCACCCATGTACGGCGCCGGTCGGGCCCACGTCGCCCCGACGGCCCTCGCCGGCGAGCGTCCTCGTCGTCCCTCATCTCCCACCATCGGCACCGCCGCTAGCCCGGCGGGGAACAAGCAACAAGCACTACCCCAGCATCCGCCTGTGCGACGGGGCGACTGCGCCACAACATCGACGCCTCCGGTCGTTGCGGCCCTCCTGGGCGGCTCGCAAGGGCCGCCCACGAGTCGCCACGTCAAGCCGTTTGCCCGCCGGATCAGCACCGCTTCCACACGGCAGGGGGCTTCCTCGGACCGGGCAGCGCGCGAGGACGATCTGATCTTCAGCTCGGAGGACCAACTTGGTGGGCTCGGGCGTGCTCCCCCTGTTGTGCACCCCCACCGTCTGCCAGGTGGCCGTCACCAGGACCCTCATCGACGGTGGTGCGGGCCTCAGTGTGCTTTCGGTCGAGGCCTTCAATCTCTTCTGCATACCCCGGGAGCGGCTGCGGCCCAGTCGATCTTTCTCGGGCGTCGGGGGCGGATCGTCCGACTCCCTGGGACAGATCCGGCTCCCGGTAACCTTCGGCACCTACGACAACTTCCGCACGGAGATGGTCGACTTCGACATCGCCCCCATCGGCCTCCCTTACAACGCCATCCTCGGTTACCCGGCACTGGCTCAGTTCATGGCCGCCACGCACCCGGCGTACAACCTCATGAAGATGCCCGGGAGCAGCGGTACCCTCACCATGCACGGAGACACCAGGGACGCCTTGCGAGTACTCGAGCTCGCCTTCAAGGCGGCGGCGTCGGCGCAGCCTGCCAACGCGGAGGCCCCAGAGCCCAAGGGGGCTGCGCCCGCCAAGAAAAAGCAGTTGTTCACCCAGGACAAGGCAGAAACCAAGCAGATACCCGTGGACGAGGACGGTTCTTCCAGTGCCACTTTCACCATAGGCGCCAACCTTGAGCCTGAGCAGGAGGAGGCCTTGGTCAGGTTCCTGCGCGCGAATAAGAAGGCGTTCGCTTGGGAGCCCGATCAATTGGCAGGGATTCCCAGGAGTGCCATCGAGCATCACCTCAACGTGTGCCCGAATGTGCGCCCCGTGAAGCAGAAGGCCAGGCGGCAGTCCGCAGAGAAGCAGGCCTTCATTGTCCAAGAGACGCGCAAACTAGAAGCCGCTGGGGTCATTCGCGAGGTCCGATACCCGGATTGGTTGGTCAACCCCGTCGTTGTGCCTAAAAAGGGGGGGAAGGAACGCATGTGCGTCGACTTCATCAATCTCAACAAGGCATGCCTGCAAGATCCGTTTCCGCTCCCCCACATCGATCAGATCATCGATTCCACCGCAGAGTGCAACCTGCTATGCTTCCTAGATGCCTTCTCCGGATATCACCAGATCAGAATGGCGGTGGAAGACGTTGAAAAGACCGCCTGCTTGACCCCGTGCGGGGTATACTGCTATACATGCATGCCGTTCGGACTGCGTAACGCAGGAGCTACCTTTTAGCGGTTGATGCACATCACCTTGGGCCCGCAACTCAGGAAGAATGTCGAAGCCTATGTTGATGACATTGTGGTAAAATCTCGGGAGGCCAAGACCCTGATACAAGACCTGGAGGAGACCTTCGCGAGCCTCGACGTAGTAAGCTTGCGACTCAACCCGGAGAAATGCGTGTTTGGCGTCCCCTCGGGCAAGCTCTTGGGATTCCTCGTGTCCCATCGTGGCATCGAGGCCAACCCAGAGAAGGTCAAGGCGGTCGAGGACATGAGTCCACCAAAGACCCTTAGAGAGATGCAGAAGCTCACTGGGCGCGTGACCGCACTAGGGCGCTTTATCTCCAAGTTAGGGTAGCGAGCGTTGCCTTTCTTTCAGCAGATGAAGAAAAAGGGGCCCTTTGAATGGACTGAAGAGGCAGATAAGGCATTTCAAGACCTCAAGAGGTACCTGACCAGCCCCCCGGTCATGGTGGCTCCGTGCCCTCAAGAGCCCCTGCTGCTCTACCTCGCCGCCACTCCTTACTCCGCCAGCGCAGCCCTGGTGGCGGTTAGAGAGGAGCGCCAAACCAAGACCGCAGCGGCAACCCGAGGCAAGGCAAGACGGGAGCACGAGAAGCCTGCAGAAGCCACAGCCGCAGTTGAGGAGGGTCGGCTGCAGAAGAGCACACCAGAGGCAGGAGAAGCCACACGCTCGGACGGTCCGCCTCCCGAGGGCGCCGGAGCCCCAGATGCTCTCAGCCTGGTTGAGCATCCAGTTTACTTTGTCCGCACGATGCTGCGGGACGCGAGGGCACGGTATCCAATGCCTTAGAAGCTCCTCCTCGCGCTACTGGTGGCCTCGCGCAAGCTGCATCACTACTTCCAGACCCATCCCATTAAGGTCGTCTCATCATACCCCCTGGAGAGAGTGCTCAGGAGCCCTAACTCAGCAGGAAGGGTCGCCGAGTGGAACATAGAACTGCAGGCGTTTCAACTCGAGTTCAGCACAACCAGGGTCATCAAAGGAGCTGCGTTAGCGGATTTTGTGGCTGAATGGGCGGAGGAACCAAGCCTCAAGGACAACGAGGATCGGTCCCTCTCTCCAGGGAGTGAGGCGCCTGAAGGCTGGGTCATGTATTTCGATGGGGCATTCTCCAGGCACGGCGCGGGGGCTGGCGCGGTGCTGATATCACCCACTCAGGATATGCTCTACTGTGCTATACAACTCTGTTTCCAGCATGGTGAAAAGGTCTCCAACAACATAGCAGAATATGAGGGTCTAGTAGCTGGATTAAAAGCCGCGATAGCTCTGGGGGTGAAACGCCTCACCGTCAAGGGCGACTCGCAGCTCCTTGTCAACTTCTCCAACAAGGTATACGAGCCGAAGGACGAGCATATGGAAGCCTATTTAGCAGAAGTCCGCAGGATGGAAAAACAGTTCTGGGGGTTGGAGCTGAAGCACGTGCCCCGTGGCACTAATCAGGAGGCCGACGACATACCCGGACGGGCATCCAGGCGATTGCCACAGGAACCAGGCGTCTTCGAAGTGCGGCTCTTCAAACCCTTAGCACAGCCGACGCTGTCAAACGTCGCTCGGCCTCGAGAGGAGCTCCCTCCGCCGCCAGCCTCGGGAGCCCCGATCTGCGGACCGACCTCAGGAGCGCGTCTACTTCTGACGATGGAACCTCGGGAGGAGTGCTGGATCACAGAACTCCGGAGTTATTTAACACAAGGGACCCTACCAGAGAAGGAAGAGGAAGCGGAGCGTGTGGCACGGCAGGCCACGGCATACTGCCTCAGAGATGGATATTTCTACCAGAAGCGACCAAATGATGTGACTCTGCGCTGCATCTCCCGGGAGCAAGGAAAGGAACTACTAGAGGACATACACGGCGGGGACTGCGGGCATCACTCATCATCCCGAACCCTCGTCGGCAAGGCATTCCGTAGCGGGTTCTATTGGACCACCGCGCTCAACGACGCATTCGAGTTAGTAAAGGCTTGCGAGGCCTGCCAGTTTCATTCTAAGCAGATCCATCAACCGGCGGGGGGCCTGCAGACTATACCCCTCTCATGGCCATTCGCAGTTTGGGGGTTGGATATTCTGGGCCCGTTCCCTCGGGCGCCAGGGGGCTACCGCTACCTCTACGTCGTCGTTGATAAGTTCACCAAGTGGGCAGAAGTGGAGGCCGTCTGTACCATCCCCGCTGGCTCCACGGTCAAGTTCATCAGGGGTATCGTGAGCCGGTTCGGGGTGCCGAACCGAATCATCTGTAACGCCCCAAGACCGACGCTTCAGAAGACTTCCATATTTTCGTGACCTCCGTGTGTTTCTATTCGTGCTTGCTCTATTTATTTTGCATTGCATCATGTCATCATGCCATCATGTCTTTAATCTTTCCAAATCAACTAAATATATTGCATGGATCTTTGGTCCATTTAAATCGAGGGAATTCACATGGTGATTTCTCTTTATAACATATCCTCCTAATATTTATGGAGCTATTATAAATATTCCATTAGTTTGGAATTAACCATAACACACATGCATTTTCGTTGCATGCCTCTTCTGCTTCAAGTTTCGCCTCCAAACCTTGTCAATAATTTGTTTCTCCATCTACCGATGCTCCTCCTAAAATCTCAACATTTTTGGACCTTTCAAATGCCCACTTCTTTTTCAAACTCATTTGAATTTATTTCAAACGAGTTCGAAACCAGTCTTCACAGACACGCTCACTTCTATTTTCTTGATTCAAGCTCATTTTTATGAGTCCGGGAAAACTATCCCCATGCCCAAGTTCTTTCCAAAGCCTCTCTTTCTTTTCTTCTCTCTTTTTCTTTTTCTGCTAAAGAATGAAAGACAAGGGAATGGAAGGGAGAGAGAGCCTGCACCCGCTGGCCTCTTGGGCCTCCCCAACCAGGCTGACCATCCCTGCCCTAAGGCCCAGCCGCACCTAAACCCTAGCCCGACCCCCTCCTCTCAATCTCTCCCCCTACCGCCGCCTCCTGCTCGATCCCCCTCCTCTCGCTCGTCTCCCTCTCCTCCTATACAGTGCCAACCTCCCGATTCCGCAGCGCACCTCCCTCTACAGCGCCTCAACACCCTCGCCCTCCTACTTCTCAGCCGGTCTCTTTCCTCTCCTCCATGGCGCCTCCTGTCCGCCCAAGTCCCACCGGTTCCTGCTCCTGTTTCGAGCAGAGGAACTTGGAGGACGAAGCCCAGCTTCTCAGGAAGTCGCGCCGTCCGCCTCTGATCTCGACTCCGGCGAGATTCGGGCATTCCCGCGCTGGAGCCGTCCTTCCCGCACCGTCGCGGCGCCACCTCCCGCAAGCCCAACCTCGCACTGCTGCTCCTCTGCTTTGTCCTTTGCCGCGACCATCTCCTCCCCGACGCCTTGCTACTGCTGTTGCTGCAAGACCACCACGGCGCCGTCATGGAGCCCCAGGTCCGAAGATGACCATGACCGCGCTTCTCTCCTTGTACCACTTTGGAGTTCGAGACCACCAAGTACCCCGACGCTCATCACCATGCACGACTACAACATCAAGGGAACCACTACCCTCGACTCAGGGACGCCAAGTACATCTACGACCCGTGTACGACTACGTGATTTCACCAAGTACCCCTCGGATGCGCCAAGTTCGACTACTACATGGACCACCAAGTTTCTCTACCGATGACTCGAACGACTACGAAATGCCAATCGTGTACCACTACCTTCGACCCTCGAAGATCCCTTGGACGTCAAGTTCCTCGTCGTGACCCTGAACATCTACAAATTGTGTACCACTACTTTCATTACAACCCGTGAACAACTACTTCCTCTATGAACTCGAACCGCTCGAGAATGCTCCCTTGGAAGGTATAACCACCGAGACGCCGCATGTTGTGTGATGTAAGAGATGCTCGTGTTTGCACCGTGTCCGAATTGTCACTCGTTTTCATGCCACTAACTCATGGAAGCCGGTTGCCGGGATCACCCCACCATCTTGCATGACACGCTCACGCCACGCTTCCTTTTGCACCGGTATCTTCATGAGCTACCGGAACCGATATGTTGCCGTGGCATCATTTTCGGATTCGTTGTCGTGGCACCCCTTTCTTCCATCACGGTGACAAATGCTTCATAACATGCTCATGTCAACGTTTTCATAAAAAATTTATAAACTTGTATAAGTCATCCGCATCATGATAACAACATTTAAATTGCTTAAAATTGTTGCTTGCATTAAATTGCTAAATGCCATGTGGAGATTTACCGGAATTGTTGTTTGTTGTTCCGGCCTCATTTAAAATTGCCTAAATAGTTAGGTTATTTATGTTTCACCTCTTGCCATGTTAATCAACATTTAATATTGTTGGGTACATAAACGAGAGAGAATTAAATAATTGATGTGGTGTTTCGTCAATATGCAACTCGTTGCATATTGAGCTCCACTTAATTTGTAGTATTGTTTGTGCACTTTGTCATGCCATGCTATTTAAACCGGACATGCATCATACTTGTTTGTGCATCATGCCATGTGTATGTGGTGGTTGTTTACTATGTTGTTTGTTTGTTTCCGGGTTGCTTCTCTTGTTAGCTTCGGTTTCGTTCCGGAGTTGTGATGATTCATTCGACTACGTCCGCTTGTATTCTTCATGGACTCGTTCTTCTTCCTTGCGGGATTTCAGGCAAGATGACCATACCCTCGAAATCACTTCTATCTTTGCTTGCTAGATTGCTCGCTCTTTTGCTATGCCTATGCTGCGATACCTAGCACTTGCTTATCATGCCTCCCATATTGTTAAACCAAGCCTCTAACCCACCTTGTCCTAGCAAACCGTTGTTTGGCTATGTTACCGTTTTGCTCAGCCCCTCTTATAGCGTTGTTAGTTGCAGGTGAAGATGAAGTTTGTTCCATGTTGGAATATGGATATGTTGGGATATCACAATATCTCTTATTTAATTAATGCATCTATATACTTGGTAAAGGGTGGAAGGCTCGGCCTTATGCCTGGTGTTTTGTTCCACTCTTGCCGCCATAGTTTCCGTCATATCGGTATTATGTTCCCGGATTTTGCGTTCCTTACACGGTTGGGTGATTTATGGGACCCCCTTGACAGTTCGCTTTGAATAAGACTCCTCCAGCAAGGCCCAACCTTGGTTTTACCATTTGCCACCTAAGCCTTTTTCCCTTGGGTTCTGCAAACTCAAGGGTCATCTTTATTTAACCCCCGGGCCAGTGCTCCATCAAGTGTTGGTCCAAACTAGAGCACCGTGCGGGACCATCCCTTGGCAACTTGGGTTACATCGGTACCTGTACGCTTCGCTTATCCGGTGTGCCCTGAGAACGAGATATGTGCTGCTCCTATCGGGATTTGTCGGCACAGCGGGTGGCTTTGCTGGTCTTGTTTTACCATTGTCGAAATGTCTTGTAGCCGGGATTCCGAGACTGATCGGGTCTTCCCGGTAGAAGGAATATCCTTCGTTGACCGTGAGAGCTTGTGATGGGCTAAGTTGGGACACCCCTGCAGGGTATTATCTTTCAAAAGCCTTGCCCGCGGTTATGAGGCAGATGGGAATTTGTTAATGTCCGGTTGTAGAAAACCTGAAGTTGACCTTAAGTAAAATACACCAACCGCGTGTGTAACCGTGATGGTCTCTTCTCGGCGGAGTCCGGGAAGTGAACACGGTGTTGGAGTTATGCTAGACGTAGGTTGTTCTAGGATCACTTCTTGATCATAGTTGTTCGACCGTGCTTTTGCCTTCTCTTCTTGCTCTCATTTGCGTATGTTAGACACCAGATTTGCTAGTCGATTGCTGCAGCTCCACCTCACTACCTTCTCCTACCCATAAGCTTAAATAGTCTTGATCTCGCGGGTGTGAGATTGCTGAGTCCCCGTGACTCACAGATACTTCCAAAACCAGTTTGCAGGTGCCGATGAAACCGTGCAGGTGACGCACCCGAGCTCAAGGAGGAGCTCGATGAAGATCTTGTCCTTTGTGTTGTTTCGTTCTAGTTGATCAGTAGTGGAGCCCTGTTGGGGTCGATTGGGGATCTGTGTAGCATTTGGGGTAGTCTTCTTTTATTTTGGTTCCGTAGTCGGACCTTGATTGTATCTGTATGATGTAATGCTTTATTCATGTATTGTGTGAAGTGGCGATTGTAAGCCAACTATGTATCTTTTTCCCTTATGTATTACATGGGTTGTGTGAAGATTACCTCACTTGCGACATTGCTTTCAATGCGGTTATGCCTCTAAGTCGTGCTTCGACACGTGGGAGATATAGCCGCATCGAGGGCGTTTCAAGTTGGTATCAGAGCCTTCCCCGACCTTAGGAGCCCCCACTGATTGATCGTTTTTAGCGGCCGAGTTGTGTCTAGAAAAATGTTTTGAGTCATTTAGGAATTATATATCGGAGAGTTTAGGAATTCTTTTTTACTTCCCAGTCTCCTGATCGCTCTGGTAAGGCATCCTGACGTAGAGTTTTGACTCTTCTCTTCTCAAATTTCACTAAATTTTTTTTTAGGATCACGCGGGAATCTTGGAATCGTTTCGATGGTTTTATGATGAGAACATTGTCTTGGTGCCTCCTGTCAGGGGTTTAGTGGAAGTGTCCCGGGGAGTTGAGCTCTGAGGTGTGTCGTCATAATTTTATCGTTGCAGTTCTGGAATACCTGAGTTTAGTACGCCGACATTGAAAATCTCTTTTATGCAGTTGTTGGTGAGATCACCTCGACGCCACCCAGTACTGGGGCGGGAGTTCGGGAGTATTGCCATAACTCGTATAGCGGATGCTTTTCGATGGTTGAGGTAGACGATTTCCGGAGTTTTCTTGGTTATGTGTTGACGGATGGATACAACTGGATCTAGGTATTGTTAGTTTGGGTGATATATTTTGTGTCCCCTGTATCCCTAACACCAGATTGCATAACTAGAAAGTTTCGGGAGTTTATAGGTGGGAATTCAAGTAGCTCCTATAATATCTTTCCGACAGATGCATGATATGGGATCGGGTAAATCTCTATCATGTGTATTTGTTCCGGCTTATTCTGCAAGCCAAATCCTTTTGTTTTGTTTTGGTTTGTGGTATTCGAGTTGCTTCGAAGTCAAGTGTTGATTCCATACCTTTTCTAAGCGGTGTTCTCATATTTTTATGTGAATACTAATCCTTCATGATAATAGAGATTGTCATGTAAATTCTTTTCCAACCGGCGTGCTCCTCTTCAAGTGGATCCGATCATTTTCAACATCCGCAAGATCAACTCTAAGTATTCTCAACGGTGTTTGTTTCATTCGTCCCAAGTTGTCTTTGTTTTTCCCGCCCTCCCACCCTTTTTCTTCAAGGACTCGGATTTCCCTAACCAAGTATCCATTTTATTGAGTGAAGTCTCCATTCTTTTCCGTCAATGTTCTTATCCGGTGATTCTTAGGAAGATACTAACGGTGCTTCAAGTTTATCATTCTTTATTCTTTTCTTCTCCAGTGGATTAAATTCAAGCTTTGTCGATCATATCTTTTCCTCGTTTCAAATGTTTTTCTCGTACCGGTGCACCTCTTAATCACCCACTTCTCGCTATTCAATTCTTCCGGAGTGATGAAGATATCTCAGAAGATTCAAGTTTCCATTCTCAATTCACTCAAGTTCTTTTGAGGATGCTATCTCAGTCAAGCCATTTAATTCAACCGGTGCAATCTCTCTTTTCAAGCAATCATTCAACGGTGTATCTTTTGAGTGGGCCTAACCCACAGGTCTTTTCCCAGGATCTTACATGACTCTTATAATTTTCCCGGAGTTATTCTCAAATTCTTTTCCAAGTTTGACGTAAGAATGAATTATAATCAGTCAAATGTATTTCTCCAAGATCTTTCAAATTCTTTTCATTGGTGGTTCAACCTTTCCAATTTTCATTCCGGAGTGCCTCAACAATTCATGCTGGTGTTTCTCATCGTCATTCTCGGATTTTGAAGACCGAAGAAGAGTTTCTCTTAAATCTTGCTCCACTCTCTTCAAGATTCATGGTTCTAGCTTGTTGCCATCCTCTCATAATTGTTTTCGATTGTGAGAATTTTTTTTCACCCATTCGAAGCATTTCATGAGTCTTTCAGTTTGATTCTTCGGATCCCATCATCTTAGAATTATTCATTCAAGCTTTCAGCTCTCGTTCTCCAAATCATACCAGTGCATCATTCAAGTATTATCTAATCAGCTCGGGATCTCTGCGTTCACTTGTATCTAAATTCTCTCAAGTATCTTCGTTCATTTTCTAATTCTTCCCGGTGATTCTTTATCTTTTCTTTGTTCATTTTCAATTTTATGGTGGTTCGTTCAAGACTTCTCTTCCTTCGTTATCATATAGATTCATTCGTCCTTTCCAATCCTACCGGCGGATCGTTGAAGACTTTTCTCAAGTTTGCGCTATGTCTCTCTTAATCCTTTCTACGAGAATAAGTAGTATGCCAAACCCGTTGCTTGTCATCAATCTAAATTGGTGAAGGCTAAGCATAATGTAAATCTTATTCTTGTTTCATCCAAGTGATTAATTCCTTATTCCGGAGGGTCATCAAAATTCTTGATCTCTTTTGTTCATTTTTCTTTCCGGAGCTCCAAGTTATTTCAATTATACCATTTAAAAGCTTCATCTAATCATTGCGAGACTTCACCTTGTGTTTTCAAATTCTCTCTCTTTCTATCATCCTTGTTTTACCTGGGTTTTTCATGGAGGCTCTGCATGGTGGTTCATCAAGGACCCTTTTCATTCTTCAATTGTTGGTCAAGATTTCTCTCGGAGCTAAGATCCGCCAAGCTATACTCTAAAATAAACATGGTGTTCAACACATGTTTTGTTTGGAGGAGTTCAAGCATTATTCATCTTGCATTCCGAAGTGCAATTCTTTCTACCTTATCATTTGAGGTGGTGTTATGTCATTCTTGACAATTTGAGTTCACGTTTCATGGTTCACATGTTGTCAAGAATGAGGTATTTTAAATCCATCAATCTTTTCGTTGGAGTTATCTTGTGTCATGTTTCACCTAAAGCATTTCCTAGGGATTGTTGCTATTTAGGGTGCTCATAAATGACCCAAGTTCTTCTTTTATCCTCCCGGTGAAATAGTTTCTCGTCTCCTTGTTGATATCAATCCAATCATTTGTTTCCGTTGGTGGCAGAAGCTCACCGCATAGTTTTGAGAAGTTTTTCCATAAGCCCACATCAAGCCTTCTCTTTTTGTTGTTGTTGCTTTTCCAACAACTCCGTTCGACACTTCCCCTAAAGATGCTTTTACAAGCTCATTTGTGGCAGAAGTTATCATTTTCTTCTTCGTCCCTTATCCCAACGATCTATCTTCTATTCCTTCTTCCGGAAGCATTGTGAGGTTGCTCTTTTCAATCATCATCTCGAATCGTGAAGATCATGTCCTTTTCCTTGCTTATCGATTTAACCAGAGGTTGTGTCTATCGTTCCTCTTTTAACCGGAGTCTCATCCAAGTGCTTTCATTTTGCCAAGTTCAAATTCTATTCCTCCATTTCCAACCAGAGTGATGTATCATCTCTTCAATATCGTCTCATCTTATCAAGTTTTCCTTCCCTTTTCTACCGGAGTGCTGTCCAAATTATGTCATTCTTGTTCCTTGTTTCTCTTTCTCCACTGGTGTGCGTTCATATTAATTTTTGATCCGTTAAGCTCTTGTTTCATGTCCTTCAACCTACAAGGTTCTCGCAATGTTCCTTGTTCCTCTTGCTGAACGGAGTGTTTTAAATTTTGTTCACCTCCGTCGTGTCATTTCTTCAAGCTTTGCGACCTCTCAAGGTTCTTTGGTTTCACTCGTTTGTCAAAGAAGCAACTTTGTTTTACCTCTTTATCTTCCATTTTCCCTCCGGTGCCATCCTAGATCTCGGGACGAGATCCTCTTGTAGTGGTGGAGTGTTGTAACGCCCCAAGACCGACGCTTCAGAAGACTTCCATATTTTTGTGACCTCCGTGTGTTTCTATTCGTGCTTGCTCTATTTATTTTGCATTGCATCATGTCATCATGCCATCATGTCTTTAATCTTTCCAACTCAACTAAATAAATTGCATGGATCTTCGGTCCATTTAAATCGAGGGAATTCACATGGTGATTTCTCTTTATAACATATCCTCCTAATATTTATGGAGCTATTATAAATATTCCATTAGTTTGGAATTAACCATAACACACATGCATTTTCGTTGCATGCCTCTTCTGCTTCAAGTTTCGCGTCCAAACCATGTCAATAATTTGTTTCTCCATCTACCGGTGCTCCTCCTAAAATCTCAACATTTTTGGACCTTTCAAATGCCCACTTCTTTTTCAAACTCATTTGAATTTATTTCAAACGAGTTCGAAACCAGTCTTCACAGACACGCTCACTTCTATTTTCTTGATTCGAGCTCATTTTTATGAGTCCGGGAAAATTATCCCCATGCCCAAGTTCTTTCCAAAGCCTCTCTTTCTTTTCTTCTCTCTTTTTCTTTTTCTGCTAAAGAATGAAAGACAAGGGAATGGAAGGGAGAGAGAGCCTGCACCCGCTGGCCTCTTGGGCCTCCCCAACCAGGCTGACCATCCCTGCCCTAAGGCCCAGCCGCACCTAAACCCTAGCCCGACCCCCTCCTCTCAATCTCTCCCC
This sequence comes from Aegilops umbellulata, assembly GCA_032464435.1. Taxonomy (NCBI): domain Eukaryota; kingdom Viridiplantae; phylum Streptophyta; class Magnoliopsida; order Poales; family Poaceae; genus Aegilops; species Aegilops umbellulata. The sequence goes on from CP136057.1 coordinate 377,037,327, forward strand.
CTACCACCGCCTCCTGCTCGATCCCCTCCTCTCGCTCGTCTCCCTCTCCTCCTCTACAGTGCCAACCTCCCGATTCCGCAGCGCACCTCCCTCTACAGCGCCTCAACGCCCTCGCCCTCCTACTTCTCAGCCGGTCTCTTTCCTCTCCTCCATGGCGCCTCCTGTCCGCCCAAGTCCCACCGGTTCCTGCTCCTGTTTCGAGCAGAGGAACTTGGAGGACGAAGCCCAGCTTCTCAGGAAGTCGCGCCGTCCGCCTCTGATCTCGACTCCAGCGAGATCCGGGCATTCCTGCGCTGGACCCGTCCTTCCCGCACCGTCGCGGCGCCACCTCCCGCAAGCCCGACCTCGCACTGCTGCTCCTCTGCTTTGTCCTCTGCCGCGACCATCTCCTCCCCGACGCCTTGCTGCTGCTGTTGCTGCAAGACCACCACGGCGCCGTCATGGAGCCCCAGGTCCGAAGATGACCACGACCGCGCATCTCTCCTTGTACCACTTTGGAGTTCGAGACCATCATGTACCCTGACGCTCATCACCATGCACGACTACAACATCAAGGGAACCACTACCCTCGACTCAGGGACGCCAAGTACCTCTACGACCCGTGTACGACTACGTGATTTCACATAGTACCCCTCGGATGCGCCAAGTTCGACTACTACATGGACCACCAAGTTTCTCTACCGATGACTCGAACGACTACGAAACGCCAATCGTGTACCACTACCGTTGACCCTCGAAGATCCCTTGGACGTCAAGTTCCTCGTCGTGACCCTGAACATCTACAAATTGTGTACCACTACTTTCATTACAACCCGTGAACAACTACTTCCTCTACGAACTCGGACCGCTCGGGAATGCTCCCTTGGAAGGTATAACCACTGAGACGCTGCATGTTGTGTGATGTAAGAGATGCTCGTGTTTGCACCGTGTCCGAATTGTCACTCGTTTTCATGCCACTAACTCATGGAAGCCGGTTGCCGGGATCACCACACCATCTTGCATGACACGCTCACGCCATGCTTCCTTTTGCACCGGTATCTTCATGAGCTACCGGAACCGATATGTTGCCGTGGCATCATTTTCGGATTCGTTGCCGTGGCACCCCTTTCTTCCATCACGGTGACAAATACTTCATAACATGCTCATGTCAACGTTTTCATAAAAAATGCATAAACTTGTATAAGTCATCCGCATCATGATAACAACATTTAAATCGCTTAAAATTGTTGCTTGCATTAAGTTGCTAAATGCCATGTGGAGATTTACCGGAATTGTTGTTTGTTGTTCCGGCCTCATTTAAAATTGCCTAAATAGTTAGTTTATTTATGTTTCACCTCTTGCCATGTTAATCAACATTTAATATTGTTGGGTACATAAACGAGAGAGAATTAAATAATTGATGTGGTGTTTCGTCAATATGCAACTCGTTGCATATTGAGCTCCACTTAATTTGTAGTATTGTTTGTGCACTTTGTCATGCCATGCTATTTAAACCGGACATGCATCATACTTGTTTGTGCATCATGCCATGTGTATGTGGTGGTTGTTTACTATGTTGTTTGTTTGTTTCCGGGTTGCTTCTCTCGTTAGCTTCGGTTTCGTTCTGGAGTTGTGAGGATTCGTTCGACTACGTCCGCTTGTCTTCTTCATGGACTCGTTCTTCTTCCTTGCGGGATTTCAGGCAAGATGACCATACCCTCGAAATCACTTCTATCTTTGCTTGCTAGATTGCTCGCTCTTTTTCTATGCCTATGCTGCGATACCTAGCACTTGCTTATCATGCCTCCCATATTGTTAAACCAAGCCTCTAACCCACCTTGTCCTAGCAAACCGTTGTTTGGCTATGTTACCGTTTTGCTCAGCCCCTCTTATAGCGTTGTTAGTTGCAGGTGAAGATGAAGTTTGTTCCATGTTGGAATATGGATATGTTGGGATATCACAATATCTCTTATTTAATTAATGCATCTATATACTTGGTAAAGGGTGGAAGGCTCAGCCTTATGCCTGGTGTTTTGTTCCACTCTTGCCGCCATAGTTTCCGTCATATCGGTATTATGTTCCCGGATTTTGCGTTCCTTACACGGTTGGGTGATTTATGGGAACCCCTTGACAGTTCGCTTTGAATAAGACTCCTCCAGCAAGGCCTAACCTTGGTTTTACCATTTGCCACCTAAGCCTTTTTCCCTTGGGTTCTGCAGACTCAAGGGTCATCTTTATTTTAACCCCCAGGCCAGTGCTCCTTCAAGTGTTGGTCCAAACTAGAGCACCGTGCGGGACCATCCCTTGGCAACTTGGGTTACATCGGTACCTGTACGCTTCGCTTATCCGGTGTGCCCTGAGAACGAGATATGTGCAGCTCCTATCGGGATTTGTCGGCACAGCGGGTGGCTTTGCTGGTCTTTTTTTACCATTGTCGAAATGTCTTGTAGCCGGGATTCCGAGACTGATCGGGTCTTCCCGGTAGAAGGAATATCCTTCGTTGACCGTGAGAGCTTGTGATGGGCTAAGTTGGGACACCCCTGCAGGGTATTATCTTTCGAAAGCCGTGCCCGCGGTTATGAGGCAGATGGGAATTTGTTAATGTCCGGTTGTAGAAAACCTGAAGTTGACCTTAAGTAAAATACACCAACCGCGTGTGTTACCGTGATGGTCTCTTCTCTGCGGAGTCCGGGAAGTGAACACGGTGTTGGAGTTATGCTTGACGTAGGTTGTTCTAGGATCACTTCTTGATCATAGTTGTTCGACCGTGCTTTTGCCTTCTCTTCTCGCTCTCATTTGCGTATGTTAGACACCAGATATGCTAGTCGCTTGCTGCAGCTCCACCTCACTACCTTCTCCTACCCATAAGCTTAAATAGTCTTGATCTCGCGGGTGTGAGATTGCTGAGTCCCCGTGACTCACAGATACTTCCAAAACCAGTTTGCAGGTGCCGATGAAACCGTGCAGGTGACGCACCCGAGCTCAAGGAGGAGCTCGATGAAGATCTTGTCCTTTGTGTTGTTTCGTTCTAGCTGATCAGTAGTGGAGCCCTGTTGGGGTCGATCGGGGATCTGTGTAGCATTTGGGGTAGTCTTCTTTTATTTTGGTTCCGTAGTCGGACCTTGATTGTATCTGTATGATGTAATGCTTTATTCATGTATTGTGTGAAGTGGCGATTGTAAGCCAACTATGTATCTTTTTCCCTTATGTATTACATGGGTTGTGTGAAGATTATCTCACTTGCGACATTGCTTTCAATGCGGTTATGCCTCTAAGTCGTGCTTCGACACGTGGGAGATATAGCCGCATCGAGGGCGTTTCATCATCACAGATAACGGTTCGCAGTTTACCAGTAATCTCTTCAAAACATACTGTGCTAACCTTGGGACGCAGATATGCTACGCTTCGGTGGCGCACCCGCGGAGCAATGGGCAGGCCGAACGGGCCAACGCGGAGGTCCTGAGAGGCCTCAAGACCAGGACGTTCAAGAAGAAGCTGGAGGCTTGCGGCAGAGGTTGGTACGACGAGCTGCAGTCCGTATTGTGGTCCATCCACACGACCGCGACCAAACCAACTGGGGAGACCCCGTTCTTCCTGGTCTACGGAGCTGAAGCGGTCCTCCCTCACGAGGTCAGGCGTCGCTCCGCACGGGTCCTAGCGTTCGACGAAGCGCAGCAGGACGCCATGCGGGGGATGGACCTCGTACTGGGGGAGAAACGTTGCCAGGAAGCCGCGTTGCGAGCGGCGAGGTACCAGCAGGCGCTGCGACGATATCATTGCCGCAACATCCGCCCCAGGACCCTCGAGGTAGGAGACCTCGTGCTCAGACGGGTTCTCTCTAGGGAGGGGCTGCATAAGCTCTCTCCCATGTGGGAGGGCCCGTTCAAGGTTGTTCATGTTTCCAGGCCAGGCTCCGTGCGCTTAGAGACCCAAGAGGGGGAGCCGTTACAGAACGCGTGGAACATCCAACACCTCTGGAGGTTCTACCCCTAGAAGGCCCAGAGCCTGTGAAGACCTTCCCTTCTTGGAAAAGGCCCAGAGCCTGTGAAGAAGGTGAACGCCTGTGAAGACCTTCCCTTCTTGGAAAAGGCCCAGAGCCTGTGAAGAAGGCGAACGCCTGTGAAGACCTTCCCTTTTTGGAAAAGGCCCAGAGCCTGTGAAGAAGGCGAACGCCTGTGAAGACCTTCCCTTTTTTGGAAAAGGCCCTGAGCCTGTGAAGAAGGCGAACGCCTATGAAGACCTTTCCTTTTTGGAAAAGGCCCAGAGCCTGTGAAGAAGGCAAGTGCCTGTGAAGCTGATCACCTCTAAGAAGAAAGGCCCGGAGCCTGTGAAGAAGGCCAATGCCTGTGAAGCTCGCCGCCCCGTGACACTCTCACGTAATAATGAGTGGGGTTGTACACGCCCCGGAGTCTCAGGAGCACCGTCCATAGGCCCTGGGGCTCCCTCCCACGCCCAGTGGCAGCACTTAGCTCCGCGCTGGTGAGAAGACGTCGAAGACTAGATTAGGTGCCGGACGCGGCTTTTTATTTGCTTTCTGCAGTTGACGTGTTTATTTGCATCTGAAATCTTATCGAAACTACCGCCGTTGACGATTTGTGGTTCATTGATTTTCGCTCCCCGTTTTGATTTCTCTCATGAAAGGCCTCGCGAGGGATGGAATACCCTCGTGAGCGTTTCCGCCCTATCCGCTTAAAGGTTTCATGGCCCGGGCCTTCTTCAGGAGCACCCCTCCAGTTCGTGCCCCTCGGGCACCGCAGCACGCACATAGGGCCTGGGTTGGTCGCCCCCCCGGCTGGGGCCGAAAACTACCTATGCAAGGGCAAATAGTTGAGAGGCGGAACAACAAAGTCAAGGTAATGGCTACAACGGCAATGATTCTTAAACACGCCCCCGCGGGGCTCCATGCAGCTGTTTTGTCTTACACAGGAAGCAAAAGGAAAAGGAATAGGCGAGCCCGGCGCGGCCCGCCTCGCATCGGCCTGCAGAGGCGGTGCAGGATGCCTCCGGGGCTCAGGCGGACTCCCTCTCGTGCTTCACCGGGGCGCGGCGACGGACGGATGAACAGCCACCCCCCAGGCAGGCGCGACGGCGAGGGGGCTGGCTGCGGCCACCGCTGGAGGAGCCGCCTGAAGAAGAGTTGGTGGAGCCTGGAGAGCGCCGGGCGCCGCCATCGGAGCGGGCGTTGTCTCCTCCATCATCGTCGGAGGGGGGGCCCTGGCCGCGGTCGTCGCCCTCGGGGCAGCATCCTGCGCGGCGACCATCTTCCCCAAACACCCTCACATAGAGGGTGCCGTTGCCGTCGAACTTGAAATGCAGGGTGCACCGCTGGCCCAGGCCGCGCGCGCGGGCAAACGTCTGCCAGCCGCGGGTCAGGGCCCCATTCCCGGAAGGGGAGACCTCAAGCGAAACCCAGGAGGCCCTGGTGCAGCAAACGTCAGCCTGAAGCCAGAAGCCGCACCGGGCGCTGGCCGGCAGCTCGCCGATGAAGAAGCGAGGGAGCTGGAGCCAGGTGTTGGTCGGGTCCGCCGACCACACGACGAACTCCGGCAGCACCTCCGCCGAGCGAAAGCGCGACCTGGGGGGCCGCACAGTCACAGCCTGCCTCCCCTTGGCAGCCGAGCGCTCACCGCCACGCGGAGAACCATCCCTGAGACTACGAGGAGCCGCAGCAGGGACCGCAGGATACTTGCGGGGACGACCCGGGCCGCGCTTGGCCGGGGGGGGGGGGGGGAGTCGGGCCCCGCCCGACTAGCCTTCCCCTTCTCCGCAGCCGAGAACCTCTTCGGAGCCATGCGAGCGACAGGCGGCAAGAGAGAGAGGAAGAAGAACAGAAGCAGGAAGGGGCGAACTAGCGGAGCTTACGCGGCCCCATACTTATAGCCGAAGAAGGCCAACCGTCGAGCACCACGATCGTAGGTAATAATAACCCATATTTACGCATGCAAGGACTAGTCAAGTCAAACAGTTGCCAGAGCGTCGTGGGGAAGCGGAGACGCCCACGTCCTGTCAAACCGCCACGCGGCGCCCAAGGCCGCAGGCTATCAGGGCCCGCGGCGCTTTGCCCTTGCCCTTTAGCCTCTCGGCACGGCCAAGTCTGGGCGCGCCTTGGGCCCGGGGGCTACTGTCGGCGTTCTGGGAACGGGGGTCCCCAGACTTGCCTGCCTGCGGCCTGCGGCGTGGCTCGAATGGAGGCCCAGTACGGCCCATCAGCATCAACGCAAGACTCAAGACCCTCGCGAGGGGCCAAGCCTCGCAGGGAGGACGACGCAGTGCTTCCTCAGGCGCGGCCTCCTCAGGCTGGCTCATGAGGAGGCGGAGAGAATAGGCAGGGTACCTCGCGAGGTGCCCATGACGCAAGCCGTGACGACCAAGGGTGCCAGGCGGGCGCCAGACCGCCCAGTGTCCTCCCCTTTCCTCTTTGGTGCAAAGGGGGCAAGCGCAGGCGAGAGGATCAAGCAAAGGCATCCATTTAGGTGCAACGAGACCAAGACCAGTCCAACGGTGGGAATGAGCTCATCGTGGATCCCAGAGCGGTGTCACCATAGGGCCTTTGGCAGGCGAAGACCAACTTTGGTCAGGATAAGTGTACTGTATGTTCCCCTTCGAATTGGCCAATTGTTGGCGCCCTTCCCGCTCAATATTTGGGGAGAGGCCCAAGGCCTTTGCCTATAAATAGGACTAGCCACCCCCAGGGTAGAGGCATCTGGTATCCAGAATCCGAGCAAAGAGAGAGAGAGAGAAGGGCGGCTAAACTCCCTTAGCAGTTCATCGTCCTAGCCAAGAACAGTCCCTCGCGAGGCTGTTCTCTTTTGTACTGATCATCACCATCATCAGCCAAAGAGGCAATCCATCCACCCACAAAACTAGAGTAGGGTATTACACCACAACGGTGGCCCGAACTAGTATAAATGCTGTGTTCCTCGTGCTGTTCTTTTGGTAGTTTAGATCCTTGCGAGACGGAGAGGTAGAGGGCAGAACCTCCGCGCGCACCCCAGAGTTCGAACCTCAAGGGTCTGCCGGAACCCACGATCCGACAACTGCATCTACACCAGGATCATTTAATGTCAATGGTTTCAAAGCGCACAACACCTTCTTTGATAGCGCCAAGAACCCCTACTCTAAGGCAAGGATATCATCTGATCGGTTCTGGAGCTATCAGCAGCGCAATTATTACTCATGCATTTTATACAATCAAGGTCGCATTTTCCCACATATGCGTCTTGACACTGAAGCCATAACTGGTCTGCCCTGTTTGGAAGAAGTGCTGGATTGCTTCAGAGAGTCTGGCTTATTGCAGTTCGTCACTGACAAGGAGCACTAGAATGAAGAATTGCTACTCCAGTTCTATGCCACTCTTCATATTTGTGGCTACAACAGGGATCCGAAGACTTGGGTCCTTGAGTGGATGACAGGCAATGTCCATCATGAAACCAAAGCCTTTGATATCATTGAGCTCACTGGCCTGCCCACTCCAGGTGATCTTTATGAAAGCATTTTTCACAAGCCTGAGCCCAACATGAGCCAGATGCTTAGCATGATGAAGCCTTTGCCTCCAGATGCAGAATATCATAAGGAGTTCTTTGTTGAAGACCTTGAGTATCTGCCACGTACCATCTATCACATTATAAGGCGAACCCTCTGGCCCATCAAAGGACATTCTCCACATGCAAAGCTGGAAGGTGCAATGAAGACTTTGGTCTTCCATATACTTCACGGCAAATGCTTCAATACACAAGACTTCTTTATCTGCCAACTTGCTGCGTCAGGCTCTGATCTTTTTGGTTTGAAGTTTTACGCTCCATGGATCATGCGTCTGATCAAACTGCACTCAGCTGTCAACTATCAGCGCTCTGCTCGTAATCATCTGATTTTTCTGCCTAAGGTTGATATGTCAGTTGAAGCCATCTATCCCGAGCCTGCAAAGGAGCCCCTTTGTCTTCAAAATGCTGATAATCAAAGCCTCTCACAAACCATTAAAGGAGTCCAAGCAGTCACTCGTGTTTATCCCCTGGCTGGTACTACGCGTGCACCTCACCGTGCCCTCACTGAAGCCACTGAAAGCACAATTGCACAACGGCCTCACAAGCGATCTCGTGTTCTCAATGACCGAGAGCTTCTCGTTGCCCTTCATCAGAAACATGATAAGCATCATGACCGGCTGAAGCGCCAAATGAAAAGCCTCTTGGTGGACGTAAACATGATTCACAACCTTGCCATCAAGAATGCCTTTGTCGCCCATGAAACTTGTCGGCGTACATGGAAACGGCTGACGCTTATGTGTTCTGAAGATGATCTTCACGACGATGGCTTCTCTAAACGTTTCAAGTTTGACACAACACCTCCCAGAAAGACTGTGCTGCGGCGCACTCTGTCTCTTGAAGACTCTGAGTTCTCCTCTTCTGCTGCAACAGTAAATGCCCGTGTCATCGATGATAACGACGATGCTACTTCACCACCTTCAGCATGAATCGACACTGCACCACGTTAGTCTGCACCGCCGTATCTCAACACTGATCCCGCATCTTCATCTACTCCTCATGGGCACGAGTAGAAGCTCTATGTCTTCAAACCTTTTTGGTCCTTACTGACAAAAGGGGGAGAAGCATATGGGTTGATAGTCTTCAAGTGGGTCCATATGGGCGGTTGCTTTATATTTTGCCTCGTGTTTACAACTCTCGCTTTTTGATACATTTGGTTCTTTGAGTTGTAACACTTAAACTCGATGGTCGTCTGCTACTTACTTTGCTATCCTGTTATGCGATGATAAATTCCGCATGTGCGATGATAACTTCCGCACTTAGGTCATTTTGCAGATGCCCATTTTTCATTGTGCATGTCATTATCTTCTTTATATCAAATCATGTATGATGAACTATCGTCATAAGTTGAATAGGATCTCCACAAGTACAACCTGCCATGTGCATTTGCATTCCAAAAGCAAATGACTTATATGCACATCTTCAGGGGGAGCCTTTGCCACTTATGAAGACAATACCTTATCCTTACAATTTCACATACTTTATCCCCGTTGAAAACTTCAACCAGTTTGTCATCAATCACCAAAAAGGGGGAGATTGTAAGTGCATCCAGTGCCACCCCTAGTTGGTCTTGGAGTATTGATGACAAACCTAGTTGAGGGACTAATGTGTTTGTGAGAATTGCAGGATAACACAGGTAGTAGTCCCTCATTGATTCGGTTTACCTACCAGAGATGACCCCTAAAAATGTACGAAGACATTGACGACAATGGTGGTATATGAAGATATTCAGATTGAAGACTATGACATGAAAAAACATTGAGTGAAGACTATGGAGCGCGAAGACTTAGTCGTTTCGTCGTTTCCTTTTCTTCTTTGTTGAGTCATAGGAACCACCGTACTGTTAAGTGGGGTCCAAGTGAACAAAGTCAGAGTGACTGAAGTGATGCTCAACCAGAATCCAGTGTCTTTGAGCGAATACAATGAGAGCAAATCTTATCTAGAGCTGGATGAGTCAGCTTTGCTTGTAGCCCAAGTAAAGTTTCCGTGTGTGTTTGAAATCTGACCGTTGGAACACGTGTTAGTTCCTTAGTGACCCAGGGTCATTTCGGACAAATCAGGTCGGGTTGCCTAGTGGCTATAAATAGCCCACCCCCTACACCATAAATTGGTGGCTGCTCAGAGTTAGTGCACGACTTTTGTCGTTTTGAGAGCAACACACCTCAAAGCTTTTGAGAGAGAGAAATCCTTGCGAGGACAAAGCCCAAACACCCAGAGCCAAAGAGTGTTAGGCATCACTGAAGTCTTTCTGTCTGCGTGACCTGAAGACTTATTACACTTGAGGACTGTGAATCCTCCAGCCGGTTAGGCGTCGCGTTCTGAGCATCCAAGAGTCATTGTGGATCGCCGGTGAACGAAGTCTGTGAAGGTTTGGAAGTCTACCTTGAAGACTTACCAAAGTAATTGGGCGAGGACTAGGTGTCCTTAGCTCAAGGGGAATAAGGTGAAGACGCGGTCTTCTGAGTTCAATCTCAGCCTCTCTAACCAGACGTACAGTTGTCACAGCAACTGGAACTGGTCCAACAAATCTTGTGTCCTCAACAAGTGACTGGTTCTATCCTCTCCCTCTCATTACTTACAGTTTGTCTATGTGAAGTCATTGCCTGCTTGCACTCCCTGTTTGACTTCACTGTGTGACTACTATCTTTGTTTGGCTTCATATTATCTTCCATCCTGTTCTTTACTACCTAGCTGCTATTTGTCTTCGTGATTTCACTTCATTACATACCTGACTATGGCTTGCTTAGTGTAGTCTACCTTCCGCTGCATATCAATAGGTTCATTTCTTGTGTTTGTCGTTGAAACTTCCATGTTTTGAAGACATCCATAAAAATCGCCTATTCACCCCCCTCTAGTCGATAACTAGCACTTTCAACATACCTTGACAAAGTTTTGAAGAAGTTCAAAATGGATCAAGCAAAGAAAGGGTTCTTGCCTGTGTTACAAGGTGTGAAGTTGAGTAAGACTCAATGCCCGACCACTGCAGATGATAGAGAGAAAATTAAAGATGTTCCCTATGCTTCAGCCATAGGCTCTATCATGTATGCAATGTTGTGTACTAGACCTGATGTGTGCCTTGCTATAAGTCTAGCAGAGAGGTACCAAAGTAATCCAGGGGTGGATCACTGGACAGCGGTCAAGAACATCCTGAAAAACCTGAAAAGGACTAAGGATATGTTTCTCATTTATGGAGGTGACAAAGAGCTCATCGTAAATGGTTATGTTGATGCAAGCTTTGACACTGATCCAGACGATTCAAAATCGCAAAGCGGATACGTGTTTACATTGAACGGTGGAGCTGTCAGTTGGTACAGTTCTAAACAAAGCGTCATGGCGGGATCCACGTGTGAAGCGGAGTACATAGCTGCTTCGGAAGCAGCAAATGAAGGAGTCTGGATGAAGGAGTTCATATCCGATCTAGGTGTCATACCTAGTGCATCGGGTCCAATGAAAATCTTTTGTGACAATACTGGAGCAATAGCCTTGGCGAAGGAATCCAGATTTCACAAGAGAACCAAGCACATCAAGAGATACTTCAATTCCATCCGGGATCTAGTCCAGGTGGGAGACATAGAAATTTGCAAGATACATACGGATCTGAATGTTGCAGACCCGTTAACTAAGCCTCTTCCACGAGCAAAACATGATCAGCACCAAGGCTCCATGGGTGTTAGAATCATTACAGTGTAATCTAGATTATTGACTCTAGTGCAAGTGGGAGACTGAAGGAAATATGCCCTAGAGGCAATAATAAAGTTATTATTTATTTCCTTATATCATGATAAATGTTTATTATTCATGCTAGAATTGTATTAATCGGAAACATAATACATGTGTGAATACATAGACAAACAGAGTGCCACTAGTATGCCTCTACTTGACTAGCTCGTTAATCGAAGATGGTTATGTTTCCTAACCATATACATGAGTTGTCATTTGATTAACGAGATCACATCATTAGGAGAATGATGTGATTGACCCATTCCGTTAGCTTAGCACCCGATCGTTTAGTATGTTGCTATTGCTTTCTTCATGACTTATACATGTTCCTATGACTATGAGATTATGCAACTCCCGTTTACCGGAGGGGCACTTTGTGTGCTACCAAATGTCACAACGTAACTGGGTGATTATAAAGGTGCTCTACAGGTGTCTCCGAAGGTACTTGTTGGGTTGGCGTATTTCAAGATTAGGATTTGTCACTCCGATTGTCGAAGAGGTATCTCTGGGCCCTCTCGGTAATGCACATCACTTAAGCCTTGCAAGCATTGCAACTAATGAGTTAGTTGCAAGCTGATGTATTACGGAACGAGTAAAGAGACTTGCCGGTAACGAGATTGAACTAGGTATTGAGGTACCGACGATCGAATCTCGGGCAAGTAACATACCGATGGCAAAGGGAGCAACGTATGTTGTTATGCGGTCTGACCGATAAAGATCTTCGTAGAATATGTGGGAGCCAATATGAGCATCCAGGTTCCGCTACTGGTTATTGACCGGAGACGTGTCTCGGTCATGTCTACATAGTTCTTGAACCCGTAGGGTCCGCACGCTTTACGTTTCGATGACGGTTATATTATGAGTTTGTTTGTTTTGATGTACCGAAGGTTGTTCTGAGTCCCGGATGTGATCACGAACATGACGAGGAGTCTCGAAATGGTCGAGACATAAAGATTGATATATTGGACGACTATATTCGGACACCGGAAGTGTTCCAGGTGATTTCGGACAAAACCGGAGTGCCGGAGGGTTGCCGGAACCCCCCGGGAGAAGTAATGGGCCTTATGGGCCTTAGTGGAGAGAGAGAGGGCTGGCCTAGGGCAGGCCGCACGCCCCTCCCCCTCTGGTCCGAATTGGACTAGGAGAGGGGGGCGACGCCCCCTTTCCTTCTCCCTCTCCCCCTTCCTTTCCCCCTCTTAGTAGGAGTAGGAAAGAGGGGAGTCCTACTCCTACTAGGAGGAGGACTCCTCTTCGTGGAGCGCCATAGAGCACCATAGAGGGCCGGCCGTCCTCCCCCTTTCTCCTTTATATACGAGGGCAGGGGGCACCCCAAAGACACAACAATTGATCTTTTTGATCTTTTAGCCGTGTGCGGTGCCCTCCTCCACCAGTCCACCTCGATAATACTGTAGCAGTGCTTAGGCAAAGCCCTGCGTCTGTAGAACATCAACATCGTCACCACGCCGTCGTGCTGACGAAACTCTCCCTCAACACTCGGCTAGATCGGAGTTCGAGGGATGTCATCGGGCTGAACGTGTGCTGAACTCGGAAGTGCCGTACGTTCGGTACTTGATCGGTCGGATCGTGAAGACGTATGACTACATCAACCGCGTTGTGCTAACGCTTCCGCTTTCGGCCTACGAGGGTACGTGGACAACACTCTCCTCTCTTGTTGCTATGCATCACCATGATCTTGCGTGTGCGTAGGAATTTTTTTGAACTTACTACGTTCTCCTACAATTTCCCCTCCACCCATTTGTCCGCGGGCTCATGTTCTACTGCGGGCTAGATTTTCACGACGTGGCCCCCAATTTCATCCTCAACATCTCGGCGTTTATCGTCGCGTGCAAGGCCTTCCTCCGCATCAAGCCCCACTTCAGCCTGTGGCTGAAGACCTTCAATGTTAAGCCGAAGGTGGTGCTCGGCCAACAAGCGGAGTGCGGAGGCGCCATGGTGGGCAAAATGTCACATGGCTCGAAGGCTCCTATGTGGAGACCATAAAGGGGTGGCAATCGGGGTGGTTCTACTTCACCGAGCCGCGCGACACCAACTGGGTGGCGGCCCCCGAATTCCGATCCGGAATCCCCACGCGGCTCACCTCCTGGAAGGAGAAGGGCCTGTCCTGGGGTTCATCGGTGGAGCTGTTCGGACTCCAGAACTGCATCAGAAACATGATGAGTAAGAAAATCAAGCTTGTCAACATGGTCCAGGTCATGCTCTTCCGCTAGATCCTCCCGTGTCAAAGACGGGCATTCAATTTGTGGGAGTTCGACTCGGCCGAGCACCAGACGCTACGAGAGCTCTTCGACACGATGCACAAGGACATCTGGAAGATGCTGTTCAAGTGCGCCGAGGTACCTCCTCCCCATTCGGAGGACCGCGGACTCAGCGCAAAGCGCCATGCCAATCCGGTAAGTTTTTTTATGTCTCATAGGATGTTTATTTCCCCCATTTTAATCATGTGCGGGATCTAAGCCTCCGTGCCATTAACAGGACTGGGTAGAGACAGCGGAGCAGATCGATTTCCCAGCCCCCCTTCCTGAGGATCCAGCAGATGCTCTCTTAACGGAGATGCTGGTCCCGGCGGCTTACGAGGTGCCAGTGAAGAAGGCCAAGAAGAAGGTCACGGGGACCCGAAAGGGTCTCTGGCGCAAGGTTATATCGGACTCATCGTCCGAAAAATCCAAGGCGCACTTGAGGGAGTCCTGGATTAGGGGTTATCTGAACAGCCGGACTGTATCATTTGGCCGGGCTGTTGGACTATGAAGATACAAGATTGAAGACTTCGTCCCGTGTCCGGATGGGACTCTCCTTGGCGTGAAAGCCAAGCTTGGCAATACGGATATGTAGATCTCCTTATTTGTAACCGACTCTGGGTAACCCTAGCCCCCTCCGGTGTCTATATAAACCGGAGGGTTTAGTCCGTAGGACAAGGACAATCATACCATATGCTAGCTTCTAGGGTTTAGCTTCTTCGATCTCGTGGTAGATCAACTCTTGTAATACCCATATTATCAATATCAATCAAGCAGGAGTAGGGTTTTACCTCCATCGAGAGGGCCCGAATCTGGGTAAAAACATCGTGTCCCTTGTCTCCTGTTACCATCCGCCTAGACGCACAGTCGGGACCCCCTACCCGAGATCCGCCAGTTTTGACACCGACATTGGTGCTTTCATTGAGAGTTCCTCTATGTTGTCACCATCAGGCTTGATGGCCCCTTTGATCATCGATGGCGATGCAGTCCAGGATGAGACTTTTCTCCCCGGACAGATCTTTGTATTCGGCGGCTTAGCACTATGGGCCAACTCGTTTGGCCATCTGGAGCAGATCGACGGTTACGCCCCTGGCCACCAGGTCTGATTTGGAAACTTAAACTACACGGCCGACATCCTCGGAGACTTGATCTTCAACGGATTCGAGCCCTCGCCGAGTGCGCTGCACGGTCACGATGAGCATGATTTAGCTCTGCCATCGGATAGTGTTCAGGAGATCGCACCTGCAACCTCTCCGACCCTCAATTCGGAGCTAATTGAGCCACCCATGGACGGGTGGCTAGACCCCATCACGGAAGCCGCAGTCTCAGCGGCGATCGAGCCGAATACCACCCTTACCCTTCACGAGAGCCGTGACGCCGAATCGCCGGATTCCTTTCCGGCCACGGACTCCGAAGCGCTTGCGCCCGTGCCTGTCAAAACCGACTGGGCGCCGATCATGGAGTTCACCTCCGCGGATATCTCTCAGCACTCGCCCTTCGGCGACATACTGAACTCGTTAAGGTCCCTCTCCCTGTCAGGAGAAACCTGGCCGAACTATGTCCGGCAGGATTGGGATTCGGATGACGAAGAAATTCGCCGCCCACCCACCACCCACTTAGTAGCCACTGTCGATGATTTGAACGACATGCTCGACTTCGACTCCGACGACATCAACGGTATGGACGACGATGTAGGAGACGAACAGGAACCACTGCCCACAGGGCACTGGACAACCACCTCATCATATGATATATATATGGTGGACACACCCAAAGAAGGCAATGACGACGGGACAACGGAGGATGACCCCTCCAAGAAGCAACCTAAGCGCCGACGTCAGCGGCGACGCTCTAAGTCTCGCCAAAGCAAAAGTGGTGATACCGACACAGGAGATAATAACACTCCGGACAGCGCTGAAGATAACGACAATCCCCTCCAGCAAGATTCAGAGCAGGAGGATGGAGAGGCCAGCCTCCCTGAGAGAGCAGCAGATGGAGAGGTGGAGGATGATAATTACATGCCTCCCTCCGAAGACGAGGCAAGCCTCGACGATGACGAATTTGTCGTGCCTGAGGATCCCATCGAACAAGAGCGCTTCAAGCGCAGGCTTATAGCCACGGAAAACAGCCTTAAGAAAAAGCAACTGTAGCTTCGAGCTGATCAAGATTTGCTATCTGACACATGGACTGAAGTCCTGGCGGCCGAGGAATATGAACTCGAACGCCCCACCAAAAGTTACCCAAAGACCAGGTTGCTACCCTGATTAGAGGAGGAGGCATTAAAGCCTACATCTCTAGTGTATGATGCGGCTGATTGGCCACCTCGCGGCCGTGACAGAGCGGCATTTCTGACGAAGGCCCAACCAACACCCCGGCGCCATTCAAATAAAAAGGCACAAGGAGACACGCTAGATCTGCGAGACGTATTGGAGGACAAAGCAAAATACGCAAGATCGATCTACGGATCACCAGGGCACACCACTACGCGGGACGATAACCGTCACGCCGGATACAGTAAAAGTAAATCCGGCCGGGCTGAACACAGCAGACAAGACTCGTATGAGCTACGTCGCGATATAGCCCAGTACAGAGGTGCCGCACACCCCCTATGCTTCACAGACGAAGTAATGGATCATCAAATCCCAGAGGGTTTCAAACCCGTAAATATCGAATCATACGATGGTACAACAGATCCTGCGGTATGGATTGAGGACTACCTCCTGCACATCCACATGGCCCGCGGTGACGATCTACACGCCATCAAATACCTTCCTCTCAAAATCAAAGGACCAGCTCAGCATTGGCTGCACAGCTTGCCAGCAGAATCCATTGGCTGTTGGGAAGATCTGGAAGCCGCATTCCTCGACAACTTCCAGGGCACTTATGTGCGACCACCAGATGCCGATGACTTGAGCCACATAATTCAGCAGCCAGAGGAATCGGCCAGGCAGTTCTGGACACGGTTCCTAACCAAGAAAAACCGAATCGTCGACTGTCCGGACGCAGAGGCCCTAGAAGCTTTTAAGCATAACATTCGCGACGAGTGGCTCGCCCGGCACCTAGGCCAGGAAAAGCCGAAAACTATGGCAGCCCTCACGACACTCAGGACCCTCGTTTGTGCGGGAGAGGATAGCTAGCGGGCTTGCAGCAATAACATATCAAAGAACCCTGATACTTCGGATACCAAGGATGGCAATGGCAGGTCACGTCGCAACAAACATAAGCGCCGTACCAACAGCGACAACACCGAAGATACGGCAGTCAATGCCGGATTCAGAGGCTCTAAACCCGGTCAGCGGAAGAAACCATTCAAAAGAAGCAATCCGGGCCCGTCCAATTTGGACCGAATACTCGACCGCTCGTGTCAAATACATGGCACCCCCGACAAGCCATCCTACCACACCAACAGAGAATGTTGGGTGTTCAAGCAAGCCGGCAAGTTAAATGCCGAAAACAAGGATAAGGGGCTACATAGTGATGATGATGAGGAGCCCTGGATGCCGAACAATGAAGGACAGAAGAGGTTTCCCCCACAAGTGCGGACGGTGAACATGATATACGCAACCCACATCCCCAAGAGGGAGCGGAAGCGTGCGCTAAGGGATGTATATGCGTTGGAGCCAGTCGCCCCAAAGTTCAATCCATGGTCCTCCTGTCTGATCACCTTCGATCGCAGGGACCACCCCACTAGTATACGTCATGGCGGATTCGCCACACTAGTCCTAGACCCAATCATTGAAGGATTTCACCTCACTCGAGTCCTCATGGACGGTGGCAGCAGCCTGAACCTGCTTTATCAGGACATAGTGCGCAAAATGGATATAGACCCTTCAAGGATCAAACCCACAAAAACAACCTTCAAAGGCGTTATACCAGGTGTAGAGGCTCATTGTACAGGCTCAGTCACACTGGAAGTGGTCTTCGGATCCCCGAATAACTTCCGAGGCGAAGAGTTAATCTTCGATATAGTCCCGTTCGGTAGTGGATATCACACACTGCTCGGGCGAACCGCATTCGCAAGATTCAATGCGGTACCGCACTTTGCATACCTTAAGCTCAAGATGCCAGGACCTAGGGGGTCATCACCGTCAATGGAAACACAGAGCGCTCTCTTCGAACGGAAGAACACACTGCGGCCCTCGCAGCAGAAGCGCAAGGCTGCCTCTCAAGGCAATTCACCAGTTCGGCGATCAAACACCTGGACACCGTCAAGCGCGCCCAGAGTAATCTGCAACAAGACCGCCTGGCACGTTCCGAGCTCACATAGCAATGCGGCTCCTACCCTAGCCCCTGCCAAACGGCGAAATCCATGCCACGCGTACATAATTACGCATTGAAAATACCATGGGAATAGGGGAGGGGAACGACTACGGCACGCCTCAAAACGCAGATCAACCGCACTAGGGGCTTCCTACTTTGATATTTTTTCTCTCTTTCAGGACTCTACTCTCTGGAAGCCTTGTCCGGCAGTACAGTTGCCGAACACACGATACAACAACCAAGGAGGCAGCAATCTACTTCGCACCATGGAACTCCCAGGTGGTCTCCGATAAAATACCTGCTTTAAAGCACCATTCCTCAGCCTGCCCTTCGTGGGGACATGTCAAATAGTCCTACTTTTTGCTTAGTTCACCACTTGTACCATTCTGCTTTGAGGCACCTTTTCGAATAAACAATGCATACCACTTGTCTACTACTGCATTCTCTATTCTTCCTTTATTTATATATACATATGTTCATTCATGACATTCAGCACCCGTACACTCTGGTACGACCAATATGCTAGGGGCTTAAGCACCTCATAATACGGCGTGAGAAGTCTGAACACTTTCGACAGTGCGGCACCCTGAACTTATAGCATTATATGCATCAGCTCCGAATCATGTCTTTGGTCAAATGTTGGGCTTGCCCGGCTCCCATGTTTCGGTGCCTTACGTTCCGCTATATCGGCTAAGGTAGAACTGGGAGAACTAATGCGATTGTGCCCCGGTTCACCTGGGCGAGCACCTCAGTCGAGAAAGCTAAAACTGACTGTCATGATAAGGCAAGAGCTGGTCGCTGTTCGAGAGGTCTCGAGTCCCTAAAGACTTAAGCCGCTTCGAGCGAGGAGTCGGCTTTGTCCGGCTTAAGGCGTGTATAGCGCCCCGAATTCGGTCTTCCGAACACTAGGGGCTTCACCAAAATTTAAAATTGTAGACTTCTATGGCTAAGTGAAAGTGATAAAGCATTATAGTCCGATTGCCTTGTTCGTTGCGCTGAGCACCTCCCTCGAAGGACCCAACAATGGGAAAAAGAGTGCTCATACTTATCCCGAACACCCCAGCACTCGTGGCATGGGGGCAGAAGCCGACGACTAGCCATCTTTCAGATTTGATAAACAGCCGCACATAAGGTAATATTTTAAATTCAAATAAGTGTTGCATAGCGCATATGAACAAGTTTTCATAACACATGATCACACGAGCAAGTTCACTCAAATATTATATCTTTGGAACACTCATCCGCCATAGGCGGGCACCCTTCAGGACGCCCTCATAATACATCTCGGGGCGGCGATGCTCCTTGCCCTGCGGTGGTCCCTCCTTCACCAGCTTCTCAGCGTCCATCTTGCCCCAGTGTACTTTAACACGGGCAAGCGCCCTACGGGCACCCTCGATGCAAACGGACCGCTCGACGACTTCAAGCTAGGGGCAGGCCTCCATAAGCCGCCTCACCAGGCCGAAGTAGCTGTTCGAAAGGGCGTCGTCAGGCCACAACCGGACTATAAGACCCTTCATGGCCTGTTCGGCCGCCTTATGGAGCTCGACCAATTGCTTCAGCTGGTCGATTAAAGGCACCGGGTGTTCGGCCTCAGTATACTGAGACCAGAACACCTTCTTCGTCGAGCTCCCTTCCTCGGCCCGGTAGAACTTTGCGGCATCTGACACGCTGCGGGGCAAATCTGTGAATGCTCCTGGAGAGCTCCGGACTCGGGTAAGTAACAAGTAATTTACTTTCACATTCTTGCTTTGCATAATGAATGCCTTACTCGCCGCTATCTTCTTCATTGCCTCGATTTCCTGGAGGGCTTTTTGGGCTTTGGCCTTGGCATGCTTGGTGCTCTCGAGGGCCGTGGCAAGTTCGGACTCTTGTGTCTTCGAGTCAAGCTCCAAAGCCTCGTGCTTCTTCACGAGAGCCTGGAGCTCCTGCTGCACCTCGCCCACCCGTGCCTCTTGTTTCTCCCGCTCGGTGCGCTCCGTGGCCGCCTTGTTTTCGGCCTCGGACAACGCTTGCTTCAGGGCCGCCACTTCGGTCGTGGTCCCTGACACATTCATGATGATCCTACCATTTTTTGCAACCACATCTTTTTTTATTATATATATAGATAAGGTATTGCTTACCTTGGTTCTCCTCAAGCTGCTTCTTGGCAAGGCTGAGCTCTTTCTCGGACCGCTCGAGGTTCTGCTTCAGTGCATCGAACTCCGTAGTCAGTGCGACAGAGGTCAGCAGCGAAGCCAGCATACGCATATTGACATACTTGCATTAGACTCCTGCGAATGTTATTTTGATCCTCTATTCAGCTTTTCTTTGTGAACGCCAAACAGAGCATCAGGGGCTACTGTCTATGCGGTAATATTTTCCTATATTTTAAATACACACCTCAAAGCCTGTTAGAAGGCTGGCACAGGCTTCAGTCAGTCTGCTCTTGGCGGACTGAACCTTCTGGATCACCGCACTCATAATAGTGCGGTGCTCCTCGTCGATGGAAGCGCCTCTAAGCGCTCCCAGCAGGTTGTCCAGTGCCTCTGGATTGGCAGAGGTCGCTGGGATGGATGGCTTGCCCCTCTTGGAAGGGGGTCGCCTGCCGGAGTCCGGGACCACTGGAGGTTCCGGTGCGATGTTCGGCCTAGGGCCGAACTTAGAGCCCTTGGGAGCCTTGCTCCCTTTGCGCTTGGAGTCCGGAAGGTCGCCTTGAGGCGCCTCCAGGACTACCTCCCCTCAGCTTGGTGCCCTTTGAGACAACACCTCGGTGTTGTCCGTAGGGCGAGGGGTGGAGGCGGTCAGAAGTGATCCCCCGCTGCTCATGGCCGACGGATCCAAAGAACCACTCGATGAGGATACATCGATACGGGCCCCGGACGGACTACATAATCGTGTCCGGTTTTAATAGAAGCTGTCAAATTAAACGGTGCCACGAGTTGATCTGGTATCCGAATACTTACGATCTCACCAGGGGCTTGGCCCTGGGTGGCCACTCATCTTCGATGTCGGCGGCAGTGGCAGTGCAGTCCGAAGGGAGAGTCCTTCCCTTCTTGGACCCTCCGGCCTCCCCAATTTCCTTTTCTTGTCTTCCCCGGCTGTAGGGGAAGAACCTTTATCTGCCTCCTCCTCGTTTTCACGGAAGGAGGGAATCTCGGAGTCCTCGGACGATGAGTCCGATACCACTTGGCGCTGGGAACTCTTTCAGGTTCCCGTGGCCTTCTTCTTGATCTTCTTCTCCGGCACCTCGTATGGGGCCGGAGTCAGCATCTCCGTCAGGAGAGCGTCTGCAGGGTCTTCGGGCAGAGGGGCCGGGCAGTCAATCTGCCCCAATGTCTCCACCCACTCCTGCCAAAGGCATGCGGGCTCAGATCCCGCACATAATTAAACTGTGAAAAATGAATACTCTATGAGAGATAAAATAGCTTACCGCGCCGGCTTGGCGCTTCGCGCTGAATCCGCGGTCCTCGGTAATGGGAGGGGGAACCTCGACGCCCTTAAATAGCACCTTCCAAGCATCCTCGGGCGTCGTGTCGAAGAGCTCTCTCAGAGTTTGGTGCTGGGCCGGGTCGAACTCCCACAAGTGGAACGCCCGTTGTCGGTGTCAAAACCGGCGGATCTCGGGTAGGGGGTCCCGAACTGTGCGTCAAGGTCGGATGGTAATAGGAGACAAGGGACACTATATTTTACCCAGGTTCGGTCCCTCTCGATGGAGGTAAAACCCTACTCCTGCTAGATTAATATTGATGATATGGGTAGTACAAGAGTAGATCTACCACGAGATCAAGGAGGCTAAACCCTAGAAGCTAGCCTATGGTATGATTGTGTATGATGATGATGGTTGTTCTACGGACTACAACCCTCCGGTTTATATAGACACCGGATAGGGTTAGGGTTACACAGAGTCGGTTACATTGGTAGGAGATCTTGAATATCCGCACACCTAGCTTGCCTTCCACGCCAAGAAATGATCCTTCCGGACACGGGACGAAGTCTTCAACTTTATATCTTCATAGTCCTGGAGTCCGGCTGAAGGTATAGTTCGGCTATCCGAACACCCCCTAATCCAGGACTCCCTCAGTAGCCCCTGAACCAGGCTTCAATGACGACGAGTCCGGCGCGCAGATTGTCTTCGGCATTGCAAGGCGGGTTCCTCCTCCAAGTTCTTCAAAAAGATTGTAAACACCACAAAATAGTGTCCGGCTCTGCAAAATAAGTTTCCACATATTGCCATACAGAGAATAATATTAACACAAATCAAATCTGTTGACGTATCCCACAGTGCGTCATAACACTGCGGCCAAGCCTTCTATAAATTGTTTTCATCATTCCACCTCAGCTCGTATAGCGAGGCGGTTTCCTTGGCACGTCTTGTCGAAGCAGAGATCGTGTGCCCCCCTCTAACGGGATTCTCATTAATACGGATGTGGGTAACCCAACCGTGCCTGTTAGCACGTCTTGCCTTAATTAAAGGCTAGTCCAAAACGGTTACGGGGAGGGCGCTTGATATTCTACCTCTTATAAAGAGGCCAAGATCCTGTTCCCCCTTCTTTTACTCTCAAAACGAGTTTGCCCGTCGCCTCGAGTTCCAACACCCTAAGCTTCCAGATTTCGAGCGCACCGGATCTTCAACAATGTCCGGCTCCGACCTTCAAGGTCGATGGATGCCCTCCTCCGTCACAGAGGAGGACGTGTCGAGGTTGAGGGAAGCTAGGTTCCTGACCAGCGAGATTCCGCACAGGTTGCCTGTTCAAGGACAGGTGATCCCCAGCCCTCAGCCTGGCAAGAGCGTCGTGTTTATATCTCACTTCCTTCGGGGGTTAGGCTTCCCAATGGATCCCTTTGTGAGGGGGCTGATGTTTTATTACGGGCTGGAATTCCATGACCTAGCTCCGGAGTCCATCCTCCATATCTCCTCATTCATAGTTGTGTGCGAAGCGTTCCTCCGTGTTACCCCTCACTTTGGATTGTGGCTCAAGACCTTCAAAGTAGAACCGAAGATAATCGAGGGGCGCCACGCAGAGTGCGGAGGCGCTGTTATAAAAAGAAACGCCGACGCTCCATGGCCCGAGGACGCTTTTCAAGAGGAGCTCGGCTTATGGCAACAGGAGTGGTTCTATATCACCGTTCCTCGGGGCACCGCGTGGGTGGCGCCTCTGGCCTTTCGCTCGGGTCCCCCACCACGGTTAGCATCGTGGATTAACACGGGGTTAGATCGGGGCCTTCCCAAAGACATTCCTCTGCTGCAGGGCCGCATTAAGGATCTCTTGAAGGGAGATTTCGACCTGGTCAAGGTGACACAAGTCATGCTGATTCGCCGGGCACTGCCCGGCCAATGTCGCCCCCTTCGCTTGTGGGAATTCAATCCGGAGGGACCACGAGCTCTCCAGAATTTTATGGGCGCGACGCCTATGGAGATGTATAAACTGTTCTTCGGATCACAAGAAGTGAGTCCGGCCCTGACCGAGGATGCTGGTTTAAGCCGCAATCGCCCGGATACTCAAGTAGGTGACCTTGCGACCGGACCTTCTATCCGCATAATTAACTTGCTTTTAACAGTGCTCCTCCTTTTATGCAGGAGTGGATAGCGAAGGCGAAGCTGATCAGGTGTCCGGCTCCCCTTCCCGAGACCAGACTGGATCCAATGCTAGTTAGGACGCTGGAGGAAGTACCTTTGGAGGGAAATAAGGGGGAGGACAAGGAAATCGTGGCCTCTTCGAAAGAGTCCCTCCCGAAGGGGGGAATCGATAATTCCTCCACTAAGGGAAAGAAAAGGGCCGCCTGTGATGACCCGGAGACCGTAGCCTCGAAGCGGGGGAAAGAATCCTTGTCAGAGGACCGAACGGAGGGGAGCCCCTCGGCCGAACTAAACCCTAAAAAGGACCAGCTCTCCAGCAAGCCGTGAGTAGGGGGAAGAGTTTTTCTTTTAAGAGAAATCCTCGATTTATATCTGAGAAGTTTTAACCGAAACCTTATTTTGTAGTTCGGACCTCAGCCCCTCTCAGCAGAACTCATCCTCGGGGGATCTTCTTCCGGAGATGATGGAGAGCGGAACGCCTCCCCCCTTTGTATCGCCTAGCAAGGCGGGCGACGCCGAAGTGTTATCGCGGGGGATTTCTCCGGATCCGCAAAGGGCGGATGGTGCTGCCCCCCAAGGTTCTCCGTGTCCGGCCTTTGAGGAAGGCCATGGGACGAGTCCGGCACCGTCTGGTGTTTGGTCGGAGGAGCTGAATACTCTGCTGGGGCGAGCCTCTGTCTCAGAGGAGCACCGTGCGTTAATGAGCACGGTGATTGAAAAGATTTCATCCGCGGAAAGCGGGCTGTACGAGGCCGTCAAGAGTTTAGTAGCAGGCCTTGAGGTACGTTTTAAATAATGTACGTTTGAATTAATTGCGCATAAATAAAATGCGCTCTGTGTAGATAGTAACCCCTGAGACTCTGTGGGTCGTAAAGATGTACGGCGCGTAGAAGATCTTAATCCCAGGTCCTTTAAGTGGCACCTTTATGTGTAGGTGGCTGATTGTCCGGAGTCAAGCCGGACTCGAGAATTTGGCGAACTGAAGCGACAACTTGATGAGGCAGAGGCCGACATCGTGCTTGTTAACAAGCCGCTTGATGATGCTCGAGGTACTTAAAATGATTGGGCGATTGGTAGTAAGAGGAGCTTTATGTCAATATCTTACCGTGTGTGTGCTTGATGCAGATGGTGCGGCCGCCGTGGAAGGTCTTAGGGTCGAACTCGCCCGAGCGAAAGAACAAGCCAGAAAAAGTGATGCGGTTGCCGTAAAAGCCCTTGAAGAGCTGAAAGCCGAACAGGCTGCCCATTGCCGCAGCAAGGATGAGATGGCTGGTATAGCCGTAAAATTAAAGAGCGCTACTGACCGTTGTAAGCTTCTTGAAGAAGAAGATCGGGTGAAGCAAACGAGCTTAGAGAAGGCTGTTGCTGACGCAAAGGACGCCCGCTCTATAATGAAAGCGGCGAAGGAAGAGCTGCGTCAGGCCGAACAGATTGTGGATGGAAAGCCCTTCTCGCTGCAGAGAAAATTTTGTGATCCGAAGTTTGCTCCGTTGAACCGGATGTGGAGTATAGAGGACACTTATCTGGATTTGGCCGCTAGTGACACTGATGCGACCGAACACTTTCGAGATAAAAAGGATCATGAAGTGGAGAAGCTCTTTTGGTCGCAATTCGTCAATCCAGAGCGTCCGCTGGCAGTGGACGATCGCCTGGCCCAATGGGCCGAGCTGAATAGGTTGTCCGGACTCGCCATGAAGTACGTCATGGATTGTCTGTGTCCGGGGGGAACGAAGCCGAAGAGTTACTTCAGCTTGGTGCAGCAATTGCTAGACGTGGTGCCACATGTCGATGCTATGAAGAGGTCAGCGTGCGTAGAGGGCGCTCAGCTGGCTCTTGCCCGTGTCAAGACATACTGGGCAGATATGGAGCCCACCATTGTTGCGTCCCGGGATTCGGATAAAAGCCGAATACATGCTGAGCACTATTTTGAGGAAGTCCTCGAAGGCACTCGCGTAATAGAGACGCAGTGCTCGAAGGATGCTATATTATGATAGCATATGTAATCATAACTCAGTATTTTGATAAATTCTAGTGGCATTTTTTAGACTTGTGCCTTCAAGTATTAAGAACACCTCCTGTGCGGCCGTTTTAATATATAAATTCTGAAAGATTGCAGTCGTTGGCTTAAGCCCCCACGCACATAGTGCGGGGGTGCGCGCAGAAGACACATTTTCACACTTAACCCAACGTCTTGGTCCTACAAAGGAGGTGATAGCGCAGCGGGCTAGGCAACCGGACTATAATGCTTTAACACTTTCACTTAGCCATAGGAGCTTGACAGGGGGACTCTTTGGGTAGCCCTTTGGTGGTGACTGCGCTTTGCCCGAGTTCGGAGCGCGTACGTGCCTGACCAGGAAACGACCCTTCGTCAAAGCGGAGGGATTCGACAAATCCCTATGAGTCATCGAGTGGCGACCAGTCTCTCGCTACATCATGACAGTCGGTTTTCGGCTTTCTCTACTGAGGTGCTCACCCGGCCGAACCGGGGCACAATCGCAGTAGTTCTCCTGGTGCTACCTTAGCCGATAGAGCGGAACGTAAGGTCGCCGAACTCACGAGCCGGGCAACCCAACATGTGACCAAAATCATGATTCGGAGCTGATGCATATAGTGCCAAAACTCGCGACGCCGAACACTCCCGAAGGTGTTCGGTCTTTGTGAGTGCGTGTGAAACAACACCCTTAAACAAAATAAAAGAGCCCTTAGTGTCCAAGTACGAGCAAGATTTCTGCCGTGGCCACATGCCAAAACGCCAGCCTCCTCCTTGGTTATAGCAGAAAAATAAAAAACCAGGGGATGTATAGCAGCAAGAGACAGTAAAAAAGGTTTACGCAGGGTCTTAATCTAAAAAGAATCCTTTAGGATGGGTCCCTACTGCATGTCTGCGCCTGTGTCTCCGTTGTGCCGTATCCTGGACGGGCGCCGCACGACGTTCATCTTTAAAAGAGAGGAACTAAATTGAAAAATGGGTCGTGCGGAACAAAAAGAACAGAATACAAAGTAAAGGATATATAAGGTAGAGTTCTGCGTATAGCCCCTGGTATGGGGGTATATGGCGTGCTAAGCCCGCGTTAACGATCAACTTGTGCCGAACTCGTTGAGTTCGGGTCCGTGGACTGTAATGAATTAGAAAAAAGTCCTTTGGCTGGCGAGGCCACTTTATTGTGCGGCTGTTTAAGCGGCCGCGCAATCCTCCGTTTGGAGGAGGCCTATTTTAGTGCGTTCCCTTTAAAGAGATGATGCCTCGAGGACCGGGCATCTTTAGCGTGAGGGATGCATAATGCGGTATTGCGTTAAAGCGAGCGAAAGCTCCGCGTCCCATTAGTGCTTGATAACGACTTGAAAACGGGACTACATGGAAGGTCAGCTCTTCATGACGAAAGTTATTGGCAGAGCCAAAAATGACTGTGAGCCTGAGAAAGCCCACGCAATGGGTGTCCGGGCCTGGTGCTACCCCTTGAAAGTAGGTTTTGCTGTGGCGGATTCTTGCTGGGTTTATGCCCATGCTGTGGATTGTATCCTGATATATCAGGTTTAGTCCACTACCGCCGTCCATAAGGACATTGGTAAACTGGAATCCATCGATTATTGGATCCAGTATCAGGGCAGTCCGGCCTGCGTTTTTGATATTTCTAGAATAATCTAGCTGATAAAAACTGATTGGCTTTAGTGACCAGTGGCGGGACTCCAGAGGGGTAGGTTTGACTGTGCGTACCTTTATGGGTGCCACACGTTCTGTTACGTGAAGTGAGTTCACTGTTTTGACTTCTTGAGGGAAGTTCTTTTGTTTCCTGGTGTTCTGCCTTTGGGGTTCGTCCTCTTCTTCGCTTGGTGTATCGAGCCCCTTGTGTTCGGCGTTAAGCTGTCCGGATTGTTTAAAAACCCAACAGTCTCTGTGGGTGTGATTGGCAGGCTTCCCAGGAGTACTGTGTATCTGACATATTCTGTCCATGATTCTGTTTAAGCTGGACGGATCATCCCTATTATCTTGGAGGGGTGGGTTTGTATGATTTTGCCGTGAGCTTTTGAATCGGGCATTGACTGCCGTGCTCTTCGGATTTTTGCCTTTGATTCGGCGGCGGTCCTTATTTCGCCGCGGTTTTCCGTTTCCATCTCTGATTTCTGATGTACTTGGGTCGCTGGGGCTGCATCGTGCCAACCAGCTGTCCTCTCCTGCGCAAAAGCGGGTCGTGAGGCTTGTGAGTGCGGCCATTGTTCTTGGCTTTTCCTGGCCGAGGTGTCTGGCGAGCCATTCATCTCGGACATTATGCCTGAAAGCCGCTAGGGCTTCGGCGTCCGGACAATCCATTATTTGATTCTTTTTAGTGAGGAATCTGTTCTAGAACTGCCGAGCTGATTCTCCGGGCTGCTGAGTTATGTGACTGAGATCGTCTGCATCCGGGGGACAGACATAGGTCCCTTGAAAATTTGCTCGGAACGCATCCTCGAGCTCTTCCCAGCTTCCAATTGTGTTTTCGGGAAGGCTTTTAAGCCAGTGCCTGGCTGGCCCTTTAAGCTTAAGGGGTAAATATTTTATGGCGTGGAGAGCGTCTCCTCTAGCCATATGTATGTGGAGGATATAATCCTCGATCCAGACTCCCGGGTCTGTTGTTCCACCGTATGCCTCTATGTTGACGGGTTTAAATCCCTCTGGAAATTCGTATTCCAGTACCTCATCGGTGAAACATAGGGGGTGTGCGGCGCCCCTATATTTGGGTGTGCCAGATTCTGACGGTGGAAATTTTGCATTGCTTGTGAAAGTTTGCTTTCTTCGCCCGTAAATGGACCTGGCTGGGCCCTGGTGCGAGTCTTTGATTGGGTCGCATGCCGCATTAAGTGCGGTGCCGCTTGCCTTTTTATAGTGGCCGTGGGGTCGTCTATCCGACCGTGCGGCCTCCTGGTCGAATTCGGGCAGTAGTTTTCTTGTCGGATAGCTTTTGGTGCGGCGGCTGTCGCCGTATTTGTCTGCGGTCTTGATTACTTTGCTCCATCTTGTTTTGAGTGCATCTTCCGCCGTCTTCAGCTTCCGCTTCTGCTTTTTCAGGCTACGTGCCGTGGCAACGAGCCTTTCGTGGAGATTCTTCTGCTCCATGGTTTTGTCCGATGTGAGATCGTCCGGAGTTCTGTTATGGCCGGGAGAGGGCTGTCTGTCCTCTCTATCCGTGTTGCCCTGTTCGGACGGCTGTTCTGAGGTAAGCTCGTTATCTACCGGATCATCCTGCTCTAGGGCTAGGTTTTGATCGAGGCGGGTTTTGGCTCGGCATTTACGTCGCCGTTTTGACTGCTTTTCGGAGGTTTTACCTCTTTTTTCGCCCCGTTTTTCCTCGTTGTCGTTTCCTTTAGGGGTATCCACCATGAATACATCGTTAGGTGGGGTGGAGGCCCAGTGCCCTATAGGTGCTGGTTCCAATTCGTCTCCGCCTTCGTCATCTATACCGTCAAAGTCTTCAGATCTGAAGTCGAGCATGTCGGTTAAATCTTCGACAGTGGCTATTAAGTGGGTGGTGGGTGGGCTTTGAATTTCTTCGTCGTCCGAATCCCAACCTCACAGGCCATAGTCCGGCCTGGGCTCTCCTGATAAAGAGAGAGACTTGAAAGAATTCAGAATATCACCAAAAGGTGAGCACTGAAAGATGTCCGCGGCGGTGAATTCCATTACAGGCGCCCAATCGGACTCGATCGGCAGGGGCACGGAAGGCCCGGAGTTCGGAGAGGAGTCCGGCTCCTTGGAGTCGTGAGCCATGCGGAGTGCGCGGCTGGCGTTCGGCTCGATCGCTTCTGAGATCGCAGCCTCTGAGGTGACGTCCAACCGTTCATCCTCGGAGAACGCGGCGGGCTCCGAGTCAAGGATCGGGGCCGGAGCGTGTGCGGCCTCCAGGGCACTGTTCGAAGGCAGAGCTATATCATGCCCCTCGAGATAGTGCGGCACGCTTGGCTGTGGCTCGAATCCGTCGAAGATCAAGTCTCCGCGGATATCCGCCGTGTAGTTTAAGCTTCCAAACCTGACTTGATGGCCAGGGGCGTAGCTTTCGATCTGCTCCAAATGACCAAGTGAATTGGCCCGCAGAGCGAAGCCGCCGAAGACGAAGATCTGTCCGGGGAGGAAAGTCTCACCCTGGGCCTCATCGTTGTTGATGATCAAAGGAGCCATCGGGCCTAAAAGCGACGACACAGAGGAACTCTCAATGAAAGCACCAATGTCGGTGTCAAAACCGGCGGATCTCGGGTAGGGGGTCCCGAACTGTGCGTCAAGGTCGGATGGTAACAGGAGACAAGGGACGCTTTATTTTACCCAGGTTCGGGCCCTCTCGATGGAGGTAAAACCCTACTCCTGCTAGATTAATATTGATGATATGGGTAGTACAAGAGTAGATCTACCACGAGATCAAGGAGGCTAAACCCTAGAAGCTAGCCTATGGTATGATTGTGTATGATGATGATGGTTGTTCTACGGACTACAACCCTCCGGTTTATATAGACACCGGATAGGGTTAGGGTTACACAGAGTCGGTTACATTGGTAGGAGATCTTGAATATCCGCACACCTAGCTTGCCTTCCACGCCAAGAAAAGATCCTTCCGGACATGGGACGAAGTCTTCAACTTTATATCTTCATAGTCCTGGAGTCCGGCTGAAGGTATAGTTCGGCTATCCGAACACCCCCTAATCCAGGACTCCCTCACCCGTTGGTGACACGGGAGGATCCGGCGGATGAGCATGACCTGGACTATGTTGACAAGCTTGAGCTTCTTGTTCACCATGTTTTGGATACAGGTTTGGAGTCCGGTCAGCTCTGCCGGACTACCCCAGGGCTGGCCCTTCTCTTTCCAGGAGGTGAGCCGCGTAGGGATTCCGGATCGGAACTCGGGGGCTGCCGCCCATTTGGGGTCGCACGGCTCGGTGATGTGGAACCACCCCGATTGCCACCCCTTTATGGTCTCCATGTAGGAGCCCTCGAGCCATGTGACGTTGGGCATTTTGCCAAGCATGGCACCTCCGCACTCCGCCTGCTGGCCGCCCACCACCTTCGGTTTGACATTGAAGATCTTCAGCAATAAGCCGAAGTGGGGCTTCATGCGGAGGAAGGCCTCACACACGACGATAAACGCCGATATGTTGAGGATGAAGTTCGGGGCCAGATCGTGGAAATCCAGGCCGTAGTAGAACATGATCCCCCAGACGAATGAGTGGAGAGGAAATCCCAGTCCGCGGAGGAAGTGGGTAAGGAATACTACCCTCTCATCAGGCCTGGGGGTGGGGATGAGCTGCCCCGCATCTGGGAGCCGGTGTGCGATATCCTCGGACAGGTAGGCTCCCCTCCGCTTTTTGATGTGTCCCTCCGTGACGGATGAGACCATCCACTTGCCTCCCGCTCCGGACATGATTGGAGAAGGTTGAGGAGGAAGATGTGGGCTTGGGCGCTGGAGCTCGAGTGCGCAGGAATGGATGAGCAATGAGGAAGAAGGCGTGGGTAAAAAAGGTGAATCCTTATCCCTTTGTAAGGGCGGGCGAAGGTAGGTGCCCCCCACCAGCCTGGTGAAACTCGCTTATCCCCCAAGCACTGTAATTGATGGCGTGGTTGGGTTACCCACGTCCGTATTGATGAGAATCCCATAATAAGGGGACACGATCTCTGCTTTGACAAGACGTGCCAAGGAAACCACCTCGCGAAACACATTGGTGTCAGTTGTAAAAAGAAAATGATTCAAATGGTGATCTGGCTGTGGTGTGATGTCGCACTGTGAAATACGTCAGCGGATTAGATTTGTGGGACTATTATTCTCTCTACGATCGTACGTGCAACTTGTTTTGCATAGCCGGACACGTTCCTCGTGTTCACAAACTTTCATGGAATATTCGGAGGAGGAACCCGCCTTGCAATGCCGAAGACAAATCTGCGCGCCAGACTCATTGTCATTGAAGCCTGGTTCAGGGGCTACTGAGGGAGTCCTAGATTAGGGGGTATCCGGACAGCCGGACTGTATCATTTGGCCGGACTGTTGGACTATGAAGATAGAAGATTGAAGACTTCGTCCCGTGTCCAGATGGGACTCTCCTTGGCATGGAAGGCAAGCTTGGCAATACGGATATGTATATCTCCTTCTTTGTAACCGACTCTGGCTAACCCTAGCCCCCTCTGGTATCTATATAAACCAGAGGATTTAGTCCATAGGACAAGGACAATCATACCATAGGCTAGCTTCTAGGGTTTAGCCTCTTCGATCTCGTGGTAGATCAACTCTTGTAATACCCATATTACCAATATCAATCAAGCAGGAGTAGGGTTTTACCTCCATCGAGAGGGCCCAAACCTGGGTAAAAACACCGTGTCCCTTGTCTCCTGTTACCATCCGCCTAGACGCACAGTTCGGGACCCCCTACCCGAGATCCGCCGTTTTTGACACCGACATTGGTGCTTTCATTGAGAGTTCCTCTGTGTCTTCACCATCAGGCTTGATGGCCCCTTTGATCATCATTGGCGATGCAGTCCAGGGTGAGACTTTTCTCCCCGGACAGATCTTTGTATTCGGCGGCTTCGCATTGTGGGCCAACTCGTTTGGCCATCTGGAGCAGATCGACAGTTACGCCCCTGGCCACCAGGTCAGATTTGGAAACTTAAACTACACCGCCAACATCCGCGGAGACTTAAACTACACGTCGAGGTGTTGTTTCAAAGGGCACTGAGCCGAGGGGAGGTAGTCCTGGAGGTACCTCGAGGCGACACTCCGGACCCTGGGCACAAAGGGAGCAAGACTCCCATGGGCTTCGAATTCGGCTTCCAGCCGAACACTGCGCTGGAACCTCTAGTGGTTCCGGACTCTGTCAGGCGACCCCCCGTTAAGAGGGGTAAGCCACCCGTGTAGGTGGCCTCTGTCCATCCAGAGGCACCGGACAACTTGCTAGAAGTGCTTCGTGGCGCTTCCATCGACGAAGAGCACCACACTATCATGAGTGCGGTGATCGAGAAGGTTCCGTCCGTCAAAAGCGGACTAAATGAAGCTTGTGCCAGCCTCCTAACAGGCTTTCAGGTAAGTAATCAACTTATAGGAAAATATTACCGCATAGACAGTAGCCCATGATGCTCTGTTTGGCGTTCGCGAAGAAAGGCCGAATAGAGGATCAAATAATGACGCAGGAGTCTAATCAGAATATGTCTATGTGCATATGCAGGCTTCACTGCTGGCCGCTGCCGCACGTACTGCGGAGGTTGCTGCACTAAAGCAGGACCTTGAGCGGTCCAAGGAAGAGCTCGGCCTTACCAAGAGGCAACTCGAAGAGAACAAAGGTAAGCGATACCCTGTCTATATATTAAAAAGAAATTTGGTTGTAAAATAATAGGATCATCATGAATTTGCCAGGGGCCACGACAGAAGTGGCGACCCTGAAGAAGGCGGTGTCCGAGGCTGAATACAAAGCGGCCAAGGAGCGCATCGAGCAATAAAAGCAAGAAGCCCGGGTAGGCGAGGTGCACCAAGAGCTCCAGGCTCTCGCCAAAAAATACGAGTCCTTGGAGCTTGACTCTAAGACGCGAGAGTCCGAGCTTGTGAAGGCGCTCGAAAGCGCACAAAACGCCAAAGCTGAAGCCCACAAGGCCCTCCAGGAGATTGAGGCGGTGAGGAAGATAGCAGCGGGTAAGGCATTCATTATGCAAAGCAAGCATGTGAAGGAAACTTTCCTTTTACTTACCTGAGTTCGGAGCTCTCCAGGAGCGTTCGCAGATCTTCCCCGCAGTGTGTTGGATGCCGTGGAGTTTTACCGGGTTGAGGAGGGGAGCTCGACGGAGAAGTTGTTCTGGTCTCAGTATACTGGGACCGAACATCCAGTGCCCTTGAGCGACCAGCTGAAGCAACTGGTCGAGCTTCACAAGGCGGCCGAACAGGCCATGAAGGGTCTTATAGTCCGGATGTGGCCTGGCAATCCCCTGCCTGACAGCTACTTCGTTCTGGTGAGGCGGCTTGTGAATGCCTGCCCACGGCTTGAAGTCATAAAGCGGTCCGTCTGCATAGAGGGTGCGCGCAGGGCTTTTGCCTGGGCGAAGGTGCACTGGGCGAAGCTAGACGCCGTAAAGCTAGTGAAGGAGGGGCCGCCGGAAGGCAAGGAGCATCGCCACCCCAAAATGTATTATGACAGTGTCCTGAAGGGTTCCCACCTTGTGGCAGAGGAATGTGCTAAAGATATAATATTTGAATGAACGTGCTCATGTTATCCTGTAATGTGAAACGAGTTCATTGCTATGCAACGCTTTTGAATTTAAAATATTACCTTATGTGCGGCCATTTATAAAATCTGGGAGTTGGCCAGTCATCGGCTTCTGCCGCCATATAACTAGTACTGGGGTGTTCGGGATAAACCTGAGCACTCTTTATCCCAATTTTGGGTCCTTCGAGGGAGGTGTTCAGCACAACGAACCAGGCAATCAGACTATAAGGCTTTATCACTCTCACTTAGCCATAGAAGTCTACAATTTTAAATTTTGGCGAAGCCCCTAGTATTCGGAAGGCCGAATTTGGGGCGCTATATACGCCTAAGTCGGGCAAGGCCGACTCCTCGCCCGATGCGGAAAACGTCTTTAAGGACTTGAGACCTCTCGAACAGCGACCAGCTCTCGCCTTATCATGACAGTCAGTTTTTGGCTTTCTCTACTCAGGTGCTCGTCCGGAAGAACCGGGACACAATCGCTGTAGTTCTCCCAGCGCTACCTTAGTCGATATTGCGGAACGTAAGGTACCAAAACATGGGAGCCGGGCAAACCCAACTATTGACCCAAGACATGATTCGGAGCTGATGCATATAATGCTACAAGTTCGGGGTGCCGCACTGTCGAAAGTGTTCGGTCTTCTCACGCCGTATTATGGGGTATACTAAGGCCCCTAGCGTACTGGTCGTACCGGAATGTACGGGTGCAAGTTGTCGTAAATAAACAGACAAGAAAAAAAGAAGGGTCATGCAACTAATATACTAATGCTATGCATTGTTATTTAAATAATACGTCAAAGCGTACTGATACAAGTAGTGCGATAAGCAAAAAATAGGATTATTTGACATGTCCTATCCAAGGGTAAGCTGCGTATGGGTATTTAAAAATGGGTACTTCGATTGTTATCAGAGACCACCTGGGGATTGCCTTGTACGTCTTAGATTCTTGCTTCCTTGGTTGTTCCTTCCCGTAGTGTGTCCAGCAATCAGGCTGCCGGAACGGGCTCCCCGAGGGTAAGGTCCTGAAAGAGAGGAAATGATAAAGGTATACAGCCCCTGGGGCGGTTAAGACGCATTATGGGACGTGCCCTACTCGTGCCCCCGCCTATGCCCATGGTATTTTTAGTGTGTAATTATGTACACGCGGCACATATTTCGTTGCTTGACTGGGACTAGGACGGGGGCCGAATTGCTAGGCAAGCTCTGAACGTGCCAGGCGGTCCTGTTGCAGGTTACTCCGGACTCGCTTGAAGGTGTCCAGGGGCTTTATCACTGAATTGGCGGTTTGCCTTAAAAGGATGCTTTGTGCCTCAGCTGCAAGGGCCGCAGTGTGCTCCTCCATGTGGAGCGAGCGTTCTGTGTTTCCATTGACTGTTATAACCCCACGAGGTCCTCGCATTTTGATCTTGAGGTATGCATAATGCGGTACCGCATTGAATCTGGCAAATGCGGTTCATCCGAGCAGTGCGTGATAGCCACTGCGGAACGGGACAAAATCGAAGATTAACTCCTCGCTTCGGAAGTTGTCCGGAGATCCGAAGACCACTTCCAGTGTGATTGAGCCCATGCAATGGGCCTCTACACCTGGGATGACACCTTTAAAGGTGGTTTTAGTTGGTTTGATCCTCGAGGGGTCTATACCCATTTTGCGCACTGTATCCTGATAGAGCAGGTTCAGGCTACTGCCGCCATCCATAAGGACTCGAGTGAGGTGAAATCCGTCTATGATGGGGTCAAGGACCAATGCGGCAGATCCGCCATGTCAGATACTAGTGGGGTGGTCCCTGCAATCGAAGGTGATCGGCCAAGAGGACCATGGGCTGAACTTTGGGGCGACAGGCTCCATCGCATAGATGTCCCTTAGTGCCAGCTTCCGTTCCCTCTTGGGAATGTGGGTTGTGTATATCATGTTCACCGTTTTCACTTGTGGGGGAACCTCTTCTATCCTCCCGTGTTTGGCGGCCGAGGCTCCTTCTCGTCGTCGCTATGCAGCTTCTTGCCCTTGTTTTTGGCATTCAATTTGCCGGCCTGCTTGAACACCCATCATTCTCTGTTGGTGTGATTGGCTGGCTTGTCGGGGATGCCGTGAATTTGACACGAGCGATCGAGTATGCGGTCCAAACTGGACGGGCCCGGAGTACTTCTTTTGAATGTCTTTTTTAGCTGACCGGATTTAGAGCCACTGAATCCGACATTGATTGTCGTATCTTCGGTGGTATCGCCGTTGTTGCGGCGCTTGTGTCTGTTACGATGTGGTCTGCCGTTAATATCTTTGGTATCTGAAGTGCCAAGATTCCTTGATGTGTTGTTGCTGCGTGCCAGCCAGCTATCCTCGCCCGCGCAAAAGTGGGTCATGAGTGTCGTGAGGGCTGCCATAGACTTCGGCTTCTCCTGGCCGAGGTGCCGGGTGAGCCACTCGTCACAGATGTTATGCTTAAATGTCGCTAATGCCTCTGCATCGGGACAGTCAACAATTTGGTTTTTCTAAGTTAGGAACCGTGTCTAGAATTGCCTGGCCGATTCCCCTGGCTGCTGAGTTATATGGCTCAAGTCATCAGCATCCGGTGGTCGCACATAAGTGCCCTGGAAGTTGTCAAGGAATGCATCTTCTAAATCCTCCCAACTGCCAACGGAGTCTGCTGGAAAGCTATTCAGCCAATGCCGAGCTGGTCCTTTGAGTTTTAGTGGGAGGTACTTGATGGCATGTAGATCATCACCGAGAGCCATGTGGATGTGGAGGAGGAAATCCTCAATCCATACCGTGGGATCTGTTGTACCATCATATGATTCAATATTTACAGGTATAAAACCCTCCGGGAATTCGTGATCCATTACTTCATCAGTGAAGCATAGGGGTGTGCGGCGCCTCTGTGCCGGGCTATGTCACGACGCAGTTCATATGAGTCTTGTCTGCTGTATTCGGCCCGGCCGGATTTACTTTTAGTGTATCCGGCGTGACGGTCATCGTCCCGCGTTGGTGCACGCCCTCGTGATCCGTATATCGATCTTGCATGTTTTGCCTTGTTTTCCAATACGTCTCACAGGTCCCGTGTGTTTCCCCGGGCCTTGGTAATTTTGTTTGAGTGGCGGCGGGGTGCAGGCTGAACTTGAGGCTGAAATGCCTCTCTGTCTGGCCACGAGGTGGCCGATCAGCCGCATTGTACGCTAGTAATGTAGGTTTCAATGCTTCCTCCTCGAGTCGGGGTTGCAACCTGCACTTTGGGTAACTCTTGGAAGGGCGTTCGAGTTCGTATTCCTCGGCTGCAAGGACTTCGGTCCATCTGTCTGCTAGCAAATCTTGATCAGCTTGAAGTTGTTGTTGCTTTTTCTTCAGGCTATTCGCTATGGCTATAAGCCAGCGCTTGAAGTGCTCCTGCTCGACGGGATCCTCAGGCACGATAAATTCTTCGTCGCCGAGGCTCACCTCGTCTTCGGAGAGAGGCATGTAATTGTCATCCTTCGTGTCTCCATCTGCTGCCTGTTCTGGAGGGCTACCTTGTTCATCCTCCCGCTCTAAATCTGGCTGGAGGTTATTGTCGTCGTATTCGGCACTATCCAGAGTGTTATTGTCTCTTGTGCCGGTATCACTACTTTTGCTATGGCAGGACTTAGAGCGGCGCCGCTGACGTCGATGCTTGGGTTGCTTCTTGGAGGGGTCATCCTCCGCTGTCTTATCGTCATTGCCTTCTTTGGGGGTATCCACCATGTATATATCATATGATGAGGTGGCGGTCCAGCGCCCTGTGGGCGGTGGTTCCTGTTCGTCTCCTGCATCGTCGTCTATACCGTCAATGTCTTCGGAGTTGAAGTCGAGCATGTTAGTTAAATCATCGACAGTGGCTACTAAGTGGGTGGTGGGTGGGGAGTGAATTTCTTCGTCGTCCGCATCCCATTCTAGCCGGACATAGTTTGGCCAAGGTTCTCCTGACAAGGAGAGGGACATTAATGAATTTAGCACTTCTCCAAAAGGCGAGTGCTGAAAGATATCCGCGAGGTAAATTCCATGATCGGTGCCCAATCGGATTCGATAGGCACGGACGCAGGCGGCTCGGAGCCCGTGGCCGGGGACGAATCTAATGGTTCGGCAACACGACTCTCGTAAGGGGTGAAGTCCGCATTCGGCTCTATCGCCACTGAGAGTGCGGCTTCCATGGCGGGGTCTATCCACCCGTCCTCGGATGGCGCAATTTGTTCCGGATTAAGGGCCGGAGTAGTTGCAGGTGTGATCTCCCGAACACTGTCCCACGGCAGAGTTACGTCATGCTCGTCGTGATTGTGCGGCGCACCCGACATGGGTTCGAATCCGTCGAAGATCAAGTCTCCGCGGATGTCGGCAGTATAGTTCAAGTTTCCGAACCTGACCTGATGGCCAGGGGCGTAGCTCTCAATCTGCTCCAGATGGCCAAGCGAGTTGGCCCACAGTGTCAAACCGCCGAATACAAAGATCTGTCCGGGGAGGAAAACCTCACCCTGGATCGCATCGTTGCCGATGATTGAAGGAGACATCAAGCCTTACGGTGATGGCACAGTGGAACTCTCAATGAAAGCACCAATGTCGGTGTCAAAACCGACGGATCTCGAGTAGGGGGTCCCAAACTATGCGTCTAAGGTGGATGGTAACAGGCGGCGGGGGACACGATGTTTACCCAGGTTCGGGCCCTCTCGATGGAGGTAATACCCTACTTCCTGCTTGATTGATCTTGATGATATGAGTATTACAAGAGTTAATCTACCACGAGATCGTAGAGGCTAGACCCTAGAAGCTAGCCTATGGTATGATTGTTGTTGTCCTACGGAGTAAACCCTCCAGTTTATATAGACATCGGAGGGGGCTAGGGTTACACAGAGTCGATTAGAAGGGAGGAGATCTACATATCCGTATTGCCAAGCTTGCCTTCCACGCCAAGGATAGTCCCATCCAGACACGGGTCGAAGTCTTCAATCTTGTATCTTCATAGTCCAACAGTCCGGCCAAAGGATATAGTCCGGCTGTCCGAGGACCCCCTAATCCAGGACTCCCTCAGGCCTCACCGCGAGGGGTAGGGTCAATGGCAGCGGGGTCGAGGAGGAGTCGGGGAGGCGACGATGAAGGTGCGGCGGTCCAGCAAGTGGCGGTGGTCGGCAACGGGACCGGTGCGCCGTTCTCGACGGAGGGGCGACGAAGTTGGCGGCGTTGGGGCGCCAAGGAGCAGCGTTCGGCGATGGGGATTGGGGCGGTTGCCCGATCTAGATGGGGGGAGTGGGAGTCGTGGGTGGGGATTAGGGTTCGGGAGAGTGCGAGGGAGGTTATGTAGTGGGGCGGGGCGGTTGGGCCAGTGGGCTGGCCGGCTGGGCCGTTTGGCCCAGTTGGCCAGGGGGTCTTCTCCTTTTATTTTATTTTTTTGTTTAGTGTTTTTCCTTTTTCTTATTTTTCTTTTCTGTTATGTTTTAGTTATACATTATTTTTAGTTTAGTGAAATATGACAACAGTTCCTAATTTAATGTTTCAGAATAATCCACCGCCATAAAAGTTTTTACCCTGAAATAAAATAGTTCAGTATTTTACAAACTACCAAAGGCATCTAAAACATTGTTTTGCTACTGTTTAAAACACTTTATTTCATCTAATTATTTTAACAAAGTTTGGTTTCTTCACCCTAATTACCTATGCATTATTTGGCACAACCCTAACTCTTTTTTTTATTGTTTGGAAACTTTTGTGGTTTGCCTTTAACTCAAATTTGAATTTGAATCGTTTTGAACTAATGCGAGATCAACAACAATAACCGCGATGACGTGGCATCATTAACAGGGAATTATTGTAGCATAAATATCCGGGCATCACAATAAGATTTCTAGAAGCAAAATTCAATCCGGCATCAATTTTTTGTATAATCATCCATAAGTTGAAACCATCTGCAGGGCAATTACGTATCATTAATTTCATCCTCTCGCAAGCTTGTGCAACATGTTCATGATCAAGTTGCTTAAAATTCATAATATCATTCCTAACAGAGATGATCTTAGCGGGAGGAAAATACTTAGAGATAAAAGCATCTTTGCACTTATTCCAAGAATCAATACTATTTTTAGGCAAAGACGAAAACGAAGTTTTAGCACGATCTCTAAGAGAAAACGGAAATAGCTTCAATTTAACAATATCATTATCCACATATTTGTTCTTTTGCATATCACACAATTCAACAAAGCTATTTAGATGGGTAGCGGCATCTTCACTAGGAAGGCCGGCGAATTGATCTTTCATGACAAGATTCAACAAAGCAGCATTAATTTCACAAGATTCAGCTTTGGTAAGAGGAGCAATCGGAGTGCTAAGAAAATCATTGTTGTTGGTATTGGTAAAGTCACACAATTTAGTATTGTCTTGAGCCATCGTGACAATCAAGCAATCAAACACACGAACAAACAAGAAACAAGCGAAAAAGAGGCGAACGGAAAAGAGGGCGAATAAAATGGCAAGGGTTAAGTGGGGGAGAGGAAAACGAGAGGCAAATGGAAAATAATGTAATTCGAGGGATAAGAGTTTGTGATGGGTACCTGGTATGTTGACTTGTGAGTAGACAACCCGGCAACGGCGCCAGAAATTCTTCTTGCTACCTCTTGAGCACTGCGTTGGTTTTTCCCTTGAAGAGGAAAGGGTGATGCAGAAAAGTAGCGTAAGTATTTCCCTCAGTTTTTGAGAACCAAGGTATCAATCTAGTAGGAAACCACGCTCAAGTCCCTTGCACCTACACAAACAAATAAGAACCTTGCAACCAACGCGATAAAGGGGTTGTCAATCCCTTCACGGCCACTTGCAAAAGTGAGATCTGATAGAGATGATAAGATAATATTTTTGGCAATTTTATGATAAAGAGTAAAATTAAAGATTGCAAAATAAAAGTAGATCGGAAACTTATATGATGGAAAATAGACCCGGGGGCCATAGGTTTCACTAGTGGCTTCTCTCAAGATAGCATAAGTATTACGGTGGGTGAAAAAATTACTGTCGAGCAATTGATAGAATTGGGCATAGTTATGAGAATGTCTAGGTATGATCATGTATATAGGCATCACGTCCGTGACAAGTAGACCGACTCCTGCCTGCATCTAGTACTATTACTCCACACATCGACCGCTATCCAGCATGCATCTAGAGTATTAAGTTCATAAGAACGGAGTAACGCTTTAAGCAAGATGACATGATGTAGAGGGATGAACTCATGCAATATGATATAAACCCCATCTTGTTATCCTCGATGGCAACAATACAATACGTGTTGTTTACCCTACTGTCACTGGGATCGAGCACCACAAGATTGAACCCAAAGCTAAGCACTTCTCCCATTGCAAGAAAGATCAATCTAGTAGGCCAAACCAAACTGATAATTCGAAGAGACTTGCAAAGATAACCAATCATACATAAAAGAATTCAGAGAAGATTCAAATATTGTTCATAGATAATCTGAATCATAAACCCACAATTCATCGGATCTCGACAAAAACACCGCAAAAGCAAATTACATCGAATAGATCTCCAAGAGAATCAAGGAGAACTTTGTATTGAGATCCAAAGAGAGAGAAGAAGCCATCTAGCTAATAACTATGGACCCGAAGGTTTGAGGTAAACTACTCACACATCATTGGAGAGGCTATGGTGTTAATGTAGAAGCCCTCCGTGATCAATGCCCCCTCCGGCGGAGCATCGGAAAAGGCCCCAAGATGGGATCTCACGGGTACAGAAGGTTGCGGCGGTGGAATTAGGTTTTTGGCTCCTCTTCTGATGTTTCCAGGGTACGTATGTATATATAGGAGGAAAAAGTAGGTCGGTGGAGCAACGAGGGGCCCACGAGGGTGGAGAGCGCGCCCAGGGGGTAGGCGCGCCCCTGCCTCGTGGCTCCTCGTTGGTTGGTTGACGTCCACTCCCAGTCCTCTGGATCACGTTTGTTCAGAAAATCACGGTCCTGAAGGTTTCATTCTATTTGGACTCCGTTTGATATTCCTTTCCTTCGAAACACTGAAATAGGCAAAAAAACAGCAATTTGGGTTGGGCCTCCGGTTAATAGGTTAGTCCTGAAAATAATATAAAAGTGTATAATAAAGCCCATTGAACATCCAAAATAGATAATATAATAGCATGGAATAATAATAAAATATAGATACGTTGGAGACGTATCACCCACCCACCCACCGCTCCACTCTCCACTCACCTTCAGTCCACCCCGCACCAAACCACGTCGCCTCGGTTACCCCGCACCAAACCCCCGCCGTCAAGAAAACCCTCGCCACCGACGACATGGAGAATAGCCCTGCCTGGAAGAGGGTCATCGATGACCTCGCAGGAGAAGACAAGGCAATGCGCGCGGACCTGACGGAGATCGGGAAGTGGTTCCCCAACATTGGGGTGTTGCGTCGCCACGCGCGTGGCCTCCTCAAGGTCATGACTGATGACGAGCTGGACCGCGCCTGCGACGACCCCCAAGGTATCCCTCATGCGCTCGTCCTCCGCTTCGCGATGCAGGAGACACGCTCCGACGACCCGGGGCAGCGTGCCCGGTGGTGGATGTACCAGTCCGCCACCACGGCGCGGCAGCTGGATCCGTTGCGCGTTGGCTCACGAACGGAGCCCGTCCACAACGTCGACCTGGCCGTCCCCGCGCCTGTCGGCACGGCCTACTAGGACCACTACCAGCCCAACCTCCTCGGGCGCAACGACGTCTCTTGTTCTTGTCCCTGTGTAAACTTAATTTGACCAACTATGTTGTGAAATGGATTTGGTTGTCAACTGATTTTATCTTGCCTGTCAACTGAATTTTAAGTGCAATGGATTTGGTTTTCAACTGTAATATGTTGTCAAATTATTAGAATTGAATTGAGACATGCTGTGTTGCTGTCTAAATAAAGAAGTAACATAACAACATTGGTACATAACTCTAGTCTTCATATTATTTGATCAGTTATCCATTACAACCATCACAGCATGCGACCATTACAACCATCAAAGCATGCATCCAAACCCAAAACAAGTACTTAATCTACTTATTTTGTTGTGCTCACTGATTTCAGTACACCTCACTTCTTCATAACTACTATGAAACACAACACACAAAGCACCATTACAGCAGCCATCACCAGCTTCAGCAGCAGTAGGATTTCTCTACCTAATCCAAGCAGCATAGCAACTTGCTGCTTGGTAGCAAAGTTCTTCTCACTAGTGGTGCCAAATGACCCAAAATCAACTCTGCCAGCACCTCTCCCAGCCATGCCTTTTCCAGCTATGCTTCTTGTGTTCATTGCTTCAGTCCTCTTCCTCTCAAGATCCTCCCTTTTATCCTCAGCTCCTTGCTACCTCTTGAGCTTGCGTTGGTTTTCCCCGAAGAAGAGAGGATGATGCAGCAGAGTAGCATAAGTATTTCCCTCAGTTTTTGAGAACCAAGGTATCAATCCAGTAGGAGGCCACACTCAAGTCCCTCGTACCTGCACAAAATGATAACTACTCGCAACCAACGCGATTAGGGGTTGTCAATCCCTTCACGGTCACTTACGAGAGTGAGAACTGATAGATAATGTTTTTGGTATTTTTGATATAGAGATGCAAAGTGAAAAGTAAAAGGCAAAGTAAAAAAGCAAAGCAAGATTAAAGTGATGGAGATTGATATGATGAGAATAGACCCGGGGGCCATAGGTTTCACTAGTGGCTTCTCTCAAGAGCATAAGTATTCTACGGTGGGTGAACGAATTACTATTGAGCAATTGACAGAATTGAGCATAGTTATGAGAATATCTAGGTATGATCACGTATATAGGCATCACATCCGAGACAAGTAGACCGACTCCTGCCTGCATCTACTACTATTACTCCACTCATCGACCGCTATCCAGCATGCATCTAGAGTATTAAGTTAAAAACAGAGTAACGCTTTAAGCAAGATGACATGATGTAGAGAGATAAATTCATGCAATATGAAATAAACCTCGTCTTGTTATCCTCGATGGCAACGATGCAATACATGACTTGCTGCCCCTTCTGTCACTGGGAAAGGACACCACAAGATCGAACCCAAAGCTAAGCACTTCTCCCATGGCAAGAAAAACCAATCTAGTAGGCCAAACCAAAATGATAATTCGAAGAGACTTGCAAAGATAACCAATCATACATAAAAGAATTCAAAGAAGATTCAAATATTATTCATAGATAGACTTGATCATAAACCCACAATTCATCAGTCTCAACAAACTCACCGCAAAAACAAGATTACATCGGATAGGTCTCCACGAGAGAGGGGGAGAACTTTGTATTGAGATCCAAAAAGAGATAAAAAGCCATCTAGCTACTAACTATGGACCCGAAGGTCTGAGGTAAACTACTCACACTTCATCGGAGGGGCTATGATGATGTAGAAGCCCTCCGTGATGACGGCCCTCTCCGGCGGAGCTCCGGAACAGGCCCCAAGATGGGATCTCGTGGATACAGAAAGTTGCGACGGTGGAATTAGGTTTTTGGCTCCTGTTCTGATCGTTTGGGGGTACGTAGGTATATATAGGAGGAAGGAGTACGTCGGTGGACCTTCGAGGGGCCCACGAGGCAGGGGGCGCCCTAAAGGGGGGGGCGCCCCCCACCCTCGTGACCACCTCTTGGCTCCCTTGGAGTAGGTTCCAAGTCTCCTGGATCACGTTCGGTGAGAAAATCAGGTTCCCGAAGATTTTATTCCGTTTGGACTCCGTTTGATATTCTGTTTCTCCGAAACACTGAAATAGGCAAAAACAACAATTCTGGGCTGGGCCTCCGGTTAATAGGTTAGTCCCAAAAATAATATAAAAGTGGAAAATGAAGCCCAATATAGTCCAAAACAGTAGATAATATAGCATGGAGCAATCAAAAATTATAGATACGTTGGAGACGTATTAGGCATCCCCAAGCTTAATTCCTGCTCGTCCTCGAGTAGGTAAATGGTAAAAAGAGAATTTTTGATGCGGAGTGCTACTTGGCATAATTTCAATGTAAATCTTCTTAATTGTGATATGAATATTCAGATTCGAAAGATTCAAGACAAAAGTTCATATTGACATAAAAATAATAATACTTCAAGCATACTAATAAAGCAATCTTCTCAAAATAACATGGCCAAAGAAAGTTATCCCTACAAAATCATATAGTCTGGCTATGCTCCATCTTCACCACACAAAGTATTTAAATCATTGAGGGAGTCCTGGATTAGGGGGTGTCCGGATAGCCGGACTATACCTTCGGCCGGACTCCTGGACTATGAAGATACAAGATTGAAGACTTCGTCCCGTGTCCGGAAGGGACTTTCCTTGGCGTGGAA
This sequence comes from Aegilops umbellulata, assembly GCA_032464435.1. Lineage (NCBI taxonomy): Eukaryota > Viridiplantae > Streptophyta > Magnoliopsida > Poales > Poaceae > Aegilops > Aegilops umbellulata. Next base: position 377,082,139 of record CP136057.1, read on the forward strand.
GGCAAGCTTGGCGATACGTATATGTAGATCTCCTACCATTGTAACCGACTCTGTGTAACCATAGCCCTCTCTGGTGTGTATATAAACCGAAGGGTTTTAGTCCGTAGGACACAACAAGAACAACAATCATACCATAGGCTAGCTTCTAGGGTTTGGCCTCCTTGATCTCGTGGTAGATCTACTCTTGTACTACCCATATCATCAATATTAATCAAGTAGGAGTAGGGTTTTACCTCCATCGAGAGGGCCCGAACCTGGGTAAAAACATCGTGTCCCTTGTCTCCTGTTACCGTCCGCCTAGACGCACAGTTCGGGACCCCCTACACGAGATTCGCCGGTTTTGACACCGACATTGGTGCTTTCATTGAGAGTTCCTCTGTGTCGTCGCTTTTAGGCCCGATGGCTCCTCCGATCATCGACAGTGATGCGGTCCAGGGTGAGACTTTTCCCCCCGGACAAATCTTCGTATTCGGCGGCTTTGCACTGCGGGCCAATTCGCTTGGCCATCTGGAGCAGATTGAAAGCTATGCCCCTAGCCATTAGGTCAGATTTGGAAGTTTAAACTATACGGCGGACGACCGCGGAGACTTGATCTTCGACGGATCTGAGCCACAACTGAGCGCGTCGCACTGTCATGATGGGCATGACCTAGCCCTGCCCCCGAACAGCGCCCTGGAGGCCGCGCCTGTGTCCGCTCTGACCCTTAGCTCGGAGCCGACCACACCAATCAAGGATGGGTGGTTAGACACCGCCTCGGGGGCTGCAATCTCTACGGCGATCAAGCCGAACACCAGCCTTGTCCTCTGCGAAGCCCGTGACTCCAAGGTGTCGGACTCCTCTCCGGACTCCGTGCCCTCCGCGCCCCTACCGATTGAATCCGATTGGGCGCCAATTATGGAATTCACCACCGCAGGCATATTTCAGCACTCGCCCTTGGGCAACATCCTGAATTCACTCAGGTCTCTCTCTTTGTCAGGAGAGTCCTGGCCGAACTATGACCAGCAGGATTGGGATGTGGACAACGAAGAAATTCGATCCCCACCCACCACCCACTTCGTAGCCACTGTCGATAATTTAAACGACGTGCTCAAATTCGACCCCGAAGACATCGACGGTATGGACGAGATGTAGGAGACGAACATGAACCAACACCTATAAGGCACTGGACTGCCACCTCATCTCATGATGTATACATGGTGGACACACCCAAAGGAAGCGACGACGAGGAATACAAGGATGCAACGAGGGATCGTTCACTCCAAAAGCAATCAAAGCGGCGACGTAAGCGCCGCTCAAAGACCCGCCTTGATAGAGACAGTAGCCATATAGACCCAGCCATAGAGAAGGATGAGCCGGCGGACGACGAACATGCCTTCGAGCAACCGTCCGAACAGGGCAACTTGGGTAAACAAACCGAACAACCCGTCCCCGACGAAAACAACAGTCCAGACGACCTCACGCCAAATACGCTCATGGAGCAGAAGAACCTCCACAAAAGGCTCGTCGCCACTGCGCGTAGCCTAAAAAAGCAGAAGCGGAAGTTCAAAACTGCGGAAGATGCACTCAGAATCAGATGGAGCAAAGTACTCAACACCGCAGACAAACATGGCGGCAGTCGCCGCACAAAAAGCTATCCGAAGCGAAAGCTACTGCCTGAATTTGACGAGGAGGCCTTAGAGCCCCCGCAGTCAAAAAATAAGAAAGCCACCCGGTTGGATAGACGACCCCATGGCCAGCATGGAGCGTCAAGCGGCACCGCACACAAGCCGGCACGCGATCCAATCAAGGATTCGCGTCAAAAGGACAGCCCAGCCAGATCTATCTATGGGCCAAGAAAGCAAGCTCTAGTAAGCAAAGCAACAAGACAAATATCCGAACATCACGGCACACCCAGATACAGGGGTGCCGCACACCCCCTATGTTTCACCAATGAGGTGCTGGACCATGAATTTCCAGCGGGATTCAAGCCCGTAAACATAGAGGCGTACGACGGAACAACAGACCCTGGAGTCTGGATTGAGGATTATATCCTCCATATACACATGGCCAGAGGAGATGACCTCCACGCCATAAAATACTTACCCCTCAAGCTCAAAGGCCAGCACGGCATTGGCTTAAAAGCCTTCCCGAAAACACCATTGGAAGTTGGGAGGAGCTCGAGGATGCTTTTCGGGCAAATTTTGAAGGGACCTATGTCCGACCTCCGGATGTGGACGATTTGAGGCATATAACTCAACAGCCCGGAGAGTCAGCCCGGAAACTCTGGAACAAATTTCTTACTAAAAAGAATCAGATAGTCGACTGTCCGGACGCCGAAGCCTTAGCAGCTTTCAAACACAGCATTCGAGATGAATGGATCGCTAGACACCTCGGCCAACAAAAGCCAAGAACAATGGCCGCATTAACAAGCCTCATGACCCGATTTTGTGCGGGAGAGGACAGCTGGTTGGCAAGATGCAGCACCAGCGACCCAAGTACATCCGAAGTCAGGGATGGAAATGGGAAACCGTGACGCAACAAGGACCAACGCCGGACTAAGGGAAGCAGTCCGGAGAGCACGGCACTCAATGCCGGATTCAAAAGCTCTCGGCAGAATCAGGGAAAGCTGCCCCTTAAGGATAAGAGGGATGAGTTATCTAACCTGAACAAAATCTTGGACAAGATATGTCAAATTCACAGTACTCCCGGGAAGCCTGCGAACCATACCCACAGAGATTGTTGGGTTTTCAAGCAATCCGGCAAACTCAACGCCGAACACAAGGGGCTCGACACACCAAGTGAGGACGATGACGAACCCCACAAGCATAGCACCAGGAAACAAAAGGATTTCCCACAAGAAGTCAAAACAGTAAACTTACTTCACGTGATGAACAGAGTGGTGCCAACAGAGATACGCGCCATATGTCCTATCCCAAAGGAGCCTCGCCAATGGTCATTAAAACCGATCACCTTCGACCACCAGGATTACGCTAGAGGTATACGGAACGCAGGCTAGACTGCCCTGGTATTAGATCCACTAATCGACGGACTCCACTTTATAAATGTCCTGATGGACGGCGACAGTGCTTTAAACCTACTATATCAGGACACAATCCGCAAAATGGGAATAGACCCAACAAGAATTCGCCATAGCAATACTTCCTTTCAAGGAGTAACGCCAGGCCCGGATGCCCATTGCATGGGTTGTCTTCGGCTAGAAGTTATGTTCGGCTCCGCCGATAACTTCCGCCGCGAAAAGCTAACCTTCCATATCGCCCCATTTTCAAGTAGCTATCAAGCACAACTGGCACGAGAAGCTTTCGCCCGCTTTAACGCAATACCGCATTATGCATCTCTTACGCTTAAAATGCCCGGTCCACGAGGCGTCATCTCACTAAAGGGCAATATTAAGTGTCCCTCGAGCGCGAAAGAATATGCGGCTGCCTTGACAGCCATGCATTAAAACAGCTTCACCAACGAAAGCATCTGCCAGGTCATCAAGACCACGGGCTCGGCTAGGCGAGTCCGGAGCAAAAATATAACGGATAAAGGTTTAGTATCCATACACCCCTATACAAGGGGCTCCGCGTATGTAAAATACACGACAATAAGGCTCCATTTCACCCGTCTTAAAATTATACATTGTTTATCTAGTACAGCGTACATTCCACACTACTATTCTTTTTTTGTCAGCTAAGTTCCTCTCTTTTACAGATGAACACCATGCTACGCCCGTCCAGGACACGGCACAACGGAGACACAGGCGCAGACGTGCAGCAGGGACCCGTCTCCAGGATTCTTTTTAGATTAAGACCCTACGTAAACCTTTTTTACTGTCTCTTGTTGATACACATCCCCCAGATTCTTTGTACAGCCGAGGAGGAGGCTGGCGTTTTGGCATGTGGCCACGTCAGAGTTTTGCACGTACCTGGACATCAGGGGCTTATAACCAACGGCGCTGTTCCGCCCGTTTTCATAAAAGACCAAATACCTTAGGGAGTGTTCGGCGTCGCGAGTTTGGCCTTATATGCATCAGCTCCGAATCATGTCTTTGGTCAAATCTTGAGTTTGCCCGGCTCCTGTGTTTTGCTACCTTACGTTCCGCTCTATCGGCTAAGGAGGCACCAGGAGAACTACTGCGATTGTGCCCAGGTTCAGCCAGGAGAGCACCTCAATAGAGAAAGCAAAAACTGACTGTCATGATATAGAGTGAGACTGGTCAACCACTTGATGATCCGCCAGAATCTTTAGGATTCCTCCGTATTAACGAAGGGACGTTTCCCGGACAGGCACACGCGCGCCCCGAATTCGGGTGAGCACGGTGCCACCAGGGGCTGTATAGCAGCCCCACCGTCAAACTCCTATGGCTAAGTGAAAGTGATAAAGCATTATAGTCCGGTTGCCTAGTTCGCTGCGCTATCACCTCCTTAATAGGACCAAGACGTTGGATCAAGTGTGAAAATGCGCCTTCTGCGAACACCCCCGCATTATATGCGTGGGGGCTGAAGCCAAAGACTGCCATCTTTCAGGTTATATACACATATACATTAACGGCCGCACAGGAGGTATCTCAATTCTTGAAGGCACAAGTATAAAAAGCTTTTCTATATTATCTCCAAACTTTGTTTTACAATAATGCATGTTATTCAAACATAATATCCTTCGAGCACTGTGTCTCTATTAAACGAGCGCCCTGCAGAACTTCCTGAAAATAGTGCTCGGCAGGTACTCGGCTCTCATCCGAGTTCGGGGTTGCAACAGCGGTGGCCTTCATCTCCGCCCAGTATGTCTTGACACGGGCAAGAGCCATCCGCGCACCCTCTATGCATGCTGACTTCTTCACTGCATTAATATGTGGCACCGCACCATGGAACTGCTGCACCAAGCTAAAATAGCTCTTCGGCTCAGGCCTTTTCGGCCACAGATGACTCACGACATACTTCATGGCGAGTCCGGATAACCTACTCAGCTCAGCCCATTCGGCCAGACGATCGGTTGATGGAAGCGGACGCTCTGGATTGTGGAACTGCGACCAAAAAAGCTTTTCCACTTCATGATCCTCCTTATCTCGGAAGTGTTCGGCCGCGTCCGCGGCACTCGCTGCCAAATCCAGATAAGTGTCCACCGTACTCCACAACTGGTCTAGCGAAGCATATTTAGGATCCCCAAACTTCTTCCGCAGCACAAAGGGCTTTCTAGCCGCGATATCTCCGGCCTGACGTAGCTCCTCTTTCATAGCTCTCATCGCAGAGCGAGCATCCTTGGCCTCGGTAATGGCCTTTTCCAGGTCCGTCCGTCTCGTTTGATCTTCTTTTTCAAGAACCTTGCAGCGGTCGGCAGCGCTCTTCAACTTTACAGCCATCTCGGCTATTTCCTTCTTGCTTCGGCAGTGAGCAGCCTGTTCGGCTTTCAGCTCTTCAATTGCCTTTCCGGCAGCCGCATCACTTTTCCTGGCTTGCTCCTTGGCTCGGGCAAGTTCCACCCGAAGACTCTCCATGGCAGCGGCACCATCTGCATCAAGCACACACGTTGTAAGATACTGGCATCAAGCTCCTCTTACCAAGTGCCGCCGGAGAAATAACATACCTTGTGCCTCGTCAAGCCGCTTGTTGACAAGCGTGATGTCTGCATCTGCCACGTCAAGTTGCCGCTTTAGCTCGACAAATTCATCAGTACGGCTGGCCACCGGACACTTCGCCACCTGCATAGGAAAGACGACATATTATACCTGGGATTATGATCCTCTGCGCGCCGTCATTTTTGACAACGCGCAGAGTCTCAGGGGCTACTATCTATATAGGACGCATCTTATATATGCCGAACTGTCAAAAGGTACATGATTTTGCGTACCTCAAAACCTGTCAGTAAACTCCTGACAGCCACATGCAACCCGCTCTCCGCGGATGCAATCCTCTCAATCACCGTACCCATCAACGCATGGTGTTCTTCTGAGATAGATGCTCGCCTGAGCAGATCCTTTAGCTCCTCCGACCGTGCACTAGACTGTGCCGGACTCGCCCGATGGCCTTTTTTGAAGGCTGGACACGGAGGGCTTTGGGGGGCCATACGGCTGCCTCCGGCCCTACGGATTCGGAGAAACCCTCCGTGATGACACCTCAGGGTCGCCCGCCTCACAAGGCGGTACGGTAGGGGGAGGCGTGCCGCTCTCCATCATCTCCAGAAGAAGATCCCCTGAAGACGAGCTCTGCTGAGAAGGGCTTAGATCCGAACTACAAGGTAAAATTTCGGTTATGTTCCTCAGAAATAGAACAGGGATGTTTCTCATCTTAAACTCCCCTCTCTACTTATGGCTTGGTGGAGGGCTGATCCCCTTGGGGGCACAGTCCGGCCGAGGCATCCTCCAGCGCAGGACCCTCTGATGAAGATTTCTTCCCCCGCTTTGAGACCATGGTCTCCGGGTCTTCAGAGGCGGTCCTCTTCTTCCCCTGGGTAGAGGAATTCTCGATTCCTCCTTTTCTGACAGCCTCCTTCGGGGAGGCGGTATCTTCCTTGCTCCCCCCCTTCGCCTTCTTCCAAAAGCGCGACCTCTAGCATTCTGGTTAACAAGGGAACCGGCGTGGTCTCCGGGAGGGGGGCCGGACACCTGATTAGCTTCGCTTTCGCTATCCACTCCTGCTTAAGGGATAGTTCTTTTAAGGACAATTTTATGATAAAAATACTGATAGGGTGTCCGGGTACGGGGCTACTTACTTGAGTATCCGGGTGATTGCAGCTCAGACCTGCGTCCTCGGTCGAGTCCGGACACATTGCCTGTGATCCGAAGAACAATTTGTGTATCTCCATGGGCGTCGCGCCCATAAAATGTTGGAGAGCTCGTGGTCCCTCCGAATTGAATTCCCACAAACGGAGGGGGCGACGTTTGCAAGGCAGGGTCCGGTGAATCAGCATGACCTGCGCTACTACGACCAGACTGATGTCTCTTTCTAGGAGATCTCGAATACGGCCCTGCAACAAAGGCACGTCCTTGGATGGCCCCCAGTCCAGTCCTTTATTGACCCATGACGCTAGCTGTGGTGGGGGACCCGAGCGAAAGGCGGGTGGTGACGAGGATACGTACCTAGGGTAGGGTAACTTATCATACCCGAGGTACCCAATCAAGGACATGACTCCTACAATGAAAGACATTCTGAGAAGTATCAACATTTCAGTCGACCTGGTCAGCCCAGTCGACGGACACGAGCGTACTCGACCAGAAGCACAAGCAGTCGACCATGAAGACAGCCACTCGACTATAAGAGGACCTAAAGGCACTGCCTACAAACGGTCATCTCATAAGTAGCTTTTATGGCCTTCATGGTCCTTTATTACAGGCGTTACCAGTAACCCCCTCTCTTTATGTACATTAAACTCCTTGTAACGTGGGCTGGCTGGGGTCCTGGCGAACTCTATATAAGCCACCCCCCTCCACTAGGACAAGGGTTCGGAACTTTGTAACACACATACACATAATCCAGTTGACTGCCTCCGGGCTCCGAGACGTAGGGCTGTTACTTCCTCAGAGAAGGGCCCGAACTCGTAAAACTCCTTGCGCATACAACTACTCCATAGCTAGGATCTTGCCTCTCCATACTTACCCCCCATTCTTACTGTCAGACTTAGAACCACGACAGTTGGCGCCCACCGTGGGGCAGGTGTTCTAGCGATTTGTTGGAGGAGTTGGGATTCTTTCACCCCACATCATGTTTTCGAGCGGAGTCATGGTCGAGAGCCGCGAGATCCGTCTCGGCGCTCTCTCCTTCATCGTTGACAACTCTGCTTGGCTGCAGGAGGCTCCACTCGACGTGGACGTGCTTCCCGCCCGCGGAGCCACGCATTTTCGCGCATGCGTCCGCGGCGTCCTCCTGCGGCAACCGTCGACCCAGTACGGGTCGGCATTCGTCTCGCCATCGTCGTCATCAGTTTCCCACCGGTGCAAGCGCACCGGTCGGTCGAGACTCCAGCGGTGGGTGAAGCACGCACTGGCCCGCCAGTCGGCCATCCCCCAAGTCGCGACAATCGAGCCCGACGAGTCACTCTACGGCCTGTTCGACCTGTCGACTGGTTCCGTAGAGACTGCGTCCGAGTGCGACAGCAGTGATCCAGCGGCGGAAGTACTAATGGTCGACGGACCACGTAGTCCCCCCGGATTCCCCCACATCGAAGAGGTTGCCGCAGGGGGGATTCCGGTGCGGGGCCACGAAGAGTACAGGCCTGAGCCCCTTACCTCAGTGCAGAGGGAGGAACTCCGTCGCCGGAACATGGACGCCCTTCACACTCCTATCGTTGGAGAAACCCCTGAGGCACGAGCCCTGGAGGAGGTGCGCTTGGCCAACTTGGCTGAACGTACTCGACTGGAGAATCTTCAGAGAGCACTCGACGAGCACGCACGACCGCCCGTTCCCGAGTCCAGTCGTCGTCGCCCCTTCCAGCCGCCGACCCAGGTATACCGTACCCCGATTCAGAATTTGGCAGCTGCGGCTCGCATAGCGGAGTCGATCCAGCCTTCACAGTCAGAGGCAGGGAGAGGTCTGTTGCAGATCAGAGATTTGCTCCGTGCAGCGGGTGACCAGAATTCAGCCGTATCTCAGTCGCGCGACAGGATTCACAGTCGATCCGTCGCTGCGAATTCCGTTCAGTCGGCTTATAGTCCAAGGTCGCCCCCGAGGCGTGAAGGACACAGAGGCCGGCATGAGGATCAATACCAAGGGCACGAGCGATATGAGCACCGATTCGATCGCAATGATCAACGTCGAGTGCCTTCTCCTGCCCCAAGAGCGGGGTCGTACGTTCCTCGACCGCAAGAGGTCAGACACCAGTTCAGTACTGGGCGAAGGGTCCCAGTCGACCCCAGGGAACCAGGCTTTGATGCGAGATCCATCATCGTTCAAGGTCTGGTCGACTGAAATAGAGCTCACCGAGAAGACCGTGACAGAGGCCCGCCGTCCAGCAGCAGAGTTCACGTCTCAGGTCCCGAGTGTTTCAGCAGAGCAATCAGAGCTGCAGTGATTCCTCCCAACTTCAGGTTGGCGACTGGAGTCAGCAAGTTCACCGGAGAGTCCAAGCCGGACACATGGCTCGAGGATTACCGAGTGGCTGTTCAGATCGGAGGCGGCAATGACGAGGTGGCCATGAAGCATTTGCCCCTCATGTTGGAAGGATCAGCCAGAGCGTGGTTGAATCAGTTGGCTCCCAGTAGTATTTATACTTGGGAAGATCTAGCCCAGGTGTTTGTCAGGACGTTCGAAGGGAATTGCAAGCGACCGGCAGGGTTGACAGAATTGCAGTCATGTGTTCAGAAGTCGAGTGAAACCCTGAGGGATTATATCCAAAGGTGGATCACTCTGAATCACACGGTCGAGAATGTGTCCGATCATCAGGCAGTTTGCGCCTTCAAGGAAGGCGTCAGAAACAGGGAGTTAACTTTGAAGTTCGGTCGAACCGGAGATATGACCCTGAGTCGAATGATGGAAATCGCCACCAAGTACGCAAACGGAGAAGAGGAAGATAGACTCCGGAGTGGCAAGTACAAGGCAGCCGCTAATGAGGCCGGCGGAGGACACTCCAGTCGGAAGCAGAAGTGCAAGGCCGAGCCAGTCGCCCCCGGGGAAGCCTTAGCTGTGACCCCAGGGAAGTTTAAGGGGAAACCCAAGGGTCCTTGGAACCCCAAGAAAGTGAAAGACCAGGACGGGAATGATGTGATGGACTTACCATGCCACATTCACACGAAGAAAGATGAAGAGGGAAATCTCATTTACCCTAAGCATACCACTCGACAATGTCGACTCCTGATGCAACAGTTCCAAGGGAAGCAGGCCAAGGACAAAGAGAAAGAGTCAGACAAAGTTGAAGACAGGGAAGACAGCGGTGAAGAATACCCCCAAGTCAATTCCACTCTGATGATTTTCGCTGATGTCGAAAGTAAGAGTGGACTGAAGGTCATCAATCGCGAAGTAAACATGGTCGCTCCGGTGACACCCCATTACCTGAAGTGGTCCCAGACCGCCATCACCTTCGACCAGTCCGATCATCCGACTCATATTGCCACCCCAGGGAGGCAAGCGTTGGTGGTCGACCCAATTATTGAAGGCACTCGACTGACCAAGGTTCTGATGGACGGCGGCAGTGGGCTAAACTTGTTGTATGCAGAGACGTTGAAGGGGATGGGCATTCCGATGTCCCGACTCAGCCCCAGCAACATGAGTTTCCACGGAGTCATTCCTGGGAAGAAAGCTGAGTCACTCGGTCAAATCGCTCTCGACGTCGTCTTTGGTGACTCGAAGAATTTCCGGAAAGAAAAGTTAACCTTTGAGGTCGTGGATTTTCAGAGTGCGTACCACGCCATTCTTGGGAGGCCAGCCTATGCTCGTTTCATGGCTCGACCATGCTACGTATACCTCAAGCTGAAGATGCCTGGCCCCAAAGGTGTAATCACCATCGTTGGCAATCGGAAGAAGGCAGAGGAGTGCTTCCAGAAAGGCGCCAAAATTGCTGATGCTCAGATGGCCAAGATAGAGATACAAGAGTACCAGAAGACTGCGGATCCGAGTGAGTTGTTACGAGCCAAGAAGCCTGCCACGGAGTCAGCATTTCAGTCGACTGGTGAGACCAAGCAAGTCCACATCCACCCGACCGATCCAAATGCGGCTCCAACCAACATCTCCACTACACTCGACTCCAAATAGGAAGAAGCGCTTGTCCAGTTCCTCCGTGAGAACTGGGACATCTTTGCATGGAAGCCTGCTGACATGCCAGGTGTGCCCAGCGGACTGGCCGAGCACCGCCTTCGAGTCGACCCAAAGGTCAAACCAGTCAAGGAGCATCTCCGACGGTCCGCCGTTCAGAAGAGAAAGGCCATTGGCGAAGAAGTGGCCCGACTCCTAGCAGCAGAATTCATTCACGAGATCTACCACTCCGAGTGGCTCGCCAATGTTGTGATGGTCCCTAAGAAGGACAAATCGTTGCGCATGTGCATCGATTTTAAGCATATCAATCGGGCCTGCCCGAAAGATCATTTTCCTCTTCCTCGCATCGACCAAATAGTCGACTCGACTGCAGGATGCGAGAGGTTATCTTTTTTAGATGCTTACTCTGGATACCATCAGATCCGTCTGTATGGACCCAATGAAATAAAAACAGCCTTCATCACCCCGTTTGGGTGTTTCTGCTATGTTACCATGCCTTTCGGTCTCAAGAACGCCGGAGCTACATTCATGAGAATGATTCAGAAGTGCCTAATCACTCAAATCAGTCGGAATGTAGAAGCATACATGGATGACATAGTGGTCAAGTCACGAAAAGGTTCCGACCTGCTGACTGACCTAGCTGAAACTTTTGCCAATCTCAGGAATTATGATATCAAGCTCAATCCGTCGAAGTGCACATTTGGAGTCCCTGGAGGAAAGTTACTCGGTTTTCTTGTTTCCGAACGAGGAATCGACGCTAACCCCGAAAAAGTTGGCACCATACTCCGGATGAAACGCCCCGTGCGTGTGCACGATGTCCAGAAACTTACTGGATGCTTGGCCGCCCTAAGTCGATTCATCTCCAGGCTCGGTGAAAAGGCGCTGCCTCTTTACCGACTGATGAAGAAGTCAGACACGTTCGAATGGACTCCAGAAGCTGATGCAGCATTTGCAAAGCTAAAAGCTCTGCTCTCCACCCAGCCGGTGCTTGCTGCTCCTGTCAGCAAAGAGCCATTGTTGCTTTACATAGCATCCACGGGACAAGTCGTTAGTACCGTTCTTACGGTCGAGCGGGAAGAGGAAGGAAAGACCTTCAAAGTTCAACGCCCAGTTTATTATCTCTCTGAAGTTCTGACCCCGTCGAAGCAAAGATATCCCCACTATCAGAAGCTTGTTTACGGGATTTACATGACCACGAAGAAGGTTGCTCATTATTTCTCTGATCACTCTATCATAGTCGTCAGCGACGCTCCATTATCAGAGATTCTTCATAACAGAGATGCAACCGGTCGAGTGGCGAAATGGGCAATCGAACTTCTTCCTCTTGATATCAAGTTCGAGGCAAAGAAAGCTATTAAGTCCCAGGCAATAGCTGATTTCCTCGCCGAGTGGACCGAGCAGGAGCTTCCGACTCAAGTTCACTCGGAGCACTGGACTATGTTTTTCGATGGCTCCAAGATGCTGAACGGATCCGGTGCGGGGGTTGTACTGGTTTCCCCCCGAGGAGATAAGCTCAAGTATGTCCTCCAGATTCACTTTGATTCCTCCAACAATGAGGCAGAGTATGAAGCGCTTCTATACGGATTACGTATGGCCATTTCACTCGGCGTCCGTCGCCTCATGGTCTACGGCGACTCAGATCTGGTTGTTAATCAAGTGATGAAGGAGTGGGACGTCCGAAGCCCATCCATGACGGGATATTGCAGCGCAGTGAGGAAGTTGGAGAAACGATTCGAGGGGTTGGAGCTCCATCATATACCCCGACTGAAAAATAAGGCTGCAGATGATCTGGCGAAGATAGGGTCCAAAAGGGAGGCCATCCCTAAAGATGTGTGTTTGGAGCACATTCACACACCATCAGTGCAAGAAGATCCTTTCACAGAAGAGCCTCCACAACCAAAAAGCGCCTCTGACTCGACCGAAGTGGAGGTTCCAGCTGTGGTCGACCTGATTATGGAAGTTATGGTCACCACTCCCGATTGGACAGTGCCGTACATTGCGTATATCATGAAAAAAGAGCTCCCAGAAGATGAAGAAGAGGCTCGACAGATCATCCGTCGATCCAAAGCCTTTACAGTAATCAAAGGGCAGCTATACAGAGAAAGCGCGACTGGAGTTGGTCAGAAGTGCATCACACCTGAAGAAGGACAGATAATTCTCGAGGACATCCACTCGGGGACCTGTGGCCATCATGCGTCCTCTCGGACCATCGTGGCCAAAGCATACCGAGCGGGTTTTTACTGGCCAAAGGCGAACGAGATGGCAAAGGATATAGTCGACAAGTGCGAGGGGTGCCAGTTTTATTCCAACATGTCTCACAAGCCCGCCTCCGCCTTGAAGACCATTCCACTCGTCTGGCCTTTCGCTGTCTGGGGTCTAGACATGATCGGACCACTGAGAACTGGTAGGAGTGGCTTCACCCACTTGTTGGTTGCAGTCGACAAGTTCACGAAGTGGATAGAAGCCAAACCCATAAAGGACCTCGACGCAAGCACTGCCATCAATTTTATCAGGGGATTGATATTCAGATATGGAGTTCCGCACAGCATCATCACGGATAACGGATCAAACTTTGATAATGACAGATTCAAAGCCTTCTGCGCCTCACAGGGCACTCGAGTCGACTACGCTTCAGTTGCTCATCCACAGTCGAATGGACAGGCCGAACGCGCGAATGGCCTCATCCTCAAAGGACTAAAACCCCGACTGATGCGTGATCTCAAACACGCAGCAGGCGCCTGGGTCGACGAACTTCCGTTAGTTCTATGGGGGTTGAGGACCACCCCTAACCGGTCGACTGGAAGAACACCATTCTTTCTGGTCTATGGAGCCGAAGCGGTTTTGCCAAGCGACCTGCTCCACAACGCGCCTCGAGTCGAGTTATATTCCGAAGCATAAGCAAAATAGGCCCGGCAAGATGCAGTCGACCTCTTAGAGGAGGAAAGAGAGATGGCTCTAATCCGCTCGACCATCTACCAGCAAGAGTTGCGTCGGTTCTACGCCAGAAATGTGAAGGGTCGAGCCTTTCAGGAAGGAGATTTGGTCCTCCGCGTGGATCAGCAAAAACCTCACAAACTTGCCCCGACCTGGGAAGGCCCCTTCATCATCACCAAAGTCCTGCACAACGGAGCGTATCATCTCTACAACATCGATCGACGGATCGACGAGCCTCGAGCATGGAACGCGGACCTGCTCTGTCCTTTTTACACTTAAAAACTCACTCGACTGAGATGTAATAAAAGTACCTCTGAAGTTCTTTTGTTTCAAGCAAGAATTTCTTTTTCTGTTTGTCTAAATTTCCCCCAGTGGGTGACTTAGCTGCGAATCCGCTTCGCCTAAGTTTTCAAGAAATCCTACCGAGTGGAGAGCAAGTCTCCCACTCGGGGGCTTAGCTGCGAATCCGTTTCGCCTAAGAAATTAAAATCCTACCGAGTGGAGAGCCAACCTCCCACTCGGGGGCTTAGCTGCAGTCCAAGGACTCGCCTAAGTTTGAAAAAATCCTACCGAGTGGAGAGCCAGCCTCCCACTCGGGGGCTTAGCTGCAGTCCAAGCACTCGCCTAAGTTTGAAAAAATCCTACCGAGTGGAGAGCAAACCTCCCACTCGGGGGCTTAGCTGCAGTCCAAGGACTCGCCTAAGTAATTGAAATCCTACCGAGTGGAGAGCAAACCTCCCACTCGGAGGCTTAGCTGCAGTCCAAGCACTCGCCTAAGTAATTGAAATCCTACCGAGTGGAGAGCAAACCTCCCACTCGGGGGCTTAGCTGCAGTCCAAGTACTCGCCTAAGTTTGAAAAAATCCTACCGAGTGGAGAGCAAACCTCCCACTCGGGGGCTTAGCTGCAGTCCAAGTACTCGCCTAAGTTTGAAAAAATCCTACCGAGTGGAGAGCCAGCCTCCCACTCGGGGGCTTAGCTGCAGTCCAAGCACTCGCCTAAGTTTGAAAAAATCCTACCGAGTGGAGAGCAAACCTCCCACTCGGGGGCTTAGCTGCAGTCTAAGGACTCGCCTAAGTAATTGAAATCCTACCGAGTGGAGAGCAAACCTCCCACTCGGAGGCTTAGCTGCAGTCCAAGCACTCGCCTAAGTAATTGAAATCCTACCAAGTGGAGAGCAAACCTCCCACTCGGGGGCTTAGCTGCAGTCCAAGTACTCGCCTAAGTTTGAAAAAATCCTACCGAGTGGAGAGCAAACCTCCCACTCGGGGGCTTAGCTGCAGTCCAAGCACTCGCCTAAGTAATCGAAATCCTACCGAGTGGAGAGCAAACCTCCCACTCGGAGGCTTAGCTGCAGTCCAAGCACTCGCCTAAGTAATTGAAATCCTACCGAGTGGAGAGCAAACCTCCCACTCGGGGGCTTAGCTGCAGTCCAAGTACTCGCCTAAGTTTGAAAAATCCTACCGAGTGGAGAGCAAACCTCCCACTCGGGGGCTTAGCTGCAGTCCAAGCACTCGCCTAAGTAATTGAAATCCTACTGAGTGGAGAGCAAACCTCCCACTCGGAGGCTTAGCTGCAGTCCAAGCACTCGCCTAAGTAATTGAAATCCTACCGAGTGGAGAGCAAACCTCCCACTCGGGGGCTTAGCTGCAGTCCAAGTACTCGCCTAAGTAATTGAAATCCTACCGAGTGAGAGTAAACCTCCCACTCGGGGGCTTAGCTGCAGTCCAAGTACTCGCCTAAGTAATTGAAATCCTACCGAGTGGAGAGCAAACCTCCCACTCGGGGGCTTAGCTGCAGTCCAAGCACTCGCCTAAGTAATTGGAATCCTACCGAGTGGAGAGCAAACCTTCCACTCGGGGACTTAGCTGCAGCCCAGTGCTCGCCTAAGCCATGTTGACAGACACCATCGCGGCGATAAGCATCGTGCAAACTAGGCAGCCTCTGAGGGAACAACGAATAGCAGCCTCTGAGGGAACAACGAATAGTAGATCGGCGGATCAAGTCACGAAGACATTCAACGTCGAGCCATGTTCGGATAAAATCAAAAGATCCTAGATCGCAAATAAAAGTACTCGAGCTATAAGCTCGACGGAGTTTATCGGTTACATAAACCAATCGGCATTCCGAGGCAAATTTAAGGCAAGGAACAACAGTTTTTTACTCCTCCGGTGGAGGACTGGATGGTGCAACAAATTCGTTCAAATCGATCCCATCAGAGATCCGAGTGGCAGCAGCGATGAAGGTCTACATGAAGTCCTGAAAGTTATGCTTCCTCGTATTGGCAACTTGGAGGGCGGCCAGCTTCTCTTCTCGAGCCTCCTTGCAGTGGACACGAACCAGCGACAGAGCAACATCGGCACCACACCTGGCAGAAGACTTTTTCCATTCTTGCACTCGGCCTGGAACCTCACTTAGTCGAGTGACCAAGGATTCAAGGTCGTTCTGAAGCGTCTCCTTGGGCCAGAGTGCGGAGTCGATCCGCGACACTGCAGCTTTCAGTCGAGCCAGGTAGTCCACCACACCAGCGATACGGGATTCCAACCGGAGGACATTCATGGCCACTTCATCCTTCACAGGAGAATTGATAGGGTCCA
The DNA here is from genome assembly GCA_032464435.1 of Aegilops umbellulata. Classification (NCBI taxonomy): domain Eukaryota; kingdom Viridiplantae; phylum Streptophyta; class Magnoliopsida; order Poales; family Poaceae; genus Aegilops; species Aegilops umbellulata. The sequence continues at coordinate 377,098,330 of CP136057.1, forward strand.
GGCTGGTTTCCACTCGACTGGTCTCTTCCTCAAAATTCCGGCAGAATTCTGAAAGAAGTTTCGACAGAGCAAAATTGTAATCAAATGATGAGTCAACAACAGCAAGTCAGTCGTGCAAAGGGGATTACCTTCAAGCATGAGGAATAGTTTCTTGGCAAGACCCCCAAGATAACCCTCCAAGTCTTTGTGCTTCCCCGCCATCTGGCCGATCTTGTCAGTCAGGTTAACCTTGTCAGTCTTCAGTCGACTCGCTTCCTTATTGGCCGCGTCAAGAGCAGACTTCAGCCTAGCATTCTCGCTCTCAAGTTGACCGACTGAAGCAAGTTTCTCTTCAGCGAGCTTCAACTTCTCCGCAGCTGCCTTTTGCGCCTCCGCAAGGTCAAGATCTTTCTTCTTCAGGGCCTTCTCTAGTTCGTCTGCAAAGCAACAACAGACACAGAGTTCAGAACGGGCAGAGGAACAGAGATAGACGTCGAGTCCTCACCAGCCATACCTTTTGCTTCATCCTTCGCCTTCTGCACGTTTTCCTGAGCAAACTGTAAATCAAGATTAAGCTGGATCTGCTTATCCTTCAGATCAGCGAGCTGAGCAACAAGCTCACAAGACTTCTGCAAAGAGTCAATCGACAAAGGGTATCAAAGACAAGTTACTCCCGAGTGACTGAAAGAAAGAGCACAACACTTCTAAGACTACAGCCGAATCAAAACATTCGACAGTAGCGTCGGGGACTACACCCAGTGGGTGCACTCAGCGTGCCCCCACCGGTTTTCCTTGATTTCCACTCGACCCAATCCGATCAGTCGAGTGAGGAAGTTTGAAAGCATAAAGACCGCAATCGACTGCCAGCAGTCGACCGTGGCCTTGGGGACTACACCCAGTGGGTGCACTCAGCGTGCCCCCACCAGTGAAAAATTTCAGATCAACAGCACCCAGTGGGTGTACAACGCAAGTGAAGACCAACTAACCTGGACGTTCTGCTGCAACGCTGAGCTGATGTCATAGGCCGCTTGACTGGCATCCCGAGCCGCTTTGGTCTGCTCCATCACGAGCCCCGCCTGACGTATAGCCTCCTTAGCAGCACTCACTTGATCCTCCGGGGTCTGGTAGGCGGCGAAGAACGAGGGCGGGTCGACCAGTGGGGGAGCAGTCGACGACGAAGGCCGGGCAGTCGTGAGTGGTTCAGCAAAAGTCACAGTAGTCCGGGCGGTGTTGTCACCCCCTTGGACCACCGCCTCAGCAGTCGACGCGGTCTGAGGAGCCTTGTCGACCGGGGTCCTCCGGCCTCTCCTCCTAAAAGGCCTGAGCGGCACTTCCGCCTCCTCCTCATCATCCGGAAGGTCAATAATGTTGGTCGGAGCTACAAAAGTTCAGAAATGAACAGCCAATCGACTCAGCAGTTAAACAGTCAGATCGTGTCAAAGATCATACCTAAGTTGGAAGTGACGGCGTCCTCCATCATCTCATCGACATTCTGGATGGAAGTCTCGGAAGTAGCGGCGCTGCACGATTCCAAGCAAATAATTTGAAAGTGAATTGACTAAGAATCCGTTCTAGTCGACTCAAGAAAGATAAAAACAGTCACTTACCCAGAGATGACAGGGATGGCGACCCTGATCTTGGGCAAGGCCTTGGGTGGCTTGGTCGGGATGGCTCTGGGCTGCTTGGGTGCCTTCTCAGTTGGGGCCGGCGACGCGGTCCGAGGGCGCTTGGATGACTGGCCCACCGGAGCACTCGACTGACTGCGCTCCACGGCGGGATCCTGAGCGTTCTTGGAGCGTCTCTCGTGTCGAGGAGGGTCGACCTCCACCTCTTCATCTTCATCACCCGAGTCGTCGCTGACCTCCTCCTCTACGTCATCATCAGATTCCCACTCCTCGACTTCACCTTCACCCTCACTTCCTTCGCCTCCACTCCCTCCTCCTTCAGATACTTGCTCCTGGTTCCCGTTCGGCATCGAATACATGTCGTTGATCTCCTGCAAGACAACGGGCAGAGCAAGGATCAGTCGACTTATCGCAAGCCAGTTACTAGACGGAGTGAAAATTTCAGTCAGAAGAAGTGAAACGTACCTTGTCTGTCTCCATCATCCCATCAAGCGGAGCAATCCTCCTAGAACCCCTGGGGTTGTCCTTATTCCCGGTCATGCTGGTCAGCCAGCTCTCCAGTACAGAAGCCTCGACCCCCTCCGGGTGGATCCGAGTGGAGTCGTCGGGCCCGGAATACAACCACATCGAGTGATCCCGAGCCTGGAGAGGTTGGATTCGTCGCTGGAGGAAGACTTTGAGCAAATCCATGCCGGTCACGCCTTCCCGAACCAACTCAACCACTCGACTGACTAATACCTTCACCTGAGCCTTCTCCTCTGGAACCACTTTCAAAGAAGCGGGTTTCTGCACTCGGTCCAAGGTAAAAGGAGGAAGGCCGGTCGAGTGGCCAGGGGTCGGCTGGTCCTTGCAGTAGAACCAAGTCGACTGCCACCCGCGCACGGAATCGGGAAGTGTCATGGGAGGAAAACAACTCTTACCCCTCGTCTGGATCCCGAGGCCCCCACACATCTGGATCACCTGCGTCCTTTCCCCGTCCGGGTTAAGCTTTTTAACCGACTGGGATCGGCAAGTGAAGATATGCTTGAAGAGGCCCCAGTGAGGTCGACAGCCTAAGAAACACTCACACAGAGACACGAACGCAGCAAGATAGACTATGGAGTTGGGCGTGAAATGGTGGAGCTGCGCTCCGAAGAAGTTCAGAAAGGCCCTAAAAAAAGGACTCGGGGGCAGGGAAAACCCCCGGTCGACATGGGTGGCTATCAGGACGCGCTCACCCTCGCGAGGTTTCGGCTCCGTCTCCTCCCCAGGGAGGCGAGCAGCCTTGTAGGGAATGAGTCCCCCCTCCACCATGTCGTCGATATCCGCTTGAGTAAGGATGGAGGGCATCCAATCCCCCTGTAACCAGCCGGACGGCAGAGCGGCCCGCGAGGACGACCCGCCTCGGCCAGATTTCTTCCCCTTACCCTTTGCCGCGGCCTTCTTCGCGCGTTCCGCCGCCGCCGTCTTGTCCTTCCCCATCGTCTCGAACGAGATCTTGGCCGAGCGGCGGTGTGGAGATTGCAGCGAAGAGCGAGGCGGAGGCTTACGGAGGAAGGGAGGAGAAAAACAAGGGCGCACAGTAAGAAAAAATCGGAATCGTTACCTTATATAAGGCCACACCCGAGTGGCTGACCAGTGGGCCTGCGCCCCCCAGTCAAATCCCGCAGCGGACGCACGCGCGGTACGTGGCGAAAAAGGTGGCGCGGAGATCGAGGCGCCCTTGCCTTATCCAGCCGATTCGCGCGATTTTCTCCGTCCGGAGCGCTTCCCAATTTTCAAATCCCGCAAGATCCGCGATCGACAGGATGGTTTGTCAGACGAAAAGATCCGTTTCCTTAAGTCTCCCTAGAGACTCGTCACATAAACACACTCGACGGTAATATGAAACCACTCGACGGACATCTGAATGGATCAAGGCAACTGAAGAATGGGTTCCCACCGTAACTTCCATTTATCCAAAGACAGATGCAACCGAAGCATGGAGGTTGAGTCGGAAGCATAGGCTCGGCCCCATTCTCACTTAACCCCTGACCCATTCGGGGGCTAATGACGAGGATACGTACCTAGGGTAGGGTAACTTATCATACCCGAGGTACCCAATCAAGGACATGACTCCTACAATGAAAGACATTCTGAGAAGTATCAACATTTCAGTCGACCTGGTCAGCCCAGTCGACGGACACGAGCGTACTCGAACAGAAGCACAAGCAGTCGACCATGAAGACAGCCACTCGACTATAAGAGGACCTAAAGGCACTGCCTACAAACGGTCATCTCATAAGTAGCTTTTATGGCCTTCATGGTCCTTTATTACAGGCGTTACCAGTAACCCCCTCTCTTTATGTACATTAAACTCCTTGTAACGCGGGCTGGCTGGGGTCCTGGCGAACTCTATATAAGCCACCCCCCTCCACTAGGACAAGGGTTCGGAACTTTGTAACACACATACACATAATCCAGTCGACTGCCTCCGGGCTCCGAGACGTAGGGCTGTTACTTCCTCAGAGAAGGGCCCGAACTCGTAAAACTCCTTGCGCATACAACTACTCCATAGCTAGGATCTTGCCTCTCCATACTTACCCCCCATTCTTACTGTCAGACTTAGAACCACGACAGGTGGCGCCACCCATTTAGTGCCCCTGGGAGCGGTGATGTAAAACCACTCTCGTTGCCATAAGCTGGACTCCTCTTGAAAAGAGCCCTCGGGCCATGGAGCACCAGCATTTTTCTTATAAAGGCACCTCCGCACTCTGCGTACCACCCCTCGATCATCTTCGGCTCTACTTTAAAAGTCTTGAGCCACAATCCGAAGTGAGGAGAAGTTCGGAGGAAGGCTTCGCACACGACGATGAACGATGAGATGTGGAGGATGGACTCCGGAGCCAAGTCGTGAAATTCCAGCCCATAATAAAACATGAGCCCCCTTACGAAGGGGTCCATAGGGAAGCCTAGCCCCCGAAGGAAGTGAGACACAAACACCATGCTCTCACCAGGCTTGGGAGTGGGAATGACCTGCCGTTAAGCAGGCAGCCTATGCGAGATTTCGCCGGTCAAGAACCTGGCCTCTCTCAACTTCAGCATGTCCTCCTTCGTGGCGGAGGAGGGCATCCATTGGCCTTGAAGGTCGGAACCGGACATTGTCGAAGCTCCGAAGCGCCTGAAATCTGGAGCCTTGGGTGTTGGAATTCGAGGCAAAGGGCGAACTCGTTTGAGATTGAAAGAAAGGAGTAAGGCATTGTGAAAGCACAAGTGCTCCTCGGGTGGTTTTGGTAATTAATGTCAACATATCTCTTGTTGGACTAATACTTTTATCTAGTATATTTGAGATAAGTTCAACAATGGAGTGGCATGGACTAAAGGTTGTGGGAACTCCTTCAAGATGCTAAGGACAAAGGATTGGCTAAAGCTTCAAGCTCAAGACTCTTCAGTTTACACTTTTAGTGATCCAAGATCACATTGAGTCTATAGGAAAAGCCAATACTATCAAGAACGGATGAGGTGTTGCTTAATGAGCCTTTTGCTCCATGTGCTTAATGATATGCTCCAAAACCCTCAGCTACTTTCCCACTTCCACACTTGACCTAAACCCAAAGCCAAACTCGGTCCTACCGATTCTTTCTATCCGGCGCCACCGAGTTTTCACTTGTCATAAGCCACTGCCAAAACCCTAGCAAATCGGTTTCACCGATAGGGATCTCGGTCTCACCGAGATGGGATTGCAATCTCACTGTGTATGTCCATTGTCAAAATCGGTCTCACCGAGTTTAGGCAATCGGTACTACCGAGATTACAATGCAAACTCTCTGGATAACTCATTACCAAAATCGGTCCAACCGAGTTTAGTAATCGGTCCCACCGAGTTTGCCTGACCAACTCTCTGGTTAGCTAATTACCAAATCGGTCTCACCGAGTTTGTGTAATCGGTCTCACCGAGATTACGTTTTGCCCAAACCCTAACCATATCGGTCCTACCGAGATGCATGTCAGTCCCACCGAAAATCTCTAACGGTCACTAGGTTTACCTTTTCGGTCCGACCGAGTTTGTTGATTCGGTCCCACCAAGATTGGTAAATTGTGTGTAATGGTTGGATTTTAAGTGGAGGATATATATACCCCTCCACCTCCTCTTCATTCATGGAGAGAGCCATCAGAACACATCTACACTTCCAACTCATATGTTCTGAGAGAGAACCACCTACCCATGTGTTGAGACCAAGATATTCCATTCCTACCATATGAATCTTGATCTCTAGCCTTCCCCAAGCTGCTTTCCACTCAAATCTTCTTCCTACCAAATCCAAATCCTATGAGAGAGAGTTGAGTGTTGGGGAGACTATCATTTGAAGCACAAGAGCAAGGAGTTCATCATCAACACACCATTTGTTACTTCTTGGAGAGTGGTGTCTCCTAGATTGGCTAGGGGTCACTTGGGAGCCTCCGACAAGATTGTGGAGTTGAACCAAGGAGTTTGTAAGGGCAAGGAGATCGCCTACTTCGTGAAGATCTACCGCTAGTGAGGCAAGTCCTTCGTGGGCGATGGCCATGGTGGGATAGACAAGGTTGCTTCTTCATGGACCCTTCGTGGGTGGAGCCCTCCGTGGACTCGCGCAACCGTTACCCTTCCTGGGTTGAAGTCTCCACTAACGTGGATGTAGGATAGCACAACCTATCCGAACCACGGGAAAAACATCCATGTCTCCAATTGCGTTTGAATTCTCCAAACCTTTCTCTTTACATTCTTGCAAGTTGCATGCTTTACTTTCCGTTGCCTATATACTCTTTGCATGCTTGCTTGATATGTATTGTATGTGCTGAAATTGTGCCTAAAACTTCACTCAAACCAAAAAGGCTTAAAAACTGCAACTTTAGTACTAAGTGTCTAATCACCCCCCCCTCTAGACACACCTACTTCTAGATCCTACACCTTGGTCTCTTTATAAGATGCTGAATACCAAGGGCCCTCCCCGTGACCGTTTGGGACTCGCCTTTGATCGAGAAAACATACCAACGGGCATGACTGGGTTACCCACGTCCGTATTGATGAGAATCCCATAAATAAAGGGGACACGATCTCTGCTTCGACAAGACGTGCCAAGGAAATCGCCTCGCTAAACGCGCTGAGATGGGACAATAAAACGATTAGAATAAAGGCTTGGCCGTGGTGTGAGGTCACACTACGGAATACGTCAGCAGATTAGACTTGTGTAAATATTATTCTCTCTATGGCAATATGTGGAAACTTATTTTGCAGAGTCGGGCACTACCTTTGTGTTCAAAATCTTCTATGAAGTACTTGGAGGAGGAACCCGCCTTGCAATGCCGAAGACAATCTGTGCGCCGGACTCGTCGTCATTATAGCCTGGTTCAGGGGCTACTGAGGGAGTCCTGGATTAGGGGGTGTCCGGATAGCCGGACTATACCTTCGGTCGGACTCCTGGACTATGAAGATACAAGATTGAAGACTTCGTCCCGTGTCCGGAAGGGACTTTCCTTGGCGTGGAAGGCAAGCTTGGCGATACGGATATGTAGATCTCCTACCATTGTAACCGACTCTGTGTAACCCTGGCCCTCTCTGGTGTCTATATAAACCGGAGGGTTTTAGTCCGTAGGACACAACAAGAACAACAATCATACCATAGGCTAGCTTCTAGGGTTTAGCCTCCTTGATCTCGTGGTAGATCTACTCTTGTACTACCCATATCATCAATATTAATCAAGCAGGAGTAGGGTTTTACCTCCATCAAGAGGGCCCGAACCTGGGTAAAAACATCGTGTCCCTTGTCTCCTGTTACCATCCGCCTAGACGCATAGTTCGGGACCCCCTACCCGAGATCCGCCGGTTTTGACACCGACAATCATGCACAACCCCGATGACAAGCCAAGCAATTGTTTCATACTTTAACATTTTCAAAACTTTTTCAATCTTCACGCAATACATGAGCGTGAGCCGTGGATATAGCACAATATGTGGAATAGAATGGTGGTTGTGGAGAAGACAAAAAGAGGGGAAGATAGTCTCACATCAACTAGGCGTATCAACGGGCTATGGAGATGCCCATTAATAGATATCAATGTGAGTGAGTAGGGATTGCCATGCAACGGATGCACTAGAGCTATAAGTATATGAAAGCTCAACAAAAGAAACTAAGTGGGTGTGCATCCAACTCGCTTGCTCACGAAGACCTAGGGCATTTTGAGGAAGCCCATCATTGGAATATACAAGCCAAGTTCTATAATGAAAAATTCCCACTAGTATATGAAAGTGATATCATAGGAGACTCTCTATCATGAAGATCTTGGTGCTACTTTGAAGCACAAGTGTGGTAAAAGGATAGTAACATTGTCTCTTCTCTCTTTTTCTCTCATTTTTTTATTTGGGCCTTTTCTTTTTCTATGGCCTCTTTTTTTCTTTTTTTATTTATTTTTCGTCCGGAGTCTCATCCCGACTTGTGGGGGAATCATAGTCTCCATCATTCTTTCCTCACTTGGGACAATGCTCTAAAAAATCATGATCATCACACTTTTATTTTTCTTACAACTCAACAATTACAACTCGATACTTAGAACAAGATATGACTCTATATGAATGCCTCCGGCGGTGTACCGGGATATGCAATGAATCAAGAGTGACATGTATGAAAGAATTATGAATAGTGGCTTTGCCACAAATACGATGTCAACTACATGATCATGCTAGCAATATGACAATGATGGAGCGTGTCATAATAAACGGAACGGTGGAAAGTTGCATGGCAATATATCTCGGAATGGCTATGGGAATGCCATGATAGGTAGGTATGGTGGCTGTTTGAGGAAGATATATGGTGGGTGTATGATAACGGCTAAAAGTGCGCGGTATAAGAGAGGCTAGCAATGGTGGAAGAAAGGGAAAAAGTGCGTATAATCCATGGACTCAACACTAGTCATAAAGAACTCATATACTTATTGCAAAAATCTAGGAGTTTATCAAAGAAAAGTATTACACGCATGCTCCTAGGGGGATAGACTGGTAGGAAAAAGACCATCGCTCGTCCCCGACCGCCACTCATAAGGAGGACAATCAATAAACACCTCATGCTCCGACTTCGTTACATAACGGTTCACCATACGTGCATGCTACGGGAATCACAAACTTCAACGCAAGTATTCTTTAAATTCACAACTACTCAACTAACATGACTCTAATATTATCACCTCCATATCTCAAAACAATTATCATGCTTCAATCTTTTCTTAGTATTCAACACACTCAAAAGAAAATTTCACAAATCTTGAATACCAAGCATATTATCATTAAGCAATTTACCATGCTATTAAGACTCTCAAAATGATCTAAGTGAAGCATGAGAGATCAATAGTTTCTATAAAAAAAATCCACCACCGTGCTCTAAAAGATCTAAGTGAAGCACATAGAGCAAAATTATCACACTCAAAAGGTATAAGTGAAGCACACAGAGCAAAACTACATAGCTCTAAAGATATATGTGAAGCACAAAGAGTATTCTAACAAATTTTAATTCATAAATGGCTCTCTCAAAGGTGTGTATAGCAAGGATGATTGTGGCACACTAACAAACAAAGACACAAATAATACAAGACGCTCCAAACAAAACACATATCATGTTGGTGAATAAAAATATAGCTCCAAGTAAAATACCGATGGAAGTAGACGAAAGAGGGGATGCCTTCCGGGGAATCCCCAAGCTTTGACTTTTTGATGTCCTTGGATTATCTTGGGGGTGCCATGGGAATCCCCAAGCTTAGGCTCTTTCCACTCCTTGTTCCATAATCCATCAAAATATTTCACCCAAAACTTGAAAACTTCACAACACAAACCTCAATAGAAATCTCTGAGCTCCGTTAGAGAAAGAAAACATAAAACCACTTCAAGGTACTATAATGAACTCATTATTTATTTATATTGGTGTTAAACCTACAGTATTCCAAATTCTCTATGGATTATAAACTATTTTACTAGCCATAGATTCATCAAAATAAGCAAACAACACTCGAAAAACAGAATCTGTCAAAAACAGAACAGTTTGTAGTAATCTATAACTAACGAAAACTTCTAGAAGTCCAAACATCTAACAAAATTAGACAACATCATCAGCAATTGGAATCAGTATTTTATCACGTTCTGGTGATTTTTAATAATTCGGGCACTGAGCGCAAAGTTTCTGGAAATTATAGCAAGATCAAATAACTATCATCCAAGAAGATCCAATAGGTCTAGCTTGGCACAAACACTAATTAAAACACAAAACCACATCTAAACAGAGGGTATATGGATTATTTATTCCTAAACAGAAGCAAAAACAAAAAACTCCAAAAAAAATTGGGTTGCCTCCCAACAAGCGCTATCGTTTAACGCCCCTAGCTAGGCATAAAAGCGAAGATAGATTTAGGTATTGCCATCTTTGGTAGGCAATCCATAGGTAGCTCTCATGATAGTTTCATATGGCAATCTTATTTTCTTTCTAGGAAAGTGTTCCATGCCCTTCTTTAATGGAAATTGAAATCTAATATTCCCTTCCTTCATATCAATAATTGCACCAACTGTTCTAAAGAAAGGTCTATCAAGAATAATAGGGCAAGAAGGATTGCAATCTATATCAAGAACGATAAAATCTACGGGCACATAATTCCTATTTGCAACAATAAGAACATCATTAATTCTTCCCATAGGTTTTTTAATAGTGGAATCCACAAGATGCAAGTTTAGAGAGCAATCATCAAAGTCATGGAAATCTAGCAAATCACACAAAGTTTTGGGGATAGTGGAGACACTAGCACCCAAATCACATAAAGCATAAAACTCATGATCTTTAATTTTAATTTTAATAGTTGGTTCCCACTCATCATAGAGTTTTCTAGGGATAGAAACTTTCAACTCAAGTTTTTCTTCATAGGATTGCATCAAGGCATCAACAATATGTTCGGTAAAGGCTTTCTTTTGACTATAAGCATGAGGAGAATTTAGCACGGATTGCAACAAGGAAATACAATCAATTAAAGAGCAACTTTCATAATTAAATTCCTTGAAATCCAATATAGTGGGTTTAGCAACATCTAGGGTTTTATTTCTTTCAATCCCACTTTCATCAATTTCATCATAAAGGTCTAAATACTCTGAATTTTTAGAATGCCTTCTAGGTAAAGGAAGATCATATTCAGTTTCATCAAGATTCATATTGCAAAACAAAGATTTGATAGGGGACACATCAATACTTTTAGATCTTCATCTTGATTTTCATAGGAATTGGAAGAACACGCTTTAATAAAGGCATCTTTGGAAGCACGCATCCTAGCGGTTCTTTCCTTGCACTCATCAATGGAAATTTTCATGGCTTTGAGAGACTCATTGATATCATGCTTACGAGGAATAGATCTAAGCTTTAAAGAATCAACCTCAAGAGAAATTCTATCAACGTTCCTAGCCAAATCATCAACTTTAAGCAATTTATCTTCAAGCAAAGCACTAAAATTCTTTTGTGAATTCATAAACTCTTTGACACTATTCCCAAATTCAGAGGGCATCTTATTAAAATTTTCATAAGAGTTGCTGTAGGAATTTCCATAATTATTAGAAAGATTACTAGGATAAGGCCTAGGATTAAAATTCCCTCTATACGCGTTGTTAGCAAAATTATTCCTACCAACAAAGTTCACATCCATAGATTCATTATTATTCTCAATCAAAGTAGACAAAGGCATATCATTAGGATTAGAAGAAACACTCTTAGTAGCAAATAATTTCATAAGTTCATCCATCTTTCCACTCAAAACATTGATTTCTTCTATCGCATGCACTTTTTTATTAGTAGATCTTTCAGTGTGCCATTGAGAATAATTAACCATAATATTATCTAGGAGTTTAGTAGCATCTCCTAAGTTATTTCCATAAAAGTGCCTCCTGCCGCCGAATCTAAAAGATTTCTAGAAGCAAAATTCAACCCGGCATAAATTTTTTGTATAATCATCCACAAATTCAAACCATGAGTAGGGCAATTACGTAGCATTAATTTCATTCTCTCCCAAGCTTGTGCAACATGTTCATGATCAAGTTGCTTAAAATTCATAATGTCATTTCTAAGAGCGATGATCTTAGCGGGATGAAAATACTTAGAGATAAAAGCATCTTTGCACTTGTTCCAATAATCAATACTATTTTTAGGCAAAGACAAAAACCAAGCTTTAGCATGATCTCTAAGCGAAAAAGGAAATAGCTTCAATTTAACGACATCATTATCGACATCTTTTTTCTTTTGCATATCACATAAATCAACGAAGCTATTAAGATGAGTAGCGGCATCTTCACTAGGAAGGCCGGCGAATTGATCTTTCATAACAAGATTCAACAAGGCAGTATTGATTCACAAGATTCAGTATTGGCAAGAGGAGCAATCGGAGTGCTAAGGAAATCATTATTATTGGTATTGGTGAAGTCACACAATTTGGTAGTATCTTGAGCCATCGCGACAAACAAGCGATCCAACACACGAGCAAGCAAAAGGCAAGCGAGAAAAAGGCAAATGGAAAAAGAGAAGGAGAAGGAGAGGGCAAATAAAACGGCAAGGGTGAAGTGGGGTAGAGGAAAACGAGAGGCAAATGGCAACTAATGTAATGCGAGAGATAGGGATTGTGATGGGTACATGGTATGTTGACTTTTTGCGTAGACTCCCCGACAACGGCGCCAGAAATTCTTCTTGCTACCTCTTGAGCTTGCGTTGGTTTTCCCCGAAGAGGAGAGGATGATGCAGCAGAGTAGCATAAGTATTTCCCTCAGTTTTTGAGAACCAAGGTATCAATCCAGTAGGAGGCTACGCTCAAGTCCCTCGCACCTGCACAAAACGATAGCTACTCGCAACCAACGCGATTAGGGGTTGTCAATCCCTTCACGGTCACTTACGAGAGTGAGAATTGATAGATAATGTTTTTGGTATTTTTGATATAGAGATGCAAAGTTAAAAGTAAAAGGCAAAGTAAAAAAGCAAAGCAAGATTAAAGTGATGGAGATTGATATGATGAGAATAGACCCGGGGGCCATAGGTTTCACTAGTGGCTTCTCTCAAAAGCATAAGTATTCTATGGTGGGTGAACGAATTACTGTTGAGCAATTGACAGAATTGAGCATAGTTATGAGAATATCTAGGTATGATCATGTATATAGGCATCACGTCCGAGACAAGTAGACCGACTCCTGCCTGCATCTACTACTATTACTCCACTCATCGACCGCTATCCAGCATGCATCTAGAGTATTAAGTTAAAAATAGAGTAACGCTTTAAGCAAGATGATATGATGTAGAGAGATAAATTCATGCAATATGAAATAAATCCCGTCTTGTTATCCTCGAGCAACGATGCAATACGTGCCTTGCTGCCCCTTCTGTCACTGGGAAAGGACACCGCAAGATCGAACCCAAAGCTAAGCACTTCTCCCATGGCAAGAAAAACCAATCTAGTAGGCCAAACCAAACTGATAATTCGAAGAGACTTGCAAAGATAACCGATCATACATAAAATAATTCAGAGAAGATTCAAATATTATTCATAGATAGACTTGATCATAAACCCACAATTCATCGGTCTCAACAAACACACCACAAAAAGAAGATTATATCGAATAGATCTCCACGAGAGAGGGAGAGAACTTTGTATTGAGATCCAAAAAGAGAGAAGAAGCCATCTAGCTACTAACTATGGACCCGAAGGTCTGAGTTAAACCACTCACACTTCATCGGAGGGGCTATGATGATGTAGAAGCCCTCCGTGATGACGGCCCTCTCCGGCGAAGCTCCGGATAAAGCCCCAAGATGGGATCTCGTGGATACAGAAAGTTGCGGTGGTGGAATTAGGTTTTTGGCTCCTGTTCTGATCGTTTGGGGGTACGTAGGTATATATAGGAGGAAGGAGTATGTCGGTGGAGCTTCAAGGGGCCCACGAGGCAGGGGGCGCGCCCTAAGGGGGGGCGCCCCCCACCCTCGTGACCACCTCTTGGCTCCCTTGGAGTAGGGTCCAAGTCTCCTGGATCACGTTCGGTGAGAAAATCACGTTCCCGAAGATTTTATTCCGTTTGGACTCCGTTTGATATTCTGTTTCTCCGAAACACTGAAATAGGCAAAAAAACAGCAATTCTGGGCTGGGCCTCCGGTTAATAGGTTAGTCCCAAAAATAATATAAAAGTGGAAAATAAAGCCCAATATAGTCCAAAACAGTAGATAATATACCATGAAGCAATAAAAAATTATAGATACGTTGGAGACGTATCACTGCTCCTATTGCATCCACAACAGCATCACCAACAAGAACCCTATGTTCAACAAGATGCTGCACATATTCTAGCTCCGAACGCCAGAAATCACAGGTGACCTATAAAACAGAGAAACAGAGCATTTTCAGTTAACTGAAAAAGTTCAGTTAACTATAAAGTTCAGTTAAATGTAAATTTCAGTTAACTACCACCAACCAATTGCAGTACAAACCTAATGCCAATTAACTAAGTTCCATCTGACAAAACCCTAATGCAATCTTACACATCAATCTGATGCAGAACCAGTGAAGAAAAGATCTACCACACAGGTAGAGGAACTTGACCTGGTGTTTGCTGCACCTGTAGAAGACCCACCCCTCATGCTCGTCCGTGCCAGAGCGGTAGAACTTGACCTGCTCGTCACAATCCGGGCACAGGATCAAAGGAACCACAATGGAGCGGCCACGTAGCCCAGATCAAACAGAGATCGAAGATGACATGAGGAGAGAGGGCGGCGACAATGTCTGCGGCGGTGGAGAGAGGGCGGCGGCAATGGCTGCGGCGGCGGCGAGGGCGGCGGCGGAGGGAGGTGGGTGGGTGATGACCCACAAGTATAGGGGATCTATCATAGTCCTTTCGATAAGTAAGAGTGTCGAACCCAACGAGGAGCAGAAGAAAATGATAAGCAGTTTTCAGCAAGGTATTCTCTGCAAGTACTGAAATAAGTTGTAACAGATAGTTTTGTGATAGGATAAATTGGTAACAAGCACCAAGTAAGAAAAGTAAATAAAGTGCAGCAAGGTGGCCCAATCCTTTTTGTAGCAAAGGACAAGCCTTGACAAACTCTTATAATAAGAAAAGCGCTCCCGAGGACACATGGGAATATCGTCAAACTAGTTTTCATCACGTTCATATGATTCGTGTTCGGTACATTGATAATTTGATATGTGGGTGGGCCGGTGCTTGAGTGTTGTTCTTACTTGAACAAGCATCCCAATTATGATTAACCTTTATTGCAATCATCCGCAACTACAACAAAAGTATTAAGGTAAACCTAACCATATCATGAAACATATGGATCGAAATCAGCCCCTTACGAAGCAACGCATAAACTAGGGTTTAAGCTTCTGTCACTCTAGCAACCCATCATCTACTTATTACTTTCCAATGCCTTCTTCTAGGCCCAAATAATGGTGAAGTGTTATGTAGTCGACGTTCACATAACACCACTAGAGGCTAGACAGCATACATCTCATCAAAATATCGAACGAATACCAAATTCACATGACTACTAATAGCAAGACTTCTCCCATGTCCTCAGGAACGAACGTAACTACTCACAAAGCATATTCATGTTCATAATCAGAGGGGTATTAATATGCATAAAGGATCTGAACATATGATCTTCCACCAAATAAACCAACTAGCATCAACTACAAGGAGTAATCAACACTACTAGCAACCTACTAGTACCAATCCCGGACTTGGAGACAAGAATTGGATACAAGAGATGAACTAGGATTTTGAGAGGAGATGGTGCTGGTGAAGATGTTGATGGAGATTGCCCTCTCCCTATGAGAGGAGCGTTGGTGGTGATGATGGCGATGATTTCCCCCTCCCGGAGGGAAGTGTCCCCGGCAGAACAGCTCTGCCGGAGCCCTAGATAGGTTTCGTCAAGGTTCCGCCTCGTGGGGGCGGAGTCTCGTCCCGAAAAGTTGCTTATGATTTTTCTTCGGACGAATGACCTCATATAGCAGAAGATGGCCACCGGAGGGCCAACAGGGGGCCCACGAGGCAGGGGGCGCGCCCTGGGGTATAGGGCACGCCCCCACCCTCGTGGCCAGGTGGGTCCCCCTCTGGTGTACTTCTTCCGCTCAATATTTTTTATATATTCTGAAAATGACTTCTCTGGAGTTTCAGGACTTTTGGAGTTGCGCAGAATAGGTCTCTAATATTTGCTCATTTTCCAGCCCAAAATTTCAGCTGCCGGCATTCTCCCTCCTTATGTAAATCTTGTAAAATAAGAGAGAATAGGAATAAGTATTGTGATATAATGTGTAATAGCAGCCCAGAATGCAATAAATATCAATATAAAAGCATGATGCAAAATGGACGTATCAGTGGGCTAGGGTTGGGAGAGGGCAGCGGGATGGCTCGGTCCGCACGGGTGGCTCGATCCGACCAGGTGTGCGACCAGGTGGGGGGGAGATCTTTTGTTCTGCCAGTTTTGCAAAAAAAAACCATGGTTGCCTGTGTATTCGAGCGAGCAAGCGCATGTGGCAGTCAACGCATTGTTGGCAGCCGTTGACTCGAGCCAGCTCAGCGCGTACGTATAGAAAATCATATAATGGACCGTAGATGACCCCCCTAGAGCAAGTTTGGTGACCGTATTGCGGGTATTTGTAACCACAGGGACTAAAGCTAACGCCCGTGCAAATTTGGCGACCCGTAGTGAATTTTTCTCATTTAATAAACTCCCCACCTCTTGCCTTCCCTTCCTGGAACCGAATACGTAAACAATCCGGCCCTGGGGCTATGTGTCATCTAGGAATCGGCTACCGGCGACAATTATCGGGTCGGCCCATTAGCGCAATTATGTTGCAAGTCGCTGCAGGTTCGCTTTGTGCTAGTTTTTTTTCGGTTTCCTTTTTCTTCTTTCCTTGTTTTTTTTTAAATCTCAACGGTATTCCTTAGGTTCTTTTTTTCTCTTCGTTCTACTTTGATTTTTCTTTGTTTTTTCATCACTTTTCTTCCTTTCTTCTTTATACTTCGGTTTGCTTTGTTTCTCTTTGATTTCTTCAGTTTCTTTTGCTTTTCTTTTGTTTCTTAGTCAGTTTTTATTGGGGTTTTCATTTTTTTTCCTGTTTTTCATTGTTATTTGTCTTTAATGCATGTCTACATTTTTCATAAGCATTGCACTTTTTCATATATAACAGGAACATTTTTATTATACTCATTAAACATCTATCAAATACATGATGAACATTTTTGCAAAATATATATATTTAGATTAACTTTTATACACGTTTGTATATTTTTCATATACATCTAATTTTGTATATATCTTTTAAAAAATTTAAATACACAATTTCGCATTTTTAAATACTTGTTTGAGCATTTTTTCTAATAGGTGTTAAGCATTTTTTACTACACGTCGAAACATATTTTGAATGATAATTGTTTTTGAATTATATAGAGATTTTTTCCAAAATTTCGCAAACAAATTTCCAAAATCTTGTAATGTTTTTTTAATGTAGCGTACATTTTTGTGAATGTATGGGTTCCTTTTACGAATTACATGAACATATTTTCTATAATGTACAATTATTTTTTACATATGGCGTACATTTTCTTCCAAACCTGTGATATTTTTTAAATGTCATCAACATTTTTTTCATACACATGATTAATATTTTTCGTATACATTAGAAACATCTTTCTATACAAGTCTAACATTTTTAAATGTAAAAGTTGAAAGTAGTTTATGATAATCGTAAATCACTTTCGTACTCACATTTAACACGATACTGTTCGAAACAACAAAGCGTTAACAATTCATCAAGCAATTTCTATCAAAGATAGCACGAACATTTCACCACACTGATGAGTCCAATTTATATGGAAAATTCATTGAACCGGTTTCAAAGATCGACGACCAGAGACAAAGGGCACCTTGGGACTTGAAGACCGGTTCAGGGGCTGCTAATGGTGTCCTGAATTGGCCATTGGGGGTCTCTCACCAGGTCGCCTTCCAGCCTGGTGGGCCAGGACGAGCCGAGGACCCAATGTCGGTTCAGGAGTGGGCTACGCTAGACGGCCCATGACGTGTGAATGAAAGGCTCCTGAAAACTTGCCGTGAACTTCAAGAAGCTAGATTTGTCGAAGACACTATTTCCTAATGCGTAGCTAACTTGGACGCTGTAATCCTAGACCCCCAATACCTATATAAACCGAGGGATAGGACTCGTAGAACGACATAACAATCTCATGATAGATTATGTGTACTTTGCACTCCAATCCAAAGCAATAAAAACAAACAAAACGTAGGATATTGTCTTTTTGAAGAGCCTGAACCTGCTCATGTCCTTGTTACCATCACATCTAGACACTTAGTTTGGGACCCCTTACCCGAGATCTATCAGATTTAGCTCCGTCACCATGCCGCCGAGATCTGCGGGTAGACCACTGCAACACCCTCGATGGTGACCTCCGCCGCTGCCCCCTGTGCATCCTCGAGCGCCACCGCTTTCTCGAGCTAGTGCCATGCCGCCGAGATCCACGGACCACGTGCAAGCCACCACACACACCCTCGTCGGCGATCAGGTCGGGGTGGAATCGAAAGTGATGGTTGCTGTGAGCGGGGAAGAGAATGAGTGGACTGGTCTAGAAATGCGTAACAAAAGGGTAAAAGGGTGCGAGAAAAAGGGTCACGCTCATCGCCCGTCCGCGCGGACGGTTCGCAATGGGTGATGTGGCGATGAACTTGCATCAAAATTCATGCTGGTGGTCAGATAGTCGATGAAGCGTTCGTGACGGGATCCTAAACATCTGACGTGAGACTTTTAGTGATTCTGTTGATGTTTCGATATACAAACCTTAGTAATAACCTTTTTTTAACTGAGTATTGAAAGGCTTGTTGCTTATTGATAGGTTTGGGTGCTTTTTCTTTGACTATGCCTAATTAATTTGCTCTAGTTGAACTATGCCTGATCATGGTGGTAGTACTTCGTGTGTGCAGGGCTCCGGCTGTCGTCCTCCCTCGGCCGGCACACGGTGACGCGGGGCTCCTGCCAGAGCCACGCCTTGCTGATCTCTGACACGTGCTCTTGGACGATCTTAAGGACCAGGCAGACGCTCTCCTCCTGGTCATGGTCCCCCGGAGTTCCCACGTCTTCCGGGGTGACGAGCACCAGCTCCTCGAGGATAGGAGTGTTAGACCAGGTAGTTCTATACCGTATGCATCTTATATAACTTCCCATACGGTATAGTGCGGATCGTGCTGCAGTTGTATAGCTAGTGGTGCACGTCCTGAGGTAGTGGTATACCCACGATCTTGGCTCAGCTGAGGACAACAACCTGTACTTAAACCTATCCTCTGAGCATAATCGATGTGTTGAATCCTATCCCTTCTTCTCTCCTCAACATGGTATCAGATACCCCCGACCAGAATCCCTTTGCTCCGGTCGCCGATTCCGCTTCCGCCATGGACGACAACCTCGTCCTCTCCCCTCGTTCCTCGGTCGACGGTGCGGTCGGCGCCCTCAATGCCGCTCCTCTCCAGCACGTCGCCCCACCCGCGCCCACGGTCGCGCCCGCCGTGCCGGCCTCCTCCTTTCCCTCCGCCATCCTTCAAACCATCGACATCTGTCGCCATGTTCCTGTCGTGCTCGATCTCCTCGCCGGCAACCACGCTCAATGCCGGCGCCACTTCGACACGGTGCTTGGCATGTTTGGCCTCCGTCCGCACATCGATGTTGAGGCGGTTCCTCGCCCCGACGACCCCGAGTGGCAGATGGCCGACCACACCGTCATCCGCTGGCTGGATGCCACCATCTCGCCGGATCTTCTCGAGGCTATCATGCAGCCTGAGGACACGGCCTGCACCGTGTGGCTCGCCGTCGACGAGCTCTTCCGCAACAACCAGATGGCCCGCGCGGTGTACGTCGACGCCGAGTACCACGCCACCGTCCAGGGCGACATGACGGTGATGCAATTCTGCACCAAGCTCAAGACCTTCGCCGACCAACTCCGTGATCTGGGCCAGCCGGTCACTGACCCACGGCAGGTCTTCCATCTCCTCCACGGCCTCAACCGTCAGTACCACACCGTCATCCCGCACATCACCTGCCAGAACCCGCTCCCGACGTTCCTCCAGGTGTGCTCCTTCCTTCTCTTGGAGGAGCATCGCGCTGAGCAGGCGGCTCGGCAGCAGTCCGCCCACGCTCTCTTCGCTGGGCGCGGCTCCCCCGCACCTTGTGACGCCCGGATAATCAAGCTACAGTACCCTCTGCTAATGATGCCACGTCACTTAGGATACTGTCATTAATCTCCCGGTGATTCGATCCCGTTCGAATTCAAAATTATAAATCAAGTCAAACGAATTAAGTTTTCAAAAGTCAAATCTAAAATGTTCAAAGTGCGGCAAGTAAATCATAGGTGGTTGTGGTGGTGAATCCAAAATTTTATAAAATGTTTAGATGCACTATAAAATTTTATAAAATGTTTAGAGAAACATTAGCTGACATAATTATTTAAGCGTCTTTTAAATGGTTAAATTATTGAAAACTATTTTTTTTACTACAAGAATAATTGTGGCAGCGGTATAACTACTATTACTAGATTAGGTGCTAACTATATGTTTTACATAACAAAAACAATTTAAAAGATTAAACAAACAGAAAAGAAATTAAAAAAATAAAGAAAAGACAAAACAGTAAGCGAAATCTAATACTTGAAAAATGCCAAAACCCTCCTCGCCCGGGGCCTCTCGGCCCACCTGGCAACCGACTGGCCCAGTCCCCCCTCTCTCTGGCCTACATGGCCACACCCCCGAACCCTAACCCTCACGACCCCCACACCCCCACTCGTTCCCCCCCCCCATGTCTCCCTCGCCCCCGATTTGGATCGGGGCGCGACGCCCCGACCCCACCGTGCCGCGCCACCACGTCCTGGAGTCCCCCCCCATCGCCGACCCAACCGCTCTGCGCCACCACGTCCTGGAGTCCCGCCCCCATCGCCGTCTTCGTCAAGCCCAAGAACCAGATCGAGCCGGGAAGTGCCAGATCGACGCCATCGTGCTGATCCCCTCCGCTGCACCGCCACGGCCATCGCCGCCCCGCCAAGACCTCGCTGGCCTGCCTTCGCCTCCCCGCTGGTCTGCCTCCTCCACGTCGCGTTGTCCCCGTCCCCCACCACGATCCCCACTACCAAGTGCCCTACATCATCCGTGAGCTCCCTTCCTTCCCTCTCTGCCCCTCGCGGCCGTCACCGCATCCGGGCCGTGCTCACCGCGCCCGGCCGCGTCGCGCAGCTCCGCACGACGCGAGCCCCGCACCTAGTGCACCCCTGCTCGTCTGCCCGCGGCCTGCCGGCGTCGCCCGCTCGCGCTACCGCGTTGACCTTGCCGCTCGTCGCTGCACATGCTGCTGCAGCTGCGTCCCACCGCGCCGACTGGCCCCGTCCTCTCCTTCCCCCACGCACGCGCACACGGTTGCGGCCTCCTCCCCGCACCGAGCCTGGAACGACGCCCCGACGCGCGCATTATCCCCTGCTGTTGCCACGGCTTGCGGCGTGCCATCGCCTGACCCGCGCCGCCTCCACTACGCCGCGCCACCCTGCCACCCCGCCTCTTGCCTCGGCTCTGCCGTGCTAGGACGCGCCGGCATCGCCCTCGCCTGATGCGGGACCGCCGCACCCACTGGTCGCAGCCAGCTTCGCCCCGCCCGGTGCGCCCCTGGGCGAGCACCGTAACGGGCGCCCATGCGCCCGCATCCATCGCTCGCTCGCACCGTTGCCCATTTGCCCGGGTCCGCTATGGCCTCTATGGGCCTATGGAAAACGGGCCCCGCCCAGAACGCTTTTATAAAAAAAGGAATTAAGAACTAAAATAATAATAATAAAAAAAATAATTAATTAATTAATCAAGGAATTAATTAAGTTAATTAATCACAATTGGATTAACCTAATTAACTAATTAGTTTAATTAAACAGTAATTAGATTAGTTAAACATTAATTAGGCTAAACAGTCAATGACCAGTGGAACCCACACGTCAGCGACTCAGTCAACGCCTCTGTTGACTGCTGATGTCATGCTGACATCATGATGACGTCAGCAAACACTGTTTTGGATAATGTTGAATTAAAATATTTAAATTAATCCTAAAAATGATTTAAATTTTTTAAAATTAATATAAAATAAACCGTAGCTCAGATGAAAATACTTTATACATGAAAGTTGCTCAGAACGACGAGACGATTCCGGATACGCAACCCGTTCGTCCGCCACACCCCCTAACCTATTGAACTCGCAACTTTCCCCCTGTGGCTCCTCCGCCCAAAAACGCGAAACGCCGGGGATACTTTCCCGGATGTTTCCCCCCTTCACCGGTATCACCACATACCCCGTTAGGGCACGCCTAGCATCACGCTTTGCTTTGTCATGCATAGTCATGCATCTGTTTGCTTAAATATTCATTGTTTCTTCCCCCTTTTCTTCCGCTAGACACCGAGACCAACGTTGCTGCTGCCCAGTTCGACTACGGAGTTGACGACCCCTGTCTCTTGCCGGAGCAACCAGGCAAGCCCCCCCCCCTTGATCACCAGATATCGCCTACTCTTCTCTATACTGCTTGCATTAGAGTAGTGTAGCATGTTACTGCTTTCCGTTATTCCTATCCTGATGCATAGCCTGTCCTTGTTACTACTGTTGTTACCTTTACCTGCAATCCTACCTGCTTAGTATAGGATGCTAGTTTCCATCAGTGGCCCTACATTCTTGTCCGTCTGCTGTGCTATACTATCGGGCCGTGATCACTCGGGAGTTGATCACGGGTATATACTATACATTAAACATGATACATGTGGTGACCAAAGTCGGGTTGGCTCGAGGAGTACCCGCGAGTGATTCACAGATTGGGGGCTGAAAGGACCTTTGTCCCGACGGCCCTCTGTGTGGATCTTTGAGGCGGAGCGACAGGGCAGGTTGAGGTCACCTAGGAGAGAGGTGGGCCTGGCCCTATCGGCGTTCACGGATACTTAACACGCTTAACGAGATCTGAGTATTTGATCTGAGTCTGGCTACTGGCCAATACACACTAACCAACTACGCAGGAAAGATATGGGCACTTGGCGTCGTGGTATCAGCCGAAGCCTTCGTGACGTCAGCGACGGAGCGGCGCGCGCTGGATTGGACTGGAACGCCACCAGGCTAGGTCTGCTTCCGGCCGCCCTCGCAACGTGCAGGTGTGATCAGGGCGATGGGCCCAGACCCCTGCACACTTAGGTTTAGACCGGCGTGCTGACCTCTCTGTTGTGCCTAGGTAGGGTTGCGACGTGTTGATCTTACGAGGCCGGGCATGACCCAGGAAAGTGTGTCCGGCCAAATGGGATCAAGCGTGTTGGGTTATGTGGTGCACCCCTGCAGGGAAGTTAATCTATTTGAATAGCCGTGTCCCTCGGTAAAAGGACGACCCGGAGTTGTACCTTGACCTTATGACAAGTAGAACCGGATACTTAATAAAACACACCCTTCCAAGTGCCAGATACAACCCGGTGATCGCTCTCTAACAGGGCATCGAGGAGGGGATTGCCGGGTAGGATTATGCTATACGATGCTACTTGGAGGACTTCAGTCTACTCTCCTCTACCTGCTGCAAGACGGAGGCGACCAGAAGCGTAGTCTTTGATAAGACTAGCTATCCCCCTCCTATTCTGGCATTCTGCAGTTCAGTCCACTGATATGGCCCCCTACACATATATCCATGCATATGTAGTGTAGCTCCTTGCTTGCGAGTACTTTGGATGAGTACTCACGGTTGCCTTGTTTCCCCTTTTCCCCATCTCTCTACCCGATTGCTGCAATCAGACGATGGAGGCCAGGATCCAGACGCCACCGTCGATGACAACTACTACGCTGGAGGTGCCTACTACTACTTACAACCCGCTGACGACGACCAGGAGTAGTTAGGAGGATCCCAGGCAAGAGGCCTGCGCCTCGTTCGATCTGTATCCCAGTTTGTGCTAGCCTTCTTAAGGCAAACTTGTTTAACTTATGTCTGTACTCAGATATTGTTGCTTCCGCTGACTCGTCTATGATCGAGCACTTGTATTCGAGCCCTCGAGGCCCCTGGCTTGTATTATGATGCTTGTATGACTTATTTTATTTGTAGAGTTGTGTTGTGATATCTTCCCGTGAGTCCCTGATCTTGATCGTACACATTTGCCTGCATGATTAGTGTACGATTGAATCGGGGGCGTCACACACCTGCTACCCCAACTCCTTCACCGCCCGCCGACACCACGCGTGGCCGGGGCTGCTCGCGCCGTCGCGGCCGCGGGAACGGCAGCGCCCCTGCACCGCCCACTGGTGCGCCACCGCGTCCACCCGCCTACCCCGCGCCGGCTCCTGGTGCCAACTCATGGACGGGGCTCGTCCAGGTCTGGCCCATGCCCTGGCGCGCCCCGGGCTCCGGCGTCCTCGGGCCGCGCCCCGGCACACCGCACTAGCAGGCCATGTTTGCCGCACCTGCGCCGCCCGGCTACGGCGCCCCTGGCGATCCGCCTCCTGGCTACGGCTACCCTGGCGGTCCCTTCCATGGCTATGGCTCCCCGGGCGCTAGCTCGTCCGCCGCGCTGTCGCCCCAGCCATGGGACATGCAGTCTCTCCAGGCGGCGCTACACAGCGCCACGGCCGGGCCCTCTTCGTCGGGTACCGCTTCCGACTGGTACCTCGACTCCGGGGCCTCCTCTCACATGTCCTCGTCGCCTGGTAACCTCCATTCCCTCCGTCCCTGTCACTCCCCTTCTCATATAATTGTTGGCAGTGGCGATCATCTACCGATCACCCATGTCGGTGACGGCGCTCTCATCGAGGGCACATCCCCTGTCCAACTTCGCAACACCCTTGTCTCTCCCTCTCTCATTACAAACTTGCTTTCAGTACGTCGAATTTGTCGTGATAATCCTGTTTCTGTCGAATTCGACGCTTTTGGCTTCTCTGTCAAGGACCTTCGAACCAAGGCGGTGATCCTCTGATGTGACTCTGACGGTGATCTCTACTCTGTCGGCCGTCCGCAGCTCTCCTCGCGTCCCGCTTTTGCCGGTTTCGTCGACTCCACCTTGTGGCATCAACGGCTCGGGCACGCTTTGCTCCGTCTGAGTGCTGATCATCTTAGTTTCAGCAAGTCCGCACCACATTCGTGTCATGCATGTAGTTAGGGCAAGCACGTCCGCTTGCTGTTTAGCAATTCTACCAGCACCAGCATGTTTCCCTTTCATGTACTGCATCTTGATGTATGGACATCTCCCGTTGCGAGCATCTCTGGCTATCAGTTTTATTTGGTTGTGCTAGATGACTACACACACTACGTGTGGACGTTTCCCCTCAAACACAAATCGGAAGTGCTCCCTGTTTTGCTTGATTTCTACGCTTGTGTCAAAACACAGTTTCAGCTTCCTGTTTTCTCGCTTCAGACTGACAACGGGCGTGAGTTCGATAGTGCCGCCGTTCTCTCTCTCCTTACTCGCCACGGCACTCATCTCTGGCCCTCATGTCCTTACACAAGACAGCAGAACGGGAAGGCCGAGCACATCCTCCGGAGACTCAATGACAGCGTGCGTGCCCTTCTATTTCATGCATCCATGCCGGCGCGTTTCTAAGTCGAAGCTCTCAACACAGCCACCTATCTCCTCAATCGCCGGCCGTGCCATGCTAGCGCACCACGCACGCCCCATGAGCTCCTCCTAGGTGTCGCTCTCGACTACTCCCTTCTACGTGTCTTTGGCTGCCTGTGTTATCCAAACCTCGCTGCCACGGCCAAAAACAAACTTGCTCCTCGCTCCACCGCGTGCGTCTTCCTTGGCTACCCATCTGACCACCGTGGTTATAGGTGCTTCGACCCCACGACGCGTCGCGTGCACGTCCCTCCATGTCCGCTTCCACGAGTCGATCTTCCCCTTCGCCACACTGCCCCCAGCTCACCCTGCCGCTCCACCACCACCTGTGTTTGCTCCTCCCGTTTTGCAGGTCCCTATGGCTGAGCAGCGCCTCTGCGCTCGCGTGCCGTGCTCTTCTTCACGTACGGGCACTGGCTCGTCGGCGGCGGGCTCTTCATCCAGTTCTTCACGCGCGCATGCCGCGCGTTCGAACTCGCCCACTGGATCTCCATCGGACGGCTCGGGCGCGGGCCCGCGTCCCCTTGCCATGCAGTCACGTGGACGCGCTGAACCGTCGGGCGCCGCCTCGACCATGAGCTCGCGCCTCCATGCCATGCAGTCGCTTGGAGGCGTTGATCTTTCGATCGACAGCTCGGCTGCAACCTCCTACTCGACCAGCGCTTCGCCTACCTTGTCAGTGCGCTCTTCGTCGTCTTCCTCGCCCGCGTCTACTTCCCCGGCCGCTCCTCCTGCAGCGCCCCAGCAAATGGTCACGCGCGCGCAGACTGGCGTCTTCCGCCCCAATCCGCGCTACCACGACGGCCTCACCGCCACCACAAGCACGTCCGGGGGGGTTTCGCCGGTCCCTCCCTCCGTACGCGTCGCCATCCGCGACCCCAACTGGCTCGCCGCCATGCGCGACGAGTTCGACGCTCTCGTGCGCAACCGCACTTGGGAGCTCGTACCGCGTCCGCCCGGAGCCAGCCTCATCACCGGCAAATGGGTCTTCAAGCACAAGCACAACGCTGACGGCTCCCTCGAGCGTTACAAGGCCCGCTGGGTCATACGAGGTTTTCGCCAGCGCGCCGGCGTCGACTACGGCGAGACCTTCTCACCGGTCGTCAAGCCCGCTACCATCCGCACCGTGCTCACCCTGGATGCCTCGCGCGGCTGGCCGGTTCATCAGCTTGACGTCTCTAATGC
The DNA here is from genome assembly GCA_032464435.1 of Aegilops umbellulata. Lineage (NCBI taxonomy): Eukaryota > Viridiplantae > Streptophyta > Magnoliopsida > Poales > Poaceae > Aegilops > Aegilops umbellulata. Next base: position 377,124,749 of record CP136057.1, read on the forward strand.
ATTCCTTCACGGTACGCTGGACTTGGAGGTCTTCTGTCTTCAACCCGCTGGCTTCGTCGACGCCGACCGCCCACACCACGTCTGCCGCCTCTCCAAGTCCCTCTACGGCTTGAAGCAAGCGCCGCGCGCGTGGTTTCTTCGATTTGCCGGCTTCCTCAAGACTATCGGCTTCGTCGCCACGCGGTCCGACTCCTCGCTCTTCGTTCGTCGTCACGCCTGCGACACTGCACTTCTTCTTCTCTACGTCGACAACATTGTGCTCACCGCATCGTCTGCCGCTGCTCTTCGCCACGTCGTCGCTCAGCTCACCGCCGAATTCGCCATGAAGGATCTCGGGGCACTTCACTTCTTCCTCGGCATCCGCGTCACGCGCACGCCGGCTGGCTTCTTCCTCTGTCAGCAGCAGTATGCTGCCGATATCCTGGATCGTGCTGGCATGGACACATGTCGGCCCTCACCCACGCCAATCGACACGAAGAGCAAACTGCCCACCGCCGATGGGCCTCGCGTCGCCGACCCCTCCGCCTACCGCAGCATCGCCGGTGCTCTGCAGTACCTCACGATCACCCGCCCCGAGCTCGCCTACGCCGTCCAATAGATCTGCCTACATATGCATGATCCTCGGGAGTGCCATCTCGGGTTGATCAAGCGTGTGATGCGGTACGTACGCGGCATGCCGGCGCTCGGGCTCCATCTTCGCGCCTCGCGCACTCTGGACCTGCGCGCGTTCACGGACGCGGACTGGGCGGGCTGCCCAGACACCCGTCGCTGCACCTCCGGCTTCTGCCTCTACCTCGGTGACGCGCTCGTCTCTTGGTCGTCCAAACGTCAGGCCGTCGTCTCCCGCTCCAGTGCAGAGGCCGAATATCGCGGTGTCGCCAACGCCGTAGCTGAATGCATCTGGCTCCGGCAGCTGCTCGGCGAGCTCTTCTGCCCCACCGACAAGGCCACGCTCGTCTACTACGACAACGTATCGGCCGTGTACCTGTCTGCCAATCCAGTACATCACCACCGCACGAAGCACGTCGAGCTGGACATCCTCTTCGTCCGTGAACGGGTGGCGCTCGACGAGTTCCGCGTTCTTCACATCCCCACTCGCCAACAGCTCGCTGATATCATGACCAAAGGTCTGTCGACGGAAGTTTTCTCTGAATTCCGATCCAGTCTTTGCATCGCTGATCCCGATGTCACGACTGCGGGGGGTGTTAGACTAGGTAGTTCTATACCGTATGCATCTTGTATAGCTTCCCATACGGTATAGTGCGGATCGTGCTGCAGTTGTATAGCTAGTGGTGCACGTCCTGAGGTAGTGGCATACCCACGTGTTGGAAATATGCCCTAGAGGCAATAATAAATTGATTATTATTATATTTCCTTGTTCATGATAATCGTTTATTATCCATGCTAGAATTGTATTGATAGGAAACTCAGATACATGTGTGGATACATAGACAACACCATGTCCCTAGTAAGCCTCTAGTTGACTAGCTCGTTGATCAATAGATGGTTACAGTTTCCTGACCATGGACATTGGATGTCATTGATAACGGGATCACATCATTAGAAGAATGATGTGATGGACAAGACCCAATCCTAAGCCTAGCACAAGATCATGTAGTTCGTATGCTAAAGCTTTTCTAATGTCAAGTATCGTTTCCTTAGACCATGAGATTGTGCAACTCCCGGATACCGTAGGAGTGCTTTGGGTGTGCCAAACGTCACAACGTAACTGGGTGGCTATAAAGGTGCACTACGGGTATCTCCGAAAGTGTTTGTTGGGTTGGCACGAATCGAGACTGGGATTTGTCACTCCGTGTGACGGAAAGGTATCTCTGGGCCCACTCGGTAGGACATCATCATAATGTGCACAATGTGATCAAGGAGTTGATTACGGGATGATGTGTTACGGAATGAGTAAAGAGACTTGCCAGTAACGAGATTGAACAAGGTATCGGGATACCGACGATCGAATCTCGGGCAAGTACAATACCACTAGACAAAGGGAATTGTATACGGGATTGATCGAATCCTCGACATCGTGGTTCATCCGATGAGATCATCGTGGAACATGTGGGAACCAACATGGATATCCAGATCCCTCTGTTGGTAATTGACTGGAGAACGTCTCGGTCATGTCTGCATGGTTCCCGAACCCGTAGGGTCTACACACTTAAGGTTCGATGACGCTAGGGTTATAAAGGAAGTTTGTATGTGGTTACCGAATGTTGTTCGGAGTCCCGGATGAGATCCCGGACATCACGAGGAGTTCCGGAATGGTCCGGAGGTAAAGATTTATATATAGGAAGTCCTATTTCGGCCATCGGGACAAGTTTCGGGGTCATCGGTATTGTACGGGGACCACCTGAAGGGTCCCGGGGGCCCACCGGGTGGGGCCACCTATCCCGGAGGGTCCCATGGGCCGAAGTGGTAAGGGATCCAGCCCAAAGTGGGCTGGGGCGCCACTTTCCCCTAGGGCCCATGCGCCTAGTGTGGGGGAAACCCTAAAGGGAGAGTCCCATAAGGGGAAGGCACCCCCTAGGTGCCTTGGGGGGGAGGGAAACCTACCTTGGCCGCCGCCCCCCCAGGAGATTGGATATCCTAGGGCCGGCGCCCCCCTGGCCCTCCTATATATAGTGGGGGAGATGGAGGACTTCATACCTGATCCAAGGCGCAGCCCCTCCCCTCCCCAACACCTCTCCTCCTCCGTCACGTGCTTGGCGAAGCCCTTCTGGAGTACCACGCTCCTCCATCATCACCACGCCGTTGTGCTATTGCTGGATGGAGTCTTCCTCAACCTCTCCCTCTCTCCTTGCGGGATCAAGGCATGGGAGACGTCACCGGGCTGTACGTGTGTTGAACGCGGAGGTGCCGTCCGTTCGGCACTAGGATCATCGGTGATTTGGATCACGGGGAGTACGACTCCATCAACCCCGTTCACTTGAACGCTTCCGCTTAGCGATCTACAAGGGTATGTAGATGCACTCTTCTTCCCCTCGTTGCTAGTTTCTCCATAGATGGATCTTGGTGACACGTAGGAAAATTTTGAATTTCTGCTACGTTCCCCAACAGTGGCATCATGAGCTAGGTTTATTGCGTAGATTCCATGCACGAGTAGAACACAAAGTAGTTGTGGGCGTTGATTTTGTTCAATATGCTTACCGTTACTAGTCAATCTTGATTCGGCGGCATTGTGGGATGAAGCAGCCCGGACCGACCTTACACGTACACTTCCGTGAGACAGGTTCCACCGACTGACATGCACTAGTTGCATAAGGTGGCTAGCGGGTGCCAATCTCTCCCACTTTAGTCGGATCGGATTCGATGAAAAGGGTCCTTATGAAGGGTAAATAGCAATTGACATATCACGTTGTGGTTTTGCGTAGGTAAGAAACGTTCTTGCTAGAAACCCATAGCAGCCACGTAAAACATGCAAACAACAATTAGAGGACGTCTAACTTGTTTTTGAAGGGTATGCCATGTGATGTGATATGGCCAAAAGGATGTGATGAATGATATATGTGATGTATGAGATTGATCATGTTCTTGTAATAGGAATCACGACTTGCATGTCGATGAGTATGACAACCGGCAGGAGCCATAGGAGTTGTCTTTAATTTATTTATGACCTGCGTGTCAACATAAACGTCATGTAATTACTTTACTTTATTGCTAAAGCGTTAGCCATAGTAGTAGAAGTAATAGTTGATGTGACAACTTCATGAAGACACGATGATGGAGATCATGATGATGGAGATCATGGTGTCATGCCGGTGACGACGATGATCATGGAGCCCCGAAGATGGAGATCAAAAGGAGCAAAGTGATGATGGCCATATCATGTCACTATTTGATTGCATGTGATGTTTATCATGTTTATACATCTTATTTGCTTAGAACGACGGTAGTAAATAAGATGATCCCTCATTAAAAATTTCAAGAAAGTGTTCCCCCTAACTGTGCACCGTTGCGAAAGTTCGTCGTTTCGAAGCACCACGTGATGATCGGGTGTGATAGATTCTTACGTTCGAATACAACGGGTGTTGACGAGCCTAGCATGTACAGACATGGCCTCGGAACACATGCAAACACTTAGGTTGACTTGACGAGCCTAGCATGTACAGACATGGCCTCGGAACACACAAGACCGAAAGGTCGAGCATGAGTCGTATGGTAGATACGATCAACATGAAGATGTTCACCGACGTTGACTAGTCCGTCTCACGTGATGATCGGACACGGCCTAGTTGACTCGGATCATGTAATGACTTAGATAACTAGAGGGATGTCTATCTGAGTGGGAGTTCATAAGATGAACTTAATTATCCTGAACATAGTCAAAAGATCTTTGCAAATTATGTCGTAAGCTCGCGCTTTAGTTCTACTGTTTTAGATATGTTCCTAGAGGAAATATAGTTGAAAGTTGACAGTAGCAATTATGCGGACAGTAGAAGTCTTGTGTCCCTAATGCACCGCTCGGTGTGCTGGACCTCGAACGTGGTCTGTGGATGTTGCGAACATCTGACATACACGTTTTGATGACTACATGATAGTTCGGTAATGATAAATGGTTTAGAATTGAAGCACCAAAGACATTTTTTGAAATGTCGCGAAACATATGAGATGTTTCGAGGGCTGAAATTGGGATTTCAGGCTCGTGCCCACGTCAAGAGGTATAAGACCTCCGACGATTTTCTCGGCCTGCAAACTAAGGGAGAAAAGCTCAATCGTTGAGCTTGTGCTCAGATTGTCTGAGTACAACAATCACTTGAATCGAGTGGGAGTTGATCTTCCAGACAAGATAGTGATGTTTCTCCAAAGTCATTGCCACCAAGCTGCTATAGCTTCGTAATGAACTATAACATATCAGGGATAGATATGATGATCCTTGAAATATTCGTGATGTTTGACACCGCGAAAGTAGAAATCAAGAAGGAGCATCAATTATTGATGGTTAGTGAAACCACTAGTTTCAAGAAGGGCAAGGGCAAGAAGGGATCCTTCATGAAACGGCAAATCAGCTGCTGCTCTAATGGAGAAACCCAAGGTTGAACCCAAACCCGAGACTAAGTGCTTCTGTAATGAGGGGAACAGCTACTGGAGCAGAATTACCCTAGATACTTGGTAGATGAGAAGGTTGTCGATAGAAGTATATTGGATATACATTATGTGAATGTGTACTTTAATAGTACTCCTAGTAGCATCAGGGTATTAGATACCGGTTCCGTTGCTAAGTGTTAGTAACTCGAAATAAAAGCTACGGAATAAACGGAGACTAGCTAAAGGTGAGCTGACGAGATGTGTTGGAAGTGTTTCCAAGGTTGATGTGATCAAGCATCGCACGCTCCCTCTACCATCGAGATTGGTGTTAAACCTAAATAATTGTTATTTGGTGTTTGCGTTGAGCATAGACATGATTGGATTATGTCTATAGCAATACGGTTATTCATTTAAGGAGAATAATGGTTACTCTATTTATTTGAATAATACCTTCAATGGTCTTGCACCTAAAATAAATGGTTTATTGAATCTCGATCATAGTGATACACATGTTCATGCCATAAGATATAAGATAGTAATGATAGTACCACCTACTTGTGGCACTGCCATGTAAGTCATATTGGTATAAAACGCATGAAGAAGCTCCATGTTGATGGATCTTTGGACTCACTCATTTATGAAAAGATTGAGACATGTGAACCATGTCTATTGGTATATACGCATGAAGAAACTCCATGCAGATGGACCGTTTGGACTCACTTGATTTTGAATCGCTTGAGACATGCAGATCATACCACATGGGCAAGATGACTGGAAGCTTCGGTTTCAGTAAAATGGAACAAGAAAGCAACTTGTTGGAAGTAACACATTTTGATGTGTGCAGTCCAATGAGTGCTGAGGCACGCAGTGGATATCGTTATGCTCTTACTTCCCAGATGATTTGAGTAGATACTGAGCATATTTACTTGATGAAACACAAGACTGAATTATTGAATGGCTCAAGTAATTTCAGAATGAAGCTGAAGCTCGTCGTGACAAGAGGATAAAATATCTATGATATGATCATAGAGATGAATATCTGAGTTGCGAGTTTGGTACACAATTGAGACATTGTGGAAATTGTTTCACAACCAATACCGCCTGGAACACCATAGTATGATGGTGTGTCCGAACATCATAACTGCACCCTATTGGATATGATGCATACCATGATGTCTCTTATCAAATTACCACTATCGTTCATGGGTTAGGCATTAGAGACAACCACATTCACTTTAAATAGGGCACCACATAATTCCGATAAGATGACACCGTATGAACTATGGTTTAGAGAAAACCTAAGCTGTCATTTCTTATAAGTTTGGGGTTGCGACGCTTATATGAAAAAGTTTCAGGCTGATAAGCTCGAACCCAAAGCGGATAAATGCATCTTCATAGGACACCCAAAATAGTTGGGTATACCTCCTGTCTCAGATCCGAAAGCAATAGGGATTGTTTCTAGAAACGGGTCCTTTCTCGAGGAAAAGTTTCTCTCGGAAGAATTGAGTGGGAGGATGGTGGAGACTTGATGAGGTTATGGAACCGTCACTTCAACTAGTGTGTAGGAGGGCACAGGAGTTGTTCCTATGGCACCTACACCAATTGAAGTGGAAGCTTATGATAGTGATCATGAGACTTCGGATCAAGTCACTCCCAAACCTCGTAGGACGACAAGGATGCGTACTGCTTCAGAGTGGTACGTAATCCTGTCTTGGAAGTCATGTTGCTAGACAACAATGAACCTACGAGCTATGGAGAAGCGATGGTGGCCCGGATTCCGATGAATGGCTCGAGGCCATAAAATCCGAGAGAGGATCCATGTATGAAAACAAAGTGTAGACTTTGGCAGAACGGCTCGATGGTCGTGAGGCTGTTGAGTACAGATGGATTTTAAAAGGAAGACGGACAATGATGGTAAATGTCACCATTAAGAAATCTCGACTTGTCGTTAAGATGTTTCCCGACAAGTTCAAGGAGTTGACTACGATGAGACTTTCTCACTCGTAGCGATGCTAAGAGTCTGTTGGAATTAGCAGGTACTGCATTATTTATGAAATCTTGCAGATAGGATGTCAAAATATTGTTTCCTTGTTCTTGAGGAAAGGTTGTATGTGATACAACCAGAAGATTTTGTCGATCCTGAAAGATGCTAACAAGTATGCAAAGCCCCAGCAATCCTTCTAAGGACTGGAGTAAGCATCTCGGAGTTGGAATGTACACTTTGATGAGATGATCAAATATTTTGGGTTTATACAAAGTTTATGAGAAACTTGTATTTCCAAAGAAGTGAGTGGGAGCACTATAGAATTTCTGATGAGTATATGTTGTTGACATATTGTTGATCAGAAATGATGTAGAATTTCTGGAAAGCATATAGGGTTATTTGAAAAGTGTTTTTCAATGGAAAACCTGGATTAAGCTACTTGAACATTGAGCATCAAGATCTATAAGGATAGATCAAAATCGCTTAATAGTACTTTCAAACAAACACATACCACGACAAGATTTTGAAGGAGTTAAAAATAGATCGGCAAAGAAGGAGTTCTTGGCTGTGTTATAAGGTGTGAACATTGAGTAAGACTCGAAACCTGACCACGGCTGAATAGAGAGGAAGGACGAAGGTCGTCCCCTATGCTTTAGTCGTAGGCTCTAAAGTATGCTATGTTGTGTACCGCACCTGAAGTGTGCCAAACCATGAGTCAGTCAAGGGGTACAAGTGTGATCTAGAAATGGATCACAAGACAGCGGTCAAAGTTGTCCTTAGTAACTAGTGGATTAAGGAATTTTCTCGATTATGGAGGTGGTAAAAGAGTTCGTCGTAAAGGGTTACGCCGATGCAAACTTTTACACTAATCCAGATTATTCTGAGTAGTAAACTGGATTCGTATAGTAGAACAGTTATTTGGAATAGCTCCAAAGGTAGCGTAGTAGTTGCATCTACAAGATGACTTAGAAATTTGCGAAGTACATACGGATCTGAATGTTTCAGACCCGTTGACTATAACCTCTCTCACAAGCATAACATGATCAAACCCAGAACTCTTGGGTGTTAGTCACATAGGGATGTGACTTTGAGTGTTAATCACATATCGATGTGAACTGGATTATTGACTCTAGTGCAAGTGGGAGACTGTTGAAAATATGCCCTAGAGGCAATAATAAATTGATTATTATTATATTTCCTTGTTCATGATAATCGTTTATTATCCATGCTAGAATTATATTGATAGGAAACTCAGATACATGTGTGGATACATAGACAACACCATGTCCCTAGTAAGCCTCTAGTTGACTAGCTCGTTGATCAATAGATGGTTACAGTTTCCTGACCATGGACATTGGATGTCATTGATAACGGGATCACATCATTAGAAGAATGATGTGATGGACAAGACCCAATCCTAATCCTAGCACAAGATCATGTAGTTCGTATGCTAAAGCTTTTCTAATGTCAAGTATCGTTTCCTTAGACCATGAGATTGTGCAACTCCCGGATACCGTAGGAGTGCTTTGGGTGTGCCAAACGTCACAACGTAACTGGATGGCTATAAAGGTGCACTACGGGTATCTCCAAAAGTGTTTGTTGGGTTGGCACGAATCGAGACTGGGATTTGTCACTCCGTGTGACGGAAAGGTATCTCTGGGCCCACTCGGTAGGACATCATCATAATGTGCACAATGTGATCAAGGAGTTGATTACGAGATGATGTGTTACGGAACGAGTAAAGAGACTTGCCAGTAACGAGATTGAACAAGGTATTGGGATACCGACGATCGAATCTCGGGCAAGTACAATACTGCTAGACAAAGGGAATTGTATACGGGATTGATCGAATCCTCGACATCGTGGTTCATCCGATGAGATCATCATGGAACATGTGGGAACCAACATGGGTATCCAGATCCCGCTGTTGGTTATTGACTGGAGAACGTCTCGGTCATGTCTGCATGGTTCCCGAACCCGTAGGGTCTACACACTTAAGGTTCGATGACGCTAGGGTTATAAAGGAAGTTTGTATGTGGTTAACGAATGTTGTTCGGAGTCCCGGATGAGATCCCGGACGTCACGAGGAGTTCCGGAATGGTCCGGAGGTAAAGATTTATATATAGGAAGTCCTATTTCGGCCATCAGGACAAGTTTCGGGGTCATCGGTATTGTACCGGGACCACTTGAAGGGTCCCGGGGGCCCACCGGGTAGGGCCACCTATCCCGGAGGGTCCCATGGACTGAAGTGGGAAGGGATCCAGCCCAAAGTGGGCTGGGGCGCCACTTTCCTCTAGGGCCCATGCGCCTTGTGTGGGGGAAACCCTAAAGGGAGAGTCCCATAAGGGAAAGGCACCCCCTAGGTGCCTTGGGGGGAGGGAAACCTCCCTTGGCCGCCGCCCCCCCTAGGAGATTGGATCTCCTAGGGCCGACGCCCCCCCCGGCCCTCCTATATATAGTGGGGGAGATGGAGGACTTCATACCTGATCCAAGGCGCAGCCCCTCCCCTCCCCAACACCTCTCCTCCTCCGTCACGTGCTTGGCGAAGCCCTGCTGGAGTACCACGCTCCTCCATCATCACCACGCCGTTGTACTGTTGCTGGATGGAGTCTTCCTCAACCTCTCCCTCTCTCCTTGCTGGATCAAGGCATGGGAGACGTCACCGGGCTGTACGTGTGTTGAACGCGGAGGTGCCGTCCGTTCGGCACTAGGATCATCAGTGATTTGGATCACGGCGAGTACGACTCCATCAACCCCGTTCACTTGAACGCTTCCGCTTAGCGATCTACAAGGGTATGTAGATGCACTCTTCTTCCCCTTGTTGCTAGTTTCTCCATAGATGGATCTTGGTGACACGTAGGAAAATTTTGAATTTCTGCTACATTCCCCAACACCACGATCTTGGCTCGGCTGAGGACAGCAACCTGTACTTAAACCCAGCCTCTGAGCATAATCGATGTGTGTTGAATCCTATCCCTTCTTCTCTCCTCGCGCAGGACGAACCTTAGCAGCCGCAGCTCGCGCCTCGTCCCTCGGAAGTTCACCACCTTGAGGAACGTCAGGTGGTCGAGAGCGATCTCGCACTCGAGCACGATATCCGAGCCCTCGCCGGTCACCGCCGTGCCGCCGCACGCGTCTGGGAGCTGCAAGTTCGATCCACGGAGCCGCTAGCTCGTTAGGACCGCACGCCGTGGCAATCAGGTTCCAATGGATCATGTATGTATCAGGATGCTTGCCCGGATAAAGAGGCGCTCGAGGAGCGGCGCCACGATGAGCTCTAAGAATCCGGAGAAGCGAGTAACATCGTAGTCGCCCATGGAGGTGGAGTCCATTAGCAGCTGCAGCTCTTCTAGGTTCAGGGCATCCACGTCGCCCTCAGCGAACAGTCGCTCTTCTTCCAGGTGCTGATCGTATAAAAGACTACAACCGTTAATCGCCTGACTGGTTTCCTAGGCAAGAACAAGTTTGAATATCGTACCAGCATGCCCACGGAACAAAGTGTCAAAATCTTGGCATGCGCGACCTGATCCAAGAAGCCTGAGTAGGCGAACTCGTGAATCACTCCGTCGTACTCGCCGTAGCCGTTGTGGGTCAGGTACGCGTCCTTTAGTTCCGGCCTGGCATCGGTCATGCCGCCCGGGCCAACGAACTCCACGCCGGACGGCTCGTCCTCTCTCCAGATGAGGAGGACGTCGCCGTGGTAGACGACGGACTCCAGCACGGGAGCGGCCACCTGCAGGTGGCGCATGGCCAGGCAGCGCACGATCTCCAGGCCCCGCAGCCTCTCGCCGACGACCCTCACCGACACGAGAAGGTGGCAGCTCTCCAGGCTCAGAAACTCGAGCAGCTGGCACCCGGAGACCACGTTCCGGACAGCGTCATCGGTGACGTCAATTTGGTTGAGGGAGAGCGATGTGAGACCGGCGAGCCCCGCCGTGCCGGGCGGGACGTCGCGGAGGCTGCACCGGCCGAGGCTGAGCACCGCGAGGGAGCTCTCGGCCTGGAAGAGGTCCGCGGGAAGCTCCAGAGCCCCGCGGCCGTCGGCGTGCTGCGTCAGGTCCACCCCCACCTCCCTGGCGCCTCTAACCAAGGCGGCCGCGGCCCACCGGACGACGTCCCGCCCAAACGCGTCGAACGGGGACAGCGCCACGCGGAACACGTCGATGTGCGCCGCGCCGTGGACCTCGAGGCAGCGGTTCACCGTGGCCACGATCCGCCCCAGGGACTGGCCGCGGACGAATTCGCTGTCGGTGAAGTCGAGGACGGCGGAGGCGGCGAGCGCGTGGAGCCACAGGCACGCCCACCTCGTGGAGAGGGCGCTGGTGCGGACGGCTTGTTTGAAGGGGACCCGGCCGACGATCGAGTGGAGGACGTCGTCGGGGAGGCCACTCAGCCGGTCCTCCTCAGATGGTGCTCCCTTGACTCTGCAATGCTTTGTGTTGGATTCGATCTCCATTGCCACGCGCGGTTGAGCTCGTGTAGAGCCTTCCAAGTGACGCACTGGAATACGTGCGAGTGCGTGGTGGTAATGCGATTTGTCGATGAATCGTATGAGCGCTTTGGCCTAGGCCTTTTATACGTAGCATCCAGCCACTGTTGCGTGCGTTGAAAATGTTCGCTCACCTTCTCTTGCAAGATTTGACTCGAAAAGATGGGAGCAGAATGGACTAAAAGTTGAGAAGAAGGATGAGGGATTTCTGCTCTGTTCAATCTCCACTTGAATCTTATTTCCAGACTAGATCATGATTGATTTTTCCAATATTTGATAGTAACTTTTATAAATATATAGATTTAGAAAAAATAAATTCCTATTTTCAATGAAAGAACTTCTGAACCATCACGTAGGCGAACCAAATATCTATCATTTTTGGTAACTGTGATCTTCTATAATTTTCATGTCATGTTGGCCACTCTCTTTTCTTAGATGATATTGGCCATTGTCTTGGTTTCGTGTCTACCAAGATTTTTGTAGCATCTCATAAATTGAATTATAAATCTATAATCCAGCATTTATGACAACCAATCTATAATCCAGCATTCTATGACACTAAGGCTGGTCATAGTGGAGAGTAACTTAGACTAGTAACATGCATATGTTACTAGTCTATGTTACTACCTATATTGTGCATAGTATTATAGATTAATATCATAGGTGGTCTCATTTATTGTTATGCATGACACATAGTAGCACCACATTTATTATGTTACGGTATCTACATATGTTACTATAACCATCTCTTTCTTCTTTAATTGTCTGCTACATAAGTATGTTTGCGAGTCCCAAATACATGATACTACTTATGTTACCCCCACTATGGCCAGCCTAACTACTATACTACTCTTGACAAAACTTCTCAATAAGATACAGTAAAATGAGAGCATTTCTAGCAGACCCCGTATAAGTGGTCAAACCCGTAAAATAACCGTTTTTACAGTTTCAGTCGAAAAAACGGACCGGAACACATCCCTTAATATCGTCCAACCCTTAGTTTTTTTTTACAGTATCCTGTGAACACAAATCCAAGAACCTCATATCTTCAGTTTTGATAACAATTTTGACAGGGCCGTGAATAGCGATCAACGTTTGCAGTTGAGAAATCTCAGCTTCCGCCAATACCTTGAAGCTCGCCTCCTGCAGCCACCGCACCGCCACCGCCTATCCGCCCGGTCGCCGCCCATCGATGCAAGCAAGCTAGCTAGCTACGGCCGCGCTGGCTAGCTAGCTACGGCCGCGTAGCTAGCTGAATCGATGCTAGCTAGCTAGCTACGGCGGGCGAGCTAGCTAGCTAAGTCCGGCCGCGCGTGTCTCCCTCGTCCATCCGTCCGTCCGCCGGCCTCCGCTCTGTCCGTGTCTTCCTCGTCCGCACGTTGATCGGCGGTCGATTTTAAATTGGCGTGAGGAAAAGAAAAAGGAATAGATATATTTAGAGAATATTTCTTTTTACGGATTGATTATATGGATCTGTTCGGTCGCCGCCCGCGTCAACCTGTAAATCTGGTTTTTCGTGAACTGTAAAAGCGATATAAGGGGCCGCGATATAAGAGGTCTGTGAGAGATGTTCTCACATCCTTACAAAGTCATATTTTCCCTCAGTTACATATATAAAGGAGATAAGCAATACCATTAGAGGATGGAATATCTGATACTACTAAGTAGCAGATGCATTAGAGCATCTCTAACAGACCCCGTATAAAAGTGGTCAAACCCGTAAAATAACCCTTTTTTGCAATTCCCAGTCAAAACACGAGCCCGAACAGACCCCTTAAAATTGTCTGACCCTTAATTTTTTTTAAGAGGCCCTGTAAACGCGAATGCGAAACTCTCATATATACAGTTTTGAGGGCAACATTGTCAGGGCCCTGCATACTGGTCAACGTTGACGATTGAGGAATCTTTGCTCCCGCCAACACCATGAAGCTCGCCCGGCCGCCGCGCCTGGCCGCCGCGCTCGAACGGAGCTAGCTAGCAGCTCAATCGATTCGAAGAGCTAGCTAGCTAGCTCGATGCGCCGGCCGTTCGATCCGGTCGTCGCTCGCGCCGCCCTGGCAGCCCTGGCCTTCGTGCACGCCGCGCTCGCCCCGACCGCCCTAGCCTCCGTCCGCGCCGCGCTCGCCCCGGCCGCCCTGGCCTTTGCCCGCGCCGTGCTCGCCTCGCGTTTTCCCTCATCCGCCTGTCCGCCGGATTGACGCGAGGAAGAGGATGACTAAAGAAAAGAGCTAGCTCTGGGTATGTTCGGTATATTTGGAGAATATTCTTTTTTACGGGTTGATTATACAGGGTCTAGTCTGTCCTCGCCCACGCCGGCCTGCATGTACCCTTTTCCGCGAACTGCAAAAGACTTATGCGGGTCGAAATTTTGCGGGGTTTGCTAGATATGCTCTTAGTCAATGGGCCTGTGGAAAGCTTCCCAGCGCTCTCAGTGGATGGATTAGCTCTTCCAACCATTTTTGTGCGCTTGATACTCTCAATACTTGAATCCTGTATATTTGTATAGAAAATAAAATCAGAAATAATACATATATTGAACCAAAACGCAACAATAACCTTTCTGTTTTGATCAATACAAAATACGAAACAAATATAAAATGTTCTAGATATTTCAATATGGATTATATGGACTGAAATGAGTGAACAAACACTCTAAACATGTTTATATACACCCGATTCAACAAAAAAAAATTAGAACACATCTTATATTTGTGAATGGAGGGAGTATTTAGTGAGCTGTGTGGCTGCACTTGGTCACAACAGCACTCCGGATTTACAACAGCCGGATCCCCTTCTCCTTTCTCTCGCAGCGTAGCAACCAAGCAGTTTCTACATTTTGTTTTACGATGGTAGTACACGCCCAGTAGGCCAGTAGGCCCAATTGAACTTAGGACGTCCAGAAAAGCCATCGGAGCAGGGGCCCAAAAAGTTCAGCGCAGCCTGACGCGCGAGTTAGCCTGCACACGAGATTTAGGTGGGACTAACAACAAATTTGACGGCCGAGAACGATTAAAAGTGGCAATCCAACGATTAGAAATGCTGATGGGCTAAGAGGGCCCGGAGGGTGCTGTTTTAACGTATCTAAATTTCAGAACAGCTCCACAAATACTCCCATCAATGCTCACTTCCTGGTTCGGAATAGAATTAGAGGAGCCATCAGGATCAGGTTCAGACTTCAAAACTGTGGTGTAAGTTCAGAATTAGAGGAAACACACGATCCATACGATACTGAAAATGTAGAAAAGGGGAGAACCACATCTTGGTGTCGTTACATTACAAGGTATGGATAAGCGAGGGCTTGACTCCTTCATCATCGTGACAGCCTGGCAGCTTTGGAAGCAAAGGAATGCGATGGTGTTTAATCGGTTAGATCAGATCAGAACACCGGAAAACCTCGTGCATCAAATCTTCGACGACATCAAGCTTTGGAAACATGCGGGAGTAGGAGTTGTGGATCTAGCTAGATTTGTGAGAGATTAGCTTTTACTTTCTTGTAGGAGTTGGTGTAATCGTGACGATGTTCGCATCACTCACGAATTTTGTAAAAACCGTTTCTCTCTTCTATAAAAAGATGGTACGCATTCTGCGTACTCTCGAAAAAAAGAACATCTTGGTGTCGTGCTGGAGTAGTGGTGCACAACTCCGTCTACTAGATTTCAACTCTGGTGCTTACATTTGTACGGGAGGAGCTTTCTATATCGTATCTCATCTTCGTCTCGACTACTCCTCCCGACCCCGTGCGGCCGCCGCCGGGCCGCACCGCGCGGCCACATCCCGATCTCCCCTCGACTCCCCGTGCACCCCCCTCTCTCCGCCGCCGCCGGCAACGTCGCTGGGCGAAGGCCCCGTGGCGCGGCGGCGGCGGACCTCCTCTGGCGTCCTGAGATCTGAGGCGGCGGCGGCCTGATTTGGATCTCCCTCTCGAGGAGGATGGCGGGCAGCGGCGGCCGGGGCGTGACGAGGGGTTTGGCTGCAGCCGGCGGGAGTAGTACGAGATGGCGGCAGCGGTGGCCGGGGCGCGTCCCGGGCTGCCGTTACGTCCTC
The DNA here is from genome assembly GCA_032464435.1 of Aegilops umbellulata. Lineage (NCBI taxonomy): Eukaryota > Viridiplantae > Streptophyta > Magnoliopsida > Poales > Poaceae > Aegilops > Aegilops umbellulata. The sequence continues at coordinate 377,140,303 of CP136057.1, forward strand.
AAACTGCTGCATCTCATCGGATTCGGCGACGGCTCGCTGAAGCACTCCGGGTCTGCATCGTATCACGAGGATTATGGCGGTGGTGGTCATCTCCTACGTCGGAGGTGGTCGACCTGAGACTGGATGATCGGATCTCGAGATCTGTAATCTAGTCACGGCTGCGAGTCGGGGAAACATAGTTGCCGGTGAAAACCGAGCCGATGGCGGACGATGGCGGCGATCTGCGCCGTTACCTTGATGAAGGCATCGTTCTGTAACTACTGTCGACCCACTCGTGCTGCTCCGGGGGAAACCCTATGATCTGGTTTTCCAGATCGGACGATGGCGGCACTGCGGTGTCGTTTCTCTCTTGGGAGCATCGTTTGTGGAGTAGCGCTGGAAGTCAGAGGCAGGAAGTGGAGCGGCTTCGTCTTGCACGGAGTTTCGGTGGAGATGTCAAGTCATGCCTGACCGACAGGTGCTACGCTTTGTCATGCCTGGTCGGCAGGTTCTACGCACGACAGTTCTTCCAAGGATTTCAAGCTGTGTCGGCTGATGGTACTTGGCAGCATGGCGCTGAGGTGTATCAATGGCGATCGCGACGTGCTCAGTTGTTTGCGCGCAAGGAGGAGGTGCCGTTGGGCACCGTGGTGGCGTCGACGATAGCTAGACCGAGCAAGCTTGATGCATCAGTACAGTTCTGAAGATGGAGCGGTGGCAGTTGGCGGCGGCGGCCTCTGAGAACACGCCGGACCAGTGTGTGTCCCAGACCCGGCAAGTGGCTAGGTTGGGGTCTCAGGTCTTAGATGTTAGGCTTGGCTGCGATGTCTGTTTGGTATTAGGCTCAGCCTATCTACGCCCCTTCATCAACTGGATAGGTGTAGCAACAGTATGTTGCTTAGACGGCGGCTTTAGTCTTATTGTTGTATCACTTTGTAAAGTCTTGTGAGAATAATGAATAAAATGACCGTATGCATCGCCCAGATGCAGAGGCCGGGGGTCTTCCTCCTTTTCTAAAAAAAATTCTCAAAAAAAAAAAGAAATGGAGAAGCGGTGTACTCTAGAACTATTGTGCAGTTGTTCTTTCTATGGAATTTATATAAAGTTCAAGAATCTAGTCTGGCTACCATCAAGGTGCGGCACGAGCGGTACATTTCGTACCAATATAAATATGCAAATTCTTATATTGTAACATTAGACGATTTTATATATATATATATAGGACTCCTCTTTTGTACTCCCAAGTGTACATACTTTCATCCGTAAATGGGTCCTTAAACCAACCCATAGGAAAAAAAGGAACTGATTTTCTGTTATGCTGTTATGGTGCACACACGTCGGTCCTTGATCTTATCCTAGAATTAAGGGATCATACTTGTGGATCTCAACTTCTGAACGTATATACCTTTTCACCACACGCCTGGTACGTACGACTATATGGAATAAAAAAAGATTATATAAGTTCAAGCGCAGTAGTGCATGCACGTGAGGTCTGTGCTAGCTAATTTTTTTAGCACCCATGTATTAATATTTATTGGCCGGATGTACTAGACTTTTGGTGAAGTATATAACACATTTTCATGATGGGGTATACACCATAATTTTTTCGTTGGAGCACATACCATAATTTTGTTTGAAATGAAGAATTGGTCACATATTTCTCATGGAGTATAAACCAAATTTCCGTCACTCGTTATCTACCACCTTTTTTCTAACGGGGTATATACTATATTTTTACGATGGAGTATGTACCACATTTTAGAGATGAGGTATATACCATGTTTATTCAAGTGAAATATATGTCGTATATGCCACTTTTTTTAGGATAGAGTATATACCACGTTTTTGGTCATGTAGTATATATTATATTTTTTGCGATGGAAGAAGTATATACCACATAGCATGGATCGGGAGAACATACCACTTGCCACTTGGTTTGCAATGGAGGATGTAATACTGATAGATCAGACTGGTGTACAAATGAGTATGTAATGCTAGTACGGTTAATTCAAAAGGAGTACACAAAAAAGGTATAATTAATGAAAAGAGTTTATACTACAAGAAAGAGTAGCATAACTGTTAAATACAAAAAACAGTATAGTTGTTTCAAATAATGATATTTTTCCACTCTCGAAAATACAGGGACCGGAAATGTATATGTACATCACATCAGAGAGCATGCTTATCCTTGCATGCTTGTTGTGTATGCATGTTGCATCAGTATGCTGGATCAGCCCATGCCATCTGATCATGTATGTACACACATATAAATTTGTAGTAGGATGATGAAAGTCATTTAATCATACATCATATGAATTAGCCGATCAACTCACAACATGTAGCTATCATAAATGGACCTAGCGATTTGCCTTATAATTAACTGTAGTAGCAGGATGCTATTGCTGGATCTGACAAATAAACTGAGCCGGTGGCACCGCCGGCCGGTCAGGATAGAAGGTGAAAATAAGGCTGTTGACTGCATGTCATCCTGGGTCGTCATATCGCCGCCACACGCATCTTATCTCTGTCACCGAGCCGAGCCGTCGAGCGCCGCCAATGACCGCATCTATGTTCGCCATTGAGCCCACGTACTGCCCTGATTTCACTGCTGGGACATGCAACAACGAGCCAGGATGAATGCACGGAGTTAACATGAATACTTAGAAATGCAAGAATGTACGTTTATGGCCTGGAGTTAGAATCGGAGTTTGGCATCCAAGCACGTGCTCCATCCAGGAGTCTAGCGAGAGTGGCTTCCAGGCATCAAACTACAACAACGTGGAATAAAGGATCAGCTCGCCGCCGGTTGGGATAGGCCGGTGCATCAAGGTCAAATAGTCAATAAATTAACTGGGCAAGTAAGTTTATACTCATACCTGTGCGTAGGTCTTCACGGATGCTTTGGCCACGTGAAGGACAAGAATATCGATCTAGCGATGTCGTCGTCACCGGTGGGCAGCCGTGCTTCATCGTCATCATCGTGCATGAGGTGGTGGCTGCTCTACTGTTCATCGTCAAGTCGCTCGGCTGCCGTGTGACCTGTAACAAGATGCAGGGGAGAAGTACCAGTAGAAAACTTAATTCTACTGGAAATTTTGCCATCCAATACCTATCTCCGTTGGATTATCAACAACCCAGCTACAACGCCGTCGGCAAGACGCCAGATGTTCACCGCCATGATCGATGGTCACCCGATGTTGCGCACGTTGCCACGTCTCGTCGACGTCGTCCGAGATCGTATTGTTGATAAGCATCACCGGACAAGCCGCTCCCTGCCATGGTATTATACGAGGCCACATAATGCGCATCCCAACTCTAAAGCCCCTACTATCACGGAAACGATTTTTAAACAGTCTAATCCATGCAAAGAGATTTTATCGGCAATCAATTGTTAATTATTAATCAAATAAGCTAAACGGGCATCTATCCAAGCGGCACAGCCCGATAGCACGTTTCCACCGGCTGTTTGGTCGTCGGAGTACATACTCCCGGGTGTACTGACCCATTTTCATATATATATATATATATATATATATATATATATATATATATATATATATATATATATCTTGATAAACATCACAGTATTTTACTTATGTGCATATATACCAGTCTTAGTACACACCCAGTCTTAGTACACACGCTATGTGTTCCCCTAATTATTTCAGCGTACAACATGTTGCACTCTATTACATTGCACTATGATGAGAAAAGGCCCTCTTTTCCTCCAGCTTTACAAACACACTTCCGTCGTATATGCCTCTCGCATCGTCCTTATGAAGAAATCCATCATTGTCACTCGCGACGTTGTATATTCCGCCCCATTCTATTTGAGGTCCCTCCCTGAATTTATAACAATAGAAACGAAAAACTTAGCAGGACCCAATAATCTTAACTAACTCTTTTGCCCTTCCGTTAATTACAATCATGTTTTTTTACAGGAAATCATTGGTTTGTTATAAAAACCGAGGAACCATGAGCAATTACACATATTCATAGGTTTTCCGTTAAAAAAATCCACATATAACCACAGCATGCATATGTAACAAATTACCATGATGCAGGGTCCAGTGGATCTCGATTTGCTAGGATCATATCCTCCACCTCCAAATATGTCAAACCATCTGGTCTAGTTTTTGCATGCTTTATGAATATTTCCTCAAACTTTTGTGGAACAAACCTACAGCTTGACATGTTTAGCATATATATGGGTTCGAATGATAGAGATATGCACAAAAACTAGCATATATATGAGAATAAAATATCAAAGCATAAATGTACGTAATATCTCTCAATGATCAAGGTAAATCAATTATATCCAAGTTACAAAGGAAGAGCATTATAAGTCCTCTGCATTGCTTTACTGATGTTGGATATGTGACATCCCATAAGTTTGTTTTTATATGTATGGATAGAGCTGGTGCACCTCGGTGTTCCGCATAAAACTGGTTATAATATAAAATATCAAAATAGATTTTACCCCCATGTCAATTTCCCTTTAAAAGACACTAATTAGTTGAGTTAAGCGGTATTTTTCTATATACCGGTGGATGCACACATCCATAAAATTACTGTAAAGCTTTCACTATATAGATGAGCACACAATCCAACCCACAAAAAAATTATTCTAAATCCTATAAATCTCGTAAAGTGGGGCAATTTCTAAAGTTTAAAAAGTTAGCAGAAACGAAACCACAAGTTTAAGTGATTTGTAACTATTATTTTCCTTGGTTCACTTGATATGTACATAAGTAGCACGAAGAGGCGGAGCTAGGAAATTTTTCCATTGGGTTCACTTAAAATTTTGGTGTGAACTAACTATACTATCCTAGAGTATTTCACAACAAAACCAAAGCAATAATAAGGACAGTCGTGAGTTAATGGGTTCAGTTTTGATTTTTAGTTTGGTTCAGACAGCCAAATACCTATATAGAAACAAGTGATGGCAAAAAATCGCAGCTCCGCCCCTAAATAGCACGTGGTATTAATTACCTTCCTTTAACATCAAATGCACCGGTATCACTCCCATGCATTCCTCTCTGCATATTCTCTATGTATATTGATAAGTGAGGCAATGGTGCATCAGCCTGGATTGAAAAAAGATATAACATATCAAGCTCGTAGTTCATCCACAAACATGTCTATATGTTAAAAGAATAGTGTGTGTGTGCACGTGTGGGTGAGGGAGAGGAGAAGTACGGGGCTTGTTATAGGACCATTAGCAGCATGCACCAAGGTGGCAAATTCTCTGGCATATGTAACATTAAAACCAATTGCGACAGACCCTACATTCCAAAGTATAAGTTTAGCATGGATTAGAATATAAAATGAAGCCTCCAGCAATAGAGTGCTCTGTATTTAGGACTCGCATCTATGTAAAACCAGTTACTTATATGACACTAAAATAATATAAAGTTAAATATATGTGTTTCACAGTGGTATGGATATAATGTCATTTTATTCAGTTTAATATAATCAGCACGAAGAAAAGTTGAACACAGCAGCAAAATCACTTAAACATGGCATGGCCAAATGAAAATGTTTATTTTAGAATAAGTGAAAATGTTTTTTATTCGAGTGAAATGCACAGGGAGTGCAATTACTTAGCTGTTAGAAGGGAGGGAGAGGTTTGATGCTCTGATACCATGTGAAAAGGGATAAAGGGATTGACGGAATATGATGGTTGTATTATTGAGTCTCGAGGACAAGTATATATTGAGTACAAGATTTAAAGGGCAGGACACCTTCTAGAGATAAGATGGAAATAACTATATCTAATCCCGGGCAATCTCTACTACCAAATATGTCTCTAACATTAGCGGATGTGGCCAATCAACTCTGCTTGGCAGTGGACTAATTTGCACTCTGTAGCTAAGGCTAAAAGATCCATTGAGCTTCTCTTTTATCCACGAAAATGCATAGAATATATTTTTTCAATTTGCAGATATGTGCGATTTGTATACTATCTTAGTAAGACTAAATCGTGCATAATTTGTTGCAGAAAATCAATCACCTTCAAATGTTTCCGAAGGAGTAATGATGCCATCCTTGTTACGGTCGAAAAAGGAGACATGTTTCTCGAGTGCCGTCATGTTGCGAATCTCAGTATGTGCCATCACATGCCCCCCTTCAAGTTACAAACACAATAGCGATGATATGTGTAAGTGAGAAATTACAGAAAAGTTTGCAATTGTTATCATGTAGTAAAAAATAATAATATAGGAAACTGCAGCTTGTAGCAACACTTACCGCCAAACATCCATAGAAACAGAAGAGCAGCCACCGGCGGCAGGAGTAGAGAAGCTGCTGCTGATGATTGTCGCCGGATCGCCATCGCTGCTGCTCCTGCCGCCGCCGGTAACCCCTTCTTCTCTGGCCGTGTGACTGAGAGTGTGCTGAGGGAACGCGGTGCACTGTTTAAGTAGCCAGGGAAGAGCTACATATGAAAGGTCCCTCTTTCTTGCTGAAGCAGAGATGGTACTTGGCGGAAGCTAAACCACGTCAACATCTTTGTTGGCGGAAGCTAAACCACGTAAACATCTTAGTCTCTGGTGCATTTATGATTGATGTGCGGAAGAGGAGCAAACTTTTGTATGACTACCGATGTTGACGGTTTGCTGAAACAAAGAAGAAACAAATTGCTGTCCCTGTTACCTTTGATGCCGTTTTGTTGTATGTGGTGCAAATGCGGTAGCAAACTGGCCACCAGTTGGTTAGATTCGTGGTGGTCCTCGTTGTTGCTTGGAGGAAGCTAAACCAAGTTTCAGTAGGCAGCAATCTTGAATTACCAGCAGGTGTTTCACAAAATAATCTCAGATGAGTCTGGAGAAAAATAATCTAAGCGGGATGTCATTTATATTCAGTAATCTTTGAAATTTAAAACTGAAAAGAAAGGAACAACTGAAAAACAATTTTTTTAAACATGCACGGTTGTCGATGCTGCAATTTTGTCTATTTTGGGCCAGCCCAATAGCAGTTTCAGAAATTTCTAATAAATCTTAAAGGCCCATGCAGCCCATTCGTGCAAGGCAAGAGGTGGAACTAAAATTTAATCTCACATTGTTAGTTTGGTGGGAGTTGGACCTCCTTAGAGCATCTCCAGTCGCACCCAACAGCCCCCCTCCCCTCAGGCCTTTTTTTGTCGCCGGCGGCCGAAAATCGGCCCAGTCGCGCCCCCAGGAGCCCGTTTTTCGCTGGTTTGGGCCAAAACTGGCGCCAGCAGACCCAGGCCGAACCCGGCGCGCTGGAGGGCGCCGGGGAACGCGTTTTTGGCGCGAACGGGGATAGGTCCGCCGCGTCAGCGAGACGCCGCTTCGTCGTCCTCATCGCCTCGGTTCCCGCGGGAATCAATGCGAAGGCTGGCCAAGGCTGCCGCGCTGTCATGCCGGTCAGCCTTCATTGATGCCTCATGGGTGGCGCAGTGAAGGCGCCACCGACGCGCATCCCACCTGCTCCCGCCACGCGTCGCCCGGCATGCAGGCTCTCGCCGCCCGGCCGCGGCTATAAAAGTCGATCCCCCGCCGGTGAACGCCACAACTGCCACACTTCGCCTCGCATCGCCACACAAAGCAGCACACTCCCCCTTCCCGCTGACGAGCAAATGGCTGAGAGGTTCCCAGGCGACGGTGCGGCTGCAAACGGCTTCGGCCGCCGCCATCTTCAAGACCCGAAGGCGCGCCTCCTCTATGAGGCCGAGTATCCAGCACCCCCAGACATGCGTGTGCTGGGGGCGTGGAGGCTGAGCGCCGGCGGCGTCCCAGTGCCACCGGTGCCCGAAGGGGCGGCACGGTGGGCCGAGATCGCCCGCATCCACTCGTCCCTGGCGGAGCAGTAGCGGAACTAGTCGAGGTACGCCGCCGACAGCGAAACACTGTGGATGATGTACTTCGAGCGCCTCCGCCAACGGCATCATCCCCCGCGTTCGCCTCAACGCCGATGGGCGGCGTGAGTGGTGGGGCGTGCCACGCCACACCCTCGAGGCCGTCCTCGACCACATCGAGACCGGCAACGTCTCGTGCCTCGAGTACCCGCCGCGGCCGTCCTTCTCTCGTCGCCGTGGCAGCTCCAGCGCCGGGCATACGAGCTCCAGGCCCGGCACCGCGAGCGCGAGAAGGGCGGCGTCATCGTCCTCGACAACGACAAGGAGGACGAGGCCGAGCCATCCAGCACCCTTCCGCGCGTCGGCGACCCTGGCCAAGGGTGCAGCAGGGACGACAGCGGCTCAGGCGGGGCGCGCGACCACGGCGACGGCGATGACTACACCCATTTCTACAAGCTTCTCGGCATGTAGGTGGAGTGCGGTGGTCGCGGCGCAGCAGGACTAGGTGTAGTTTGGCGTAGTTTGCATGTTTTATCCGTTTTTGTACAAATTTCAATAAAGTTTCGCCGAGTTTGTGCCAGTTTCGCCGAGGTTGTACAATTTTGTATGAAATATCGCCAAGTTCGCGTGATTTTGGCAGCGACCTGGGGGCGTCGACTGGGCACGGAATCGCCCCCATGCGCCAAGCAAGCGCCGGTTCGCCCCCAGGCGGCTCTTTTAAGGGAGGTTGTTTCCCACATGTATGAGCATGAGAACAAGAGGGACATTCACGCGCGCTCCTCCTTGCTTCTGCCGCTGCTCCGTATGTCTTCGTGTTCTTTCTCTTTAATATCTTGCTCTAGCCTTTCTTGTTCCACTCTATGTTCTGTTCTCTTCATCACGCCCGACTCCGACGACTACTTCGACGACATGGCTGGCGAGGACACCGGCCCCAAAACCAATGCTTCTGCCGCTGCTCCGTATATCTTTGTGTTCTCTCTATTTAAGATCTTGCTCTAGCCTTTCTTGTTCCACTCTATGTTCTAGTTCATATGTTCATATGCTATTTGCCTTCACTCTGCTAGATTACATGACATGTTTCATCTATACTACACTAGTCATGTTTTATCTAGTATTTCTGTTAATAAAATCATATGGTAAACTGCTCATATTTCCAACAATCCAAAAACCTTCTTTTAGGCAATTTATCGCGGGTGGTTTTGCTGCTTTCATGAGACCTCCTATGTTTTAGGATATCCAATATAAGAGGTGGCGCGTAGAGCAGTCTTATGGTTTCAAACCATGAGATGCTATGACGCCACTCTTGGCAAACCTGAAGGAGATTATGATGCTCAACAGGAACAAGCTTTTCAAAAAATGGATACGCTGTTTAAAGCTGCTCTCTTGAATGTTCTTGGTGGGAACATAGTTGATGCTTATGCATCATTTGATAATGAAAAATATATGTGGGATGCACTCGAGGCCAAGTTTGGGGTCTCGGATGCCAGCACTGAGTTGTACATCATGGAACAATTCTATGACTACAGGATGACTGAAGAGCGCTCTGTGGTTGAGCAAGCTCACGAGATAGTCATTTGCTAGAGAACTTGAGCACTTCAATTGTGTGCTACCGGACAAGTTTGTTGCCGAAGGCATCATCACTAAGCTTCCTCCCTCATGGAGGAACTTTGCTACCTTATTGAAGCATAAGAGGTAGGAGTTTTCCATTCCGGGTCTCATTGGTACTCTTGATGTGGAAGAAAAGGCGAGAGCAAAGGATACACGTTCTCGAGGTATTGAGGGAGGATCTAGTGCCAATATGGTAAAGAAGAAAAACTTCCAGTCCCACAAGTTCAAGAACAAGGGCAAGTTTGATGGTAAAGCAAAGTTTGATGGGAAGAACAAAGTTGTGCAGCACACCAACTTCAAGAAGAAAAATGACAAGAAGAAATGTGTTTGTCATGTGTGCGAATATCCTGATCATTGGGCTCCTAGTTGCCCTAATCGTTATGACAAGCGTCATCTTGAGAAAGGCGGAAAGACCGCTAATGTGTTCATTGATGACATTAACATGAAAGACGATGGCTATGGTATATTTCCCACTATTCTTTCAGTATGTCATTCCCCTGATTGCTTAATTGGCACAGGTGCTAATGTGCATGTATGCGGTGATATTTCCATATTTTCATCTTATCAGACTACAGGGACTTCAACCGTGTTGATGGGCAATGGTTCAAGTGCTTCTGTTCGTGGTGTTGGCATGGTAGATCCGAAGTTTACTTCGGGGAGATCGTGCGGCTGAAGAACGTGCATTATGTCCCCTCCGTCAATAAAAAATCTTGTTAGCGGATCTCTTCTGTGTAGAGATGGCTACAAGCTTGTCTTTGAGTCGAATAAATTTGTAATATTCAAGTATGGAACCTTTGTTGGTAAAGGCTATGAGTCAGGAGGCCTGTTTTGTTTATCCATGTCAGATGTTTGCAATAAAGTTGGTAATCATGTTTGCAACAATAGTGAATCAAATGAATGGCATTCACGTCTTTGTCATGTTAACTTTGGTTGCATGTCGCGACTAGCCAAGTTGAACTTAATCCCTAGCTTCACCACTGTCAAGGGATCTAAGTGTCAAGTTTGTTTGCAAGCTAAGCAACCATGTAACTCTCACATGACTGCGGAAACGAGAAATCTTGCACCACTAGAGCTCATACATTCATATCTATGTGAAATGAATGGTGTTTTCACAAAAGGTGGAAAGGAATATTTCTTAACGTTAATTGATGACTCCACTAGATACTACCATGTTTATCTTCTGAAATCTAAGGATGAAGCTTTGAACTTTTTCAAGATCTATAAAGCTGAAGTGGAAAATCAACTCGATCATAAAATCAAGAGGATTATGTTCGACCGTGGTGGAGAGTATTTTTCCAATGAATTTGATTTTTTTGTGGAACATGGTATAATCCATGAGAGGACGCCTCCCTACTCACCTCAGTCAAATGGGGTAGCTGAAAGTAAGAACCGTACTCTAATTGATTTGGTTAACGCCATGTTAGACACATCGGGTCTCTCCAAGGCATGGTGGGGGGCGATATTGACTACATGTCATGTCCTAAACCGAGTTCCCACAAAGAACAAAGAGATAACTCCATTCGAGGAATGGGAGAAGAAAAGGTTAAAAACTCTCTTATCTACGAACCTAGGGTTGTTTGGCTGAAGTCAATGTGCCAATTCCAAAGAAGCGTAAGCTTGGACCAAAAACTGTGGATTGTGTTTTCCTGGGATATGTTTTTCATACCATTGGTTATAGATTCTTGGTTGTAAAATCTGAGGTATCTGACATGCATGTCGGTACAATCATGGAGTCGAATGATGTGACTTTCTTTGAAGATATCTTTCCCATGAAGGATATGGCTACCTCATCAAATCAGGAGATGCCTAGTTCATCGAATCAAGAATTAGTTACAAATATTGAACCTACCATTTCGATTGAACACTCCTGTGAAAGAGAACAATGAAGTTCCTTCTAGGAGCAAGAGACAGAGGACTACAAAGTCCTTTGGTGATGATTTTCTTGTGTATCTCATAGATGACACTCTCGGTTCTATTTCAGAGGCCTATGCATGTGAGGATGCTGATACTGGAAGGAAGCAGTCCATAGTGAGATGGATTCCATCTTGGCAAATGAAACTTGGGAGATAACTGATTGTTCTTATGGGTGCAAACCTATAGGGTGTAAATGAGTATTAAAGAAGAAGCTTAGGTCTGATGGTACTATTGACGAGACATCCTTGTTTGGTCATCACAGTCAATGGAAACACAGAGCGCTCTCTCCGAACGGAGGAGCACACGGCGGCCCTCGCAGCAGAAGTACAAAGCAGCCTCTCAAGGCAATTCTCCAGTCCGACGATCAAACGTCCGGACGCCGTCAAGTGCGCTCGGAGTAATCTGCAACAAGACCAACTGGCACGTTCCGAGCAAGCGTAGCAATGCGGCCCCTACCCTAGCCACAGGCAAACGGCAAAATACGTGCCACGTGTACATAATTACGGACTAAAAATACCATGGGCACAGGGGGAGGGGCACGACTACGACACACCCCAAAACGCGGCTCAACCGCACTAGGGGCTCCCTACTTTGTTATTTTTTTCTCACTTTCAGGACTCTACTCTTTGGAAGCCCTATCCGGCAGTGTAATTGCCGAACACATGATACAAGAACCAGGGGCGGAAAGCTACATCGCATCATGGAACTCCCAGGTGGTCTTTATAACGAGAAAAATACCTGCTTTAAATACCATTCCGCAGCTTACCCCCGAAGGGGACATGTCAAATAGTCCGATTTTTTGCTCATCGCACCACTTGTATCGTTCTGCTTTAATGCACCTTTTCGAATAAACAATGCATAGCTTCAGTCTATTATTGCATTCTCTATTCCTTCTCTTTTTATGTATATATGTTCATTCATGACATTTAGCTCCCGTACACATTGGTACGGCCAATACGTCAGGGACTTAAGCACCCCATAATACGGCGTGAGAAGTCCGAACACTTTCACAAGTGCGGCACCCCGAACTTATAGCATTATATGCATCAGCTCCGAATCATGTCTTGGGTCAATAGTTGGGTTTGCCCGACTCCCACGTTTTGGTACCTTACGTTCTGCTATATCGGCTAAGGTAGTACTGGGAGAACTACAGCGATTGTGCCCCGGTTCAGCTGGGCTAAGCATCTCAGTAGAGAAAGCTAAAACTGGCTGTCATGATAAGGCGAGAGTTGGTCGCTGTTCGAGAGGTTTCGAGTCCCTAAAGACTTATGCCGCTTAGGGCGAGGAGTCGGCTTTGTCCGGCTTAGGCGTGTATAGCGCCCCGAACTCGGTCTTCTGAGTACTAGGGGCTTCGCCGAAATTTAAAATTATAGAATTCTCTGGCTAAGTGAGAGTGATAAAGCATTATAGTCCGATTGCCTTGTTCGTTGTGCTGAGCACCTCCCTCAAAGGACCCAACAATGGGAAAAAGAGTGCTCAAATTTACCCCGAACACCCCAGCACTCGTGGCATGGGGGCAGAAGCCGACGACTCGCCATCTCTCAGATTTAACGAACGGCCGCACAGAAGGTAATATTTTAAATTCAAACAAGCGTTGCATAGCGCATATGAACAAGTTTTCAGTGTACAGGATCACACGAGCAAGTTTACTCAAATATTACATCTTTGGAACATTCATCCGCCATAAGGCGGGCACCCTTCAGGACACCCTCATAGTACATTTCAGGGTGGCGATGCTCCTTGCCCTGCGGTGGCCCATCCTTCACCAGCTTCTCAGCATCCATCTTGCCCCAGTGTACTTTAACACGGGCAAGCGCCCTGCAGGCGCCCTCGATGCAGACGGAGCGCTTGATGACCTCAAGCCGAGGACAGGCATCCACAAGCCGCCTCACCAGCCCGAAGTAGCTCCCCGGCATGGCTTCTCTAGGCCACAGCCGGACTATAAGACCCTTCATGGCCTGTTCGGCCGCCTTATGGAGCTCGACCAATTGCTTCAGCTGGTCGCTTAAGGGCACCGGGTGTTCGGCCTCAGTATACTGAGACCAGAACACCTTCTTCGTCGAGCTCCCCTCCTCGACTCGGTAGTGCTTTCAGCATCCGACACACTGCGGGGAAAATCTGCGAATGCTCCTGGAGAGCTCCGGACTCGGGTAACTAACAAGTAATTTACTTTCACATGCTTGCTTTGCATAATGAATGCCTTACCCGCCACTATCCTCTTCATCGCCTCAATTTTCTGGAGGGCCTTCTGGGCTTCGGCCTTCGCATGCTTGGCGCTCTCAAGGGCCGAGGAAAGCTCGGACTCTCGCGTCTTTGAGTCAAGCTCCAAACTCTCATGCTTTTTCACGAGAGCCTGGAGCTCTTGCTGCACCTCAGCAACCCGCGCCTCTTGCTTCCCCCGCTCGGTGCGCTCCATGGCCACTTTGTTTTCGGCCTCGGACAGTTCTTGCATCAGGGTCGCCACCTCGGTCGTGGCCCCTAGCACATTAATAACGATCCTATCATTTTCGCAACCGAATATTATTTATATATACACATACAGACAAGGCATTACTTACCTTGGTTCTCCTCGAGCTGCTTCTTGGCAAGGCCGAGCTCTTTCTCGGATCGCTCGAGGTTCTGCTTCAGCACATCAACCTCCGCAGTTAGTGCGGCAGAGGTCAGCAGCGAAGCCTGCATACGCATATCGACATACTGGTATTAGACTCCTACGAATATTATTTTGATCCTCTATTCGGCTTTTCTTTACGAACTCCAAACAGAGCATCAGGGGCTACTGTCTATGCGGCAATATTTTTATATATTTTAAATACGTACCTCAAAGCCTGTTAGAAGGCTGGCACAGGCTTCAGTCAGTCCTCTCTTGGCGGACTGAACCTTCTGGATCACCACACTCATAATAGTGCGGTGCTCCTCGTCAATGGAGGCGTCGTTAAGCACCTCCAGCAAATTATCCGGTGCCTCCGGTCGGACGGAGGTCACCGGCACGGTAGGCTTGTCCCTCTTAGTGGGGGACCGCCTGCCGGAGTCCGGAACCACTGGAGGTTCCGGTGCGGTATTCGGCCCAGGGCCGAACTTGGAGCCCTTGGGAGCCTTGCTCCCTTTGCGCCTGTAGTCCGGAAGGTTGCCTTGTGGCGCCTCTAGGACTACCTCCCCCCGGCTTGGTGCCCTTTGAGACAACACCTCGGCGTTGTCCGTAGGGCGAGGGGTGGAAGTGGTAGGAAGTGATCCTCCACTGCTCATGGCCGACGGGTCCAAAGAACCGCTTGACGAGGATACGTCGATACGGGCCCAGGACGGACTACATAGCCGTGTCCGGTGTTAGAAGAAGCTGTGCAATTTAACGGTGCCACGAGTTACTCTGGTGTCCGAATACTTACGATCTCGCCATGGGCTTGGCCATGGGTGGCCACTCGTCTTCGCTGTCGGCGGCGGTGGCGGAGTAGTCCGGAGGGAGTGTCCTTCCCCTCTTGGACCCTCCGGCCTCCCTAGTTGGGGCGAACTTCCTCTTCTTATCTTCCCCGGCTGGAGGGGAAGAACCTTTATCTGCCTCCTCCTCGTTTCCACGGGAGGAGTGCGTCTCGGAGTTATCGTATGATGAGTCCGATAACACCTGGCGCCGGGAACTCTTTCGGGTTCCCGTGGCCTTCTTCTTGATCTTCCTCTCCGGCACCTCGTAAGGCGCCGGAGTCAGCATCTCCGTCAGGAGAGCGTCGGCGAGGTCTTCGGGCAGGGGGGCTGGACAATCGATCTGCCCCGACGTCTTCACCCATTCCTGTTAAAGGCATGGAAGCTCAGATCCCGCACATAGTTAAACTATGAAAAATGAATACCCTATAAAGAGATAAGGTAGCTTACCGCGCTGGCTTGGCGCTTCGCGCTGAATCCACGATCCTCGATAAGAGGAGGGGGAACCTCAGCGCTCTTAAATAGCACCTTCCAAGCATCCTCGTGTGTTGTGTCGAAAAGCTCTCTCAGAGTTTGGTGCTGGGCCGAGTCGAACTCCCATAGATTGAACGCCCGTTGTTGACACGGGAGGATCCGGCGGATGAGCATGACCTGGACTATGTTGACAATCTTGAGCTTCTTGTTCACCATGTTTTGGACACAAGTTTGGAGTCCGGTCAGCTCTCCCGGACTACCCCAGGGCAGGACCTTCTCTTTCCAGGAGGTGAGCCGCATGGGGATTCCGGATCGGAACTCGGGGGCCGCTGCCCATTTGGGGTCACGCGGCTCGTGTTGGAGAATGTTGCAGAAAATAAAATTTTTCTACGGTTTCACCAAGATCTATCTATGAGTTCATCTAGCAACGAGTGATCAGAGTGCATCTACGTACCTTTGTAGATCGCGAGCGGAAGCGTTCAAGAGAACGGGGATGAAGGAGTCGTACTCGTCGTGATCCAAATCACCGGAGATCCTAGCGCCGAACGGACGGCACCTCCGCATTAAACACACGTACGGAGTGGATGACGTCTCATGCGCCTTGATCCAGCAAGGAGGAGGGAGAGGTTGAGGAAGATGGCTCCAGCAGCAGCACGACGGCGTGGTGGTGGTGGAGAGGCAGTACTCTGGCAAGGCTTCGCCAAGCTCTATGGAGGAGGAGGAGGTGTTGGAGTGGGAGAGGGAGGCGCCAGGGGCATGGGTGCGGCTGCCCTCCCTCCCCCTTCTATATATAGGGTCCCCAGGGGGGTGCCGTCCCTGTAGATGGGATCTCCCAAGGGGGCGGCGGCCAAGGGGGGTGGACTACCCCCCAAGGCAAGTGGGGCGCCCTCACCCTAGGGTTTCCAACCCTAGGCGCGGGGGGCCCAAGGGGGGCGCACCAGCCCACTATGGGCTGGTTCCCCTCCCCACTTCAGCCCATTGGGCCCTCTGGGATGGGTGGCCCCACCCGATGGACCCCCGGGACCCAGCCGGTGGTCCCGGTACAATACCGGTGACCCCGAATTCTCCCGATGGCCGAAACTGCACTTCCTATATATAATTCTTCACCTCCGGACCATTCCGAAACTCCTCGTGACGTCCAGGATCTCATCCGGGACTCCGAACAACTTTCGGATTACTGCATACTCATATCTATACAACCCTAGCGTCACTGAACCTTAAGTGTGTAGACCCTACGGGTTCGAGAGACATGCAGACATGACCGAGACGACTCTTCGGTCAATAACCAACAACGGGATCTGGATACCCATGTTGGCTCCCACATACTCCATGATGATCTCATCGGATGAACCACGATGTCGAGGATTCAAGTAATCCCGTATACAATTCCCTTTGCCAATCGGTACGTTACTTGCCCGAGATTCGATCGTCGGTATCCCAATACCTCGTTCAATCTCGTTACCGGCAAGTCACTTTACTCGTACTGTAATGCATGATCCCGTGACCAACCACTTGGTCACATTGAGCTCATTATGATGATGCATTACCGAGTGGGCCCTGAGATACCTCTCCGTTATACGGAGTGACAAATCCCAGTCTCGATCCGTGTCAACCCAACAGATGCTTTCGGGGATGCCTGTAATATACCTTTATAGTCACCCAGTTACGTTGTGACGCTTGGCACACCCAAAGCACTCCTACGGCATCCGGGAGTTACACGATCTTATGGTCTAAGGAAATGATACTTAACATTGGAAAAGCTTTAGCAAACGAACTATACGATCTTGTGCTATGCTTAGGATTGGGTCTTGTCCATCACATCATTCCCCTAATGATGTGATCTCGTTATCAATGACATCCAATGTCCATAGTCAGGAAAGCATGACTATCTGTTGATCAATGAGCTAGTCAACTAGAGGCTTACTAGGGACATGTTGGTGTCTATGTATTCACACATGTATTACGATTTCCGGATAACACAATTATAGCATGAATAAAAGACAATTATCATGAACAAGGAAATATAATAATAATCCTTTTATTATTGCCTCTAGGGCATATTTCCAACAGTCTCCCACTTGCACTAGAGTCAATAATCTAGTTACATTGTGATGAATCGAACACCCATAGAGTTCTGGTGTTGATCATGTTTTGCTTGCCAAAGAGGTTTAGTCAATGGATCTGCGACATTTAGATCCGTATGCACTTTGCAAATATCTATGTCTCCATCTTGAACATTTTCACGAATGGAGTTGAAGCGACGCTTGATGTGCCTGGTCTTCTTGTGAAACCTGGGCTCCTTGGCAAGTGCAATAGCTCCAGTGTTGTCACAGAAGAGTTTGATCGGCCCCGACGCATTGGGTATGACTCCTAGGTCGGTGATGAACTCCTTCACCCAAATTGCTTCATGTGCTGCCTCCGAGGCTGCCATGTACTCCGCTTCACATGTAGATCCCGCCATGACGCTCTGCTTGCAGCTGCACCAGCTTACTGCTCCACCATTCAACATATACACGTATCCGGTTTGTGACTTAGAGTCATCCAGATCTGTGTCAAAGCTAGCATCGACGTAACCCTTTACGACGAGCTCTTCGTCACCTCCATAAACGAGAAACATGTCCTTAGTCCTTTTCAGGTACTTCAGGATATTCTTGACCGCTGTCTAGTGGTCCTTGCCGGGATTACTTTGGTACCTTCCTACCAAACTTACGGCAAGGTTTACATCAGGTCTGGTACACAACATGGCATACATAATAGACCCTATGGCTGAGGCATAGGGGATGACACTCATCTCTTCTATATCTTTTGCCGTGGTCGGACATTGAGCTGAGCTCAATATCACACCTTGCAACACAGGCAAGAACCCCTTCTTAGACTGATCCATATTGAACTTCTTCAATATCTTATCAAGGTATGTGCTTTGTGAAAGACCTATGAGGCGTCTTGATCTATCTCTATAGATCTTGATGCCTAATATATAAGCAGCTTCTCCAAGGTCCTTCATTGAAAAACTCTTATTCAAGTAGGCCTTAATGCTGTCCAAAAGTTCTATATCATTTCCCATCAAAAGTATGTCATCTACATATAATATGAGAAATGCTACAGAGCTCCCACCCACTTTCTTGTAAACGCAGGCTTCTCCATAAGTCTGCATAAACCCAAATGCTTCGATCATCTCATCAAAGCGAATGTTCCAACTCCGAGATGCTTGCACCAGCCCATAAATGGATCGCTGGAGCTTGCATACCTTGTTAGCGTTCTTAGGGTCGACAAAACCTTCCGGCTGCATCATATACAGTTCTTCCTTAAGATAACCGTTAAGGAATGCCGTTTTGACGTCCATTTGCCATATCTCATAATCATAGTATGCGGAAATTGCTAACATGATTCGGACGGACTTCAGCTTCGCTATGGGAGAGAAAGTCTCATCGTAGTCAACCCCTTGAACTTGCCGATAACCCTTAGCGACAAGTCGAGCTTTATAGATGGTAACATTACCATCCGCGTCCGTCTTCTTCTTAAAGATCCATTTGTTTTCTATCGCTCGCTGAGGGAGTCCTGGATTAGGGGGTGTTCGGATAGCCGGACTATACCTTCAGCCGGACTCCAGGACTATGAAGATACAAGATTGAAGACTTCGTCCCGTGTCCGGAAGGATCTTTTCTTGGCGTGGAAGGCAAGCTAGGCGTGCGGATATTCGAGATCTCCTACCATTGTAACCGACTCTGTGTAACCCTAACCCTATCCGGTGTCTATATAAACCGGAGGGTTGTAGTCCGTAGGACAACCATCATCATACACAGTCATACCATAGGCTAGCTTCTAGGGTTTAGCCTCCTTGATCTCGTGGTAGATCCACTCTTGTACTACCCATATCATCAATATTAATCTAGCAGGAGTAGGGTTTTACCTCCACCGAGAGGGCCTGAACCTGGGTAAAAATAAAGTGTCCCTTGTCTCCTGTTACCATCCGACCTTGACGCACAGTTCGGGACCCCCTACTCGAGATCCGCTGGTTTTGACACCGACATTGGTGCTTTCATTGAGAGTTCCTCTGTGCCATCGCGATCAGGAAGGATGCCTTTTCCCGTCTTTAAAGATGGCGCCGTCACTAAGGGAGTCTTGGCTATCGGCCAAACCCTCCGGCTAGGTGGTCTTCTCATGACCGCCTGTTCGGCCGTTGCGCCGACGGTGACCTCTCGGGTCATCGAAAGCAACCTCCACGTCAGCCCGGAACTTGCCGAGCAGCTGGATCCGATGGAGCTCTCTTCCGTAAACGAGCTCTTGGATCGCATCGCCGCCCTGGGGGTCGCTACAAATTACGACCAGGTTGGGCTTAAACCCGATCTGAGGGAAATTAACTCTCCCCAAGTCACCCACCACGTTGCTGTGGCGGAAACACAATGCGGCGACCCTTCATCTATCTTAAGGACTAGCCACGTCTGAATTCCTGAACCCTCCATGCCGGATATCCGCGGAGGGGAGGGTACAATCCAAGACCTGAGCTTAAAATCAGGCGAATCGGACAACGTCCAAGACTCCGGATCTCAGAATCCGGAAGTTCTTCGGCTTCCGAACAGCAAACCGGGCGAAGTCTCAGATTCAACGACGCCCGACCACCCGGTCTTAAGCGATCTCTCGCAAATTAGGCAGATGCCCGAAGAAACAGTACATCATTACTGGGCCAGATTCCTCCTACTTATGAACAGGACAAAGGACTGCCGCGAGGAAGACGCGATTTCAATCTTTTGCAGTAACTGCACGGACAATGGAATACTCAACGCCATAAGCCGTCGTAATATTACACGCTTTGCTGACCTGGCGTCCATAGTACAAAAATACTGTGCCATGGAAAGTGCTTGGAAAACCGAAATTGAATTTTGGGATAATCCGGCCTTGAATAGAAATCCCGTTCGAATCAAGAGGGCGCACCGCAGTAAGGCGCCCGGACTAAACACTAAAAAATCAAAACCCTCTAGGGGACATGGAACCGTACTGGAAAAGTGGCTAGATGGACCCTGCAAGATTCATAGTGCAGCAGACGCCACCCCAACCCACAGCCTCAGGGCATGTTGGATACTCCGGCAGGTGGCCAAAATTGGCGAGGACCTCCTAATTCCAGAGGTCGAAAGAAACCGGCCATGGAATTTCAGTTCCGGTCTCACAGTCTTCGAGACTTTCGCATCGAATAACATGCGAAAAAGAACACTTCGCAGCCTCACCGAAGTCTATCAAGTAGCGACAATAAATCCATGGAGTAATACTGCTATCACCTTCAATGCGAGTGACGAACCTAAATTTCGAACAGCCAAAGCACCAGCCGCACTGGTCCTCAGTCCCATAGTGGACGGCTGTCGCCTCGCAAAGGTACTCATGGACGGAGGCAGCGGATTGAACCTCATCTACGAGGAAACCCTCCAAAAGATGGAAATAGACTGGAACCGCATTGAGCGAAGCAGCACAACTTTTAGAGGAATAATCCCCAGTCAGGAAGCGCGCTGCACCGAAAAATCACACTAGATGTTGTGTTCGGCACGCCGGATAATTACAGGTCCGAATAGATCACGTTCCAGGTAGCCCCGTTCAAAAGCGGATACCACGCTATACTAGGGCGGGAGGCTTTTACAGTTTTCCAAGCTATACCCCATTACGGGTACATGAAGCTTAAGATGCCTGGGCCAAACAGAATTATCAATCTCGCTAGTGATCCGGACATAGCACTCCGCGCCGAAAACAAGACAGCCGCATTGGCCCTCGAGGCACTATCAGAAACCTTAGCGGCCGAAGAACTGACTGCACTGCGATCCATGGTTAACAGGGACGATGTGATACTCGATAAGAGGTCCAAATCCACATCCTTCAAACCAGCGGACGAAATAGTCAAATTCCAGGTCCACCCTACGGACCCCAATAAAACAGCCTCCATTGGGGCACGACTGAACCCTGATGTAGACGCCGCACTGCGAGAGTTCCTACGAGAGAACTGGGACATTTTCGCTTGGCACCCCTCAGATATGCCAGGAATCCCACGCAGGCTGGCAGAACACAGTTTAAATATCCAGCAAGGATTGAAACCTGTCAAACAAACCCTTCGGTGTTTCTCCGAACCAAAGAGACAGGCTATGGGAGAGGAGCTAGCCAAGTTATTGGAGGCCGGATTCATCAGAGATATAAAACACCCGGACTGGCTAGCAAACCTGGTGATGGTACCAAAGAAGGACAAATCCTGGCGCATGTGTGTCGACTTCAAAGACCTCAATAAGGCTTGCCCAAAGGATCCTTTTCCCCTCCCTTGAATAGATCAAATCATCGATGCCACCGCAGGACACGATTCCCTGTGCTTCCTCGACGCATACTCCGGTTACCATCAAATCAAGATGGCAGAATCAGACCAAGCCGCAACAGCATTCATCACACCATACGGCCCATTCTGCTTCAACACGATGCCCTTTGGACTAAAAAAACGCCGGTGCGACATATCAGCGCATGATTCAAACATGTCTGGCAAACCAGATCGGCAAAACAGTGGAGGCGTATGTAGATGATGTGGTCGTTAAATCAAGACATGTCGAATCTCTAGTAGACGACTTGAGGCTCACATTCGACAACCTTCGAAAATACGACATTAAGCTCAATCCGGAAAAATGCGTTTTCGGCGTTCCAGCCGGAAAGCTACTGGGCTTCATTGTATCCGATAGAGGAATTGAAGCAAATCCAGCTAAAATCCGAGCTTTGTCACAATTGGATGTCCCCAAAGACCTCAAACAAATACGGAAACTCACCGGATGCGTGGCGGCCTTAAGCCGCTTTATCTCCCGCTTGGGAGAAAAGGCATTTCCCCTTTACCGCCTCCTTAGGCGCACCGAACACTTCGAGTGGACAGAAGCTGCCACGGCCGGACTCGAGGAGATAAAGGCCATCTTGTCAACAAACCCAGTCCTGGCCGCGCCGAACATTGGCGAACCCATGTTATTATACATTACCGCAACTCATCAAGTTGTTAGCGCAGTACTCATCGTCGAGCGGGCAACGGACGGACACAAACTCCCCCTTCAAAGGCCGGTTTACTACGTGTCCACTGTCCTTACACCATGCAAATCACGGTACCCACACTACCAAAAGATCGCATACGCGGTGTTCATGGCATCCCGGAAGCTACGTCACTACTTTCAAGAGTGTTCCATAACAGTAGCCTCGGAAGTACCACTCAATGATATTATCAACAACCGCGATGCAACGGGCCGAATAGCCAAATGGGCCATAGAGCTCCTCCCGTTCGAAATAACCTACAAACCACGACGAGCAATTAAATCGCAAGTCCTAGCCGACTTCGTCGCCGAATGGACAGAGGTCGAACTCCCTAAAGAGTACGGCACATATTCCAACTGGATCATGCATTTCGACGGATCCAAAATGCTGGCCGGACTGGGGGCTGGCGTCGTTTTGACGTCCCCTACAGGGGATATACTCCAATATGTACTCCAAATCATGTACGCGGACTCCAACAATGCAGTCGAGTATGAGGCCCTTCTACATGGTCTCCGGATGGCAGTATCCATGGGCATTCAACGCCTGGAAGGACGCGGGGACTCCAACCTCGCGATATCCCAAATAAATGGCGACTTCGACGCCAAAGACCCAAAAATGGCAGCTTATCGCAATGTCATCCTAAAAACATCAGCTCAGTTCGAAGGACTGGAGTTTCACCATATAGCCCGAGAAAATAATCAGGCAGCGGACGTCCTGGCACGTATTGGAGCAAAACGAGATGTAGTCCCCCCCAACATCTTCTTAGAGAGAATATTCAAGCCATCTGTAGCATGGGAAGGGGAACCCTCGGTCCACAGTCCGAACACAACCGCACAGCCCGACGCCAAACAATCTGACATAATCAGAGGCCCTGCCACCGAAATCACACCCTCAGCCCACGTAATAATGGCGGTCATCGCCCCGTGGACAGAACCATTCCTCGCCTACCTTACTAGGCAGGAACTCCCAGAGGACCAAAACGAGGCACGCTGCATAGTGTGGCGATCTAAAGCCTATAAAGTCCATGAAGGAGAGCTCTATAAGAAAAGTACTACAGGAGTCCTCCAAAGATGTATCTCAGAAGAGGAAGGGCGGAGTCTGTTGGCTGAAATTCATGCCGGACTCGGTGGCCACCACGCTGCAGCTTGATCCCTTGTAAGCAAGGCTTACCGTACAGGCTTTTATTGGCCAACGGCCCGAGCAGACGCCCATGACTTAGTCAAACGATGCGTTGGTTGCCAGCTCTTTGCAAACCAAAGCCATATGCCGCCCAACGCCCTCCGAACTATCCCCATCACTTGGCCTTTTGCGGTATGGGGAATTGACATGGTAGGACCCCTTAAAGGTGGAACCCACAAGAAAAAATACTTATTGGTCATGGTGGATAAATTCACCAAATGGATAGAAGTCAAGCCTGTTAAGACGGCCAAATCCGGACCTGTGATAGACTTCATATTCGGGGCCGTACACCGTTACGGTGTCCCCCACAGCATTATCACCCATGGGCATTAAGCTCGATTATGCTTCTGTCTATCACCCACAAACTAACGGCCAGGTCGAACGTGCAAATGGTCTCATCATGAGCGGTATCGAACCCAGACTAGTGCGGTCCCTAAAGGAATCTAATACGCACTGGGTAGAGGAGCTCGACTCCGTACTCTGGGGGCTGCGAACCACGCTGAATCGTACCACCGGATTCACACCATTTTTTATGGTGTATGGCGCTGAGGCAGTTCTGCCCTGCGACATAATTCATGACTCACCTCGAGTGCGCATGTACGAAGAAAGAGAAGCCGAACTTGATCGGCAGGACAACCTGGATGCCCTAGAGGAGGAGCGCGACGTGGCTAAAGCCTGTTCCGCATTTTATCAGCAGCAGGCTCGAAGATATCAAAGCAGAGAAGTACGGGCCAAAAATTACAATGTTGGCGAACTAGTTCTACGCCTGCCGGATAAGAAAAAGGACAAACTCAAGCCCAAATGGGAAGGTCCCTTCATAATTGACCAAGTCCTCACTGGTGGAGCGTACCGCGTGCGAGACGCTTCGGACAACCGACTCGAGCCGAACCCATGGAACGTCACATGCCTCCGAAGATTCTATGCCTAGCGCCGAACTCTGAGTTTGTCTCCTTCCTCTGTCCATTTTTACATATATCTTTCTGTTTTTAGTTTTGTCTCCTCCCACTCTTTCCTTTTCTAGCCCTTAAAGGCTCATAATATGACGCGCTACCAGCGCTCCTTAAACCTGGGGGCTTCTTTAACAGAAGCTTGTTTATACGGGTTTCACACCCAACGCATGCGTCAGACTTCCGCATGCACCTTTTCTTCACCATTATATGCATCGATATGACTTAAGTTTTGGCCAAGCTGGGTTGCCTGGCTCCTGTGCTTACCCCTACGTTCCCGATTGTTCGGCTAGGCGGTAAAGGGAGCACCTCTGCGATTGCTACTGCCGGATAAGCCGGATGTGTACTTCAGACTGGGTGAAGCCGAAAGCTAGCGTTCTTAAGGGAATATTCGGCCGGTGAACTAAAGATGAACCTTTTTTACTTATACATGCCCCCAGATGTTTTCCTGCATTTGCAGTCTGGACGTGCACTTCAGGGCACGCCACCCCAGCGAAAGGAACCCTTAACGGAACTATTCTCTCTGGAAGATGTTTCTTACTAACCATGTAATATAACATAACTAGTTGGGCACTTGTCTGATAAAGCACTAATGACCCCTACGCCTGGTCTCCATGCATACCTCGGTTCTTATATAACCATTATGGTATTCGGACACACTCCGGACCGTCAGGTCCCGAGGTTGAAGCGAAAAGGTCGGCAACGACAAACGATCTACAATCCGGCTAGAAGGCATTTCACATGTCAATTATAAACTACATAGTCATCCTGACTGATTGTATTCCTCCTCTATACCATCTAACAGGCTGTCTAATTTACAGTCCTGCTGAGAATACTTTGCGGCCAGTTCTACCTGGCCATACACTAAGCTCACAGGGATCTCCTTCCCGTCGGGCCCCACCGGTCCGACCTCGGCCATGTGATTGGGGTCAGACTTCGTAAAGCGGGTCTTCACCATGGCCCAGGCCTCCCTAGCGCCTTGTCGGCAGGCTGATATCTTCCACAACCGGAAGCGCCGCCGAGCTCCCTTCAGCTTCTTCGCAAGCTCTCCAAGGCCCTCGGGCATGGGGTGGGCAGGCCATAAGGCTTGGGCAACGCCTCGCATCGCCTGCCGAATTCGCTCGTGCAGTTGCAGGAGTTCGCGGAGTAGGTCACCCGTAGAACCGGGCATCTCCTCTGCAAGACAACCTGTGAGCATACCTACAGACAATACTCTGTTATTCGACTTCCTCGCTGAACTCATTTTTCAAAGTTCGTTCAAGCACTTACTAAATATGCCGCGTCGAAGCCGCTGATTCTCCTTCATGGAGTCCGACAGCTGGCCACGAACGTCCTTCAGTTCAACATCCAGCTTGGTGTTGGCATCCTGAAGATCATTCTTCTCTCGCCTCACCCTTGTCAACATACTCTCACCGGCCTTTAACCGGCGTAAGAGTTGTTGCCTCTCTGGATCAAGTCCGGCGCCATCTGCAACATGAATTGTCAGATTTTCACCCATGCCACACAATACTAATCTTTCGAAGTGTATCTTACCTAAGGGGGTCCCTTTGGGCTCCCCTGTTGCGGCTAGTGCGGCCTCTAGTTGGGCCTTGCACTTTTCCAGCTCCTGGGACAGCACGGTGTTCTTCTCTGTAAGAACCTGCATGTTATATGATCCTTAAATCAGTTACTTTAACTGTTTTAAGTCTCGGGGGCTACTGATATATATATATATATATATATATATATATATATATATATATATATATATATATATATATATATAACCAAAATTTTCTTACCCGTATGTCTTTCACATACTGCTCCGTGGCTTTGGCTAAACCATCTTGAGCGGCACGAAGGTACGCATCTCCCGAATTAAAGGCATTTAAAGCCTCTCGGGAGAAACAAGCGTCGCATAGAACTGTCCGACGGCGCCTGTGGTTCATGGCACTCTCCACTTCTGAATTTGTGGCAGACAGCCGGTCTACATCCTCTGTTGAAGGAGCGTCCGGTGCGCGCCTAGTGCTCGTCCCCGCTTCCGGACCAGACGTTGGAACCTGGCTAGTGGAGGCGCGATTGGCGACCTCTCCGGACATAGTCCGGCGAGGCCTCTTCGTCCTGGAAACAGCATGAATGTTAATATGCCTTGACAGAATAACACCAGGGATACGGAGGGCGCGTTATACCTTTGTGCCGGAATCTCAGTCCGGACTACATTACTTTTTGCCCCACGGGGCCCGACGGCCCCTCGTTGGCTAGCCGCTGCAGGTTCGGCCTCCCACCTTGGAAATCTCCCCTGCAAAATACGGTTGTCGTTTGAAACGCCGGAATATGTGAGAATGGAATCTCTCTTGAGGGAATAAACACTCCGGTTTCTGTCACCTGGGAGGCCGGGATTAACTCGGGGTAATCGGCCGTGATGGCCACCAAGGTGTCGTCCTTGCTTAACTGATGGAACACCCCGTCGATGAGCTCCATCGATATGTTTGGATCCTCTTCGGAGTCCAGATCGAGGGACCGTTCTGGGTCCTCAGGCTATGGAGGGCGGTTGTTGATATCCTTTACTTCCTGCCGCAGTTCCTGCATTGAAATCGTCAGATTACGTATCTAGTCGTGGGAGAGTTAAACAGACAGGCAAGTGCAATTGTTCACTTACCCAACTTGGAGGTTCGTACATAGTTAATTCGGCCCGCGGGTTGACGCGGAGGAAGTCCTCCTTTTCTCCCTTGTACAAAGATGTTAAAGTCTTTACTAGAGCAGCAGCTGTGGCTGGCCCCTTACGACCGTAACGGGTGGCGTCATCCTCCCCGTTGAAATCCCACATGGGGTGGCCTCTATATTGAAGCGGCTGCACCCCCCGCATAATGCATGTGGCCATGACTCCAATCATGGTTAGTCCGGAATGAGCCAACAGTCTTATCCGACCCATCAGGTAAAGGACGTCTCTGTCACTTTCTCTCTGAGAGCTCCGCGGACGCCAGCTCAAGCGTTTCTTCGGTGGAGCACTGTTGAACTCGGGGACCCCGACCCGAACAGGGTCCGGCAGCGGGACGTCATCTATGTAAAACCATTCTGAAGGCCAGTCCTCGGATGCCTCTTTTGGGGTTCCGGATGGGTATCCGGTCCCAGCGATGCGCCATACTTCGGCTCTGCCCACTTGATAAATGGACCCCTTTTGAGAACGGGGCACCAAGCAGAAAAACCTCTTCCACAGCGCAAAATGAGCCTCGACGCCTAAAAATAGCTCGCAAAGGGCAACGAAGCCCGCAATATGTAGTACGGAGCCGGGCGTGAGATTGTGCAGCTGGAGGCCGTAGAACTCCAGAAGCCCGCGGAGGAATGGATGAATTGGAAATCCCAGTCCCCTTAATAAATAAGGGACGAGGCACACCCGCTCTCCTTTAGAAGGATTGGGGGTGCTCTCCGCTTGCTTTCCGCCGTTATAGGTGGCAAGTCCGTCTCGGACCGGGACCATATATGCCTGGGGAAGGAATCCCTTGGCCTGCAGCGACACTAACTCGCTGTGTGGGATGGTGCAACTCTCCCAGTCTCTGGGTTTAGGACTGGAGGGGCGAGGGGAGGACCTGCGACGGCTGGCCATGTTGGAATGGACCTTTGCTGGAGACGCTCTGATGGTAACTCGCGGAGAGGAGAAGATGTGGTTTGGATCTAAATCCCCATCCCGTTAAATAGGTGGCTCGTTTATATGACTAAGGGTGTGGATGTAAAAACACCCCAAGCTTTTCGCATTCGTTCAGCACGTGGAAGACGGCCATTATTGGGCACTGAAGCCGAGGAGAGCTACATTACAAAAATCGAACGTTATTCATACAGGTACACATGATTTAGAGGAGGAACCCGCCTTGCAATGCCGAAGACGATTTGCGCGCCGGACTCATCGTCATTGAAGCCTGGTTCAGGGGCTACTGAGGGAGTCCTGGATTAGGGGGTGTTCGGATAGCCGGACTATACCTTCAGCCGGACTCCAGGACTATAAAGATACAAAATTGAAGACTTCGTCTCGTGTCTGGAAGGATCTTTTCTTGGCGTGAAGGAAGCTAGGCGTGCGGATATTCGAGATCTCCTACCATTGTAACCGACTCTGTGTAACCCTAACCCTATCCGGTGTCTATATAAACCAGAGGGTTGTAGTCCGTAGGACAACCATCATCATACACAATCATACCATAGGCTAGCTTTTAGGGTTTAGCCTCCTTGATCTCGTGGTAGATCCACTCTTGTACTACCCATATCATCAATATTAATCTAGCAGGAGTAGGGTTTTACCTCCACCGAGAGGGCCCGAACCTGGGTAAAATAAAGTGTCCCTTGTCTCCTGTTACCATCCGACCTTGACGCACAGTTCGGGACCCCCTACCCGAGATCCGCCGGTTTTGACACCGACACTCGCCGATCATCGGGCAAGTCTGTCAAAGTCCATACTTTGTTTTCATACATGGATCCTATCTCGGATTGCATGGCTTCAAGCCATTTGTTGGAATCTAGGCCCGCCATCGCTTCTTCATAGTTCGAAGGTTCACCGTTGTCTAACAACATGATTTCCAGGACAGGGTTGCCATACCACTCTAGTGTGGAACGTGTCCTTGTGGACCTACGAAGTTCAGTAGTAACTTGATTCGAAATACCTTGATCATCATCATTAATTTCCTCTCCAGTGGATGTAGGCACCACAGGAACATTTTCCTGAGCTGCACTACTTTCCGGTTCAAGAGGTAGTACTTCATCGAGTTCTACTTTCCTCCCACTTACTCCTTTCGAGAGAAACTCTTTTTCCAGAAAGGATCCATTCTTGTCAACAAAGATCTTGCCTTCGGATCTAAGGTAGAAGGTATACCCAATGGTTTCCTTAGGGTATCCTATGAAGACGCATTTTTCTGATTTGGGTTCGAGCTTTTCAGGTTCAAGTTTCTTGACATAAGCATCGCATCCCCAAACTTTTAGAAATGACAGCTTAGGTTTCTTCCCAAACCATAATTCATACGGTGTCGTCTCAACGGATTTAGACGGTGCCCTATTTAAAGTGAATGTAGCTGTCTCTAGAGCGTATCCCCAAAATGATAGCGGTAAATCAGTAAAGGACATCATAGATCGCACCATATCCAATAGAGTGCGATTACGACGTTCGGACACACCGTTCCGTTGAGGTGTTCCAGGCGGCGTGAGTTGTGAAACGATTCCACATTTCCTTAAGTGTGTGCCAAATTCGTGACTTAAATATTCTCCTCCACGATCTGATCATAAGAACTTTATTTTTCGGTCACGTTGATTCTCTACCTCATTCTGAAATTCCTTGAACTTTTCAAAGGTCTCATACTTGTGTTTCATCAAGTAGACATACCCATATCTACTCAAGTCATCAGTGAGAGTGAGAACATAACGATATCCTCCGCGAGCCTCAACGCTCATTGGACCGCAAACATCAGTATGTATGATTTCCAATAAGTTGGTTGCTCGCTCCATTGTTCCGGAGAACGGAGTCTTGGTCATTTTGCCCATGAGGCATGGTTCGCATGTGTCAAATGATTCATAATCGAGAGACTCTAAAAGTCCATCAGCATGG
This sequence comes from Aegilops umbellulata, assembly GCA_032464435.1. Taxonomy (NCBI): domain Eukaryota; kingdom Viridiplantae; phylum Streptophyta; class Magnoliopsida; order Poales; family Poaceae; genus Aegilops; species Aegilops umbellulata. Next base: position 377,170,223 of record CP136057.1, read on the forward strand.
AGCTTCTTCATGTGCTTGACACCAATGTGACCAAGGCGGCAGTGCCACAAGTATGTGGGACTATCATTATCAACTTTACATCTTTTGGTATTCACACTATGAATATGTGTAACATCACGTTCGAGATTCATTAAGAATAAACCATTGACCATCGGAGCATGACCATAAAACATATCTCTCCTATAAATAGAACAACCATTATTCTCGGATTTAAATGAGTAGCCATCTCGTATTAAACGAGATCCGGATACAATGTTCATGCTCAAACTTGGCACTAAATAACAATTATTGAGGTTTAAAACTAACCCCGTAGGTAAATGTAGAGGTAGCGTGCCGACGGCGATCACATCGACCTTGGAACCATTCCCGACGTGCATCGTCACCTCGTCCTTCGCCAATCTCCGCTTATTCCGCAGCTCCTGCTTTGAGTTACAAATATGAGCAACGGCACCGGTATCAAATACCCAGGAGCTACTACGAGCACTGGTAAGGTACACATCAATTACATGTATATCACATATACCTTTAGTGTTGACGGCCTTCTTGTCCGCTAAGTATTTGGGGCAGTTTCGCTTCCAGTGACCCTTCCCTTTGCAATAAAAGCACTCAGTCTCAGGCTTGAGTCCATTCTTTGACTTCTTCCTGGCAACTGGCTTACTGGGCGCGGCAACATCCTTGCCGTCCTTCTTGAAGTTCTTCTTACCCTTGCCTTTCTTGAACTTGGTGGTTTTATTGACCATCAACACTTGATGTTCCTTTTTGATTTCTACCTCCGCTGATTTCAGCATTGAAAATACTTCAGGAATGGTCTTTTCCATCCCCTGCATATTGTAGTTCATGACAAAGCTCTTGTAGCTAGGTGGGAGCGACTGAAGGATTCTGTCAATGACCGCCTCGTCTGGGAGGTTAATGTCCAGCTGGGACAAGCGGTTGTGCAACCCAGACATCTTGAGTATGTGCTCACTGACAGAACTATTTTCCTCCATCTTACAACTATAGAACTTGTCGGAGACTTCATATCTCTCGACCCGGGCATGAGCTTGGAAAACCATTTTCAGCTCCTCGAACATTTCATATGCTCCGTGTTGCTCAAAACGCTTTTGGAGCCCCGGTTCTAAGCTGTAAAGCATGCCGCACTGAACGAGGGAGTAATCATCAGCACGCTGCTGCCAAGCGTTCATAACGTCTTGGTTCTCTGGGATGGGAGCGTCACCTAGCGGTGCTTCTAGGACATATTGTTTCCTGGCAGCTATGAGGATGATCCTCAGGTTCCGGACCCAGTCCGTATAGTTGCTGCCATCATCTTTCAGCTTGGTTTTCTCTAGGAACGCGTTGAAGTTCATGTTGACATGAGCGTTGGCAATTTGATCTACAAGACATTTATGCAAAGATTTTTAGACTAAGTTCATGATAATTAAGTTCATCTAATCAAATTATTTAATGAACTCCCACTCAGATTAGACATCCCTCTAGTCATCTAAGTGAAACATGATCCGACTCGATTAGGCCGTGTCCGATCATCACGTGAGACGGACTAGTCATCATCGGTGAACATCTCCATGTTGATCGTATCTTTCATACGACTCATGTTCGACCTTTCGGTCTCTTATGTTCCGAGGCCATGTCTGTACATGCTAGGCTCGTCAAGTTAACCTAAGTGTTTGCATGTGTAAATCTGTCTTACACCCGTTGTATGTGAACGTTGGAATCTATCACACCCGATCATCACGTGGTGCTTCGAAACAACGAACTGTCGCAATGGCGCACAGTTAGGGGGAACACTTTCTTGAAATTATTATGAGGGATCATCTTATTTACTACCGTGGTTCTAAGTAAACAAGATGCAAAAACATGATAAACATCACATGCAATCAAATAGTGACATGATATGGCCAATATCATATTGCTCCTTTTGATCTCCATCTTCGGGGCGCCATGATCATCTCCGTCACCAGCATGACACCATGATCTCCATCATCATGATCTCCATCACCGTGTCTTCATGAAGTTGTCACGTCAACTATTACTTCTACTACTATGGCTAACGCTTTAGCAATAAAGTAAAGTAATTACATGACGTTTATGTTGACACGCAGGTCATAAATAATTAAGACAACTCCTATGGCTCCTGCCGGTTGTCATACTCATCGACATGCAAGTCATGATTCCTATTACAATAACATGATCATCACATATATCATTCATCACAACTTTTGGCCATATCACATCACAAAGCACTTGCTGCAAAAACAAGTTAGACGTCCTCTAATTGTTGTTGCATGTTTTACGTGGCTGCAATAGGGTTCTAGCAAGAACGTTTTCTTACCTACGTAAAATCCACAACGTGATTTGACAACTTCTATTTACCCTTCATAAGGACCCTTTTCATTGAATCCGCTCCAACTAAAGTGGGAGAGACAGACACCCGCTAGCCACCTTATGCAACTAGTGCATGTCAGTCGGTGGAACCTGTCTCACGTAAGCGTACGTGTAAGGTCGGTCCGGGTCGCTTCATCCCACAATACCGCTGAAGCAAGATAAGACTAGTAGCGGCAAGAAAGTTGGCAACATATACGCCCACAACAAATTTGTGTTCTACTCGTGCAAAGAGAACTACGCATAGACCTAGCTCTGATACCACTGTTGGGGAACGTTGCAGAAAATAAAAAATTTCTATGGTTTCACCAAGATCTATCTATGAGTTCATCTAGCAACAAGTGATCGGAGTGCATCTACATACCTTTGTAGATCGCGAGCGGAAGCGTTCAAGAGAACGGGGATGAAGGAGTCGTACTCGTCGTGATCCAAATCACCGGAGATCCTAGCGCCGAACGGACGGCACCTCCGCGTTCAACACACGTACGGAGCGGATGACGTCTCCCGCGCCTTGATCCAGCAAGGAGGAGGGAGAGCTTGAGGAAGATGGCTCCAGCAGCAGCACGACGGCGTGGTGGTGGTGGAGAGGCAGTACTCCGGCAGGGCTTCGCCAAGCTCTATGGAGGAGGAGGAGGTGTTGGAGTGGGAGAGGGAGGCGCCAGGGGCATGGGTGCGGCTGCCCTCCCTCCCCCCTTCTATATATAGGGTCCCCAGGGGTGCGCCGGCCCTGGAGGTGGGATCTCCCAAGAGGGCGGCGGCCAAGGGGGGTGGAGTGCCCCCCAAGGCAAGTGGGGCGCCCCCCCACCCTAGGGTTTCCAACCCTAGGCGCAGGGGGGGCAAGGGGGGGCGCACCAACCCACTATGGGCTGGTTCCCCTCCCCACTTCAGCCCATGGGGCCCTCCGGGATGGGTGGCCCCACCCGGTGGACCCCCGGGACCCATCCGGTGGTCCCGGTACAATACTGGTGAACCCGAATTCTCCCGATGGCCGAAACTGCACTTCCTATATATAATTCTTCACCTCCGGACCATTCCGAAACTCCTCGTGACGTCCAGGATCTCATCCGGGACTCCGAACAACTTTCGTATTACTGCATACTCATATCTATACAACCCTAGCGCCACTGAACCTTAAGTGTGTAGACCCTACGGGTTCGAGAGACATGCAGACATGACCGAGAGACTCTCCGGTCAATAACCAACAGCGGGATCTGGATACCCATGTTGGCTCCCACATACTCCACGATGATCTCATCGGATGAACCACGATGTCGAGGATTCAAGTAATCCCGTATACAATTCCCTTTGTCAATCGGTGCGTTACTTGCCCGAGATTCGATCGTCGGTATCCCAATACCTCGTTCAATCTCGTTACCGGCAAGTCCCTTTACTCGTACTGCAATGCATGATACCGTGACCAACCACTTGGTCACATTGAGCTCATTATGATGATGCATTACCGAGTGGGCCCTGAGATACCTCTCCGTTATACGGAGTGACAAATCCCAGTCTCGATCCGTGTCAACCTAACAGATGCTTTCGGGGATGCCTGTAATATACCTTTATAGTCACCTAGTTACGTCGTGACGTTTGGCACACCCAAAGCACTCCTACGGCATCCGTGAGTTACACGATCTCATGGTCTAAGGAAAGGATACTTAACATTGGAAAAGCTTTAGCAAACGAACTATACGATCTTGTGCTATGCTTAGGATTGGGTCTTGTCCATCACATCATTCCCCTAATGATGTGATCTCGTTATTAATGACATCCAATGTCCATAGTCAGGAAACCATGACTATCTGTTGATCAACGAGCTAGTCAACTAGAGGCTTACTAGGGACATGTTGGTGTCTATGTATTCACACATGTATTACGATTTCCGGATAACACAATTATAGCATGAATAAAAGATAATTATCATGAACAATGAAATATAATAATAATCCTTTTATTATTGCCTCTAGGGCATATTTCCAACAGCTCGGTGATGTAGAACCACCCCGATATCCACTCCTTTATGGTCTCCACGTAGGAGCCCTCGAGCCATGTGACATTGAGCATCTTGCCCACCATGGCGCCTCCACACTCCGCCTGCTGGCCTCCCACCACCTTCAGTTTAACATTGAAGGTCTTCAGCCATAGGCCGAAGTGGGGCTTGATGTGGAGGAAGGCCTCACACACGACGATAAACGCCGAGATGATGAGGATGAGGTTCGGGGCTAGATCGTGGAAATCCATGCCGTAGTAGAACATGAGCCCCCGGACGAATGAGTGGAGAGGGAATCCCAGTCCGCGGAGGAAATGGGTAAGGAGCACTACCCTCTCGTGGGGCCTGGGTGTGGGGATGAGTTGCCCCGCATCTGGGAGCCTGTGTGCGATATCGTCGAGCAGGTATCCGGCTCCCCTCAGCTTCTTGATGTGTCCCTTCGTGATAGAGGAAACAATCCACTTGCCTCCCGCTCCGGACATGGTTGGAGAGGGTTGAGGAAGAGAATGTGGACTTGGGCGCTGGAGCTCGAGTGTGCGAGAATGGATGAGCAAAGGAGGAAGAAGGCGTGGGTGGAAAAGGCTGAATCCTTGTCCCTTTATATGGGCGGACAAAACTAAGCGTCCCCACCAGCTTGGTAAAACTCGCTCATCCCCCAAGCGCCATAATTGATGGCGCGGTTCGGTTACCCACGTCCGTATTGATGAGAATCCCGCAATAAGGGGACACGATCTCTGCTTCGACAAGACGTGCCAAGGAAACCGCCTCGCGAAACATGCTGAGGTTGGCTGTAAAGAAAAAAACGATTCGCATAAGGGCTTGGCTGTGGTGTGATATCACATTACAGGATACGTCAGCAGATTGGATTTGTGGAAATGTTATTCTCTCTACGGTGGTATGTGGAACTTGTTTTGCAGAGCCGGACACGATCCTCGTGTTCAAAATCTTCTATGAAGTATTCGGAGGAGGAACCCGCCTTGCAATGCCGAAGACAATCTGCGCGCCGGACTCATCGTCATTGAAGCCTGGTTCAGGGGCTACCGAGGGAGTCCTGGATTAGGGGGTATCCGGACAGCCGGACTATAACCTTTGGCCGGACTGTTGGACTATGAAGATACAAGATTGAAGACTTCGTCCCGTGTCCGGATGGGACTTTCCTTGGCGTGGAAGGCAAGCTTGGCAATACGGATATGTAGATCTCCTTCCTTGTAACCGACTCTGTGTAACCCTAGCCCCTCCGTGTCTATATAAACCGGAGGGTTTAGTCTGTAGGACAAGAGCAACAATCATACCATAGGCTAGCTTCTAGTGTTTAGCCTCTCTGATCTCGTGGTAGATCAACTCTTGTACTACCCATATCATCAATATTAATCAAGCAGGAGTAGGGTTTTACCTCCATCGAGAGGGCCCGAACCTGGGTAATACATCGTGTCCCTTGTCTCCTGTTACCATCTGCCTAGACGCACAGTTCGGGACCCCCTACCCGAGATCCGCCGGTTTTAACACTAACAGAAGGTGAAGACTTGTTTGATACTTACTCACTTGTGGCTCGACTAACCACTATTCGAGTACTACTTTCACTAGTTGCCTCACCTGGTCTTCTCATTCATCAAATGGATGTCAAGACTGCTTTCCTAAATGGAGAGTTGGACAAGGAAATTTATATGGAACAACCATATGGGTTTGTAGTAGATGGTCAGGAAGGAAAAGTGTGCAAGTTGCTGAAGTCTTTGTATGGACTTAAGCAGCACCCAAGCAGTGGCATGGGAAGTTTGAAAGAACTTTAACAGCTGACTTTGTTGTAAATGAAGCTGGTAAATGTGCGTACTATCGCCATGGTGGGGAAGAGGGAGTTATCCTTTGCTTGTATGTTGATGACATACTGATTTTCGGAACAAATCTGAATGTTATTAAGGAGGTCAAGAATTTCCTATCTCATTGTTTTGAGATGAAGGATTTAGGAGTGGCTGATTTCATTCTGAACATCAAATTGTTAAGAGACGATGATGGTGGGATTACATTGCTTCAATCTCAGTATGTGGAAAAGATCTTGAGTCACTTTGGCTATAGTGACTGCAAGCCCTCTCCAACACCATATGATGCTAGTTTGTTGCTTCGAAAAAAATCGAATAATTGCTAGAGATCAATTGAAATATTCTCAGATTATTGGCTCGCTTATGTACTTAGCCAGTGCTACAAGACCTGACGTTTCTTTTGCTGTTAGCAAACTGAGCCGGTTTGTCTCAAAACCAGGAGATGCGCATTGGAAAGCTCTAGAGAGAGTTATGCATTACTTGAAAGGCACTGCAAGTTATGGAATTCACTACACTGGGTACCCAAAGGTACTGGAAGGGTACAGTGACTCAAACTGGATCTCTGATGCTGATGAGATAAAGGCCACGAGCGGATATGTATTCACTCATGGAGGTTGCGCTGTTTCTTGGAAGTCTTGCAAGCATACCATCTTAACAAGGTCAATAATGGAAGTAGAACTCACATCACTAGATTTACGGTCGAAGCAGATTGGCTTCGCCGGCTCTTGAATGACTTGCCAGTTGTTGAGAAATCTGTACCTGGTATTCTTATGAGCTGCGACAATCAAACTGTGATCACGAAAGTGAGCATCTCAAAGGATAACATGAAGTTATCCAGACATGTTCAGAGAAGGTTAAAGTCTGTGAGGAAAATGAAAAACTCTGGAGTAATTGCATTGGATTATATATAAACATCTAAAATTCTGGCAGATCCTTTTACTAAGGGTCTATCACGTAATGTGATAGATATTGCATCGAAGGAGATGGGTATGAGACCCGCAATATGAGTTGTTCATAGTGGTAGCCTAGTCTATATGATCGGAGATCCCGTGAATTAGATGTGGAAGGCAAGCTGTTGGTCAACTGAGAGGAGAGTATCCTTACTATTAACAATACCACTCCATGAAGATGCAATACTCTCTTAATCTGCATGGCAGGTTGATATATATCTTAATGTGTTCTAAGTCGCTCATTGAAGCAGAGATGTTGCCTTGCAGAACATCTTTTGAAGAACACACCTATATGAGTATGATTGTTAAACGTCACAATCTATGAGAGTAGGGTGCTCTCGAGTAAACTCATAAAAGGTCTCGATGTATGATGCATAAGCTCCACCCGCGGGGAAGACCCACATTAGCCTAGTATCGGTTAAGGTTTTGTGTGAAGCTACATTCGCAGAAAACCTGCAGTTCAAGGCCCAGTCCATTGTTCAAGTTGCTTACTAGTGTAGCATAGAGTTCTAGGTGGAAGTTCAACTTAACAGTCTTCACTACAGTACAGGTATACAAAACAGTGTTTTGGAACCAAAGGCAAATTTTGTGTGCCTCTGAGAACTGATGGGGGATTGTGGAATTTTGTCTATTTTGGGCCAGCCCAGCAGTTTTAGAAATTCCTAATAAATCCTAGAGGCCCACGCAACCCATTCGTACAAGGCAAGAGGTGGAACTAAAGTTTAGTCCCACATTGCTAGTTTGGTGGGAGTTGGACCTCCTTATAAGGGAGGTTGTTTCCTCATATGTATGAGCATGAGAACAAGAGGGACATTCACGCGCGCTCCTCCTCCGTCGCCCGCCTCGCCACGACGCACCGCGGCGCGGGTTGCGGAAATGAGCCGAGCCGATGTCTAAATTTTTTCCACGCACGACTGGTATACGAAACGTCACACGGAAGTTGAAAAGATTTTTGCTATAGTGGACACTGAATGTGAACGCGCATCCCTTTGGCTGCTGGATGTTTCACTTCGTCTTCGTCTCTTTGTTTCACCTTCCGTCGCTGCCCTCTTGCCTCTTTATCCTGTGCCTATAAAAGGGAGGTCGCTCGTCTCCAGAGACGCACATTAGAACATCATCTTCCTCTCGCCACCGTTCCTGAGCACTGTGCTACTGCTACGATCTTCTCCACCCCGGCTTGCGGCGTGCACCAAAGGTCGGGACAGTAGGCCTCTGAAACCCTACCACTTATCATCCCATTTTCACCGGTTAAACTCCAGAAAATGCAAAACTTTTCAAAAATTCAAACAACTTGGCATGATGCCTTGAATTGGTCATAGAAACTGGTGGAAAACATTTTGGGTCATTTGACGGATGTCGGAAAATAACGAGCTATCAGACGGACCCTTCTGGCCTATCTGAACACCCTCCGTTGAACATAGTCTATTTTTTGACATCCTTGAAATGACCCCCACTTTTGCAAGAAGGTAGGCATGCCCATGGTAGGCACATGCCTAGTTTGGATGACTTTCGACATCATATGCAAGTTATGACACATCCGATCATTTATCGACCTTTTTTAACTAAGAAAATTCAAGAAAGTGTAAAACTTGGCGAAAACTTAATCAATTTTGCATCGGTGCCTTGAATTGGTCATACAAGGCCAACAAAAAAGAGGCCATTTAAGGGATATTGAGAAATGAGGTACTCCCAAACATACCCTTATGCCCATCCGAACACTCTTTACTGAACATGGTATTTCTTTGGAAATATGAGGACCGACCAACTTTTGCAAGCAAGTGGGCATGCCCATGTTAGGCATCCATGCCTGGTCTGAATGATTTCTGACACCGTATGCACGTTGCGACACGTTCTGCCATTAATCGGCCATTTTCAACAAAAAAACTCCAGGAACCGCAAGACTTGCCGAAAACCCAAACAACTTGTCATGATGCCTTGAATAGGCCATACGAGGCCCTTGAAAAATTTCGGGTCATTTCAAGGATGTCGAGAAACTACATGCTCTCGAACGGAGCCTTCTGGCCCCCGAACACACTTCGTTCAACATGATCTATTTTTGTACATCCTTGAAATGACCCCAACCTTTTGCCATCAGGTGGGCATGGCCATCGTAGGCACCCATGTCAGGTTTGAACAATTTCCAACACCCTATACGAGTTGCGACACATTAGGACATTTTTCCGCATCTTTGGACCAAGAGAACTCCAAAAAAATGCAAAACTTGTCGAAAATAAAAACAAATTGTCTTGGTGCCCTAAGTTTGTCAAACAAGGTCATTGAAAAAGTTAGGACCATTTCAAGTATGTCAAAAAACAACATGCTCCCAAACAGACCCATCTGGCCAACCTAAACACCTTCCGTTGAATATGGTGTTTTGTGGACATCCTTAAAATTACCCCAACTTTTGCCACAAGATGGACATGCCCATGATAGGCATCCATGCCAAGTTTGAACAACTTCTGACATCGTACGCAAGTTGCGACACATCTAGCCATTTATCGACCTTTTTTGACTGAGAAAACTCTAGAAAATGCAAAACTTGTCGAAAACCCAAGCAACTTGGCCTGGTGCCTTGAATTTGTCATATAAGGCCATGGAAAAAACATTAGGGGCATGGATACCTACCACGGGCATGCCACCTGCTGGCAAAAGCTGGGACCATTTCAAGAATGACCAAAAAACACCATGTTCAACGTAGGGTGTCCGCGTAGGCATCCATGTCTAGTTTGAAGGAAAAAGTATTTAAAATCATAACTTATATAGATACTTAAAAATATCATTTTAAGTTTTTAACATAACTAGTAAATAAAAAGGGATAAAGTTGCAAATAGTAAATATTTTTTAAAGGCATTTAATAAATATTTAAAGGAAAAAAGAATTTAACATCATAATTTTAAAAAGTTACTTAGAACTGTTATTTTGGTATTTCAACTGTTGAACAGGTTTCAAAAAGAATAATAAAGTCTAAAAAGAAGAAAAAATAAATTAAAGAAAAAAAACACTTAGGCCTTGCCCAACTAAGCGACGACATCGCTCCTGTCGAGTGCCCATTAGAATTTGTTCGGAATTTCAAAACTGTTCCCATTTTCAAAATAATTTGTTCACAAATTCAAAATGTTTAGGCAAATTCAGAACACTTTTGGGTTTCAATTTTTTCGCATTTCTGTAACATGTTGGAAATTAAAAACTCAGTTGTGTTTTCTGAAAATGTTTGTTTTCACAATTTTGTTCGTGCTTTTCAAAAACAAAAATCGTGTTTGAACAATTTTTGAAAGACACAAGCATTTTTTTAAGTTACCTTGCAATTTTTTAAACTATGAATATTTGTCAATTTATGAACAAAATTTGAAAATAACAAACTTTTTTGAAATTTTGAACAAAATTATAAAAGTGTGACCATTTTTTAAAAAAGAAACAAGGAACGTAACCGGAACTATGAAAAAAAAATCAGTTCACAAAGCGTTCGTAAAATCTTTTTAAAATTTGCAGCCAGTCTGTTACTTAAAGCGTCAAGCTATACGACTTTCACGAAAGGCAGCCAGTCGTAGAGGTTATGCATGATCTTTTATTTTGTAGGCTTTCATTGCATGCCACCGCAAATGGACCGGCCCAAGTGAGCTGCCCATACGTTACATACAAAAGTACATACAAATTGTCAAACGTCCATATTGCTCTTTATATTTTTTGTGAGGGGATTGTACCGAAGCGGGGACTCGTGGAAGAGTGGATTTCTTGCACTGTGTTAGAGAAACTAATGAGGTAGCCCATAGCCTAGCAAAATTTGCTTACGAGAATGATACTTCAACTAGTTGGTTTCAGGAGCCCCCTGATTTTTTTGTGAATGTCATTGTTAAATGCAACTATTTTACCAGTGAAATAAAGTAGACATGATGGCATTATTTCAAAAAAAAAAAACATACAACGACCAAGCAGGGCCAGAAAATGACCAGGAACTAAATCTAGCTAGCATCAGCTTTCAGCTGGCTCCTAACCTGAGTAAACGGCGTACCAAACGACCATTAGGCAGACCACAGACAGAAATTTGGTTTTTTGTTCTGCATTTGTTCAACAATGAAAAGGACAAGGCAGAGAACTTGATGGTTGTCGATCTCTTAAGAAATGATCTGGTAAGGTTTGCGAGCACGCGAGCATACAAAGAAAGATGCGTCCATGCTCACTAAAGTAATCTCTATGCCTGTCCAAAATCACTGGAAGGAAGATTGCATATTTAACTTAGACACCGGTTACAAACTTCATCAGATCTGCCCAGTCACCATCGGCAGGGAGCACCCCAAGTGTTAGCCCATACAGGCCTTGTCCATTATCCTCAAACCTTCAGAAACCAGACATGTATACAGACCAACTGAAAAGAGCTCCGGGTGAGTGGGTTCTTTAGATCTTCAGCAATTCAAAAAACAATCTTTTACGACGAATTAATCTGCATAGTTTAGTAGCGCGTGGCCATTGGTCAGCTGGTGGATTAGAATTTAGACAGGAAGATCAAAAACATATTTTCTGTCAGCACTCAGGTTTATGCTTAGAGAGGTAAGTTTTCATGTGAAACTAACCGAATGTGCAGAACATAAATCAGATCTGAGAGAACAAAAGTTTTTTTTTTTGGAAATGAAACATCCTTTTATTTATTAGTAATAATGGTTACATCGTCTACAAGAAAATTTACAATATCACTCATACGTTCCTCAAACCAAAAGTTGATTCTGACAGAATTTCGTCAATGGTCGTAACATTTTTTTCCTGCACAATCCGCATTTCAGGAAGTTTCATGATCCGCATTTCACATTCAGCAGGTTGTTACCAATTTCATTCAACACTTTGCATTGAACACGTTACAGGACGAAACAAACACTGCAAGCCTGCAAGTGTAAAATGCTACAAGCTTGAACAGAGACAACTTACTCTGCTTTGTATGCACTAAATTATCATCCAAGCATTTACATATTTCACATTGGAAAAGTTCCAAGCATGGACAGATCGAGGCAGAAGAACAAGATCACTGCACCGGTGGGACGATCAGCGGCGCCTTCTTCCTGATCAATGTTTTCTTTGCCGTGACTCTTTGTCAACGCCCCTGTCCCTCCAGGGCCACGAGCCAGCAACGACAGCGACTGCGTCACCCAAGCGCCACGGTCGTCAAGGCCCAGGAGGCCCAACCCACGCGTCTTCGGGCCCACGTAGGCTAACTGAAGCCCACTGGCGCAGCTACTTGAAGGAGGAGGCGAGACGGCAGCTGCATCCAGTGGATCAACGAACCGGCGGCGGCTACCTACCTCCTCTTTCCCCTCTCGAACCCTAGTTCTTCGTTCCCCATTTGAGCGCCGCTCCTTGTATCGGATCTGTAATAGCTACTACTTCAGAGAGCATAGATCGATCCCGTACTGCTACCTTATCATCTGGTATCAGAGACGCCAACCACCACCTCTTCGGCTCCGCCCTGGCGCATCTCATCGAGACGCGCGGCCTCAAACAAGCTCGCGACGCCATGGATCCAGGTGTGTCCGCGTTTCTCAGCCGCTTCGAGACGAAGATCGAGGCCGCCATCGACGGCCTCACCAAGGCGCAGCAGATTACGGCGACAAAAATCGACGATCTCCTCAGCTGGCGCCCCGATCTCGAGCGCCGCGTTGCGGATCTCAGCGACGCGGTGGCCACTCTCCAAGCCGCGCCCACACCACCGCTGGCGGAGCAGGAGGACCAGCGTACCACCACGCTGCAGCCACCGAGCGACCACATCGGTACCTCGGCAGGTGCGGCAAGCATCCTTCATGGGCCCGATGGCCACGGCGCAATTCCTCTTCAACGGGGGCATCCGGTGGCGTCCCTGGTGACGCCGCCTCCGCCCCCGGCAAAAGGTCAGACCGCAGCCCCGATTTCGCCTATTCCCATGTCCCCGTTTACTCATGCTAGTCAGATGCTCACCGGACTAGGTCAGGCTCATCCCTCGATCGTTTTCCCGCAATTCGCGGGCGAGAATCCCAATCTCTGGAAAACCCTGTGTGAGCAATATTTTAGCATGTTCGGGATTACTCAAGCCTTTTGGGTTCCCATGGCCGCCCTCAATTTCTCGGGGCCGGCGGCCATCTGGTTGCAGTCAATTCAGAAAAAGTTGCATGAGTTTGATTGGGACTCGTTTACGGCTCTTCTGAGCATGCGTTTCGGTCGAGATCGTCACTAGATGCTCATTCGGTAGTTCTTCACCATCCACCAAACCACATCGGTGGCGGATTATATTGAGAAATTCGAAGTGATTATCAATCATTTAAGTTCTTATTCAGATACTATGCATCCTTACTATTTCTTCACTCGTTTTGTCGAGGGACTGAGGTCTGATATACGGGCGGTGGTGATGGTGCAACGGCCGCCCGATCTCGACACTGCCTGTGCTTTGGCGCTGCTTCAGGAGGAAGTGGCCGACGGAGCACGTACACCTCTAGCGCGGCCTCCGGAGACTCTGCAGCGCACGGGGATGCCGCTGCCCCTACCAGCGCCTCCTCTGCGTCACCCTACAGCCACGGGCGCCACCGATCGCCCTGGCACTGACGCAGCTCGCGCCGAACCATCCAAGCTCAAGGCGCTGCGAGAATACAGGCGAGCTCGCGGCCTGTGTTTCAAGTGCGGCGAGAAGTGGGGGCACGACCATGTGTGTCCCACCTCGGTGCAGTTGCACGTCGTCGAGGAATTACTGGACCTTTTCGGCATCGACAACTTCATCGACACCCAAGTGAGTTCGGAGCAAGGGTTTCAAGACACTGCCATGGCCATTTCGGTCTCTGCGGTGACAGGAGGCGTGTCAGCCAAAGCGTTTCAACTTCGAGCATGGCTCCAGGGGCACGAAGTGCTTATGCTGATCGATTCGGGCAGCTCCAACTCTTTCATCAACGAGCGCCTCGCAAGTCGACTCTCAGGAGTCCAGCCGCTGATCAAGCCCGGCCGTGTGGGGGTCGCGGATGGGGGCGAGCTAAACTGCACTGAATTTGCGCCGCGATGCGCATGGTACACTCAAGGGCACGAGTTTTACACGGATCTGAAGGTACTGGCACTGGGCACGTACAACGTCATTTTGGGGATGGGCTGGTTGGAAGAACACAGTCCGATGCAGGTTGATTGGCGCGCCCGCTTCATCGAGATCCCTACACCAGCAGGTCCTCTGCGTCTTCTGGGGCATGAAGCGGATTCAACAAGCTGCCATACCATCAACAGTTTGCAGCTACAAAATCTGTGCTGCAATGGATCGATCACGCACATCATTCACCTATGCGTGGTTGCTCCCCAACAAGAGGAATTGGAGCAGACCCCAGCGTGCATTCAAGAGGTTCTGGACCAATTCCAGGATGTGTTTGAGGAGCCAGTGGGGCTACCACCTAGGAGAGCGTGTGATCATCGCATACCTCTGATCCCAGGAGCGCGGCCAGTCAATGTCAGGCAGTACCGTTACAAACCTGAACAGAAAACAGAAATAGAAGCGCAGGTCGAGGACCTTTTGAAGTCAGGTGTCATCCAGCGCAGCAACAACCCCTTCTCCTCCCCGGTCATTCTAGTCAAGAAAAAAGACGGCACTTGGCGCCTATGTATTGATTACCAGCAATTAAACGCAATCACGATGGTCGGAAAGTTCCCAGTACCTGTTATCGAAGAGCTTCTGGATGAATTGCATGGAGCAGCGTGGTTTTCCAAGCTCGATTTATGGGCAGGCTATCATCAAATCAGACTCACGCCAGGGGAGGAGTACAAGACAGCTTTCTCAACTCATCAGGGCCATTTCGAGTTCAAGGTCTTGTCTTTTGGGCTAGCCGGGGCCCCACCTACATTCATCGAGGGGCTGACGACGAATCTCAAGCCGGTTATTCGTGTCTGTGTCCAGCTTATTTCAAAGAGGGACCTTCTGAATGACAAGCTTATTGCGAACGTTCCAAAGTGTCCAGGCAAGGACCCCAACGCAAAGCCATCTAATATGGCGGTAGCGAGGGAGGAGGCGTGAATTTTCGCAAGCAGGTCAGGGAAGTTGGTGTTACACCACTGACCCCCAACCGTCTCGCGGAAACAGGACCAAAGGATCTGGGCCATGGAGCATGAGAAGAAGATGTGGTTAGCATCTTCCACCGTGCCGCACAAGGGGCACATCCCATCCCCAGGTCCATTACGCTTAAGGACCTCCACGCCAGACGGGAGGCGGCCGCGAATCCATTGCCACAGGAAGATCCTGATCTTTAGGGGCAGGCGGATGTCCCAAATAAAACTAAAGGGATCGGGGGCCGTCGAGGGGGCGATGGCCGCGTAGAGGGATTTGGTGGAGAAGCAGCTGGAAGGCTCCAAACGCCAAGAGGTGGCATCCGGGGTGTCGACGCCATCGATAGGTAGGAGGGCGATGACCTGAAGGAGGGCATCCCAAGCGGCAACTTCAGGTGGTCCAAAGGGGCGGCGGAGAGCGAGGCACCCTAAGTCAATAAGGGCCGTCTCCACTAAGACGCGAGGGTCAACTGCGATGGCGAAGAGCTCCGAGAATCGAGCGGGCAGGGGAGAGTCGCCAATCCACCGATCAAACCAGAACATGGTCGAGGACCCAGTACCAACCGAGATGGATGTGCCAATGCGAAGCACGGGAAGCAGCTGGACGACGGCCTGCCAAAACTGGGAGCCGCCTGAGCGCTGACAGAATGCAAGAGGCTGTCCTCGGAGGTACTTGTTCTGGATGATGGTGAGCCAAAGACCTTCCTCGCCATTGGCGATGCGCCAGAGCCAACGGGTCAGGAGGGCAATGTTCATGCATCGGGAGGACAAGATCCCAAGACCGCCCTGGTCCTTGGGTTTGCAGATGTCGGGCCAGCTTACCATATGGTACTTCTGCTTATCCCCCTTCCCAGCCCAGAAGAATCTGGATTGGTATTTGGCAATCTCCTGATGAAGGGTCTCATGGAGGCTATAGAAGCTCATGAGGAACCATAGGAGGCTAGCAAGCGAAGAATTGATAAGAATCACGCGATCATCCTTCGACAGCCAGCGCCCTTTCCAGGGCTCAACGCGGTGTTGCATACGGGTAACCGTGGGGAGAAGTGTTGGAAATATGCCCTAGAGGCAATAATAAATAGGTTATTATTATATTTCATTGTTCATGATAATCGTTTATTATCCATGCTAGAATTGTATTGATAGGAAACTCAAATACATGTGTGGATACATAGACAACACCATGTCCCTAGTAAGCCTCTAGTTGACTAGCTCGTTGATCAATAGATGGTTACGGTTTCCTGACCATGGACATTGGATGTCATTGATAACGGGATCACATCATTAGGAGAATGATGTGATGGACAAGACCCAATCCTAAGCCTAGCACAAGATCCTGTAGTTCGTATGCTAAAGCTTTTCTAATGTCAAGTATCATTTCCTTAGACCATGAGATTGTGCAACTCCCGGATACCGTAGGAATGCTTTGGGTGTACCAAACGTCACAACGTAACTGGGTGGCTATAAAGGTACACTACAGGTATCTCCGAAAGTGTCTGTTGGGTTGGCACGAATCGAGACTGGGATTTGTCACTCTGTATGACGGAGAGGTATCTCTGGGCCCACTCGGTAGGACATCATCATAATGTGCACAATGTGATCAAGGAGTTGATCACGGGATGATGTGTTGCGGAACGAGTAAAGAGACTTGCCGGTAACGAGATTGGACAAGGTATCGGGATACCGACGATCGAATCTCGGGCAAGTACAATACCGCTAGACAAAGGGAATTGTATACAGGATTGATCGAATCCTCGACATCGTGGTTCATCCGATAAAATCATCGTGGAACATGTGGGAACCAACATGGGTATCCAGATCCCGCTGTTGGTTATTGACCGGAGAACGTCTCGGTCATGTCTGCATGCTTCCCGAACCCGTAGGGTCTACACACTTAAGGTTTGATGACGCTAGGGTTATAAAGGAAGTTTGTATGTGGTTACCGAATGTTGTTCGGAGTCCCGGATGAGATCCCAGACGTCACGAGGAGTTTCGGAATGGTCCGGAGGTAAATATTTATATATAGGAAGCATGGTTTTGGACACCGGAAGAGTTCTGGGCATCACCGGTAGTGTACCGGGACCACCGGAGGTGTCCGGGGGTCCACCAAGTGGGGCCACCAGCCCCAGAAGGTTGCGTGGGCCAAGTGTGGAAGGGAACCAGCCCCAGGTGGGCTGGTGCGCCCCTCCACCAAGGCCCAAGGCGCCTCCTAGAGGGGAAGGGGGCAAACCCTAGGGCAGATGGGCTCTAAGGCCCACCCCTGGTGCGCCTCCCCCTCTCCCCCCTTTGGCCGCAACCCTAGATGGGTTTGGGGCTTCCGCACCCCTTGGGGTGGAAACCCTAAAGGGGGCGCACCCCCCTCCCTCTCCCCTATATATACTTGAGGTTTGGGGCTGCCCAACATAGGAGTTTTGACCTCTCGATGGCGCAGCCCTGCATCTCTCCTTCCTCCGGTCCCGCGGTGCTTGGCGAAGCCCTGCAGGATTGCCACGCTCCTCCACCACCACCACGCCATTGTGCTGCTGCTGGATGGAGTCTTCCTCAACCTCTCCCTCTCTCCTTGCTGGATCAAGGCATGGGAGACGTCACCGGGCTGTACGTGTGTTGAACGCGGAGGTGCCGTCCGTTCGGCACTTGGTCATCGGTGATTTGGATCACGACGAGTACGACTCCATCAACCCCGTTCACTTGAACGCTTCCGCTTAGCGATCTACAAGGGTATGTAGATGCACTCTTTTTCCCCTCGTTGCTGGTTTCTCCATAGAAAGATCTTGGTGACACGTAGGAAAATTTTGAATTTCTGCTACGTTCCCCAACAGTGGCATCATGAGCTAGGTCTATTGCGTAGATTCTTTGCACGAGTAGAACACAAAGTAGTTGTGGGCGTTGATTTTGTACAATATGCTTACCGTTACTAGTCAATCTTGATTCCGCGGCATTGTGGGATGAAGCGGCCCGGACCGACCTTACACGTACACTTACGTGAGACAGGTTCCACCGACTGACATGCACTAGTTGCATAAGGTGGCTAGCGGGTGCCAGTCTCTCCCACTTTAGTCGGATCGGATTCGATGAAAAGGGTCCTTATGAAGGGTAAATAGCAATTGACATATCACGTTGTGGTTTTGCGTAGGTAAGAAACGTTCTTGCTAGAAACCCATAGCAGCCACGTAAAACATGCAAACAACAATTAGAGGACGTCTAACTTGTTTTTGCAGGGTATGCCATGTGATGTGATATGGCCAAAAGGATGTGATGAATGATATATGTGATGTATGAGATTGATCATGTTCTTGTAATAGGAATCACGACTTGCATGTCGATGAGTATGACAACCGGTAGGAGCCATAGGAGTTGTCTTTAATTTATTTATGACCTGCGTGTCAACATAAACGTCATGTAATTACTTTACTTTATTGCTAAAGCGTTAGCCATAGTAGTAGAAGTAACAGTTGACGTGACAACTTCATGAAGACACGATGATGGAGATCATGATGATGGAGATCATGGTGTCATGCCGGTGACGACGATGATCATGGAGCCCCGAAGATGGAGATCAAAAGGAGCAAAGTGATGATGGACATATCATGTCACTATTTGATTGCATGTGATGTTTATCATGTTTTTGCATCTTATTTGCTTAGAACGACGGTAGTAAATAAGATGATCCCTCATTAAAATTTCAAGAAAGTGTTCCCCTTAACTGTGCACCGTTGCGAAAGTTCGTCGTTTCGAAGCACCACGTGATGATCGGGTGTGATAGATTCTTATGTTCGAATACAACGGGTGTTGACGAGCCTAGCATGTACAGACATGGCCTCGGAACACAAGAGACCGAAAGGTCGAGCATGAGTCGTATGGTAGATATGATCAACATGAAGATGTTCATCGATGATGACTAGTCCGTCTCACGTGATGATCGGACACGGCCTAGTTGACTCGGATCATGTAATCACTTGGATGACTAGAGGGATGTCTATCTGAGTGGGAGTTCATAAGATGAACTTAATTATCCTGAACATAGTCAAAAGATCTTTGCAAATTATGTCGTAAGCTCGCGCTTTAGTTCTACTGTTTTAGATATGTTCCTAGAGAAAATATAGTTGAAAGTTGATAGTAGCAATTATGCGGACAGTAGAAGGCTTGTGTCCTTTATGCACCGCTCGGTGTGCTAGACCTCGAACGTGGTCTGTGGATGTTGCGAACATCTGACATACACGTTTTGATGACTACATGATAGTTCGGTAATGATAAATGGTTTAGAATTGAGGCACTGAAGACATTTTTGAAATGGCGCGGAACATATGAGATGTTTCGAGGGCTGAAATTGGGATTTCAGGCTCGTGCCCACGTCAAGAGGTATAAGACCTCCGACGATTTTCTTGGCCTGCAAACTAAGGGAGAAAAGCTAAATCGGTGAGCTTGTGCTCAGATTGTCTGAGTACAACAATCACTTGAATCGAGTGGGAGTTGATCTTCCAGATAAGATAGTGATGTTTCTCCAAAGTCATTGCCACCAAGTTGCTAGAGCTTCGTAATGAACTATAACATATCAGGGATAGATATGATGATCCTTGAAATATTCGCGATGTTTAACACCGCGAAAGTAGAAATCAAGAAGGAGCATCAATTGTTGATGGTTAGTGAAACCACTAGTTTCAACAAGGGCAAGGGCAAGAAGGGATACTTCATGAAACGGCAAATCAGCTGCTGCTCTAGTGGAGAAACCCAAGGTTGAACCCAAACCTGAGACTGAGTGCTTCTGTAATAAGGGGAACAGCAACTAGAGCAGAATTACCCTAGACACTTGGTAGATGAGAAGGCTGTCGATAGAAGTATATCGGATATACATTATGTGAATGTGTACTTTAATAGTACTCCTAGTAGCATCAGGGTATTAGATACCGGTTCGGTTGCTAAGTGTTAGTAACTCGAAATAAAAGCTACGGAATAAACGGAGACTAGCTAAAGGTGAGCTGACGAGATGTGTTGGAAGTGTTTCCAAGGTTGATGTGATCAAGCATCGCACGCTCCCTCTACCATCGAGATTGGTGTTAAACCTAAATAATTGTTATTTGGTGTTTGCGTTGAGCATAGACATGATTGGATTATGTCTATCACAATACGGTTATTCATTTAAGGAGAATAATGGTTACTCTATTTGTTTGAATAATACCTTCAATGGTCTTGCACCTAAAATGAATGGTTTATTGAATCTCGATCATAGTGATACACATGTTCATGCCAAAAGATATAAGATAGTAATGATAGTACCACCTACTTGTGGCACTGCCATGTAAGTCATATTGGTATAAAACGCATGAAGAAGCTCCATGTTGATGGATCTTTGGACTCACTCATTTATGAAAAGATTGAGACATGTGAACCATGTCTATTGGTATATACTCATGAAGAAACTCCATGCAGATGGACCGTTTGGACTCACTTGATTTTGAATCGCTTGAGACATGCAGATCATACCACATGGGCAAGATGACTGGAAGCTCCGGTTTCAGTAAAATGGAACAAGAAAGCAACTTGTTGGAAGTAACACATTTTGATGTGTGCAGTCCAATGAGTGCTGAGGCACGCAGTGGATATCGTTATGCTCTTACTTCCCAGATGATTTGAGTAGATACTGAGCATATTTACTTGATAAAACACAAGACTGAATTATTGAATGGCTCAAGTAATTTCAGAATGAAGTTGAATATCGTCGTGACAAGAGGATAAAATATCTATGATATGATCATAGAGATGAATATCTGTGTTGCGAGTTTGGTACACAATTGAGACATTGTGGAAATTGTTTCACAACTAATACCGCCTGGAACACCATAGTATGATGGTGTGTCCGAACATCATAGTTGCACCCTATTAGATATGGAGCATACCATGATGTCTCTTATCGAATTACCACGATAGTTTATGGGATAGGCATTAGAGACAACCGCATTCACTTTAAATAGGGCACCACATAATTCCGATGAGATGACACCGTATGAACTATGGTTTAGAGAAACCTAAGCTGTCATTTCTTAAAAGTTTGGGGCTGCGACGCTTATATGAAAAAGTTTCAGGCTGATAAGCTCGAACCCAAAGCGGATAAATGCATCTTCATAGGACACCCAAAATAGTTGGGTATACCTCCTGTCTCAGATCCGAAAGCAATAGGGATTGTTTCTAGAATCGGGTCCTTTCTCGAGGAAAAGTTTCTCTCGGAAGAATTGAGTGGGAGGATGGTGGAGACTTGATGAGGTTATGGAACCGTCACTTCAACTAGTGTGTAGCAGGGCACAGGAGTTGTTCCTATGGCACCTACACCAATTGAAGTGGAAGCTTATGATAGTGATCATGAGACTTCGGATCAAGTCACTCCCAAACCTCGTAGGACGACAAGGATGCGTACTGCTTCAGAGTGGTACGTAATCCTGTCTTGGAAGTCATGTTGCTAGACAACAATGAACCTACAAGCTATGGAGAAGCGATGGTGGGCCCGGATTCCGATGAATGGCTCGAGGCCATAAAATCCGAGAGAGGATCCATGTATGAAGACAAAGTGTAGACTTTGGCAGAACGGCTCGGTGGTCGTGAGGCTGTTGAGTACAGATGGATTTTAAAAGGAAGACGGACAATGATGGTAAATGTCACCATTAAGAAAGCTCGACTTGTCGTTAAGATGTTTCCCGACAAGTTCGAGGAGTTGACTACGATGAGACTTTCTCACTCGTAGCGATGCTAAGAGTCTGTTGGAATTAGCAGGTACTGCATTATTTATAAAATCTTGCAAATAGGATATCAAAATATTGTTTCCTTGTTCTTGAGGAAAGGTTGTATGTGATACAACCAGAAGTTTTGTCGATCCTGAAAGATGCTAACAAGTATGCATAGCCCCAGCAATCCTTCTAAGGACTGGAGTAAGCATCTCGGAGTTGGAATGTACACTTTGATGAGATGATCAAATATTTTTGGGTTTATACAAAGTTTATGAGAAACTTGTATTTCCAAAGAAGTGAGTGGGAGCACTATAGAATTTCTGATGAGTATATGTTGTTGACATATTGTTGATCAGAAATGATGTATAATTTCTGGAAAGCATATAGGGTTATTTGAAAAGTGTTTTTCAATGGAAAACCTGGATTAAGCTACTTGAACATTGAGCATCAAGATCTATAAGGATAGATCAAAATCGCTTAATAGTACTTTCAAACGAACACATACCATGACAAGATTTTGAAGGAGTTCAAAATAGATCAGCAAAGAAGGAGTTCTCGGCTGTGTTACAAGGTGTGAGTATTGAGCAAGACTCAAGACATGACCACGGCAGAATAGAGAGAAAGGACGAAGGTCGTCCCCTATGCTTTAGTCGTAGGCTCTAAAGTATGCTATGTTGTGTACCGCACCTGAAGTGTGCCAAACCATGAGTCAGTCAAGGCGTACAAGTGTGATCTAGAAATGGATCACAGGACAACGGTCAAGGTTATCCTTAGTAACTAGTGGACTAAGGAATTTTCTCGATTATGGAGGTGAAAAAAGGGGTTCGTCGTAAAGGATTACGCCGATGCACTAATCCAGATTATTCTGAGTAGTAAATTGGATTCGTATAGTAGAACAGTTATTTGGAATAGCTCCAAATAGAGCGTGGTAACTGCATCTAGGAGATGACATAGATATTTGTAAAGCACACACGGATCTGTAAGGTTCAGACCCGTTGACTATAACATCTCTCACAAGCATAACATGATCAAACCCAGAACTCTGTGAGTGTTAATCAC
Organism: Aegilops umbellulata; assembly: GCA_032464435.1. Classification (NCBI taxonomy): domain Eukaryota; kingdom Viridiplantae; phylum Streptophyta; class Magnoliopsida; order Poales; family Poaceae; genus Aegilops; species Aegilops umbellulata. The sequence continues at coordinate 377,193,150 of CP136057.1, forward strand.
ATGGCGATGTGAACTAGATTATTGACTCTAGTGCAAGTGGGAGACTGTTGGAAATATGCCCTAGAGGCAATAATAAATAGGTTATTATTATATTTCCTTGTTCATGATAATCGTTTATTATCCATGCTAGAATTGTATTGATAGGAAACTCAGATACATGTGTGGATACATAGACAACACCATGTCCCTAGTAAGCCTCTAGTTGACTAGCTCGTTGATCAATAGATGGTTACGGTTTCCTGACCATGGACATTGGATGTCATTGATAACGGGATCACATCATTAGGAGAATGATGTGATGGACAAGACCCAATCCTAAGCCTAGCACAAGATCGTGTAGTTCGTATGCTAAAGCTTTTCTAATGTCAAGTATCATTTCCTTAGACCATGAGATTGTGCAACTCCCGGATACCGTAGGAATGCTTTGGGTGTACCAAACGTCACAACGTAACTGGGTGGCTATAAAGGTACACTACAGGTATCTCCGAAAGTGTCTGTTGGGTTGGCACGAATCGAGACTGGGATTTGTCACTCCGTATGACGGAGAGGTATCTCTGGGCCCACTCGGTAGGACATCATCATAATGTGCACAATGTGATCAAGGAGTTGATCACGGGATGATGTGTTGCGGAACGAGTAAAGAGACTTGCCGGTAACGAGATTGGACAAGGTATCGGGATACCGACGATCGAATCTCGGGCAAGTACAATACCGCTAGACAAAGGGAATTGTATACAGGATTGATCAAATCCTCGACATCGTGGTTCATCCGATGAAATCATCATGGAACATGTGGGAACCAACATGGGTATCCAGATCCCGCTGTTGGTTATTGACTGGAGAACGTCTCGGTCATGTCTGCATGCTTCCCGAACCCGTAGGGTCTACACACTTAAGGTTCGGTGACGCTAGGGTTATAAAGGAAGTTTGTATGTGGTTACCGAATGTTGTTCGGAGTCCCGGATGAGATCCCAGACGTCACGAGGAGTTCCAGAATGGTCCGGAGGTAAATATTTATATATAGGAAGCATGGTTTTGGACACCGGAAGAGTTCTGGGCATCACCGGTAGTGTACCAGGACCACCGGAGGTGTTCGGGGGTCCACCAAGTGGGGCCACCAGCCCCAGAAGGTTGCGTGGGCCAAGTGTGGAAGGGAACCAGCCCCAGGTGGGCTGGTGCGCCCCTCCACCAAGGCCCAAGGCGCCTCCTAGAGGGGAAGGGGGCAAACCCTAGGGCAGATGGGCCCTAAGGCCCACCCCTGGTGCGCCTCCCCCTCTCCCCCCTTTGGCCGCAACCCTAGATGGGTTTGGGGCTGCCGCACCCCTTGGGGTGGAAACCCTAAAGGGGGCGCACCCCCTCCCTCTCCCCTATATATACTTGAGGTTTGGGGCTGCCCAACATAGGAGTTTTGACCTCTCGATGGCGCAGCCCTGCATCTCTCCTTCCTCCTGTCCCGCGGTGCTTGACGAAGCCCTGCAGGATTGCCACGCTCCTCCACCACCACCACGCTGTTGTGCTGCTGCTGGATGGAGTCTTCCTCAACCTCTCCCTCTCTCCTTGCTGGATCAAGGCATGGGAGACGTCACCGGGCTGTACGTGTGTTGAACGCGGAGGTGCCGTCCGTTCGGCACTTGGTCATCGGTGATTTGGATCACGACGAGTACGACTCCATCAACCCCGTTCACTTGAACGCTTCCGCTTAGCGATCTACAAGGGTATGCAGATGCACTCTCTTTCCCCTCGTTGCTGGTTTCTCCATAGATAGATCTTGGTGACACGTAGGAAAATTTTGAATTTCTGCTACGTTCCCCAACACGAAGATCCGCCACAGTGAGGCGCGAATCGCTAATGGGGATCCCCAGGTAAGTCATGGGGAAAGAACCCAACCGACAATTGAGTTGGTCAGCAATAGCATGTGCTTCCTCCGGGGGGTACCCGAGGACCATCACTTCGCTCTTATCGAAGTTGATGGTTAGGCTCGACATCTGTTGGAAGCACAGGAGGAGGAACTTCAGGTTAGCAATGTCCTGGACGGAGCCTTCCATCATTATAATGGTATCATCCGCATATTGAAGGAGGGAGACCCCTCTCCCTCCGACTAGGTGGGGGACTAAGCCGCAGATATGGCCCACATCCTTGGCCTTATCCAGAATGGCTGCGAGGGCATCCACTACCATGTTGAACAGGAATGGCGAGAACGGGTCACCCTGATGGACCCCACAAAGAGTGGGGAAGTAGGGCCCAATGTCCCCATTGATGTTCACAGCAGTCCGGCCACAGGAGACGAGCTGCATGACACGAGTCACCCACCGGTCGTCAAAGCCTTTGCGAAGCAACACTTCCCGCAAGAAAGGCCAGTGGACCGTGTCATACGCTTTGTGGAAGTCTAGCTTCAGGAGGACTGCCCGATGGTGCTTCATCCGGACCTCGTGGAGGACTTCGTGGAATACCAGCGCCCCATGCAGAATAAATCGGCCTTGTATGAAGGTGGATTGGTTCGGACGGGTAATCGCGTCGGCGAGCAGGGTCACCCTATTGGCGTACCCTTTGGCCAGGATCCAGAAAATCACGTTAATCACTGTGATTGGGCGGAGCTGGCAGATGTCGGAGGCACCCGGGACCTTGGGGATGAGGGTCACGATACCATAGTTGAGACGTCCAAGGTCCATGGCACCCGAGTAGAATTCCTTAAACAAGGCCATGACCTCCGGCTTGATGGTCGGCCAGAACGTTTTGAAGAACGTTACGGGCAGACCATCCGGGCCCGGGGCCGAGGAGGGTTCATCCCTTTAATAGCCGCGAGAACCTCGTCCTCGGCGAAGGGGGCCACTAAAGCGGCATTGGCCTCAACAAAGACCAATTGGGCACCCGACCAAATGTCGGGGGCGAGACTAACCCCACCCCGAGGGGTGAGGGTAAATAGGGCTTTATAGAAGCCGTCTACATGGGCACGGATGGCCGAGGGGCGAAGGAGAGGCGTGTCTCCATCCCAAAGGCAGTGAATGGAGTTTCGACGATGCCGGCCGTTGGCCACCTCTTGGAAATAAGCGGTATTGGCATCACCCCGAAGTACCCACCGTTGGGTACCGCGCAAACGCCAGTATGCCTCTTCATCCGTGTTGATGGTTGAAAGCTGGTCTTCAAGGTCATATCGCAACATCCACTCATCTGGGGAGATTCCAGACGTGTCTAGGGCTTGGATAGCCAGTAGGAGGGCCTTTTTGCGCTCTCTCAGGTCCCGGCCAAGGTTGGCACCCCAAACCTTCATGAATTGGCGGGCGAGCTTGGCACAGAAGTGCCACGAGTCGACCGCGGACATGGCGTGATGAGGGGAAGAGCGGGCGGCGATCCAGCGAGCGACGACCGCCTCCCGGAAGCCGGCCTGATTGAGCCAGAAGAGCTCGAATCAGAAACGCGGCGAGGTGGGGGGCGCTTGTTAGCGGTGGAGAGGAGGAGAGGGACATGGTCAGACCCAATCCGGGTGATCGCACGAAGCGCGGCCAAGGGGCAATGTAATTCTCACTTTGGGGAGACTAGGACGCGATCCAAGACGGATTGCGTCGGGTCAACCTGACGGTTTGTCCAAGTGAACTCGTCACCCGTCCGATCTAGCTCACGGAGACCCAGCTCCGCGATCCAGTCATTGAATAACTGCATCCGATGGAGGTTAATCCGGTCATTATTCTTCTCATCCGGGGATCGGATGAGGTTAAAGTCTCCACCCACTATGGCTGGGAGAAGGGAGTTGGAGATCTTCAGATGCAGCTCCTCCAAGAAGGCCGGGGAGCGGCGGTGGTCCTCCGGTCCATAAACAATCACGACCTCCCATTTGAAGTTGAGAGCACGCTCGACGATCTCCATACTAACGAAGAATTCACCCCGGTCCACGCCACCCACCTCAAAGGTGGCATCCTTTACCCCTAAAAGGATGCCACTAGAGTGGCCTATGGTCCCACTAGAAGGGAGCCAATGCCAAGCGAAGATGTGGGAACTAAGGCATTCAAGCTCGTGGAGGGAGAACTCAGTGCGCATGGTTTCCTGGATGGCAATGATGTCAATGTGTTCGTCACGCATGTATTCGATGAGTTGGCGGCGACGGCCATCATGGTCGAAGCCGTGAATGTTCCAGAAAAGGGCCCGCATCTAATCCCCTATCGGGGGGCTGCTTGACCCCAGGACACGGGAGGCGCTTTGCGCGCAGAGATCAGCAGTGCAAGAGCGGGTGCGCCCACGGATCACCCCGTCGGCCACCGGAGGAACCCGACCCGTGGGGGTCGCGGTCGAATCCTCTGGAGGCCGAAGCAAGCGCTCCCGAGTCTCAGCCAGTTTGCCATCTAGGATCTCATGCGCCCTAATGGCCACGATCTGTTCTAAGGGGGGATCAACCTCCCCCCTGAAGACGATGGCCGAGTCAGTGGCCACCTTGGCGAGGTGGCCAAGAGGAACTACCTCAAGCGCGGAAATGGAACAACTAGAAGAACTGGGAAGGACAGGATCCACACCTGACTCAAGGTTCCGAATCGCCGCCCGAAGCTCCGCACGCTCGGCGATGGACGGAGTCGGGGAGTCCGCCGGGCGGGTCGCATCGAGGCGGGCGCTGCGGCGGGACGCCGTCACCGGCGTCAAGGTGGAGCGGGGCCGCTTGGCGTACGCCACCGCCGGCGGAGGGTGAGCGGAGGCCGGAGTGGTCACGACCACGACCACCGCCGCGGTCAGGGAGGCAGGCAGTGAGAGGCGGGCGTCGGAGGCCACCGGCGAGGAGAGCGGGGCGACGAGCTCCAGGATGTCGCCAGCCGCGTCGCCCGCGGGTGGGAGGGGCGGAGACGGCGCGCCGATGGGGGTGCACCCGCCGCCACCCGTGGGGACCGGGGAGGTCAAACCAGGGGGGACGGGGGGTCCGGGCCCGAAGGCGAGAGGTGGAGGGCGGAGTCGGCGGAGGGAGATCACGGCGATGAAGGCGGCACGATGAGTAGGCCCACACTGGAGATGTCACTGGCCGACTCTAACGGAGGCGGAGAGGGCGCGACCGGCATGGTGGCCAGGCGGAGAGCCACCACGAGGTCAGTGGCAGACACGTGGGTGCGCCCCGCCCCGGAACCGCCTCGACCTGAAGGAGGGTTGGCGGGCTCGCGGGATGGGGAGCGGGAGTGCTCCGACAAGTCCTCATCATCCTCAGGGTCGTTGAGGCGGGAGTGGCGGGAGTCGTCGGCATCGGCTGAGCCGCCCCCATGTGGCTATCATCAGTGAATCGGGGGCGGCCGATGTGGTTCGGAGGCTCGGGGCAGATCTTGAGGTCGTAGCCATCGTCGTTGAAGAAGACCCGAATCGTGGCGTGAAGCTTGGAGGAGTCCAGGCACTTCACCTTGACCCGGACCTCCTCCTCCTTGCGGAGGGAGAGCTCATCGACCACCACCACCTTGCCCAGGATCTTGGACATACTGCGAATGACTCGCTCAGACCGGGGCACATCCGGCAGGCCGGTGATGAGGAGCCAAGCAGTGTCCAGAACAGCCACGGCCTTGGGATCCTACCACGGCTCTGAGATGTTCACCACAATCCCGTTGAGGGCCAAGGTGATGTTGTCGCTGCGGGTACAGACTCCCATGCTCAGAGCGTCGGGGAAGATCACCGAAAAGGCGTTGGCAGCGGTGGGGGTCACCTGCCAGTCCCACTTGCACCTGCACAAGTGGTTGAGCTCGGCCTCGATCAGCTCCGGGGTGGCGACGGCCTCGCCAATGACAGTCACGAGAGCCAGGAGCGAGGGGGAGGGAGGGGGAATCTCCGTGACCTCGATGTGGAAGAAGCCCATATCCTCGATGCCGTGCCCATACATCATGATCTCCTCCGTCACCGGGCGATCCGGGCAGAGAATCACAGGGTGGCCGGAATCCTTGCAGAGGTAGCACATCGGAGGGTTGGGGCAGGCCACCTGGAAGTGTCCGGACAAGCCGCAATTGAAGCACGGTGGACCATCCGTGATGGAGTTGGAGTCCGGAGGCGGAGCCGCCGCCGCGGCGGTGGAAGCCGCGGCCGGGGGGCGAGGGGGCCCTTCTTCTTCTTCTTCTTCTTCTTCTTGGCACCTTGGCGTCCCTCGTTCCCATTTCCTCCATTGAAGGGAGGAAGCGCGGCCTGGTTGTGCGGCGGCTGGTAGCGGCGGGGTGCCGGGGCGTTGGAAGCGTTGGCGAGGGGCTGTTGACGAGGAGGCGAGGGGGAACGGTCCCGCCGGCGCGACAGGGAGGTGGACCTCCGCCGGGACGAGTGACGGGCCTCCCCAGCCGCCGACCGGCCGCGGTCCCACGAGTCCTCCCGAGGGGCGAGCGGCGGGCCGGGGAGCGTGAGCGGCGATCCTTGCGCGCAGGTGAGCGGTGGGCAGGGCGGGGGGAGGAGCGACAAGAGTCGCGTCCGGGGGACCGCCGGGCCGGGCGGGTGGCAAGTTGCTGCCGGAGGTCATCCTCCCGCCGCTGGCCGTCGAGGGATGGTCGTGGAGGATCGCGGCGGTCCTCCACGCGACGTTTGGGGTGGCCGGCGTTGTCGCCCCAGTCCCTGGTCATGGTTGGCTGGGGAGGGGGGCACGGGGGGGGGGGGAGGGGCGCGGTGGCGTCGGCGATCAGAGAGCAACGGGGGGCGACGGTGGGCGCCTCGGGGGAAGATGCGGAAGGAGCGGGATTGGGGGCGGGTCGACGAGGAAACCCTAGCGGGATCCAGATGGGGCGCCGGACTAGGCCTAGGCCCACGGAGGGACGCGGCACAGTGGCCGCGGGGGGCGAGACCGGCCTAGGGGGCTGGCCCATCGAGCGGTCCAACGCCCGTGCCCCGCAGTGCGGCCCAGCAGCCGAGGGACTCAGGATGGGCCCAGCGTCGAGGCCCACGGGCCGGCCCATGACCAGCACGGCCGGGTACGACCGCCCCGGGGTGACCAGGCGGGGTACAAGTGTTTCCCCGAGCGCCGCCGCAGCGGTCGCCGGCGGGGTGGGACGGAGGCGGCGGGGCCAGGCCGGAGCGCATCGGGATCCATGAGGCGAGAGGGCGGAAGCGCCGAAAAAGAGATGAAGGTGCGGAAAGGTGAGCGCCGACAAAGCCCCGACGAGAGCGCCGTCGAAATTGCCGGAAGCGGGCCGGCCGGGGCCGAGGAAGACGAGGCCGGAGCAGCGGCTCTCCAGGAGGACCTCGCGGTGCCGTGGTAGGCGCGGCCAGCCATACCCCATCCACCACGACGCCTCCAGCGACGGGTCCCCGAGCCCAAGGAGGGACCTTGCCGCGCCGCCGTCAGGGACGGGCCCGAAGGCCGGCGCCGGCGCCGGGCGGACTCGCGGGCGGCCGAACCCCCACCCCTGGGGGTAAGGCCACCGGCGGAGTCGGGCCGCGGCACGCGGGTAGGAGCCTTGGGCGGAACACGGTCACGACAAACCACGGGGCGCCCCGCGGCGAGGTCATCGGCCTCGGCGAGGTCCGCCCAGACCACACGGGACGACGCGGCGGGGGGGGGGGGGGTCGACGGCGGGTCGGGCGAGGGGGTCTCCGGCGGGGGGAGGCGCGCAACGGAGGGGACGAGGGAGCGGGCAGCGGCAGAGCCACCGGCGTGCTAAGCACGTCGCCAGAGCCAACGGTCGCCATCTCTCCTCTCACCATTCTACTGAGTATTAAAGTCATCTACGGCCTCATGTACACAATAAGAGAAGCAGTGCGCTTGCTTCTGCAATGTTAATGTTTAGAAACTGTCTCTGCCCACGAATGCTATATCTTTCATTAATCCTATGATAAACATGTCTAATCTCTAATTGCATGAGTAACTAGAAAACAACCCAGCAGCATGGCCAGCAGTTATTTCACCTTTAAGGCTGTCTCTCATCTGAAAGCTTAGTGTCCCGCAAAAAAAACTTAGTGATATCAACTAAATGGGTGTAGTTTACAACTTTATCCTATATGAACTCTTGAGCTGTTGATCTTTTAATGCTTCTATTCTTTTGCTTGGATTGGATGGTTCATTTTTGTAATGTCTCTTTAAAAAAATAGTAACATACTCCCTCCGATCTAAAATAAGTGTCGCAGTTTTGAACTGGGGTTAGTTCAAAACTGCGACACTTATTATGGATCGGAGGTAGTACTATTTGTCTAGAATAATATTTGGACCTGCATTTGTTTGACTAAACGACTTTACCTGTCTTTTCACATGCAGGAACAATGAATGCTAGATGAAGGTGAGCATCCAAAACATCAATGAGTGAATGCTAGATTTGAAGGACTGGCCATCCTTTGGCCATACTGAGTACCTGTAGTCTGTTGACTGTTTGAGCATGGTGAAATTATATTATTGTCCAAAACTCCAACTGGACCTCCTCCAGTGTACCGAGCTGACCTACAAAACTGGCGATCTTGCCGCAAGCTGAAATTCTCCTATAAAGTTGCTGTGCTATGGCTCTGACCGTGACTAGATTGTTCATCACCTCCCACGTTGTACATGGAAGGTACTCCCAGTTTGACGTGCAGTGTGCAGGCTGCCATAGGGTAAGAACTATTATCAGTAGCGTCACACCGACGGCCGACGGCGATGGCTAGTATTCTGAATGTCTTGCTGGAAGTTTTGAAGTATTGATCCTTGCAGAATGCAATGGATAAAAACCATGGGTAAGCCCTTTCTCTTTTGTTCAAGTATTGATTCTTCTCATCTATGCCACTTTGAAGTATTGATTATTCTCCTCCTTGGTCATGTCATTTCCCAGCGTGTCAAAATGGGCACTCCTGATTTCTCTACAGGAGGAAGGGAGCCGAGAAGCTGCGAATGACACTTGAAGGTGCAGAGGAAGAGGAAGAACTGCAACATGTGTGAATGTTGCCAACATTTCCCATTGTAATTGATTGAAGTTGTCAATATGAATTCAGATTATGTATCAGGCATTGTAAATTCCCTTGTAATCCAGTGGATTTATGTCAATGAATATGTGAATTCAGATATTCAGTGAAGTAAACACCATTGTCGTCAAGTATACATTTTCTCTGCGACGTGACATATGGTTTGATTTGATACTGACACCATTTGTGTGGAACGAAATTTGCAGCAGGTGCCAAATTTGGCAAGTACACATAAGTTGCGGCAGTTGTAATGAATATGTTAACTCAGTGGATCCATGTCAATGAATATGTTAATTAAATGAAACTGGTCTGCATATACAGCAATTGTACTGAGCAAAATTTATAGCCGTTGCAAAATTCAGGCAGCAAGTACCCATGAGTGTTGGTAAAAAGGATGCATATATGCATCAGGATTCAGGAAACGTGCTTTCTGGCGTCTTCTTGATGCCACAAATAAATTCTGCATTGTTGAGGTGTAAATTTTTCTCGAGGGGGTCGAGCACACATCTGTCCCTCTCCTGAAATTCAGTCACTAGGAATACTTCACAAAAGAAATATTCTTGGTGGAATCGTTTTCCTCATATTATTCATGGTAAGTTAATAGGAGGAACATATACATCAGATGAAAACATAGAAAGAGATCCAATGGCAGATGTTTGCATCCATCATACTGATCAGATCTAATGCTCTTACATGAAACAAAACCCTTGCATTAATTGATCAAGTGTGATCATAATGCACACTAATTAATGGCCAAATTAGGAATCTCACTCGCACTACTGGAAAACATGCCAGTGAAATACTCCTACACACTTGCAACTAGATTACATAGTTGACAACTTCATCCCTTCCTTTTCTTCCACTGCTTTGCTTTTCTCAGCCACTCCCTTCGTTCGGAATTAATTGTCGCAGAAATGGATATATCTAGACGTATTTTAGTTCTAAATACATCCATTTCTAAGACAAGTAATTCTGAACGGAGGAAGTAGGTAAGAGTACACTGTCGGCTCTGCTTCCTCTGCTTTGCTTCCTCTGATGTAAGACTGCACTGCTGATGATTTCTTCCCCTGCTTCCATCACTTGAGCACACATCCGTGGATTTACATCGCTTGAGCAAAGTCCCGTTAATGAGCCATCGCAATGAGTTGAGCTTGAGCATGCCATGCTTCTTGTCTTGCTTGGAGCAGCTCCTCAGGGGACTTGGTCATGTCGGAGGGATCGATCCAGGGGTCGTTGAACTGCACGGTGTCCGCCATCTGCTCCATCTTTCGCTGGGCCTCCGCTTGGCTGCGCTCGATGTCGTGCCGACGGCTGGCCTCTTCTTCGGAGGCAGAGCGAGCCTTGTCGAGGAGAGCCATGATGAGGCGAGCTTTCTCGATCAGTTTGCGCATGCCGATCTGAGGCTTCGATTGCGCCGCACTCTCCGGAGATTCGGCGACCTGGTTCTTGATCCCGGAAGGGTGGGGGCACGTCGGACTCTTCGGATCCTTGCCGCTGCTGGAACACTGAAGGTGCTGGAATTTAGTCTATTTTGGGCAGCCCAATAACTATTTCAGAAATTCCTAAAAAATCCTAGAGGCCCACTTAGCCCATTTGTGCAAGGCAAGGGATACTACTAAAGTTTAGTCCCACATTGCTAGTTTAGTGGGAGTTGGACCTCCTTATAAGGGAGGTTCTTTCCCCACTTGTACGAGCATGAGAACAATAGGGATATCCACGCGCGCTCCTCCTCCGCCGCCCGCCTCGCCACGCCTCGCCTCGCCTCGTCACGCTGCGGGTTGCGGGTTGCGGGTTGCGGGAATGAGCCGAGCCGATATCTAAATTTTTACGAACGTGTTTCATCTCCCTGCCGCTACGATCTTCCCCATCCCGGCTTGTGGCGTGCACCGCAGGTCGGGACAGTAGGCCTCCGAAACCGCACCTCTTTGAGTCCTGTACGGGAGAAGGGTGATAAGGTTTTTGGGGAGCGCTCTGCGCGACTACTGACTGACTCCTTCATCACGAACGCCCCGGACTCCGACGACTACTTCCCCGACATCGACAACCTCCTCGACGACATGGCTGCAAGGACACTGACCCCAAGTCCAGTGCTACTGCTGCTGCTGTCTCGTATGTGTTCTTCTTTCTGTTAGATGTCCTGCCACAATTTCTCGTACTAGTACTTGCCCTACATATGTTAGGTTCTTCTTCATATATGCAACTAGTTCTACTATCTATTATAGATATGTTAGCCTACGATTCATATATGCAGAAGCTATTTACCTTCTCTCTGTCAGAACGTATGACTTGTTTTATCTCTACTATATTAGTCATGCTTTATCTACTGTTTATGTTAATAAAATCATTTGGTAAATTTCTTATATTTCCAACAATCCAAAAACCTTATTATACGCAATTTACACCAAGTGGTTTTGCTGCTTCCATGAGACCTCCTATGTTTGAGGGTATCCACTATAAGAGGTGGCACGTGAGAGCAGTCTTATGCTTTCGAACCATGAGTTGCTATGACGCCACTCTTGGCAAACCTGAAGGGGAGCTTGATGCTCAACAGGCACAAGCCTTTCAGAAAATGGATTCTCTGTTTAAGGCTGCTCTCTTGAGTGTTCTTGGTGAGAACATAGTTGATGCTTATGCGTCAATTGATAATGGAAAAGATATGTGGGATGCACTCGAGGCCAAGTTTGTGGTCTCGGATGCTGGCACGGAGTTGTACATCATGGAGCAATTCTATGATTACAGGATGACTGAAGAGCACTCCGTGGTTGAGCAAGCTCATGAGATACATACATTTGCTAGAGAACTTGAGCACTTCAGTTGTATGCTACCGGACAAGTTTGTTGCCGGAGGTATCATCACTAAGCTTCCTCCTTCGTGGAGGAACTTTGCTACCTTACTGAAGCATAAGAGGCAGGAGTTTTCCGTTCCGGATCTCATTGGCACTCTTGATGTGGAAGAAAAGGCGAGAGCAAAGGACACACGTGCTCGAGGTATTGAGGGAGGATCTAGTGCCAATGTGGTACAGAAGCAGAACTTCCAGCCCCACAAGTTCAAGAACAAGGGCAAGTTTGATGGTAAAGCAAAGTTTGATGGGAAGAACAAGGCTGTGCAACACACGAACTTCAAGAAGAAGAATGGCAAGAAGAAAGGTGCTTGTCATGTGTGTGGGGATCCTGATCATTGGGATCCTAGTTGCCCTAATCGCTATGACAAGCGTAATCCTGGGAAAGGCGGCAAGACCGCTAATGTTGTCATTGGAGACACTGACATGAAGGATGCTGGGTATGGTATATTTCCCACTATTCTTTCGGTATGTCATTCTCCTGACTGGTTGGTTGACACGGGTGCTAATGTGCATGTATGCGGTGATATTTCCATGTTTTTGTCTTATCAAACCGCAGGGACTTCAACCGTGCTGATGGGCAACGGTTCAAGTGCTTCTGTTCGTGGTGTTGGCACGGTCGATCTGAAGTTTACTTTGGGGAAGATCGTGCGGCTGAAGAACGTGCATTATGTCCCCTCCGTCAATAAAAATCTTGTTAGCGGATCTCTTCTGTGTAGAGATGGCTACAAGCTTGTCTTTGAGTCGAATAAATTTGTAATATCCAAGTATGGAACCTTTGTTGGTAAAGGCTATGAGTCAGGAGGCCTGTTTCGTTTATCCTTATCAGACGTTTGCAATAAAGTTGTTAATCATATTTGCAACAATAGTGAATCAAATGTGTGGCATTCACGTCTTTGTCATGTTAACTTTGGTTGCATGTCGCGACTAGCGAAGTTGAACTTAATCCCTAGTTTCACCACTGTTAAGGGATCTAAGTGTCAAGTGTGTGTGCAAGCTAAGCAACCTTGTAAGTCTCACATGACTGCGGAAACGAGAAATCCTGCACCACTAGAGCTCATACATTCAGATCTATGTGAAATGAATGGTGTTTTGACAAAAGGTGGAAAGAAACATTTCATGACGTTAATTGATGACTCCACTAGATACTGCCGTGTGTATCTTCTGAAATCTAAGGATGAGGCTTTGAACTTTTTCAAGATCTATAAAGCTGAGGTGGAGAACCAACTTGATCGAAAAATCAAGAGGCTTAGGTCCGACCGTGGTGGAGAGTATTTTTCCAATGAATTTGATGCTTTTTGTGCGGAACATGGTATAATCCATGAGAGGACGCCTCCCTATTCACCTCAGTCAAATGGGGTGGCCGAAAGAAAGAACCCTACTCTAACTGATTTGGTTAACGCCATGTTAGACACATCGGGTCTCTCCAAGGCATGGTGGGGGGAGGCGATATTGACAGTATGTCATGTCCTGAACCGAGTCCCCACAAAGAACAAACAGATAACTCCATTCGAGGGATGGGAGAAGAAAAGGTTAAAACTCTCTTATCTGCGAACATGGGGTTGTTTGGCGAAAGTCAATGTTCCAATTCCAAAGAAGCGGAAGCTTGGACCAAAGACTGTGGATTGTGTTTTCCTGGGATATGCTTTTCATAGCATTGTCTATAGATTCTTGGTTGTAAAATCTGAGGTACCTGACATGCATGTCGGTATGATCATGGAGTCGAATGATGCGACTTTCTTTGAAGATATCTTTCCCATGAAGGATATGGCTACCTCATCTAATCAGGAGATGCCTAGTTCATCGAATCAGGAACCAGTTACAATTACCGAACCTGCCATTTTGATGGAACACTTTGAAAGTCCTATGGAGGAGAACAATGAAGTTCCTATTAGGAGCAAGAGACAGAGGACTGCAAAGTCCTTTGGTGATGATTTTCTTGTGTATCTCATAGATGACACTCCCAGTTCTATTTCAGAGGCCTACGCATCTGAAGATGCTGACTACTGGAAGGAAGCGGTTCGTAGCGAGATGGACTCCATCTTGGCGAATGAAACCTGGGAGATAACTGATCGTCCTTATGGGTGCAAACCTATAGGATGCAAATGGGTATTCAAGAAGAAGCTTAGGCCTGATGGTACTATTGAAAAGTACAAGGCTCGGCTCATGGCTAAGGGTTATACCCAAAAGGAAGGTGAAGACTTCTTTGATACTTACTCACCTGTGGCTCGACTGACCACTATTCGAGTTCTACTTTCACTAGCTGCCTCGCATGGTTTTCTCGTTCATCAAATGGATGTTAAGACTGCTTTCCTAAATGGAGAGTTGGACGAGGAAATTTATATGGAACAACCAGATGGGTTTATACTAGATGGTCAGGAAGGGAAAGTGTGAAAGTTGATGAAGTCTTTGTACGGACTTAAGCAAGCACCCAAACAGTGGCATGAGAAGTTTGAAAGAACTTTAACAGCTGCAGGCTTTGTTATGAACGAAGCTAACAAATGTGTGTACTATCGCCATGGTGGGGGCGAGGGAGTTATCCTGTGCTTGTATGTTGATGACATACTGATTTTCGGCACAAGTCTGAATGTTATTAAGGAGGTCAAGGATTTCCTATCTCGTTGTTTTGAGATGAAGGATTTAGGAGTGGCTGATGTCATTCTGAACATCAAGTTGTTGAGAGACGATGATGGTGGGATTACATTGCTTCAATCTCACTATGTGGAAAAGATCTTGAGTCGCTTTGGCTATAGTGACTGCAAGCCCTCTCCAACACCATATGATGCGAGTGTGTTACTTCGAAAGAATCGAAGAATTGCTAGAGATCAATTGAAATATTCTCAGATTATTGGCTCGCTTATGCACTTAGCAAGTGCTACAAGACCTGACATCTCTTTTGCTGTTAGCAAACTGAGTCGGTTTGTCTCAAAACCAGGAGATGTGCATTGGAAAGCTCTAGAGAGAGTTTTGCGTTATTTGAAAGGCACTGCAAATTATGGAATTCACTACACCGGGCATCCAATGGTGCTTGAAGGGTATAGTGACTCAAACTGGATCTCAGATGCTGATGAGATAAAGGCCACGAGCGGTTATGTATTCACTCATGGAGGTGGCGCTGTTTCTTGGAAGTCTTGCAAATAGACCATTTTAACGAGGTCAACAATGGAAGCAGAATTCATAGCACTAGATACAGCTACGGCTGAAGCAGATTGGCTTCGCCGGCTCTTGAATGATTTGCGGTTGTTGAGAAACCTGTACCGGGTGTCCTTATGAACTGCGACAATCAAACTGTGATCACGAAAGTGAGCAGCTCAAAGGATAATATGAAGTCATCAAGACACGTTCAGAGAAGGTTAAAGTCTATTAGGAAAATGAAAAACTCCGGAGTTATTGCGTTCGATTATATCCAAACGTCTAAAAATCTGGTAGATCCTTTTACTAAGGGTCTATCACGTAATGTGATAGATAATGCATCGATGGAGATGGGTATGAGACCCACAATATGAGTTGTTCACAATGGTAACCTATTCTTTGTGATCAGAGATCCCGTGAATTAGATGTGGAAGACAAGCTGTTGGTCAACTGGGAGGAGAGTACCCTTACTGTTAAAATACCACTCCATAAAGATGCAATACTCTCCTAATCTGCATGGCAGGTTGATGTATATCTTAATGTGTTCTAAATGGCTCTTTGAAGCAGAGATGTTGTCCTGCAGAACATCTTTTGAAGAATGCACCTATATGAGTCTGATTGTTAAACGTCGCAATCTATGAGAGTAGGGTTCTCTCTAGTAAACTCATGAAAGGTCACGGAGTATGACGGATAAGCTCCACCCGCGGGGAAGACCCACGGTAGCCACGTATCGGTCAAGGCTTTATGTGAAGCTAGATTCGCAAAAACTTGCAGTTCAAGGCCCAGTCCACTATTCAAGTTGCTTACTAGTGTAGCATAGTCCTAGGTGGAAGTTCAACTTAACAGTCTCCACTGCAGTACCGGTATATTAACAGTGTTTTGGAACCAAAGGCAAATTTCTGTGTGCCTCTGGGATCTGGTGGGGGATTGCTGGAATTTAGTCTATTTTGGGCAGCCCAATAACTATTTCAGAAATTCCTAATAAATCCTAGAGGCCCACTTAGCCCATTTGTGCAAGGCAAGGGATACTACTAAAGTTTAGTCCCACATTGCTAGTTTAGTGGTAGTTGGACCTCCTTATAAGGGAGGTTCTTTCCCCACTTGTATGAGCATGAGAACAATAGGGATATCCACGCGCGCTCCTCCTCCGCCGCCCGCCTCGCCACGCCACGCCTCGTCACGACGCGCCACGGGTTGCGGGAATGAGCCGAGCCAATATCTAATTTTTTGCCACGCACTACGGGTACAAGAAAGGTCACTCGGGAGCTGGAAGGTTTTTGCTGTAGTGGTTATTGAATACGAAGGCTGCACCCTTCGGCTGCTGTCTGTTCGTTTCATCTCCCGCGTTCCCTTCAGCTCCCGGCGCAACCTCTTGCCTCCTTTTCTTGCACCTATAAAAGGGAGGTCGCTCCTCTTAGAGAGACGCACCAGAACCTCCTCCTCCTCTCGCCACAAGTTCCTGAGCACTGAGCTGCCGCTACGATCTTCCCCATCCCGGCTTGCTGCGTGCACCGCAGGTCGGGACAGTAGGCCTCCGAAACCGCACCTCTTTGAGTCCTGTACGGGAGAAGGGTGATAAGGTTTTTGGGGAGTGCTATGCGCGACTACTGACTGACTCCTTCATCACGGACGCCCCGGACTCCGACGACTACTTCCCCGACGACGACTTCTTCCCCGACATCGACAACCTCCTCGACGACATGGCTGGCGAGGACACCGACCCCAAGTGCAGTGCTGCTGCTGCTGTTGTCCCGTATGTGTTCTTCTTTCTGTTAGATGTCCTGCCACAGTTTCTCGTACTAGTACTTGCCCTACATATGTTAGGTTCTTTTTCATATATGCAACTAGTTCTACTATTTGTTATAGATATGTTAGCCTATGATTCATATATGCAGAAGCTATTTACCTTCTCTCTGTCAGAACGTATGACTTGTTTTATCTCTACTATATTAGTCATGCTTTATCTACTGTTTATGTTAATAAAATCATTTGGTAAATTGCTCATATTTCCAACAGAAGGTTGATATTGGCGGCGACCGCGACATGGAGCTCGGGCCCAGAGCAGGCACAGCGTACGCGCTTCGCCGGCGGCTGCACGTCGTGCACGGATCCGGGACGCTTTGGCTTCTTGGAAGCCGCGGGGTTCGCCATCAAGGTGGGGTTCACACGCACGCGGGAGGAGTAGGAGTGGAGATCGGCAGCGCTACGGCGCGGGAGCAGAGACGACGGGAGCACCGTGGTGCCGCCCATGGTTGTGGCCGTGGAATCGCGAGAGCAACGATCCGGCGTTGGGAGAGAGGGAGGCTGATCGGAGGGAGAGGTGAGATAGATCGGGAATTGGGGAAACGGGATGAGCAAGAAAACAGGGACGCGGGAGATAGAGAAGTGGCAGCAAGCAATTTGAATCCGAGTCGGCCCAGGAAGAGCTAAAAGGTGGTGGGATTTGAATCCGAACGCGCTGGGATTTGAACATTTACAACGTGACGATGCCATCTTTCCAGCTTCCGACTACAAACATATACTGGAGTACTTACTACTTACTGTACATGTTTTTTTGGACCCCAATACCGAACTGATGTTCAGCAGGGGGAGTAGCCAGATCGAACAATTTGGTCGACCGAACTGCAGTTGGAAAAATGTTGTTATGATTTATACAAGTTACCAACATTGCTAGGAGATAGTGTATTAATTTCTTGATTAGCTCTAATAGACTATCTTCCTCTTCACATTATGTATCAAAAATGTTTCATTAGTACATTCAGTGATTTATTTCCTGGGAGCACATTCAGTAATTCGTCTATGATGGATGTCTTTTCCTCGTATGTAAAAGCATGACCTTGTAAGAAGACTGCTGAAAACAATGTCTTGGGTGGGTTATCACATTGAATAATTTTTTTGTAGGCATTTTTAGTCTTAACAAGTTAATTCATTGCATTGACTATAAATTGGACAATTCAATATCTGTGGAGAATTGGTTTTTATACTTTATCCAATTTATGTACATTATCCATAGCAGATGGTGCAAGGTATTTGTGGGATTGGAGTATTTCAGTTTGGATTAATGATTCTCCCCTAGCACTGAGGTCTGAGGTGATGAATTTTGTTCCTAGCTACACTTGAAAGTTAAAGAGAATAAAAGAGAAGTGCATCCAATTTACATTTAGATTTACACCATAGTTGGAGAGGGTGGAGATATCGGGTTCCTGGTGACAAAGGAACAGTGTTGAAGTCATGGTTGGTTTTATTTAGGATAACAGGCTCATTGCCGTTATTCATAACTAAGTTTGATGCTCATTTGGTGTTTGTTTTTGTAGTACTATTTACAGGAGAATAATTTAAAGAATGGTGTTTTTCTTTGTCGGTTTATCTCTTTTAGACATTTTAATTTGAGCACCTATATGTTTGACCAAAAATGTGGGTAATTCTGGTATTTTTTTTGTTAATCTTGGTATGAATTTCAGTATTCCCTATGTCATTCTTCCCCTTCTAATAACTATGATTCAGAAATATGCATCTATGGTTTTGACATTTCCTTCAATTTGTTTTTATCTATAGTTTTTGCAATCAATATACATGCATCCTACTAACTCATATGCAAGGAACTTGAAACTTCTGTTTAAACATAATTATCATCATCCTGCTGCATTCTTTGGCACGAATTTGTTTTCAACTAATCTAAGAATCAACCACAGGACACCTGGAAACCATATTGTCAACATGATAGATCATATTCTCAGTTTGTAGTATGCCAAGTAATTGTTATGACTTCACTGTATGTATTCGAGCTACATAAAGTTTGAGGGTGCAGATTTGTATACCTTGATTCGTTTTTTTTGAAACGGAGGCAAAAGATTTGCCTCATCTCATCAATTAAGAAGGAGAAGAACATTGTCTTAACGTTTACAGGACCACCCAAGTCCGAACAAAGGGATCACCCTCCCGGAATAATATTACCCAAAAACTTAGCCCCCGCAATTACCCACGTCTTCGCCTCATCCTTAATCGATGCCGCCACCCTCGAGGCCCAGGGTAGGGTAGCCTTGTTATGGAAGACCCGAGCGTTCCTTTCGTTTCAAATCTCCCAATAAATGAGCATCTGCAAGGAGTTAACCGCCTTCCTGGAGTAACCAGGCTGAGGCTGGTCCGTGCTCAAAATCCACCGTTGGTTCACCGTCTCCAAGTCGGCCCAAGAGGGGGTCGTATATGGCCATCCCAACCAGCCGAAGATGAAGTTCCAAACTCTGATAGTGAAGCGGCATTTGAACATGATATGGGCCACTGACTCCGGTTCCCGCTTGCAAAGCTGGCAAAGGCCACCGTTTGGCAAACCCCTACGTTGAAACCTGCCAGCCGCCCAAATTCCCTTGTTTTTTTAGAAAAGGAGGATGACCCCCGGCCTCTGCATCTGGTAGATGCATACGGCCACTTTATTGATTATCCTCGAGGACCTTACAAAGTGTTACAACAATAAGCCTGAATCCACCAACTAGGCAACATATGCCGCTACTCCTATCCATATGATGAAGGGGTGCTAGCTGGGGCACTACCCAGACCACTCACCTAAACCTAACATCAAAAGCCGGAATCCCCAGCCTAGCCACATACCGGGTCTAGGGCATAAACCGGTCTGACGCACTCACAGGTGTCGTCTCCACCATCTTCCACTAGTCCATCTCCAAGCAGATTGAGGTGCCAACCTTGGCAGGCCCTTCGCCATCAACGCCACCGTGACGCCAAATGACGACCACCACCTACAGTAGAACATCACCAAGCAGATTAAGCGCTACCACAAGATGAAGATCAGCGGTAGAATAGATAAATCGCCGCACACATTGCCGCCGCCAAACACCTCACACGCACCATGAAGCGCCCACCGTGCTTCCGGGGACCCCAGGCGACGCCTTCAAGAAGGAGTGCGACAAAGGTACGACGCCGTCGCCCGCAAGGGGAACTAGAGCTTTCGCCCAAATGAAGAGCACAGTGAGAGACGGGATAGGACCTCGACAAGGCCTCCAAGAAGGGAACCGACGCCCACAAGGCGCTGCCATTGTCGTGGCCTCCGCCGACGGCCAAGGGTTTCCCCCGATCCCGCCCCCGTCCCAACTAACGGCCAAAGACCTGGCCAGGGGAGCGCCCGCAGCCGGAGAAGGCATCGGAGTTCATGGAAGCAGGCAGGCCAGGTGACGGGGCACCCCGTCCCACCGTAGTAGACGTCCACCGAGACCTTGCCGCCCGCACAGCCGAAGTCGCGGACCACCAGCTCCCACGCCCGTCGCCTGTCGAGAGGCCACGCCGTCCACACCGTCCGAGGCCGCCGCCCCGGCATCCACCCACCGCGCACATCCCGTCAAAACACGGAGAACGACCCACACTGCTGCCACCAGGGAGACCACACCGCAAGCACCCAAGCCGGGCGACGAGGCAGGGCCGCGCCGGCCAAATCCGGGCGGATCCGGCGATCCCCGGCCCACCAGCCGCCAGAGAGGAGCCAGCCCCGATCCAGGGCCGAGCCGGCCTGATCTGGCAGTTCGGCGGCCACCAGGAGTTGAGGAGGCGGGCGGCAGTGTCTGATGCAGGGAGGGGGCGTCTCCACGTCGAGGTGGGTGTGCGGGGAAGCCCCGCAGCCGCCTACTGCCGCGCGGGAGGCTGCCGGCGGCGGCGGGGGAGGAGGAGGGGAGGCGGGAGGAAACCTGGGGGCGGCTAGGGTTTCGCCCCCGAGTCACCCAAATTCCCTTGTAGTATGAGCCAGGAGAAGAATTTAATCTTCCAAACCATGTAAGGCAGCACAGATTTGATCAAACATGTGAACTGCATCATGTACACAGTGGCAGCCGAATAACCACCATCTGCCGTGAAGTTCCAACCGATGCTATCGCTAGTGCCCGAAACGAGGTTGATTTCGTGGGTTTTGGACCAAAGGTGGAAAATTTGTTGGATTAGGATAACCAAAAGTTTGCTTTGTAAGTCAATATATCTGACCCAAGCATTATTGGCCATCACCTTAGCGACGCAGCTGTTGGTATGCTTGGAAAGGGCAAAGATGCCCGAAGCAATGTCTTTAGGTTTGAGTCCATTCAACCAAAGGGAGTGCCAAAAACTCTCCTTCATTTCATCCCAAATGGTGATTGTCGTTGACGAATAGAAAAGAACATTGGCTTTATCGTCTCATGGGGTTTCTAGGCTAATCCAGGTCCTCTGCGGGTCCACCCAAGCAAACCATATAGGCAACAAAGTCGGAGCGCACGAGAGAATTTGGTGAGGTCGAGAATACCTAGGCCACCCAAGTTGGTTGGGCATCAAGGTGATGACAAAGGCTGGAATTTGAACATTTACTACCGTGATGATGCCATCTTTCCAGTACTCAACTTGTTTTTACAGGTCATGGAGTCAATGTAAAGAAAAACAACAACAACACTTCGACATGTATTTGAAACAAATCTATTTTTGTGCCTTCAGATGTACACAAGACAGTACAAACAAACTAATGTCCTTTACAATGAAAAAAATAACCGGTCACCCATGATCTTTAGAACATTTACAAACTTGAAGCTAATCTCTCAATATTCCAGGCTTGATCTATATTTTGTTAGAGAGGCTTTGAATGCTTTTGGGGAAGCATCTGGACTGAGAGTGAACAATAGAAAATCATCGGCCACGGTGATCAAAGGGTATTTTTTTAGAGAAAAGGCATAAGCCTAGCCCGAGAAGCCTAGCCCGACTTTGAATTAACAAAGCCATCAACCAGCCAGAATTACAAGCATACGCCCTCAGGCAAAAGAAGGAAAGAACAACACGGCGGTAAGATACATAAACGATGGACATCACCAAAGTACTCCTCACATGCTACGGCGACTGAAGATTTTCAAATGAGAGCGAAGCCGAAGACACAGAGGTCCTCTGAGAATGCTGCACCCGGAACAATAACACAGTGGCTCGGAGGAGAGAGGGGCCGACACCAGTGGGGCATGTCGTAGCCATGCACCTATGGGCCTCGGCACGGCACATCCAGAACACCATCTTCGAAGAAGGCCACTACCTCCTCGCCTGGATCGAAGGCGTTGCGCCGTCGCAAGATGGGATGGATGCCGCCAGAAGATGGCCACATAGAGAGGGTCAGTGCATCCCCAACGAGATGCCGGAGGCTTGCCTTGAGCAGAGCATCGCCGTTGCACACATCCAACACCGAAGGAGGGAAGTTCATGCTAGGACAAAAGGGCCACACCGCCGCCGCCACCCACCACCCACAAGCGCCACATGACCACAAGACTCCCGAATCGGCGCCTTCAAGAAGGGAACAGCGCTGAGAGCGCCGCCGCCTAACAAAGTTAGGGCTTTCGCCCGGGAGACCTAGGGGAGGGGGAAGTGAGGGGATCAGTCCATACCAGCGCCTCTAAGGAGGGGAACGACGCCCACGACTGGCCAGGGATTTCGCCCGGACTAGATCCCCGCCACCACCAGCACCTCCTGACCGAAAGCCGGCAACCCAGGGTAGCACGACCCAACCAGGAAGGCCAGCACGCCGAACAGGGAAGAAGGGGGTGCCAGATCTCGCGCACCAGCCACCACCGCAGAAGCCGCCACCGGTCGCCCTCGACCACCAGAATCCCATCGCCTGTGCGGCCAGGATACCGGATCCATCGTCCGTGCCGCGGCCGGCCGTAGAGCGGTGGTGCCTCGCTAAGGGAGTCGTTGCTCTGGATCCAGTGCCCCCCCCCCCACATGGAGGCAGGGCAGCTGGAAGCCCCGCCACCACCATCCTTGGCAGCGCTGTCGGTTCTAAATCCGGCATATCTCGTAGTAGGGGTCCTAAGCTAGGCATCTTGGAGCGATGGTAACACGGACACGTGATTTTACCCAGGTTCGGACTCTCTCGAAGAGATAATACGCTACGTCCTGCTTTTGATTGTATTCATATGGCGTGTAGTACACGATACATGTATCTACCACGAGATTGTTCTAATGAATATCAGATGATCTATTGACTAGCCTAGCCTTGGTTTATATAATACACCGCAGGCCTAGGGTCTAGGAGAGTCCTCGGCTTGGGCGCCAAGTCTTGTGGAGTCTTCCTTGTATATGTCAAGGTCTGCCCGAAGTGGCCCATTAGTGAACCGCCATGGGGGTCCTCGGCCCGATCCACCTGGTCGGGAGACGACGTGATGAGTACCGATTAGTCCAGGACACCGTTAGTAGTCCCCTGAACCGGTCTTCAAGTTTGGGACGTTCCTCAGTTCTTCCGAATTGTTCTTCGTCTTCGGTCGTCGATCTTGAAAACTAGTTCAACAAATACTCTCATCTCCGATCTTGAGGTTCGTCGAGGTGTATCTGAAGAGTTAACACGTCGGGCATCCGAGGAGCCCCTTTAGGTTCTTGGCCTTTATCAATGCTATGAGTTCAGATTGTGTATCAGGCATTGTAATTCCCTTGTAATTCAGTGGATTTATGTCAATGAATACGTGAATTCAGATATTCAGTAAAGTAAACACCATTGTCGTCAAGTATGTATTTTCTCTGCGACGTGACATGTGGTTTGATTTGATACTGGCACCATTTGCATGGAACGAAATTTGTGGCAGTTGCCAAATTTGGCAGGTACACATGAGTTGCGGCAATTGTACTAAATATGTTAACTAAGTGGATCCATGTCAATGAATATGCTAATTAAATGAAACTGGTCTGCGTATACAGCAATTGTGCTGAACAAAACTTGCAGCGGTTGCAAAATTTCAGACAGCAAGTACACATGAACTGTTGGTAACAATGATGCATGTATGCACCAGGATTCAGAAAACGTGCTTTTTGGCGCCTTCTTGATGCGACAAATAAATTCTGCATTGTTGAGGTGTAAATTTTTCTCAAGGGAATAGAGCACACATATCTGTTCCTCTCCTGAAATACAGTCACTTTGAATAGTTCACAAAAGAAATATTCTTGGTGGAATAGTGTGGCTGTTATTATTCATGGTTATTATTCACAAAAGAACAATGGAGCATACATCAGATATAAACATAGAAAGGGATCCAGTGTCAGATGCTTGCACACATCAGATTTATCAGACCCAATGTTTTTACATGAAACAAAACCCTTTGCATTAATTGATCAATTGTGATCATAACACACATTAATTAATGGCCAAATTAAGAATCTCACTAGCACTACATGCCAGTGAAATACTTCTACACACTTGCAACTAGTAGATTAGATAGTTGACAACTTGTAGCTTCCTTTGCTTTTCTCAGCTAGGTGCCGACTCTGCTTCCTCTGCTTTGCTTCCCCTGATGTAAGACTACCACCAGCAAGCCTGCACTGCTGATGATTTCTACCTCTGCTTTCATCACTTGAGCACACATCCGTGGAACTGCATCACTTGAGCATGTCCCGTCGACGAGCCATCTCGATGAGGTGAGCTTGATAACGCCATGCTTCCTGTCTTACTTGGAGCAACTCCTCAGGGGACTTGGTCACGTCGGAGGGATCGATCCACGGGTCATTGAACTGCACGGTGTCCGCCATATGCTCCATCTTTCGCCGGGCCTCCGCTCAGCTGCGCTCGATGTCGCGCCGATAGCTGGCCTCTTCTTCTGAGGCAGAGCGAGCTTTGTCGAGGAGAGCCATGGTGAGGCGAGCTTTCTCAATCAGTTCACGCACGCTGATCTGCGGCTTCGATTGCGTCACGCTCTCCAGAGATTCTGCGACCTGGTTCTTGATCCCGGAAGGGTGGGGGCACGTCGGACTCTTCGGATCCTTGCCGCTGCTGGGACACGGAAGCTTGCTGTTCTTGATGTTGGCGGGGACCGCGGCATGGAGCTCGCCCCCCGAGCAGGCACGGCGTACGCGCTTCGGCGCCGGCGGTTGCACATCGTGCACGGATCCAGGACGCTTTGGCCTCTTGGCAGCCGCGGGGTTCGCCACCAAGGCGGGGTTCGCGCGCATGCGGGAGAAGCAGGAGTGCAGATCGGCGGCGGCGGTGGCGCTACAGCGCGGGAGCAGAGCAGGCGGAAGCACCGTGGTGCCGCCCATGGTCGCGGCCCCGGAGTCACGAGAGCAACGATCCGGCGACGGAAGGGAGGATGAGGATGCCAATCAGATTCAGATGGATCTACGATGGCGCGGGTTTCAAACTCGGGTGAGCCATTGGCGACGGTCCTGGGCAACGTGGGCGGCGCCTTCGCTGCCCCCAGAGATCTCGCCGCGGCCGACGCGTGGGTGCAGGTCCGGCGTGGCCCGAGTGGTGTTCTGGCTCCCTCTGCGGCGGTGCGCTCCTCGGAGACGGGGCGTGTGACGTGTGGTAGTCGCTTCTAGGCCCTGGCGACGGACGAGTCCGACGAGGAGGATGGGACCTCTTCGCCGCGACTGGCTCCTCCGACGGCGAGCGTGACCCTCGGTGACTTTGTTTGGGTTGCGGCGGCTGCGTCGAACGGGGTGACCGCCGTAGCCGTTTTGCGCCGGGAGGCAGTGGATCTCGTGCTAGGCGGTGCGGTGCTGGAGACCTCCATCTCCCTCGGCAGGGTGCCCGCGGGTGGCGTGCGCCTTCTTGCCACCCCCTGACCGCGAGACAGTCTCGGCAGTGGATGAGGAGTGGCCGCCGCTCCCTCTCGTGCCTTCGTCGGTGGTGTTGGCGGCGGCGGTGGCGCGGGTGGCGGAGACGGCCGCAGCGCTAGGGTTGTTGCCGATGGGCGAGGTGCCTGCCTTGGGCCAGCTAGCGTCCGTTGGGCCTGGGCCGGCCTCGGGGGGCTCTGGGGCCCAACCGTCCTCTGGGGTGGACGCCTGTGGGGCTGCGAGGGGCCAGGGGGTCGCTTCTGCTTCTGGCCCTGGCTCATCTAGGCCTTGTACCCCGCGGCCTGTCCAGGATGGTGCCCATAAGCCCGGGTCGCATCACTTTATATGGCTGCGCAGGGGCGTGCGCGACCCCTCACTAGGGTTTCCTGCCCGTCCCAGTGAGGTGCGGCGATTTCGGCACTTTGCCAGATCTCTCTCCCCCTCCTCCCTCCTCCTCCACTCACTCGATCCTTTGCTGCGGTGGCAGCCATGGGCGACCGGCGAACGGAGAAGAGGCCGATGGATCCTCCGATCCCCGATGAAGAGAGGCGGCGGGAGAAGGCGCTGAGGGAGCAGGCGAAGTGTGGCCAGCGGGCCAGGACGGCAGGGCGTGAAGATGGAGGCGGTGGTTTCGATCAAGGTCAAGGTGGCGGATTCGGCCAGGGCTATGGGGGTAGCTATGGCCAAGGCCATGGTTCTGGATCTCACGGGCGCGAGGGGGATTGGGGTCCTCCTCCCCCTTGGTGGGGCCAGCAGGAGCGCAAGAAGAAGCGCAAGTCTGGGTCGAAGCGGCGTGAACTGCAGCGCAAGCCACTGGAGCATCCTCTCTGTGGTGGTGGCCATGGGGACCCGCTGGCCAAGAAGCCGCGGGCGTCGGCTGCCCCGCTTGCGGTGGTGCTGCCGGATGCGCCGCGAGGGTCGGCGGACACGCCCATCCCCGTCGAAGAAGAGGGGGGTGAATGCTTCAAGTGCGGCCGAACGAGGCATTTCCAGGCCAAGTGCACCTCCCCCCCCCCTCTGCGTGATCTGTAAGCAGGAAGGGCACGCCTCGGCCTTCTGCCCGACGCGGGGTAAGCATCTCCACCTTCAGAGCATGGGCAATGTGATTTCGGGGGAAGGTTTTTCTGCTTGGACTTCGAAGAAGAAGAGGAGACAGAGGGCAACGATATCCAGGCTGCCAATGGGGCTATTCTGTCGGCGGAGCCAGGGAGGCTGTCGCTTTGTGTTCTCAAGCAGGAGCTGAAGCACATGTTTGCGGGGGACTGGGATTGGCAGATCTCTCAAGTGGGGGATGATGATTTTGCGGTTATCTTCCCCTCTGTGGATCTGTTGCACATGGCTAAGACTAGTGGTAAACTGTTCCTCTCTATCAACGATATTACGGTGCGGGTTCGCGATTCTATCCAGGAGACTATTGTGCCCATCTCCATGCCGGAGGTGTGGCTCCGCCTCCACGGTATTCCCAAGAAGCACCGACGTGTTGATCGCCTGATGGAAGGAATGAAGATGTTGGGCAGGCCCATTGTGGTGGACGAGCTCTCCCTCATCCGGATGGGACCGATGAGGATGAAGTTTGGCTGCAAAGCTCCGAACAAGATGAATGGATACGTGCAAGTTTGGTTCAACCATGAGGGCTTTGACATCAAGGTGGAGTTGGAAAGACTCCCGAAGCGCTCGGGCGAGGGACCTATGGCGTCTGGTTCTGACAAGGTCCATCCTCATCCTAGCGACAATCTGGGCCAGCCGGGTTCGGGGACCGGGGGTGCGCCTGGCCTGCTGCAGGGTTCGACCGTGGGTCAGGGAGGGCCGGGCACCGCAGTTGGCAGCCACCAGCAAGATGTGGAGATGGCCTGCCGTGATGAGGAGAATGAGGACAGCTTGCCGGACACGTCGATTGATACTGAGACATGGGATAAGCTGGGCCTCACTTCCCTCGCGCTCGATGAGGACAAAGAAGTGGTGGCGTCGGGCGCTCTTGCGATTGCGGACACGGCTGGGAGCAGTCCGCCACTGGCGCGCGCGTTGTTGGGGGCTTTTGACCAGTCTGGTTCTAAGAAGCTGGATGGTGCTGGCTCCATGCTCTCGGGTGCTCCGGCCTCCCCCAGTTTGCTGGGCTCCGACACAGGTGTGGTGCTCAACGAACCATCCATGCAAACCGCGTTGTCAAGTCGTCGTAGTACGGGGGGCTCCGGGCGAGCTCCCAAGAAGACGGCTGATCGCAAGCCCTCGACCAACGCTGCGGTGCTCTCCCTTCCTTCGCCAGTTACGCCAGCAAGCGTGGATCTGCAGGCGGCTCTGGGCTCCGCGGGCATCTCGGCCAAGGCCCGGCGCTCTCGAGCTTCTCAAGTGTCCCAGCGTGCGCCAAGTGCTCGGGCCAAGGCCCAGTTGGGTGAGCTTTCTTCCATGGAGAGTGCGCAGCTACGCCTTGCGGAGAAGAATCTCGAAGGTAATCCCCTACCCTCCTTTAAGATTCTGAATGCCTTTACGGACCCGGAACTTGTCTTGATTCTAGACGACAGCAGTTTTAAAGTAGGTGCGGAGAGCGGAGAGTTAGTGTTGATGATTCATGCTCGCGAAGATGCCCAAGCGGCTTTGGCCGAAGCTGCCGCGTTGGCTAAGGCAGGGAGGCCTCCGCCACGGCGCTGGTTGTTTCTGACCCTGTTGGGTCTGCTGTGGTGGCGAGTGGGAATGCTGAAGCCAGGGAGGTGGAGGCTATCCCCTCGACAAGCCGTGCCCCAGCTAAAACGAGTGGCAAAACCGGTGACATCCAGAGGGGTGCGCCTTCGCAACCGAATTATTTAGATGCACTACCTTTTTTGGAACATTAGGGGTTGCGGCCACTATGGTCGTCGGACCCATCTCAAAGAATACATCGCTTGGGAGCGTATTGACGTGGTTGCGCTTTAGGAGACGATCAAAACATATTTTACGTATAGAGATTTGGCTGCCTACGACCCACTTCATCGTTTTGTTTGGGGCTGGGTGCCGTCTGTGGGCCATTCTGGTGGTCTCCTTTTGGGATGTAACAGTGATGTATGCGATGTTGTAAGCTGGGATGTGGGTTCATTTTTCATATCAGTCACGATTAAACACAGGAACTCGCTTGCTTCCTAGGCTATAGTTTGCGTTTACGGCCCGGCTGACCATTCTAGGGCGGCTGATTTCTTGGGGGAAATTCAAAGCTTGGTTGGGGCTAAGCAAGGCGCCAATGTCCCCATTGTCCTTGGGGGTGATTTTAACCTTATTCGTTCGGGAGCGGATAAGAACAATCCTAACATTGACTGGCCTAGAGTGAACTTGTTCAATAATACGATTGCGTCATGCGCCCTGCGGGAGATCGCTAGGACTCGCGCTAGATATACGTGGACCAACAAGAAACTATCGCCGGTGTGCAGTGTCCTCGACCGTGTCTTTGTGACCTCTGACTGGGAAGTGTTATTCCCCATGTGTACGCTGGTTGCAGAAACGCGTATTGGGTCGGATCATGTGCCACTGATCCTAGCCTCGGGGGAGGACCGGATCAAGCGCAGCCCTCGTTTTTTCTTTGAAACAGGGTGGTTTGAGATAGAGGGCTTCGGGCCATTGCTCATGGCGCGCTGGGAACGTGCAAGAGCTGCGGTCGGCTGCTCCAGGGGTCCCCTGGACACTTGGATCACGGCGGCTGGGACCCTCCGGGGTTTCCTCCGTGGGTGGGTGCAAATCATGGGAGCGAAGCGAAGCGCGCTAAGGAAGCTATCATTGCTGAAATTAAAGCCCTAGACATGCAAGCTGATTCCAGACCCTTCCTGGTAGCTGAATGGGCCCACCGTTACGCACTTGAGAACCAGTTGCTCGCCATTCTCAGGGAGGAGGAGGAATACTGGCGCCGCCGGGGCGGCGTCAAGTGGATCACCAAGGGCGATGCGAATACGGGATATTTCCACGCCTTTGCCACCGGTCATAAATGGAAGTGCTCTATTTTGAGACTTCAATCTGATCAAGGGTTGTTGGTTAGTCAGGCTGACATCGTGGCACACATCTATGACTTCTTTCTCAATCTGTTGGGAACAGATGAGGAAAAACACTTACAGCTTCGGGCGGACTTCTGGGGGGAAGAGGGCTGCGTATCTCAAGCCGAAAATGACCTCTTGGCTTTGACTTTCTCCATGGAGGAGATCGACGAAGCCGTGGGTGCAATGAAGATTGACACTGCGCCTGGCCCGGATGGCTGGCCGGTCGCGTTTTTTCGCCGTTTCTGGCCGATGTTTAAAGACCTCTTCTATGGGATTATTAATGGTTTTGTGCTAGGCACGGTAGATGTTTCGCGCCTAAACTATGGAGTCATTAGCCTTATCCCCAAAGTCAAAGGGGCCGACACTATCAAGCAGTACCGTCCTATCACTCTCATTAACGTACCTTTCAAGATATGCTCAAAGGCTTATGCAACCAGACTTGCACCGGTAGCGCAGCGCGTTATCAATCATAGTCATTCTGGTTTTCTCAAAGGTCGCAACATTCTTGAAGGGTCGATAGTGTTGCAGGAGACTATCCACGGGCTTAAACGCACTGGGCAAGAGGCCGTGCTCCTAAAGCTCGACTTTGAGAAAACATATGATCGCGTGAACTGGGAGTTCATCCGCGAGGTGCTGACTCGGAAGGGATTCGAGTCAGGCTTTGTTCACCGCATCAGGTCTCGGGCGGCCAGACCGCTGTGTCGATCAACGGAGAGGTTGGGAACTTCTTCCGCAACAAACGAGGCCTCAGGCAAGGGGATCCCTCCTCGCCCATGATCTTTAACTTTGTTGCGGACGCCCTATCAGCCATGATTCATAAGGCTAAGGACGCCGGCCACATCCGCGGGGTGGTCTCTCACCTTATTCCCGGTGGACTCACACACCTTCAATATGCGGACGACACCTTGATGCTCTTTGAGCCTGACGATCATAGCGTAGGCTCGGTCAAACTCATCCTCCTTGCTTTCAAAATCATCTCTGGTCTTAAGATCAATTTCCTTAAGAGCGAGGTAATAGCCATTGGGATGGATACTCTGCTCCCCTCTCGAGTCGCCAATCTACTTAATTGCAAGCTAGGGAGCTTTCCAATTAAGTATTTGGGTCTGCCTATTTTGGATAAACACATCTCCATACTGGAATGGGAGCCCTTGTATGGCAAGGTGGCAAATAGGGTTAGTCGTTGGCGCGGTCGTTTCCTTTCCTCTACGGCCAGACTAATCCTAACTGACTCCAGCCTGTCTTCCCTTCCTCTGTTCACGATGGGCATGTTCTTGCTGGCTGATGGGGTTCATGCCAGGCTTGATACGCCCCGATCCTAGTTCTTTTGGGAAGGAACTGGGATAAAAAAGAAGTACCACCTGATCAAATGGGCCGCGCTCTGCCGCCCTAAGAAATTCGGAGGACTTGGGATTCTTAATTCGAAGCTCATGAATGTCGCTCTCCTAACCAAGTGGATTTGGAAATTCTCCCAAAACGAGCAGGGGCTCTGGGCGGATATTCTTCACGCCAAATACTTCCCAGATGGGAATTTTCTCACCTCCAAAGCTAAGGGATCAACTTTCTGTAATGGGATCCAGAAAGTTATGCCGGCATTCACTTTAGGAGCCAAGTTTTGCGTCAACAATGGGTCCTCAACGTGATTTTGGTTGGACCACTGGTTTGACACGAAACCCTTGTGGATAAGCCACTCCATTGCCTATCGGCTTGCCACTAACATTGATATCCTAGTGGCAGACGCGCTGCGCACCAACCCGCCTGCGGTTTCCTTCAAAAGACCCCTTCTCGATAACGAATGAGCCTATTGGGACGGGCTCGTAGCTGATCTTGCGGGAGTGATCCTTCGCCCTGATGCCGACTCGGTTTCCTAGGCTCTCTCGCGCTCGGGGAAGTTTACCGTCCAATCCTCGTATAACAAACTGACCGAGGGGCCGACCCTGGACATAGCTAGGGGGCTATGGAAAGCATCCATTCCCTTAAAGATCAAAATTTTCTTGTGGCAGATGTTTCGCGATCGCCTTCCCTCCTCCAATAATATCGCTCGTAGGAATGGGCCCTCCGATGGCTCTTGCGTGCTATGTGGTCACCACGAAGATGCCAACCACATCTTTTTCAACTGTCACCTCGCTCGCTTTGCTTGGAGTGCGGTTAGGGAGGCGTTCGGTCAGAACTGGAATCCCCGCTCTGCTTCGGATCTACGCGCTATGCTAGTCGCTCATAGGGGTGGTTTCGGCCGTGTCTTATGGAGATGTGTGGGAGCTTTGCTTTGGTCCATTTGGACCACTCGCAATAACATGACTATTGAGCACAAATTTCCTACTCACCCGGCTGATATTATTTTCAAATGCCACTTATTTCTTCAGACATGGACGCCGTTGGGGAAACGACGTGATGCGGATCGGATGACGGAGGCTATGGAGCGGATTTGGTTGATCCAGATTGATGCCCGTCACTAGCTTGCCGTTGGTTCTGACCTTTTGGACCGGCCTCTTGCATGATGTTGCTTCGTTTCTCTTTCCCTTGCAGGCTTCGGCCGGTAGCATGTATCGCACCTTGGCTGCGGCCGTTTTACTTTATGTTGTTCTGTGTTGAACTTGTTGGATCCTGCCTTATGTGGGCTTTCTTAATTTAAAGCTGGACACCTCCGGCGTCTTCGTTCTAAGAAAAGATTCAGATGGATCGGGAGTTGGGGAGACGGGGCGAGCAAGAAAGAAGAGACGTGCGAGACCAGGTGACAATCAGGAGTATATCTGTCGATGGTTTGGATCCGAGTATAGCTCGAAAGCGCGGGGATTTGGACATTTACTGTGATGACGCTATCTTTCCAACTTGTTTCAGGAAGAAATTCTACAACGACAACAACACTTGTACGTGCTGAAAACATTTTTTATTTTGAGAATAACCTGAGTACCCACATTATATGAAGGGCGGTTATTAAAATAAGTTAGGCCACTGATACCCGAAGTGGTTAGGTGGGATAGAAGAGAGGGAAAGCGGGCTTCTATCACATAGTTTCTCTTTCAGGGTACATAGGACGGCCCTCTCGTCATTACCTTTTGTCCTTACCCGTAGCTAGCTGTGCGTGAAGTCATGGATGATGCTATTCCCATGACATATTTATTGCGAGGGGCTTTGAAGAGCGAAAGGATGAAGACTGATTTAGATCCTCTGAAAGCGCAGGAAGTATGCCTTTTGAGCTTTTTCTCCACCCACCTCTGAGCATACTGTTGGAATGGCGAATCGAGACTTTCTTTGTCGAGGATCTCTGGTTTAGGGTACTCCATCGAGTTTCAGTTTCTTCTTGGGTTACGCGAGTCGGAGTATTAAATAAATGGAATATTCCAGCAGGAGCAACCGAACCATCTTCTCGTTGTCCTTCCATTCTTTTGACCAATAAAATAGCTCTTGGTCATAAGAATCCAGCCGGAGTTCGAAATCGGAGATAAGAATTGAATCGATTTCAGGCATTTCCCTCAAGCCAAAACCGGAACAGGAAACTAGTAACTTGGGGCTAAATCCAGGTTAATGTCCTGTCGCTCAATCCATCTATTTTTCTTTCGCGCTAGTGAACTCTGGCAGTTGGAGGAGGGAAAGGAGTATCCTTACTTTTATTACGCAAATAGAAAGTGCGAACAAAGTAGTCAACTTACTGAATCACCAGGGCGACTCCGCCCACGGGTTGGACCACACCACATGCAAAAGTCCTTCCACGGCAAGAGAAGGGTGACCGGAACAAGAAAAGGGAGCTAGTCGTTGGAGGGAAGACAAGGCTCGTTCGGTGCGACTCCACATAAGAGTACGCGCGCTAGAAAAGGCAGCCAACTTAAAAACGCTAGCTAGCTACTTTTATAGCCTTGTTTAGTTTGGTTGCCTACGCTTGCTCTCGGCAACACCCCCTGCTTGCTTCTTTCTGTTCGACGCGGAGCTCGCAGAAGTTAGGAAGGAAACGTTTTATACCATAAACCACCATAAGTTGCCAAAAGAATAGGGTCTAAATAAATAGGCTGGCCGATCGAACGGCCACGTCCAGCCGTGCATCCCCGTGGTAGAAGAAGTAGGCGGCCATGGCAGCGGCGCCAATCTCGATGCCCGTCGCTGGGTCAAGTAAGAGCGCGCCACCACCGGAAGAGGCCGGCAGCCCATGGCCGCACCTCCTGCCAGAGTTTCTGTGGCTGGTGCTCCTGCGCATGCCGTCCCACGCAGACCGCGTCCGCCTCCGCGCCGTGTACCGGCCGTGGCGCTCCGCGACGCGTGACCTGCCCCCGCTACTGCCATGGCTCGCCCTCCGTGACGGCACCTTCCTCAGCCTCCCCGACGGCGTGGTCCACCGCCTGCCCGCCATCCCAGCCAACGTCGCGAGCCGCGTCTCCACCGGCGGCATGCTCTTCCTCGTGCACGACGACGGCAGCTGCTCTCTCACGAACCCTCTCACCAGGGAGACGACCCCGCAACACGTTGACCACGACATCCTCTGGTTTCAGATGACACGATCGACTCCCCTCTACCTCGTCCCATACAACATCCACAAGATTGTGGTTTCGGACAACATCTCCGTCGTTTCAAGCAGGAACTACTGCCGATTGCACATCTATGCCCGCGAGCCGCGGCCGCAAGCAGGCTCCATTAAGCTGTGTCCGTTGATTCCCAATGACATGGCACTCTTCAAAGGCAAGCTCTACATGATCACTGGTTGGACTTCGCCGGATGCGCAAGGCATCACTCGTCATCGGGAGCTCCATGTCCTGGACTTGCGGTCGGGCCTGCAGCACGACCAACACCAACCATCCGTCCAATGCTGTATACCAGGCACAACAACAGATTGCTCCTCGACCGGCTTCTACAAGCGCTATTACTACTTGGTCGTGTCCGGTGACCGGCTGCTCATGGTTGAACGGGAGATCGAAGAGGACCGCGTCTCTCGTAAACGAATCCGGACTCGGTGGCTCAAAGTCTTCGAAGCAATGGACCTGGACTTGAAGTGTGGCCATGGACGGTGGAGGAAGGTTGATAGGTTGAAGGGTCATGCTCTTTTTGTCAGCCTAGAATGCTCTTTCTCGCTCCCGGCTTCTGTTGATGGCTGTGCGGTTGGAGTTGGAGCTCAAGAAAACTGCGTCTACTTTGTAAGAGAGTTTAAACTCGACACTCATCCGACATGTGAGGTAAAGGCCGAGGACGATCATCTCTGTTGCGGCGTGTACTATATCAGAGACCAGACCGTGGCGCCATTACCCACCGAGATGCTGGCCAAGACAGCGGTAGCACATGCCGGTCCATGGTCCTTGACCTGGTTCCCTTTGCCCACAAAGTAACCTTACGGTATTAGTTTTATTATAGTGTATATGCAATTTAGTCAGTGATTAGGATTTGGGAGCATGTATATGTCGGATGCCTGTAATGCTCAAGTGTAAGGATAAACTCTTTTCTTTTGCTGGAATAAACATTAACTTTAGGGAGGATCAATTAATTGTGGGCTCGTATGATTTCCTAAATGAAATAGTAGTATACTATCAAAGACCAGATTTTCTTTTCAAAGAAACTGATACGTATGCATGAGCTAGCCACACTTCTGCTTCACATAAACTGAGAGTCATTTATTGAAAGGTTAAGAGTGTCAAAGTGCAAGAGTGTAAGTTTTCTTTACTTGTGGGAAACAAAGAGAGTATAAGGTGACCTACTGGGATTGGACAATTAGATATTCACTGCCTGCCTACTATCATGCAGCGCATCCACCCTTCTGGGATGATCATATATTTCTGTTTATTCATTTGCGGAGGCAGAGTTTACTCTGTCGCTAAAGTCTTGCTACTAAGAAGGCCGAGGGCAAAGCCGGCGACCCAGTCGAGATCTGAATTTCTATGACCTAAGTTCAGTGCATGCTTCTCTCTGAATGTTTGGCCCGCTAATTTGTATTGTCTTGCAGACATCAGAGGATTGTATGCAGGCCCTTTGTGCCAATGGATTACTGCATTTATATGTTAGTTTTTAATCCTCTTGAACGAAATGACTATACAGGTGAGAGTCAATGATACCGCGATGCCAACGGCTCCTGTATGTAGGGAAAGGGTGTTGGAGTTGTGTCGAATATAATGTACAAGGTAGGTTACAGTTGGACTTGTAGTAGTATTGTGTTTAGATAGGATATGGAGTCGTGTCCTAATAGGACACTTGTATCCCAGGCCTCTCTTATATAGCGGGGGTAGACACACGATGTAACCTATGCCAACATAATAGCACCGGAACGCAGGGAAAGCCGACGGCATGTGCCGGTGTCCAGGGCGACCGGGTGCGGTATTGTACGGTGTCACGGGGAGGAGCACCTGTAGTCAAGCCCCGGGGATGTAGCCATATCGGTGAACCTCGTTAACAAATCTCGGTGTCGTGCTCGTGTGATTGCTTGGTCCTCGGATGATCGACGGAATGCCTTGGATTTATTCTAACAAGTGGTATTAGAGCTAGGTTATTTGAAGGCTGCGGTTTCATTGGTTGGAAGGCTGAAGCAAGGCATCGTGTTGAATCTTGATTACCAGGGCTTCGCACCTGAGCTAGCTGAGACACAGCGAGGCGATCGTGGAAGGAAGCTAGGGGTTCGGGAGACCGGAAGCGGGCAGCATCACGGATTCAAAGTCAATGGCAAATTGTTTTGGCAAGAGGTAGCAATCGAGTAAAGGCAACAGCTGAGCGCATCAGAATTCTCGGCGAGATCGAATATCGATCCGAGCAGTAGACGACAGGCGAGCGTGCTGGTTGGTGGTGGTGGCGCCGTGCGCTGGTTCCCAGCCCGGGGACGCACGTGGGACGCTCAAAGGCCCGGGGTTCTCACTTTGGCGAGGCCCATGGCATGCAAAGAGTCTCTATTGGCTGTGGAGGATGTGCTGCGAGGCTACATGTACGTGTGAGATTTGTTTGAAAAAAGGCAACCCGGACCACGTGTGTGCACGGAAGCAGTTTTGGTAGGGTCATGTTTTGATCTGCACAGAGAAGCAACAACAAACAGTGACATGAAAAAGAAAAATTGTGCAGTTTGCATGGTAGTTTTTCTGGGTCGGTTTGCTGAGAGGGCTTGGAACACGTGGACAGGCTGTGAAGGCGCGCTGACAAGCGTGTCATACGGGATCATGCATACACATGGCGTCCAAGACATGCGCGGATGTGCGAGTAGTCATGGTGCAGGGTGGAACATGGTTACAGTCGAACGAGATCGGCTGGGTCAGACTTGGACAGTCTGACGGATCGATGTAAGTCGGTTGGTACAGAAGACGGAGGTGGGATCGGCGACGACGACATAGGAGCGTGATGCCGATGGTGACCGACTTATGCGCGTGGAAACACGTGGTGCAGACCCCGAGGGCTTGTGTGGCTTCGACAAGACTATGGCGTGGGGTTGATTCAAGATGGCGTACGCATGTGAGCTTGAGTCGACGGGACGCGAGGGTGGACTGATCATCTACCATGGAGTCATGTTGAAAGTGGAGCTGGATTGAGGGGCTATGGTGTAAGGATCTAGAGAATCGAAGCCTATTCAGCGGGATGGAAAAGCGAGGGATACGTAGTTCGGACTGGAGCCCAGTGGTCTGATGGAAGCGTGAAACTCGTCATCGGTCGGTGATGATCGATGGTACTCTGCATTGGAGGTTGAGTGGTGTGGGTTTGCGACCCTTGAGACTCGACCGGGACAGCAGAGGCTCGACGCGGAAATAGCGGCGAGGCATGCGGCGCGCACGGGGCATGGAGACGGGCCAGGGTTCTGGTGGTCATACATGTGGTGAGACAACTGCGAATTTGACTCGGGATGACTACAAGCAATGGTGAAATTCCTTCAAGTTTCAGACAGGCGGTCAAGAAAGGAGCGGTGATGTTGAGTTCAGGTAACTCTTATGTGTGACACCCAATATGCGAGTTGTTCATTTTCACGCAGGTCAGTGATCAGTGTGTGATGGCATTGGACTGATGCTCTAGAAGTTGGGAGCACAAACTAGAGTAACAAGGAACTTAATTTTGCTCGAGTGTTGACTGTGGTCAGGAAAAGGAGGGACTACAAGTTGCAGGTGGAGTCACATGGAGTCTTTGGAGCAGCAGCGGTACTCATGGGATAAGCTCAAGTCCAATGTACATGGAAGTTTGACGCATGGACAAATCCAGGGTGGTGGAGTATATTCGCCAAG
Source organism: Aegilops umbellulata (assembly GCA_032464435.1). Lineage (NCBI taxonomy): Eukaryota > Viridiplantae > Streptophyta > Magnoliopsida > Poales > Poaceae > Aegilops > Aegilops umbellulata. The sequence continues at coordinate 377,230,661 of CP136057.1, forward strand.
GTGGAGTTTGTTGGAGTTGTGTCGAATATAGTGTACAAGGTAGGTTACAGTTGGACTTGTAGTAGTATTGTGTTTAGATAGGATATGGAGTCGTGTCCTAATAGAACACTTGTATCCCAGGCCTCTCTTATATAGCGGGGGTAGACACACGATGTAACCTATGCCAACATAATAGCACCGGAACGCAGGGGAAGCCGGCAGCATGTGCTGGTGTCCAGGGCAACCGGGTGCGGTATTGTACGATGTCACGGGGAGGAGCGCCCGTAGTCAAGCCCAGGGGATGTAGCCATATGGGTGAACCTCGTTAAAAAATCTCGGTGTCGTGCTCGTGTGATTGCTTGGTCCTCGGATGATCGACGGAATGCCTTGGATTTATTCTAACAAAGGAGAGCGATGCCAACGGCTCTTGTACGGACATGCGCGGAGGGCGTCCAAGGCGACGGTGGAGGTGATTCTGCGTCTGCCCCCGCCTCCGGCGACCACGACGTGCACGCCCAGGTTTCGGGGGGGCGAGTGGACAGCGGTTCGTTCGACGGTGAGTAGGCAGCAGGGCTCCTCAACCCCGGGCGTCCGAGGTTGGTCGGGGAGCCGGTTATGGGCCTTGGCTGAGGAGGATTTCGACTACGACGAGGAGGTGAGTGCGTGCGGCGAGGCGCTGCCAGCGGCGGGCGGCCGTGCGGTCAGTGGCGGAGGCACCGCCCAGCGACCCTGGGCACTTGCGCGGGCTCGCTGGCTCCCCGACAGCAGCGATCGATAAATTACGAAGCCCTAAAGTTGTTCGCTAGCTTGCTTTACCTGGGCAAAAAAAATTGGGCCTTATTTTCTCAATAGTTCACAGCCCAACAGGTAACCGTACGACAGTCTGCGCCCAGCCAACTTCACGACGTGTGGGAATACACGTACGTAAAAAAACGTACGGTGGTTGGATCGATCGCTCCAAGCCTGAAACTCCTGCCTCTTCGTTTCAAAACAGCCGCCGAGTGCAGGGACTGGGCGACCGGGGCGGCGGCTGGTCTAGAGCCCTACTGCCCTAGACGGCGAGACGGGGCTACGCAGGACAGGCGTTGAGCGGACGTCCGGCGCCCAGGCAAGTCTACTCCTTCCTCTCCTCATGATCGCATCTTTAAATCTGAAAAGTGATTTGGCAATCTGCAATGAACCAATAGATTTAGGGCTTAAATTCAGATAATGTTTTTCTTTTTTTTTGAATTTTCAATATGGGGGGGGGGGGGGCTCCCCCACCTGAATATATATATGGAGCCTGTTTAGGCAGCACAATACAGCAGCAGGAGGGCGGGGACGGGGAACATTTCCCCTATACTACACAAACACCCCACATACATACACACACTTTTACAGATGCAGGACACCGAGCCATACGTTAATGTGGCCACGTTCGTCAGGGGGGAACCGGCTACGCCAGAGGACGGCGTCATCGCGGCAAGCCTTCGGCGTAGCGGTGAGTGAGGGGGATTCCTGCCGGAATACCACCGCATTCCTCCGCTTCCAAAGATGCCAGCAGCACAACATGGTGAAGGCATGTGGCGACGCCGCACCGACGGCCCCGGAGACGTCGAAGAGATGCAGGGCACGGACCGTCGCTCCCACGGTGGAAAGACGCAGGGCACACCAGAACGCCTGAGCGTACGGGCACTCGAAGATCAAGTGATCAGGAGTCTCGAGCGCAGCACCGCACTCAGGGCAGGCCGAATGTTTCAATGATGGCTTTAAGGAATTTTGATACAATACATGTAGTTGATGTGTAAGTAGTTCTGTACTATTGTTTTTTTTTCTGAAAGATTGTACTATTGTTACTTATTGTAGCTCATTTTCTTATTTACTTGTGTGACAACTAACTTCAAATTTTATCATTTAATTTCAGAGATGAGGAGGTTTTTGTTAGTACAGCAAACACTGAAAATGTGAATGATGTCTAACCGGAAATATAAGTTGAGCAGGCACAACCGGAAATGTGAATGGTGTCCATCTGACCATCTCTATTCTTGCAAGCTTTCAAGATTTAATATATTCACATCTCACAACTTAATTCATTTTCTATTTTGTAGTGCCTTCTAGAACTTTAGCAACACGGTGAGTTTGCCTCTACGCAAGGCTGATTGTATTTCTTTCTTTTGGCAAAAATGAACAAATGAGATATACTTTTGACGGTGGTGAAAGAAATTGCAAGATCACGACATTTAATCTGGTATGGAAAGCTTCACTTTTGTAGGAAACATTGTGAGTTTGCCTCTATGCAAGGCTAGTTATTTATCTTTTGTTGTCAAGTCTCAACTTTATTTGGTTTATGAAATTGATATTGATATATTATATACTAGTTCACTTTAAATTACATTTTTTGTGACTATTATGTTTTTGGTTTCACTTCATTATTAATATGGATTTGCGATTAGGAATTTTTGTGGTATATTATATGTTGTGTATCTGAATACCTCATTTTTAATTTTTTTTATTATACACTAAGACTAAACTTGCCCAGGCTCCACAAAAGTTCTGGCTCCGCCACTGCGTGCGGTGTGTTTCGTCGGCGACTTCGTGGCGCGCGTGGAGGAGCTTGGGGGCTCCTTCAAGGCTGGGCGCCGGCGTGCTTTCGTGCCCGGGGGCCGCGGCCCCAGCCCCCAGGCAGGCTGCTGCGCCTGCCGGCAAGGCGGCCCGTGCGGCGCCGGCGAGGGAGGGCCGAGGGCGGCTGGAGTCCCACGATGCTGGCCTTCTTCTGCTCCCTGGTCTGGGGCAGCTCTGGCCGGCACTGGTCGCCCCCGCGGCGGCGGCGCAGGTGGAATCATGCGCTCCATGGCCTAGGAGTGTTTGACAAAAAAACTACCACTTTAGGGGTTGCGTCTCACAGAACTACCACTTTAAAAAAAGTGACCGAAAACTACCAAAATTTTCTAATTTTGTGACTAAAAACTACCACTTTCAGATAATGACCAGTTTATACGATTTAAACGTGTTGACCGTTCAGTTGACCGTTATTACTGGTGGGACCCACACGTCATTCTTCTTCCTCCTTTCTCTATCTTTCTTGGCATTTTCACAAACAGTTTCTGTGCATCCCGGCTCCTCGGCGGTCGTCGCCGGAGGCGAGAGGGAGGCCGAAGCCATGGTGCTGCTGCCACTGGGCTTAGCAGGGAGGGCCCGGCATCGCGCCCACACGCAGTAGCTGAACCTGCCGCCCTCCACCGGGCCCAGCAGGGAGGGCCCGACATCACGCCCCCGCGCAGCCGCTTCCTCGCATCGTCCCCGACGCAGTCGCCCCTGCCGGACGCCGGCGTGGGACCGTGGAGGCATAGAACCCCACCAGCTCGGCCTTGGCGGGCAGGCGGTCCGCCAGGTCGAGCGGCGCGTCGAGGAGGAGGGCGGCTGTGTCGTTGACGGGTGGGCCGCCGGCGGCCGTGTCGTGGGCGTAGACCGAGAGGCGGTGCACGTGGGCGTCGTACTCGATCCGCACGGCGAGCTGGCTGGTGTCGGCGCTAGGCGACCACCGGTTGGGCGTGATGGTGACGTTCAGTCCCACGCCCGGCGGCGGCCGAGGCCCGTACTAGCTCACGGAGCCGACCTCAACGTCGGCGAGGCCATTGGTGGCGTTCGGCACGGAGGCAGCGAGCACGAGCGATCCGCTTCATGCCTGTGGAGGGCGACGCCACGGAAGATGGTCTCGCAGAGGTGGGCCGTGAGGCCACGCCACCGACGCGAGATGAGGCCGGTGCGCGCGGAGGCGGGCGAGGACGAGGTGGAGCAGGTTGTTGGGGAGGGCCCTGATGCGGTCCGGTCGTCCCAGCCGGGTGGAACGCCGGCGAAACTCCATTGACGCCCCAGATCTCGGGGATAGGCGAGGCGACCGGCGTCTGCTCTCCTGTGAAGTTGACTTCGACGCCACGTCAACGCTGAAAGATGGCCCCACCTGTCATAAACATGTTTAAATCGTCTAAACTGGTCATTATCTGAAAGTGGTAGTTTTTAGTCACAATTAAAAAAAATTGGTAGTTTTCGGTCACTTTTTTTAAAGCGGTAGTTCTGTGGGACGCAAACCCCTAAAGTGGTAGTTTTTTGTCAATCACTCGCGGCCTAGGGTTGGGGACAAATCGCCTGTCGTGCTTATGGGACAGGACGCTCGGGTGGGCTGCGATCCACCACTAGGGCCCACGCGTGCAGCGGCCTAGTTGCGCGTGGGGGCAGCGGATTAGGTGGTCGTCCCACTCTCCAAGGACCAGCCCGGTCCGCTGGAGGTGACCTAGCCCACTCCAGGCCTGCCCCCCAGCCATATAAGTGGCTTTGGCTGCCCCGTGGAACCCTAGACGTCTCTTTAGGGGTTCCTGCCTCCAAATCGGAGGTGCGGCGCTTCGGACACTCCGCCCGTTTCCTCACTCCCACTTCTCCTCCTCCCCCGTTGGTGCGCTTATTCGCTGCGGTGGCGGCGATGGGATCCAAGCAAGATCGAAGGGGGAGAAGCCGGCAATGGAGTTGCCGCGTGACCACGACCGCGCCCGGCGCCAGGGCTCCTCGTCGTAGGGGGCGGAGCGCACTGAAGACGAGGGCGGGTGGGGGCCGCCGCCCGCATGGTGGCTCAAGGAGCAGGAACGAAAGAAGAAGAAGAAAAAGGAGTACGATAAGCGCGGCCTCGAGCTCAAGTGCAAGGGGCTGCAGCCATCCCAGGGCGGCGACCATGCCGGAGAACCCTTCGCTAAGAAGCAAAAGTCCAAGCCTGCGGCGGCGGCGGCCTCTAAGCCGCCCCTCCCGCCAAGATCTGAGGTGTCGTCCTCGTCCAAGGGCACGGAGGCGGAGCCGATCCCCATCGAAGAAGTGGAAGGCCCAGAATGTTTCAAGTGCGGCCGCACGGGTCACTTCCAAAACCTATGCACCTTCAAGCCTCTCTGTGTCGTCTGCACCAAGGAAGGCCACACCTCGGCCCAGTGCCCGACCCGCGACAAGCCCTTGCTCCTTCAAACCATGGGGCACGCCATCGCCGGCGAGGGTTTCTTCTGCCTCCAGTATCCCGAAGACGCGAGGGAGGAATCTCAGATCCTGTTGGGGGCCAACTCGGCTGTGCTTTCGGTGGCGCCGGGTGTGCTCTCGAAGGAGATTCTTGAAGTGGAGCCGCCGCACCTGTTTGAGGGCTCCTGGGATTGCCAGATCTCCCCCCTCGACGGTGGCTCATTCCCGGTGGTGTTCCCAGATCCAGCCATGCTTCGGATGGCCATGCGGAGTGGCAAGCTCTTCCTCTCCCTCAACAACCTAATGGCTGACATTCGGGATGCCATTCTCGATGCGCCCAAGGGGATGGAGATGCCTGAGGTCTGGGTCAAGCTGGGCGGGGTGCCACCCAAGTAGAGGCGTTCAGACAGGCTCATGGCGGCCACCATGACAGGGGTAGCGGGGGTCCAGGCCTAAAAGAAATTGATAGGAAGGCTTAGACTCCTTGCTTAAAATATGCCAGTAAAGGCTATACCTTGAAAACATGAAAGAGCGTACCGAATTAGCCTGGCGCCTTAAGCTAAGCCCACGATCCTCGGTCGTGGGCGGTTGTGTCTCGCCGGCCTTGAAGAGCACTTTCCAGATGTCTTCATGCGTCGTGCCGAAGAGCTCTAGCAGCGTCTGGTGCTTGGTCGGATAGAACTCCCACAAATAGCAGGTCCGACGTTGGCACGGAAGGATCCGGCGAATGAGCATAACCTGAATCACATTGACAAGTTTGATCTTCTTGGTTATCATGTTCTGGACGCACGTCTGGAGCCCAGTTAGCTCGTTCGAAGATCCCCAGGTCAGCCCCTTCTCTTGCCAGGAGGTGAGCCGCATCGGAACTCCGGATCAGAATTCGGGGGCTGCCGCCCAGTTGGCATCACGCGGCTCGGTGATGTAGAACCTCCCCGATTGCCACCCCTTCACCGTCTCCACAAAGGAGCCTTCGAGCCAGGTGACATTGGGCATCTTGCCCACCATGGCACCTCCGCACTCTGCTTGCTTGCCGCTCACCACCTTCGGCTTCACGTTGAAGGTCTTCAACCATAGGCCAAAGTGAGGCGGGATGTGGAGAAAGGCCTCGCATACGACTATAAATGCTGAGATGTCAAGAATGAAGTTGGGGGCTAGATCATGGAAGTCCAGCCCATAGTAAAACAACAGTCCGCGGACAAACGGGTGGAGAGGGAATCCCAGCCCGTGGACGAAATGCGCAAGGAACAACACCCTCTCGTGAGGCTCGGGGGTAGGGAAGATCTGTCCCTTGGCCGGGAGTCGGTGAACGATCTCCTTGGCCAGGTATCCGGCCTCTCGGAGCTCCTCGATATCTCTCTTCTTAACGGAGGAGGCCATCCACTTGCCCCCAGCTTCGGATCCGGACATGGTTGGAGTGCTTTCTCGGGCGGGGAAGGCTAGAGCTTGGGCGCTAGAGCTCAAGATTGGAAGGGTGGAGGAAGAGAGAAGGCCTGGGAGAAGAAGGGGGAATCCTTATCCCCTTATAAAGGCAGTGAATATTCAATGCCTCCCCACTCGCCTTAAAACTCGCCTATTCCCAAGGACAGTGTAAATGGTACGGTTGGGTTACCCACGCCCGTATTGATGAGAATCCCGCAATAAGGGGACACGATCTCTACTTTGACAAGACGTGCCAATGTCAACCGCATCTCGAAACGTGGAGCGACAAACAAAAAATGGTTAAAAATCATGACCGGACAGATGTGATGTCATGTTACAAAAAGTTGTCAGCGGATCGGACTCGTGTAAAATTATCTTCTCTCTGCGGTTGTGTGCGGTGTGTGTGTGTTACAGGTCCGGACATGTCGATACGTCCAAAGACAATCCTGGAGTTCGGAAAGGGGAACCCGCCTTGCAATGCCGAAGATATATCTGCGCGCCGGACTCCTCGTCATTGAAGCCAGGTTCAGGGGCTACTGAGGGAGTCCTAGACTAAGGGGTCCTCGGGCGTCCGACCTGTTAGCCATGGGCCGGACTGATGGGCTGCGAGGATACGAAGACCGAAGACTGCACCCGTGTCCGGATGGGACTCTCCTTGGCGTGGAAGGCAAGCTTGGCAGCCTAATATGTATATTCCTTTCTTTGTAACTGACCTTATGTAACCCTAGATACTCCCGGTGTCTATATAAACCGGCGGACTTAGTCTGGAAAGGGGGATACTCATTACCATAGTCATACAGGCTAGTCTTCTAGGGTTTAGCCATTACGATCTCGTGGTAGATCAACTCTTGTAATACGCATATCCGTCAAGATCAATCAAGCAAGAAGTAGGGTATTACCTCCATAGAGAGGGCCCGAACCTGGGTAAACATCGTGTCCCTTGTCTCCTGTTACCATCGACTTTAGACGCACAGTTCGGGACCCCCTACCCGAGATCTGCCGGTTTTGACACCGACAGCACCTGCCCTTCCCTCCCCGCCCCTCCCCCTCCCAACCACGGCAAAGGCCATGACCAAGACGGGTCGGGGCGGGATGGTGACAAGGATCACGATGCAAGTATGGAGGACGACTCCATCGACACGGCAGCATGGGAGAAGCTGGGCATCACCGACAAAGGCGGGGTGGCGAACCTTTCTCTGCTGCCGATGCCGGAACAGATGCACGAGGGGCGGTCAACTGCGATGGAGCTCTCGATCCCGAACCAGTACTCCTATCGCTATGCGGATGGTGGACGGGTCCACCTCGGTCCAGATGGAGGCGGCGACGTCCGACAGCGCACGTACTCCTATCGCTGTGTCCGTTGACACGTCGCAGCTCCCTCCCCCGTCCCGCTCTCCGACCCAGGGTGGACGCAGCATCAACAAGATCAGCGTGGTGAAGCAGCTCAAGAAGGTGGCGGTGCGTGTGACGCCCGGATAATTAGGCTACAGTATTCCCACGTTAATGATGCCACGTCAACACGGTTACTGTTGTTAGTCTCGCGTTAGTTCAAATCGATTCAAATTCAAATTGAAGTTAAAGGCAAACCACAAAAGTTTTCAAATATTAAAACAAAAATGTTCGAAATGCGGCATATAAATCATAGGTAATTGTGGTGGAGAAATCATCTTTTTATAAAATAGTAAGATGGACTAAGTTAATTAACACATCGTTACAACAAATAATTAAATGCCCTTTAAGTAATAAACAAATACAACATACTTATTTAAAGTGCCAAATTATTTATGACAAAGATATAGTTAATAATATTAATTTAGTTTTAACTTTTGTATTTCATAACACTTGAATAAAAATAAAACATAAAAGAGAAAATAAATAAAAACTAAAACAAAATAAGTAAAAGGAAAAAAAAAAAGAAGCACCCCCCACGCTGGGCCAACCGGCCGCCCAGCCGACCACTTTGCCCCTGGCCTATTAGGCCACTTCCCTCTACCAAACCCTAACCGCACCCACTCCCTCCCCCACGAACCCCACTCACTCCTCCCTCTACCCCCGATCTGGATCGGGAAAACGGCGCCCCGACCCCCCATCACCTCGACGTGCATCGCCGCCCCACCGCGCCTCGGTCCACCACCGCGAGCCCCCCCTCCACCGTCACGTCTCCTCCGCCCCGTCCGCCGTCTTCCTTCCTCGAGCACCGCCCCTAGGAAAGGAGTGTCGCCCGCGCGGCCCACCAACGTCGCCGTCTTCCCCGCTCCGTCGAGGCCGCCATCCATCGACACCGAAGGCCGCCTAACCCACGGCCTCGTCATCACGGTTCCACTTCCTCCGCACCTCTGCTTCGCCCTCGTGCCTGCCGGCCCGTCCGGCCACCGTACCTCACCAGCAGGGTCCCGCCGGCCTTCCCGAGCGCTTCCCCGACATGCCCCGAGCTCACCCCTGCTTAGTATAGGATGCTAGTGTTCCATCAGTGGCCCTACACTCTTGTCCGTCTGCCATGCTATACTACTGGGCCGTGATCACTTCGGGAGGTGATCACGGGCATATACTATATACTTTACACTGTTACAATACCTGTGATACTGTTTAGAGATGGGGGCTGAAGGGGCAGGTGGCTCCATCCCGGTAGAGGTGGGCCTGGGTTCCTGACGGCCCCCGACTGTTACTTTGTGGCGGAGCGACAGGGCAGGTTGAGACCACCTAGGAGAGAGGTGGCCTGGCCCTGGTCGGCGTTCGGGGATACTTAACACGCTTAACGAGATCTAGGTATTTGATCTGAGTCTGGCCATTAGGTCTATACGCACTAACCAACTACGCGGGAAAGATATGGGCACTCGGTGTCGTGGTATCAGCCGAAGCCTTCATGACGTCACCGACTGAGCGGCGCGCGCGGATTGGAACGTAAGCCTGCTCTTGTATTAAGGGGGCTAGTTCTGCTTCCGGCCGCGTACGCAACGTGCAGGTGTGCTCAGGGCGATGGGCCCAGACCCCTGCGCGCATAGGTTTAGACCGGCGTGCTGACCGCTCTGTTGTGCCTAGGTGGGGCTGCGACGTGTTGATCTTCCGAGGCCGGGCATGACCCAGGAAAGTGTGTCCGGCCAAATGGGATCAAGCGTGTTGGGCTATGTGGTGCACCCCTGCAGGGAAGTTAATCTATTCGAATAGCCGTGTCCCTCGGTAAAAGGACGACCCGGAGTTGTACCTTGACCTTATGATAACTAGAACCGGATACTTAATAAAACACACCCTTCCAAGTGCCAGATACAACCCGGTGATCGCTCTCTAACAGGGCATCGAGGAGGGGATCGCCGTGTAGGATTATGCTATACGATGCTACTTGGAGGACTTCATTCTACTCTCTTCTATATGCTGCAAGGCGGAGGCTGCCAGAAGCGTAGTCTTCGACAGGATTAGATACCCCCTCTCACTCTGGCATTCTGCAGTTCAGTCCACTGATATGGCCCCTTACACATATATCCATGCATATGTAGTGTAGCTCCTTGCTTGCGAGTACTTTAGATGAGTACTCACGGTTGCCTTGTTCCCCCTTTTTCCCTTTTCTCTACCCGATTGCTGCGACCAGACGTTGGAGCCCAGGATCCAGACGCCACCTTCAACGACGACTCCTACTACACTGGAGGTGCCTACTACTACGTGCTGCCTGCTGACGACGACCAAGAGTAGTTAGGAGGATCCCAGGCAGGAGGCCTGCGCCTCTTTCGATCTATATCCCAGTTTGTGCTAGCCATCTTATGGCAACTTGTTTAACTTATGTCTGTACTCAGATATTGTTGCTTCTGCTGACTCGTCTATGATCGAGCACTTGTATTCAAGCCCTCGAGGCCCCTGGCTTGTATTATGATGCTTGTATGACTTATTTTATTTGTAGAGTTGTGTTGTGATATCTTCCCGTGAGTCCCTGATCTTGATCGTACACATTTGCGTTCATGATTAGTGTACGATTGAATCAGAGGCGTCACAAGTTGGTATCAGAGCCGACTGCCTATAGGAATCCCCCTTCCACACTCCTTGGCCGAAGTCGAGTCTAGACATTGCAAAAACTTTTACTAACATGGCTGTGTGCCTTACGGGCCCACGTCGCCATTGGGTGGTACTAGGATATTTTACTCCTCGACCTTTACTCTAGGACTCTTATCTCTCTTCTACTCGGGTTAAAAGATTTTACTAAATCTGACTCTGGGTTCTCGTAACTACTTCTCCCGGAGAGCCCCCTTATCACACATGATCGCCAGCTGCACCAGAAGATGTTGAAGATACTCTTCGATCATTCCCTAGACCCTTGTGCCCGTCACTTTTGCAATTCCCTATTATTGATATCTCCCTATGAATAAATACATACACTTGTCGTTCTTACCTTTATTCCCGGCTGCCCTTGTTATTACAAGACACACCGAAAATTCTCTCTATTGTTCTGAGAATACTTTGTGCCTACTGCCTTGCTGTTCTTTGTCACCTGAATACCCCTACGGATAATTCTCGCACTTCTCGAGTATCCGCTCATTCCCCGTTGTTCATGTGTTTCGCCAAGGACTTCAAAATATCATTCGATCTTCCGAAAATCCCGAGCAGCTTATTGCTCTTGATATTCTCGCTTGCTTGCATTATGGTTAATCCCATAAGTTTCGTAATCTTATTGGCCTCCCTTGTCTTTATCATTTTAAGTCCATTGATTCATCCTTTGAGGATGCTCGCATTCCTCAGTCGAATCCTAGGATTCATCCTTCTGGCTTAGACGTCATTTGGATATGAGCTGGTTCTTGACCAATCAATGCCTTGATCGTTTGTGCTTCCAAGTCTATTGAACTTATTCATTTTCGTTCAGAACGATTGCTTCTGATCCCTTGATCTGGAAATCATAAAATTTCTTTGCATTAAGCTTTGAAGTAGTCAGTTTTTTTATAATCCGATGCCTTGGCATTCCTTCTTCCTTTGATTGAGTACCGATACTCACATCAGCCCCGTTGTGGACCGCCATACCCATTGCCGGGTTATTATCCGACAATGTCCTTCACAACCAAAATTCTTGTGAGTTCTTTACCTGATACATAATGCCCTTGGTAAATTGTATCATCTGCTTGGCCAACCATGCTCTGCCTTCGAGCTGGTGGTATTTACTATTGAAGCTTGTGGTATATGTTTCCACGATACCCTGACGGGTTGAAACTATGCCTTCTTTAATATGCGTGAACTCGAAAGTTTTCACGAGTCATACTCATCTAGTATTTCACCAGGTAAAACTTTCAACACTAATGCCTTTATCAAAGCGAGAAGTGAATGAAAGGTTATGCATTGGAGAAGTGGGAGTCGACCTTGAACCTTGTGTTCATGCCCATGGACACGATGTAGATCTTATCATTAAAGCTTCTATTAAGTTAATTATTCCTTTGGTATAAGTTCATCTTATATCTGGGATCTGGCCTTTTGCAATTGTCGTTCCGACCATGTTCTCCTTTAAATACCATTTCTCGTGCAAGTTTAAGTACTTGTCTTCTGTAGAGCAATACCCCAGTCCAACCTCTACCTTGATCTATCGTCGGGTATTACCCTCTGGTATCTCAAGAATATCTAAGAAAGGTGTTGCATCTTATGAGTCTTCATCGATTATTATTTCTCACTGATTCCAATTTTTCATGGGTTCTAAGTTGTTAGCCGCTTAAGAACACCGGTAAGTGAACCGATTCAGCACTTTGGTTTGACAACTCTAAGTAATCTTTGTTGCTTACGAGTTTAATAATCCTTCTAGTCATCCCTAGCCTGATTATTATATCATTATCATGCTACATTTTAACCGTGCTACTTGGTCCTTCTCGGAGCACTAATTTCGACGATGAGCTAAGCTTACATCGATTTTCCTTGTCATATCATTTCACCTTGAACAACAAGCTTGATTTCAAGTTTGTGTCGTACCCTTGGTTCCAATAACTTTTGCTCCATCATTCCGTTGACTTGATGTCATCGCCGACCGATTACATCTTCATGAAACCTCTCGACAAATGTGTCGAGATCATCATCAACATTCTGAGCGTTTCCATGATATCAATCAAATTCATGATGAGAAATACATCCTTGCCCTCGATGAGTTGTGTTATCATCGGCCACCTTATTGTCTTCCCTCCAACACAAACTTGTTCGTGTTTTGTGTTGTACCTTGAGTTCCATGCTATCCAACAACTGTTCTTCTTTAAATTGGAGAATTACCATCTGTCTTGTCAAGGATGTCATGAGACTTTCACACCTCTTATGAATTATTGATGCAAGTAATACTTCTTACCATAACCTTCCCTTCTTGGCCCCCGTGTTGATTCTAACCGGGATTCCAACAAGTGAACGGTACTGCGTGGATTTTGTACTTCTAACAACCCTATTGCCTTGAAGTTGATGGTCGATAGTTCGTTCTTAGACTATTGGTTGTTGAACCACCATTCTAACGTTGATCATGCTACCTAACCCATCTTTCGGGTGCACCTTTCAATCAATGTTCAATTGTGTATGCTTTCCTCGAGCATACATCATTATATTATATCTTTTGATCTGACAAATGTTATCTCCTTGTTCACATAATTGTGGAACCCCATCCTTTCGAAATCTCGATGAAATGTCAGTGAGTTCATCAACTACCTCCTTATTCCTTCATTGGTTTAATGATGAACTCTTATTCTGGAACTCCCTTCCATAGTACATTTCACGAGAATCTTACAATGTCTTCTCGTCAAATTGTGTTGCACCTTTTCTTCTCAGGCATCCAAATGTCTGAGGTATCCTGACACCAATTGGATCTGAATCTCGGCCAGATATGATGGTTGGAACATATCTCCAAGAGTTATAACATTGATCTTTATATGACCCGGTAAGGTGATGTCATGCCTAGCACACCTGACCGGAGGACCTATTGTTATAGTTCCTTTTGGCAAGGTTAGTCATTCTTCCGTGAGGAAATTGTAAGACTTATTCTATAATTTGTTCCTGATGGATCCTTTGTGTATCCAAAGTCCGAACTTTGCTTGAAGACCATGTCAATGCTATCCCGAAGCATGTCTGTGGTACTCCGATTATCAATAAGAGCATTTGAAGCAAAATGCTAAATTCTCTTTATCATTTATTCAAACACCGTTGTATGGGTAATGTCATGAAATTTCTCTCACCTTTCCCAAAATAGTTTTCTACATAATATCCTGTCATGGATATCATGCTCTGCTTATCCTTGGGAAGGATATACCCTTGAAATATGTGTTTAAACACATGTTTCTTTCTATTGTTCTGTTTAATCTGATAATCGTATTTTCCCTCCATTGGTTGGTTTAACGTTTCTTGTGATCTATATGATCTAAGCAGTAATATTCTCCTGCTTATGTAAACACCTCGGTGTACCACTCTATCAGTAAGTCCCTGTTACTATTGTTGATGACATTCCGGTAACCGTCGATGGAGGAGAACCTTGCCTATTGGTCCACCTCGTTCAACGAGCAGGAATATGGTTCTCTTCATCCCGCGCCCTTGGTACCGATGTTGTTTCCGACATAACTGACAGACTATCCTTTGACGTGCCATGCTTACATGATCGTGTAAGATGTCAGCCCCCTTTCTACCTTGAACCACATGGTGGGCCCATAACCCACAGTTCCACAGGATCGAAACCTGACTCTCCTGTACACCCTGTTGCCAAAGTTATTCCTAGAGCTTGACTCGTATGTAGTTCACGAGCCACCTGCCTAGTGATCTATTCTGGTATCAGACGCAATACTTATTCCCATTGCTTTGAACCCCTTTCACATTTCGTATCAGGCGTTGAACGATTGCCTATGTGCTTGAAACTTCTTATTGTACCTTCGAACCTTACTCTCGATGTGTTTTAAATGTTCAACTCGAGAGGTACTCATATGCTCATTCATGGGATAATCCCAGATTATTACCCTTATAGCATTCTGTCGTTGCCGATCTGCCCCGTTACCTATTCGTAAGTACGGAGGAACCCCCAAGAAAGGATGACGACTTCATAATGATGACCTGAAGCAGTGGAATGAAGACATCAATGTAATGGGGCGATCTCCTCGAGAAGAGCAACCAAGATTGAGAAGATCCGTTAGCATTTCGTAACCAGATCTTTCCCCCTACTCTACCTCTGAAATCTCGGGACGAGATTTCTTGTAGTGGAGGAGAACTGTGACGCCCGAATAATTAGGCTACAGTAGTCCCACGTTAATGATGCCACGTCACCACGGTTACTTTTGTTAGTCTCACGTTCGTTCAAATCGATTCAAATTCAAATTGAAGTTAAAGGCAAACCACAAAAGTTTTCAAATATTAAAACAAAAATGTTCAAAATGCGGCATATAAATCATAGGTAATTGTGGTGGAGAAATCATCTTTTTATAAAATAGTAAGATGGACTAAGTTAATTAACACATCGTTACAACAAATAATTAAATGCCCTTTAAGTAATAAACAAATACAACATACTTATTTAAAGTGCCAAATTATTTATGACAGAGATATAGTTAATAATATTAATTTAGTTTTAACTTTTGTATTTCATAACACTTGAATAAAAATAAAACATAAAAGAGAAAATAAATAAAAACTAAAACTAAATAAGTAAAAGGAAAAAAAAGAAAAGAAGCACCCCCACGCTGGGCCAACCGGCCGCCCAGCCGGCCACTTTGCCCCTGGCCTATTAGGCCACTTCCCTCTACCAAACCCTAACCGCACCCACTCCCTCCCCCACGAACCCCACTCACTCCTCCCTCTACACCCGATCTGGATCGGGAAAACGGCGCCCCGACCCCCCATCGCTTCGACGTGCATCGCCGCCCCACCGCGCCTCGGTCCTCCACCGCGAGCTCCCCCTCCACCATCACGTCTCCTCCGCCCCGTCCGCCGTCTTCCTTCCTCGAGCACCGCCCCTAGGAAAGGAGTGTCGCGCCCGCGCGGCCCACCAACGTCGCCGTCTTCCCCGCTCTGTCGAGGCCGCCATCCATCAACACCGAAGGCCGCCTAACCCCACGGCCTCCTCATCACGGCTCCACTTCCTCCGCACCTCTGCTTCGCCCTCGTGCCTGCCGGCCCATCCGGCCACCGGACCTCACCAGGAGGGTCCCGCCGGCCTCCCCGAGCGCTTCACCGACATGCCCCGAGCTCGCCCCTGTGCTCCATGTGAGCAACCACCACGATTCCCCTTCTTCCGCCTGCTATTCCTTCTTCTCAGACGCCGGTGTCGTGCACGCCTTCCGCGTGCTCACGCAGTCCGCGCCGCCGCACGCACGAGCTCTGCCCCGCCACCCCTGCTCGCCTAGCCTTGACCTGGCGCACGCCAACGCGCGCCCGACCACCCGCAGCGTGCTCGCCCGCCCACGCGCGACCACGTCGCCGCCCGGCCATCGACGTTGCCGTAGTTCTTGTCCATCCCCGGCCACACCGACACCATAGATTGATCCAGCGCTCCGTCCGCATCGCGTGGAGCCTCACGACCGTCAAGTTAGTCACCGGAGACGTCGCTGGCGTACCTCCATTGTGCTTTGTGGCCGCCGTCGTTCGAACCACCGTATCTGGCACCAATGCGTGGGCCCATGCTGACGTGTTGCGTATTAGTTTGGGCCTAATCTTGTGTAGTGCTAAACCATAACATTAAACACTCACTGACCTCTGGGTCTACAAGTTAACTAATTTAACTAAAACTATAAAAAAACCTGTTAAAAATGTGTACCTATGACACATGGGTCCCACTGGCCCCATTGACCAGTTAAACCATTGACTGGGATAACCCAGTCAATGACATGCGGGTCCGACAGACACCATTCACTATTTGACCAAGTCAACAGTTAATGTCGAGTCAGCGGTTGACCAGGCCCACTGCCACCCTCATTAGAACATCCCTGGGTACACTTCTCTATGTACCCATAGCAATTAAGTATTTATTATTTTTCGAATTAAATTAAATCCAGCAAAATTTAGAAATTCAATAAAACTTTGAAAATTAATATAAAATAATCCGTAACTCGGATGAAAATACTTTGTACATGAAAGTTGCTCAGAACGACGAGACGATCCCAGATACGCAATCCGTTCGTCCGCCGCGCTCCCCTAACATATCAAACTAGCAACTTTCCCCCTCCGGTTAATCTGTCCGAAAATGCGGAACACCGGGAATACTTTCCCGGATGTTTCCCCCCTTCGCCGGTATCACATATCCCTATGTTAGGTCACCTCTAGCACAACGTATTGCCGCTTATTGCTTTTTGTTACATTTGATTGCTCTGTTATTTATTGTGTTCCCCCTTCGTTACTTCTTTCCGGTAGACCCTGAGACCGATGTCGGTACCCCTGTGATCGACTACATCGACGATCCCTCCTTCTTGTCTGAGCAACCAGGCAAGCCCCCCCCCCCCTTGATCACCAGATATCGCCTATTCTTCTCTATACTGCTTGCATCAGAGTAGTGTAGCATGTTACTACTTTCAGTTAATCCTATACCGTTGCATAGCCTGTCCTTGCTACTACTGTTGTTACCCTTACCTGCTACCCTACTGCTTAGTATAGGATGCTAGTGTTCCATCAGTGGCCCTACACTCTTGTCCGACTGCCATGCTATACTACTGGGTCGTGATCACTTCGGGAGGTGATCACGGGCATATACTATATACTTTACACTGTTACAATACCTGTGATACTGTTCGGAGATGGGGGCAGAAGGGGCAGGTGGCTCCATCCCGGTAGAGGTGGGCCTAGGTTCCTGACGGCCCCCGGCTGTTACTTTGTGGTGGAGCTACAGGGCAGGTTGAGACCACCTAGGAGAGAGGTGGCCTGGCCCTGGTCGGCGTTCGCGGATACTTAACACGCTTAACGAGATCTGGGTATTTGATCTGAGTCTGGCCATTTGGTCTATACGCACTAACCAACTACGCGGGAAAGATATGGGCACTCGGTGTCGTGGTATTAGCCGAAGCCTTCATGACGTCAGCGACTGAGCGGCGCGTGCCGTGTCGGCGTTCTGGGAACGGGGGTCCCCAGCCTTGCCTGCCTACGGCCTGCGGCGTAGCTCGAGTGGGGGCCCAACGTGTCCCATCTTCATCAACACAAGGCTCAAGACCCTAGCGAGGGGCCAAGCCTCGCGAGGCGGACGACATGGAGCTTCCTCCAGCACGGCCTCCTTAGGCTGGCTCGCGAGGAGGCGGAGAGATCAAGGTGGGGTACCTCACGAGGTGCCCATGACGCAAGCCATGATGACCAGAGGTGCCAGGCGGGCGCCAGCCCGCGCAGTGTCCTCCCTTTCCTCTTTGGTGCAAAGGGGGGCAAGCGCAGGCGAGAGGATCAAGCAAAGGCACCCATTTCGGTGCAACGAGACCAAGACCAACTCCGCGACAAGGAGGAAGTCACTGTGGAGCCCAAGCTGGCGTCATCACCAGAACCTTTGGCAGGGGAATACCAACTTTAGTCAGGATAAGTGTACCCGATGTTCCCCTTCAAATCGGCCAATTGTTGGCGCCCTTCCCGCTCAAATATTTGGGAAGAGGCCCAGGGCCTTTTGCCTATAAATAGCGCTAGCCACCCCTAGGGTAGAGACAAGCAGACACACACACACACACACACACAGAGAGAGAGAATCCAACCTGATTCAGAGCAAGCAGAGAGAGAGAGAAGGGCGATTGAACTCCCCCTAGCAGTTCATCCCCAGCCAAGAACAGACCCTCGCGAGGTCGTTCTTCCTTGTATTGTTCTTACTCATCAGCCCAAGAGGGAATCCACCACACCACACTGGAGTAGGGTATTACACCACAATGGTGGCCCGAACTAGTATAAACCCTGTGTCTCTTGTGTTGTTCTCGCAGTAGTTTAGATCCTTACAAGACGGAGAGGTTGAGGGCACGATCTCCGTGCGCACCCCAGAGTTCGAACCTTAAGGGTCTGCCGGAACCCGTGATCCGACATTTGGCGCGCCAGGTAGGGGTGCGCCGGGATCCATCTTCCACCGCTCCGCTCTCCTCCGACCACCGCATCCATGTCTGACGCTCGTCGGGCCCGTGCCGAGCGCCGGGCCGCCATCGCTTCCCGCGCCGTCCAGACGGCCCCCGTCGATGGGCGCCCTCGTCGTTCCCTGTCGCCCGCCGTCAACGCTGCCACCGGCCCGGCGGGGAACGAGCAGCAAGCATCCTCACAACACCCGTCCGTGCGGCGGGATGGCCGCACGGCCACTCCGTCACTCACCCCAGCCGGTTCTTCATCGCACGTGCTGCGCGCGCCCTTGGAGGCTCGAGATGTGCTCATCGCGGCGAACGAGCTCCTGCGCTACCGCCCCGTCGACGACGTCTATGAGGAATGGCTCGACCGCGTCGCCGAGCTTGTTCGCGCCGCGGGGGCTCTCCCGCGCCTTCTGCACCACTGCGCCGCACTCCGCCCCGCATGGGCAACGAAGCTCCGGGGGCGTTCCAGCCGCCACCTTTCCAAGAAGATGCCATGGCCCTGAGGCGCGCAGCTCCTGGGCGGAATCCGCTCCGTCATGCGCCGGCCCAGCAGGAACGGAGCTGCCAAGAAGTCCCGCGACCGCAAGAGGCCGCTCGGGCGCTTCCGGCTCCGGCCCGCCGACACCCTGCTCCAGCTCCGGCGCGTCAAGACGCCGCGCTGCTCCCAGCTGCGGCGCAAGGGGACCCACAAGGCCAAGCTCTTCCTCAACCAAAACCTCCCGCGACCACCACTGGCTGCCGCGCCTACACCCCTGAGTTGCGTAGCGTCGCGTGGCCCGGCAAGTTCAAGCCGGACCTGCCTCCTCGCTACGACCGCACCACTGACCCCACGGAGTTCCTCCAGCTCTACGAGATGGGAATCAAAGCTGCCAGCGGGGACGAGAAGGTCATGGCGAACTGGTTCCCCATGGCGCTGAAGGAAGGTGCTCGCACTTGCCTCCTGAACCTGGCCCCAGGCACGATCTCCTCCTGGGACCAGATGCGTACCCACTTCATCGCCAACTTCCAAGGTACCCGCGACCGACCTCTCGCCGTGAGCGACATGCGCCGCATCAAGCAGCAACCTGGGGAGACCCTACAGAAGTACATCCAGCGCTTCAACAGCGCGCGCCTCAAGATCCCCAAGGTGTCCGGAGAAGCCATCGTTGCGACCTTCTCCGATGGCGTGCGCGACGTCAAGATGAAGGAGGAGCTGGCGATGCATGAAGACCTCAGCACCTCCCTGGAGCTGTTCGACCTGGCGACCAAGTGCCCCAGAGCTGAGGAGGGACGCCTCTCCCTCCTCGAGCTGCCTACCGCAGACCCAGAAGAGAAGAAGCCCAAGGCCAAGGACGTGAAGCGCATGGGGGCTGTCGTGCTCGCAGCAGAACTGAACACCAAGCAGGGTAAGGATTTGCCTGAATCCTCCAGGGGCAGCGGGTACTGTGTGTACCACGACCTCCACACCCACAACACCAATGAATGCCAAGAACTCCGCGCCGTGCGAGAAGGAAGAGTCGGCCGACGCCCTGACCGTGCTGACCGGGGCTACGGCCGAGGAGGAGGAAGGAACCCGGGACGCTGGGAAGACCGCGGCCCACGTCCAGGCTGGCGTGACCAACCTCGCGAGGACCGCTGGCGCGAACCGCCTCGCGAGGGGGACTGGAGGGATCAACCTCGTGAGGATCGTCCTCATGGCAACCCAGGCCTGCCGCCGTTGCCGCCTCAGCCAAGAAGGAACAAAGACCGCCACCAGGACGAGGGGGCTGGGGGCTTCCAGGAGCCTCGCGCCATCGCCTGCATCCTGGGCGGAGCTCAAGCCCCAGCCTCCCAACGTATCTTCAAGCAGTTTGCTCGCGAAGTGAATGCAGTCCTCCCCAAGCTCGAAGCAACGCGTCCCCTCAGGTGGTCGGCCTGCACCATCACGTTCAGCTCAGCAGACCAGCTCAAGTGCGCAGCTACAGCCGGAGTCCTCCCAATGCTTTGTTCCCCAGTCATCAGCAATGTTCTGGTCACCAGGAACCCTCATCGACGGAGGGGCAGGGCTCAACGTCTTGTCCGTGGAAATGTTCAACAGCCTCCAAGTGCCCTATGACCAGCTTCAGCCGACCAAGCCCTTCTCCGGGGTCACTGACGGTTCCACGGTCCCGATCGGGCACGTCCGCCTCCCAGTCACCTTCGGCTCCTACAACAATTACCGCACCGAGCTCATCGACTTCGACGTCGCCCACATCTGCCTGCCGTACAACGCCATCCTCGGGTACCCGGCGCTGGCCAAGTTCATGGCCGTGACTCACCATGGCTACAACATCCTCAAGATGCCAGGAAGCGGCGGCGTCATCACGGTGCCATGTCAAGAGAAGGATGCAGTGTGTGCACTGGAGCGAGCCTTTCAGGCCGCGTCACTAGAAGACCCAGATCGCGGAAGCAGGAGGCTTCCTGAGACCACCCCGAAGAAGAAGAAGGCAACGTCAGGCTCAGACCCTCAGGAGGCAGGCCCTTCAGGGCCCGCGTCTGCCCAGGGGGACCCTCCTTCAATCGAATAGGAAAGCGCGCCCGGTGCCCTCCTCAGGCAGGGCTCGGGGGCTCTCACCTGGAGGGCCACCGACCTCGCCAAGGTCACGAGGGAGGCGCTGGGGCACCATGTGGAGGCGTGTTTTGAAACACGCTTCCCTCGGGAGGAAGCCAGGGAAGGAAGGCCAGACCAACAGGAGTTTGTTAGCAAGGCGATACAAGAGCTACAGGAGTTAAGGATCATGAGGGGTTGCCGTCGCCCACCAGCTGTGGCTCCCCATCCAGGCGAGGATGGTGGGCTGCACGTCTGCGTCGACGTACCAGGGCTCAACCAGGTCGCCACGGCGGAGCGCCTCTCGCCCTCACACGCGGGGAGCTATGGAGGACCACCCCACAGCTATGTTCGCATGCCTTATGGCCTGCCGAGCGTGGCTGCGGCGTACCAGCGCATCATGAGGAGCATCTTGGAGGCGCAAGAAGGCAGGCGTTCCGCAGCTCTGGCGGAGATGGAGGCTGCTCACGAGGAGCCACCAGTGCCTCCGGAGCCTCCCGAGGCCCCCGGGCCCGGGGGCTCGTGAGGATCAGCTTCCACAGCCCACCGAGTCTGCTGCGCCAACGCCAGTGCATCAACGACAACTTTAGGTGAAATCTTTCGAGTTTCATTCTCAGCTGGGAGCGCCCTCCCAGGGTTGCGTCATTCCCAGGCCGCGTGGGTCCGTCCCTGTGGCATGTATCCCTTTTTATCTTTTCAGTCGCTAGCTTGCTTTGCTGGGGGCGCCCCTCGGGCTGCATCACCCCGAGGCCGCTCGGGTTAGGCCCACCGGCGTGTATCCCTTCCGCGTTTATTTCCAGTTATGCATCATTACTCGATGCCGTCTGCGGCGCCCTTCTTCTTCATGTCGACCACTTGCACGTTAAAGGGGGGGTGCCTGAGCATCGCGACTCAGGGCTCTTACTGGCTCTCCAGCCCTCACCCTCTGGCCTTGTCCACGGCATCGCGAACTGGCATACCAGCGACGGCTGAGACAAGCTCGAGGGCCGGGACCCGAGGACGTAGAGTGCCGGCATCTAACCAGACTTTGCAGGAACACATCTCAAGATACGGCCCAGTGCCAGGCGCAACCCGCCTAGAGGTAGGGCCCCGTGAGTCCCGCGCTGGCTCACGGGTGCCCCGACACACCTCGCCCGCTCCAACCGGCGAGCTCCTGAGCGACTAACAGTCAACTAAACGCTGCTATGGCAATCCCGTCTTCTCTTTTTGAGGTGAATCCGCAGGGCCCATAGGGGGAATCACGCTAGCCGAGGCCCTCACGGTGTTCCCTTCGCCCTTGCCCGGACGAGCCGCTTGCACGTTAAAGGGGGGGCGTCTGAGCATCGCGACTCAGGGCTCCTACTGGCTCTCCAGCCCTCACCCTCTGGCCTTGTCCATGGCATCGCGACCTGGCATACCAGCGACGGCTGAGACCAGCTCGAGGGCCGGGACCCGAGGACGTAGAGCAGAAAGGGGAGCAGAGGCGAGGGAGAAGGGGCACGCGAGGACCTCGTCAAGCAGCTCCGCTCGAGCTGCCCCCCAGATCCGACGGCACGCTGAGGGCAATCTCCAATCCTCAAGATAAGTCACCATCCAATGCACTGGCTACCGCAGCACTACCCCCGCACCTAAAGCAACTCCGTACTAGCGACGTTGCTTCCCTTTCTCACCTAGCGACGGCAGCTTGGGCGCCAAAGGGGACCTCCTGAGCATCGCGACTCAGGGGCTCTTACCGGACCCCGGGTCGCTCACCTCCTGGCCTTGACCACGGCATCGCGACCTGGCATACCAGCGACGGCTGACGCCGCCTTGGGACTGGGACCTGTCGACGCAGAGCACCAAGCCCTCGCAAGGTGCGAAAGGGGGAACCAAACTACGACGGAGTTCGCGATTCGCACAAATTCATAGCAAGGGTTACATATTAACAACAAGGATCACAACCACCTTACAAGCCCCTATGGGGCGCAATGTGAATCCTCGCAGGGAACGAATCCTAAAGGGTGCTAACTACACGCGCCCCTGCAGAAGATGCCATCATCAACAGTGGGCCGGCAGGCGCCGGCGCCAACCCCATCCAGATCAGGATCCGGCGGCGACCAAGCGAGCCTGCCCTGCTCCGGGAGCGGCGCCGACTCGCGGGCTCATAGCTGTCGCCGCTCGTCTCCGGCGTCGCGAAGACCTCACTGGGATCCCTGGATCCTCTGGCGCTCCCATCGTTTGCGGAGCTGTCCAGGGGGCGATTGGCGGGCCCCGTCGTCGCCGAGGCAGGGTCCTGGCTGCCTCCCCCAGGGCAGCACTCCAGCTGGCGACCGTTCGCGTCGAAGACCTTGAAGAACATCACCGAAGCACCGTCGTACTCCAGGTGGATCGTGAGGGCGCCCTTCGTTCTGCAGCACCGAGCGATTTCACCCCAGCCGCGAGTCATGAAGACCTAGCCCGGGGCGGTGATCGCAACCTCTACCCCGGTTGCAGGAGTGCAACAGTCGGCATGCTGCAGCCACAGCTCTAGGAGTCTCACCTGCTGGAAGGCGGAGGCGAAGAAGGGAGGAAGGCGGATCCAAGTCCGCGGAGGCATGGCAGCGTGGAGCACGAGCTCGCGGGAGGAGCCCTCGGTATGGACTCCGGGAGGAACAACCAACACCTTCGTGATCCTGCGGCGCCGGCGACGGCGCTGGCCGAGGGGATCGGCATCTCCTCTTCCAGAACCCTCGGCGTGGGCGTACAAGGGAAGCGGGAACCCCGGCGGAGGCCGCTCATACCAAGGCCTCGGCACCACCAGGCGATTCTCCTCGTCTTGGCCGCGCAAGGCGGGCCGTTTCTTCAGCGGGAGCGGGTCAGGTACCTCCTGAGGGGCCTTTCCCTTCTCCACCGCGGAGAACCGACGAATCGGAGCCATCACACCAAGACGAAGCAAGAACTGAGGCGGGAGAGGAAGCAAGAAGAGATGGACTGGAAGGGCACGCGTGGTGCCGTACTTATAGCCGGCGGAGGCCAACCGCCGGCCTCCACGATCACAGGTAATCATGACATGGTTTGCATTCAGGGACTTGTCCAATCCGCGCGATCGTCGGGGCGTCGTGGGGAAGTGGAGACGCCCACGTCCAATCAACCGCCACGCGGCGCCCGAGGCCGCAGGCTGTTAGGGCCCGCGGCGCTTCGCCCTTGCCCTTTCGCCTTTCGGCACGACCAAGTCCATGCGCGCCTTGGGCCCGGGGGCTACTGTCGGCGTTCTGGGAACGGGAGTCCCCAGACTTGCCTGCCTGCGGCCTGCGGCGTAGCTCGAGTGGGGGCCCAACGTGGCCCATCTTCATCAACACAAGGCTCAAGACCCTCGCGAGGGGCCAAGCCTCGCGAGGCGGACGACATGGAGCTTCCTCCAGCACGGCCTCCTTAGGCTGGCTTGTGAGGAGGCGGAGAGATCAAGGTGGGGTACCTCACGAGGTGCCCATGACGCAAGCCATGATGACCAAAGGTGCCAGGCGGGCGCCAGCCCGCGCAGTGTCCTCCCTTTCCTCTTTGGTGCAAAGGGGGGCAAGCACAGGCGAGAGGATCAAGCAAAGGCACCCATTTTGGTGCAACGAGACCAAGACCAACTCCACGACAAGGAGGAAGTCACAGTGGAGCCCAAGCCGGCGTCATCACCAGAACCTTTGGCAGGGGAAGACCAACTTTAGTCAGGGTGTACCCGATGTTCCCCTTCAAATCGGCCAATTGTTGGCGCCCTTCCCGCTCAAATATTTAGGAAGAGGCCCAGGGCCTTTTGCCTATAAATAGGGCTAGCCACCCCCAGGGTAGAGACAGGCAGACACACACACACACACACACAGAGAGAATCCAACCTGATTCAGAGCAAGTAGAGAGAGAGAGAGAAGGGCGATTGAACTCCCCCTAGCAGTTCATCCCCAGCCAAGAACAGACCCTCGCGAGGTCGTTCTTCCTTGTATTGTTCTTACTCATCAGCCCAAGAGGCAATCCACCACACCACACTGGAGTAGGGTATTACACCACATTGGTGGCCCGAACCAGTATAAACCCTGTGTCTCTTGTGTTGTTCTCGCAGTAGTTTAGATCCTTACGAGACGGAGAGGTTGAGGGCACGATCTCCGCGCGCACCCCAGAGTTCGAACCTTAAGGGTCTGCCGGAACCCGTGATCCGACACGCCGGATTGGAACGTAAGCTTGCTCTTGTATTAAGGGGGCTAGTTCTGCTTCCGGCCGCGTACGCAACGTGCAGGTGTGCTCAGGGCGTTGGGCCCAGACCCCTGCGCGCATAGGTTTAGACCGGCGTGCTGACCGCTCTTTTGTGCCTAGGTGGGGCTGCGACGTGTTGATCTTCCGAGGCCGGGCATGACCCAGGAAAGTGTGTCCGGCCAAATGGGATCAAG
Source organism: Aegilops umbellulata (assembly GCA_032464435.1). Classification (NCBI taxonomy): domain Eukaryota; kingdom Viridiplantae; phylum Streptophyta; class Magnoliopsida; order Poales; family Poaceae; genus Aegilops; species Aegilops umbellulata. Next base: position 377,255,914 of record CP136057.1, read on the forward strand.
CGTGTTGGGCTATGTGGTGCACCCCTGCAGGGAAGTTAATCTATTCGAATAGCCGTGTCCCTCGGTAAAAGGACGACCCGGAGTTGTACCTTGACCTTATGACAACTAGAACCGGATACTTAATAAAACACACCCTTCCAAGTGCCAGATACAACCCGGTGATCGCTCTCTAACAGGGCATCGAGGAGGGGATCGCCGTGTAGGATTATGCTATACGATGCTACTTGGAGGACTTCATTCTACTCTCTTCTATATGCTGCAAGGCGGAGGCTGCCAGAAGCGTAGTCTTCGACAGGATTAGATATCCCCCTCTTACTTTGGCATTCTGCAGTTCAGTCCACTGATATGGCCCCTTACACATATATCCATGCATATGTAGTGTAGCTCCTTGCTTGCGAGTACTTTAGATGAGTACTCACGGTTGCCTTGTTCCCCCTTTTTCCCTTTTCTCTACCCGATTGCTGCGACCAGACGTTGGAGCCCAGGATCCAGATGCCACCTTCGAAGACGACTCCTACTACACTGGAGGTGCCTACTACTACGTGCTGCCTGCTGACGACGACCAAGAGTAGTTAGGAGGATCCCAGGCAGGAGGCCTGCGCCTCTTTCGATCTATATCCCAGTTTGTGCTAGCCATCTTATGGCAACTTGTTTAACTTATGTCTGTACTCAGATATTGTTGCTTCTGCTGACTCGTCTATGATCAAGCACTTGTATTCGAGCCTTCGAGGCCCCTGGCTTGTATTATGATGCTTGTATGACTTATTTTATTTGTAGAGTTGTGTTGTGATATCTTCCTGTGAGTCCCTGATCTTGATCGTACACATTTGCATGCATGATTAGTGTACGATTGAATTGGGGGCGTCACAGTGCGCAAGGTCAGCATGGAGGTGGGTTGCGCGGCTGAGCATCTGGGGGCCCCCACGACCCCTCGCCAGACGGTGATGGCCCTGGCAGTGCCCGTCCCCGTCTCGATCGTGCAAGAGGCATCCAAGACGGCGACTTTCCCGAAGGCCAAGCGTTCCAAGGCCATGGTGGAGGGGCAGGTGGCCCCGGTGCGGGTCAGCTTGCGCTCCAAGGGTGCCAAAGGGAATCTCCCGTCGCTCCAACACGCTCAGCTCCTACAAGCTCAGAAGAACTTGGAAACCTCAGGTAACCCACCGCCTCGCTTTACGATTCTGGACTCTTTTTCTGACGACCATCTGAGCGAGGTGTTGGGACAGAGCGGGGTGGAAGCGTTAGGAGAGGGCGGGTCTAGCGAGCTCATTTCGCTGATTCGTGCTAAGGAGATAGTGCAGGCTGCGCTAGCAGCGGCGGCTGCGCAACACGCGGACCATTTAGCAGCTGAGGCTGAATCCTCGGAAACGCTTGCGTTCCGGCACGATGGGGACGTAGCAACAGGGGTTGTTGCACCCCCCTCACCTAACCGCGTCAAGGTGAGGCGTGTGGCCAAGGCGATCACCTCCAGGGGTGTACGCCTACCCAATCACGTTATTTAGATGTGTGCGCTATTCTAGAATATTCGTGGATTTGGCCACGCGGGCCGCCGCACTCAACTGAGAGAATATATTAGGAAAGAGGGAGTCGATATAGTCGGGCTCCAGGAAACGATGAAAGCCGAGTTTCACCACCAAGATATACTATCAGTTGATCCCCTTGAGCGCTTTGTGTGGCATCATAGCCCGGCAACTGGCAACTCCGATGGCATGTTGCTTGGGGTTTGCAGCTCCACGTTCGAGGTACTGACCTGGGAGGTTAGTACCTTTTTCATTGCTGCAAGCATTAGAGTGCGTGCGTCGCTCCGCGAGCTTGTGATCGTGCAAGTCTACGGACCGGCGGATCACTCTCGCTCGGCAGAGTTCTTGGGAGAACTCGAAGCCAAGGTGCTTGCGGTATCCGCAGCCCAGATCCCACTGATGGAGGGAGGTGACTTCAACCTCATTCGCTCGAGCGCGGATAAGAACAATGACAATATCAAACTGGCCAAGGGTGGCCATGTTCAACAATGCAATTGCGTCAATGGAACTTAGGGAAGTGACCAGAACCGGGGCTAGGTATACCTGGACTAATAAACAGCTCGCCCCGGTGCGATCGGTATTGGATCGCGTATTCATGTCTCTGGACTGGGAAGTGGTGTTCCCATTATGCTCGCTCCTTGCCGAAACGAGGATCAGGTCGGACCATGTCCCATTGATCCTATCTTCAGGGGAAGACAGGATTAGTCGAAGCCCACGTTTCTTCTTTGAAACTGCTTGGTTCGAGGTACCGGATTTCAGAACCATCTTTAGGGAGAGATGGATTAGATGCGTACAACTCACAGGCCAGCAGCATGGCCCAATGGAGTTCTAGATCGCGGCCGGAGGGCGTCTCCGTGCGAGCCTCAAAGGGTGGGGTGCGAACCAGGGGCGCGACGACAAAGTACTCAGGGCAAGCCTAGTCAATGAAATCGCGTTGCTCGATGCTCAGGCTGACGTGAGACCATTCTCTAAACAAGGATGGGCTCATAGGTATGCCCTGGAAGGGCAAGTCGAAGCACTGCTTCGATCTGAGGAGGAATATTGGAGGCGCAGGGGTGGCCTCAAGTGGAAGCTCAAAGGGGATGCCAACACTAAGTATTTTCACGCTTACACAAACGGTAGGCGCCGAAAGTTTGCGATCCTTAGGCTGCAGTCGGAGCAGGGGCTCTTGCTGCGTTAATCCGAGATATCGCAACACATCTATGACTCCTACATTAGTCTGATGGGGACCAGGGAAGAAAAACGCGCGCACCTGAGTGCGGACGTCTGGTTACCTTATCAACGGGTCTTAGATTGCGAAAATGACGAGTTGGGGCTCGCGTTCCTTCCTAAGGAAATAGATGATGTTCTTCTCAGCATGAAATCAGACACGGCACCAGGTCCCGACGGGTGGCCGGTAGCGATGTTCAAGCGCTTCTGGACCTTGTTGCGTGATCCCATTTTTGAGCTGTGCAACAGTTTCATGTGCGGTATGGTGGACATAGCTAGGCTTAACTACGGCATGCTCTCTCTCATTCCCAAAGTGACCGGGGCGAACAACATTCGGCAGTACAGACCCATCACACTTATAAATGTTCCATTCAATATTTGTGCTAAAGCCTGTTCTACTCGCCTCACTCCGATCGCTCACCACACCATTAGTTGATCGCAGTCGGCTTTCATTCATGGACGACACATTTTGGAGGGCCCGCTAGCCCTGCAAGAAATTCTCCACGAGCTAAAATGCACGCACGAATCGGCTATTCCCCTAAAACTAGACTTCGGGAAAGCGTACGACCACGTCAATTGGGACTTCCTTCACGAAGTGCTCATTAGTCGAGCTTTCTCGCCTGTTTGGGTTCACCGAGTCATGCACTTGGTCTCAGGGGGCCAAACTGCAGTCTCGGTCAACGGAGATGTAGGGCACTTCTTCCGGAACAAACGTGGACTGCGTCAGGGCGACCCCATGTCCCCGATCCTGTTCAATTTCATCGTGGATGCGCTGGCAGCTATGCTGCGGAAAGCCACCGAGGCTGGACACATCAAAAGTGTGCTGGGACACCTTATCCCAGGGGGGGTATCCCACTTGCAGTACGCGGACGACACACTACTGCTGTTCCAACCTGACCTCCATAGTGTGGCTACGGTCAAAGCTCTGCTTCTTAGCTTTGAACTCATGTCAGGGCTCAAAATAAACTTCCACAAGTGTGAAGTGTTGCCCATGGGTCTGGACGTTGAAGAGGGCAAGAATACCGCGGACTTGCTCAACTACAAAGTTGGTAAGCTCCCATTCACTTAACTGGGTCTCCCATTAGACGCCAAGCGTATCACGGTAGACGGATGGGCTCTGCTCTAGACCAAGGTGGGAGGGCGGGTGTGCCCGTGGAGGGGGAAATTTCTCTCTTCTGCAGCCAGGCTGGTGCTCACAAATTCAAGCCTTTCCTCGCTGCCCCAATTTGCGATGAGTCTCTTCCTCTTGGCTGAGGGTGTGCATACCAAGATGGACACGCCACGGGTGCAATTCTTCTGGGAGGGGTCGGGGCCTAAATGCAAGTATCACATGGTCAAATGGGCCGCGGTGTGTCGCCCCAAAGACCTGGGAGGTCTCGGGATCACAAACACAAGAATCCTCAACATTGCACTTATGTGCAAATGGATTTGGAAGCTATCCCAAGGGGAGATGGGCTTGTGGGCTGAGTTGTTGCGGGCCAAGTACTTCCCAAATGGGAATTTTTTTTCGAAGGTGTACCGAGGGGCTCACCTTTCTAGAACGATCTCCAAGCATCCGTCCGGCTTTTGCAATGGGAGCCAGGTTTAACCTCGGTAATGGTAGATCGGCCAGATTTTGGCCTGATCTTTGGGTCGGATCCTGATACGTCTCCGTCGTACCTATAATTTTTTATTGTTCCATGCCAATATTCTACAACTTCCATATACCTTTTGGCAACTTTTTATATTATTTTTGGGACTAATATATTGATCCAGTGCCCAGTGCAAGTTCCGGTCTATTGCATGTTTTTGGTTTCGCAGAATATCCATATCAAACGGAGTCCAAACGGGATAAAAACGGACGGAGATTTTTTTGGAATATTTGGAGAATCTGGAAGAAAAATCAACGCGAACCAGTGTCCGAGGTGGGCACGAGGTAGGGGGCGCCCCCCCTAGGGCGCGCCCCTGACCCTCGTGACCCACCTGTAAGGCGGTTAACACCGTTCTTCGGCCGCAAGAAAGCTAACTTTTGGGAAAAAATCACGGCGAAGGTTTTAGTCCAATCGGAGTTACGGATCTCCGGATATAAAAGAAACGGTGAAAGGGCAGCAGAAGAGAACATAGAACCAGAGAGAGACAGAGAGACAGATCCAATCTCGGAGGGGCTCTCGCCCCTCCTACGCCATGGAGACCATGGAACAGAGGGGAAATCCTTCTCCCATCTAGGGAGAAGGTCAAGGAAGAAGAAGAAGAAGGGGGGCTCTCTCTCCCTCGCTTCCGATGGCGTCGGAACACCGCCGGGGGCCATCATCATCACCGCGATCTACACCAACACCTCCGCCATCTTCATCAACATCTCCATCACCTTCCCCCCTCTATCTACAGCGGTCCACTCTCCCGCAACCCGCTATACCCTCTACTTGAACATGGTGCTTTATGCTTCATATTATTATCCAATGATGATTTGCCATCCTATGATGTCTGAGTATATTTTCGTTGTCCTATTGGTGGTTGATGAATTGCTATGATTGGTTTAATTTGCTTGTGGTTATGTTGCTGTCCTTTGGTGCCCATCATATGAGCGCGCGCGTGGATCACACCATAGGGTTAGTTGTATGTTGATAGGACTATGTCTTGGAGGGCAAGAGTGACAAAAGCTTCAACCTAGCATAGAAATTGATGCATACGGGATTGAAGGGGGACCAATATATCTTAATGTTGTGGTTGGGTTTTACCTTAATGAACGTTAGTAGTTGCAGATGCTTGCTAATAGTTCAAATCATAAGTGCATAGAATTCCAAGTCAGAGATGACATGCTAGAAGTGGCCTCTCCCACATGAAACTTGCTATCGGTCTAGTAAAGTAGTCAATTGCTTAAGGGACAATTTCGCAACTCCTACCACCACTTTTCCACACTCGCTATATTTACTTTATTGTGTCTTTACTTACAACAGCCCCTAGATTTTATTTACACTCTCTTTATTTTCTTGCAAACCTATCCCGTCACACCTACAAAGTACTTCTAGTTTCATACTTGTTCTAGGTAAAGTAAACGTCAAGCGTGCGTAGAGTTGTATCGATGGTCGATAGAACTTGAGGGAATATGTGTTCTACCTTTAGCTCCCAACTCCTCGTTGGGTTCGACACTCTTACTTATCAAAAACTGTTGCGATCCCCTATACTTGTGGGTTATCAGATCCCAACCTCTCTGGTCAGAATTCCAGGACCTATACGCTTTGGCCGTCAACCCGGACCAAACTGTGGCCACGGCTCTTGCCTCGTCCCCCCCCCCTGGCGATTCACTTCGGTCGTGAGCTTAACGGGCATGAACAAGCTCACCTAGCGGCGTTGCTCGCACTAATCAACCCGGTGTCGTTGTCCATGTCCACAGACTCGGTGACTCGGGCCCTCACCCCATCTGGCAAGTTTTCGGTTATGTCCCTATACCGCAAACTTTGCCGAGGACCATCCCTCCAGGTGCCAAAAGGGTTGTGGAACGCGCGTCTCCCGCTCAAGATCAAGGTGTTCTTTTGGCAGCTGTTTAGGAACAGGCTTCCCACTTCGGCAAATGTCGTCAAAAGGCATGGCCCGTCGACCGGCACTTGTGCGATTTGTAACATTGTCGAAGACGCAAATCACGTGTTCTTTTGGTGTCCGTTGGCCTGTTTTGCCTGTAGTGCAGTCAGGGCTGCGGCCGATGCTCCCTGGGACCCGCGGTCATCCACTGACCTGGCGGCCATCCTTGAATCCGCCCAGGGGAGCAACAAGCGTGTGCTTTGGAGCTGTTTTGGAGCTTTGTTCTGGGCTATTTGGCTCACTAGGAACAAATTAGCGATCGAGGGGATCTTCCCGACTCATCCAGCTAACTTAATCTACAAATGCAACCTTTTCCTGCAGCAGTGGATTCCGTTGGCAAGGCGCAAGGATGTTGAGAAAATAAGCAAGCTCAAGACCGTCTGCGTCAGGTCTACGTTTTGGCAAGGGAGCCAGATGCCACTTCTCCGACGTGAAGTGGCCCTTTTGTTGTATGAGCGAGCCTGCGTGCTCTATGATCTGGCCGGGGGACCTGTAACTGTCTCGCTCGCGCTTCTTTTGGTCGTCTGAACCTCTATCTGTCGTGTCTATGTGGCCTGAGCCTCCGTGCTCTTGTAAGTTGATTGTGGTTGATACGCTGCCTATATTGTGGGCTTTGTTAATTTAAAGTCGGACGCCCCTAGTGTCTTCATTCTAAAATAAAAATAAAATGACTATACAGAATCTCTATGATAACATATGACAAATCTTCCTTTTTTGCAAATAAAATTCAGTACATTCCTCCCGGGAATCCTTTTTTGCTATCTGTGACAAACTATGAGTCTGTACCCACTTACAAAGTACACGAAATCTTCCCGAGCTCCCGATCCAGCCACACGGCCATCAGTGGAGAGTGACCAGAAGCAGCCTAGGCGGACAATCTCAACCTTCCTCCAAGTCCATGACCAGAAGTCTAGGCAAACAATCTCAACCTTCCTCCAAGGTCCATGACCACTGTCGCTGCCATTCATGTCTAGGTCCGTTGCCTCAAAGACCTCGAGCCGGCGCTTCTAGATGGCTTCAAAAGAGAGGAGCTTCAGTTCAATCTCCCGCTCAACCATGAGCGACCAATCCCAAGACACAGCCTAGCTAGTAGAAAGATAGCACTTGTAGGCGCCCCTCAACCAAGTAGCAGTTCTAACATATACTTCCTAAAACGTCTTATATTTGTTTACAGAGGGAGTAATAAGTACTCCAAATTTCTTATACTAGTTTACAGAGTTAGTAAAAAAATCATTGTTGTGAAAGCAAGACCATGCAATCAACCAACCAAAGTATTAAATCTTCCAAATTTTGTTTACAAAGTTACTCTGACATACTCGCCACCCTAAGGCTGGTCATAGTGGGAGTTGTTAGAATACGTAGGATAGAAGAAGTAGTTGTCTGTTCAAATCTGTTTCTATCTCTACCTCTATTCTTTCTTCTCCTATAAGTTGTAATCTCTCTCTTGTTCTAATCTGGAAGAATCCTAGCGATACTCCAATCTTGTAAGCCACGGCAAACCTCCTATAAATATAGATGCGGCCCGAGAAAAAAATTAAAGCTTCCCACGCAATCTCATATGGTATCAGAGCCCTTCCTCTCATATGTCTAGCTATCCCCTGAGATCGATCTGTTGATCGAGAGAGAACACAGAGACCGACCAAGAGAGAACCATTGAGAGAGAATCCATGGCAGGCACCAACAGCAGAACCGCCGCTTCCACCATTGAGAGAGAATCCATGGCAGGCACCAACAGCAGAACCGCCGCTTCCACCATCGCATCCACCTCCACTGCCCTGATCGGCTCCACCATGAGCACCCTGTCCACTCAAACTTCACCCTCCACTTTTGCATCCTCATCTACCTTCAATAGCAGCACCTCCCTTGGTTCACCTCCATCAGAGAAGCTCACAAGGACGAATTTCCTCCTCTGGAAGGCCATCGTGCTACCCCAAATCAAGGGGGCACAGATGGAACACTTCCTTGATGCCACAAGCCCGGCGCCCCCTGCTACCATCACCGTCACTAATGACGGGAAGGAGGAGCAGGTCTTCAACTACGCCCGGTCGATATGGTATGCCCAGCAGCAACAGGTACAGGGATACCTTATGGGATCTCTGTCACGTGAGGTTCTTGTGCAGGTCGCTACTCTTCAGACGCTGGCCGAGGTGTGGAGTGCCATCCACGCCTCTTTTGCTGCCCAGAAGCAAGCTCAGATCGTCAACACCCGCATCGCCCTCACCAACTTGCACAAAGGAAACTTGGGCATGTCCGAGTACCTTGCAAAGATCAAGGTTTTTGCTGATGAGATCGCTTGCACCGGTGATCCTCTCTTTGAAGGGGAGATAACCTCCTATGTGCTCAAAGGGCTGGACATCAATTACAATCCGGTGATCTCAGCCCTGGCTGCACGCGTTGAGCCGGTGACCGTCCAGGAACTCTACAATCAGCTGCTGAGTTTTGAAGCTCGTATGAATCTACTGCAAGGTACCAATACTCGTCAATCTTTAGTTAATAATCTCACTCGCGGTCGTGGCAATGGAGGCCGAGGCCGTGGTCACCGTGGTCACAAGCAAGGGCGTGGCCGCGGCAACAACAACAGCAGCGGGCGTGGGCGCGCCAACAACTCTAGCCCACGCCCCTCGGGTGCCTCCTACTCCAACACTAAGCCAAGGTTTCAACTCTGCAAGAAATCAAGGCATGAAGTGAAGGACTGCTGGAATCGTTATGATGAGGATTTCGTGCCTGAAGAACACCACGTCGCTGCTGCAATCAGAGAGCAAGAAGAAGGAGGAGACACCATCTGGTATGCTGACTCCGGAGCCACAGATCACATCACCAATTAGCTAGAGAAGCTTGCAAACAGAGAAAGATACTATGGCAATGATCAAATTAACACTCCTGCAAGTGGAGGAGGTATGGACATACTTCACATTGGTCAATCTTCCATTAACTTCCCTACTTCTAAACGTGATCTTCTTTTAAAAGATGTGCTTCATGTCCCTCAAGCAAACAAAAATCTTGCTTCCATGTCTCGTTTGACAGCCGATAATAATGTTTTCTTTGAAACTCACCCCAACTATTTTTTCATTAAGGATCGGGCAACGAGGGAGCTCCTTCATCGCGGTAGATGCGTTGGCGGCCTATATCCCATTACATTAAGGGTTTTTAGTCGCAACCATCGTCGTCAAGTCTACTCCATCGCCAAACCACCCTTAGAGAGGTGGCATCAAAGATTAGGGCACCCTTCATCCAAAATAGTTGATCAAGTAGTGAATAAAGGCAATATTCAATTGTCTCGTAGTGAGAATAAAGAGTCAGTTTGTGATGCTTGTCAATGTGCCAAGAGTCACCAACTTCCCTATCCCAAGTCATATAGTGTGTCTCATGCTCCTTTAGAATTGATATTCAGTGATGTATTGGCCATGCCCAATATTCTTTTGGACGAAAGAAATATTATGTTAGTTTCATTGATGACTATAGCAAGTTTACTTGGATATATTCGCTCAAGTTCAAATCTGAAGTTTTTACTGTCTTCCAAGAATTCCAAAAACTTGTTGAGCGTCAATTTGATAGGAAAATTCTTATAGTCCAAAGTGACTGGGGAGGAGAGTATGAAAAACTTAACTCCTTCTTCCGAAACATAGGCATTGAACATCATGTTTCTTGTCCACATGCACATCAACAGAACGGGTCAGCCGAGCGTAAACATTGTCATATTGTTGAAGTAGGGCTTTCTCTTCTTGATCATGCATCCATGCCTCTCAAATATTGGGATGAGGCGTTCATTGTTGCCACCTATCTCATCAATCGTTTACCTAGCAAAGTCATTAGGCATGCTACTCCTCTAGAACAATTGTTCCACAAAAAACCTGATTATAATTCCCTCAAGGTTTTGGGATGTGCATGTTATCCTAATCTTCGTCCATACAATCATCACAAACTCGAGTTTCGCTCTACTCAATGTGTGTTTATCAGCTATAGTAATCTTCATAAAGGTTACAAGTGTCTAGAAATCTCACTTGGACGTATCTATATCTCTCGGGATGTCATCTAAGATGAAAATATTTTTCCTTTTGCCAAGCTGCATCCCAATGCGGGAGCACTTCTTCATGCAGAAATCTCTCTCTTATCTGATCCTTTGACACGTTCTGATCACGGGGGAGAGTTAATAGAAAATGATCAAGTGACTAGTCCAGGAGAAAATATGGATACTAATGAAAAAATGCAAAGGTTTGTTGTGATTTTATGTGTGCAGAAAAGGACAGAGGAAGCAGCAATGGATCACAGGTCGATTCCCTATCCATGAGGGGGGCGCGATCCGATGTTAATTCTGGACATGCAGCGCTGAGTGGCTGGGCCAGCAACCCTGCACAGTCCATGGCCGACTGCAGCCCTAGTGCGGAGCCCATAGGGCCGGATGGCATGGAGCGCAGCCGCTCCCCACGCGCCACATGGGAGCAGGCCGAGCCAGTGGCCAACAGCTCGACCGCCGAAGGGCCCGCTGTAGGATCGGAAGTATGTCTAGAGAGGGGGTGATTAGACTACTTGACCAAATAAAAATCTAGCCTTTTCCCAATTTTAGTTCTTGGCAGATTTTAGCTATGTTAGCACAAGTCAAGCAATCTCCACACAATTTAAGCAAGCATGCAAAAGAGTATATGAGCAGCGGAAAGTAAAGCATGCAACTTGCAAGAATGTAAAGGGAAGGGTTTGGAGGATTCAAACGCAATTGGAGACACGGATGTTTTTGGCGTGGTTCCGATAGGTGGTGCTATCGTACATCCACGTTGATGGAGACTTCAACCCACGGAGGGTAACGGTTGCGCGAGTCCATGGAGGGCTCCACCCACGAAGGGTCCACGAAGAAGCAACCTTGTCTATTCCATCACGGCCGTCGCCCACGAAGTACTTGCCTCACTAGCGGTAGATCTTCACGAAGTAGGCGATCTCCTTGCCCTTACAAACTCCTTGGTTCAACTCCACAATCTTGTCGGAGGCTCCCAAGTGACACCTAGCCAATCTAGGAGACACCACTCTCCAAGAAATAACAAATGGTGTGTTGATGATGAACTCCTTGCTCTTGTGCTTCAAATGATAGTCTCCCCAACACTCAACTCTCTCTCACAGGATTTGGATTTGGTGGAAAGAAGATTTGAGTGGAAAGCAACTTGGGAAAGGCTAGAGATCAAGATTCATATGGTTGGAATGGAATATCTTGACCTCAACACAAGTGTAGGTGGTTCTCTTTCAGAACATGTGTATTGGAAGTGTAGATGTGTTCTGATGGCTCTCTCCACGAATGAAGAGTGGGTGGATGGGTATATATAGCCTCCACACAAAATCTAACCGTTACACACAATCTGCCAAACTCGGTGGGACCGAATCATTAAACTCGGTCGGACCGATTCAGCAAACCTAGTGACCGTTAGGATTTTCGGTGGGACTGAGATGCAACTCGGTAGGACCGATATGGTTAGGGTTAGGGCATAACGTAATCTCGGTGTGACCGATTACACAAACTCGGTGGGACCGATTTTGGTAATAAGCTAACCAGAGAGTTGGTCAGGTAAACTCGGTGGGACCGGTTCGCTCTTTTCGGTGAGACCGAAATGTTACAAAAGGGAAACAGTGAGTTTACAGTGCAATCTCGGTGGGACCGATCGCTCACTTCGGTTAGACCGAAACGTTACAAAGGGAAACAGAGAAATTGCAATCCCATCTCGGTGAGACCGAGATCCCTATCGATGAAACCGAATTGCTACGGTTTGTGGCAGTGGCTATGACATGTGAAACTCGGTGGCGCCAGATAGAAAGAATCGGTGGGGCCGAGTTTGACTTTTGGTTTAGGTAATATGTGGATGTGGGAAGATAGTTGAGGGTTTTGGAGCATATCAGTAAGCACATGAAGCAAGAGGTTCATTAAACAACACCTCATCCCTCCTTGATAGTATTAGCTTTTCCTATAGACTCAATGTGATCTTGGATCACTAAAATATAAAATGTAGAGTCTTGATCTTGAAGCTTGAGCCAATCTTTTGTCTTATAATTTTGAGGGATCAACTTTCCTCATCCATGCCATGCCATCCATTGAGCTTTTCCTGAAATATTACTCTTGGAATAATGTTAGCTCAATGAGCTATATGTTGTTAGGAATTACCAAAACCACCCAGGGATAGTTGCACTTTCAATCTCCCCCTTTTTGGTAATCGATGACAACATATAGATCAAAGCTTCGACAAATGATAATAAGAGTGAAAGATATCATCGCTTTGAGAAGTATGTGATAAGCAAGAGCTCCCCCTAAATTTGTGCATATTTTAAGATTTGCTTTGGACTACAAATGCACAATGAGTTAGGATCATGGGTTACTCTTCCATGTCACATACATCTTGGTGGAGCGCTCAGAATGATAAGAATTAAATACATGCACTCATCACCAAGCAATGTGAATGATCAAAATAAGGATAAACTGATAGTAACATCCAACAAGCATTAAGTGTAGCTTATGATCAAGCATTAAGTGTAGCTTATGATCAAACACATGATCATCAATGTCTCATAGATAAAAGCATAGTATCTCAAGAAAATAAAGTTCAACCAAGAAGACAAGAGAGAACAAATGCAAACTCTCTCTCTCGAAGCCTATGATCTATACATTTTCTCCCCCTTTGGCAACAAGTTACCAAAAAGTTCATAGAAAATGCATAGCACTAAAACGACTCTCAGGCTTGGTCTTCAGGTGGTGGAGTCTGGATGACGCCAAGGACGAAGGCTTCAGTTGAAGTAGATGGGGCTGCTGGGGTAGGTGCTGGAGCTGGTGGTACTGAGGCTGTAGCTGGTGCAGAAGTAGTAGCTCTGGTGTCAGCTACTGGAACTGCAGATGATCTCTGAGCTCTAGGCACTCTGGCAAATGCATCAGTTGTTGTTTTGCCCTTCCTCTCCTGCATATCATCCTGTAATTGCTCCACAGCAAATTGAATCTCAGTTACTTTTACATCTAAGTCATAGAAATTTTGTTCCATGATTCTTTCCAAGCTCTGTTGGTTTCGAGTTAGGGTGGCCAGTACTTTCTCAATCCTCAGAGTTGATGCTATCAGGTAACCGAGCTGCTCCTGCTTGTTCTTCAAAAGGTACTCAGATGCCTCCTCTTCAGTTGGCATCTTGGCAGCTTTCTCCGTCTTTGCATTCTCCTTCTTTGCTTGAGCTTGTGCAGATGATGGTTCATTCTCATTCATCACAACTTGATTGTCCTCAAAGTCTGGATGGATGGGCAGGTGTTTCTTATCCAACAGATATGTGTCTGTGCCCATCTTCGAGTTAATCAACTCCTGAATATGTGGGGCATATCCACAGCTCCCTTCTGATCAGCTGTTGTCCTCTTGATGGTCTCAACTATGAGGCTCATGACCTTGAACTTTTGTGGCACATCAAATATATGAAGCAAGTTAATTTCATGGCTTCTGATCATTCTGTGATCACTTGACTTGGGAAAGAGAGTGTGCCTTAGAATCCAGTTGATTGTAGGCAGCCCTGACAGAAGGAAGTGAACTGACCCAAACTTGAAAGTCTCAACAGCTTTGTCTGGGATCTCCTTGTACATGTTTGACATGGAATTGTGATCTATCTTTTTCTTGGCATAGACATCCAAGTCATCTTCTAGATCTTCTGGGGCATTGATCAGCTGAGCCCATTCTGCAACTGTAGACTGATATCTAGTGCCCTCAGACATCCATACTATCCTGCCATCTGGATAGAAGTGTGCTGTGGAGTAGAATTGCATTATGAGCTCCTCATTCCACTTTGTGAGCTTCTGCCCAACAAAGTCTGCAACTCCACAAGCTTTGAAGCTGTAAAGCACTCCAGGATAGTGTTCTTCATTTTCCTTGATATACTCCCAGTCAACCCATCTCATATCACACACTATGGGTTTCTTGTCTAGCAGCACTGTCTCATAGAAGTCTTGCTGTTCCTTGGTGTGGAATCTGTAGTCAACAGCAGTCCTTCTCCTTGAAGCATATGGATCTGCCTCTCTCCATTTCCTCAGCCCTGAATCTCTCCTGATTTTCATGTCCTCAGCCACAGGATGAGCATTGTTGTGGTCTGGAATCTTGGGCTTGAGCTTTCTGAGAATTTGTCCTTCTTCTTCTTCTTCAGCAGCAACATCGGGCACTGGGGCCTTGTTCTTCTTAGCAGCAGATATATTCCTAGTGTTCCTCTTAGGTGCACTCTTGGGCTTGGAGGCAGCTTTGGGTGCTTCTTTGGGCTTTGATAATGCAGCCCCTGACCTTATGGCATCACCCATAAGCTTCTGTGCCTTGGGTGCTGGTGCAGCAACCTCTTCTTCCTCTTCTTCTCCCTCAGAGTCTCTCCTCATGGAGGGTTTGCCAAGAAACCTATCAGTAGTGGTTCTGACTCTCTTTTTCTTCTTGTCTTGGCCACCTGCTTCCTCTTCAGATTCCATGGTAAATTTCAAGGTTTCTCCAGTGGCAACCTTCCTAGGCTTGGAAGTAGGAACTCTCCTTGCAGGTGCCTTCTTATGCATACCTGGTTTTGTGGCTGCAGCCGAGCCATATTCTTTCTTGAGCACTTTCTTCTTTGAGGTGGCTTCCTCTTCTGCCACATAATCTTCAACCTCAGATTCAGAAGTTCTTTTCTTGCTTGCTCTAGTGGCAGCCTTGGGCAAGTTGCTTGGGGTGCTTCTGCTACCCTCATCAGAGCTACTAGAGGGACTAGTGCCCTCACTCATGTGAACCTGCTCCCCTGATTTGTTCTGGTTGTCCCTCTGATCAGACATGACGTATGATCATTACCCTTCAACCGGGTTATTCTATTCCACTTCTAGATAGAGAAAAAAACTAAAGGAGAATGAATGAAAAAAGACATAGTTTGGAAGTTAGACCTTTTTATAGGACTCTCTTTCAATTTCAAAAAAGAGGACGTTTGAAACTTTTAACAGGCGTAATCGTGAGTCAACAAGTGACTCGGCAAACACTGAATGCAGACCCTGTGAATAGATTGTAGATGAGATAGAGTGGATGAGCATCACAAAATGCAGAGATTTTTGCAAAAGAATGAGTCAAAAACTTAGTTTTAGTTTTCCACAGAAAGCATTTCGGATCGACCAATTTGCAAACTCGGTGATACCGAAGCAGCTTTTGGAACCAAAACTAGTGAACTCGGTCAGACCAAGTCACAGTTCGGTGGCACCGAGACTGCTAGGGTTTCACAAAGTCCTGAACTCGGTCACACCGATTTGCAATTCTCGGTCAGACCGAGAACCACATGTGCAATGGCCGTGGCTGAATCGGTGGAACCGAGTTCCGCAACCCGGTGGGTCCGAGATTGTCGGCATTCTGGGAACGGGGGTCCCCAGACTTGCCTGCCTGCGGCCTGCGGCATGGCTCGAGTGGGGGCCCAACGTGGTCCATCTTCGTCAACACAAGGTTCAAGACCCTCGCGAGGGGGACGACACGGCGTTTCCTCAAGCACGGCCTCCTCAGGCTGGCTCGCGAGGAGGCGGAGAGATCAAGGTGGGGTACCTCACGAGGTGTCCATGACGCAAGCCTTGACGACCAAGGGTGCTAGGCGGGCGCCAGCCCGCGCAGCGTTTCCCTTTCCTCTTTGGTGCAAAGGGGGCAAGCGCAGGCGAGAGGATCAAGCAAAGGCACCCATTTCGGTGCAACAAGACCAAGACCAGTCCAACGGTGGGAAGGAGGTCACCATGGAGCCCAGGACGGCGTCACCACAGGGCCTTTGGCAGGCGAAGACCAACTTTAGTCAGGATAAGTGTACAGATGTTCCCCTTCAAATTGGCCAATTGTTGGCACCCTTCCCGCTCAATATTTGGGAAGAGGCCGAGGGCCTTTGCCTATAAATAGGGCTAGCCACCCCCGGAGTAGAGGCATCTAGATGGGGAATGAGCTAGGATCGGATTGAGCATCTAGAGGCAAGTAGAGAGAGAGAGAGAGAGAGAGAGAGAGAGAGAAGGGCGATCGAACTCCCCCTAGCAGTTCATCCCCTAGCCAAGAACAGACCCTCGCGAGGCTGTTCTTCCTTGTATTGTTCTTCATCATCAACCCGAGAGCCAATCCACCCACCACATTGGAGTAGGGTATTACACCACAATGGTGGCCCGAACCAGTATAAACCCTGTGTCTCTTGTGTTGTTCTTGCTGTAGTTTAGATCCTTGCGAGACGGAGAGGTAGAGGGCTAGATCTCCGCGCGCACCCCAGAATTCGAACCTTAAGGGTCTGCCGGAACCCGTAATCTGACATTTGGCGCGCCAGGTAGGGGTGCGCCGGAATCTGTCTTCCACCGCTCCGCTCTCCTCCGACCGTCGCATCCATGTCTGACGCTCGTCGGGCATGCGCCGAGCGCCGGGCCGCCATCGCTTCCCGCGCCGTCCAGACGGCCCCCATCGGTGGGCGTCCTCGTCGTTCCCCGTCGCCCGCCATCAACGCCGCCACCGGCCCGGCGGGGAACGAGCAGCAAGCATCCTCTCAGCACCCGTCCTTGCGGCGGGATGGCCGCACTGCCACTCCGTCGCTCACCCCTGCCGGTTCTTCGTCGCACGCGCTTAGCGCGCCCTTGGAGGCTCGGGCTGCGCTCCTCGCGGCGAACGAGCTCCTGCGCTACCGCCCCGTCGACGACGTCTACGAGGAGTGGCTCGACCGCGTCGCCGAGCTCGTCCGCGCCGCAGGGGGCTCTCCCGCGCCTTCCGCACCACTGCGCCGCACTCTGCCCCGCGTGGGCAATGAAGCCCCAGGGGGCTCCCCCGCGCCTTCCACACCACTGCGCCGCACTCTGCCCCGCGTGGGCAATGAAGCCCCGGGAGCGTTCCAGCCGCCACCTTTCCAAGAAGATGCCATGGCCCCAAGGCGCGCAGCTCCTAGGCGGAACCCGCTCCGTCATGCGCCGGCCCAGCAGGAACGGAGCTGCCAAGAAGTCCCGCGACCGCCAGAGGCCGCCCGGGCGCTCCCAGCCCCGGTTCGCCGAGACCCCGCTCCACCTCCGGCACATCAAGACCCCGCGCTGTTCCCGGCAGCAGCGCAAGGGGACCCACAATGCCAAGCTCTCCCTCAACCAAAACCTCCCGCGGCCACCGCAAGCTGCCGCGCCTACACCCCCGAGCTGCGTAGCATCGCGTGGCTCGGCAAGTTCAAGCCGGACCTGCCTCCTCGCTACGACGGCACAACAGATCCCACAGAGGTCCTCCAGCTGTACGAGCTGGGAATCGAAGCAGCCAGCGGGGACGAAAAGGTCATGGCAAACTGGTTCCCCATGGCGCTGAAGGAAGGTGCTTGCACTTGGCTCCTGAACCTGGCCCCAGGCACGATCTCCTCCTGGGACCAGATGCATACTCGCTTCATCGCCAACTTCCAAGGTACCCACGACCGGCCTCCCGCCGTGAGCGACATGCGCCGCATCAAGCAGCAACCTGGAGAGACCCTGCAGAAGTACATCCAGCGCTTCAACAGTGCGCGCCTCAAGATCCCCAGGGTGTCTGAAGAAGCCATCATTTCGGCCTTCTCGGATGGCGTGCGCGACGTCAAGATGAAGGAGGAGTTGGCGATGCATGAAGACCTATGCACCTCCCTGGAGCTGTTCAACCTGGCGACCAAGTGCGCCAGAGCTGAGCAGGGACGCCTCTCCCTCCTCGAGCTGCCTGCCGCAGACCCAGAAGAGAAGAAGCCCAAGGCCAAGGACGTGAAGCGCAAGGGGGCTGCCATGCTCGCGGCAGAGCCGGACACCAAGCGGGGCAAGGATCTTCCCGAATCCTCCAGGGGCAGCCGGTACTGCGTGTACCACGACCTCCACACCCACAACACCAATGAATGCCAAGAACTCCGCGTCGTGCGGGAAGGAAGAGTCGGCCGACGCCCTGACCGTGCTGACCGGGGTTACGGCCGAGGAGGAGGAAGGAACCCGGGACACTGGGAAGATCGTGGCCCACGTCCAGGCTGGCTTGACCAACCTCGCGAGGACCGCTGGCGTGACCAACATCGCGAGGACCGCTGGCGTGACCCGCCTCGCGAGGGGGACTAGAGGGACCAGCCTCGTGAGGATCACCCTCATGGCAACCCAGGTCTGCCGCTGTTGCCGCCTCAGCCAAGAAGGAATGAAGACCGCCACCAAGACGAGGGGGTTGGGGGCTTCCACGAGCCTCGCGCCATCGCCTGCATCATGGGCGGAGCTCAAGCCCCAGCCTCTCAACGTATCTTCAAGCAGTTTGCTCGCGAAGTGAATGCAGTTCTCCCCAAGATCGAAGCAACACGTCCCCTTAGGTGGTCGGCCTGCACCATCACGTTCAGCTCAGCAGACCAGCTCAAGTGCGCGGCCACAGCCGGAGTCCTCCCAATGCTTTTTTCCCCAGTCATCAGCAACGTTCTGGTCACCAGGACCCTCATCGACGGAGGGGCAGGGCTCAATGTCTTGTCCGTGGAAACATTCAACGGCCTCCAAGTGCCCTATGACCAGCTCCAGCGAACCAAGCCCTTCTCCGGAGTCACCGATGGTTCCACGATCCCGATCGGGCAGTTCCGCCTCCCGGTCACCTTCGGCACCTACGACAACTACCGCACCGAGCTCATCGACTTTGACGTCGCCCACATCCGCCTGTCGTACAACGCCATCCTCGGGTACCCGACGCTGGCCAAGTTCATGGCCGTGACTCACCACGGCTACAACGTCCTCAAGATGCCAGGAAGCGGCGGCGTCATCACGGTGCCATTCCAAGAGAAGGACGCAGTGTGTGCCCTGGAGCGAGCCTTACAGGCCGCGTCACTAGAAGACCCAGATCGCGGAAGCAGGAGGCTTCCTGAGACCACCCCCAAGAAGAAGAAGACAACGTCAGGCTCAGCCCCTCAGGAGGCAGGCCCTTCAAGGCCTGCGTCTGCCTAGGGTGACCCTCCTTCAATCGCATAGGAAAGCGCGCCCGGTGCCCTCCTCAGGCAGGGCTCGGGGGCTCTCACCTGGAGGGCCACCGACCTCGCCAAGGTCACGAGGGAGGCGCTGGGGCACCATGTGGAGGCGTGTTTTGAAGCACGCTTCCCTCAAAAGGAAGCCAGGGAAAGAAGGTCAGACCAGCAGGAGTTTGTTAGCAAGGCCATTCAAGAACTACAGGAGTCAAGGATCATGAGAGGTCGTCGTCGCCCACCGGCTGTGGCTCCCCATCCAGCGAGGATGGTGGGCTGCGCGTCTGCTTCGACGTACCAGGGCTCAATCCGATCGCCAAGGCGGAGCGCCTCTGGCCCTCACAAGTGGGGCGCTGCGGAGGACCACCCCACAGCTATGTTCGCATGCCTTATGGCCTGCCGAGCGTGGCTGCGGCGTACCAGCGCATCATGAGGAGCATCTTGGAGGCGCAAGAAGGCAGGCGTTCCGCAGCCCTGGCGGAGATGGAGGCTGCTCACGAGGAGCCACCAGTGCCCCCGGAGCCTCCCGAGGCCCCTGGGCCTGGGGGCTCGTGAGGATCGGCTTCCGCAGCCCACCGAGTCTGCTGCACCAACGCCACTGCATCGACGACATCTTCAGGTGGCATCTTTCAAGTTTCATTCTCAGCTGGGAGCGCCATCCCAGGGTTGCATCATTCCCAGGCAGCATGGGTCCGTCCCTGTGGCATGTATCCCTTTTTATCTTTTCAGTCGCTAGCTTGCTTTGCTGGGGGCGCCCCTTGGGCTGCATCATCCCCAGGCCACTCGGGCTAGGCCCAGCGGCATGTATCCCTTCCGCGTTTATTTTCAGTTATGCATCATTACTCGATGCCGTCTGCGGCGCCTTTCTTCTTCATGTCGACCACTTGCACGTTAAAGGGGGGGTGCCTGAGCATCACGACTCAGGGCTCTTACTGGCTTTCCAGCCCTCACCCTCTGGCCTTGTCCACGGCATCGCGAGCTGGCATACCAGCGACGGCTGAGACAAGCTCGAGGGCCGGGACCTGAGGACGTAGAGTGCCGGCATCTAACCAGATTTTGCAGGAACACATCTCAAGATACAGCCCAGTGCCAGGCGCAACCCGCCTAGAGGTAGGGCCTCGTGAGTCCCGCGCTGGCTCACGGGTGCCCAGATACACCTCACCTAGCTCTACCGTGCCAGCCACGTGTCAGGGCGGGGCTGTACACGCCCCGGGGGCTCCTCCCGGAGGGGATCCCCCTCCCACGTACCAGTGGAAGCACCATGCTCCACGCTGGCTGACGACACTGCCGAGGAGCAGCTATGCCCGTACACATACGGAAGCGCTATGCTCCGCGCTGGTGATAAACAACTGAGGGTGGCCTCCGGGCCGCGTTAACCTCGGGGAGCCCCGAGCTCAGTGGCCGGCCTCATCGCAACGCCTCCCCCCGGGAGCGCCGCGCGAGGGGGCTGGGCACGGAGGCTACAACTGGGTCACGCCCAGCCGCACGCCCCAGCCAGGCCCCTCGGGCCTGGTTCATCGCGCGTCTCTCCCCGAGCGGAGCCAAGGTACGAAGGCCGTTTGCGCGTCAAGGGGGACTCCTGAGCATCGCGACTCAGGAGCCTAACTGGCTCCGTAGCCCCTCACTCCTTAGTTCCGAAAGGCTATGCTGGGTGAGGTACGCGCGGGGTCGGGCTCTGCAGACGTAGAACGGTAGCCCCGCCTGCATTTCATCTCGTCACCTGCTGTTCGCACGCCAAGGGGGACTCCTGAGCATCGTGACTCAGGAGCCTAACTGGCTCCGTAGCCCCTCACTCCTTAGTTCCAAAAGGCTATGCTGGGTGAGGTACGCGCGGGGTCAGGCTCTGCAGACGTAGAACGGAAACGCACCTACATCGCGCTTCCCTACTCGTTGCTCGTGCGCCAAGGGGGACTCCTGAGCATCGCGACTCAGGAGCCTAACTTGTCACGTGGCCCCTCATTCCTTCGGTCCCGTCCTGGTTTCCGGTCGGGGCTGATGCTGGGTGAGGCATGCGCGTGGTCGGGCTCTGCCGGCGTAGAGCATAAGCAAGTAGGGAAGAGGAACATAAAATTCAAGGAACTTAAAAGTGAATATTACAACCCATAATGTCGCCTTGGTACCAAATGCAAATTTAAATGCCTCCTCGAGGCGTCGTGCATGTGCAGGAATCGAAAGAAGAACAGGAGCGATAGCGGAGTCACTTGTCGGCAGCGGAGTCGCGTGGAGTGGCTTCACCTTGTGGGGTAGTAGAGCAGGCAGCGCCTCGCTTCGGCTTGGTGCTGAAGGCCCGGAACTTCCCTAGCAGCGCCTCTGCGCGCCCCTTCATGGCCTCGACAGCAGCAGCGGCGCCCTCGCCGCTCACCGGCTCCAGCAGGCTGTCAAGGTCGGCGCTGGGGTCGCGGAGGTAGACATGGGCGAAGACCCGCGTCAGCGCGGCGGAAGACAGGACACGCGCCTCGGCTTCGACCGTGGGGACGAGTCCGAGGGCGACATCTCCAAGAGCCTTCACCAAGAAGGGAAGCAGTTTGGCGGGGCCGTCCCCGTCGCCAGCCAGCGGGCAATCCAGGCCACTCTCGTAAAGCGTCTTCAATGAAGCGCGGGCATCCTTCTCCATGTCCGCGGAGGCCACGCGATCCCCGGCAAGGACCCGGGCCTTGGCGTCCAGCTCGGCCTTCGTCATCTCCAGCTCCTTCTTCAACGCACCTAGGTGGCTGCGGTGCTTCTTGAGCTTCGCCTCCCGGTCCTCGAGCGCCGCCTCGCGAGCCTTCACCCCCTTCTCCTGCTCTTGGCGAAGGCGGGTCTCCTCTGCAAGCTGACCACGCAGGCCTTGCAACTCGTCCTCCAGCTCCTTGCAGCGGCCGCGGATGCCAACCGCCTCTCCCAGGGCCGCGTCACAGGCAGCCTTCGCCTCGAGGGTAGCCTCCCTCTCCTCGTCACAGGTCGTCGAGGCCTGAACCAGCGCTGCCCGGATCGAGGCGTCAGAGCGGATCCACCCCGAGGCCAGCTCCAGGCGCCCGGCCACCAGGCGAGGGTCAGCGCCTAGAAGATCCTGCCGTAGCCGGTCCAGTCCAGCAACAGCTCGCTACAGGATGGAAGAAGAAGGCGGAGAAGCATCAGTGCGCTTCAAGGCAGCAGGAGGAGTCACGGAACCAGCAGCCGGTGGAACGGGAGGAGAAGGTAGTGGCGGCGAGGCTGCAGTATCCCGAGGCGGAGTCTGCTTCGCCTCCCCAGCCGTAGCAGCAGCACCAGGCAAGGGCACCTCTGGGGTCGACCGAGCCATGGGGGCTGCGGCCCCAGCCAGATCAGCCAAGCCCCGCAAGGGCGAGTGGGCAGGAGGAGCCTGTGCGTCGCGGTCGCCCTCCCCTGCAGGTGGAGGTGTCGTCGCAGCTAGGGCCTCAGGAGCCCCCTTCAGCTTCTTCGCCGCGGGCGCCAGCCTGCTCAGGAGAAGCAATCGTCAAGCCTCGTCAGCGGAACAAGAAACCAGGAATCAAGGATCAAGCACTTACAGGTCGTCGGCAGAAAGCTCCAGCGGTCTCCTGCCAAACTTGAAGCCGGAGAGCCGGCTGGAGGGGTCAACCTCGGAAGCAGAAGGCGCGTCAGCGGTTCGCCCCGGAGTCAGGGCGGACCCGCAGGGAATCAACCCGGTCCTGCCCTTCTTCGGGACCGGAGGCGAGCTCCTGCTGCCCAGCACATCGTCATCATCATCATCATCACTCAGCGAAAGGCGGAGAGCACGGGGCTTGCGCTGGAGCAAGGGAGCCCTGGACTCTCCGTCAGTCGCCTTGGAGTCGGGGCCTGCCTCCTGCTCCTCCTCGCCCCCGTCTCCGCTGGAGTCGCCGGAATACACATTCACCAGATCCTCGGGAGCCACCACGGGCTCAAGCCCGTCCCCGTTGAAGACGTGCATGGACTCCACCACTTGCTCCCAATCATCGCGCAGGAACAGGGGCAAAGGCGCACCCTCCAGCCTTGCTGCCTCGCCCCCGACCAGCGACTGGAGAACCGCGGTCACGTCCTCTTTGCCCACGGCTGCGGGGCTCGGGTGAGGCCTCCACATCGGGGGAGGGTACTGCCAAAGCGGAGCTAGCTGGTGCTCCAGGAACTCCCTCAGCAACGACGCCCCGGTCAGCTTCGCCGTCGCCAAGTTGGCCGGCTTCAGATCAGCGTCCATCTTCGCCTGCATCGACTTCGCGCGGGGATCCTTGAGCTCTGCCCGACACCAGTCTTCCAAGCTCACGGCCGGCTCCGTGGGAAGGGCCAACCGAGGGTCGACGCACCCGGCGTCAACCAATACCCACTTGCTCCGGAAGCCCTCGATCCTCTTCCCTGGATTCGAGATGGCCATGGAGCTGCCGCACGCGACGAAGCCCGCGCACGCAGAAGAAGAACCTTTGGAGGTCTAGAGGTAGAAGTAGTGGCGCAGCAAGGCCACTGAAGGCTGCACCCCCACATGCGCCTCGGAGTAGTAGGCGAAGATCGCTAGGAGAAGGACGGAGTTGGGGTGGAGATGCAAAGCTTGCAAGTTGTAATGGCGGAGGACGGCGAGGAAGAACTCAGAGAAAGGAGGCACCAGGCCCACTGCAATGGAGCTCATGAAGAAAGGATAGAAGGTGCTCCCTTGGCCTTCAGGGGCATCGGAGCCGACCTTGAACATCTGCGCCCCGTCAATGCCCTGCGCCGCAGCCATCCGGTGCAGTATGGCGAGACTCGCCTTCGACACGTTGGCCGAATCCAAAGCAGGTGAGAACCAAGCTTCGGCCGAGGCCCGGCGAGGCGCCATGGCTGCCTGGGTCGAGCGGGTGGAGCAGATCTGGAAGCTTGGAGGAAGGGAGAAGAAGCGCAAGAAAGGGGATCTGAGCAGCGGATGAAGAAGGAGAAGAACAAAACCCGATCAGATGCCACGCCTTTAGTATCCTGCGCAGTTGCAAAAGCACCCACGTCCAATCAACCACCACGCGGCGCCCAGGGCCGCAGGCTGTTAGGGCCTGCGGTGCTTCGCCCTTGCCCTTTCGCCTCTCGGCACGGCCAAGTCCGTGCACGCCTTGGGCCCGGGGGCTACTGTCGGCGTTCTGGGAACGGGGGTCCCCAGACTTGCCTGCCTGCGGCCTGCGGCGTGGCTCGAGTGGGGGCCCAACGTGGCCCATCTTCATCAACACAAGGTTCAAGACCCTCGCGAGGGGCCAAGCCTTGCGAGGGGGACGACACGGCGTTTCCTCAAGCACGGCCTCCTCAGGCTGGCTCGCGAGGAGGCGGAGAGATCAAGGTGGGGTACCTCACGAGGTGCCCATGACGCAAGCCATGACGACCAAGGGTGCCAGGTGGGCGCCAGCCCGCGCAGCGTTTCCCTTTCCTCTTTGGTGCAAAGGGGCCAAGCGCAGGCGAGAGGATCAAGCAGAGGCACCCATTTCGGTGCAACGAGACCAAGACCAGTCCAACGGTGGGAAGGAGGTCACCATGGAGCCCAGGACGGCGTCACCACAGGGCCTTTGGCAGGCGAAGACCAACTTTAGTCAGGATAAGTGTACCAGATGTTCCCCTTCAAATTGGCCAATTGTTGGCGCCCTTCCCGCTCAATATTTGGGAAGAGGCCCAGGGCCTTTGCCTATAAATAGGGCTAGCCACCCCCGGAGTAGAGGCATCTAGATGGGGAATGAGCTAGGATCGGATTGAGCATCTAGAGGCAAGTAGAGAGAGAGAGAGAGAAGGGCGATCGAACTCCCCCTAGCAGTTCATCCCCTAGACAAGAACAGACCCTCGCGAGGCTGTTCTTCCTTGTATTGTTCTTCATCATCAGCCCGAGAGGCAATCCACCCACCACACTGGAGTAGGGTATTACACCACAATGGTGGCCCGAACCAGTATAAACCATGTGTCTCTTGTGTTGTTCTTGTTGTAGTTTAGATCCTTGCGAGACGGAGAGGTAGAGGGCTCGATCTCTGCGCGCACCCCAGAGTTCGAACCTTAAGGGTCTGCCGGAACCCGTGATCCGACAGAGATGGTTTCGGAAACCGAAACCTAAATTTTCAAATCGCATCTATTCTAAGGATTGTTTTGACTGGTTAGAAGTGTTTCAATTGTAGCAAGAATCATAATGAACACAATGTGCTAGGAATCAGACGGGGATAGCACTGTGATCGAGTCCATACCCTAGTTCAGCGGTGAACTCGCTACGGCGGCAACGGCGGAGACGAAATCCATTGACGGCGGCGGAGACCAGCGACAGGAGGCGGCTGGCGATGAGGAAGACTATCCGGAAGCCCAGTAGGCAGAGCGAGCTATGCGCGGGCGAAGAGGTTTCGGAGAAATTTCCAAAATTTTGCCCGTGAGTATATATAGCCCGACCCTGTCGGTGTGACCGAGTGGGACAACTCGGTGGCACCTAGATGCATAACTGTTGACAGTTATAGCAACTCGGTGTGACCGAAAAGTTCAAGTCGGTTGCACCGAGGTGAAAACCTAGATCGACTTAGTGATCTCGATATGACCGAAATGGAGGAATCGGTCAGACCGAAAAGCACAAAGAAGTTTTGGAAGTTTAAGTCTATGACAAACCGGGAACTCCGAGTGCTCCTCACACAGAGTGGTTTGAATCTGACTTGATCAAATTTTGTGATGTAGCATGAATAGAGTTTGAGACGAGAAAAGCATAGATAGCTAGAGAGGGTTCTTAGGCATTCTTGTCCATCCACTTGGCAAAAGAAAAGAAAACCAATCAATCAAAACAACAAGTGGATGTCCTCGAATGAGTAAAATATGCAATCAACATGCTCACACAATAAAATGGCAATTGAAATATGTGGCAAAGCATGCACAACCAATTCTAGCATCTATCAAGCAATTGGCGATGACTAGGTCATCTATATATGAGTATATTGACTTAGGAGTCAAATGAGAACATTTGATCATAGGTCATACTCATTGTTTAAGCACAAGTGGGGTTACCACTTTTACATAAAGCATTGTTGTGTTCACACCATTAGAGTTGCTTTAGCTCAATTCTTAGAGTAAAGCTCCCCCTAGATGTGATATCCCCCCTAAGAGGGATGAACTAACCTTGGGTTTTGTCGACGATGACTTCATGTAGATGTTGAAGATGTGGATGCTCAATGTCGATGTAGATCATTTGGAGCAATCCATTGGAGTGAGTTGCACTTTCAATACCTACACGGGTTAGTCCCACAAGGAACAAACAAGGATATCCATAGACATAGAGTGATGCACACACAATATGATGTCTATGAAAGCTTTTAGATTACCTTGTCCCTTGACTTACCAACAAGAGGGTTTGTGACTCCTTGAACTAGTGCAATATGTGGAAGTTGATTGCACTTGTTCTTGCCAAAATGATAAGAGTGAAGTATGTTGGCGGAGTCACCCTCAAGAACTCTCTAGTTCTTCTTCTTTTGGATCCACACCATCTTGATCGGAATCCTTGGAGTTGTAGTCGTACTTGATGAAGTGGAACTTGAAGTAGTCTTGGGAATCCACTTGACTAAGGTCTTAGGAGCTTCTTCAAATGCATCTATTTCCTCTTGAAGCTTGTCCTTTCCTTTTTGCTTGTAGTCTTGTGGTGGAAGATCATCTTGAGTTTGTGTCCCCTTGAAAGAAGTTGGATCATACTTCTCTTGTTGAGGAACAAACTTTGTCTTGGGGTATTGATCTTCTTCCCACTCAACTCCATTGGCATTGAACTTTCGTTCAAAACCAACACCTTAATTCTTCCAGTGCCTTCCTTGCTTGCGTACAATCTCCTCGAATTGCTTACTTCCGGCAAGGCTTTTGTACACTCCTTTCTCTATGATTTCCTTCAATATGCTATTTTCTTGCTCAAGTGTAACTTGGCTAAGAGAATCATTAGTGGAATCAAGAGAACTATTAGAAGCAACAATATTGGATTTAACATGTTCATTGTTACTACTAGAGGAAGAATCTTTCTTGTTTTTGTTATTAGACTTGACTTGAGGCATGTAAGTGGATAAGAGTAAACGTTTGGCAATGTAAGAAGAACTTTTCTTGCGGAGATCATCATTGATTGCCTTTAAAAGCTCATGCTCTTGCTCAAGATTGAGCTTCTCAAAGCGTAACTTCTCATGAGACCTTAAAAGTTCTCGATGATCTTCGAAGATAGTTTCATGAGATAACTTAAGAGTGTTTAGTTCTTTAGTTAGAGCCTCAATTTTCTCCTTATCATTTTCATTCGTTTTAGCATGATTAATTGACGTTTCATCATAGGATTCATCACTAGAGTTGTCAACGAGTAAATCATCATCGCCTAACAAGTCATCTTCATCACTATTAAAATCAACATACTCAGGGTGAGTTACCTTAGGACCTTTGGCCATGAAGCATCTTCCAATTCCTTCATTTGGCGAATCAAATATGTCGTAGGAGTCGGTTGACACAAGTGCTAGTCCGGCAACACCTTCATCTTGAGTATATTCGGAGTCGGAGTGATAACTTCTCTCGGAGTGGTTGTCGGAGTCGGAGCCGGATACCCATTCACCAACATGAGCTTGATGTCTTCGTTTTGTGTAGCTCCTTGATGATTTTTCCTTCCTTTCCGAATCCTTGCTTCTCCGTGAGTATCTTCGTTCATAACGATCATCTCTACTCCTTCTCTCTCATGATGGTGATTCCTCTCTTTTGCTTCTTCTTTTTGGAGAATCTTCTCTTCTTTTGTAGGGAGCCGTACACTCATTGGAATAGTGTCCGGGTCTTCCACAATTGTAGCAGTTTCGCTCTCGACTAGAAGATCTTTTGTCATTGTAGGACCTTGACTTGGAGCTTCTATCTTTGCTTCTACTCTTGTAGAACTTGTTGAAGTTCTTCACCATTAAGCTCAGTTCTTCATTGAAGTTTTGTTTCTCACTTGATGATGTGGGGGCTTCACATGAGGCTTTATAAGCACCACTTGATTTGTTGTGAAGTTCCTCTTTGTCCTTGAGTGACATCTCATGAGCAACAATTCTTCCAATGACTTCCGTTGGCTTGAGATTTTTGTAATTGGGCATCATTTGGATCAATGTACACACGGTATCATATTTTTCATCCAAGGCTCTTAGGATCTTCTTGATGATGAATCTGTCAGTCATCTCTTCACTCCCTAAGCCGGCAATCTCATTTGTGATGAGAGCAAGCCTAGAATACATTTCAGCGACACCTTCACCATCCTTGATTTTGAACTTGTCAAGTTGACTTTGAAGCACATCCAATTTAGATTCCTTGACGGAGTCGGTACCTTCGTGCATATCAATCAAAGTATCCCAAATTTCCTTTGCATTCTCAAGACGGCTGATTTTGTTGAATTCTTCGGGGCACAATCCGTTGAAGAGAATATCACAAGCTTGAGCGTTGTATTGCAGCATCTTCAAGTCATCCGCGGTAGCTTCACGGTTTGGTTCTTTCCCGTCGAAGAAGTCACCTTGCAAACCAACACACACAATCGCCCAAACGGCAGGGTTATATCCAAGAATATGCATTTTCATTTTATGCTTCCAACTAGCAAAGTTAGTACCATCAAAGTAAGGACCTCTACGGTGATAATTTCCCTCACTAGACGCCATACTCTCCTAGGTTGTGAAACCAAGGCTATGACCACCAAAAGCTATGGGAATCAAAGCAAATGGAGACCAAAGCTCTGATACCACTTGTAGGATCGGAAGTATGTCTAGAGGGGGGGTGATTAGACTACTTGACCAAATAAAAACTACGCCTTTTCCCAATTTTAGTTCTTGGCAGATTATAGCAACTTTAGGACAAGTCAAGCAATCATCACACAATTCAAGCAAGCATGCAAAGAGTATATAGGCAGCGGAAAGTAAAGCATGCAACTTGCAAGAATGTAAAGGGAAGGGTTTGGAGAATTCAAATGCTAATGGAGACACGGATGTTTTTCCCGTGGTTCGGATAGGTGGTGCTATCCTACATCCACGTTAGTGGAGACTTCAACCCACGAAGGGTAACGGTTGCGCGAGTCCACGGAGGGCTCCACCCACGAAGGGTCCACGAAGAAGCAACCTTGTCTATCCCACCATGGCCATCGCCCACGAAGGACTTGCCTCACTAGCGGTAGATCTTCACGAAGTAGGCGATCTCCTTGCCCTTACAAACTCCTTGGTTCAACTCCACAATCTTGTCGGAGGCTCCCAAGTGACACCTAGCCAATCTAGGAGACACCACTCTCCAAGAAGTAACAAATGGTGTGTTGATGATGAACTCCTTGCTCTTGTGCTTCAAATGATAGTCTCCCCAACACTCAACTCTCTCTCACAGGATTTGGATTTGGTGGAAAGAAGATTTGAGTGGAAAGCAACTTGGGAAAGGCTAGAGATCAAGATTCATATGGTAGGAATGGAATATCTTGGTCTCAACACATGAGTAGGTGGTTCTCTCTCAGAACATATGAATTGGAAGTGTAGGTGTGTTCTGATGGCTCTCTCCACGAATGAAGAGGAGGTGGAGGGGTATATATAGCCTCCACTTAAAATCCAACCGTTACACACAATCTACCAATCTCGGTGGGACCGAATCAATAAACTCGGTCAGACCGAAATGGTAAACCTAGTGACCGTTAGAGATTTTCGGTGGGACTGACATGCATCTCGGTAGGACCGATGTGGTTAGGGTTTGGGCATAACGTAATCTCGGTGAGACCGATTACACAAACTCGGTGAGACCGATTTGGTAATTAGCTAACCAGAGAGTTGGTCAGGCAAACTCGGTGGGGCCGATTTGCTCTTTCGGTGAGACCGAAATGTTACGAAAAGGAAACAGAGAGGTTGCAATCCCATCTCGGTGAGACCGAGATCCCTATCGGTAGAACCGATTTGCTAGGGTTTGGCAGTGGCTTATGACATATGAGAAACTCGGTGGCACCGGATAGAAAGAATCGGTATGACCGAGTTTGGCTTGGGGTTTAGGTCATTTGTGGATATGGGAAAGTAGTTGAGGATTTTGGAGCATATCATTAAGCACATAAGGCAAAGAGCTCATTAAGAAACACCTCATCCCTCCTTGATAGTATTGGCTTTTCCTATAGACTCAATGTGATCTTGGATCACTAAAATGTAAAATGAAGAGTCTTGAGCTTTTGAGCTTGAGCCAATCCTTTGTCCTTAGTATTTTGAGGGTTCCACTTTCACCATCCATGCCATGCCAATCATTGAGCTTTCCTGAAATAATTATCTTGGAATTGCATTAGCTCAATGAGCTATATGTTGTTATAAATTACCAAAACCACCTAGGGATAGTTGCACTTTCAGAGTGTGTTGGACACGGTGGTGTGGCCGGTGGTTGGCCGGAGACACGTCGGCGACGAGCTCGGCGGTGGCGCGTGCGGTGAAGCTTCGTGCAGTTGCTACGGTGCACGAGAAAGCAAACAAAGAGGATGGGGAGGTAGCTGAGCTCACGGCGGTCACGTAGAAACGGACGGCGCGGTCGGGGACGAGCTGGTGCGGTGGCGACGACGAAGGGGATCTCCAGAGGTGGTCGACGAAGACGGGGTCGGTGGAGGTGTTGCAGAGCGTGCGAGCGCTCAGGGCTCGGCCTGCTCGATGTAGTCCACGATGGCGGAGCGAACGGACACGGTGGCGCAGCACGGGGATGACAGAGGGCACGACTACGTCGGCGGTGCGGCGGCAGGTGCATCGGCCAAGGTGCGGGAGAGCGAGGGAGAGAGGCAAGGGGCGAGTGAGGTGTCCACGGGGTCGGGGCGGCAACGTGGAGCCTGCCCAGGGTCCAGGCGCGCAAAGCGGCAAGCTGCTGGCGCCGTGGCGAGCTCGCGCTCGCCGGCGTCAGCTCTCTGCCTGCCTGGCGGGGACGAAGTAGCTGGCTGGCATGGGCCAGCACAGCGCTGGGCCGCCAGGTGGGCCGGCTGATGGGCTGCGGCCAGGTAAGTTCTCTCCCTCTCTTTAAATTTCTGTTTTCTATTTTTCTATAGGTTTGTGGCTTTATTAAAAATAGCTAGGCACTTCTAAAAATCCTGAAAATAATCAGAGGCTCTGTTTAGAATATTTCCAACAGCCCACACTTATCTTCAGAATTATTTGAGCATCAAAAATATTTACTAGCATTTAAATGCCCAAATGCAACTTACATATGATTTAATTCAATGACCTTTTGTTGACCTAGAAAATTGTGCACCAATTTTGCCAAAGGTTCTAACCCAAGACAAAGAGAGTGAACTTTTTAGAAGGGCATTTCAGGTTCATTGAAAATATTTTTAGTAAGCCTTAGTTGAATTCAGAGGGGTTCTGGGGGTTCTGTCTTCCCCAATTCAAGTTTCTAATGAAAAGTAGACATGATGCAACACTCTAATGCATGGACTAGCTAGGATGTGACATGGGGATCAAGGCTCCACAAGCTGCAAGATTATGGTGTGACGATATTGGTGCAACATATTTGTCAGCAAATAAATCCTGTTTTTCATGCACGTACAAAACACATAGAGGTTGAGTTCCACTTTGTGAGAGAAAGAGTAGCACATAAGCTACTTGATATCAAGTTTATTCCCATAGGAGATCAACTTACTGATGGCTTCACTAAACCACTCACTACGAGGAGACTGAATGAGTTCAAGTACAATCTAAACCTAGACAAAGTGCCCTAGGTTTGGATTGAGGGAGGATGTTAGAATATGTAGGATAGAAGAAGTAGTTGTGTGTTTAAATATGTTTCTATCTCTACCTCTATTCTTTCTTCTCCTATAAGTTGTAATCTCTCTCTCGTTGTAATCTGGAAGAATCCTAGTGATATTCCAATCTTGTAAGCCACGTCAAACTTTCTATAAATATAGATGCGTCCCGAGACAAAGGGTTCAATGCTTCCCACGCAATCTTATAGGAGTAACTTAGCAAGTAACATAACACACCCCAAAAAAAGTTTGCTTATGTAGTATGTATTTAATGAGAAGAGAGGTGTTTGGAGTAACATAATATGTTACTGTAACATAACCCATCTCAAGGCAAAATGAGTCTATATCTTAATAAATGTTGTCTTGCATGATACCACATATATGTTACTTCCCACTATGAAGGTAGTAACATAGGCTAGTAACATATGCATGTTACTAGTCTAAGTTACTCCCCACTATGACTAGCGTAAGAAAAACCTTGGTCAACGACTTTTTAGGCAGAAGCCTGCTTGTACCGTTCCAACGCATGCATCCTTGATGACCTTGCCTCCTGATAAAAACCGTTATTCTTTCTTACACCAAGGATGAAACCCCCAGTCTCGTCCGATCTCCCCGAACTTCTCATAGACGCCATGGGTCACGTGTTTATCAAAAACAGCGGCTGCCAGTAGCTTCAGTCCGGTGAGGTCTGCCTCCATCTCGTTCCTATATTGTAGTATACAGTTAAAACAGACATGAGACCCGGCCGGTATATAGAGCTTGTAACATGAAATATACGTGCGTACATGGAGCAACTAGGATTGGCAAACCGGCCAACTAGCTAGTTATCGAAAAAGGCTTTTGCCCCGCTTTATAAATAAAGTAAACCACCGAGCACAAAGTCAACAAGGTACCAACCGAACAACACACACACAACGCCACCGCGGCAAGGTCCAACACAAACGCACATAAACACTACACAATGTTCAGCTGTGGGCACAACACAACAAGCTCAACACAAACATGAGGCACGCACAACACAAACACGGCGGTGGTGACGAGGTAGAGAGAATCTAGTCCGGCTCTGGTGGAGGTGGGGAAAGCGGAGGAGCCATCCAGAGAGCCATCGCGCGAAGCTGGGTGATGATGGAGGTGATGGTGTCTCTCTCCCTGGGGCGGCTAAGCGGTCGCCAAAGCTGCAAGTAACCAGACCATTTGAGCAAAGAGTCAGTAGCATGACGAAGAGGGACATGCTGAATCACAAGCTTATTCCTAATAGTCCACAGCGTCCAGGCTAGCACACCGATGGTCAACCACCTGTGGCGAGACGCGGGTGGCACAGCCTGAAGTTCGGCGAAGAGAGTGGGGAAGTTGTTGTGGTCCCAACTTCCACCCACTAATTCGCGGAAACAGCTCCATAGGAACTGCGCGGACACACAGGTGAAGAAGATATGGTCTGTATCCTCCTCAGGCCCGCATAGCGGGCACCGCTCATCACCAGGACCGTTGCGCTTCAGGACCTCTACGCCGGATGGAAGGCGGTCACGAATCCATTGCCACAAGAAGATCCTAATCTTCAAGGGGAGCCTGATCGCCCAGATGGAGGTGAGGGCTTCAATACCCGGCGAAGGTGCTATGACCTAGTAGAGAGATTTAGTGGAGAATTGTCCAGATGGCTCTAACCGCCACCTGGTGCGGTCCTCTCCTATCTCCAGATCCGGCTCGTGCAAAGCAATGCAGTCAAGCAGGTCCTGCCATGCAACATTTTCCGCTGGGCCAAATGGTCTCCGGAATGCAAGGTGCCCTAAGTCAATAAGGGCCACCGCTACAGAAATCCGCGGATCAACCGCGATGGAGAACAGGTCAGGGAAGCGAGCCGTGAAGGGGGAATCCCCAACCCATCAATCGAACAAGAACAGCGTGGCGGTGCTAGATCCAACCGCAATCGAGGTCCCGATGCAGAGGACTGGGAGCAGATGTATGCTGGATTGCCAGAACTGGGAACCACCGGACCACTGGCAGAAGGCGAGTGGCTGACCACGGAGGTATTTCTGCTGGTTGATGCGGAGCCACAAGCCACCCTCTCCGTTCACAATCCGCCATAGCCACTTGGTCGGGAGAGCTATGTTCATGCGTTTGGGGGACATGATCCCGAGTCCGCCCTGATCGCGAGGCTTACAGATCTCCGACCACCGAACCATGTGGTACTTCTGCTTGTCGCCCTTGCCAGCCCAGAAGAAGCATCCCTGGACTGTGGCAATCTCATGGTGCAGCGTCTCAGGAAGGCTGTAGAAACTCATGATGAATAGGAGCAAGCTAGAGAGGGACGAGTTAATGAGCACCGTCCGGGCGGCCTTAGAGAGCCAGCGGCCCTGCCAAGGCTCAATGTGGTGCTGAAGCTTCCCCGCCGTGGGGCGCAACTCGGCCACCGTGAGCCTCGTGTCGCTAATGGGGATCCCCAAATACGTCGTGGGGAAGCACCCAAGCTGGCAGTTGAGGCGGTCCGCGATGCTCTGGCGTTCATCCTGGGGGCATCCCAAGACCATGACCACACTTTTATCGAAGTTGATCCTGAGGCCAGACATCTGTTGGAAGCAGAGCAGGAGGAACTTCAGGTTCATGATGTCGGCCGCGAGCCTTCCACCATTATAATGGTGTCATCAGCGTATTGGAGAAGGGAGATCCCATTTCCACCTATCAGATGCGGGACAATGCCCCTAATATGACCCACAGCCTTGGCCTTATCAAGGATGGCTGCCAGAGCATCAACAACCACGTTTAAGAGGAACGGAGAGAAGGGATCGCCCTGTCGGACCCCACAGAATGTGGGGAAGTAGGGACCAATCTCGCAATTAATGTTCACTGCAGCCTGACCCAAGAAGACCATTTGCATCACGCGGGTTGGAAGTAGGGACCAATCTCGCCATTAATGTTCACCGCATGCAGTTCGGTCCGAGGAGACCATTTGCATCACGCTAGCTAGTTTCAATGTCCATAAAAGAATTAATCTTCCTTTTTGCAAGAATAAAAGGAGATAGATAATGTAATTGCTTCTTTGAAGGTGGGGAAGGTTAATTAATTATAATACCTTTGCACGGCCAGTAGGTCACAGATGGGCGGAATGATCCTTGAAACCTCCATGTAATGCTTTGCAACAATGTGTCCGGCCTACAAAAGAAAGCAACAATGAATTCCGCCCTTGCTTGCTTGATAATGACCAAAAACGAGATAAATAAAAACCTTTACCTCATGTGCAATAAGGGCGGCGATTTCAGCGTCGGTCTTTAGGCAGTCGAGCAAACCCGTGTGGGCAACAATCTTACCATTGGGGAAGCTCTACGCCTTAACTTTGGCATTATTGACGACGATCACCTCCCAGTCGAGGTCATCGAGATGACTCATCTACGGCGTACCCTCGTCTTCTTCGCGGGGGTTGTTGGTGGGGAAGACATCGTGGACTCCATGGATGATATCGGAGGCGATGCATTGGACACGGACAGTGTTGGGGTCAGACGGGCCAAGGATGGCGTGTCCGCGTTTCTTCTTGATCTTGTCGAAGAATATGTTCCCAAACTTGGGGTGAACCGACGGAGGGAGGAAGACCTAGTGGACACGGTTGGTGTAGGGCACCTTCTCGCGGTGGCAGGTGCCAAAAAAGAACAATGCGACACAGGAGAAGAAGAGTCCTGCTTGTTTAGAGCATCTCCAGCCATTGCCCCCCCCCCCCCCCGAAGGCATAAAAATCGCCGCCTAGGGGCGGGCCGGCGGTAGAATCGGCTCTGGGGGCGGTTGGGCATCCAGTCGTCGCCCCCGGGCGCCGATTCCGGCCCATTCCTGGCCGCCTTTCGACCCACTTTCAACGAAAAATGGCCCGATATCGGCGCGAATCAGCCCATATTCGGCGTGGTGCGGCGTGTTTTTTGTGTCACATATTCATCACAACAAATCAATAAAATCAAAATAGTTCAACAAATAGTACAACAACAAATAGTTCAATACAAATTATATAGTTTAAGAAATAAAAACTCATATTTCATCACACGTCTAGCTAGGCGTCGCCCTTGATCCTCCATAGGTGCTCCACCAGATCCTGCTGCGGTTGTTGATGCACCTGTGGGTCTCGGATCTCCTGACGCATATTGAGGTAGACAGTCCAGGTTGCCGGTAGCTGGTGATCAACTTCGGCTAAAGGACCCTGCCTGTAGTATGGTTCAGTGTCAAACACTGGCTCTTCCTGCTCGCTTTCGATGATCATGTTGTGCAAGATGACACATCAAGTCTTTCCTGCAAGCCTTCTTGAGTCTCTGTTAATTCATGATTTATCGTAATAACTTAATTCATGATCCCTGTAATCGTCTTGAGTCTCCAGGTAATTTTGATTATTGATGGAGTTTCTGTTTGATAATGAATCACTATCCGTCGAGCGTCGAGGATTTGGATTAAACAATCGTTGATTAAGAATGCTTACATGCCATCGGCAGATTCTTTCTAATGTCCTTAGACAAGTTGTTTGCTCAGACACTATCAACTGTCTTATAACTGCAATCTACGATTATATTTGTCTTATATTCATGTACTAAGAGCATCTACAATCGCGACCTGCAAACCTGCAAATCCGGGCCCTCAAACACACACAGACACATCCGGGCACGTTCGCAGGCACTGACCGGGCATCGTCAACCGGGGTTGCCGCCGGTCTCCACCCTGGACCGCTCCAAGGCGATGCGGAGGGCAAGCTCAAAGTCTATATCTAGCCCAGATTCGGAGAAGTTGCCGGAGCTCAACATTGCGCCGAATTCGATTGAAATCGGTGCGGGGGAGGAGAAGACGAAGCGGGAGAGGAAAGTATGAGTGAGCTAGGGTTTCAGAGTGATGAGCTGGATGTTTTTTTGTGAGATATCCGTGGGGTCGGTACTGGGCCGGGCTTGTCAGGCGGATGCGCCCGGGTGTGCCCGGGCCACACCATGTCCAACCTATATTTGAGCTGGATACGAGGGGTGTCGGTCAGTCCGGGTGTTTAAGGCCCTTCGAGGCGCCCGTCTGGGTTAGATTTTCATGACCGGTAAGTGACCGGATGGGCCGCCCTGGCGTTTGAGGCCGGTTTGGGACGCCCGGCTGTAGATGCTCTAAGGTCATATCTCTTTGTGTAAAAAGCATCATTAGTCTTATAACTATTCGAAGTGTGTCAAGTTAGTTCTAGTAGAACTTTAATAAAAGTTATAAAGTTTATAAGTTGTTCATCACGGGTACTAAGCAGGCCAGACCGGGTCTGACTTGCTTATGTGGCAAGTTGAGCACCGCTACGTCAACAGTGGGTCCTCTGGTAGGAAAAGGACGACCGTCTCCATCAAATTGACTGCCACCTCATCTCATCTCTTTTTTTTGCAACAGGAGCTCTATAGATTACTCAGTCGTAAAACATTCGCGGGTAATATAATCACGGAGAAAATTTGGAACAAAGTTGATCCAAAGACATCTCCAACGAACCGCACTAGCTTGATGAGCACAGAGATGGGCCGCCATATTGGCTTCCCTGCCAACAAAAGATATATTAAAACTAGCAAAGTTCCCGCATAGCTCCTTGACCTCCTGCATAGGACATGCAATATCAGCCCTTTCAAATGCTTGGGTCTTCCACGAGTTGACAACTTGCAAAGCATCAGTCTCGATTTTGATCCGCTGCCATCCCATGTCGCTCGCTAACCGGATCGCATCACAAATTGCATATGCTTCCATCATTCTAGCAGAAGTGGCAAATTCATACCATCTGGATTGTGCCCGAATAAGGTTCCCATTTGTACCACGGACAACACATCCGGTACCCCCATGACCTGCAGCCTCCCCATACTGAGCATCCACATTCAGTTTTAGAACATTTTCATCCGGTGGCTTCCAGCGAGCCTGCACCCGCGGACTAGACTTTTGTTGTTCCTTCGCAAGTTGTGATAAATCTATTGCAATATCTATTGCCCACTGGATAGATTTTGCAATTGATCGTCGCTGCTCGCCATGTCTTCTAGCATTGCGCTCAAACCAAACTGACCATGCCCCGCATAAGATCGTACATGCTGAAAAGTGATCCACCTTACCTCCGTGTATCATATCAAGTGGCCATGAATCAGGATGAAGATTTGGAATTTTAATCCCAGTGCGTACCTCATCTGCTCCCAGAACCTGTGAGCCCAATTGCAAGTGAATAGAGCACGGTATGTAGTTTCTTCAACACCACAGTCCTCACAGTAAGGTATTTTGTCGATATGACGATGTTGCAGCACAACACGACACGGAATAAAGTTGTGAATAACTCTCCACCAGAAACATCTTACTTTGGGAGGAACCTCCATTCGCCAAAGTATCTTAAACGCCTTACAGTACCCATTGTCCGAGCCTGACACCTGGGTCATCCTACCCTGTTCCTCAGTCAACAACTTATAAGCCGACCTCACAGAGAAAATGCCCATCTTATCAGGTTGCCATGCCCAGAAATCCTCTCCCGCATTGACTGGAATTCGCAGGATAGTTTCAGCATCAATCACAGTAAAATTAGTTCTCTCATGAAAAATTGCCTTCTCTTCATCCGAGTTGTTGGCACTAAAGAAAATAGCCGATTTCTCCTTGTTTACCAGCTGGCCGGAACCTTCTCTATACAACTCCAAAATATCATGGAGCCTTTCTGCACCCTGAATAGTAGCCTGGGAGAAAATCATGCAGTCATCTGCAAATAAGAGGTGCAAGATCCAAGGTGCATGGGTTCCCACTCTAATACCTTTAGCCAAATGAGCAGGCCCCTTGTACTTCAACATGCTACTCAGACCTTCGGCGCACAACAAGAATAGATAAGGTGACAAGGGATCCCCTTGTCGAATTCCCCTGGATGGCTTGAAAAATTCAGAAAAGCGCCCATTCACCCGGACTGAAAAAGAGACAGTCTTCACATAAGCCATCACTCTCCCTATCCACTGTTCTGAGAACCCCATTTTCCTCATTACCTGTCGCAAATAAGACCACTCGACGCGGTCATAGGCTTTCGCCATGTCAAGTTTGACTGCACATACATTTCCTTTACCTTTCTTCTTTTTCAAGTAATGGATATTCTCATAAGCGATCAAGACATTGTCTGTAATTAAGCGTCCCGGCACAAAGGCACTCTGTTCTTCAGCAATAATCTCATCTAGAATAGGCCTGAGTCTAAGTGCCAAGACTTTTGATGCAATTTTGTATAAAACATTGCATAGTGAAATCGGTCTATACTGACTAAGCTCCTGGGGTGACTTGACTTTTGGAATAAGGACAAGTACGGTACTGTTAACCACATCAGGCATAACTCCTCCCTCCAAAAAATCCCGAACAGCTCTGCATATAGCTTGTTTCAAAATATTCCAATGACGGATATAAAAACACGCAGTAAATCCGTCCGGCCCAGGCGATTTGTTCGGATGCATACTGAAGAGAGCTTGCTCAATCTCATCATCTGTGACCGGGGCACATAATCTCTCATTCATATCTGTTGTTACTTTTGGAGGAATCCATTCCGTGACCACTTCCGGCCTAGAATCCGACTGAGCTGTAAACATCGCTTTATAGAACTCATTGGCACTCTTCTCAATCTCCTCTTGAGACGTTTTAACCGTACCATCAGCACACTTTAGTAATTTAATTTTGTTCCTTCTGAACCTCTCCTTCGCACGAGCGTGAAAAAAGCCAGTGTTCCTGTCACCATCCTTTAGCCAATCTGCTCTAGACCGCTGCTTGGACATCATCTCCTCTCTTGACAGCAACTCTGAGATCCGCCGCATCAATTTCCTCTCCTCTCCTGTCGGACCTGTGTACAGAGTATTAGCACGCAGTTTTTCAAGACGTTGTCGCATAATCTTTAGTTGACGTTTAACCGAGCCAAATTCATCCATACTCCACTTCTTCAATTTATTTCTTACTCCTCCCAACGCACCATGCACAGAAGCCAT
Organism: Aegilops umbellulata; assembly: GCA_032464435.1. Lineage (NCBI taxonomy): Eukaryota > Viridiplantae > Streptophyta > Magnoliopsida > Poales > Poaceae > Aegilops > Aegilops umbellulata. The sequence goes on from CP136057.1 coordinate 377,295,666, forward strand.
ATCTGACGCACCATCAAGCCAACTCTCCTGTACCGTTCTGTCATATGTTTCATGTCTTGTCCAAGCATTCTCGAAACGGAAGGGTCTCTCCATAGCATTTGAATCAATCCACTCTGATTGTTTGATGACAATTGAAAGAGCATAGTGGTCTGATTCTGTTGTTTGGATATGCTGCACCCCTGTATTGTCAAACAGCTCTATAAATGTTTCATCCACCATCGCGCGGTCAAGTCTGACTTTGATATTATCCCTGCCCTGCTGCCTATTATCCCATGTAAAGGGGAGTCCGGAGTACCCCAAATCACATAGCTTGCATATCTCAACTGCATCCCGGAACCCATCCATCTTCCATTCCTCCCGTACATTACCACCAAATTGTTCAGAGGCATCCAATATCTCATTAAAGTCCCCTGCAATTAACCATGGTATGTCATATTCCTTGCGAAGGAACTTCATGAGATCCCAGCTGAGCTTCCTACGAGATCGTACCGGTTGACCATAGAACCCCGTAAATCTCCACTCCCTCTCTCCCAGCAAGTTATTTTGTACAAACACATCAATATGTGACTGGCTGTATGAATTTAAAGAGACCACCGAGTCATTATTCCAGAAAAGGACCAAGCCACCACTCAGCCCTTCACTCTTCACACCAAAAGCATTACTAAATCCAAAACGGAACTTAAGATCTTGAGCTCTCTTATCAGATAATCTGGTCTCCGAGAGAAAGAACAGTGACGGGTGATGCAGTCTAATCAAAGAGATCTCTAATCAAACTGCATATCTCTTGAACTGTATCGGGTCGCCCGCACCCCCACACTTCAAACTCAAGATAATCATTGTGCCCGGCGGTCCTCCCCAAAGGAGGCCGCGATCCTGCATAAATTGTAGCTCCACACATCTTCATCGTCCTCTGGCGTTTACTTCGTGACGTCTCTCAGTTCTTCCGTGGGACACAACATCAACATCTTGTCGAATGTCTCGTGTGCTTTCAGCTTCCAGAGAGACGGACGGCGATGCACCGAGCTCGAGCCCAGCCACCTTGCGCAGTTGCGCTAGTGGATGAGCATGAGCCACAGCAGCTCGCATCACACGCGTCGTCGCTCACCGTCGACGGGCAGGAGAAAGGTCCGGCTCCTGAGCGATGCGCCGGCCGCATTGCAGGCTCCGTCCGTGTAGTGTTATTGCCAGTCTGAGTCCCCCCTTCCTCCCGGTCAGTCGCGCGATTGCAACAACGGAAGGACTGGAAAGGCTTTTGGAAAGGGAACTTGGTCAATATCCTTCCTCCGTTCAAGTCCGTCAACTTGTAGTATGTGACGTGCGTCGCCCCGTCCGTCCTTGCGTAGCCTCTCTCTCTCAAAAGATTGCAATATAAGTTGTACTCCTACTTAGCATGAAAAAGATAGGCCACATGGACTGCTTGGACATAGTTGGCTCGCCTATCTATCAGTAGATCCAGTCGGAAGCAACGAGCATAGGTGCTAGCTAGCTAGCTAGCTAGGCCGTGACGCGGATTTTCTTCCCTGGACATCTCGATCGATCGATCGAGTCGAAAGTTGAGGACAGTAGCGTGTCGATCGCCTCTTATCGGCGCAACACAAGTGATGAAGCCAGGTGAGGAACCGAGAGCCTGCTAACCAGGTGCGTTTTTTTTTTTTTTTTGAAACGGAAGTTTTTCTTTTTCCAAAGTTGATGGATCAGATGAAAGTTGTGGATATCCGTCCGTCCATAGGGTGCGAGTGAAGCAAGCAAGGGCGTGTAGCTGTGTTGCTGCTGTAAAAAATATATATAAAAAAATATAAATGACGTGGGGCCGCGAGAGAGAGCGAGGCATGCAGCGGCTACGCAAGGACGGACGTAGCGTAGCTAGGCTTGTCCTACCAATAGTATACAGGGCTAGAACTAGAAAGATAGGCTAGCTAGGCCGACCGGTTGGGCAACGGTTGAAAAGTAAGTAGCGCCTCACCGACGTCGCCGGTCGCCACGAACCGCCATGGCAGAAACCACAAACGGATCGAGTACAGGATCCGACCGGAGGCACTTGCAGTACGTACATTAGTTGGACGATGAGTGGCTTTGGGATGATCAGGTCGTGCCACAGACCATTCGTACGTTGCAAATCGGATGTGAAGAGAACTAGTAAGAGATTGGTTTCTTGGGTGCCCACTCTCCTACAAAACACCTTTTGACTGCCTTTTGGGCCTCCTGCATTTGTGGAGGCAGAGGGGGGTTGAGGACTACATCTTTTTTTTTTGCGGGGTGAAAGAGAGTTTTATTTCATAAAAGCAGGGTTACAATTTTGAGCCAGCTGCTCCTCACAGCACGGAGGACTCGAACTCAACCATACCGCAGTACAACACTCGGTACGGCTATAATATGCCAAAAGATGTGCTACCCTGTTTTGATCTCTACTAATTTTCAGAGGAACAAACTCCCTATCAACCAGAAGTGCCTTAATCTCGGCATCTAAATGACCATAGACCGACCTAGATAAAGTGTCACCCAAAATAGTGGCTAGAGCACATGAGGAATCCGATTGGACAATCACTGGTTTATCCGAGTGCTGAATGGCCAGAGACATTCCTTGCATGAGGGCATGAATCTCTGATTCCAGTGCATCATTGCAATTGAAGATGTACCTGTAAGAAGCAAAAATCACTGATCCATCCTCATTACGCAACATCATGCCAGCCGCGGCACGTCCATCATCCCTAGAATATGAGCCATCAACAGAGAGAGCAACCCATCCTGCCGGAGGACGGGGCCACTGTTTAGGTGTTTTTGATACTTTGTTCAGTACAATTGGTTGAACTTCATACTGTTCCATCTTCCCTTTGATTATCTCCTCCATGCCATAATTCCGAACCAAGTTGAGGGACCTGTAATAACTCTGCAAATAATCCACAGTCACCTCAACTGGGGGTACATCTTTTCCATGAGTAAGATCGTTCCGCAGTTGCCAGATGCGCCAAATGGTCAAAATCACCATATCCCTCGTACTATCAGGGCACTTTGATAGTAGATGTAACAACCAGTCTTTGCCTGAATCGACTAGTACAGGATCATTAGGGAGCGGCCAGATTTTCCTTAGGCCTTCCCACACCTTCCTAGCATTATTGCATGTGATAAGAGCATGGAAACTGCTCTCCCTCTCTCTACCACAACTCGGGCATGTACTGCAAGTGGGAATATGATGATGTGCTTTGCCCAAATTAGTAGCCAGAGTCCCAGTCGCCGTTCTCCATGCCATGATGCGCATCTTCAAGGGTACCCGCGCTTTCCAAATCACACTCCAGATTGGTCGATCACCCTGCGACCTTGTGCTACTAGCACCCCTGCATGAACCATATCATGTGATTCGTTAGCAAGTTTATAGGCGGATTTGACTGGAAAAACTCCACGCGGCTCTGGAAACCAACCGATAAAATCCTGCCTATTTCTTGGAGATGTACGAATTTTCAGTATTTCTACTACATCCATTGGCCAAAAATGCTCCTCGAGCCGGTCGACCAACCAAGCTCCGTTCATGTCCAGAAAATCAGAGACCCTATTAAACCGACAGTTCCTTTTGGGAGTTAAAGGTTGAAAATCAAACCGCCGAGGAATCCAAGGGTCTCTCCAAGTTCTTACCAGTGTACCATCTCCGATTCTCCATATTATACCTTTTTTTACCAACTCCAAACCGTGAGCTATGCCCTTCCACACCGCTGAAGAGCTTCCTGTAAATACAGTATCAATGAGAATCCCATTTAGGAAATACTTTGCCTTTAGCAGTCGTGCACATAAGCTATCTGGTGATTCGATAAGTCTCCATGCTTGCTTTGCTAGTAGTGCCTGGTTGAAAGCACGCATGTCTCTGAAACCCATTCCACCTTTGCACTTTGGCAATCTCAGCTTGTCCCAACTTAACCAAGCCATCTTCTTCTTACCCTTCTGTACACCCCACCAATATTGCCTCATTAATTTGGTAAGGTCATCACAAACTGACGCGGGTAAGCGAAACACACTCATAATATAGGTGGGAATAGCCTGGGCTACGGACTTGATCAAGATCTCCTTGTTCCCAATGGACATAAATTGCTCACTCCAATCCACAAGTCTCTTCTTCAACCTTTCCTGTGTAGTTTCAAAACGCCCCTTATGCATTCTTCCTTCTGGTACTGGCAATCCTAAATATTTGGGTTCAAAGGTTTCACTCGTGATTTTCAATATCCGTTTTACTTCCAGCGAGACAGCTTCATTGCAGTTGTTTGAGAAAAGGATGGAACACTTTGAAGGGTTTATAAGTTGACCCGTCGCCCTTGCATAAGTGCTCAACAAACCTTTAACAATAGTTGTCTGCTGCTCTGAAGCTTGAAAGAAAAGGAGTGAATCATCCGCAAATACAGGTGAGATATTATTGGTGCCCGACGACAAATTTTCACACCTTGCAGTCCCTCCTCCGATATGGATTTGCTGACTAAACAGGAGAGTGCATTAGCAACAAATAGAAATAAAAAAGGAGATAGTGGGTCACCTTGTCTGAGTCCACGGGATGGGGTGAACGGCTCCAACAGTTTCCCATTAATCTTAACAGAATACTTAACCGAAGAAACACATGCCATGATCCATGATATCCACTGCTGTGAGAAACCCCATTTGGCAAGGGCCTTCTCCAAAAACTCCCAATCCACTCGATCATATGCTTTGGACAGGTCCAGTTTGTAAGCACAACATGCTGGTGAACCGGCACCAACAGACTGAATATATTCCATGCACTCAAAAGCAATAATAGAGTTATCTGTGATTAGCCTCCCTGGAATAAACGCACTCTGGTTTTTCGAGATAAGGTCTGATAAAATAGGCCGCAGCCGATTAACCATGCATTTGGAGACAATCTTATAAATTACGTTACATAAACTTATTGGTCTAAAGTCCTTGAGTTCATTGGGGAATTGAACTTTAGGAATCAATACAATTGCTGTGTCATTTACACCTTCTGGCATGACCCCAGTAGCAAAGAACTCCATCACTCCGGCAATAATGTCTTCCTTCACCACTGCCCAATTACGCTGATAAAAGCGAGCAGGGAACCCATCCGTCCCTGGAGCTTTAATTGGTCCAATCTGGAATAGAGCATCGGAAATCTCCTTCTCAGAAAAAGGAGCGCATAATCTTTCGTTCATCTCAGCAGTTACTCTCTCTTGTATGTACTGTATAACATCATCCGGAGACAAAGTAGGGTCCTTAGTGAATACCTCCTGGAAGTAGGACCTGGTCATTAGCTCCATCGCCGAAGGCGAAACACACCAGGAACCATCTAGCTTACGAAGGCGCTGAATATGATTACGCCTCGCTCGCCACACAGCCCTTCGATGTAGGTACTCGGTATTTCTCTCGACTTCTTTTAACCAAGTAATCCTTGAACGCTGCAGCCATAACATTTCCTCTCTGTAGAGAAGCTCATCCAGTTCATTCATTTTTTGCTTAATTAAAAATCTTTCCGCATTACCTTGTTGTAAGCTTGCCAATTCAGTACGCAGTTTCTCAATATCCCGCAATACATGTACGAACGTCCTGCTGCTCCCCTCCCCCAGGTTCCTCATTAATTCCTTGAGTGATCTTGCCACCGAACCCAAATTCCCCGAAGGCCTATTTTTTGCCCATGAGCTAGCAACCACGTCCGGCAGGGAAGGGTCCCGTTTCCCACATAATTTCATAACGTGGCGCTCCTCTTTTCCTACGATCAGTATCAACAGGGACCATCTCAAGAACTATCGGGCAATGGTCAGAGCATGATGATGCCAAGTGAATCACCCTCGACGCCGGGAACAGATCACGCCAAAGTTCATCTGCACACACTCGGTCTAAACGAACCCGAATGTTGTTGTTTCCACTCTGGCCATTATCGTAAGTGAAGACACTTGCAGTTGCAGTTGTAGTAGGTAGTTTAATTATACACATAAATAAATAATACTAAAGGAAAACCATAACAATTATTACTTAGTAAGAGCATCTCCAGCCGTTGGTCCCCTAGGTGGCTCGAAAAATCGCTGTCTAAGGACAAACCGGCAATAAAATCGGCCTGGGGGCGATCGGATTGCCAGCCGACGCCCCCAGGGTCGCGCCAGGCGCCTGTTTTAAACTTTTTTAAACATTTATTCGACTAAAATTCGGCGAACGGGACAAATATTCGGCGAAACAATACATTACTTCGGCGAACTGAAATAGTTTTTTACATAGATTAAATACTTAAAAAAAACAAAGAGGCCGCGACTACAGGCCGAATAACGCGCTGAGAGAGGCAAAGTCGCCGCCGTCGCTGTTGTCCTCGTTGTCCTTCTCCTCCTTCACGCGGCCGCCCCTGTTGTATCCCTGCCCGGGGTCGCCCTGGCGGACCGGTGGTGGTGCGTCGTCGTCGTTGTCGTCCTCGAGGACGACGACGCCTCCCTCGTCGCGGCCACGGCGCCGAGCGGCGAACTACTCAAAGGCGCGGTGTAGGCGCTCCAACTCCGTCCGCGCCCAGTCTTTACGCGCCCACTTCAAGGCTGCCGCGTCGTCGAGCCCTGGCTCCGTCTTCACGCCGTCGAGCCCTGGCTCCGTCTTCACGGCGATGAGCCCCGGCTCCGTCTTCGGCTTGACGAAGCGGGGAGGAGTCGAGGAAGAAGCGCGCCCGCCCTCGTTGATGACGATGCCGGCGTCGCGGGTGCACCGGTCGAGCGGCGTCTCCACAGGCTCGGCCTTTACGTTGAACAGCGTCGACGACCCGGAGCATCGCTGTTCTTAGTCCTCCGCACCACCGGCGCGTTGTTGGTGGAGGCCAGCCGCTCCGCCTGCCGACGCTAGAAGTACGCCGCCCACGTCTCGTGGTTGCCGGTGACGTACTGCGGGAGGGCCCGCTGTTCCTCCGTCAGCGACGCCCGCACGCGGTCGACCTCGTCGGCGAAGTAGTCGGCGCGCGCGGTGACGTCGGGCAGCGGGGGAATGGGGACGCCACCGGCGCTGAGCTTCCACCGCCCCGGGGCGCGCATGTCGGGAGGCGCCGGGACGTTGGCTCGAATGGCAAGTAGGCTTCCCACTCGTGCAACGAGCGGCAGCCGAAGCCATTGGCCGCCGCCCCATTGCCCGGGAACCTCTCGCCCATCGTCGCGGCTGGGCATGGGGAGAGAGGGGAGGAACGTTGGGGGCGGCGGCGCATGGGGAGAGAGAGGAGAGAAAGGAAAACCAAAAACAAGTAGAAAACAGCAACTGGCACTAGGCACTGGGTAATAGGTTAATAAAAAAAGATATCAAATAGCACAAAAATGCATATAAAGTGTCCAAGATTGATCATATAATAGCATAAAACAATAAAACAAATTATAGATACGTTGGACACATATCAGGCACCGCAGTGGGTGTGGGTGAGGTTGGGCGGCGGGGATTGGGGGGATTTGATTTTTACTCCGTGGCCATGCGGTCGAGTAAATATAAGGGTCACATGCCAATTTACTCATCTATGTTTTTTTGAACTTCGGCTAGATGCCAGTTAGAGGAGAAAAATGGTTTTTTTTCTCTAACCGGTTATTAGGGGCCAGCTTGATGGGGCTAAGGGCATCTCCAATGCCGACTCGCTAACCTCCAACATGTGTTTGGGCCGCGCATTTGATACCGCCAAAGCCATCCAACGCGGTCCTGTATCGGTCCGCGGCGCGGTCCGGACATGTTTTCTCCAGCAAACCGGAGACAAACAAAGGGGGCTTTGCGGGAGTCCTGACATGCGAAACATCGCTCTCTGCCCCTGGCCCACCCAAAAGGAAGGCGGAGCCCGCGCTTTTAGAGCATCCCGCATTGTGTGGTGTATAAGAAGTCTTTCACCATAATGCATTGTTGGTTTAAGTTGAATGACCAGCCGAAGTGGAACCTTTTCATAGCCCAGACCGCCGCCCAAGGCAACAAGGAAGAAACCAGTGATCTTACCGACCCAACCCAAGAACTGTCGAAGAAGGTTAGATGAAATTTTAGGGGGGGGGGGGAGTGGGAGGAGGAGAGGGCGAAGCAAGAAGGTGCGACGACCAAGTTGACGGAGAGGTATGCGGACATCTTGGCGAAGAAGGAGGAGACATGCATGAAGCGCTCGGACATGAAGGAGGACAAGAAGGCAGAGAGGTTTAAATTGTTGATGAAGGCGAAGGACAAGAAGCTCACGCTCGAAGAGAGGAGGAACGTGATCGAAGAGAGGAAGGCCGCGCTCAAGGAAAAAAAGTTGAAGGTCGCCGCCCATGCGGAGGACGCCAAGATGTTGACCTTGAATCTAGACCGTTTTGATGCCGACGCAAGAATCATCGTGCAATCTGTCCGCTACCAGATGTTGCAGCGGCAGAAAGATCAGTTGGTGGTGGCGGACGGCGAGGATGCGGCGGAGGTGTACGCAGACGTGGACGCGGAGGCAGAGACTGCCAGTGCGGCGGGGGACGACACCACCTTGATCGGGGAGCAGACGGCTGGGACTGCCAGTCCGGCGGGGGCAGAAATGCACAAAATGATATTCTTTTGGATTCGGCCATGTAAAAACTAAGCATATTTGCCTCTTTTTAATTGTGATCAGACATGCGATTCAGTATCAATATGATCCAGCGCGCTATATAGATCGAAGTACATTTAAATTTAAATTCACAGAGGCACAGATTAGCGTTGGATGATGGCCTCCGGCACCCGTGTCGGCGGATTGGTTCCCGTATGTCCACGGAGGGACACGGGATGAAATTTGGGTTGCAGTTGGAGATGCCTGAGCAGAATCGATAAAAAAATAAAAAGACGGCGTTAAAGGCAGGAGCCGTCTCCACTTCTAAGTTGACCGGGCATGTCGTTTTCACGTGGGGCCCTTTCAAATGATGTGTTGCCCCCGATACTAGTATCCGTGGCCAGCAGAAGGTGGTACGAGAGACAGAGCAAAGTGCTCTGTTCTTCAACCCCTACGCCCTGCTCGGCGAGGGGAGGGGAGAGCAGTGCTGGGGGAGAGGGAATCAAGAATTCAAGATGCATGGTCCGCACCGCCCCTGCTCGAAAAGTAAATTTGTGAGTAGACTTCTTCTTCTTCTTCTTCTTCTTCTTCTTCTTCTTCTTCTTCTTCTTCTTCTTCTTCTTCTTCTTCTTGATAAAACCCCAACTCTTCTTCTTGTTCCTTTCGATTTTCCACCAGTAGCTCCATTAATTTGCCCTTGGTAACTTTTGCAGGCTCTCACCCTCGACGGGATGGAGAGTCTCAACGCTGCATGCTGCGCCTCGGACAGCAAGCTTGCGTCCTCCTGGTGCAGTGCTGGCCCGTCGTACAATGGATCTTCTTCTGCTTCCATGCAAATCGGTGGAACAAGTAGTGTTGCTGTGGCTGCCCCTGTTACAATGAGCGCTGGAGTTCCAAGTGATGCAGGGACAAACAGGTACTTGCAGATGTTTTCCCTCTGTTTCTTCCTCGCATACTTGTGAATGCAACTTAGATTTGTTAACATATTTAATTTTGCAGAAACAATCACGCAAGTTCATTTCTACCAAGTACTACTATTGACACAAAAGTTGAGGTATAGTATTATGGTACCTTTTCACATGTTTTCTTTTTTTATATAGGAGTAGTCCTATTTATTATCAACACATAGCATGCAGTTTCTGTCCTCTGTTTCTTCGCAAAAAAAAAAATTTACTGTTACGGCGGAGCTTTTTAGGTAGGGTAGGGGCAAAAACAAAACCCTCTCGCTTCCTGTCTCGTCTCGAGCCGCCGCCCGATGGCCTCTCACCTCTCTCGCCGTCCCTTGCTCCGCCACTCACCGGAATCCCTGCTCCCTCCCCGATTCCTACAGCGAGCGTTCCACTCCTGGCGGCTGGCGCATCAGCCGATTAGTCCCCCTCTCCCTCTTGCTGTGTCTGCTCTCCTAGCCTCCCACTCTCCTCCAAGTTTTGCCTCCAACAACGCTTGCTAGACAGCAGCAAACTAGCACGGCAACATGTAATTCCCAACTTGATTAGAAATAAAATAGCATTTTTCTTTATTTATTTACTTGCATCTAGACAGCAGGAGGCGCATCAGCGGATTTGTGCTGCCATATGACACTGACAGCGTCTTGGTCTCTGCTTGTCCATTAATGCTTCATTTTCTTACTGCCACCAGGAGGCCAAAAAGACCTTATTATTTTTACCATACTAAACACTCTGTTGCGTATTTCAGGAATGCAAGGACCTTCCATCATCAATGAGATGGAGGTATATTCTCAAACTCGTTTTTGTAGTATATGACAACCATAACGGGAAGTTCCACGCTTTTTATAAATTCTACTACTCCGTCCCATAATGTAAGACGTGTTTGCATTATGGGACGGAGGGAGTAACAATTAAAGTTTCTGTTTGTTAATATGGTTCTTTCTGTTTCTGTTGCATACACTTTTTTTAAAGATCTGTTGCATACACTTAGCATGCTGTTTTTCACTGCAGCAAAGCAATTACTATGTTTGGGCATGATGAAAGGTTCAATGCTGTTGAATGCTCCAAGGAGCGTGAAGACTTATTTGAGAACTATCTCGTGGAGCTCGAAAACAAGGTTATATGAGATAAAACACTAAATTATACTTGTGCTTGTTGTTATACTGTATAACTTGGAGAACTGCTTGCTTTTGTAGTTCAATTTTTTTAAATTGCCTTTTCTAACAGATAATCCAGTTAGGCTATCGATGTTTTAACTTGTCATATTTAAGGAAACATATTAATTTGCTTTGAATTCCCTTGAAGCGAACAATGGAATGGATTAAAGATGCTACGATAAATCATTACCGAAACAATATAAATCACTTCCTCGGAATGACAGATTTCCAACTTATTAATTTCCAACAAAGAGAGCGTTTTGAGTTTTTTTTATGGGAACTTTTCTACGAGGTTTCTATATGTTGTAGCCTAAAATATATCACATGGTGATCTTGATTTAATAAGTGTTGTGTTGCATTGTAGGAAAAGGCAAAGGCTGCTGAAGAACGCAAAAGACGCATACCAGAATATAGAGAATTTCTTGAATCATGTGATTCCGTCAAGGTTATTTATTTCACCTTATCATCATTGATTTAGTGTATTTTCACTGCTTCAGTAACATGCACAACTTCTGTGTTGCATGCCTGCATTTTATTTATCATTTTGTTTTCACATGACTGATATCTAAATTTACAAAATTGATGTATACAATGGAACAATACTTGCATGATCCTCCTTTCCTTGATCGGTGGTAGAACACCCAGACTTTTTTTGTACAATAAGTGCAACATTTTTTCTTACATTTTTTCCTTATCATATATATCTTACAATTATTGTCGAGTAGCATTTAGCCTACCCCAACTTGTTTGGGACTAAAGGCTTTGTTGTTGTTGTTGTTGTTGTTGTTGTTGTTGCTGTTGTTGTTGTTGTATTGTCGAGTAGCATTTACAATTAACCCAAAATGCATTCTTCATTTTACTACTGCAGAGGGCAGTGCATATATAGTAACCAAAGAAACATATTAGTGTCTGATAGGACAACTACATTTTGATGTCTTCTACTTCTTTGCACTAATATTAAATGGCCACTTACGGTTTCCATTACATATTTTTTGTAAAGTTACAGTGGGCTGACGCTTCAACTGAATGGAAAGAATTTACTACCGCAGAAGGACGGAAGTAAGTTCATGTTAAAATTACTTGCCACAGATGTTTCTGTTATTTAGTCAGCCTCAATGGATTTTCTTTATTCTGTAGTCTCACTATTCTGTTGTAACAGGTACTATTATAACAAAGTGAGAAAGCAATCCAAATGGTCTATTCCTGATGAGCTAAGCGTATTTCTTTTAACGCGACATCTGTAATTATTGTGTAATAAGACATAGAATATTTTTACAATTACTTTTGGCTTTCTGTTCAGATTGCCCGCGAATTAGCAGGAAAGACATCAAATCAACAGCCTGTCTGGGAGAATGAGTCCACTACTGTTGCCCCTGTTGGATCCACTTCTGTTTCTGTGGAGCCTTCCTCTTTACCTGCCAAGCAGCCTTCATCTTTAGTAGGAACAATTGCTTCAAGTGCACATGATGCGATAGCAAACTTGCCTCCTCCTGGTACTGGCCTGTCGTACAATGGGGATGTATCTTCTTCTGGTTCCATTCAAAACGGTGGAACAAGTGCTGCCGTGGTTGCCCCGGTACAAGTGTTGGTAGTCATGGTAACTGCATTTTCTCTTTAAATTTGTGCTGCCATGTGACTCTGAGAGTGTGTCTTTGTCTCTGTGCATTAATGCTACATTTTTTTTACTGCCACCAGGAGGCCAAAAATCGGATGCCAACTGCAGGGAAGATCAATGTTACTCCGCTGGAGGATGAAACAAGTGAAGAAGAAACTGTTGTTTATGCTAATAATCTGGTGAGGATGACTATTACAGAAGTAAATTGAAAATCTGCAATTGATTAACATTTGTGAGCCTATTTTTTTTTCAAACTATAGGAAGCAAAGAATGCATTCAAGTCCCTGCTTGAATCTGCAAATGTTCAGTCTGATTGGTCATGGGATCAGGTACGGGAACTGAATTCAACTATGATTCATTAAGTAAATCAAATGCCTGACAGTGATATAATTTGCCCCCAGGCAATGAGAGCTATTACATCTGACAAAAGATATGGTGCTCTGAAAACTCTTGGAGAGAGAAAGCAAGCTTTCAATGGGGTTAGCATTCCTTTCTTATAGGAGATTTGTACTCTTAATTTTTTCCCTTGGCTCCTTTTGTGAGCAGTACTTTGCACTTCAGACTTTGTTACTGTCGGTTTTCTAATAAAGTGGCCGCATGCATCTTTCCGATGCAGAGGCCGGGGGATGACCTCCTTTTCAAAAAAAAAAAGGTTATATCTGCCGTTTTTGCAGTACTTAAACCACCGGAAAAAGATTGAAGTTGAGGAGAGGCGTGTCAAGCAGAGGAAAGCACGTGATGATTTTCTCGCAATGCTGGAAGTAAGATTGCTCTAGCAAGCTTTCCCTGTCATTATTGTTTTTACCATATTAAACACTTTGTTGCGTGTTGCAGGAATGCAAGGACCTTACATCATCAATGAGATGGAGGTATATTCTCAAACTCTTTTTTGTATATGACAACCATAACGGAAAGCTCCATGCTTTTTATAAATTTTAACAATTAAAGTTTCTGCTTCTGTTGCATACACTTAGCATGCTGTTTTTCACTGCAGCAAAGCAATTACCATGTTTGGGCATGATGAAAGGTTCAATGCTGTTGAATGCTCCAAGGAGCGTGAAGATTTATTTGAGAACTATCTCGTGGGGCTACAAAAGAAGGTTATATGAGATGAAAACACTAAATTATAGTTGTGGTTGTTGTTATACTATATAACTTGGAGAACTGCTTGCTTTTGTAGTTCAATTTTTTTAATTATCCAGTTAGCTATCGATGTTTTTAACTTCTCATGTTTAAGGAAATATATTAATTTTGTTTGAATTCCGTTGAACCAAACAATGGAATGGATTAAAGATCCTATGATGAATCATTACCGAAACAATATAAATCACTTCCTCGGAATGACAAATTCCGACTTATTAATTTCCAACAAACAGAGCGTTGTGAGTTTTTTTTATGGAAAACTTTTCTATGAGGTTTTTATATGCTCAGAGTATCTCCTTAGTTAATTTTTTTTTCGAAAAGGGGGGACTCCCCGGCCTCTGCATCAGAACGATGCATCTCCTTAGTTAATTACTCTGCGAATACAGGAGGAATTAAGGAGACAAGAACGGAAAAACTGTGATGAGTTTTGGAAGATGATGGAAGAACATGTTGCTGATGGTACACTTAATGCAAGAACTTACTGGCGTGACTACTGTTCACAGGTTATTGAAACATTTCCTTTCGTAAACTCTAAAACCGGACAGAATTGTCACTCAACCGTCAATACCATAACACCGTTCATCACTGTGGCTGTTTCAAAGTTGCTTTGGTCCACCTACATACCACATCTCTGCCTCTGTGATGTGGGGAATACCCTATAGCAGGTGTAGGTCACAGCCAGCAGCAGGATAGGCTGAATTGTAGCAGTAATTGGGATCGCAATAGAAGAGTCCCTTTTCGATAAGTCTGCAAATTGATAGGTTCGTAGCAGCTTAGGATTTGAGTCATGTTAGGATTTCCCTTCTTTTGCATCGAGTGGAAATATCCGGCATAGAAGGAGCTATTGGCTGTATGCTGATCCCAAGTTATCAATTCAGAGTACTCTAGTCCCTGAACTCCTTCATTGCTGTCTGTCTTGCTGGCTAGGGCGTCTACCTGTGCATGTTCTGCCCTCGCGATCCTGCTGGTCACAGTTATGCCATCCATGTATATGGCACAATATCTCAAATAAAACACGGTGCCTGCATTGATAAATTTTGGCTTTTTAATGACTTGCTGACCAAATGCTAAATAATTTCTTGCGTGTGAAAAGCCACATATAGGTAGGTGCTGTGTTGTTCAAAACATGGGCGGCATTGGCCCAGGGATGAAAATGTATGTAATTTAGACTCTGACAATAGTTGAAAGACAAACTTTGTCTGGTCTTAGAGTTGAGGAGTGTGTGGATGTTGCCAATAGTCGAGGGATGAAGAGTACTTTTTCCTAAATCAAATGTTAAATGAGTTTATCCTGATTCCTTAAATTTATTAATTTACAGGTGAAAGATTCACGTGCTTACCTGGCAGTTGTTTCAAACTTGTCTGGCTTGACGCCAAAAGAACTCTTTGATGATGCCATGGAGGAGCTTGGTAAACAGGTTAATTTCTCAAAATTCTGATGATATTATTGTAATCATTTGTCAATCTGGAAACGTTCTACTGCAGTTTATCAGTTTTAGACTTTAGTACTTAGATCAGTGGCCCCTGTTTTGTATCGAAGATCGACAAACTTTGATAAATTCTGCCTTTAAATGTTTTGTTTTGGGGTAATACTGAAATGTTAACAATCATTTCAAAGGCATGGTGTTAATCATTTAGTTAAACTAGCTAAATACGCGTGCATCCTGATGCACAGGGGTTTTCCCCCATTTATTGAGGATCAAGTTTGGTGTGTGGTGGAACCACTCATCAAAAAATATCTTGATACTCATTTAAAAAATTCTGAGGACCATGTTTATCTTGGTACTCATACTAAAATGGTCGTATGCATCCCTAGTTGGTGCAGAGGTCGGGGAAGTGCAATTCATATCTTGATACTCATTTAAAAAATTCTGAGGACCATGTTTATCTTGGTACTCATACTAAAATGGCCGTATGCATCCCTAGTTGGTGCAGAGGCCGGGGAAGTGAAATTCTCCCCCAATTTTGAAGGCTCCCCGTGACCTCCTCCCCCCGTGCGGCGGCGCCGCGCCGCACCGGGGCCTCCCCGCCGGGCCTCCCTCTCCTCCCGCTGCCGCCGCCGAGGGCATCGCAGGCTAAGCCTGCGAGCCGCAGCGGCGGCGGCGGCAATCTTCCTCGGCCGGCGATCGGATCTGGGTGGCGGCGACCCACTCCAGCCGATCCAAGGGCGATGGCGCAGGCCGGTGGCGACCAGGGTTGTCGTGCTGGTGGCGGCGACGAAGAGATCATGACGGCGGCTAGGGTGTCCGATCTGGATCCCATTCGGATCTGGATGGTGGTTCCTCGAGCCGCCGTGCGCATCCTTTTTTCCGGCGCGGCAAGCGGCCTCTGGACTAGGCACGCGACACGAGGACGTCGGGGGCTCCGGCCCTTGGCGTGGAGGTGGTGGCCATCTTCTTCGCCGGAGGTGGTCGGCTAGATGGTTGTGGATTCTCGCATCCAGTCCTGACGTACAGTGGGGAGACGGGGCTGCCGGTGAAAACCGTGCTATGACTCGGGTCATGGCAGGCGATGGCGGCGTTTTCACGTCGTTATCTTGTTGAAGACATCGCCTCTGCAGCTTCTGTCAACTTGCTTGCTCTGCTCTGGGTGAAAACCTTGATCCGGAGTTTCCGGATCGGACGATGGCGGTGCTTTTGGGGCGTCGTTTTCCCTCATGGGGGCATCGTTTTTTGAGCAGCGACTGGATGCAGGACCAGAGGACAGATTCTTTGGTGGAGCGGTGCGACATCTCACTCATTGATGGCGGCGGGTCTCGGCGGCATGGCGCTGTTGTGACTCTGTGTCGATGCGCGGAGATGGACTCGCGCAGGAGGGTGACGCGGTCCGACGTCGTGGTGGCGTCGACGGCAGCTAGACCGGGCAATCTAGATGCAACAGTACAGCTCTGAAGATGGATTGGTGGCAGGTGGCTGCGGCGGCCTCAGACCCGGCAGTCGTCCTGGTTGAGGAGTGCGCCGGACTAGTAGGTGACCCATACCCGGCAGGCGTCCTGGATGGGACCTCAGGTCTTTGATGTTAAGTTTGGCTGCGAGGTCTGTTTGGTACTAAGCCCAGACTATTAGCATCCTTTCGTCACTTGGATAGGAGTAGCGACGCTTTTGTTGCCTAGACGGTGGCTTCAGTCTTACTGTTGTATGACTTTGCAAGGTCTTATGTGAATAATTAATAAAATGGCTGCATGCATCATCCAGATGCAGAGGCCGGGGGTCCTCCTCCATTTCTAAAAAAAAAAGCTAAATACGTGTGCTTTCCTCTGATAAAAAACATGTACACCTAATCACGTTAAGCCACGGTCACCCTCTCAGCCAGCTCTGTTCTTCAGCTCGCTGGTACGCTCATCCAAGTTTATCTTACTGATAGAAACTGATGTATGTTTTGTTTACGGTGTTTCATTTATTCTGTAAAATCTCACTTGTTTATTTATTTGATGTTCATGTTTTGAATAAAATCTGATGTGTTTCGTTTACATTTAATTATGTTACATACCCATATGTACCTGTGTTCCATTTTTGCCTCTGTGAACTGATGGTTTCTAATCTTTTCTTTTCAGTATCAAGATGATAGGACTTTAATTAAAGATGAAGTGAAATCTGGAAAGGTACCTTTTCATTTACTAATAATTTCCATTCCAAGGAAAAAACATGGTGCATTATATGTACATTTTTTATGTAGCATCAAGTGTATGGCTGACAACCTTTTGCTTTACAAGTGATTGTACCATTGAGTCTTAGCTATGAGCCTATGACTAACAATATTGCTTCTCTTTTGTGGATGTGATACAGGTTACTTATGAGGAAAAAATTAAAAGGCTCAAGGAAAAGGATCTAAAGGAGGCCAAGAAGCATCAGCGACTGGGTGATAATTGTCGGGATCTACGGTACTCAATTAAGGTAGCATAAATATTTGCCACACAGTTGATTGCCTAGATTAAAATAGTCATGTTATATGTAGCAAAAAATAGCAAGATTATTATAAGCCACCTCATATCTTTGGTCAGAATTTAAGCATCAATTGAACTAATAAAATATGAGTTATATGTACCAAAAAAATGTACAAACGGAAACTTCTTTCCGCTGCAAAGCCAATATTATACTTTCTTTGGCATATAACTTATATTTTGCTAGTTAAATTTACGATCCAAGTTTGACCCGGAAGGGAGTGAGTAACATAAGAGTGTTTGGCATAAAGCTTTTGTTCTCTATGAGTACCAGCACTGATTTTACTTTTAATAACTTTTACGTAGGGGATAATGGTGATAGCTTTTGCTTTGCTTATACACAAGGGGGCTGCGCAAATTCCAATAGAGACAATAACATTCAACGCCAGCGAGGGTATTGGATACCGAACTTCCCTAAATAGTATTCGCTCGTTGATTCTAACAGACACCTCTTGTGGAATCGTCGGCACGCACGATAGCCTTCCGGAGACGCCGGCCAATCCGGCTGATCCCCCGGAACGGATCATAAAAATTGAGCTGTTCTATGGTCCGGGCTCCACGCCAAAAGCTGCTCTATACATGAGATGGGACTCGTTGTATATAATGGCGGTAGCTGAAGAGAGCGGAGTTGTACACTATTTCTCAACATATGAATCGATATTTCAATCTTTTGAAGATAGCCAAGTCCTTCCATATGAGGAGTCATATGCAGGTCTCACAGGCACAGAGCCAGACGATCCAGACCTAGTTTATCCAAAGATTGAGGACATTATTGTGGGCAGGGCATCAGCGCAGAATGCTATTGAATTCATATCTACGCCTGCTAGTTTTACCGTGGATAATACCAGAGAAGGTATCCTCACCATGATACTGATGATCCCGGAGTCGTTGAGAATAAAAAGTGTGGCAGCGGCATGGGAAGGTCTTTGGGATACTGCGGGGACCCTTACTGAAGAGAGCGCTAAGGAGATAATGGCATGGAGCGCCTTATCACAACTCTATGAAACGGGAAGCCTTCGAGTCCTGAGTGATCAAAATTTTCGAAATATTAAGAGGCTAAGTCCGAAGGTGACGACACAAGAGCAGGCGGGAAATTTGATTGATTTGGTCTATAAGCTCAAGCCTTAGGTGATCATGAATATTTCCCAGCCTTGTATATATGTAAAATTTCTTTCTGATCATGTCTATTGCAGCAGTTGTAGGTTTCTCAAATTGCTTCCTATTGATAATCCTATGTATGCAGATCGAGGTCGTTCATAAGGTTATGCAGAAGCAACCATGACAGCAATGAGCAGTCCCCGCATCTAGAAGGTACTTTTAGTTCTGTTAATGCAATTTTGAAAGCTACAACAATTAGATAGTAGTGTTCTTACGACCTAGCTTTATTACCGGGTTAACACTCAGCTTGCTTGCATTTATAGTTTTTGTTATAAGTAGACAATCTATCGGAAGTACATTCAGAGATAAGAATAACTTGGCTTCAGGTTGTCTTTCCTACATGTTATTTTTCTTGCTCCCCTGTTCAAAGAGGACAGGCCCCTGTTCCCACCCCTCTTTCATTTCTTTATTGCCATAGCAGTTGAGGCATTTTTCTTGCTCTTGGAGTCCAAACCGGGTTGTGAACCCCCTTCCAAAAGTGCAATTTTATCTGAACTATGCATACTAAGAGTTCTGATGCAGCCCATCACGTTCGTGCATCGTTAGTTTGATTGATTTTTTTATATACATGTAGCCTTCCAGTACGTGAAACTCTCAGCCAAAACTCTCCATGGCTTGCCTACATGCTTATGGTGATTTGATTTCTATGTAGTCCATCCAATTCCTCAGTTCTGTTTCCCACATTCTTGGTTTGGACCGCTGACCGCCGAGCCAACTGCTTGCTGCTGCACGAAACGTCTCATGCTGTGTGCGCCACTCTTTTCCATGTATATTTTGCTTTAATTTTGAAATTTGGCCATGTCTTGATTCCCTGTCATGCTCCACCGCTGTCAGCAGAAACAAGATTGCTGCCAAGCACGTGTGCTTAAAATGAATACATTCATACTGCTGTTCAAGTCATTATATAGTTGTCTTTTCTGTCTTTTTGTCCCTTTTCCCCACTATATAGTATTCATACTATCTATTTTTCTTCTTGTGCAAATTCAGTTTGAAAAGGAGTCCCTCTTCTGTTTGAAGCGACCTTCAAGATCTGAACAAGGATGTCGTCGATTCATGTTTCAAATGTCTTAAGGAATGAGCAAGCAGTTTTATAAATTGACTCCTGTATTAAATATTTGAGCGCATGAACAGCTAATTACTCTGCTACTTGATATAAATGAATAGCTGATTACCCTGCTATTTCAGAACAGATGTAGATGTGTCTGTTGTATCTGGGCATGCATCTGTTGTATGTGGGCAAGTGGCTCCCGTGAACAAATGCAATCTGGGCATGCAACTGTTGTATCTAGAGAAATTATGTGGGCAAGTGGCTCCCGTGAACACCCACATTTGTTATGTGGCAGATGTGGACATATTGTGAAGGAACTCTTGTAGATTGAAAGATGGGTTTCCAACCTCACGATGGGAATTTTCATAAAATTGCCTTACCAAGCTCCTGAGGAACTCTTGTGGATTGAATGGTTGCATTGCATCAACCTGATCCAAGTACCGTTGGCGTTGGGTCCATGATAAACTTGCTGGATGGCAGACGTCTGTCTTGGCGAGATCACTGCTAGTTCCCCACACAGCGATGACCCTAAGGTCCACATCGTTGCTGCTGGTAACCTTTGATGATGACCGCAGCGGCCTGCTCATCAGCCATGGTAGGCTTGGATCCTGAGCTCTCACCGATGACACTGGCCCTGAGCTTCTTAATTCATCTCCTTGGCGCTCCGCTCCGCCACAAGACTTGTTCCTCTCCGAGAGGTGGGACAAGCCCATGAGGCTGTCCTGTCCTGTCCTCCACTAGACTCCACATCAAAACCAGAGTGCATTCAGAACCAGAGTGCTCGCCAGGAGCAGTCTATGGGCGGAAAGGAGGATCTCCCGCTGGTCGGCTGCCAGGTTCCCTACCACCGTACGTGTGGTGCCTTGCAGCAGAGCGTTGGCCTTGACATGTGGATCGCCATTCGCCATACTTGGGCTTGTCAATAGAAAACCTCTCTCTCAATGTATTCCTCTTCGCCTGGGCGACTTGGAAGCTCTGCATATTCTGATGCCAATAGAAGCTAGGATTTCCAGGAGGCCTTTCATCTTGGTCTTCTGAGTTAGCATCCAACTCAACCGTTCGATAGTGGTGTAGCTCATGTAGTAGTACGCTACGCAGCAAAGACCAAGGTTGAGCGGATGAAGCTGCTGGGGGGAAGTTGAAAAGACCATCATCTTTAGCATTTCCAAGTGACACTGAAAGGGCTACAATCCGGATGTTACTGCCAATATGACTTGAAATACACCTCATCCGAGAGACAACTATTTCCAGGACATGTCCCTTCTCAGATCCAATTACATCTACATGAAGCTCATCAACAATAAATAAGCTGACTTGCTGGACAGGTTTCCGCTGCTTCCACCGGCGAGAAAGTGCATCCCACTTTTCACGAGTACTAATTATGATCTCCCCTTTGTCAACAAGTTTCAAATCAGCAGCAGTTTCGCCTGTTAGCTCAACTACACAGGCAAATTCACCAAATTTCTTTGGCCAGTCTCTGTATCTTTCTTTGGCCAGAGCCTCAATAGGTGTTATATACACAACACGCATGTTGGTTTCCCCAGATACAGCCTTCTGATGGTTCCTTAGTATAGCATAGCAAATTCCGCCCATATGGTTCCCACTACCAGATGGAAGAATCAAGTGCCTAAAGCAAACAGGGAGAATCATCCGAGAACACGTATAAAATACTGAGGAGGCATATATCGGCACTGTAAATTGAAGTGTGTGACATTGATCCACGTATTGTTTCTTAAGCATCAAGTACTCATGGTTAAGAATGTACTCTCCATCATTGTCCTCGACTATTAACCCAAAAAGGCTCAACATATCCATGTACCTTACCATCCCATAGGAAATCAGGTGTTACAGTCAGTTCGAAACCCAAAACCGTGCGAGAAATGGGTCGAACATGGGCAGAAAGGTTCAACTTCGGCAACTAGTAGATGCACCTGTGCAGATGTTTCCCATCTTTTGAAACCTGACTAGTTCACCAATTTCCTGCGACGATCCCAGGCCAATTCTTTTTTCTCCAGTTTCATCAGAATTTCCTTTGGAATACCAGGAAACTGGCGGGAAGGTGTTTGGACACTCCATATATGTTTACCGAAAAAGGGTTTCCCCCCGCTTTGTATTTCAAAGCACCAACACCGATACAGAGCAAACGCTGGGGCGAGCGGCACAACAAGCCAAAGAAAAAGAAAAAGAAACAATGCCAACACCGGCAGCTCGACAGACGCGAATGACCTACAACCGCTGCGCCCTCCGAAATCTACCCACCACGATCCTAGGCTCCGATCCTCCGTGTACCAAGCAGCACCTCCAGGAAGGAAACGACGCCGACGACGCTGCTGCCCGGACGTATTCTAGGGTTTCCCCCGGCACACGGAGGGTAGAGGGGAATGAAGACCACCGACACCCTCCAAGGAGGAATGGTGGCACTCGCAGGCGTCACCGCACCGGAGCCGGAAGATCCGGCAAGGATTTCTCCCAACTCCAAACCCCACCGCCCAACCGGATCGAAGCCAACCAACCAGCTCGCCGCCCACCAGCATGCGCCACCGCGGCCGCAACGCCACCTACGCCGCCTCACTGAGATCGCCACCACGAGGCCAAGAGAACGAGGAGGAGGCGTTGGACGATGGGAGCAGCAGCGCTGTAGCCGCGCGGGAGGGAACCACCTCCTCCGCCGTCGTGCAGGAGGCTCGAGCCTCCGGCACCGTCGCGGTCGCCGTCCGGACGCAGCAGGGCATACCAGGCCACCCCTGGCCCGGCCAGGCCCGAATTGGGCCCGCTAAGCCCCGCCGGCCACGCTGCAGCAGGGCAGCGCCAGCACCGCCAGCACCCCAACGCCCATCGCCGCTCTCCCGCCTCCTGGGAGCCACGCCGTCGACCCGCCCCGCCGTCGGCCCGCCCAGACCCAGATGGGGCCCGAAGGGCCCAGATCTGGGCCGAGCGGGCACCGCCTAGCCGCGCCGCCAATGGCGACGCCGCCGTCCAGCCGATCTCCCGCGCCGCGCCAGGAAGCCCCGCCGCCACGCCAGACCGCCGCCGCCTAGGGAACAACCCCCGGCGCCCTCCGCCCCGCGTCGGAGAGCAACCGAGAGGGGAATGGCCGGGGGCCGCCGCCACCAGCGTCGCCCGGGCCAGGCCCGGCGGCGAACGCCGGCGACGGCGGCGGGGAGGGTGGAATGAGGGGGAGCTGGGGGAGGAGGAGCCGGGGCGCGGCCGGTCGCCCGCGGGGGCGACGCGGTCGCGAGAGCCCGAGGGGTCATCCTCCACATATGTTTATCAATCATCTTGCAAAGATTCAGAGCCTTCTCTGCTAGCTGAGCCCATCCCCTCTTCAGAACTATCTCGGAAAGTGCACGTACAAGTCGGCCAGCACTCTGTAACATTGAGAACAAGAAATGTAAGAATACTATAGACAAAATAAGCAAGCAGTTCAAACTCAGTTATTGTACTGAACATAGAGAACATGCTACCTGTCTGATGTAGACCATATCAGAACCAAGGGAGAGGCCCTCCAGTTTCAAGCTAGATATTATATTTGCTTGCAGCAGCACATTCATCTTTGCACTGGGCTCCTCCAAACTCTCTTTTACAGGAATTGGCACACGATCCAAAAGCTTTGCCAGCTCCATCTTCTCATCTTGTCTGACAATAACATACTTAAACTCTTCACTCAGAGAGAACAATCGACACAACTCAATATCACCCATCATGGGCTTCAGATATTCACTGTATGTCGAAATAGTCCCAGGACTAATGTAGTAATAACTGGCAGTCCTGAAAGTATCCTGCTTTCCTGTCGTACTTTATCAAATTATTCCTATCCAGCAAATTTCCAGCAGAGTGCACCTGGAGCAGCACACCAAGAATCAACAGTGGAACAGGCAAGAAGTACAAAATCAAGAGAGCATCTGAAGAACAATATTAACAATGCCAATCATAAGCTAACTGCCAACTATGTTACTCTGATATTTCTCTAAGATTTGAGACCAGTATCAAGATGCCCATACAACAAATAAATTAATAAGGAACTCATCCAAGGAAAAGCAAAAAGCTGTGAATATCTTTTCCTATCACCACAAAATACCCAATACCACATTATTGATAGGATGAAGCCTCTTCCACCTTCATTTTTCCCAATTCTAACAGCCAATCTCAAGCGAATGCCTGCTGTATTACAACAAATTATCCATGATAAATTTTGTATCTACATGTCTACCCATATTCAAACATTAGAAATTTTAGAAAATAATTTTCCAATAGAATGCCACATCTGTATGGGCTATGATGCTGTTACTGATACACAGAAATCAAGATATCAAACAGACAATAATTACCAAAGAGGATATTTGTTCCATATGAGCAATCTGCACAATGTGCAACTGCAACACATCTGGCATAAACACTGAACACCGCAACGTACAGCCAGCAAATTTAACAATTGAAAGATTATATGCTCATGCACCTGTTGAACACCGCAATGTACAGCTAGTACATATATGTAAGTGCAACACATGAAACAATGCTTGAAAATAAATCACCAGGATGATGGGATTATGCAGCTTCAAAAAACACAGTATAGCATGTACTTACCAAGTCAGCTCTCCTCTCATCTACCGTTTTGTCCGTCTCCATGATATCTGCTGGTAAGCCATACAGTGTTGGAATCCACAACATCCGGATGTAGAGGTAAGTGTAGCCAAGCCAAGAGCATGCTTCCCGAGCATTCTGAATAGTACCCAGAACAATCTCTGCATTTAACTGATCTGCCAACTTGGATATGAACTGACTCTCGATAGGCAGCTGTTGATTCATAAGGGAGAGGTAGTATTGCAATTCACTGTGGCCAGTTAAGACTATTCCCTCTCCGTGTGTGTCATACTGAGGCCTACCTGCACAACCAAGCATCTGCATGACATCCAGAGGACTGAATTCTGTCCAAGCACCTTTTTCCGGATTATAAATCTGTGTGCCCTTTATAATAACAGTATGTGCAGGCAAGCTGACACCCCATGCAAGGGTGGCTGTCGAAACAAGGACCTGTATATGCTTATCAGCAAAAATTTCCTCAACAAGTTCACGGTCTACCCTTGCGATCCCAGCATGAGGAGTGGCAAACCCATACGACAAAAGGTCTTTAAGATCACTACTTTTCACAAGCTCTGCCTGACCCCCAAAGATCTCCTGGCTTGCACTCTCATCCTTCAGAAAGCGAGTCAATGTATCATTCGCCAAAGCAGTGTCTCTGATGGCCCGAGCAGTTTTTGCTGTCTCCTTCCTAGAGTGCACAAATATAAGCACTTGATGCTTACCAGCAGAAGCCATTACTTTCTCATAACAGATCTCATTCATCAACTGAAACCTCTGCAGTGGCTTCCTCACAGTGATCCCAATGTACTGCTGAGCAAGAGGGCAAGGTCGGTAACTGTTATCAAAATGGAAAAGACCTTCCGAGCGAACACGCAAGAATACAGCAACATCTTCATAGTTTGGGAGAGTTTGCACTGTTCTCGAAACAATACTCTCAAGGACAGGCCCTCTGTTGTCATGAAGCAGATGGATCTCATCAATGATCAGAAGCTTTACGATTTGAGTGTATGTTCTGTCCCCAGATTCCCTCGTGACAATATCCCACTTCTCGGGTGTGGTGACTATGATCTGTGCATCGTCAATCTGTTGTTTTGTCAAGTTCTGGTCTCCACTGAGCTCTCTAACATTGACAAAGAAGTCTTTAGCCGCGGCGACAAATTTCCAACAACTTCAGCAACCAGAGCTTTCATTGGGGCCACACAGACAATTCTGTACTTGGTTTTGTTGAACTCACCGTCCTTCATACACAAACAATCTGGTGAAGAATTGTAAGCACAGCCACATTGGTCTTACCAGCACCAGTTGGAGCACAGAGAAGGATGTTGTCTGGTTTGAAAAGGGCAGTATCATAAACCTTGCTCTGAACCCTGTTCAGCTGCTGCATTCCAGCAAAAGCCGGTTGTGCCCACCCTGGGATATCAGATATCTTCACAATCTTGTCTCCAGTTCCATATGGCCTAAGTTTCAATGGTGGCACATGGGCTTCCTCATGCCCCTTATGAGATCTTGAGCCTGGCTAAGCGGGTACAGCAGACTATCTTGAACCGGTTGCGCAGTACCAGTTTAATGAGATCAAATTTCTCATAGTCCCAACTCCGTGAGAAGGCGACTCTAGACATTTCTGTCATCACCCTCATCAATTATCTTCAAGAACTCCTCGGCAAGCTTCTGGCTCTGCTGGGGATCAACATCTTCGTTTGCTTGTGTCATCTTCCTCTGAAGCCAGTAAGCGTCAATGTCCTGCACGTTTATGTTGAGCCCCTCGATGGAGTTGTGCATATCATCATCATCCAACTCGCCGCCCATCTGCATACTGAATGTTGTTGAACAGTGAGGAACAGGCCAGAACAGTGAGGAACCGAATGTTGTCATCATCGTCGTCATCTTGCACCTGATCAAGGCAAAACATATACATACAAGTATACATATGGGATGTTCCTGAACAGTGAGGAACAGGCCAGAGAAAAGGCTGTGCACAATGGTATACACGAGGCGTACGTACGTATGTTTTCGTACCTGATCAAAATGACATTCCTCATCCTCCTCGAACTCCTTCTTCTTGTCAGGGTTCTTGATCTTGTCCTTCTTAAGGACGGCGAGCAGCGCCACCAAGCACGTCAAGCGGCTGGCCGCCCAACTGCTGCTGATGACGCTGAGCATGGCCTCATAGGCGTCCTCCCGACCTCGATGGCCTTCTTCCGGATCGACGCGGCCGGCAGAGGAGGCGGCGTCGCGCTCCTTCTTCTTGTCGGGACTTGGTGAGCCGGTCGTGGAGGTCGGGGGGCTTGGCCTTGTTAAAATTAGGGTTTGGAACAATGCTCGATATCCTTGGTGGGTACGGCTGTCATATATTTATAAGAGGGAACCGTACAAATACAGGTTATGTTACAACACGTATATCTAATATATACTTAGTCTAACACCCTCCCTCAATCTTAACTATGTCCTAAAACACTCAGAAGGTTAAGATTGCGACGACATCCTTCAAAAGAAGGCAAGGGCAAGGGTTTAGTGAAAATATCAGCAAGCTGATCCTTAGAAGAAACAAACTTAATCTGAAGGAGCTTCTGAGCAACACGTTCCCTCACAAAATGATAGTCGACTTCGATGTGCTTCGTTCGGGCATGAAATACTGGATTGGATGAAAGGTATGTGGCACCAATGTTATCACACCAAAGAACAGGCGGCTGAGTTGAGGGGACCTTCAACTCTCGAAGCAACGACTGCACCCACATGATCTCAGCTGTGGCATTGGCAACAGCTTTGTACTCAGCTTCGGTACTACTCCGAGACACCGTAGCTTGCTTGCGAGCTTGCCAGGCGATCAAGTTAGGCCCAAAGAACACATCATGTCCCCCCGTGGATCGCCGATCATCAGGACTACCAGCCCAATCGGCATCAGAAAATGCTGAGATCAATCCAGAACGCGCAGGCTGAAGATGGAGACCATATGAACCAGTGTGACGAACATAGCGCAAGATGCGCTTAACAGCTGACCAGTGAGAATCACGTGGTGCATGAAGATACTGGCACACACGGTTAACTGCAAATGATATGTCTGGTCGAGTAACAAGCAAGTACTGCAGTCCACCCACAATGCTGCGGTACTCAGTGACATCCTCAGGAGAGAGCAAGTCACCAGCAAGAGCTGTCAGTTTGTCTGTGGCAGACATGGGAGTCGTAGCAGACTTACACTGCAACATACCTGCACGACGTAGAAGATCCTGAGAGTACTTCTTCTGAGTAAGAGTCAAGCCACTATCAGAATGAAGAACTTCAAGGCCCAGAAAATAATGCAGTCTCCCAAGATCCTTGACAGCAAACTCAGCACCAAGAGAGGACACAAGCCGATCCGTAGCAGAAGCAGACGAACTGACAAGGATGATGTCATCAACATAGACCAGAATGTACATAGTCACCTCAGGTCGCTGAAGAATAAATAGAGACGTGTCTGCTGTAGAAGGAACAAACCCATGTGCACGAAGAGCAGCACCAAGACGGGCATGCCACGCACGCGGGGCCTACTTCAAACCATAGAGAGCTTTGACAAGGCGACACAAATGATGTGGCTGAGCAGGATCAACAAAACCTGGCGGCTGACGCATATAAACCTCTTCTTCCAGAACTCCATGGAGAAAGGCATTCTGAACGTCAAGCTGTCGAAGTGACCATCCACGGGTAACAGCCAAAGAGAGAAGAACACGAATAGTAGTTGGTTTAATAATAGGACTGAATGTGTCTTCGTAATCAATGCCGTACCGTTGTTTGAATCCCTTGGCAACCAGGCGTGCCTTGTACCTCTCAATGGAGCCATCAGCATGTTTCTTCACCTTGAATACCCATTTAGAGTCGATGATATTGACACCAGATTGAGGTGGAACAAGACGCCAAGTGTTGTTTCTTTGAAGAGCATGAATCTCCTGCTCCATCGCAGCACGCCAATGTGGGATGCCAAGCGCTGCTCGAAAATGTCGCGGTTCAGTCGTAGGGTCAGCCTCAGCATGCGCCACATAGGCCGCAAGCCACGCGACAGTGCCGTCAGTGCGCTTCTTCGGTTGGAAGATGCCACTTTTGCTGCGAGTATGGGGACGCAGGACGACAGGCGGAGATGGCGCTGGAGCTGCCACACCAAAGGAGCCACTGTCCATCAGCGGCGAGGAGGATGCGCCGGCGGGCAAGTCCGGTGGCACGGTCAGGGTCGGCGAAGACAGACCAGGCGTGATCGGCGTCGACGGACCAGGCGACGAAGACTCGGTGACCTGGGAGGCCTCCGGCCCAGGGGAGAGCACCGTCCAGCTGGCCCGGCCAACAGCTCCGCAGGTTCGGCCGGCCCAGGCGACAGCGAGGCCGCTGGCCTAGGCGACTCGGGCACTCCGTCGGATCCACGTGCATGGGACATGCACGCATGATCGACGTCGGGGTCAGGCGGGGTAGTGGCGGGGGCAGCCTCGTCGAGCGCCTCGTCCGGCATAGCAGCAGTCGGCGCAGTTGTGGCCGTATCATCATCCAGAAGCTCAAGTCGAGCGCCTCGTCCAGTCCCTGCACCATGGTTAGGCAACAACAGAGGAGAATATGTAGCATCCACAAATTGATCAGGCAAAACTGGAAAAGAGTGCAACTCGGTGACGGGAGTATCGGTGGGTGGTGTGAGCGTGGAAAATGGGAAGACAGTCTCATCAAACACAACATCACGAGAAATGTAAACACGATTTGTCGGCATGTGAAGACACTTGTAACCTTTGTGGAGAGGACTGTACCCAAGAAACACACATTGTTTGGATCGATACTCAAGTTTATGCTTATTGTATGGACGAAGATGCGGCCAACACGCACAGCCGAACACTTTGAGGAGGGAGTAATCTGGAGTTTCATTAAGCAACACTTCTAGCGGAGACTTCATGTGAAGACGTCGTGTGGGAATCCTGTTTATCAAAAAACAGGCAGTAACAAAAGCATCGCTCCAGAACCGAAACGGGACAGAGGCATGTGCAAGAAGTGTCAGGCCAGTTTCAACTATGTGACGGTGCTTGCGCTCAGCTGCACCGTTCTGCTGATGTGTATGAGGACAAGACACATGGTGTGAGATGCCAAGCTTCTGAAAGAAGGTGTTAAGGTTACGATACTCACCCCCCCAGTCTGACTGAACATGGATAATTTTGTGCTTAAGCAATCGTTCAACATGTGCTTGAAATTGCATAAAGATATGAAACACATCAGATTTGCGCTTAATAAGATAAATCCAAGTAAAGCGACTGAAAGCATCAATGAAACTGACATAATAGTTGTGACCACTAACAGAAGTTTGGGCATAGCCCCACATGTCTGAAAACACAAGACAACACGACTTGATACAGAAAAAGGCAACTGATGACTCTTGCCTTGTTGACAGGCATCACACACTAGAAACTCCTTATTACTTGACTCAACAGGAAGACGATGACGATGAAGCACATGGCACACAATAGGAGTAGCGGGGTGGCCAAGGCGAGAGTGCCACTGCGACGATGACACCCGAACACCACTGAAAACTTGAGAGACTCGTGGCACATCAAGCGCATATAAGCCATCGCGAGCTCGACCACTAAGAAGAACGTCCCTCGTGTCCCGGTCCTTAACAAAAAAATGGAAAGGGTGAAACTCAACAAACACATTGTTGTCACGAGTTAATTTAGGAACCGACAGTAAACTACGTGTGACTGAAGGAACACGAAGGGCATCAAGCAGATGCAAGGTTTTAGTGGTACGTGAAAGGAGAGATGCCTGACCAACATGTGAGATGGGCATACCTGATCCATTGGCCGTGCGGACCTGATCGTGACCGGTGTAGGGCTGGCGAGTGGCCAGCTTGTCAAGCTGGCTCGTCAAATGGTCCGTAGCGCCCGTGTCCATGTACCAGGCAGGATCCACCGAGTATGAAGGAGTGAACCCGGGATCCGGCGTAGCGAGAGCAGCTTGCTTCTCATTGCCCTTCCCATTGTTTCCAATGCCAAGAAAATCTCGTTTAAAGCGACGATGGCAGCGAGACGCCAAGTGCCCCTCAATGCCGCAGAGTTGACACTCAACCCCACCACCACATGCCTCGCAGTGGAGCCGCTTGCGGCCAGCCGTCAGAGGTGGAGCGGGCGGACGGGGCTGGTTGCCCGAGGTCGGCGGCGCTTTCTGCTTAGCACCGCGGGCGCCCCCGCGGAGAGCAGCGTTCGCAGAAGGACCCTCCGTGTAGACGCCAACGGAGCGGCGAGCAGCGAGCCTTTGTTCGGTGTTGAGGAGGCGTGCATAGAGATCGCGAGGCGGCATCGGCGTGTCACGTCCATTGATGTTTTCAACGAGAGAATCATAGTCCTCATCAAGCCCATTGAGAATGAACGAAGTAAACTCCTCGTCACAGAGAGGCTTCTCAATAGATGACAGTGTATCAGCCAAACTTTTGACCTTGTTGAAGAAGGCCGTGACGGAGAGATCATTTTTCTTGACCTCACCCAGCTGGTTACGAATGGCAGAGGAACGGGCCAGCGACTGCGAGGAGAAGCTGGAGTCGAGTGTGGCCCATGCATCCCTCGATGTCGCGGCAAAGACCACCATGCCGGCCACGGAGGGAGTGAGCGAGGACTGAATGGCACCAAGAATAGCTTGATCCTGAGCGATCCACCGACGGTGAGCAGGGGTGGACACCATGACAGAGCCACCAGCGGCCGCGGGCACCGGAACCATGGCCGGGGGACACAGCAGCGTACCGTCGACATACCCCTCAAGGTAGTGACTACGCATCAGCGGCAACACCTGAGCGCGCCACAGGAGGTAGTTGTCGGCAGAGAGCTTCACCGTCACCAGATGAGCGAAGTGGAACGGTCCTGGTTCAGCCACCGGTGCGGAGGGCTGCGAGTCGTATGTTGGGGGAGCACTGTACGGGATCAGCACATCGGCCGACGGAGGCGGACGGTAGTGTTGGTGATGACCGTAGGGCGCCGTAGGAGGTACGCCGTAGGGCTGCAGCGGTGCGACGTACGGCACAGGGGCAGCGTAGGGCGCGCCATACGGCGACTCGTAGGGCACCGCGGAGGACGAAGCATACGGTGCCGGCACGACGTACGGCGACGACAGAGCAACGTACGGCGCTGGATACGGCCCGCCGTAAGGCACCTGAACGGGGGCACCACGAGGGCCTGAAGCCGGCGGTGCAACATGCGATGGAGACGTGCCGTACGGCAGCTGCGTAGAGGCTCCGTAGTTTACCTCCAGAGATCCATCACGGGGCTGCGCTAGATGGTTGGCCGCCAAAGACCCATCACGGGGCGGCTGCGCTGGATGAGATGAAGTCACGCCGTGCGATGGATCATAGGAGTTCGGCGCCAGAGCTGCGTCACGAGGAAGCGACACATCACGGGCGAGCGACGATCGGGGTGCTGGCGGGTGCGATCCCGATGCGGCCGGACGGGCCCAGGCGAGCGGAGCGGACGCCATGAACGGCGATTCCGTCGCCAGGGTTGACGGAGGCGGCACGGCGGCGAAGGCCGACGCGGCGGCGGCAGAGGAAGCGGAAGCACGGCGCGGATCGAACGCGTCGTCTGATACCATGTTAAACAAATTAGGGTTTGGAACAATGCTCGATACCCTTGGTGGGTACGGCTGTCATATATTTATAAGAGAGAACCGTACAAATACAGGTTATGTTACAACACGTATATCTAATATATACTTAGTCTAACAGGCCTGCACGGAGCAGTCGCCGAAGCTCCTCTTGTCGATCCGGCCCCAGAGCGTCTCGGGCTCGTGCGTGTCCCGCGGCCGCGACTCGATGGTCAGCACCAGGCTCGAGTTTGCGCGGTACTCGTACTGCTTGAACCGCGCGTGCGCCTCCCGGCTTCGCCATCGCGTCGCTGCGGGGTCACGGAAGTGCGGTCAGGAGCGGATCAAAACAGCAGCTAGGGTTCTGACAAGGAGTGGAAGGGATGTGTTACCTGTGGTTCAGCCGGCGGCTGGTGCCGGCGTCGGAGAAGAGAAGGGGAGGAGGGAGTGGATTTGGATTTTTTTTGGGGGTGGGGTTGGGTGGAGGGGAGAGATGGCGGCGGCCGGAGATGATTGGACTTGTTTGACTTGGGAATAAAACGAGCGCTGCCTCTTCTTCTTCTTCTTTTTGAACTTTGGCAAAATTTATTTTAAAGAGAGTGAATAAGGCCAACTCCAACGCGCATTTGGGTCGGCACGACGAAGTCCGATTTTGTCCGGCAACCCGTAGGTGCGCACAAAGCGGTCCGACACATTTCATAATTAGGGCACACATTAGAAGTTTTTCTTAAATAAATACAGTCGGCGAAAGTCATGTTTACATTATAAAAATATTAAAACAAATCATTAAATTTAAATAGCTTACAAAACTAGGCGCCGTTGTCGTCCTCCTTGATCAGGTCAATGTAGTCTGATGAGAATGCATGTTGAAAGGCTGCCACATGCCTTCAATTGGTGTCACTCCTCCTCCTTGTCAGTCGCGCCCAACCACACGGGCATGCATGACACATACACCAGCACCATGCTCTTCCGCAAAAACGAATGCCCCCACTCCTCTGCTATAAGCTCAGACGCGGGTGGTGCTAGTGGCGATGGGGGCGCGTTGGCCTCCACTTCGGCTGCCGATTCGGCCAGCGCATGCGCAAGCCTGGCCAGCTCTTCGCATTTTGACTCCTTGTGGCCTCCTCGAGGTCGGCAATGTAGGCCTCCTCCTCCTCCTCCTCCTCCCGATCCTCCACCAAAATAATAAGATTTCAAGTTCAGATTAATTCATACAAATCTTTTTAGAAAGGTCAAGAAGGTGGAACCCTGGTGAAATTGGATTTATTCCAATCATTTTGTTGAAGTGGTGAAATTGGATATTTTCATGATGTGTAATAGGAATATTGCTTTTGACTTGTAGAAAGAACTAGGGTTGGAGTTAGTGTATGTGTTAAGTAATGTCAAGATTTAATTAATACTTTTTTGCCAAAAGGTTTAATTAACACATTAGTGTATGTAGGGTTTGTTCATAGGCGTTGCTTGAAGATCATTTGTTGGTTTCAAGGTTATTCGAAAAACATTATTGCAAGCATGTCTTGAAGAAGAAGAAGAAGAAGATTGTGTGAACATTTGTGTTTATCTTCAATACATCATCTTTATGAAGAGAGAAGATAAGATATAAGGTTGATCAAGACCAAGCCAAAGAATGGAATCAAGTTGATCAACGCACAAAGCGTAGAAGTCATACCGAGTGGGATTAGGTGATCCCATGATATGATAAGCATTGTCCATTAAGCTTTGTGTAGTAACTCATGATCTATGTGAGAGTTCTTTGTGGGTTAGGTATGTTTCCATGGATGTCATCAAAAGGAGGATAACTTTGTGTAGTAACTCATGAAGGATGACATCAAGTGGTGATGTCATCAAGGTTGCGGTGTGCAAGTTCAAGTGGAGTATCACAAAGAGATCATGCTTGAAGCTTGTCGTCCATTCCCGTGATAATGGACATGTGAATATGTGCCTAAGAGAGGCTCACCCATAGTGGAGTATGGGGGGTCAATCTACTTGTCTTCATTGAGCGTGCGCAATTAAGAAAGGTGGTCCAACTTGAGCAGGTCAAGATCGTCATCATCTAGCTCAAGTGTATTTAAAGGCAAATGTTTGTCCTTATAGGTTTTCTATTTTACCGATCTCATGGTGTTAGTTGGGAGACCGGGTTATAGAATTGATAGCCGTACTATTAAGGGCGCTCTTGAGTGAGTAGCTTGATCGTATCGTTCGTAGAGAGCTCAAACCATTGCACCCTTGGCATCATCTTTCTTTGTTCTTGTGCTGTCTTATCTCTTTGTGAGGTCTTAGAGTTTGTGTTCATCTTCCCCTTAGCAATGGGAACGTAATACTTTATTAATAGATAATTTTTGAAAGGAAATTCCTAAAATGATGTATCATCAAAATGGTTCATTTCAAAATGTTACCGCATCACCGGTAGGATTTCCAGCTTTCTCGATGGTAGGTTTAAAAATTTTTCTAGCAAAGGAAGGGACCAAGGAAGGAATTCGTAGCCCGGAACCTCTTTTCTCCTCCCTTTTCTGCTCACTCGTAGGGGTCCAGACGCCCACAAAGGGGGAGGGAGTCGACTGAACATCTCAGCCATTGGCGGGAATTTCGCCCTCATCCGATCCCCAATTCTTGTTCACCCAGGATGATCGCTTGTCAAACTCAAGCTCATCGAGAACGGAGTTCGCATGTACCATCTTTGAGTTTTTGGTGTTGGAGAGTTTGCCGGTTCATATTTGGG
Source organism: Aegilops umbellulata (assembly GCA_032464435.1). NCBI lineage: Eukaryota > Viridiplantae > Streptophyta > Magnoliopsida > Poales > Poaceae > Aegilops > Aegilops umbellulata. Next base: position 377,330,015 of record CP136057.1, read on the forward strand.
GAAGGTCCTCTTCCTTATCCTATTAGCATTTCTTCTCCGCTGCTAGTTCTTGATGACCCCCAAGTATAGGGGATCAATCTTAGTCATTTCTATAAGAGTGTCGAACCCAACGAGGAGCAGAAGGAAATGCCAAGTGCTTTTCAGCAAAGTATTCTCTGCAAGCACTGAAATTATCAGTATCAGATAGTTTGATAGCAAGGTAATTTGTAACAAGTAACAAGTGACAATAGTGACAAAGCTGAAGCAAGGTAGCCCGGTCCTTTTTATAGAAAAGGATAGGCCGGATCGTTCTCTTATAATAAGCAAAGCGTTCTTGAGGACACATGAGAATTTCATCTAGTCATTTCATCATGTTTATTTGATTTGCGTTCGTTACTCTGATAATTTGATATGTGGGTGGACCAGTGATTGGGTGTTGTTCTTACTTGAACAAGCCTTCCACTTATGATTACCCCCTCTCACAAGCATCCGCAAGTATGAAATAAGAATTAAGATAAATCTAGCCATATCATGAAACATATGGATCCAAATCAGCCCCTTACGGAATATCGCATAAACTAGGGTCTAAGTTTCTATCACTGTAACAACCCATCATCTAATTACTACTCCACAATGTATTTCCTTAGGCCCAAGTATGGTGAAGTGTTATGTAGTCAACGTTCACGTGAGACCACTAAATGAAGCAACAACATACATATCATCAAAATATCGAACAAATATCAAATTCACGTAATTACTTATAACCCGAATTCTCCCATGTCCACAAGAACAAAAGTAACTACTCACAAAACATATTGTGTTCAAGATCAGAGGGGTATTGAATATCATTAAGGATATGAACGTATAATCTTCCACCAATAAACTAACTAGCATCAACTGCAAGATATAATCAACACTACTAGCACCCGTACATAGGTACCAATCTGAAAATTCGTCTCAGTTTTGGCGACTCAAATGAGAGTGAGCACCTGATGCTGACAAAGGCGCAATGGATCGCCCTGTCAAAAAAAAGTAAGGCAGATCCACGAGCAGCGGCGAGAAGAAGGGGAAGGGAAAGTAGCGCTCAACAAGCAAGAACTTCGCCAACTCGGACGACGAGGATGCACCTACACCACCGAGGAGGAAGTTTGACATCAGAAAAGTGAGGTGTCATAAATGTGGCCTCCGCGGTCACTTCAAGGCTGACTAAGAGAAAACACCGAAGCAACGGGCACTCATGGCCGAGGAAGGAGACGACGAGGATATGATGCTGATGTGCGAGCTGGTGGAGGAGGAGGATCGAGATGATCTTGGCCAGCTGGACATGGGTCCGGTGAGTGCATTCGCGCGAGTAAACCCTGGTGAAGTCGTGGCACCAGAAGACCATGACAGAAGGCGTGACGATGTGGTCACATTAGAAGCGGGCGAAGAAGTGGCGCCAGAGGTCCACGACACAATGCGTGATGGTGTGGTCATGCTAGAAGACGTCGAAGACATGTTGCCAGAAGAAGACGGCACGAGGTGTGATGAAGTGGTCACCCGAGAAGAACGCAACATGCGGCGAGCTGTACCCGGACCAGACAAACGTCTCACTGTGTTGGACAGTGCAACAGGGAGGCCCGCGAGTGTTGCGTTAGAGGATAGCGTGGCGATCGAGTCCAGACTGTAGCAACGCCCACACGAGCAGGCAGCTGGTCGAGGCACATCGTCATGTACGGGGCTGGTCCAGCTTGGCTCGCTAGTGCCCGTAGCCTAGTAGACAGACCAGTTGGTGGCGGCGCATGCAGCAGGCCAGCTCCAGCACACGTTCCACTAGAGAACTCACCACCACGTGGTGGCCCAGCAGATAGACAAGGGGTGCAAATTGCAAGGATTCTTTGGTTCAGAAAACAACGCAGGAGGGAGCTCACAAGCACGTGAAGGCCCGATTTTGGTGCTTGAAGAGCTTTCATTTGAATCTTTGGTTGATTTCATTGGTGGTCCTTGTAATGATTGGAGAAGCGTTGAACCTTTTGGTCTCGGGCCGCTGTATATATTGAGTAATTGTCGTGGCTTACAAGTTTGGGAGATCGCTAGGATTCATCCAGAAGTCGTACACGAGAGGGAGAGAGGATTACATCAAGAGGGAGAGTCGGACAGAAGAAGAGATAGAGAAGTTTGAAAGATACACGCATATAACTCTATCTAACTATCTAACATCCTCCCTCAATCTAAACCTATGAAACCTTGTCTAGATTTAGATTGTACTTAAACTCATTCAACCTCCTCGTGGTAAGTGGTTTGGTGAAGCCATCAGCAAGTTGATCTCCTGTGGGAATAAACCTGATGTCAAGTAGCTTGCGGGCCACTCTTTCTCTGACAAAGTGAAAATCAACTTCTATATGTTTTGTTCGTGCATGGAAAATAGGATTCGCTAAAAGATAGGTTGCACCAATGTTGTTACACCATAACCTCGCAGCTTGTGGAATTTTTATTCCCAGTTCACAAAGAAGAGTCTGGACTCACTTGATTTCAGCAGTTGCATTTGCTAGAGCTTTATATTCAGCTTTAGTGCTGGATCTAGAGACAGTAGCCTATTTCCTTGCACTCCATGATATAAGATTTGATCCCAGAAATACAGCAAATCCACTTGTGGACCTTCTATCATTAGCACACCCTGCCCAATCTGCATCAGAATATGCACTCACCAACATGGATGATGACTTAGTAATCTTAACTCCAAGTCCTATTGTAAACTTAAGATACCTCACAATTCTTTTAACTACTGTCCAATGAACTGTACTGGGAGCATGCAGATACTGACATACTTTATTAACAGAATATGAGATATATGTGTTGGGAAACGTTGCTAAAGGAAATATGCCCTAGAGGCAATAATAAAATTGTTATTTATATTTCCTTATATCATGATAAATGTTTATTATTCATGCTAGAATTCTATTAACCAGAAACTTAGTACATGTGTGAATACATAGACAAATAGAGTGTCCCTAGTATGCCTCTACTTGACTAGCTCGTTAATCAAAGATGGTTAAGTTTCCTAGCCATAGACATGTGTTGTCATTTGATGAATGGGATCACATCATTAGAGAATGATGTGATGGACAAGACCCATCCGTTAGCATAGCACTATAATCGTTTAGTTTATTGATATTGCTTTCTTCATGACTTATACATGTTCCTCTAACTATGAGATTATGCAACTCCCGAATACCGGAGGAACACTTAGTGTGCTATCAAACGTCACAACGTAACTGGATGATTATAAAGATGCCCTACAGGTGTCTCTGATGGTGTTTCTTGAGTTGGCATAGATCGAGATTAGGATTTTTCACTCCGTGTTTCGGAGAGGTATCTCTGGGCCCTCTCGGTAATGGTCATCACTATAAGCCTTGCAAGCAATGTGACTAATGAGTTAGTTGCGGGATGATGCATTATGGAACAAGTAAAGAGACTTGCTGGTAACGAGGTTGAACTAGGTATGATGATACCGACGATCGAATCTCGGGCAAGTAACATACCGATGTCAAAGGGAACAACATATGTTGTTATGCGGTTTGACCGATAAAGATCTTCGTAGAATATGTAGGAGTCAATATGAGCATCCATGTTCCGCTATTGGTTATTGACCGGAGATGTGTCTCGGTCATGTCTACATAGTTCTCGAACCCGTAGGGTCCGCACGCTTAACGTTCGATGGCGATTTGTATTATGAGTTATGTGATTTGATGACCGAAGTTTGTTCAGAGTCTCGGATGAGATCACGGACATGACGAGGGGTCTCGAAATGGTCGATACATAAATATTGATATATTGGACGATGTTATTCGGACACCAGATGAGTTCCGAGTGGTACCGGATAATTATCGGAGTGCCGGAGGGTTATCGGAACCCCCCGGGGGAACTAATGGGCCTCGATGGTCCTTAGTGGGAAGAGAGGAAGGGCCAAGATGGGTTGCCCCCCCTTGGTTCCGAATTGGACTAGGGAAAGGGGGTGACGCTCCCCTTTCCTTCCCTTCCCCTCTTCCTTACTTCTTGCCCCTCTTCCTTAGGTGGAAACCTATTAGGACTTGGAGTCCTAGTAGGATTCCCCTCTCCTAGCGCGCCTTAGGAGGGTCGTACGGCCTTCCCTCCCCTCCTTTATATACGGGGGCAGGGGGCACCTAGAACACACAAGTTTCTCTTAACCGTGTGCGGTGCCCCCCTCCACAGTAACACACCTTGATCATATCGTCATAGTGCTTAGGCGAAGCCCTATGCCGGTAACTTCATCATCCCCGTCGCCATGCCGCCGTGCTAACGGAACTCTCCCTCGGCCTCAACTAGATCAAGAGATCGAGGGACATCATCGAGCTGAACGCAGAGGTGCCGTACGTTCGGTGCTTGGATCGGTTGGATCACGAAGACATTCGACTACATCAACCGCGTTACTTAACGCTTGCACTTTCGGTCTACGAGGGTATGTGGACACACTCTCCCCACTCGTTGCTATGCTTCTTCTAGATAGATCTTGCGTGATCATAGGAATTTTTTTGAAATACTACGTTCCCCAACAGTGGCATCCGAGCCAGGTCTATGCGTAGATGTTATATGCACGAGTAGAACACAATGAGTTGTGGGCGATAATAGTCATACTGCTTACCAGCAACGTCTTACTTTGATTCGGCGATATTATTGGATGAAGCGGCCCAGACCAACATTACATGACCGCGTTCATGAGACTGGTTCTACCGACGTGCTTCGCACACAGGTGGCTAGTGGGTGTCTGTTTCTCCAACTTTAGTTAAATCGAGTTTGACTACGCCCGGTCCTTGTTGAGGGTTAAAACAACACACTTGATGAAATCATTGTGGTTTTGATGCGTAGGTAAGAACGGTTCTTGTTAAGCCCGCAGCAGCCACATAAAACTTGCAACAACAAAGTAGAGGACGTCTAACTTGTTTTTGCAGGGCTTGCTGTGATGTGATATGGTCAAGACGTGATGATATATAAATTGTTGTATGAGACGATCATGTTTTTTAGAAGTTATCGGCAACTCGCAGGAGCCTTATGGTTGTCGCTTTATTGTATGAAATGCAATCGCCATGTAATTGCTTTACTTTATCACTAAGCGGTAGCAATAGTCGTTGAAGCAATAGTTGGCGAGATGACAACGATGGTACGATGGAGATCAAGGTGTCAAGCCGGTGACGATGGTGATCATGACGGTGCTTTGGAGATGGAGATCAAGGGCACAAGATGATGATGTCCATATCATATCACTTATTTTCATTGCATGTGATGTTTATCCTTTATGCATCTTATTTTTATTTTGCTTAGTACGAGGGTAGCATTATAAGATGATCTCTCACTAAATTTCAAGGTATAAGTGTTCTCCCTGAGTATGCACCGTTGCTACAGTTTGTCATGCCGAGACACCACGTGATGATCGGGTGTGATAAGCTCTACGTTCACATACAATGGATGCAAGCCAGTTTTCCACACGCAGAATACTCGAGTTAAACTTGACGAGCCTAGCATATGCAGATATGGCCTCGGAACACTGAGACCGAAAGGTCGAGCGTGAATCATAAGTAGATATGATCAACATAGTGATGTTCACCATTGAAAGCTACTCCATCTCACGTGATGATCGGACATGGTTTAGTTTATATGGATCACGTGATCATTTAGATAACTAGATGGATGTATATATAAGTGGGAGTTCTTAAGTAATATGATTAATTGAACTTTAATTTATCATGAACTTAGTACCTGATAGTATTTTGCAGGTCTATGTTGTTGTAGATCAATGGCCCGTGCTACTGTTCCTTTGAATTTTAATGCGTTCTTAGAGAAAGCTAAGTTAAAAGATGATGTTAGCAACTACATGAACTGGGTCCATAACTTGAGGTTTATCCTCATTGTTGCACAGAAGAATTACGTTCTGAAAGCACCGCTAGGTGCAAGACCCGTGTTGACACCAGATTTTGGCACGGTCAAGAACTTATTTAAGATGACCTCAAATAGAGAAGTGGTCTACATGAAAGAGTTCCGTATTGTTGATATGAACATGTTTAAAGTTTGGGCTATCGCCGTCCGATCTCATCTCAAAGGCCGAAGTTGTGTTCGAAATACTTAGATTTTGTATTCAGAACACTATTCGGCTGATTACTCCTCCAAGACTGCCTCGTATGGAAAAGTAATCTACACGGATTGTCTTCGTCTCGTCAAGGCGATTGATTTTGATATATAAATCATCTCAATACGAGTTCATATGCAAAAGTTACAGTCAATATGGTGCGGACCAGCTAGGGATCAATATATTACGCTGGACATCAGACACATGTTGATGGATGTCTGATACAATGCGTGAGCAATTAGCCATTGAAGACGATCTCAGATCTAAAAGTGTTCAACATGAAAGTTGTTCGTCTCGTCGAAACATTCAAGATTGCTTTTGGGTTTGTTTCCATCCGAGGTTGTTTACGACCTCAAAAATTACCCGCAAAGTGCAGCCAGTTTAAACTGAACAGTTTTGGAAAGTTTGGACAAAACCAATCCGAATTTGACTAGGGTTTTGGACGTGAATCCAAGCATTTTCCTTGCACGGGAAGTCCAGCCGCCTCTTATATAACTAAGGGGTGACGGCCGATTGAACAACACACAATCGAACAAACACATCTACCACTTTTTACCTTTACTTTACCTCTCCTCTTTGTTCTTCTTCTTCCTCGTTCTTCGTTCGTTCTTCTTCATTACCGGGCGGTGAACCTCGAGGCCCTAGGGGCGGTCAGGCCGACCTAGGGCAGCCCATAGCCGCCGTGCGTCCAGACAGGGTCCCTCCCGGGCACGCGGGGTTTCAGGTGTACAAAAGCGCCCGCCAGATTGTCTTGCGTACCGCACTTCCGGCGGGTCTCCTTCGACGTGAGCTGCGGTGCATCACCCTCGGCGTCGAGGGTACACGGTGACGTGTTCGTGTGCGAACACACTTTTTGGCGACTCCGCTGGGGACGAAGCTTTGAACGGTCTCCGGCCCGTTCTTGCTACGAAGAGATCGTCATCTAGGGTTTGCAATCTACAAAGGTAACATGAATACCTAATTCACTTATGTAGATGCAAATAATGCATATGTTGTTGCTAGATCGTTTAATGAGCATAATGTATCGGCTAACTCTAGCTTTATCAATCATGTATCTAATTATATGCAAGAGCCGATGCAACAAAATCTCCATGCTTCTACCTCATATAATTTTAGCAACATGGAACATATGTATACGAACTCCCATGCATCGGCAGCCGCACAAATCCATATGCCGATGAACAACATGATGAGTTCCGTTAATCAAGTTGAAACACTTCACATACGAACTTATGATAGTATGCAACAAAGTGTTTCACCTTTTTATTCATCGGCAACTAGCTTGCAATAGGTTAATCAAAACATGCCGGTGGATACGGGAATTGGCCATGCTACTACTAGTTATCCGGCCAATTACCCTCAATCATCATATGCTACACCTCATGCTACTAATTGTTTGGCACCATATGCAACTATGGGTATTCATAATTCGGCTTCGCACCTTCACCCTAATAGCCGAATAAGTGAAAATTCTATAGGATCACATGTGTCTTCACCTAGTATCGTAGCATACAATGTTTCCCCTGCAAAATTACAGAATTTTGGTGACATCTCGTTACCAAAAGAGTCTAGAAGTGTCGGGGGGCAATTCTATGCAGATTGGGTCATTAAGAAAAATCTTACATCTTTTTTGGGACGAATGCAATGTTGTTCTACATGAATTAATAAAAGAGGGAAAGCCTATTAATTCTGCTGCAATTCAAGCTAGATTATGTCAAAAATAGAAAGCATTGGGTGTGGATAGAATTATCAAAAAAGATGGTGATTCGGATGACAATGTTAATTCAGCTATTGAAAAGACCGAATCAAATATTACGTATGCTGAATCTATTCTAGAAAAACAGGATGACAAGGTGTTGGGGAGCTATTCGAAAGAGGAACAACCTATCGTTCAAGTAACGCAACCATCATGCTGTCCCAACGTGTTTGAAAAGGTATGTCTAGCAAGTGATTTATCTATCTTCCGATTTGGTCGCAACTTCATTGTTGCTGCTTCTATAAGTGAAATCCTCATAAGTAATTTTGAAAGACCAATGACGAAGGGAAATTTACTTGTTAGCAATAAAACTGTTATAGAACATATCGGTCAATCTATTGTGCCATTTATAAAGACCGACAGTGACCTATTATTGCAGCCAAAGTTTTCCCCATTGCTTTATCAAAATTTCATATCTAATTGGGTAGCTTTGCTTGTTTATTACTGGCTTGCACTTGGTCTCAATTGAGACATGTGTATTCTAACTATTTTCGTTTCAGAAATTTAAAGCCAAGGTCAAATTCTTTTGAGAAATCCGATTCTAATATAATATCTTATCCAAATACATCGGAGATAGGGTGTAATACACAATGCATAGCCGAATGGGGAGAATCTAAATCTGAACCATTCGTTTGCTTACTTCCAAAGCCGTTCACACACCAAGATCGGCTAAAAACAAAATGTATACCTTCGATCAAACATGTGCGATCAAATCTTTGATTTGTTGTTGAAAAATAATTACATTAGAATTCTTGATCACCATGTCAAGCCATCTATCCAAGGACGAATTTATTGTAAGTTGCATGATTCATTCAAGCATAGTATTGAGGATTGCAATATGTTTCGTCAAATAGTTAAATCGGCCATTGATAAAGGACGATTCAAATTTGTTGAGACACCAAGAGATAACGAGTATATTCCAATTGGTCCTGATGGTAAAAGGTTTTTGCATCGGCTGCTTCAAGTCGATCCATTTAAAGAGAAGGTAAAAACTGCAGGTGATGGGATCAAGCTTTCGAGTAAAGAAGTTGTTGAAGAGCATAATGAACATAATCTTGAGGGCGAGAATTCCATCGAAGCTACAATGAAGACGCCAAGGACTGGGGGGCAACAAGAAAATCCAAAGATCGGTGCAAGCACAGCCAAAGAAAATAAAAGCCAACATAAGCATAAAGGTAAAAACCCGAAAGTCACTTTCGCGCAACTATTGGAAAAATATCAGAAGATAAGTGAGGAGAGCAGTGCTTATCGGCCAACTAATGCGAAAGCATCAAGATCACCCCCTAGACGCAAATCCACGGATCGATATTGGCAAGAAGAGAATTTGAATGCAACTTATCCATATCCTTATTTTGGGCCGTCAATGCCAATGTCGTGGATGCCTCCCTATGCTCACGCAAATCCATATCCATCATGGGAGAAGTATAATACAAGGGCACATTCTCCATATTATTATAAACCATCTCGCCAATACTGTGCAACTCCAAGAAGACCAACATCCAATGAGCAGTCATATGTTCAAGACCGTTTCAATAAAAAAGAATCGGTCCGAAACATAAGGAAGAATAAGGAGGTGGTTGAGCAAGTCTACTGCGTCAAAAGAGATGGTCGTAAGAGTGCCACTTCAGCTATGATCTCAAATGATAAAGAGTCAATTAAATTGTTTACATTGGCTACAAAAGGCAATGAGGCAAGTCAATCAAGTGCCAAATCTGAGGGGAAGAAGAGAGTGCACAAGGTAAAACAAGAATTGTCATTACTTCAAACAAAATCGCAGCGGGGGTGCCCACTCGACTTATCGTATTGGCAAAAGAAGAAGTTGCAAAAGCTTAGTGCACATGAACTTGAAGAAAGGAACATGGCATGGGTTCCTAAAGGAAGTACTCAAAATAAGAATTATGTGAAAGCATTCATTACACGAAGTGCGGCAAAGAAGAAGGAAAAGAGTGAAAACTATGAAGGACCAAGCCGAAGGTTTCAACATCTTCGGTCCACACAATATCCATATTCTTCAACTATGTCGTTGATGCATATGCCATGTAATTCTTTATCAGGTATGATTGGTTACCCTCAGTGGGCTTATTTTAATCCATGAATGCAATGTAATTTCTTACATCATGAAAGGGTATTACCAAATCATCATATGTTCAATTAGCTTCACTTTGTTGCTAATCTAAATGGCCGATACATACCTATCGTCCTAAGCACGTAAAAATGGCCGATGGAGTGTTGACATCATGCTTAGAACAAACTTCGTGCAAGTTATTTTTCGGCACACAAGCTTTGCCGAAAAACAGGGGGGCATGTGTTGACACCAGATTTTGGCACGGTCAAGAACTTATTTAAGATGACCTCAAATAGATAAGTGATCTACATGAAAGAGTTCCGTATTGTTGATATGAACATCTTTAAAGTTTGGGCCATCGCCGTCCGATCTCATCTCAAAGGCCGAAGTTGTGTTCGAAATACCGAGATTTTGTATTCAGAACACTATTTGGCTGATTACGCCCCCAAGACTGCCTTGTATGGAAAGTTATCTGCACGGATTGTCTTCGTCTCATCGAGGCGATCGATTTTCATATATAAATCATCTCAATCCGAGTTCGTATGAAAAAGTTACAGTCAATATGGTGCGGACCAGCTAGGGATCAATATATTACGCTGGACATCAGACACATGTTGATGGATGTCTGATACAATGCGTGAGCAATTAGCCATTGAAGACGATCTCGGATGTAAAAGTGTTCAACATGAAAATTGTTTGTCTCGTCGAAACGTTCAAGATTGCTTTTGGGCTTGTTTCCATCCGAGGTCTTTTACCACCTCAAAAATTACCCGCAAAGTGCAGCCAGTTTAAACCGAACAGTTTTGGAAAGTTCGGACAAAACCTATCCGAATTTGACTAGGGTTTTGGATGTGAATCCAAGCCTTTTCCTTACACGGGAAGTCCAGCCGCCTCTTATATAACTAAGGGGTGATGGCCGATTGAACAACACACAATCGAACAAACACATCTACCAATTTTTACTTTTACTTTACCTCTCATCTTTGTTCTTCTTCTCCCTCGTTCTTCGTTCGTTCTTCTTCATTGCAGGGCGGCGAACCTCGAGGCCCTAGGGGCGGTCAGGCTGACCTAGGGCAGCCCATAGCCGCCGTGCTTCTAGACGGGGTCCCTCCCGGGCGCGTGGGGTTTCAGGTGTACAAAAGCGCCCGCCGGATTGTCTTGCGTACCGCGCTTCCGGCAGGTCTCCTTCGACGTGAGCTGCGGTGCATCACCCCCGGCGTCGAGGGTACACGGTGACGTGTTCGTGTGCGAACAACCCGCTTCAGGGGCAACACCGGACGTTATGAATGTCTGGCAGAGCAAAGCTGATGACTACTCGATAGTATAGTGTGCCATGCTTTACGGCTTAGAATCGGGACTTCAACGACATTTTGAATGTCATGGAGCATATGAGATGTTCCTAGAGTTGAAGTTAATATTTCAAGCAGATGCCCAGATTGAGAGATATGAAGTCTCCAATAAGTTCTACAGCTGCAAGATGGAGGAGAATAGTTCTGTTAGTGAACATATACTCAGAATGTCTGGGTACCACAACCACTTGACTCAACTGGGAATTAATCTTCCTGATGATAGTATCATTGACAGAGTTCTTCAATCACTGCCACCAAGCTACAAAAGCTTCTCGATGAACATCAAGTGTTGATGGTTAACAAGACCACTAGTTTTAAGAAAAAGGGCAAAGGGAAGAAATCAAGAAGATGCTAAAGGCCGCGGAGGTAGAAATCAAGAAGGAGCATCAAGTGTTGATGGTTAACAAGACCACTAGTTTCAAGAAAAAGGGCAAAGGGAAGAAGGGGAACTTCAAGAAGAACGGCGAGCAGGTTGCTGCTCAAGTGAAGAAGCCCAAGTCTGGACCTAAGCTTGAGACTGAGTGCTTCTACTGCAAAGGGACTGGTCACTGGAAGCGAAACTGCCCCAAGTATTTGGCGGATAAGAATGATGACAAAGTGAAAGGTATATTTGATATACATGTTATCGATGTGTAACTTACTAATGCTCGTAGTAGCGCCTAGGTATTTGATACTGGTTCTGTTGCTCATATTTGCAACTCGAAACATGGGCTATGGATTAAACGAAGATTGGCTAAGGATGATGTGACGATGCGCGTGGGAAATGGTTCCAAAGTCGATGTGATCGCTGTCGACACGCTACCTCTACATCTACCATTGGGATTAGTTTTAGACCTGAATACTTGTTATTTGATGCCAGCGTTAAGCATGAACATTATATCTGGATCTTGTTTGATGCAAGATGGTTATTCATTTAAATCAGAGAATAATGGTTGTTCTATTTATATGAGTAATATATTTTATGGTCATGCACCCTTGATGAGTGGTCTATTTTTGTTAAATCTCGATATTAGTGACACATATATTCATAGTATTGAAGCCAACAAATATAAGTTTAATAATGATAGTGCAACTTATTTGTGGCACTGCCGTTTAGGTCATATTGGTGTAAAGCGCATGAAGAAACTCCATGAAGATGGGCTTTTGGAATCACTTGATTATGAATCACTTGATGTTTGCAAACCATGCCTCATGGGCAAGATGACTAAGACTCCGTTCTCCGAAACAATGGAGCGAGCAACAAACTTATTGAAAATAATACATACTGATGTATGCGGTCCGATGAGTGTTGAGGCTCGTGGAGGGTATCGTTTTTTTCTAACCTTCACAGATGATTTGAGAAGATATGGATATATCTACTTGATGAAACATAAGTCCGAAATATTTGAAAAGTTCAAAGAATTTCAGAGTGAAGTGGAAAATCATCGTAACAAGAAAATAAAGTTTCTACGATCTGATCGTGGAGGTGAATATTTGAGTTACGAGTTTGGTCTTCATTTGAAACAATGCAGAATAGTTTCGCAACTCACACCACCCGGAACACCACAGCGTAATGGTGTGTCCGAACGTCGTAACTGCACCTTATTAGATATGGTGTGATCTATGATGTCTCTTACTGATTTACCGCTATTGTTTTGGGGTTATGCTTTAGAGACGGCTGCATTCACGTTAAATAGGGCACCATCTAAATCAGTTGAGACGACACCATATGAACTGTGGTTTGGTAAGAAACCCAAGTTGTCATTTTTTTAAAGTTAGGGGCTGCAATGCTTATGTGAAAAAGCTTCAACCTGATAAGCTCGAACCCAAATCGGAGAAATGTGTCTTCATAGGATACCCAAAGGAGACTGTTGGGTACACCTTCTATCACAGATCCGAAGGCAAAATATTCGTTGCTAAAATGGATCCTTTCTAGAGAAGGAGTTTCTCTCAAAATAAGTGAGTGGGAGGAAAGTAGAACTTGATGAGGTAATTGTACCCGCTCCCTTATTGAAAAGTAGTTCATCATAGAAATCAGTTCCAGTGATTCCTACACCAATTAGTGAGGAAGCTAATGATGATGATCATGAAACTTCTGATCAAGTTACTACCGAACATCGTAGGTCAACCAGAGTAAGATCCGCACCAGTGGTATGGTAATCCTGTTCTGGAGGTCATGTTACTTGACCATGACGAACCTACGAACTATGAGGAAGCAATGATGAGCCCAGATTTCGCGAAATGGCTTGAGGCCATGAAATCTGAGATGGGATCCATGTATGAGAACAAAGTGTGGACTTTTGTTGACTTGCCCGATGATCGGCAAGCCATAGAGAATAAATGGATCTCCAAGAAGAAGATTGAAACTGATGGTAATGTTACTGTCTACAAAGCTCGACTTGTTGCAAAAGGTTTTCGACAAGTTCAAGGAGTTGACTACAATGAGACCTTCTCACCCGTAGCGATGCTTAAGTCTGTCCGAATCATGTTAGCAATTGCCGCATTTTATGATTATGAAATTTGGCAAATGGATGTCAAAACTGCATTCTTTAATGGATATATTAAAGAAGAGCTATATATGATGCAACCAGAAGGTTTTGTCAATCCAAAAGGTGCTAACAAAGTGTGCAAGCTCCAGCGATCCATTTATAGACTGGTGCAAGCCTCTCGGAGTTGGAATATACGCTTTGATAGTGTGATCAAAGCATATGGTTTTATACAGACTTTTGGAGAAGCCTGTATTTACAAGAAAGTGAGTGGGTGCTCTGTAGCATTTCTGATATTATATGTGGATGACATATTATTGATCGGAAATGATACGGAATTTCTAGATAGCATAAAAGGATACTTGAATGAGAATTTTTCAATGAAAGACCTCGGTGAAGCTGCTTATATATTGGGCATCAAGATCTATAGAGATAGATCTAGACGCTTAATTGGACTTTCACAAAGCACATACCTTGATAAAGTTTTGAAGAAGTTCAAAATGGATCAAGCAAAGAAAGGGTTCTTGCCTGTGTTACAAGGTGTGAAGTTGAGTCAGACTCAATGCCCAACCACTGTAGAAGATAGAGAGAAAATGAAAGTCATTCCCTATGCTTCAGCCATAGGTTCTATCATGTATGCAATGCTGTGTACCAGACCTGATGTGTGCCTTACTATTAGTTTAGCAGGGAGGTACCAAAGCAATCCAGGAGTGGATCACTGGACAGCTGTCAAGAACATCCTGAAATACCTGAAGAGGACTAAGGATATGTTTCTCGTTTATGGAGGTGACAAAGAGCTCGTCGTAAATGGTTACGTCGTGCAAGCTTTGACACTGATCCGGATGACTCTAAGTCACAAACCGGATACGTATTTATATTGAACGGTGGAGCTGTCAGTTGGTGCAGTTCCAAGCAAAGCGTCGTGGCGGGATCTACGTGTGTCGGTGTCCAAACCGGCGGATCTCGGGTAGGGGGTCCCGATCTGTGCGTCAAGGTCGGATGGTAACAGGAGACAAGGGACACTTTATTTTACCCAGGTTCGGGCCCTCTCGATGGAGGTAAAACCCTACTCCTGCTAGATTAATATTGATGATATGGGTAGTACAAGAGTAGATCTACCACGATATCAAGGAGGCTAAACCCTAGAAGCTAGCCTATGGGTATGATGATGGTTATGATGTGTTCGTCCTACGGACTACAACCCTCCGGTTTATATAGGCACCGGATAGGGTTAGGGTTACACAGAGTCGGTTACATTGGTAGGAGATCTTGAATATCCGCACGCCGAGCTTGCCTTCCACGCCAAGGAAAGAACCTTCCGGACACGGGACGAAGTCTTCAATCTTGCATCTTCATAGTCCTGGAGTCCGGCTGGAGATATAGTTCGGCTATCCGAACACCCCCTGATCCAGGACTCCCTCAGTAGCCCCCGAACTAGGCTTCAATGACGTCGAGTCCAGCGCGCAAATTTGTCTTCGGCATTGCAAGGCGGGTTCCCCCTCCGAATCTTGTGTACCTGTATGAATAATGTCCGTAGCGCTCCTCGGTCTCGGTGCCCAATAATTGCCGTCTTCCACGTGTTGAACGAATGCGAAAAGCCCGGGGGTGTTTTTTCATATTCACACCCTTGGTCATATAAACGAGCCGCCTATTGAACGGGATGAGGATCTAGATCCAAACCACATCTTCTTCTCCCCGCGAGTTATCATCAGAGCGTCTCCAGCAAAGGCCCATTCCAACATGGCCAGCCGTCGTAGCTCCTCCCCTCGCCCCTCCAGCCCCGAATCCGGAGACTGGGAGAGTTGCACCATCCCACACAGCGAGCTAGTGTCACTGCAGGCCAAAGGATTCCTTCCCCAAGCATATATTGTCCCGGTCCGAGCCGGACTCGCCACCTACAACGGCGGCAAGCAAGCGGAGAGCACCCCCAATCCTTCTAAAGGAGAGTGGGTGTGCCTCGTCCCTTATTTATTAAGGGGTCTAGGATTTCCAATTCATCCATTCCTCTGCGGGCTTCTGGAGTTCTACGGCCTCCAGCTGCACAACCTCACACCTGGCTCCGTGCTACATATTGCAGGTTTTGTTGCCCTTTGCGAGCTATTTTTAGGCGTCGAGGCTCATTTTGCGCTGTGGAAGAGGTTGTTCTGCTTGGTGCCCCGTTCTCAGAAGGGGTCTATATACCAAGTGGGCGGAGCCGAAATATGGCGCATCGCCGGGACCGGATACCTATCCGGAACCCCAAAGAAGGCGTCCGAGGACTGGCCTTTAGAATGGTTCTACATCGACGACGTCCCGCTGCCGGACCCTGTCCGGGTCGGCCTCCCTGAGTTCAGCATGGCTCCCTTAAAGAAACGCTTAAGTTGGCGTCCGCGGAGCTCTCAGAGAGAAAGCAACAGAGACGTTCTTTACCTGATTGGCCGGATAAGACTATGAGCTCATTCCGGACTAACCATGATTGGAGTCATGGCCGCATGTATCATGCAGGGGGTGCAGCCGCTTCAATATAGGAGTCACCCCATGTGGGATTTCAACGGGGAGGATGACGCCACCCGCTATGGCCGCAAGGGGCCAGACACAGCTGCCGCTCTAGTAAAGATTCTAACATCTTTGTACAAGGGAGAAAAGGAGGACTTCCTCCGTGTCAACCCGCGGGCCGGATTCACTATGTATGAACCTCCAAGTTGGGTAAGTGAACAATTGCACTTGCCCGCTTATTTAATGCTCCCATGACTAGATACGTAATCTGGTGATTTCAATGCAGGAGCTTCGACAGGAGGTAAAGGATATCAACAGCTGCCCTCCACAGCCTGAGGACCCAGAACGGTCCCTCGATCCGGACTCCGAAGAGGATCCGGACATATTAGTGGAGCTCATCGACGGGGTGTTCCACCAGTTAAGCAAAGATAATACCCTGGTGGCCATTATGGCTGATTATCCCGGGTTAATCCCGGCCTCCCAGGTGACAGAAACCGGAGTGTTTATTCCCGCAAGAGAGATTCCGTCCTTACATATTCCGGTGTTTCTGACGACAACCGTATTTTACAGGGGAGATTTCCGAGGAGGGAGGCCGAACCTGCGGCGGCTAGCCAACGAGGAGCCGCCGGGCCCCGTGGGGTAAAAAGGGATGAAGTTTGGACTGAGAGTTCGGCACAATAACGCACCCTCTGTCTTCCTGGCGTTATTCTGTCAGGGCATGTTAACATTCGTACTGTTTCCAGGACGAAGAGGCCTCGCCGGACTATATCCGGAGGGGCCGCCAACCACGCCTCTACCAGCCAGGCCCCAATGTCTGGTCCGGAGGCGCGGACAAACACCAGGCTTGCGCCGGACGCTCCTCCAACAGAGGACGCGGACCGGCTATCTGCCACAAATTCAGAAGTGGAGAGCGCCATGAACCATAGGCGTCGCCGGACAGTTCTACGCGACGCTTGTTTCTCCCGAGAGGCCTTAAACGCCTTCAATTCGGGAGATGCGTACCTTCGTGCTGCTCAAGATGGTTTAGCCAGAGCCACGGAGCAGTATGTGAAAGACATACGGGTAAGAAAATTTAAATATATATATACCAGTAGCCCCCGAGACTTGAAACAATTAAACTAACTAATTTAAGGATCATATAATATGTAGGTTCTTACTGAGAAGAACACCGTGCTGTCCCAGGAGCTGGAAAAGTGCAAGGCCCAACTTGAGGCCGCACTAGCCGCAACAGGGGAGCCCGAAGGGACCCCCTCAGGTACGATATATGTTGAGAGATTGGTATTGTGCGGCTTATGTGCGAATCTGATAATTAATGTTGTAGATGGTGCCGGACTAGATCCCGAGAGGCAACAACTCTTACGCCAGTTAAAGGCTGGCGAGAGTACGTTGACAAGGGTGAGGCGAGAGAAGAATGATCTTCAGGATGCCAACACCAAGCTGGATGTTGAACTGAAAGACGTTCGTGGCCAGCTATCTGACTCCATGAAGGAGAATCAGCGTCTTCGACGCGGCATATTTAGTAAGTGCTTGAGCGAAATCTTGAAAAAGGAGTTTGGCGAGGAAGACAAATAACATAATTAAGTCTGTAGGTACGCTCACAGGTCGTCCTGCAGAGGAGATGCCCAGTTCTACGGGTGACCTTCTCCCCGAACTCCTGCAACTGCACGAACGAATTTGGCGGGCAATGCAAGGGGTTGCCCGGGCCTTATGGCCTGCCCACTCCACGCCCGAGGGCCTTGGAGAGCTTGCAGAGAAGCTGACGGGAGCTCGGCGGTGCATCCGGTTGTGGAAGATATCAGCCTGCCGGGCCATGGTGAAGACCCGCTTTACGAAGTCTGACCCCAATCACATGGCCGAGGTCGGACCAGTGGGGCCTGATGGAAAGGAGATCCCTGTGAGCTTGGTGTATGGCCAGGTAGAGCTGGCCGCAAAGTATTCCCAGCAGGACTGTAAATTAGACGGCCTGTTAGATGGTATAGAGGAGGAATACTATCAGTCAAGATGACTATGTAATTTATAATTGACATGTGTAATAGATCATTTGTCGTTGTCGACCTTTTCGCTTCGACCTCGGGACCTGACGGTCCGGAGTGTGTCCGAATACCATAACGGCTATATAAAAGCCGTGGTATGCATGGAGACTAGGCGTAGGGGTCATTAGTGCTTTATCAGACAAGTGCCAACTAGTTATGTTATATTACATGGTTAGTAAGAAACATCTTCCAGAGAGAATAATTCTGTTAAGGGTTCCTTTCGCTGGGGTGGCGTGCCCTAAAGTGCACGTCCGAACTGCAAATGCAGAAGATCATCTGGGGGCATGTATAAAATAAAAAGGTTCATCTTTAGTTCACCGACCAAATATTCCCTTAAGAATGCTAGCTTTCGGCTTCACCCAGTCTGAGGTACACACCCGGCTTATCCGGCAGTAACAATCGCAGAGGTGCTCCCTTTACCGCCTAGCCGAACAATCGGGAACGTAGGGGTAAGCACAGGAGCTAGGCAACCCAGCTTGGCCAAAACTTAAGTCATATCGATGCATATAATGGCGAAGAAAAGGTGCATGCGGAAGTCTGACGCATGCGTTGGGTGTGAAACCCATATAGACAAGCTTCTGTTAAAGAAGCCCCCAGGTTTAAGGAGCGCGGATAGCGCGTCACATAATGAGCCTTTTAAGGGCTAGAAAAGAAAAGAGTAGGAGACAAAGTAAAAAAAGGGTATAAATTTAAATAATGGACAGAGGAAGGAGACAAACACAGAGTCCGGCGCTAGGCATAGAATCTTCGGAGACGTGTGGCGTTCCATGGGTTCGGCTCGAGCGGTTATCCGACGCATATCGCAGGCGGTACGCTCCACCAGTTAGGACTTGGTTGATTATGAATGGACCTTCCCATTTGGGCTTGAGTTTGTTCTTTTGCTTATCCGGCAGGCGCAGAACTAGTTCACCAACGTTGTAATTTTTGGCCCGTACTTCTCTGCTTTGATATCTTCGAGCTTGCTGTTGATAGAATGCGGAACGGGCCTTAGCCACGTCACGCTCTTCCTCTAAGGCGTCCAGGTTGTCCTGCCGATCAAGCTCGGCTTCTCTTTCTTCGTACATGCGCACTCGAGGTGAGTCATGAATTATGTCGTAGGGCAGAATCGCCTCAGCGCCGTACACCATAAAGAATGGCGTGAATCCGGTGGTACGATTTGGCGTGGTTCGCAGCCCCCAGAGTACGGAGTCGAGCTCCTCTACCCAGTGCATATCAGATTCCTTGAGGGACCGCACTAGTCTGGGTTTGATGCCGCTCATGATGAGACCATTTGCACGTTCGACCTGACCGTTAGTTTGTGGGTGATAGACAGAAGCGTAGTCGAGCTTAATGCCCATGTTTTTGCACCACAGCTTTACTTCATTAGAGGTGAAGTTTGTGCCGTTATCGGTGATAATGCTGTGGGGGACACCATAACGGTGTACGACCTCGGATACGAAGTCTATCACAGGTCCGGATTCAGCCGTCTTGACAGGCTTGGCTTCTATCCATTTGGTGAATTTATCCACCATGACCAATAAGTATTTTTTCTTGTGGGTTCCGCCTTTAAGGGGTCCCACCATATCGAGCCCCCAGACCGCGAAAGGCCAAGTGATGGGGATAGTTCAGAGGGCGTTGGGTGGCATATGGCTTTGGTTGGCAAAGAGCTGGCAACCGACGCACCGTTTGACTAGGTCCTGAGAGTCTGCTCTAGCCGTCGGCCAATAGAAGCTAGTACGGAAAGCCTTGCTTACAAGGGACCGAGCCGCGGCGTGATGGCCACCGAGTCCGGCATGAATTTCAGCCAACAAACTCCGCCCTTCGTCTTCGGAGATACACCTTTGAAGGACTCCTGTAGTGCTTTTCTTATATAGCTCTCCCTCATGGACTTTATAGGCTTTAGATCGCCGCACTATGCAGCGTGCCTCGTTTTGGTCCTCGGGGAGTTCCTGCCTAGTAAGGTAGGCTAGGAATGGTTCCGTCCACGGGGCGATGACCGCCATTATTGCGTGGGCTGAGGGTGTAATTTCGGTGGCGGGGCCGCCGATTATGTCTGATTGTTCGGCATTGGGTTGTGCGGTTATGCCCGGGCTATTATCCGAGGGTTCCCCCTCCCATGTTATGGATGGTTTGAATAATCTTTCTAAGAAGATGTTGGGGGGGACTGCATCTCGTTTTGCGCCAATGCGTGCCAGGACGTCCGCTGCCTGATTATTTTCTCGGGCTATGTGATGGAACTCCAGTCCCTCGAACCGAGCTGACATTTTTAGTACGACATTGCGATAAGCTGCCATTTTTGGGTCTTTGGCGTCGAAGTCGCCATTTATTTGGGATATCGCGAGGTTTGAGTCCCCACGTACTTCCAGGCGTTGAATGCCCATGGATACCGCCATCCGGAGGCCATGTAGAAGGGCCTCGTATTCGGCTGCATTGTTGGAGTCCGTGTACATAATTTGGAGTACATATTGGACTGTATCTCCTGTAGGGGACATCAAAACGACGCCAGCCCCCAGTCCGGCCAGCATTTTGGAGCCGTCGAAATGCATGATCCAGTTTGAGTACGTGCCGTACTCTTTAGGGAGTTCGACCTCTGTCCATTCGGCGACGAAGTCGGCTAGGACTTGCGATTTAATTGCTCGCCGTGGCTTGTAGGTTATATCGAACGGGAGGAGCTCTATGTCCCATTTTGCTATCCGGCCTGTTGCATCGCGGTTGTTGATAATATCGTTGAGTGGTACTTCCGAGGCTACTGTAATAGAACACTCTTGAAAGTAGTGTCGTAGCTTCCGGGATGCCATGAATACCGCGTATGCGATTTTTTGATAATGCAGGTACCGTGATTTGCATGGTGTAAGGACAATGGACACGTAGTAAACCGGCCTTTGAAGGGGTAATTTATGTCCGTCTGTTATCCGTTCGACGACGAGTACTGCGCTAACAACTTGATGGGTTGCGGCAATGTATGGCCCATTTTGCTATGCGCATGGGTTCGCCGGTATTCGGCACGGCCAGGACGGGGTTTGTTGCCAAGATGGCCTTTATTTCCTCGAGTCCGACCGTGGCAGCGTTCGTCCACTCGAAGTGTTCGGTGCGCCTAAGGAGGCGGTAAAGGGGTAGTGCCTTTTCTCCCAAGCGGGAGATGAAGCGGCTTAAGGCCGCCACGCATCCGGTGAGTTTCTGAATTTGCTTGAGATCTTTTGGGACATCCAATTGTGACAGAGCTCGGATTTTAGCTGGATTCGCTTCAATTCCTCTGCCGGATACAATGAAGCCCAGGAGCTTTCCGGCTAGGACGCCAAAAACACATTTTTCCGGATTGAGCTTGATGTCGTATTTTCGCAGGTTGTCGAATGTAAGTCTCAAGTCGTCTACTAGAGATTCGACGTGTCTTGATTTAACAACCACATCATCTACGTACGCCTCCACTGTTTTGCCGATCTGGTTCGCCAAACATGTTTGAATCATGCGCTGATATGTCGCGCCGACGTTTTTGAGAACAAAGGGCATTGTGTTGAAGCAGAATGGGCCGTATGGCATGATGAATGCTGTTGCAGCTTGGTGGGATTCTGCCATCTTTATTTGATGGTAACCGGAGTATGCGTCGAGGAAACACAGGGAATCGTGTCCTGCGGTGGCATCGATGATTTGATCAATTCGAGGGAGGGGAAAGGGATCCTTTGGGCAGGCCTTATTAAGGTCTTGAAGTCGACACACAGGCGCCAGGATTTGTCCTTCTTTGGTACCATTACCAGGTTTGCTAGCCAGTCCGGGTGTTTGATATCTCTAATGAATCCGGCCTCCAATAATTTGGCTAGCTCCTCTCCCATGGCCTGTCTCTTTGGTTCGGAGAAACGCCGAAGGGTTTGTTTGACAGGTTTGAATCCTTTCTGGATATTTAAGCTGTGCTCGGCCAGCCTGCGTGGGATTCCTGGCATATCTGAGGGGTGCCAAGCGGAAATATCCCAGTTCTCTCGTAGGAACTCGCGCAGTGCGGCGTTTACATCAGGGCTCAATTGTGCCCCGATGGAGGCCATTTTATTCGGGTCCGTTGGGTGGACCTGGAATTTGACTATTTCGTCCGCTGGTTTGAAGGATGTGGATTTGGATCTCTTATCGAGTATCACATCATCCCTGCTAACCGTGGATCGCAGCGCCGTCAGTTCTTCGGCTGCTAAGGCTTCAGATAGTGCCTCGAGGGCCAATGCGGCTGTCTTGTTTTCGGCGCGGAGTGCTATGTCCGGATCACTAGCGAGAGTGATAATTCCATTTGGCCCAGGCATCTTAAGCTTCATGTACCCGTAATGGGGTATGGCTTGGAAAACTGTGAATGCCTCTCGTCCTAATATAGCGTGATATCCGCTTCTGAACGGGGCCACCTGGAACGTGATTTGTTCGGACCTGTAATTATCGGGCGTGCCGAATACCACATCTAGTGTGATCTTTCCGGTGCAGCTCGCTTCCTGACCGGGGATTATTCCTCTAAAGGTTGTGCTGCTTCGCTCAATGCGGTTCCAGTCTATTTCCATCTTTTGGAGGGTTTCCTCATAGATGAGGTTCAATCCGCTGCCTCCGTCCATAAGTACCTTTGCGAGGCGACAGCCGTCCACTATGGGACTGAGAACCAATGCGGCTGGCGCTCTGGCTGTTCGGAATTTAGGTTTGTCGCTCGCATTGAAGGTGATGGCAGTATTGCTCCATGGATTTATGGTCGCTACTTGGTAGACTTCGGCGAGGCTGCGAAGTGTTCTTTTTCGCATGTTATTTGATGCGAAAGTCTCGGAGATTGTGAGAATGGTACTGAAATTCTCGGGCTGGTTTCCTTCGACCTCTGGATTTAGGAGGTCCTCGCCAATTTTGGCCACCTGCCGGAGTATCCAACATGCCCTGAGGCTGTGAGTTGGGGTGGCATCCTCTATACTATGAATCTTGCAGGGTCCATCGAGCCACCTTTCTAGCACGGTTCCGTGCCCCCTAGAGGGTTTTGATTTTTTATTTAATCCGGGCGCTTTGCTGTAGTGCGCCCTTTTGATTTGGACGGGATTGCTATTTAAGGCCGGATTATCCCAAAATTTAATTTCAGTTTTCCGAGCACTTTCCATCGCACAGTATTTTTGTACTATGGATGCCAAGTGAGCAAAGCGCGTAATGTTACGACGACTTATGTCATTGAGTATCCCCGTGCAGTTACTGCAGAAGATTGAAATCGCGTCTCCCTCATGGCAGTCCTTTATCCTGTTCATAAGCAGGAGGAATCTGGCCCAGTAATGATGTACTATTTCTTCGGGCATCTGCTTGATTTGGGAGAGATCGCTTAAGATCGGACAGGCGGAATTCATTAGATCTGATACTTCGCCCGGTTTGCTGTTCGGAGGCCGAACGACCTTCGGATTCCGAGATCCGGAGTCCTGTATGTTTTCCGGTTTGCCTGGTTCCAAGCCCAGGTCTTGGGTTGTATCCTCCCTCCGTGGATATCCGGCAGGGAGGGTTCCGGAATTCAGACGTAACTGGTCCTTAAGATTGATGAAGGGTCACCGCATTGTGTTTCCACCACAGCAACATGATGAGTGGCTTGGGGAGAGTTGATTTCCCTTAGATCGGGTTTAGGCCCAACCTGGTCGTAGTTTGTAGCGACCGCAAGGCGGCGATGCGATCCAGGAGCTCGTTTATGGAGGAGAGCTCCACCGGATCTAGCTGCTCGGCCAATTCCGAGCTGACGCGGAGATTGTTTTCGATGACCCGAGAGGTCACCGTCGGCGTAATGGCCGAACGGGCGGTCATGAGAAAACCACCCAGCCGGAGGGTTTGGCCGATAGCCAAAGCTCCCTCAGTGACGGCGCCGTCTTTAAAGACGGGAAAAGGCATCCTTCCTGATCGCGACGGCACAGAGGAACTCTCAATGAAAGCACCAATGTCGGTGTCAAAACCGGCGGATCTCGGGTAGGGGGTCCCGATCTGTGCGTCAAGGTCGGATGGTAACAGGAGACAAGGGACACTTTATTTTACCCAGGTTCGGGCCCTCTCAATGGAGGTAAAACCCTACTCCTGCTAGATTAATATTGATGATATGGGTAGTACAAGAGTAGATCTACCACGAGATCAAGGAGGCTAAACCCTACAAGCTAGCCTATGGGTATGATGATGGTTATGATGTGTTCGTCCTACGGACTACAACCCTCCGGTTTATATAGGCACCGGATAGGGTTAGGGTTACACAGAGTCGGTTACATTGGTAGGAGATCTTGAATATCCGCATGCCTAGCTTGCCTTCCACGCCAAGGAAAGAACTTTCCGGACACGGGACGAAGTCTTCAATCTTGCATCTTCATAGTCCTGGAGTCTGGCTGGAGATATAGTTCGGCTATCCGAACACCCCCTAGTCCAGGACTCCCTCAACGTGTGAAGCGGAGTACATAGCTGCTTCGGAAGCAGCGAATGATGGAGTTCATATCCGATCTAGGTGTCATACCTAGTGCATCGGATCCAATGAAAATCTTTTGTGACAATACTGGAGCAATAGCCTTGGCGAGGAATCCAGATTTCACAAGAGAACCAAACACATCAAGAGACGCTTCAATTCCATCCGCGATATAGTTAATGAGGGAGACATGGAGATTTTCAAGATACATACGGATCTGAATATTGCAGACCCGTTGACTAAACCTCTCTCACGAGCAAAACATGATCAACACCAAGACTCCATGGGTGTTAGAATCATCACTATGTAATCTAGATTATTGACTCTAGTGCAAGTGGGAGACTAAAAGAAATATGCCCTAGAGGCAATAATAAAGTTGTTATTTATATTTCCTTATATTATGATAAATGTTTATTATTCATGCTAGAATTGTGTTAGCCGGAAACTTCGTACATGTGTGAATACATAGACAAACAGAGTGTCCCTAGTATGCCTCTACTTGACTAGCTCGCTAATCAAAGATGGTTAAGTTTCCTAGCCATAGACATGTGTTGTCATTTGATGAACGGGATCACATCATTAGAGAGTGATGTGATGGACAAGACCCATCCGTTAGCTTATCACTATGATTGTTTATATAGTTTATTGCTATTGCTTTGTTCATGACTTATACATGTTCCTCTGACTATGAGATTATGCAACTCATGAATACCAGAGGAACACTTAGTGTGCTATCAAATGTCACAACGTAACTGGGTGATTATAAAGATGCTCTACAGGTGTCTCCGATGGTGTTTGTTGAGTTGGCATAGATCGAGATTAGGATTTGTCACTCCGTGTTTCGGAGAGGTATCTCTGGGCCCTCTCGGTAATGATCATCACTATAAGCCTTGCAAGCAATGTGACTAATGAGTTAGTTGCGGGATGATGCATTACAGAATGAGTAAAGAGACTTGCCGGTAACGAGGTTGAACTAGGTATGATGATACTGACGGTCGAATCTCGGGCAAGTAACATACCAATGACAAAGGGAACAACATATGTTGTTATGCGGTTTGACCGATAAAGATCTTCATAGAATATGTAGGAGCCAATATGAGCATCCAGGTTCCGCTATTAGTTATTCATCGGAGATGTGTCTCGGTCATGTCTACATAGTTCTCGAACCCGTAGGGTCCGCACGCTTAACATTCGATGACGATTTGTATTATGAGTTATGTGATTTGATGACCGAAGTTTGTTCGGAGTCCCGGATGAGATCACGGACATGACGAGGAGTCTCGAAATGGTTGAGACATAAAGATTGATATATTGGACAATGTTATTCAGACACCGAATGAGTTCGGAGAGGTATCGGATAATTGTCGAAGTGCCGGTGGGTTATCGGAACCCCCCCGGGGAACTAATGGGCCTCGATGGGCCTTAGTGGGAAGAGAGGAAGGGCCAAGAGGGGCTGGCCGCCCCACTTGGGTCCAAATTGGACCAGGGAAAGGGGGCGGCTCCCCCTTTCCTTTCCTTCCTTCTTCCCTGTCGGTGTCAAAACCGGCGGATCTCGGGTAGGGGGTCCTGATCTGTGCGTCAAGGCCGGATGGTAACAGGAGACAAGGGACACGTTGTTTTTACCCAGGTTCGGGCCCTCTCGATGGAGGTAATACCCTACTCCTGCTTGATTAATATTGATGATATGGGTAGTATAAGAGTAGATCTACCATGAGATCAAGGTTGCTAAACCCTAGAAGCTAGCCTATGGTATGATTGTGTATGAAGATGATTGTCCTACGGACTACAACCCTCCGGTTTATATAGACACCAGATAGGGGTAGGGTTACACAGAGTCGGTTACAATGATAGGAGATCTTGAATATCCGCATCGCCAAGCTTGCCTTTCACACCAAGGAAAGTCCCATCCGGACACGGGACGAAGTCTTCAATCTTGTATCTTCATAGTCCAGGAGTCCGACGAAGGTATAGTACGGCTACCCGAACACCCCCTAATCCAGGACTCCCTCATTCCCCCTCTTCCTTAGGTGGAAACCTACTAGGACTTGGAGTCCTAGTAGGATTCCCCTCTCCTGGCTCGCCTTAGGAGGGACAGCCGGCCTCCCCTCCTTTATATACGGGGGCAGGGGCCACCCTAGAACACACAAGTTTCTCTTAACCGTGTGCGGTACCCCCCTCCACAGTAACACACCTCAATCATATCGTCGTAGTGCTTAAGCGAAGCCCTGCGCCGGTAACTTCATCATCACCGTCACCACGCCATCGTGCTGACGGAACTCTCCCTCCGCCTCAACTAGATCAAGAGATCGAGGGACGTCATCGAGCTGAACGTGTGCTAAACGCGGAGGTGCCGTACGTTCGGTGCTTGGATCGGTTGGATCGCGAAGACGTTCGACTACATCAACCACGTTACTTAACGCTTCCGCTTTCGGTCTACGGGGGTACATGGACACACTCTCCCCGCTCGTTGCTATGCTTCTCCTAGATAGATCTTGCGTGATCGTAGGAATTTTTATGAAATACTACGTTCCCCAACAGTTGCATGGAAAACAAAAAATTTCTATGCACACACAAGATCTATTCATGGAGATGCATAGCTACGAGAGGGGGAGAGCATATACATACCCTTGTAGATCGCTAAGCGCAAGCGTTTATCACACGGTTTATGTAGTCGTACTCTTCGCGATCCGATCATGATCCAACCGATCTAGTGCCAAACAGACGGCACCTCCAAGTTTAGCACACATGCGGCTCGATGAAGTATCCTCCTTCTTGATCGAGCAAGCGGGAGAGGAGAAGTAGATGGGGTCACAACCAACACGACGGCGTGGTGGTGATGGTGGTGGTGGAGCACCGACAGCGCTTCACTAAGTTTTGCCAGAACGAGACGGTGGAACTATGGAGTAACGGTAGAGAGAGGGCC
The DNA here is from genome assembly GCA_032464435.1 of Aegilops umbellulata. NCBI lineage: Eukaryota > Viridiplantae > Streptophyta > Magnoliopsida > Poales > Poaceae > Aegilops > Aegilops umbellulata. Next base: position 377,357,575 of record CP136057.1, read on the forward strand.
GCCAAGGGCTTGGTGTATCCTCTTGGGGTGCCCACTACCCTCCAAGCCCTAGGGTGCAGCTAAGGGGGAGAGGACTTGGACTCCAAGTCCAATCCTATTCCTACTAGGACTCCTTCCTTTTTTGGCATTCCCTAGCCACATGGGCTTTTGAGGACTTGGTGCGCCTAGCCCAGTAAGGCCAGGGCACCTCCCTGAGCCCATGCTAGCCCTTGGGTCGTGGTCAACCCACTTGTGGACTCCGGACCCCTCCGAAACCTCCGGAACCTTCTGGAAGCTTACTGGTACAATACTGAAAAAACTGCACCTTTTTCCGGAACCCAAAATATGACTTCCCATATATAAATCTTTACCTCTCGACCATCCCGAGACTCCTCGTGATGTCCGGGGTCTCATTCGGGACTCTGAACAACATTTGGTTACCACTCATCAAATATCCCAATACTACTCTAGCGTCAACAAACGTTAAGCATGCGACCCTGCGAGTTCGGAAATTATGTAGTCATGACCGAGACACCTCTCACTAAAAAAAAGACACATCCGTGAAATTTTGGGCCGAACGAATTTTTTTTCTGTCATACATATGACACTTCTATGACGATAATTGTGACAAAACCCGGTATCATCATAGATGTGGTGGGCTCCTACTTCTAGGACAAAAAATCATGACATAAAATGGGCTTTTCGTCCTGGGCGGGCCGGAGACGCAGCTGCATGACATTCTTTGGGACGTCCATGACGGAAAAAACCATGGTAGAAGCGAGGGGGAGGAAAATTTCGGGGAGTTCCCGGTTACGGTGGGAGGTTGGGGGCCGAGCGATGCGTGTTTCTCTCGTACACGTACGCGCATGTGTGCGAGGCGTTGGCTCTAACTGAACCCGAGCGAGGCGTTGGGCTCTAACTGAACCCGAGCGATTGCACTACAGGCTACGCGTTACTGAACCCGAGCGATCGATCGATAGCTGTTAACTGAACCTGATCGAGCGATTCCTTCACTACTGCTGCTAATTGAAGCCGATCGATGGAATGAACAGTGAGCATTGTGGGGGAGGGGGGTTGGATGAACAGTGAGCGGTGTCGTTGCCTCTGGATGAACAGGACACCCCGTGGTGTGGTGGAGGGCTGGATGAACAGTAGACGGTGGAGGGGTGCCCGTGGAGGGGTGGATGAACAGGACCCCGTGGTGTGGAGGGCTGGATGAACAGTAGACAGTGGAGGGGTGGTTGAACAGGACCCCGTGGTGTGGAGGGCTGGATGAACAGTAGACGGTGGAGGGGTGGTTGAACAGTAGCCGGTGGAGTAGCGCGCGGTGGAGGCTGGATGAACAGGAGCCCGTGGAGGCTGGAGGAGGTCGACGGTGGATGAACAATAGCTCGTGGAGGCTGGAGGGGGTCGACGGTGGAGATGAACAGTATCCCGTGGAGTCCCGTTTTGCGGTACGCCACACCCCTCCCTATGAACAGGACCCCCATTTCGACCGTAGGAGATCCGTTTCCTCTGCTTTGCGGTACGCCACACCCCTCCCGATCAACAGGACCACCGTTTCGATCGTAGGAGGTCCGTTTCCTCCGTTTTGCGGTACGCCACACCCCTCCCGATCAACAGGACCCCCATTTCGACCGTAGGAGGTCCGTTTCCTTCATTGTGCGGTACGCCAGGCCTCGTTTCCATCGCCTCTTCCGTCCAAGCCCTCCCGATGAACACGACCACGCATTCCGTTCCAATCCAGCCGGTTGGCTCCCACGCGTTCCGTTACCTCCCGATGAACACGACGCATTCCGTTGCCTCCCCATGAACACGACGCATTCCGTTGCCTCCCCATGAACACGACGACGACGTTGTTTCTCCGTTCCGACCCAGCCATGTCAACGAGCCCTCGTCATATGTATGCGCGAGTAGGCGTTCGAGACCCCGCCCGTATGTACACATACGTGGCCGTATTTTCTTTCTTGCACCCTGGCCGCCTCTACTACAACACGTGCGCGCCTCTACATCCACCAGTATATATGTACGTACACGTTCGCGACCAGAATGACAACGCTACATACACTTCGACCAGGTGGGTCCCGACTGTCAGGCACTTCCTTGCGTGCGAAGATGTAGCTGGTGGGTCCCAGCAGTCAGGGGGGCGAAATACGGTGGCCCGTCCGGTGGGTCCCCGCTGTCAGGTGGAGGAATAATTATTTTGCATCTAATAAGGAGGCACTTCCTTGCTGCAGCCATGGACCCAACTTTCAGCCTCTCCACGTACAGTCCACGTCCGATGGAAGTCGTTCCTTGACCATGTTGACCACGCCGCCCCTAGATCCCCAGGGCGGTGGACGACGGCGAGGCCTAGGAAGGGGACGCCGGGGAGCCGGGGAAGACGCGGTAGTTGAAGCACGCGCGGAGAGGAGTACGAGGGTTCACTGGTTCGGCTGCGGTGTGAGGCTGCCGTCGCCGCAGGGCCTGGCCAGCGGTGGGAATAGTAGGGGGCGGTGAGGCCTCTGCGGCAGCATAGCCGGCCACGGGAGGCAGGAGCATGCGGCACGACCGGCGCTGCTTTGGGCAGCTGGAGCAAGAAGACTAGAGGTTGAAGAAGCACTACGGCCGTTAGATGGACATCGTACGGTCACTCGAGCTAGAATCGTTCATATTGACTAAAGTTGACAAAGGCCCCCGTCCCTGTCAAGTCAGCCTCCCACCATGGTGGGTCCCAGCTAGCAGGGGGAGTATTCATTTTTGTTGTGCGTAATAAGGAGGCACTTCCGGTGGGTCCGAGCTGATAGCGGGGGGAACATTTTTTTCACGAAATACGTTGGCCCGTCCGGTGGGTCCGAGCAGTCAGGGGGGAAACATTTTTTTCGCGAAATAAGGTGGCCTGTCCGATGGGTCCCTACTGTAAGGTGGAGGAATAATTATTTTGCGCGTAATAAGGAGGCACTTCCTTGCGGCCGCCTGGACCCAGCTGTCAGCCTCTCCACGTACAGTACTCTTCCGATGGAAGTCGGTTGTTGACCACGTTGACCACGCCGCGCCAAGAGCACCAGGGCGGTGGTCTGGACGATGGCAAGGCCTAGGAAGGGGACGACGCGGATCCGGGGAAGACGTAGCAGTGGAAGCCCGCTCGGAGAGGAGCACGAGGGTTCACTGGTTCGGCTGCGGTGTGAGGCTGCCGTCGCCGCAGAATAACAGGGGGTGTGGGTGAGCGGAGGGATGGCCTGGCCAGCGGTGGGAGTAGTATGGGGGCGGTGAGGCCTCCGCGGCAGCACAACCGACAACGGGAGGCAGGAGCAGGCGGCACGACCGGCGCTGCTTTGGGCGGCTGGACCAAGAAGACCAGAGGTTGAAGAAGCACTAAGGCCATTGGATGGACATCGTACGGTCACTGAAGCTAGAAACGTTTATTATTGACTAAGTTGACAAACCCCTTGGTACGCTCCAACTTAGTAGGCCCACAGGTCAGCCTCCGAAACGGTGCGCCCTAGATGTCAGGGGGAGGAATCATTTTTTGGGCGGCCGAAGCTAAGAATATCCGAGATTGAAGAAGAAGCACGACATCCGTTGGATAGACATCCAACGGCCACTGCTGCTAGAACCGTGTGTTGACTATAGTAAGTTGGCAAAGCCTTGCATACGCATCAACTTATTTTTTTAGGGGACGCGTCACTTAGTATGCCCAAAAGTGTGTGGCAGAGAACTTATAGCCCATTTACGTTTTGTAAGAATGTACAACCCATTTTGGAATTCTAATGGAATTTATAACAGCCCATTTACAGTTTGTTAAAAGTACAACCCATTTTCTGGCTAGGACAATGATTAATAATTTCAACCAACCGTTGAAGACAGAATTCAATAAAATTTCCCACATTTTGATGGGCTTCGAAATATTTTTATCCCGAAATTTCTAGTCGGATTAAATATAAATTTGTATTACGTAAAAATCCAACGAAACATTGCGCGCGCAACAATGAAAATTTAAGATTTTCAAAATCCATAAATAATATTTTATAAACTAATTTCGTGTTTGGTGCATTTTTTTATAGTTACTGCCCAGGTTTTTAATTACATCCCATTTATTATTTTTTAAAGCCCATTTTCCTGTTAAGCCTAATGCATCCCTCCTAGGAAAGATTTGCAGCCCAGCGGGGCGGAGAATAACAAGTTGACCTTGCCTGGGTATTCCTCAAAAAGACGTATAGCTGGGCTAGCCATTTTCATCTTGAAAAAATTAGTATCTGGGCTGGATATCTGGCCTGGGCTAGACGGGCCACAGCCCGCCCAGTTAATACCCTGCTCTCCTCTGAACAACAACGAAATCATCGCCAAGAAAAACTTTGCAGTTCTCACGCCTCAAAAACACAAATACTGCTCGAGCTGCTTGGTCCCAGCTGTCGGCCGCACCTTGTGCAATTCTCTCGTTTATATTGACTACATAGGTTGACAATGGTGTGGGACCATGATGTCAGGAAACCAGGAGAAAGCAAAAAATATAGTTGTACATAATAAGGAGGCACTTGCGTACGTACGGCTATGGCCCTGGTGAGTCCCTAGTGTCATCCAGTCAAAATAAAGTCATCTCCTGAATCCTCATGTTCGTTGACGATGTTAACAATGCTCGGCGCCACGGCAAGCGCAACAACTCGGAGGACAACGGAGAGGGCCTCGCGGGCCCTACGGATGGTCTGATACAGCGCCCGCTACTCATTCAGGAAGCCAGGATCATCGGACACCTATGAGCACCTTCGAGAAACTGAGACGGCATGAAACGGTAAGGCCGCGCTTGGGAGCTCTGGTTTATTTCAAACCTGTATTAACATACAAGTGTAATTTAATCGTCATCGAAAACAACGCGTAAACTACAGGCGTAATGAAACCGAGGGCCCGAGGTCTGTAAGTAAAACCAGCGGGTTACGCGTGTAATTTGAGAGACCAGTGTATATTTTATGAGCACTGCTATATGGACGACATTACCAGACGATACATGCACGACGTGCGTATCATGCCATCCATGGGCAAGGCTGAAACAGCAGCTAACGGCTGGGTTAACAATCGTCCAATTATCGTTCAACGTTTTTATCGTGTGTCAAGTACTTCCCATATTTTACTAGTCGAAATCGACCAACCAAGCGCCTTCGCACGAGACCATCTGCTTTAATTTACAAGCGGTTTTGGTTGGAAAACGACGATCCAATCACGGCCTAATATCATGAGTTGGTCGGAAGATCATATGGTTTCACGTCTAACCTACCCGACTTGTCGTATAGGCTATGAATGAAACATCAGATGATGAACTTCTTAAGCACGGAAACAACAGAAGAGGATGATCTTCTTAACAAGCAAATCACTAGCATTAGATCGACATGCAAAACAATACGAAGCATTATTCTCGGGAGGCACGATGAACAGCTCGTGATGTCGCATGCCACAACATTCGAAGCTCAAAACACAAGGCCTGACATTACATAGACAATATTCAGAACAAACTCTTAACACAGGAATATCTCAGCAGAGTAACTATTTACTTCTAAACTGAACACAGTAATAGGAAAAAACACTCGACGCTGCTCACAGCAAGGGCGTCCCACTCAAAAATATCAAATGCATGTCTTCTGGCTAACATCAATGAGCAAATTTTGACAAGGTTTTCCAATTCCAATATATTAAACTAACGTCTTCTTGCTAACATCAATGATTAAACTTTGACAAGCTTTTCCCATTCAAAATATGTAATGCCTATGATCGTGGATTCCTGTCGCTTCTTGCTAACATCAATGATTAAACTTTGATAAGCTTTTCCCATTCAAAATATGTAATGCCTATGATCGTGGAGTCCTGTTGCTTCTTGTACTTGTTTGGGCACTTCTTGCCCAGGGCACTCCACGTGTTGTTAAATTGCCAATGGTCTCTGCAGACTAGTCATGTCACCGATGTCTAATATTTATGGCACCGGCTGTAGCAATGGAGGGATTCGGTGCCAAACTAAGAAAAGGTGAAATTGGCACCTCTTTTGGCCTACATAGTGGAAGGCCTAATACTCTGTAAAGCTTCTCGGTCATTCCTTCTGTAATGTAGCGCAAACAATGATTGCTTCTTTCTGCAAAGTGGAACGACCAAATGGACCCAGTAATGCAGCAGTTTGCCTTGGACACATTGGCTCCTTTTGTGCAGTTGAACTGAAATCGAAGTCGGAATAAAATCGAGCTTTAATTTTGATATCCCTGTAAGCAACAAAAGGTATAAGGGAAACAATTACTGAGAAATAACGGTTGATGACTTGTACTCCTAGAAGAAAAACATCTACTGATCTACCTTATCTTAATGGGAAACAAAGCAGGAGAGTAGCAATTCTCAATCAGTGTGATTCATTCATATTAACTGAGATATTATCTTAACAATGCCTTGTTTCAAGATGTATAAAGAACGAAAAAGCAGAAAAGTATCATTCCTAAAACAATGCGACTGATTCATTTTAACAGAGACATTATCTTAACAATACCTTGGTTAAACATGTAGAAAGAACTACAAAGCAGGATAGTACCATTTGTAAAACACTGTAAGTCTGTAACTGATATATAATAACAGAGGCATTATCTGAACAATACATTTCTTAAACATGTACTCCGGCTGATCCCTAACAGAAATGGTACTCCTGCCGATCCCTAACAAGTGTTTGCAGTTTTGAACTAAGATTCAGTAGTTAATTCGGAGTAAGGTTGGTACTGACCATTGAAGACCAAGATTTGAAACAACTTGTGAGGAAGATCTCAAAGAGATCTCAACACATATATGGAAATCCGGTCTCATTTTGTGCAGTTCCACCAAAATTAAGCGAAGCAAAATGTCGCAATAGCAACAAGTTGAAAAGATATCCCTGTTTTAACAGAGGCAAAAAAGGAATCAATTACTGGCCAATAAAGGAGGATGAAACATGCGGCCACAAAAATGGTAATCCCGCCAATCCCTAACAAGTGCTGCAGTTTTGAAGTAAGATTCAGTAGTTAATTAATTCTGAGAGTGGCATTGCTTAATTTTACCAGCGGCATTAGATTAACGAAAAGCATAAACAGTTGCAGGGTAGAGTGGGCGCAACAACAGTATGTGCTTCCATCTACTTATAAAGGGGGTGATGCAGAGTTTGTTGTAACAAAGCAACAAGCATCATGTCTGGGTTGGTTCCATTTTTGTTCACTACTTAATGTGAAAAGACAGCAATACAATAGCTTCAATTCAACATTTATTTAAAACAATACCAATACAAGTAGCACAACATCTCAAAGCACACCGCACAATCATGTGGATGATGCCTGTACTGACCTTTCATGAGACCAACAAAGATAAAATACGAATCTGCCAACACGAATAGGAAATCCAATCTTGTTTTGTGTAGTTGCACTGAAATCAAGCAAAGTGTTTCGCGTAGAGAAGCAAAATGTCGCAATAGCAACAAGTTGAATAGATATCCCTGTATAAACAGAGGCAAAAAGGAATCAATTACTGGCTAATAAAGGAGGATGAAACATGCGGCCACAAAAATGGTAATCCTGCCAATCCCTAACAAGTGTTGCAGTTTTGAAATAAGATTCAGTAGTTAATTCTGAGAGTGGCATCAATTACTGGCTTATAAAACGGATGATGCTGAATTTGTTGTAACAAAGCAACAAGCATCATGTCTGGGTTGGTCCCATTTTTGTTCACTACTTAATGGGAAAAGACAACAATACAATAGCTTCAATTCAACATTTATTTAAAACAGTACCAATACAAGTAGCACAACATCTCAAAGCACACTGCACAATCATGTGGATGAAGGCCTGTACTGACCTTTCATGAGACAAACAAGATAAAATATGAATCTGCCAACACGAATAGGAAATCCAATCTCGTTTTGTGCAGTTGCACTGAAATCAAGCAAAGTGTTTCGTGTAGCGAAGCAAAATATCGCAATAGCAACAAGTTGAATAGATATCCCTGTATAAACAGAGGCAAAAAGGAATCAATTACTGGCTAATAAAGGAGGATGAAACATGCGGCCACAAAAATGGTAATCCCGCCAATCCCTAACAAGTATTGCAGTTTTGAAATAAGATTCAGTAGTTAATTCTGAGAGTGGCATCAATTACTGGCTTATAAAGGGGGTGATGCTGAATTTGTTGTAACAAAGCAACAAGCATCATGTCTGGGTTGGTCCCATTTTTGTTCACTACTTAATGGGAAAAGACAGCAACACAATAGCTTCAATTCATCATTTATTTAAAACAGTACCAATACAAGTAGCACAACATCTCAAAGCACACTGCACAATCATGTGGATGAAGGCATGTACTGACCTTTCATGAGACGACCAACATAAAATACGAATCTACCAACACGAATAGGAAATCCAATCAAGTTTTGTGCAGTTGCACTGAAATCAAGCAAAGTTGCCGGTGTGACATTTAAGTTTTCTATAGCAACAAGTTGAATAGATATCCCTGTTTTTAGAGGCAAAAAAGAAAACAATTACTGGCCAATAGAGGAGGATGAAACATGCGGCCACAAAAAGAAGCATCTACCTTATCTTGATGGAAAACAAAGTATAGGACAGTAACATTTCTAAAACGGTTGCATTGATTCATATTAACAGAGAAATTCTTTTAAAACAGATCAGTAGTAAATTCTGAGATTAACAACAGCAAAATAGCTGCATGGGACATGCCAACACCATGTGCGTCCACACGTATAAATGGGTGATGCAGAGTATGTAGCCAAGCAGCATATATGCGCTGGTCCCATATTTGTTCTCTTTGAACCTTCTTCCTATGTGAGGGCAGCAAATCTAGTCGTGCACAAACTACCCGACCCCCAGTTTCTTTCCCATTTCAACAAAGAGATCGGTTCCTTACAGATGTGTGTACTGGGTTACCCCCCTTTTTCCCTTTTCGACCTACAAAGCGGCTGGATAGCCAGTCTATACTACTTTCCGCCCCTCCTTTCCTCATTGAACCACGTCCTAGATTCTTGCTCCAGCTCACCGCACCCTTCTTTCCTCTTTGAACCAAGACCTAGATTCGACTACAGATCGAAAAAGATCCACATGCAGCTAGAGCAACAACGGTTTCAAAGAAACTTATACCTTAGGGTCATCGGGATGTGGCAAGGTGTGCGGCGGGAGGCCGGATCTGCCCACACTACGTGCGACAGCAAGGAAGAAGGGGTCGGTGGCCCTCCCGCACAGGCACTGGGTGAAAGAGAACAGCGCAGCCGGCAGTGGATTGCCTCCCTCGCCGAAGGCGATAGAGTGAACGCTGCACCTCCTCCCCTTCCCGGTGCGACGGGATACATACGCCTCCTTCACCAGCTGTGAGGGGGGAGAGAGAGACAAGAGGCCAACGCAGTCTTGTTTAGATCTAGTGAAGAGAGGGTGAGAGACTGTGAATATAACAAACCCTAGCAAATGAACGCCGAGCCTCCAGCAGGTAACATATATGTAGTGCGGCGAGCGTGTGGAGAGTGCAAACCCTAGCGAACAAGCGCTGAGGCTCCCTCTTATATATATACTACTGTAGTACGGACTAAGCTCTGGTGCCTTCATTGCACCTGCTTTTGGCTGTATGACAGGTGAGCCAGCCACATTTTGGGCCCACCTATCATAAATCCAAAGGCAGGTGCACTAAGTCAATGAAGCTGCGTCCATATAGTACACTCCCTCCTTTCCGGTTTATAGGGCTTATATCAAAATTTTAGTTTTTCCATTTTATAAGGCTCAATTTGGTTGTTTCCCATCACATGTTCAGATTCCAAGGTGCATTAAATCATTGCATGCAAGTATTAAGAGAAATTTGACCAATGCATGTAATTTATGCACGCATGCATTGCAATTAATGCATTGGTAAACATACTTTTTTGAGGAAAATAAGAGCATTAATTGGGTGCTTTTGCAAACTACAAAAAGTATTCCACCACTCACCATCTACCTTGGTTGGTGAGATTTTTGAATTGAGCCTTATAAACCGGAAAAACAGCTTTGTGCGTAACAAGCAAAGAGCACTGATGGAAAACAACTTATTTTTCATCGAAAATCAATCATCTTCACCAGCCGACGCAACCATGAGGCGCAACCATGAGCATCGATAGGTCATCATGGTGATGCATCATCCATTTGGCATCAAGTTCGGGTGAGGCACCTAAGAAGTTCGGCAAATCCTCACCGTGGTCTGTTTCTTCTCAGTAATCAAGCTCGAGGAAGGAAGAACCACGTGGCAGAGGACAGTGAGGCGGAACAACAATGGCCATCCAATTTTGTGTAGTTCCACTAAAATTGAGGAAGACATGCCCGGGTATGGAGACACGCATCACTGTTTCCAAAAATATAAAAAAGGGTTAGCAACGACATCTCAATTGTCAATAAGAATTAATGAAAAGTACACCAACAAACAGAAGCATCATAGTTATCTTGATGAGAACTAAACCAGGATACCCGAGAAAAAAGCATTTCTTCATTTAACCAGTGATAGTACTACCACCATATGGACAATGGCCGCACAACCACCATGTACTTTTTGTCGAAACAACATGTATACCTCCACCGAGGCATAAATCAGGACAACTTTTTGAGTGGCATTTCCTCTATAATAGTAGTACTAGTAGGTGATGTTGGACCAGCCGACGAACCCTAGCTACTATGCATGGGGAGCTAGGGAGTAGTCGCATAGAAGAAAACCCGCACGCAGCGACCTGGGGAGCTGGACCAGTACAAGAAGTTATACCTCAGGTGGGCGAGATGTCGTTTAGGCGGGCGGGCGGGATCTACCCACACGACGACAGCGAACAAGGGCGCGGAGGATCTTCGTCCGTGCCAGCGCCGGCTCCGAGAGGACGGTGCGCATCGGCTTCCCCCGTCGCCGACGGCGACAATGTCAACGCTGCACCTCCTCACCTCCCGCAGCGGACGGGATTCGGCCGGATCTGTGACCACTAGTGAGGAGAGAGATAGAGTGGACACTATCATCTTGTTTTGATATGGAGAGGGTGAGAGAGCGAGACACGAGAAACTCTACCAAACAAGAGGCTATAATGGAGTAAAAAAATCTCTCCATAGCAGTGTTTTAAATAGAATACGCGTGTTCCCAGAAAAACGAAAACTGGCGGACAATTTTTTAAGGGTCTGTCTAGGACACATGTAGACATGACATAGTTATGTCACATATAAGTTGATGTCCACTCTGTTTGGGTCTTTTCCTAGTTTTTTTGTTTCTTGTTGCTACATTATATACTTGTGGGAGCTTAGATGTGATATCCTTAAATAACATCTAGATTTGAATTAGACAAACTGATTTTCTAACATACCAAGAAACAAAACTCGATCAAAAACACGCCCCCGCTTCCAGGTCGCGAGAGTCATCGCACACACACACATAGACATAGACATGCATATCCGTGTTTACGTAAAATTCCATTTCCATCTCCATCTCCAATCATATTTGTCCAACTGGCACATTATTTACGTTGTTAATTATATATGCAGCAATATTAACGTACAACATCTCTTGTTCACGCATGTCCGGACCGCTGCCACAGCCGGTCCTGACCAACCCGAACCCTCTTCATCACCCGCGCGTGCTTCCCGCCCGAAACGGTCAGTGCCACATTCATGCCCGACCAGAGCGGACGCGACCTCTCACTGGCGCCGGCATTGTAGCGGCGTGTCGACCGAGAGAGCGTTGCCCGCGCCGCTTCCAGGTGCACGCGGCTGCTCCGCGTTCAAAGGTCGCAATAGCCGGCTACAACATGCATGTAAAAAGTTCTTGGGAGTCCGTGCAACAACTAGCTGTCCTCCCCCAACTCGTCAATCTCTTCAAGTAGTGCTAGTACTCCATGGCGCGATCCATCGACAAGCAGGCGGGAAAGTTATGGTATACTACTCGGTTTGCGGTGAGTGGCATGCCGAGCGATCGTGTGGGGTCAAGCCGTGGAGGAGGGTGAGACACGAAGACGACAGACGTGATTTAAATGTTGGTTTTGCTCGATGGAGCGATCCAACGAAACGAAACGTTGGTTTCTCTCCATTTCCATTTTTTCTCCGGAAAAATGGAAACTTTTCCACTCCATTTTCATTCCTATTCCAAGGTTGCCGTGTTACAACATTCCATCAAATACAAAGGAAAACTAACACGCATGCTGATGCATCTCAATGATTCACATATCATAGCCAACATTTACTTCACAACTAAAGAAAAAAGTTGTGAGAGCGTGTATGATTGAAAAACTACTGATGGGGTCACTACGACTTAAACCCTAAACCCTAAACATGATTTAATTTCCTGGCCAGGTACAACCTGTCGAAGGAAAGACGGCTGGCACCCTTGGATCATACGATGCTTTTGTGCAGTTCCACTAAAATCGACCTGAGCATCCCTGATGGCAAAGATATTGAAGAAGTGTGATTAGAATAATAGTACTGGCACTAGTTCATGAGACATAAACTCATCACAAGTAGAAGCCGGTAGAAGTAGAGAAAGATCGGCATGGAGATGGAGCTACGGCAGTGGAGCAAGCCGGCTCCAAAAGGAAGATGGACTACCTGGGACGTTGGGCTGTAGCTAGAAGGGCGGTTGGGACGCGACATCGGCCCATACCGTGGTGACCCCCGATTGGGATGCACCGACTGTGGGTTTTCTCCCTCGCCGATGTCGACCGCGTCTACGCAGAACATTGTTCCCTTCCCCCAGCTGCGGGATCGGGCCCGTCGTTCTATGCTTGTGAAGAGAGCAACCTAAGCAAGAAGGCTTGTAGCTTAGGCTCCTGCTAGTGTATATATAGTGGTTTTCTTTTTCTCTCCATATCAACCATTTTATATTGCATACATGTCATTCAAGAGTGAAATGATGGTTGCTTCTTCCGACTAACTTACTGTGTGATTTGACTGCTCCTTAGTGGCCCCTACACGTACTCCCCCTACGTGTATGCAATAGTCACATGTACACATGGACGCAAAACCGCGCGCGACGCCCTAATGCATGCATGTCCGAGCACACGACGAAACACACACAGTCACGCTCAAGTGCTCAACCTACACGTGCATGCACACACATACTCAGTCAGGGTGAGCTAGTGACCGTATGAACACCGGAAAATATTTATATTGAGCGCAATGAGCGTATTATGAAGTCCACTGACCGTATTTTTACAAATATACAGTGACAGATAGTGTATTTATCTCGTTTGAAATTAAGCCATGTTAACCGGAGAGGAGGCAGCATGGACTAGCATTACTTTGTTGTGTCCCGTCAACTTGCCGAACGAGGAGAAGGTTGCAGGACGGGAGAAGCTTGCGCGCGGTGGCTCGCAGGACAGGGAGAAACTTTTGACTAATGCAAGCTTTCCCTCTCTCAGGCGGTGGACGTGCAACAGTTAATTCGGTGTCAGATTGCCAGAAGCATACACTATACTACTAGTGCTATCATTGTTCGACTTCCCGAACAGCCAAGCGCAAAGTTTACTAGTACTACTACTATAGTCCATAAAGGTATGTACTATACTAGTACTAGGAACCGGATGGAGGAGCGTCTGCACTCTTATTATAATTTTAAAATGTGGTAAAGCAATCTTCAACGCATTTGGTTCTCTTCGAGGGTTCTCGCATGTGATAATGGAAGTTGATTGCATGGAACACTCGCCACAATTCTCGCTTAATTCTGGCTCATATCCTGTTACAAATAGTAGCGCTCAGTAATAATTCCTCTTTCTTTTGTTATTCAGCATGTAAACAGGTCAGCAAACCTTGCGGCGCATCTTCGTGCGAACCGTGCTTGCTGCACTTTGAATGTGGCCGAGAGTTGGCTTGATGAAACACCTCGCTTCCTACTTCTTTTTTTGCGGGGTACCTCGCTTCCTAGTGACCAGTGTCTTGGCTGATTGTCCTAAGAATGCTTATATATGAATAAAGCTCTCTCATTTAACCGAAAAAAGATTAAGCCATATTAACCGGAATGGAGGGAGGATGGACTAGCACTACTTTTTGGTGTGTCCCGTCAACTCGCAGAACGAGGAGAAGCTTGCAGGACAAGGTGAAGCTCGCTTACGCCTTTTGACTAATGCAACCTACCCTCGGTGGACATGCATCAGTCCATTCGGTGTCAGATTGTCAGAGGCATACACTATGGTACCCAACATGTGGAGTACCATCATTGTTCGACTTCATGAAGGGGCGAAGAGCCAAGCGCAGTAGTATGCATACTCTACTTGGTTTTGCACCTTCATACTACTCCACCCTCCGTCACAGTTTACAGGGCGCGCTTCATTATGATGCATTTCTCTCAATGCATTTCCACCACCAGAGAGACTTTAGACGCGTTTGGTTTAATGCTCAATTAATTAGGGCGTGGTAACCGCAATCAAGTCCACAATTTTCTCTCCATGTACTGTACTACTACGGAGTGCATGCATGTGTGTACCCGGGGTGGAAGCAATGCATGCATGTGTGTACGCATTATTCCCTCTAGTAATATACGCCGTGCTATAACTACCAATGCTATTTTCCAGGCCGATCGCTAGTCGCCTTGGTCCCACAGAATTTTTTCTTTTTTCTGAAGCGCGATGTATAAACAGTGATGGATGGAGTAGTATGAGCGGATTCAAAGAAGAGTGTATTGATGGTTGCTTCTTCAGAGCAGCTTACAGTGGGAAAGGTGGGGCTTATGATTTGACTGCTCATTACTCACTATTAATGCGGCGCAACGACCGGGCTGAGTCTCCCATGCGGTTGTGCACTACCCCCTCGGTTCTTAAATATACTCCGGAGTATTTGTCTTTCTAGAGATTTCAACGAGTGACTACTCAAATATTTGTCTTTTTAGAGATTTCAAATGGACTGGCACATACGGATGTATATAGACATATTTTAGAGTGTAGATTCACTCATTTTGCTCCGTATGTAGTCACTTGTTGAAATCTCTGTTAAGACGAATAGAATATTTAGGAACGTAGGGAGTACACATACGAAGCAAAATGAGTGAATCTACACTCTAAAATATGCCCGTTTGAAATTTGTAAAAAGACAAATATTTAGGAACGAAGGAGTATAATTTTGTGCATGGCACATGGACCCGGATGATGAAGAGGCTTCTGGCAATGCTATCAAGCTTCCATCACTTGTTTACATAATTGACGTACTATACAAATAATTTTCCAGCGACATGAAATTGTACAATGGTGTGAGCTTTCAGCTTTTGTTTCGCGTGTCTTGCCATCGATGCTCTTTCAGAAACAATAAAAAACTAACTTCCTTGCTAATGCATGTCAATTATTAGCAGATCAGAGCTAATAATTACATCACAACTGAAGACAAAGTTGTGATAAGGTGTTAAATTAAAATTGATCCATTCTTTCATTGGCAGCAACGTCCCCCCAGCTCTGTCTAAATCAACAAGGCATGTTGGGAAAAAAAGTAGCTGTCTGGAGCATGCAACATTCCGATCATTTTGTGCAGTTCCACTAAAATAGAGCTGAGTCCCTGTTCCAAAGATATAAAGTGTGATTACGATAATAGAGGACTGCTGATGAAACAATGAGCACACAAATAGAAGCCGGTCACCTTTGCAGTCTCTCTTAAGACTAACTAGTTGGAGAAGATTAGGCTCGGAGTTGGATGAGGAGGATAGAGCAAAACCAGTCTCCCTTTGTGCAATCGCACTGAAATGTAGAGACGTTACCCATGTGACATTTTAGTACAACTGCACAAAACACTCTTAAGAAAAAAGTGATTTGTGCAGTTCACCAAAAGGTCGCAATAGCAACGAGGTGAAATGGATAGCCCTGTTTGCAAAAAAGAGGTAGAAAGGAAACAATTACTGGCCAATAACAGTTGATGACACATGCGACGACAAAAAAGAAGCATATCCCTTGTCCTAAGGGAAGATAACAACACGGTTGTGTTTGTATAAAACGGTGTGAGGACGAGAATGCAATATGGAAAGTACGGCAGACGAGCTACGTTTTGGGCAAAGAACTATGGAAGATCCACATGCAGCGATGTGGGAAAACGGGCAGTGGAGCAAGGCCGGAGGGGATACCTGGAGGTCGTCGGGATGTAACTAGGTGAGCGGCGGCGGGCGGAATCTGCGAGCAGGTGGCGTAGGCCCTGCCGCGCCGGAGCTTGGTCAGAGAGAACGACGTGTACCGCAGATCGGGACGTGCTGCCTCGGCGCCGTCGAACGGAGAAACGATGCACTTCCTCCCTTTCCCCCAGCGGATGGGATGCAGCCGGATCAGTGACCAATGGTGAGAGAGAGAGAGGCCACCGCACTCCCTTTCCCCCGGCGGACGGGATGCGGCCGGATCAGTGACCAACGGTGAGAGAGAGAGAGAGAGAGAGAGGCCACTGCACTCCCTTTCCCCCGGCGGACAGGATGCGTCCGGATCAATGACCAACGGTGAGAGAGAGAGAGAGAGGCCACCAGAGCCCTGTGTGAGATACTCTGAAGAGCGGACTACCTTTTCCTCCATAAAAATCGTTTTATATTCTGTGTACGTGCCATTGAGCGCTATAACTTTATTTAAAAATAACGCGGCAACGCGTCAAGTCGAACTTTGTTTCGTGCACGCGTGGTACACGACCTCCCTAGGTAAACAACCGCTACAGGCGTTCAAATTAGCATGTGGGCTGCCATTTCATAAAGAAATGAGCTCCACCGTGTACCCGCGTGGGTGTGGCTGGCACGAAGCGTGAGTACGTGCACGGTGCACCTATTCTCTTCTTGTATACATACACCACCTACGTGGGGTTGTGTGAGAGAGATACAAACCTAGGGAGATATAGTGTGTCGGTTCTTGAGAGTTTTTTTGTGGGGGGGGGGGTCAATCAAAAAATTGAACATATGCAATGTGTGTGAAATAGAGTCCTGGATATAACATATATATAGAGGGGGCGATCCATGAGAAGAGAGTGGAGGTATCATCGGCTTGAGGTGTCCATAGAATCAAAGAGAGGGATGATGTGTGTGTGTGTGTGCGCGCGCGCGATCGATAAAGAGTGCCATCGAATTTGTGTGTGCCCACCTCAAAGATATAGAGTGGCTGGCCTACTGGAACGGGAGATGGGACATGTGCAGTTTGTCTCTGTGGCATGGATACCTACCTGCAGCGCTCGACTATCAGTGTGTGGTGGGGGAAGAGGGAGGCCCAATTAACTATAGAGGTACAATGGCAGGTATATGTATGGAGGAGGAGAGAGTCCTACCTCATGTATTAAGGAGATCGATCTGCCTCATGTATTAAGGGAGATCGATCGACACCCATGCATATGTGCAGGAGATGAATAAGGTTGGGAGAGAGACAGAGCTAGAGTGTTGGAGGGGGTGGTAGTGGAGTTGCTTCTAACAAATGGTGGGATAGGCTTGCTAGACAAATGGAGGGCACGCCCGCAATATCAATAAGAGAGGAGATGAATGCTTGTTGTCTGTGCACATGCATGTGAGAGATGGGTCAGGAGGCATGCACGAATGATGAGGGGGGACGATGTGGCTGTGGTAAGCGGACGTAACTACATAGGAAGATCAATCGCCCTTTGTAAGAGAAAGGAGAGACATAACTTGTGTGGTACGTCAATCGATGGGGGGGTAGTTAAAGTCGATCTAGGTATATGTTGGGAGATCGATCGGTATACATGCATGTGTGTGTTAGAAGCAAATGAGGCACGAGGAGAAGGATAGAGAGAGAGGGATGCATGTAGGAGGTGGTATGAGAGGCATACTATATCGAGGGGGAGGAGTGTGCGAGTACGAGAACAATGAAAAGAGTGGTGGGAGTGAGGCATGGACGGTGACAAGAGAAGAGGGGAAGCTTGTGTTTGTGCTAGGCACACCTGGCTAGAGAGGCAATATCGATCGATGTGTGCCGGAAAGAAGGAGCTGGGGGGCCTACACACACCGTGGGTGAACGACCTAAAGTGAAAAGACGAATTTGCGCGATGGAGCTAGAGAATGCTGAGGGAGGGTGAGAGGGATGCGGGCGTATGCATGCACAAGAGAAAGTTAGCGCTAGCTACAAAGATAAGAGGGTTGTGTGGGTGTAAAAGACGAATAGAGATCATATATACTTCAATATAAAAAGCGAATTCGGATATTTGAAGAATTTATGATAGTGTTTCAAACTGACGGATGTGTGAATATATATAGCGGTGATACACATGGTGTGTTATGAACATGGTATACTACATTTAATATATTTTATCTCTACTCTTATAAAAATGGAGTTGATGATGATGGTGTGCCTGCCATCCTGCATTATAGGCCGTCTGATTTATATCTGGCGGATAGCAAGGAAACTATGATGGTTGAAGTTGGCAACAATCATGATTGTAGATTCTTATTGAAATAGAGAAACGAATTCAATATTAGTTCGAATTGCAGCGGTAGTATAGACATTTGGAATGCACTAAAATGTTGGTATGAATAGGTTACATGCATTATACAACAAGCAAAAAAATTTAATCGGACATAACATGGATTCATACTCCCTCCTTCCATCTATATAGGGCGTAATGAGATTTTTAAGACCGCCTTTGATTATTGACAAGATTAATAGTACATGACATGCACAATGTGAAAATTATATCATTCAAAGAACCTTTCACAAATGAATTTAACGGTGTGCTTTGTGTAAGTTGCATGTCATATATCATTGCTCTAATATTTGGTCAAAGTTAGGATCGAAAAACGCATTAGGCCCTATATAGATGGAAGGAGGGAGTAGCTTTGAATAGCATTTGTATAGTAAAAAGGGGCAAGACTCTCTCTTTGTGTGGTGTGAATAGTTTTATTTTTTTTCATTTTCTTTTTGGTTGAGGGAAGTGCGAATTGATTTGGTACGTACAAGTAGAATATTACGACACGTTAGGCTTGTCCCTAAAATTCAACCCGCGTCTTGTTATATCCCAAAAATTCAGATATCGTGCTCCCAAAACTGGCGCCTTCACAACCCGCGCCTTGCTATCCCGAAATTACAACGCGCGCCAAAACTCCCTCCAGCTGCCAAATCCGGACATGCGAAATCCCCCTTCTAACCCTGAGCCGAAAGCGCAGCTAGTTCAAATCGGTGGGGGGTACTTTTGTAACACACCCTACATTTTGGGCAAACGCGTTCCTAAGTCATGCTTCACCCCCTCCCATCACCCCCTTTTCGCCATCCGAAATCCCAGGCCGCCATAACCTCTCCGCTCCAGCCGCGAAACCCCACCCTCCTCCGTCCGCCACGTCACTGCTGCCCAGCCGGAGCCTCTTCCCCAACGACGTTGTCCACCGCAACAGCTCGACGTCCCTCGTCCACCTCCCCGGATGAGGATCTGTCGTCCATCTCGCCGTCCCGCCGGCTCAACCGCCCCGTCCTCCACCTCCAACGAGCTGCTCCGACGATCGCCTCGTCTATCGCGGCTGGTCCATCCCCACAGCGCCGCCTTAACCTACTCCACCGGAACCGCAGCATCCTCACCGACTCCTCGGACGAAGCTGAGGCCTACTCGGCGCCACCAAAGAGGTTGTACACTCATCACATTGCACCTTCTCCTTAACTCGACCTCCCGACACCGACGGTGCTCCATCCCGCACCCCCATGGAGCGGCTACCTTGAAGACGGCGCCGCGGGCGACATCTCCATGGCGGCTCTCCCCCAATGCGAGGCCCCTTCGGCGGCGGCGTCCATACTAGCCGGATCTGCTGCTACTATTCTGGCTCTCGCTCGATCGCTCGCTCGCCCAGCTGCTGCTGCTGCTCTCCCCCTCGCTCGTGCTGCTGCTCTGCTTCGATTAAGCCACACTTCAGTCGACTGAATCGACTTTTGGGTCAGTCGATTTTCAGGGGTTGGGGGAGGGGGCTTGCCAGAGTTAAGGAAGAACCACCCGCAGCGGGGACGGGGGCTCGCCGGAGAGGTACCCCACTATCTATCTTAGGGTTCAGGGTAGGGGCGGGGGGCCTAGAGGGCTGGCCGGGGCGGCGGTGGCGAGTTGTTTCGGGGCGGCGAGGCGACGCTGGGGCCGGCGGTTCGGCCGGTGGTGGCTGGCGGCTGAGGGGGGTGTAGGTTGAAGATGAACTGCAGGCCCTCCCTAAACTACATGTCAAGTGCCTCTCTGCTACCATTACGTTCAGTTTCGACAGTAGCATTCAGATTCCACAGTAAATTTCAGTTTCGACAGTTAAGTTCAGAGTCAACAGTTTTTACCTCATCTGTTGTAGTTAGGTGGTTTTTGGTGATGTTAATTTTACATCCATTTTACATCATCTATTGGAGATGCTATTAGAATCCCACTTGAGATTGACGATGTCTGTCTTGTGCTGCTTTAGCCTTGACGTCTTACGGCTCACCGGAGCTGCTCCAACGACAGAACGATCCATCACAACAGAGCAGTGCCCTGGATGCCGTCTACAGATTCCTCAGATCTTCCTCCACACCTCCGACAGCCACCTCTGCCTCAACTGCTTCAGCGACCAACCCATTGATGCTGAGGTCGACACGGCTACGGCAAAGAGGTTGTACACTTGTTGCATCACTTATTACTATACATTCACGTCGATCCATTAGGGCTATTTTGGTTCAATGGAAGAACATCGATCCACTGGTTGTTACCATCACTCTAAATTTATGCATGCTCTCCTTACATAATCTCACCATATTTTTTTCGTATGCATGTCAGATATTGTATGCAGTCATGCTGAACATGTAGAGAAAAAGAGAAGAGTTTTGCGCGGCAATACAATGTCATGCAGACATCGCTCCATGGCGGGTTCAATGGCAAACCCTCCCCACCCCTCTCCAGATTGTAATCCAGAGGAAGATATCTGTTCTGAGGCGGATTCGGACGCCGCTGACCACTCCTATTTACCCCCAAGGTGTTTGCTCTACCTTGGCATGATGATGTTAGTCATATCATGCATATGTTGCCTTGCAGTGCCTACTTTTGACATCATATATGTCATCTGCTTAGTTTAGACATGTTCTGTAATGCCACCTGTTTAGTTTCTATATCATATATGGGAATTATGCAGTCTCATGTCTTTTAGCCAGCCATAATATATGTGAAATGTGCAATGCCATCCTGTTTAACTAGGCATCATATATTTGAATGATATCTTGCCCATCCTTTTCTTCATTACATTTCCATTTGTCGACAATGTTTGTACATTAAACTGCTCTTCCTGTGAATCAGCCATTTGGGTGGGAGATGGAAAAATCTGGAGTGAAAACAAGGCCTTCAGAGCAGACAGTGCTACCTGTCGAAGCAGATCTCTTGTTGGGTCCCGATAGCTCCTCAGAGATGGATTCAGAGACAGATGACCAGTCCTATTCCCCCACTGAGGTGTATGCTCTAACTTGGCACAGTTATACTGCTCATATCATGCATACCGTTTCTTGCATTGCATAGTTTAGATATCATATATGCAATATTCAACACCATGTTCTTAGTTCAGACATCATATCGAATGCCCTCTATTTAGCATATAAATCACATATGTGAATTAAATGATGCGATCCTGATTACTTAGATAACATGTAGGTGAATTATGTCATGCGATCCTGTTTAGTTATTCATCATATCTTTGAATTATGTTATGCTATGCTATCTAGTTTAGATAGACATCATATATGTGAAATTATGTCATGCTATCCGTTTTAGTTAAACAATATACATGTCAACTATTTCATGCCCTCTTTTTTCCACACTATCTATTGCATCTGTCTCTCAGACAATGTCTGTACATTCAACTATGTTTCCTGTTTATCAGCCATTTGAATTGGAGCGGGTGATGCCGGTATCTAGCGGACTAAAAACACCGTCTTCAAATAAAACATTGCTACCTCTTGGTGGAGATAGCACCCCGGTTGTACATGCACAAGAACCAGCCCTACCACACATAACCCAAACTCTCGCAGATTATACCCCTACTACGATGGACAGAGAACCAGCTTCACCCAATCTAACCCCAACCCCAGCCGTTAGTAACCCAGTTCCTATTGACACAACACCATCTCCACCACAGAGCTCCCAAACAAGAGCAGTTAGTAAGGCAGCTCCAGTGCCCAAAGGGCCAGTACTATCACGGCGAACCCCAACTCCACCAGTTAGTACGCCTATTCCTGTGGAGGAAGCACAACCAGCTAGTCGTAGTTTAGCATCTATCACATTTGATGTTTTTAAACTGTATGTGCGTATCTTCCCATCTAGGAAATATTATACTGAAGATGAAGGAAAATGCCAGTTGCAGGTGTTTGTCCAGGAGTTATGTGTAAGTAATGTTATTCATGGCAATTACTTTGCTTCGTCCCATACATCCTACCTCCATGATGGTTATAATACAACAATTTTTCCCATTTTTCTCTATAGAGAAGGACCGATTTGGAAACTCAGGATGAGGTAACATGTGCTAATACCTCTGCTATCTTCAAGAATGCTTGGTGGCAGTATCAGAATTACCTGAAGAAAACGTACTTCACCGGCAAAGAAACTCATCAAATTCCCTTACGTTCTCCTGAGACACATTTACTGGACGATGACTGGGAACGCCTTGTTCTGTACTGGTCCCGGACCAAGAATGTGGTAAGGTCTATGAGCTCATTTTCTATTTTTAAGTATTATATTCTTGCGTCTTACTGTACTCTGTTCATGTAGAACAAGTGCCTACACCTGAAGAACAACTGTTCTAATTTAAGATTCCATTGCTACCATAGGACATAGATATATGTTTGTTTGATGCTTTTATTATGTACTAGTACTTGGCAATAGAAGACTTGGTAGTTTAATCCTGTCCACCTTACTAATGAACTGGTTCACCGAAATGAGTTTCATATACTAGTACATGCTAAACTTGTTATGTGTCTGCTTGTTTCTTCTTTTAGAATGCTGACAGAATATTGGGGAAGAGTGCCTTATTAAGAAACGGTAAAGGAAGTAATGCAGATAAGGTTCAGGATAGTGACACATCCCGTCTTGGTTTAGTGTTGGAGTTACTGGCCACTACCACTTGCACAAGCTATTCAAACTCACTGTTTGAATCAGTTCGGTTTCTTGAGTCTCAACTACAAGCTAAAAGACATCGATCAGCTATGCTGCGACAAGAAGCGGAGGGACTGCGGAAGTCCCTGGAGCATTCAGATGCATACTTTCTGGTGCAACAACAAGCGTTGGAGGATTTTAGCGCCCAACAGGACAAAGCTAATCAGCTTGCTAAGCTTATTGCCAGCATGGTGGATACCCAGGATAACGTTTCTTGAGCTCTTCTGAAGTTGTTTCAGTTATGCTCTTGTTTTGCTGCCGCGTTTATTTGCACTGGTGGCCAATTTTGACGGCCAGTGTATATGATATGCTGCTTTGTTCCCTATATTTGCACTGGTGGCGAACTTTGATGCCCAGTGGATGTAATATGTGTAATAGCCGTGATAGCCTAGCGTTAGTTGCTTGCTTATTTATTTCCTTGTTGTCTTATTTATTTGTTTGCTTGTAGTCATTGCAGTTCTTTTTCCGCGGTTAACTAGTGGCTGCAATAACCTATTTTTTAAAACTAGGCCAGAATAACCATGGGCTAATATTTACTGTAGTGACACTGGGCCTCCCGCGGGCCGTAGAAACAGTGGGCCTTCTACGGGCCGTAGAAACAGTAGGCCTTCTATGGGCCGTAGAAACAATGGGCCTTCTATGGGCCGTATCATCAATGGGCCTTATACGGGTCGTATGATCGATTGGCCAAACATGGGCCAATAACAGGCCGCATTATGGCCGTAAACGGGTTAGAGTTGGAATCGTCCGTTCATGGGCCGACCATAACAGGCCATCGTTAATAGGCCGTATTTGATGACGCTATGAAAATGACCCAACGAATTAACGAACCACAAACGGGCCGACTGTAACCACGGGCTGAATTTGGCCCACAAGCAGAAAATGACAGTAACGGGCCGTAAGTAAACGAATGCTGGAAATGAGCCCAAGAATAAATGGGCTCTGAGAAGGCCGAAAGATAACATGGGCTGGAAACGGCCCAACGGAACAACGGGCCGTTAATGGGTATAAAGTGATACCCAGTTCATTACGGGCCAGTTTCACCACGGGCCGTTAATGGGTGTAAAGTGATACACTGTTCATTACGGGCCAGTTTCACCACGGGCCGTTAGTAGGCCAAGAGTTACATAGGGCCTCATATGGGCCGAAAGACGTCATGGGCCATACATGGGCCAGAAGTGAAAACGGGCTGGAATCATATTGGATGGCCCAGATGACGCTACTGGGCCTAATTCGGATAGGGCGTAACGGGCCTTGGGTTAGCGGGCTATAAATGGGCTATACACGAACAGGCCATTAACAAGCTTTCCATGGGCCGGCCCGCCACCTTTTGACCAAGTCAAACAGGCCGGCCTTTTCACAGGAATGAGCCTCTGTTGGGCCGTGCCATGTGTTGACGTATCATAGGCGCCTATCTGACCCACTGATGAGCTGACACGTGTTTCGTCCGGCCAATAAGAATATTACACGTGGAAATTTCCCATTGGTCGGGGCTGCTAACGGGTTATCGGATCCAAAACCCGACCCGATAGCTTAACGACGTTCTGTTGCGGTGGATGCCACGTGTCGGTCACCCTTGACGAAAGCACTTCTGTGACGCGCGATTTATTGTCATGGAAGTGGACACTTCTGTGATGATAATTTTGGTAATGTCATGGAACATTTCTACGACAGCACAGGTATGACTATCTTGATTCTGTCATAAATTTGTCATGGATGTACATGCATGGCAAAAAAAGCGACCTACTATGACAAACACGTATCATCACGGACGTGTATTTTTTTGTAGTGTCTCCGGTCAATAACCAATAGCGGGACCTGGATGCCCATATTGATACCTACATATTCCACGGAGATCTTTTACCGGTCGAACCATTAGGACAACATACACAATTCCCTTTGCCCGTCGGTATGTTACTTTCCCGGGATTCGATCGTCGGTATCTCTATACCTAGTTCAATCTTGTTACCGGCAACTCTCTTTACTTGTTCCGTAATACATCATCCCGTGATTAACTCATTAGTCATCTGCTGCAAGGCTTATTACGATGTGGAATTGTCACGGCAGATGTCCTCTTGCAAGGACTTAGTCGTGGAGCCGTCGCAACTAGGAAGCTTAAAGGGGTTAATCAGGACAAAGGACACGAGAGAGTTATACTAGTTCGGCCCCTTACGGTGAAGGTAAGGCCTACGTCTAGTTGGGTTGGTATTGCTGAGGTTTCGTTGACCAGGGAGGGAGATACG
The DNA here is from genome assembly GCA_032464435.1 of Aegilops umbellulata. Taxonomy (NCBI): domain Eukaryota; kingdom Viridiplantae; phylum Streptophyta; class Magnoliopsida; order Poales; family Poaceae; genus Aegilops; species Aegilops umbellulata. The sequence continues at coordinate 377,382,817 of CP136057.1, forward strand.
CTATGCCCGGTTCTCGATGAGTTGTTTCTTGCCCTAAGCCGCCAGCGGGTCGTCCCCTTATATACACGGGTTGACGCCCTGCAGCCTACAGAGTCCCGGCCGGCTCATAAACAGTGTCCGGCTCGGTGACTAGTTAATTCTACCTTATGATACAAGTCATGCCATTATAGCAGTTTATCACTATGGGCCTTAAGTTTCTTGTGGGCTTTAGACCCTTTATTGAACCGCCATCTCCATGCTTGATCTTGGGCTTCCTCTAACAAGTCCTTCTTTGCGTAATCCGGCCCCTTACGGGCGGCTTACACAAATAGTTATATCCCCAACATTAGGCCCCAGATTGATTTGAACCGGTTCATGTCAATCCCAAAATACCTTAAGAAATGAGCCTTCATTCTTCTGTCTGTGCAAAGGTTTTTAACCCACCATGACGTCATCTTCTGGATCCGCGTTGACCCGTCGTGACATCATCTTCAATTAAATTCATATTTTACTCCGTTATATCCTCCAAGGGATCTTTGCCTTTACTGACCATTCCGAAAACCGAGGCGTCAGGGTCGCTGGATAATGATGTTCAGTCTCCTCGTTTCTCGCGCCGTCTCAGTCGGCCCTTCCTTATAAATAGGTGCGACCTAGGTCTTTCCCATTCTCCTTCTTCGGTCGTCTTCCTCCTCGCATTGTTTCTCTGCTGCTCGAGCTCTGCCGCCGCCGCAGATCTCCTTGTCTTCTTCAACTCAGGCCGCTGCATCAACCTGACTTGACCAGAGAAACGCGATGGAACCCTGCAACAGCTCTGCATCCGTAAGTCCTTTTCCTTCCCTGCTTCTAGATCTGCATTACGGCCTCCGAGTTCATCGGTGTTCATTGCCGCCCATTGCAAACCCTTGATAGTTTTCATCCCCAACGCCCTGTTTTGATCTTTGGACAGTTAGAACTACTGCGGTGGCTGTTCCACACCCATCTTGAATTGAAACAGATCTCTTTTCCCTTGTTTAAAGGCCTTTTTTGAATGTATGAACTTCTCTGCACTGGTTTTAGGTCTAAATTTTTTTTCCTTTTCAGAGCGTCCATTTGATCCAAAATAATAGCTGCAACTTGTGAAATCTGTTTGTTCCACACTTAGCCAAAAAAACTGCATCTGTTGAATCTGTTTCACCATGGTAGCCCATGTGGCTGGTTTAAGACAATATGAATTGTCAGTCTTGCTTGCCTCTGGCGACTTTAAATAACTTAACTGCTTCTGAGAGCCGTCGCGGCTTAAATGTAGAAAGCACAATCAGTCATATGTCATTAGGCCCCTTCTTAAGCCGCCATCTTGAATTAATTAAAAATTCTCTTCTCCGGGTTATGAGTTGAACCGGAAAATTTCTTTACTTTGTCATAGGCTTCAATCTGCACAATGGCACCCAAGGCTCCCAAACCTCCCGTGACCTGTAACTGGGTCAAGTCCATCATTACAGAAAGCACTTTGTCTGAGTTTGTGAAGTCCGGCCATCTGCCCAAGAAGGAGGTCATGTCTTATCGTGCTCCTAACCCGTCAGAGGAGAAACCTCAACCCAAGGAGGGGGAGTTGATCGTGTTTACTGATCATATGAACCGGGGTTTTTCTCCGCCCGGTTCAAAATTCTTCAGGGATGTTTTGCAATTCTTTGATCTCAGACCTCGAGATATCGGACCCAACTCCATGTCAAATATTTGCAACTTCCAAGTCTTCTGCGAAGTATACCTTGGAGAAGAGCCCAATTTACTTTTGTTCAGAGAATTGTTCTACTTAAACCGGCAGAACGAATGCGCCAACGGGCCCAGTCTAGAACTTGGCGACATCTTGATTCAGCAGCGAAGAGACTGCCTTTTCCCTTATGTTGAACTGCCGAGTCATCCAAAGGATTGGAACCAGACGTGGTTCTACTGCCAGGACACTTCTCCGGCTGATGAGAACCCGCTGACCGGCTTCCGGGCCTTGCGCCTTGAATCCAACCACCCGCTGCCGGACAAATTGACTGCTGTTGAACGTCTTCCACTTGCTCCCACCATCAAGAAAATTAAAGCTCTCTTGGGGAATGGTTTAGACGGCGTTGATTTGGTCTGAGTCTGGATCTCCTGGTGGGTGATTCCGTTAAGCCGCCGCCCCGGCTTAATGTGTACTTACTCAGGTGAGAAGGATGACCCATTGCGTCATAGCTCTGACGACTTACCAGATGATATGGTGGAGGCCATGACCCAGTCTTTGTTGAAAGAAGGCACGGTGGTTAGTAATGCCTTTGGCTTACTTCCTTTTTGCAAGAAGAACCCGGCCCCTGCGGTGAGTCATTATCCTCCACAATTATCTTTATTGTGTTATACCTTGCTTTTACTCATAACCCTTTACCATTATTCATAGGCAAATAATGACTTCTAGAAGGCCAAGTATGACCATGAGGCTGCCAAACAAGCCAGAGCGGCAAAGAGAGCCGAAAGAAGAACCACTAAGACTGGAACTTCAAGGAAGAGGAAGCCCAGCGCCTCGGATATGCTGAAACTGGATGACACCAATGACGATGAAGAAGAGGTAACTCCTAACTCCCCTGACTCTTTTATCGTCATTTTATTTACAATAATTACTTTTCAGGAGGATACAGGAAACAACCAAGCCGTTGAGGAAGAGGTAACTATAATCTCCTCCGACTCAGAACCTTTGCTGAAGCTGAAAATCCGAAGAGTGACCCGGAAAGTAAGATTTTCACATCCTTTAGCTTACCAAGACCCTCAATTTTTTTGAAGCGACAAACTCATGAGAGCCGGAGGCAGACCCGGACCAGCAAGGATACAGAACTCTCCTCCGGCTTACCTGACGTAACCAGGAAGCGCCGGACTGAGGTTATCTCCGATTTACGTTCTGTTTTACCTTTGGCGGGTTTAATTCGTCAACCTCTCAATTCATCTGACTCCAATTATCAGGATTCTTCACCTTCCTCCGGCGAGTCTATGCAATCCAACATGCCGGGCTTCAAAACTGCCCCCGGGTAATATAAAGTTGTCTTACCTTATGCCTCATTCTACTCATATTTTTGTATTAACCCGTCTGTCTTTTCCATAGTGTGCAAGTAAAGCCCAGCAAAAGGGCAAAAAAGAATAAGCCGTCCCAAGAACCGGTCATGACTGAACCGGAGCTCGGAACGGCTGCTCCTGATGTCTCTGCTCCCGAGCCGCCGCCTGAACCATCTCATGACATTCTAGTAACTACCTCTGACCCGCCTGCTGAGCAAGTTCTCAACGACTCTGATAACCTGGAGGCTCCTAGCCCGGCTAAAGCAGATGAACCGGAAGTTGAGATCTACAAAACTCAATTTATTGAGCCGGGAAGACCCACTGTGTTGGCTAAGTGCTCTGCCAAAGAGGAATATTTGGAACGCCGAAAGGCCAAGCTGGACGTCGCTGGCTGCACTCATTTGAGTATTGGAGAGATCGTCTCTGGCTATATCAATCAAGTACATAGCAGCCGTGACCTAGAAATTGACATGGTGAAGCAGATACAGCCAAAATCTGAGGTATGACTTATGCTACTTTTCCTTAACCATACTTACTGTACCAGCCCCCAAGTCTATTGCTTTTAAGTAAATATGTTGTATACTTAGAAAACTGCCTAGTACTGCTTGTCCGGCTTAAAAAGAAGATATTTAACCCGGTTGTAAAATGACACTTTGAACTTGCGATACACATTAGCCCCCAAGTGTCAAGTATCTTTGATTGGAAAGTGCTTGGGACTTAATTTCCATGAACCGACGTGGTAATTTAAAGCTTCTTCAGTATACATTAGCCCCCAAGTGTCAAGTACCTTTGCTTGCAAAGTGCTTGGGACTTAATGTTATCTTATAATGATTCTGACTATAACCCGGCATCAATGCAGGCCACCATAAGTCAATTTGAGTCAGGGATTGCTGACCTGAAGAATCGCCTGGCAGCTCAAGAACTTGAAATCCAAAAAGCCAACTCCAAGTTTGAATTCAGCGTCTCCGAACAAGAGAAGTTGAAGAAGAGCTTTGAGGCGGAGAAGAAAACCTGGTGTCGGTGTCAAAACCAGCGGATCTCGGGTAGGGGGTCCCGAACTGTGCGTCTAGGCGGATGGTAACAGGAGACAAGGGACACGATGTTTTTACCCAGGTTCGGGCCCTCTCGGTGGAGGTAAACCCTACTCCTGCTTGATTAATATTGATGATATGGGTAGTACAAGAGTAGATCTACCATGAGATCAGAGAGGCTAAACCCTAGAAGCTAACCTATGGTATGATTGTTGTTTTTTCTATCCTACGGACTAAACCCTCCGGTTTATACAGACACCGGAGGGGGCTAGGGTTACACAGAGTCGATTACAATGGGAGGAGATCTGAATATCCATATTGCCAAGTTTGCCTTCCACACCAAGGAAAGTCCCATCCGGATACGGGACGAAGTCTTCAATCTTGTATCTTCATAGTCCAACAGTCCAGCCAAAGGTCATAGTCCAGCTGTCCGGACACCCCCTAATCCAGGACTCCCTCAGTAGCCCTTGAACCAGGCTTCAATGACGACGAGTCCGGCGCGCAGATTGTCTTCCACATTGCAAGGCGGGTTCCTCCTCCAAATACTTCATAGAAGATTTTGAACACAAGGATCGTGTCCGGGTCTGCAAAACAAGTTCCACATACCACTGTAGAGAGAGAATAACTTTTTTACAAATCTAATCTGCTGACGTATCCTGTAGCATGACATCACATCATAGCCAAGCCTTTATTCGAATCGTTTTTACCGTCCCACCTCAGCGTGTTTTGCGAGGCGGTTTCCTTGGCACGTCTTGTCGAAGCAGAGATTGTGTCCCATTATTCCGCGTTTCTCATCAATACGAGCGTGGGAAACCCAACCGTGCCATTGATTATGGCGCTTGGGGGATAAGCGAGTTTAACCAGGCTGGTGGGGACGCATAGTTTCGTCCGCCCATATAAGGGGATAAGGATCCACCTTTTCATCCTGTAAGTGCATCTAGTGCCACCCCTAGTTGGTTTTGGAGTATTGACGACAAATTTGGTTGAGGGACTAATGTGTTTGTGAGAATTGCAGGATAACACAGGTAGTGTCCCTCATTGATTCGGTTTACATACCGGAGATGACCCCTAAAAATATATGAAGACATTGACGACAATGGTGGTATATGAAGATATTCATATTGAAGACTATGACATGAGAAGACATTCAGTGAAGACTATGGAGCGCGAAGACTTAGTTGTTTCATAGTTTCCTTTTCTTCTTTGTTGAGTCATAGGAACCGCCGTACTGTTAAGTGGGGTCCAAGTGAACAGAGTCAGAGTGACTGAAGTGATGCTCAACCCAAATCCTATGTCTTCGAGCGAAGACAATGAGAGCAAATCTTATCCAGTGCTGGATAAGTCAGCTTTGCTTGTAGCCCAAGTAAAGTTGCCGTGTGTGTGTTTGAAATCTGACCGTTGGAACACGTGTCAGTTCCCTAGTGACCCAGGGTCATTTCAGACATATCAGGTCGGGTTGCCCAGTGGCTATAAATAGCCCACCCCTACACCATAAATTGGTGGCTGCTCAGAGTTAGTGCACGGCTTTTATCGTTTGAGAGCAACCCACCTCGAAGCCTTTGAGAGAGAGAAATCCTTGCGAGGACAAAGCCCAAACACCTAGAGCCAAAGAGTGTTAGGCATCACTGAAGTCTTTCTGTCTGTGTGGCCTGAAGACTTATTACACTTGAGGACTGTGAATCCTCCAGCCGGTTAGGCGTCGCGTTCTGAGCATCCAAGAGTCATTGTGGATCGCCGGTGAACGAAGTCTGTGAAGGTTTGGAAGTCTACCTTGAAGACTTACCAGAGTGATTGGGCGAGGACTGCGTGTCCTTAGCTCAAGGGGAATAAGGTGAAGACGCGGTCTTCTGAGTTGAATATCAGCCTCCCTAACCAGATGTATAGTTGTCACAACAACTAGAACTGGTCAAACAAATCCTGTGTCTTCGACAAGTGACTGGTTCTATCCTCTCCTCCCTTTACTTATAATTTGTCTTCGTGAAGTCATTGCCTGCTTGTCATACCTGATTGACTTCATTGCTTGACTACTATTGTTGTTTGGCTTCATACCATATTCCATTCCGATCCTTACTACCTAGCTGCTATTAGTCTTCATACTCTCACTTTATTGCATACTTGACTATGGCTAGCTTTGTGTAGTTTATCTTCCGCTACATATCAATAGGTTCATTTCTACTGGTTGTCTTCAAAACTTCCATGTTTTGAAGACTTCCATAAAAATCGCCTATTCACCCCCCCTCTAGTCGATAACTAGCACTTTCAATTGGTATCAGAGCAAGGTACTCCCTTGTTCTGTGTGATTCGGTTTAACCACCTGGAGTTTTAGCTATGTCGACTGCAGGGATAATCAAAGTCTCCGCTGATTGCCCCGTGTTCAATGGAACTGAATATCCCTACTGGAAGAATAAGATGCGCATGCATCTTGAAGCCATTGATGTCGACCTCTGGTATGTGGTCAAGAACGGCGTTCCCAAGACTAGTGAAGGTGTCACCCCTGCTGATGTCAAGAAGTTCATTCAACTGGACTCTACTGCCAAGAACATCATCTGTGGTCATCTGACCAAAGGACAGTATGGCCATGTGAGTGCTCTGGAGACGTCAAAGCTAGTCTGGGACTGGCTATCCAAGGTCAACGAAGGCGTCTCAACTCAGAGAGATCAAAGGATCAGTGTTCTTCACAACCTCTTCAACCGCTTCAAGAGAACGACAATGAGAATGTCCAACTCACATTTGATCGCCTCACTGACATCACAAATGAGCTTCGTGCTCTTGGCGCCGCTGAGATTACCAAGCATGAAATCGTCAAGACATTACTGAGATCACTTGATAGCTCCTTTGACACCCTTGCCCTCATGATACAAGAACGTCCTGACTTCAAGACACTCCATCCGTCTGGTATACTTGAGAGGCTCAACACACGTGAGTTCCAGCTTTCTGAGAAACGAGATATCTATGGTCCCAACTATGGCCGAACTCGCACTTTGAAGGCAAAAGTTGTTTCTTCATCTGAAGAAGAATCTGACTGCAGTTCTGATGATCCTGAAGACATTGGAAAGGAACTTGCTATGCTTGTAAAGAAGTTCCAAAAGTTCACCAAGAAGAAGGGCTTCAGAAAGTCGTCACGATCCAGCTCAAGAAATGATGAAGCTTCCATTCATGACTACAAGAAGAGAACATGTCACAAGTGCAAGAAACCTGGACACTACATATCTGAGTGTCCACTATGGGACAATGAGAAGAAGAAGAAGAAGAGCAAGGAATATGATTCTGATGACAAGAAGAAGAAGAAATCTTCAAAGTCTTCTTCCAAGTCCTCATCAAAGTCTTCATCTCATAAGAAGAGCTCATCTGGCAAGGCTCGTGCTTTTGTTGGGAAGGAAATGGATTCAGAGGAGGAGTCTGCCTCTGAGGAGGCGGAGGTGGAGTCTGAGGAGGAGTCCGATCCTGGTGTTGCAAGTCTGGCTCTAGCCACTGCCTATGTTGCCAAGTCCATCTTCAACACTGAAGACAATGACTTCCACACCAACACTGAAGCTCATGACAAGGACGACCCTACTCCCACCTACTGCTTCATGGCACGTGGTGCCAAGGTAAAATCACGCGATGCTTACTTCCAAACATCCAGTGAAGATGACTCTGATTGTGAATCCAAGCCCAGCTACAAAACACTTGCTAAAATTGCAACTGAACAACAAAAGGCTATGGAACATACTAAAAAACGGTTAGACAAAAGCGATGACCTGTTGGACGCGGAAATGACTCATTCGCAGTCCTTAGTTGAAGACATAAAAAATCTTCATACTAAGTACCAAGAACTTGAAAGTCGTCATGAAACTCTCTCAACCACTCATGAAAAGCTCTCCTACGATTATCTTCAAAGGAAGCAAGTGCTTGAGAAATTGAGAGCGGCTCATGAAGATCTTCAAAAAGAGAATGAGTCACTTCGCGCCCAATAGATCAGTCCCGCTCAGGATGGATTTGAACCACCATGTCTAAAATGCCTTGAGTGTGATAACGCTACCTCTGTTGCTGGATGTTCCACTTCTGCTACTGTTGCAATATCTTCAACTACTGATGTGGTAACTAACCCCTCTGCGGAGGATACCACTACTATTGCTGATGAAAATGCTAGTTGAAGACATTACTTGAAACAGGGATGTATAAAAGCCTGAAAGGGCATCAGACACTTTGCGATGACCTCAAAAAGCAGATTCTGAACCGAAACCCTAGGAAAGAGGGTGTTGGGTTCGAAAGGAAAATGAATGTTGATGGCTCTTACTGGAAGCCTGAGCAGTATCCCAAAACCACGTGAGTTGCTGCAAAGGGACCTTCAGTGGATCCATCCACCTTATCTGGCTTTACCTATGCTAATCCTGTTATCATTGATGAATCGTTTGATGCAAACTATAAATTGTTCAAGAATCAGAATGGTGAAGTGTTTGCCAGATATATTGGTACTAACTGCAGGAATGGGCCACCTATGAAGAAGATCTGGGTTCCCAAAAGCTGTCTTGAGAAGCTTACAGTGAATGTCATCATGACACCACCTGGGAAGAAGACAAACCCCAGACCTAAGGCTTCATATGGTCCAAAGGCTTCATACAGACAGAGGATTCACCTGAGTCACCCTAACGCCAATGTTTTGCAGAGAAACCGTACTCAAACTTATGAATATGAGCGTGTGTCTGCAAACCACTATGTTCATAAAACTAAGAACTTTTCTGCTTATTCATACGAGTATCATTCATCTCCTGCAAGGCTATTTGCTAGGGCTCCAAAGCCGAAGTTCTCAGATGCTGCACTTAGACTCATTGCTTCTAAGCCACCCCTGAAGATGTGGGTGGTTAAGAAGAATTAACTTTCTTTTGTAGGGAAAGGTCTCCAGCCGAAAATCAAAGGCGTCTGATGCTATTGCTGGGGACCTAAAACATCTTGTAGGGCGCAAGATCAAATGCCCAAATGGTCTCACTATGTATTTTGTTCCTGAATCGCTTGCCATTCATCCCATCAGTCCTAATCTTGATCTGAGCTTCCATAATCCTCTTTCCCGTCAAATGTTTATGCTTCACAATACTCTTGGTGAAGCCTATCCCCCTAACTGTAATGCAGAGTATGACACCTCGTGCTTCAGAATGGATTATGGACAGCGGATGCACTAATCATATGACTGGTGATCGAAGTCTTCTTATGGACTCAACTCTACGTCCATCTGATAAAAGTCACATCACGTTTGCTAACACTGGTAAAAGCAAGGTATTGGGTCTAGGTAGAGTTGCAATCTCAAGGGATCAGCACATGGATAAAGTGATGCTGGTTGAATCCCTTGGTTTCAACTTAATGTCTGTCTCGATGCTTTGTGACTTTAACATGATTGTGCTATTCGGAAAATATCGTTGCCTTGTACTAATGGAATCTGACAAGTCTCTAGTCTTTGAAGGGTATCGGAAAGATGATCTGTACATGGTAGATTTCTCAGCAGGACCACAACTTGCCGTATTCCTTCTCACAAAAGCTTCAGAATGCTGGCTATGGCATCGAAGGCTGGGACATGCTGGCATGCGGAACTTACACACTCTCGCCAAGAAGAAGCATGTCATAGGCATCGAGGACGTCAAGTTCAAGAAGGATCATCTGTGCGGTGCCTGCGAAGCTGGAAAGATGACTAGGGCCAAGCATCCCTCGTAGACAATCATGACCACTTCTCAACCCTTCGAGCTGCTACACATGGACTTATTTGGCCCCACTCACTACTCTACCCTTACTACGACTGCCTGCCTCTATGGCTTTATCATTGTTGATGATTACTCAAGATACACATGGGTGCACATAATTCTCTACAAGACCGAAGTGCAAGATGTTTTCAGACGCTTTGCCAATCGAGCCATGAACAATTATGGCGTCAAGATCAAGCATATAAGAAGTGACAACGGCAATGAGTTCAAGAACACCGGACTTGATCTTTATCTGGATACAATGGGAATCACTCATGAGTTCTCTTCTCCTTACACACCTCAGCAAAATGGCATCGTAGAGCACAAGAACAGAACCCTCATTGAGATGGCTCGGACGATGCTCGACGAATACAAGACACCAAGAAAGTTCTGGCCTGAAGCTATTGATACAGCATGCCACGTCATAAACCGTGTTTACATCCATAAGCTTCTGAATAAAACATCCTATGAGCTCCTCACTAGCAAGAAGCCAAATGTAAGCTACTTCAGAGTATTTGGAGCAAGGTGCTGGATCAAGGATCCCCATCACAAGTCAAAATTTGCAACAAAAGCTCACGAAGGCTTCATGCTCGGTTACGGGAAGGATTCGCACTCTTACAGAGTCTTCAACCTCTATTCTGTATAAAATCGTCGAAACTGTAGATGTGCGGTTTGATGAAACCAATGGTTCACAAAGAGAGCTCCTACCAAGTACTCTTGAAGAAGCTCCACCCAGCGAGTCTATCAAGCTAATGGGAACTGGTGAAATCATGCCTACTGTAGCACAGCCTGAAGAGGAACTTATCATTTCTGCACCAAACCAACCTGAAGACAATGCTCAGCCTGAAGACAATCCTTCTAATGATGATAATGATGAGCAAGAGCAAAGTCTTTGCCTAGTTCATCCTCGTGTTGCAAATGAAGTACAGATTGAGAAGATAATTGATAGCATCAATGCACCTGGTCCACTTACTCGCTCAAGAGCAACGCAGTTAGCAAATTTCTGTGGGCACTTTTCTTTTGTGTCAATATCAGAACCCAAGAAAGTTGCTGAAGCCTTTATGGAACCTGAATGGATTCAAGCAATGTAAGAAGAGCTTCAACAGTTCAAGCTGAACAATGTTTGGGAACTTGTCAAGCGTCCTAACCCTCGCAAGCATAACATTATTGGCACAAAATGGATATATCGCAACAAGCAAGATGAGCATGGTCAAGTCGTCAGAAACAAAGCACGTCTCGTTGCTCAAGGATATACTCAAGTTGAAGGAATTGACTTCGATGAAACATTTGCTCCTGTGGCTAGGCTTGAAGCTATTCGCATACTGCTAGCCTATGCTAACCACAACAACATGTTGCTATATCAAATGGATGTGAAGAGTGCATTTATCAACGGCAAGATTGAAGAAGAAGTATACGTCGCTCAACCACCTGGCTTTGAAGATCCAAAACATCCTGAAATGGTGTACAAACTAAACAAAGCACTGTATGGCCTCAAACAAGATCCTCGCGCTTGGTATGATACGATCAAAGACTTCCTAAAGAGCAAAGGCTTCAAACATGGATCCCTCGATCCCACACTCTTCACAAAGACATATGATGGTGAACTGTTTGTGTGCCAAATATATGTGGATGACATTATCTTCGGCTGCACCAACCAGAAGTATAGTGATGAGTTTGGATACATGATGCAAGAGCAATATCAGATGTCCATGATGGGTGAGCTGAAGTTCTTCCTTGGTCTTCAAATTCGTCAGCAAAGGAATGGCATCTTCATATCTCAAGAGAAATACCTCAAAGATTGCCTTAAGAAGTTTGGAATGCAAGATTGCAAAGGTTACATGACGCCAATGCCAGCCAAACATCATCTGGGTCCCGATGAAAATGGTAAAGAGTTCGATCAACAGGTATACCGCTCCATGATTAGTTCTTTACTTTACCTATGTGCATCTAGGCCAGATATTATACTTAGTGTTTGCATGTGTGCTCGATTCCAAGCGGCACCAAAGGAATCACATCACTTAGCTGTGAAGCGAATTCTTCGATATTTTGCTCACACCCTAACGCTAGGATTATGGTATTCAAAGGGCTCAGAGTTTGATCTGGTTGGATTTTCGGATGCTGATTATGCTGGTGACAAGGTGGATTGCAAGTCTACATCAGGCACATGTCACTTTCTGGGACGATCAATTGTCTGTTGGTCTTCAAAGAGACAGAACTGTGTGTCACTCTCAACTGCTGAATCTGAATACATTGCTGCTGGATCTTGCTGTGCTCAGCTTCTATGGTTGAAGCAAACTCTCAAGGACTATGGCATCGATCTGAAACAAGTACCTCTCTTCTGCGACAACGAAAGCACCGTCAAGATTGCCAACAACCCAGTCCAGCACTCGAAGATAAAGCTCACTGAAATTCGTCATCACTTTCTCAGAGATCATGTCATGAAGAAAGATATTGATATCATTCACGTCAACACTGAAGAGCAATTGGCACATATCTTTACAAAGCCCTTGGACGAGAAAAGGTTTTGCAAGTTACGGTGTGAGCTAAATATCTTGGAATCCTCAAATGTCATGTAATCAGGCACACATCCTAACACTTATGCATTTTGATGACTTAGATGTGCAACACACGAAGTAAAGTATATCTTCAATCAATGAAGACTTACATTCTGAGTGTGAATACATTAACGTGGAATTTGACTTCGGAGCGCCACGATAATTGTGCGCCGTGTCTGGGTCTAATACCTCCTATACGGTGGGTAACGCCACCACCAAACTTTTCTGTTTGAAGTGTTTCACTCATGGCGTTGCATTTGAATGTCTTCGCATTTGGTTTGTCTTCAAATTCAGTTTATCTTCATCTTCACTATGTTGATTTGATTGCTTTCTGATATATATATACTAGTGTTCTGTCCTCTACAATATTCACTTATAGCTATGTCTTCCTAGTTGAATCTTTTGAACTAAGTGAATGTGATCGGACCCTAATCTCTCTATGCTTTCTATCTCAAACTCTATCTGTCCAAATCATATGCATTCTATTGAAACTGTCGAATGTCTTCTCTACGTCCTTGTCAGCCGAAGACACAGAGACAAACATTAAGTCAATTTTAATGCTCTATCCTTATTGCCTGAAATCCGGAGAAGCCGGAACGACCATCCGACAAACCTGGCGGGCGTGGGAACGTGGGACAACTCTAAGTATGTTGCATGCTTGCCACGTGCCCGTCAGATGTGAACCGCCAGGGGCACCTGCGTAATTGCGTTGTGCTGCCCACTTCCTTATAAATACATGTCCCCTGCGGTAAAGGAAACTTCTTCCACCTCTCCACCTCGTCAAAACCCTAGCGCCACCGCTAGCTCTCGACGACGCCGGCGATGAAGCGCTTAGCTGCTGCAACTTCTCCGACGCCGTCCTCACGCCGGCCGCGGACATCGTCCTCTCCGCCGTGGCTGTAGGTGTCCTCCGTCGCCAAGTTAGGGCACGGTGGATTGAACTTCTCGGTCTCCTACTCTTCCCATCTAGCAGTTTTTCGTGTGGAAAATAAAACTCTCTTTTTACCATCTTTTTTATCTTCAAAGATTCATCCTGTCTACCAAAATAGGTTTCTGCCTATACAAGTTAGATCTATTCTGTCTGCATCTCATACTGCCTAGCATATTCACTTAAGCTTCATATCAAGTTAGATTCCTCACTTGTACTTATTCGCGAATTCGTACAAATCTGGAACCAACTCTCAACATATAAGTGAATGTCTTCGCATCATGAGGTCAATGTCTTCAAACTGATTTATCTTCAAAATCTTCTGAGAATGCATATGACCTCTTCCCCTTCCCTCGCATCTCTAATGCTATCACAGATACATGTCCGTGGGAGAATCCCTTGGTTCTCATAGTCTGCATTCGTTTGTAGAGTTTTTACAGCATCACATTAATTCTCCCGAAGCCAGTTCCTGTTTGTCCAGCAAGCGGAAGCTTTTGAAGCCATTGAACGTATTGAAACCTTTCCGTTTGAAGTTCATGGCTGCAGAGAAATCAGTCACAAAGGGTGGCAGACAGCGTCGAGGAGGAACATCAAGAGATTTGCCTGATGACCTCTCTAAGCTTTAGAAAACAGATCCTGAGGAGGATTACAATCAGCGCAAGACACGAATCCAATGGATTCGAAGATATTGGGCTGAACAATGGTTCAAGTACAACTTCATCACCCAAGAATACGTTGAGAAGAATGCTATCAAAAGTCCTTGGGGTGATATTATCTTTCGAGGCCTTCCACCTAAGAACAGAACTGAAGCTATTGCACAGGGTTTCTATCCCTGTATGGTCCGTGGACCTCAGCCTGAAAATGCCGACCCATCATCATTGCTCTGGTGTCGGGAAGATAATCTCTTCAAGCGCAACTTCCAGCATGCAAAGGCATCGGCCAAGGAAAACAAGAAGTCATTGGGATTAGATTTTAATCCTGGCCCTCCTGCTCCCCGTGCTGATGGCTCATGTGATGCAGAACCCAATGTCATCGGTCCCTTCTACAACCTTGATGGCCTCATCACTCACATCACAGTTCAAGGTGCCAAAGTGGACCATTCTTATGATAATGCTGACTCTGATGAAGCCCCTGCTCCCACTCTAAAGCCACAGAAGCCAAAGAAGGCTAAGGCTTCCAGATCAGCTGTTCCTCCAAAAGCTTCACGTGCGAAGCCACTGGCAACTACACCTCCTGAAGACAGTGTGCAGTCTGAAGATTTGTTACGCATCTCCAAGAAGACGGAGAAGAAGAAGAAACTTTTCAAGCATACTGATCAGGCACTGACCCCTGCTGCCATTCTGTGTGAAGAGCACATTGATCTGTCTAGTCATGAGGATCTTGCAGATGATGCCCTTGAACAACTGATCAAGAGCAAGGAAGAGGCAGAAATCTTCAATGATTTGCCTCTCTTTGATGTGGCAATCATTCACAACTTCATTGATGAGTGGTTTGACTCACCAAATCTTAGCTTTGACAATCTGCAACTTCCCATTGGGGCTGCACGAGCTTAAGGTAGCCTTTCTCAAGAAGAGGGAAGAAGCCAAAGGTTCTTGAGAGCGCATGAAGAGCCTGGCTGACAAATGTGTGCAAGCCTACAATGAGGCTGAGAAGCGCAAGGCTCTTGGTCGTCCTGGCATTGATCCAAGAATGGCTGCAAAGAAGAAGAAGCCATTGACTGACCAAACTGCTCCTACAAGGCAGGAAGAGCCGCGCATTGTCTTCCCAACCAGCATGACCGGCTCGAAGCCAAAAGTCAGATCAACCGCTTCTGAGCTGAAGAAGGCGAGAACTGACGAGGCTGAAGCCAGGAAAAGGAAAAAACCTGAAGCCTCCGATGCCGCTCCCTCCAAGAAGAAGCGCAGAACCAAGAAGGATAGGGCTGCTCCCTCAGAGCCCTTGGTTGTTGAATCCATATCAATGGTTCGCCCTGCCTCTGAACACCAAGAACGACGGATGATAGTTCATGAGCCTACTTCCACAGAGGCTCATGAAGCTGAAGACATTCCAGCAGTCGACCCCACCGCTGCTGAAGACATTGGTCACCACGACAATGTTGAAGATGATGTAGTGCTTCCTCAGATCGAACACAACCTGGTATCATCGCCTGCTCTCACGAACAACGAACTCATCAGCATTGGTCGTCCTCTGACGCCAATTGCTCAGGATGCTTCGTGGGCTGATCACCCACAACAACAAGAAACCCCAAGTACTCCCCAACACCAACAAGTCACACCACCTGTGCAAGCAGAAGATGATGACTTTGAGGCCCAGCCAACTCCATCTCTGAAGGCGTCGCCAGCGTTACGCAGGCTTCGCAAAGGACCAAGGCCTCAAGTCACCACCTCGAGCGTTCCAGAAGGAGAAGTGCCCCAACAATCTATTGCACGTCAAGTGTTTCTAGATGCCACTCCCAACGTGAATGTCTCTGAGTCTGAAGCCAAAGGTGCTGAAGACATTCCGGCTGCATCAGCCGATGAAAGACAAGAAGAAGATCGTGTCCCAACTCCCCCCATTACTGAAGTAGTGGTTCCTATAGTGAACCTGCCAGTGCCCGACCCTCCAGCTCATCAAGTGGAGGTTGAAAATATTGCGGCTGCCACCACCAACACCAATGAAGCCAATGACGTGGTCATGGCTGAAGAAAATGTGGAGCCTGCACCAACCAATGTGCCAGAAGCCAATGATGCAACTGCACCTGAAGCCTCTGTTGTGCTGCCTGAAGCCAATGTTGACGCCACTGCTCCTGTTCCGCCACAAAGGCCACACACAATCGAGCAAGCATTCAACTATGGCCAACTAATCACTGTCAAATGGCCTGTTCTGACTCCTCTGCCTGCCGCTGCTGGTCCTGAGTTTGATTATCATGTTGAGCACAGGCCACGGATTCAGAAGCCAAAGCCAAGGTTGCCCAGGTTTCCAGGTACTGCATCAACACCGGGATCTTTCAATATCAATGGCTTCAAGGCACACAATACCTTCTTTGATAGAGCCAAGAACCCTTACTCAAGAGCAAGAATATCTTCTGATCGGTTCTGGAGCTATCAGCAGCGAAGCTATTACTCATGCATTCTGTACAATCAAGGTCGCATTTTCCCTCATATGCGTCTTGATGCTGAAGCCATCACTGGTCTGCCCTGTCTGGAAGAGGCTCTGGACTGCTTCAGAGAGTCTGGCCTGCTGCAGTTTGTCACTGATAAGGAGCACTGGAACGAAGAGTTACTGCTCCAATTCTATGCCACTCTCCATATTCGTGGCTACTACAAGGATACAACATGGGTTCTTGAGTGGATGACAGGCAATGTTCATCATGAAGCCAAAGCCATTGATGTAATCGAGCTTACTGGCCTACCCTCTGCAGATGATCTTTATGAACCTGGCTGTCAGCTTCACAATGATGCGATGGAGAGCATCTTCCACAAGCCTGAGCCAAATATGAGTCAGATGCTCAGCATGATGAAGCCATTGCCTCCAGATGCTGAATATCCAAAGGCGTTCTTTGTTGAAGACCTTGAGTATCTGCCTCGCACCATCTATCACATAGTCAGGCGAACTCTTTGGCCTATCAAAGGACACTCTCCTGATGCCAAGCTGGACGGCGCAATGAAGACTCTAGTTTTCCATATTCTTCATGGCAAACGCTTCAATGCACAAGATTTCTTTATCCGCCAACTTGCTGCATCAGGATCTGACATCTTTGGTCTGAAGTTCTATGCTCCCTGGATCATGTGACTGATCAAGCTTCACTCTGCCTTCAACTATCAACCCTCTGCACGCAATCATATCATATTTATGCCAGATGTTGATTTGTCTGTTGAAGCCATATACCCAGAGACTGCAAAGAAGCCTCTTAGTCTTCAGAATGCTGACCATCAAAGCTTCACCCAAAACGATGAAGGAATTCAAGCTGTTGCTCGTGTCTATCCATTGGCTGTGATTACTCGTATGCCTCATCTTGCGCAAACAGAAGCCACTGAGAGCACAATTGCCCAAAGGCCTAAGTAGCGCTCCCGCATTCTCAATGATCGAGAGCTTCTGGTTGCCCTTCATCAGAAACAAGATAAGCATCATGACTGGCTGAAGCTCCAAACGCAAATTATCTTGGTGGACGTCAATCGCATTCGCAATCTTGCCACCAAGAATGCCTTTGTCATGCATGAAACATGTCGGCGATCATGGAAGAGTTTGACACTGCTCAGTGCTGAAGCAGATCTTCAAGATGATGGCTTCACTAAAAAATTCAAGTTTGACTCCACACCTCCACGGAATGCTGTCCTTCGTCGAACTCCATCTCTTGAAGACTCTGAATACTCCTCTTCTGCTGCAACTGTGAATGCCAAAGTGATCGATGAAGAAGACGATGCTACTTCACCGACACCTTCTGCAAGAATCGACACTGCACCAAGCTCGTCTGCATTGCCAAACGACAAAACCAACCCTGCTGCTTCAACTACTCCTCATGGGGACGAGTAGATGCTCTATGTCTTCAATCCTTTTTGGTCATTACTGACAAAAGGGGGAGAAGCATATGAGTTTGATAGTCTTCAAGCGGGTTCTTATGGGCGGTTGCTTTATATTTTGCCTAGTGTTTACAACTCGCGTTTTGATACATTTGGTTCTTTCAGTTGTAACACTTAAACTTGATGGTCGTCTGCTACTTATTTGCTATTCTGTGATGCGATGATAAATTCCGCATGTGCGATGATAACTTCCGCACTTAGGTCATTCAGCAGACGTCCATTTTTCATTATGCATGTCATTATCTTTGTTATATCCTATCATGCATGATGAATTGTCGTCATAAGTTGAAGAGGATCTCCACAAGTACAACCTGCCATGTGCATTTGCATTCCAAAAGCAAATTACTTATATGCACATCTTCAGGGGGAGCCTTTGAAACTTATGAAGACAATCCTCTATCCTTTACAATTTCACATACTTTATCCCCATTGAAAACTTCAACCAGTTTGTCATCAATCACCAAAAAGGGGGAGATTGTAAGTGCATCTAGTGCCACCCCTAGTGGGTTTTGGAGTATTGACGACAAATTTGGTTGAGGGACTAATGTGTTTGTGAGAATTGCAGGATAACACAGGTAGTGTCCCTCATTGATTCGGTTTACATACCAGAGATGACCCCTAAAAATATATGAAGACATTGACGACAATGGTGGTATATGAAGATATTCATATTGAAGACTATGACATGAGAAGACATTCCGTGAAGACTATGGAGCGCGAAGACTTAGTTGTTTCGTAGTTTACTTTTCTTCTTTGTTGAGTCATAGGAACCGCCGTACTGTTAAGTGGGGTCCAAGTGAACATAGTCAGAGTGACTGAAGTGATGCTCAACCCAAATCCTATGTCTTCGAGCAAAGACAATGAGAGCAAATCTTATCCAGAGCTGGATAAGTCAGCTTTGCTTGTAGCCCAAGTAAAGTTGTCGTGTGTGTGTTTGAAATCTGACCGTTGGAACACGTGTCAGTTCCCTAGTGACCCAGGGTCATTTCAGACATATCAGGTCGGGTTGCCCAGTGGCTATAAATAGCCCACCCCCTACATCATAAATTGGTGGCTGCTCAGAGTTAGTGCATGGCTTTTGTCGTTTGAGAGCAACCCACCTCGAAGCCTTTGAGAGAGAGAAATCCTTGCGAGGACAAAGCCCAAACACCCAGAGCCAAAGAGTGTTAGGCATCACTAAAGTCTTTCTGTCTGTGTGACCTGAAGACTTATTACACTTGAGGACTGTGAATCCTCCAGCCGGTTAGGCGTCGCATTCTGAGCATCCAAGAGTCATTGTGGATCGCCGGTGAACAAAGTCTGTGAAGGTTTGGAAGTCTACCTTGAAGACTTACCATAGTGATTGGGTGAGGATTGTGTGTCCTTAGCTCAAGGGGAATAAGGTGAAGACGCGGTCTTCTGAGTTGAATCTCAGCCTCCCTAACCAGATGTACAGTTGTCACAGCAACTGGAACTGGTCAAACAAATCCTGTGTCTTCGACAAGTGACTGGTTCTATCCTCTCCTCCCTTTACTTATAATTTGTCTTCGTGAAGTCATTGCCTGCTTGTCATACCTGATTGAATTCATTGCTTGACTACTATTGTTGTTTGGCTTCATACCATCTTCCATTCCGATCCTTACTACCTAGCTACTATTAGTCTTCATACTCTCACTTTATTGCATACTTGACTATGGCTAGCTTTGTGTAGTTTATCTTCCGCTGCATATCAATAGGTTCATTTCTACTGGTTGTCTTCAAAACTTCCATGTTTTCAAGACTTTCATAAAAATCTCCTATTCACCCCCCTCTAGTCGATAACTAGCACTTTCACATCCACGCCTTCTTCCTCCTTTGCTCATCCATTTTCGCACACTCGAGCTCCAGCGCCCAAGTCCGCATTCCCCACCTCATCCTTCTCCAATCATGTCCGGAGCGGGAGGCAGGTGGATGGTCTCCTCCATCACGGAGGGACACATCAAAAAGCTGAGGAGAGCCGGTTACCTACCCGACGACATCGCGCACCGGCTCCCTGATGAGGGGGAACTCATCCCCACCCCCAGGCCCCATGAGAGGGTGGTGTTCCTCACCCATTTCCTCTGTGGACTGGGCTTCCCACTCCACCCATTCATCCAGGGTCTCATGTTCTACTACGGCCTGGACTTCCACGATATGGCCCCGAAAGTCATCCTCAACATCTCGGAATTTATCGTCGTGTGCGAGGCCTTACTCCGCATCAAGCCCCACTTCGGCCTATGGCTGAAAACCTTCAACGTCAAGCCGAAGATAGTGGACGGCCGCCAGGCGGAGTGCGGAGGCGCCATGGCGGGCAAGATGCCCAACGTTATATGGCTCGAGGGCTCCTTTGTGGAGACCATAAAGGGGTGGCAATCGGGGTGGTTCTACATCACCGAGCCGCGTGACCCTGAATGGGCAGCGGCCCCCGAGTTACGATCTGGCATCCCCACGCAGCTCACCTCCTGGCAAGAGAAGGGCCTGTCCTGGGGTAATTCAGGAGAGCTGACCGGACTCCAAACCTGCGTCCAAAACCTGGTGGACAAGAAGGTCAAACTCGTCAACGTAGTCCAGGTCATGCTCATCCGTCGGATCCTCCTGTGCCAACAACGGGCTTTCAGCTTGTGGGAGTTTGACCCGGCCCAACACCAAACTCTGAACGGGCTCTTCGACACAAAGTACGAAGATGCCTGGAAGGTGCTATTCAAGGGCGACGAGGCTCCCGCTTCCGCTACCGAGGATCGCGGATTCTGCGTGCGGCGTCAAGCCAGCGCGGTAAGGTATTTTACCTCTTACAGGATATTTGTCTTTCATAGTTTGACTCTATGTGGGATCTAAGCCCCCATGCCTTCGACAGGACTGGCAGAGGACGGCCGGACAAATCAACTGTCCGGCTCCTTTGCCCGAAGACCCAGCGGACGCCCGCTTGGCGGGGCTGCTGGCTCCGGCACCTTACGTGGTGCCGGAGAAGAAGGCCAAGAAGAAGGCCACGGGAACCCGGAAGAGTTCCCGGCGCCCGGTGGAGTCGGACTCATCGTCCGATGACTCCGAGGCACACTCCTTCCATGAAGATGAGGAGGAGGAAAGAGAGGTTTCTTCCCCAGCAGGGGGAGAAAAGAAAAGGAAGGCCCCCCAACTGGGGAGGCCGGAGGGTCCAAGAAGGGGAGGACCCTTCCTCCGGACTACTCCACCAACGCCGCCGACAGCAAGGAGGAGTGGCCTCCTAGGGCCAAGCCCCTGGAGAAGTCGTAAGTATTCGGACACCAGAGTGACTCGTAGCGTTCCTTTGTTGCACAGCCTCTCTTGACGCCGAACATAATCATGCAGTCCGCCCCGAGCCCGGCTCGACGTGTCGTCGAGCAGCTCCTTGAATTCGTCGGATGTGAATAGCCTTTCACTTCCGGCCGCCTCCTCCCCTTGCCCTGCGGAGAATGCCGAGGTATTGTCCCAAGAGGTTCCAAATCGAGGGGAGGCAGTCCTGGGGGCGCCTCAAGGCGACGTCCCGGATTCCAGGTGCAAGGGGGGCAAGACCCCCAGGGGCTCCAAGTACGGCCCTGGGCCGAACACCGCACCGGAACCTTCATCGGCCCCGGAGTCCGGCATGCGGCCCCCCGCTAAGAAGGGCAAGCCTACCACACCGGTGACCTCCGTTCAACCGGAGGCACCGGATAACTTGCTGGAGGTGCTTAACGGCGCCTCCATCGACGAGGAGCACTGCACTATTATGAGTGCGGTGATCCAGAAGGTTCAGTCCGCCAAGAGCGGGCTAACTGAAGCCTGTGCCAGCCTGTTAACAGGCTTTGAGGTATGTAGAGAATATATGAAAATATTACCGCATAGACAGTAGCCCCTGATACTCCGTTTGGCGTTCACAAGGAAAAGCCGAATAGAGGATCTAATAATATTCGCAGGAGTCTAACATAATTATGTTGATATGCGTATGCAAGCTTCGCTGCTGGCCTCTGCCGCACTGACTGCGGAGGTGGACACGCCGAAGCAGAACCTCGAGCGGTCCGAGCAAGAGCTCGGCCTTGACAAGAAGCAGCTCGAGGAGAGCCAAGGTACGTAATGCCTTGTGTAAGTATATAAAAGATGTAGTTACAAAAAATGACAGGATCGTTATTGGTGTCTTAGGGGCCACGACTGAGGTGGCGACCCTGAAGCAAGCGCTTTCCGAGGCCGAAAAGAAGGCGGCCACGGAGCGCGCCGAGCGGGAGAAACATGAGGCGCGAGTTGGCGAGGTACAACAAGAGCTCCAGGCTCTCGTGAAAAAACACGAGAGTCTGGAGCTTGACTCAAAGACGCGAGAATCCGAGCTCGCAGCGGCCCTCAAAAGCGCCAAGTCTGCCAAGGTCGAAGACCAGAAAGCCCTCCAGGAAGTTGAGGCAATGAAGAAGATAGCGGCGGGTAAGGCATTCTTTATGCAAAGCAAGCACGTGAAAGTGAATTACTTGTTACTTACCCGAGTCCGGAGCTCTCCAGAAGCATTTGCAGATTTGCCCCGTAGCGTGTTAGATGCCGCCGCCTTCTATTGGGCCGAAGAGGGAAGCTCGATGGAGAAGGTGTTCTGGTCTCAGTATGCTGAGACCGGACACCCGGTGCCCTTGAGCGACCAGCTGAAGCAACTGGTCGAGCTCCATATGGTGGCCGAACAGGCCATGAAGGGTCTCATAGTCCGGCTGTGGCCTAGAGAGGCCATGCCTGGGAGCTACTTCGGGCTGGTGAGGCGGCTGGTGGATGCCTGTCCATGGCTTGAAGTCATCAAGTGCTCCATCTGCATCGAGGGTGCCCGTAGGGCACTTGCCCGTGCTAAAGTGCACTGGGGCAAGATGGATGCTGAGAAGCTTGTGAAGGACGGGCCACCGCCGGGCAAGAAGCATCGCCACCCCGAGATGTATTACGAGGGCGTCCTGAAGGGTGCCCGCCTTGTGGCGGATGAATGTTCCAAGGATGTAATATTTCAGTAAACTTGTTTGTTTTATCCTGTGCGCTGAAAACTTGTTCATATGCGCTATGCAATGCTTGTTTTAATTTAAAATATTACCTTCTATGCGGCCGTTTATTAAATCTGAGAGATGGCGAGTCGTCGGCTTCTGCCCCCATGCCACTAGTGCTGGGGTGTTCGGGGATAAACCTGAGCACTCTTTTTCCCATTATTGGGTCCTTCGAGGGAGGTGCTCAGCATGGCGAACAAGGCAATCAGACTATAGTGTGTTATCACTCTCACTTAGCCAGAGAATTCTATAATTTTAAATTTCGGCGAAGCCCGTAGTGTTCGGAAGACCGAGTTCGGGGCAGTATACACGCCTTAGGCCGGACAAAGCCGACTCCTCGCTCTAAGCGGCATAAGTCTTTAAGGACTCAAAACCTCTCGAACAGCGACCAGCTCTCGCCCTATCATGACAGTCAGTTTTAGCTTTCTCTTCTGAGGTGCTTAGCTCAGCTGAATCGGGGCACAATCGCAGTAGTTCTCCCAGCGCTACCTTAGCCGATATAACGGCACGTAAGGTACCAAAACATGGGAGCCGGGCAAACCCAACTATTGACCCAAGACATGATTCGGAGCTGATGCATATAATGCTATAAGTTCGGGGTGCCGCACTTGTGAAAGTGTTCGAACTTCTCACGCCGTATTATGGGGTGCTTAAGCCCCTGGCGTATTAGCCGTACCAAAGTGTACGGGTGCTAAATGTCATAACTGAACATGTATATGAAAAAGGAATGAATAGAGAATGCAATAATAAGATGAAGCTAAGCATTGTTTATTCCAAAAGGCTGCGCTAAAAGCAGAACGATACAAATTGTGCGATAAGCAAGAGATGGGACTATTTGACATGTCCCCCTCCAGGGGCGGGCTGCGGGACGATATGTAAGACAGGTATTTTGCTCGTTATAGAGACCACCTGGGAATTCGATGTAGCTTTCTGCCTCCTTGGTTATTGCATCGTGTGTTCGGCGATTGTACTGCCGGACAAGTCTTCCAGGGAGGAAGGTCCTGAAAGTAAGAAAAATTATATAATCGACAACCCCTAGTGTGGTTGAGCCGTGTGTTGGGGCGTGCCGTGGTCATGCCCCTCCCCCTGTGCCCATGGTATTGTCAGAGCGTAGTTATGTACGCGTGGCACGAATTTTGCCGTTTTGCTAAGGCTGGGGTTGGGGCCGCATTGCTACGCTTCCCCATCATGTGCCAAGCGGTCTTGTTGTAAGGTACTCCGAGTGCGCTTGACGGTGTCCGGACGTTTTATTGCCGGACTGGAGAATTTCCTTGAGAGGCTGCTTTGTACTTCTGCTGCGAGGGCCGCCGTATGCTCCTCTGTTCGGAGAGAGCGTACGGTGTTTCCATTGACCGTATTGACTCCTCGAGGTCCTGGCATCTTGAGCTTGAGGTATGCGTAGTGCGGCACCGCATTGAACTTTGCAAATGCGGTTCGCCCGAGCAGTGCGTGATAGCCACTGCGGAACGGGAGTATATCGAAGATTAACTCCTCGCTTCGGAAATTATCCGGGGATCTGAAGACCACTTCAAGTGTGACTGAGCCCGTGCAATGGGCCTCTACACCTGGTATGACACCTTTAAAGGTCGTCTTTATGGGTTTGATCCTTGAGGGATCTATGCCCATTTTGCGCATTGTGTCCTGATAAAGCAGGTTCAGGTTGCTTCCGCCGTCCATAAGGACTCGAGTGAGGTGAAATCTGTCAATGATTGGGTCGAGAACCAATGCGACGAATCTGCCATGGTGGATGCTAGTGGGGTGGTCCCTTCGATCGAAAGTGATCGGGCAGGAGGACCACGGGTTGAACTTTGGGGCGCCTGGCTCCAACGCGTATACGTCCCTTAGCGCATGCTTCCGTTCCCTCTTGGGTATGTGGGTTGCGTATATCATGTTCACCGTCCGCACTTGTGGGGGGAAGCCCTTCTGTCCACTATTGTTTGGCGTCCGGGGCTCCTCCTCGTCGTTGCTATGTAGCCCCTTGTCTATGTTTTCGGCATTTAACTTGCCGGCCTGCTTGAACACCCAACAATCCCTGTTGGTGTGATTGGCTGGTTTTTCGGGGGTGCCATGTATCTGGCACGAGCGATCGAGTATATGGTCCAAACTGGACGGGCCCGGAGTGTTTCTTTTGAATGGCTTTTTCCACTGACCGGGTTTAGAGCCTCTGAATCCGGCATTAACTGCCGTATCTTCACCATTGTCGCTATTAATACGGCGCTTGTGCTTGTTGCGATGCGACCTGCCATTGCTGTCCTTGGTATCCGAATTACCAGGGCTCTTGGTCATGTTATTGCTACGAGCCAGCCAGCTGTCTTCGCCCGCGCAAAAGTGGGTCATGAGTGTCATGAGGGCCGCCATAGATTTCGGCTTTTCCTGTCCAAGGTGCCGGGCAAGCCACTCGTCACGGATGTTATGCTTGAAGGCTGCTAGGGCCTTTGCGTCCGGACAGTCGACAATTTGATTTTTCTTGGTTAGGAACCGTGTCCAGAATTGTCTGGCAGATTCTTCTGGCTGTTGAATTAGGTGGCTCAGGTCATCGGCGTTTGGTGGTCGCACATAGGTGCCCTGGAAATTGTCAAGGAATGCGGCTTCCAGGTCCTCCCAACAACCAATTGATTCTGCTGGCAGGCTGTTAAGCCAATGCCGAGCTGGTCCTTTATGCTTGAGTGGGAGGTATTTGATGGCGTGTAGATCATCACCACGGGCCATATGGATATGAAGGAGATAGTCCTTGATCCATACCGCAGGATCTGTTGTGCCATCGTATGATTCAATGTTTACGGGTTTGAAACCCTCTGGGATTTGATGATCCATTACTTCATCTGTGAAGCATAGTGGGTGTGCGGCACCTCTGTACTGGGCTATATCACGACGTAGCTCAAATGAGCTTTGTCTGCTATGTTCGGCCCAGCCGGGTTTACTGTATACGGCGTGACGGTTATCGTCTTGTGTCGTGGGGAGCCCGCGCGATCCGTAGATCGATCTTGTTTGCCTTGCCTTGTCCTCCAACATATCTCGCAGGTCTAGCGCATTTCCCCGTGCCTTGGTATTTTTTGAGCGGCATCGAGGTGCGGCTTGAGTGGAGGGCCGGGAGGCCTCTCTTTCGCGGCCATGAGGTGGCCGGTCGGCCGCATCATGCGCTGATGATGCAGGTTTAGGTGCTTCCTCCTCTAATCGGGGTAGCAACCTGCGTTTTGGGTAGCTCTTGGAGGGGCGTTTGAGTTCGTACTCCTCGGCCGCAAGGACTTCAGTCCATCTGTCAGCTAGCAAGTCTTGATCAGCTCTAAGCTGTTGCTGCTTTTTCTTAAGGCTACTTGTCGTGGCCATAAGCCTGCGCTTAAAGCGCTCTTGTTCGACGGGATCCTCAAGTATGACAAATTCGTCGTCGTCGAGGCTTGCCTCGCCTTTGGAAGGAGGCATGTAATTATCATCCTCTTACTCTCTGTCTGCCGCTCTCTCAGGGGGGCTGGCTTCTCCGTCCTCCTGCGCTGAATCTTGCTGGAGGGAGTTGTGTTCGGCACTGTCCTGGGTGTTATTATCTCCCGTTCCAGAATCACCGTTTTTGCTCTGGCGGGACTTAGAGTGGCGCCGCTGACGTCGACGCTTGGGTTGCTTCTTGGAGGGGTCATCCTCCGCTGATCCGTCGTCGTTGCCTTCTTTGGGTGTATCCACCATATATATGTCATATGACAAGGTGGCTTTCTGAAAGTGCAACTATCCCTAGGTGGTTTTGGTAATTCATAACAACATATAGCCCATTGAGCTAATGCTATTCCAAGATGACAATTTCAGGAAAGCTCAATGATTGGCATGGCATGGATAATGAAAGTGGATCCCTCAAAATGCTAAGGACAAAGGATTGGCTCAAGCTCATAAGCTCAAGACTCTTCATTTTATATTTTAGTGATCCAAGATCACATTGAGTCTTTAGGAAATGCCAATACTATCAAGGAGGGAGGAGGTGTTGCTTAATGAGCCTCTTGCTTCATGTGCTTAGTGATATGCTCCAAAACCCTTAGCTACTTTCCCATATCCACACTTGACCTAAACCTAAAGTCAAACTCGGCCCCACCGATTCTTTCTACCCGGCGCCACCGAGTTTCACATGTCATAGCCACTGCCAAACCCTAAGCAAATCAGTTCTACCGATAGGGATCTCGGTCTCACCAAGATGGGATTGCAATCTCTCTGTTTGCTTTTCGTAACTTTTTGGTCTCACCGAAAGAGCTGATCGGTCCCACCGAGATGGCAATGTAAACTCTCTGTTTCCTTTTTGTAACTTTTCAGTCTCACCGAAAGAGCAAATCGGTCCCACCGAGTTTACCTGACCAACCCTCTGGTTAGCTTATTACCAAATCGGTCTCACCGAGTTTGTGTAATCGGTCTCACCGAGATTACATTATGCCCTAACCCTAACCATATCGGTTCTACCGAGTTGCATGTTGGTCCCACCGAAAATCAATAACAGTCACTAGGTTTACTAAATCGGTCCGACCGAGTTTGTTGATTCGGTCCCACCGAGATTGGTAAATTGTGTGTAATGGTTAGATTTTGTGTGGAGGCTATATATATACCCCTCCACCTCCTCTTCATTCGTGGAGAGAGCCATCAGAACACATCTACACTTCCAACTCATATGTTCTGAGAGAGAACCACCTACCCTTGTGTTGAGCTCAAGATATTCCATTCCTACCATATGAATCTTGATCTCTAGCCTTCCCCAAGTTGCTTTCCACTCAAATCTTCTTTCCACCAGATCCAAATCCTATGAGAGAGAGTTGAGTGTTGGGGAGACTATCATTTGAAGCACAAGAGCAAGGAGTTCATCATCAACACACCATTTGTTACTTCTTGGAGAGTGGTGTCTCCTAGATTGGCTAGGTGTCACTTGGGAGCCTCCGACAAGATTGTGGAGTTGAACCAAGGAATTTGTAAGGGCAAGGAGATCGCCTACTTCGTGAAGATCTACCGCTAGTGAGGCAAGTCCTTCATGGGCGACGGCCATGGTGGGATAGACAAGGTTGCTTCTTCGTGGACCCTTCGTGGGTGGAGCCCTCCATGGACTCGCGCAACTGTTACCCTTCGTCGGTTGAAGTCTCCATCAACGTGGATGTAGGATAGCACCACCTACCCGAACCACGCCAAAAACATCCGTGTCTCCAATTGCGTTTGAATTCTCCAAACCCTTCCCTTTACATTCTTGCAAGTTGCATGCTTTACTTTCCGCTGCCTATATACTATTTGCATGCTTGCTTGAATTGTGTGATGATTGCTTGACTTGTCCTAAAGTAGCTAAAATCTGCCAAACTCTAAAATTGAGAAAAGGTTAAGTTTTTATTGGTCAAGTAGTCTAATCACCCCCCTCTAGACATACTTCAAGGTCCTAGAAGTGGTATCAGAACTTTGGTGTCCATTTGCTTTGATTTCCATAGCTTTTGGTGGTCATAGCCTTGGTTTCACAACCTAGGAGAGTATGGCGTCTAGCGAGGGAAATTATCACCGTAGAGGTCCTTACTTTGATGGTACTAATTTTGCTAGTTCGAAGCATAAGATGAAAATGCATATTCTCGGACATAACCCCGCCGTTTGGGCTATTGTTTGTGTTGGTTTGCAAGGTGACTTCTTTGATGGGAAAGAACCAAACCGTGAAGCTACACGGAAGAGTTGAAGATGCTGCAATACAATGCTCAAGCTTGTGATATTCTCTTCAACGGATTGTGCCCCGAAGAATTCAACAAAATCAGCCGTCTTGAGAATGCAAAGGAAATTTGGGATACCTTGATTGATATGCACGAAGGTACCGACTCCGTCAAGGAATCCAAATTGGATGTGCTTCAAAGTCAACTTGACAAGTTCAAAATGAAGGATGGTGAAGGTGTCGCTGAAATGTACTCTAGGCTTGCTCTCATCACAAATGAGATTGCCGGCTTAGGGAGTGAAGAGATGACCGATAGGTTCATCATCAAGAAGATCCTAAGAGCCTTGGATGGAAAATATGATACCGTGTGCACATTGATCCAAATGATGCCCAATTACAAAGATCTCAAGCCAACGGAGGTCATTGGAAGAATTGTTGCTCATGAGGTGTCACTCAAAGATAAAGAGGAACTTCACAACAAATCAAGTGGAGCTGACAAAGCCTCATGTGAAGCCCCCACATCATCAAGTGAGAAACAAACCTTCAATGAAGAATTGAGCTTAATGGTGAAGAACTTCAACAAGTTCTACAAGAGTAGAAGCAAAGATAGAAGCTCCAAGTCAAGGTCCTACAATGACAAAAGATCTTCTAGTCGAGAGTGAAACTGCTACAATTGTGGAAGACCCAGACACTATTCCAATGAGTGTACGGCACCCTACAAAAGAATAGAAGGTTCTCCAAAAAGAAGAAGCAAAAGAGAAGAATCACCATCTAGAGAGAGAAGGAGTAGAGATGATCGTTATGAACGAAGATACTCACGGAGAAGCAAGGATTCGGAAAGAAAAGAAAAGTCATCAAGGAGCTACACAAAACAAAGACATCAAGCTCATGTTGGTGAATGGGTATCCGGCTCCGACTCCGACAACCTCTCTGAGAGAATTTATCACTCCGATTCCGAATATACTCAAGATGAAGGTGTTGCCGGTCTAGCACTTGTGTCAATCGACTCCTACGACATATTTGACTCACCAAATGAAGGAGTTGGAAGATGCTTCATGGCCAAAGGTCCTAAGGTAACACACCCTGAGTATGTTGATTTCAATAGTGATGAAG
Source organism: Aegilops umbellulata (assembly GCA_032464435.1). Taxonomy (NCBI): domain Eukaryota; kingdom Viridiplantae; phylum Streptophyta; class Magnoliopsida; order Poales; family Poaceae; genus Aegilops; species Aegilops umbellulata. The sequence goes on from CP136057.1 coordinate 377,412,364, forward strand.
ATGACTTGTTAGGTGATGATGATTTACTTGTTGACAACTCTAGTGATGAATACTATGATGAAACGTCAATTAATCATGCTAATCAAGATAAAACGAATGACAATGATAAGGAGAATTGAGGCTCTAACTAAAGAACTAAACACTCTTAAGTTAGCTCATGAAACTATCTTCGAAGATCATCGAGAACTTTTAAGAGCTCATGAGAAGTTACGCTTTGAAAAGCTCAATCTTGAGCAAGAGCATGAGTTTTTAAAGGCAATCAATGATGATCTCCGCAAGAAAAGTTCTTCTTACATTGCCAAGCGTTTACTCTTATCCACTTACATGCCTCAAGTCAAATCTAGTAACACTAACAAGAAGGATTCTTCCTCTAGTAGTAACAATGATCATGCTAAATCCAATGTTGTTGCTTCTAGTAGTTCTCTTGATTCCACTAATGATTCTCTTAGCCAAGTTACACTTGAGCAAGAAAATAGCTTATTTAAGGGAATTATAGAGAAAGGAGTCTACAAGAGCCTTGCCGGAAGTAAGCAATTCGAGGAAATTGTTCGCAAGCAAGGAAGGCATCGGAAGAATCAAGGTGTTGGTTTTGAACGAAAGTTCAACGCCAATGGAGTTGAGTGGGAAGAAGATCAATACCCCAAGACGAAGTTTGTTCCTCAACAAGTGAAGTATGATCCTACTTCCTTCAAGGGGACACAAGCTCAAGATGATCTTCCACCACAAGACTACAAGCAAAAAGGCAAGGACAAGCTTCAAGAGGAAATTGATGCATTTGAAGAAGCTCCTAAGACCTTAGTCAAGTGGATTCCCAAGACTACTTCAAGTTCCACTTCATCAAGTACGACTACAACTCCAAGGATTCCCATCAAGATGGTGTGGATCCAAAAGAAGAAGAACTAGAGAGTTCTTGAGGGTGACTCCGCCAACATACTTCACTCTTATCATTTTGGCAAGAACAAGTGCAATCAACTTCTACATCTTGCACTAGTTCAAGGAGTCACAAACCCTCTTGTTGGTAAGTCAAGGGACAAGGTAACCTAAAAGCTTTCATGGACATCATCTTGTGTGTGAATCACTCTATGCCTATGGATATTCTTGTTTGTTCCTTGTGGGACTAACCCATGTAGGTATTGAAAGTGCAATACACTCCAATGGATTGCTCCAATTGTTCTACATCAACATTGAGCATCCACATCTTCAACATCTACATGAAGTCATCATCGACAAAACCCAAGGTTAGTTCATCCACCCTCTTAGGGGGGATATCACATCTAGGGGGAGCTTTACTCTAAGACTTGAGCTAAAGCAACTCTAATGATGTGAACACAACAATGCTTTATGAAAAAGTGGTAACCCCACTTGTGCTTAAACGATGAGTATGACCTATGATCAAATGTTCTCATTTGACTCCTATGTCAATATACTCATATACAGATGACCTAGTCATCGCAAATTGCTTGATAGATGCTAGAATTGGTTGTGCATGCTTTGCCACATATTTCAATTGCCATTTTATTGTGTGAGCATGTTGGTTGCATATTTTACTCATTCGAGGACATCCACTTGTTGTTTTGATTGATTGGTTTTCTTTTCTCTTGCCAAGTGGATGGACAAGAATGCCTAAGAACCTTCTCTAGCTATCTATGCTTTTCTCGTCTCAAACTCTATTCATGCTACATCACAAAATTTGATCAAGTCAGATTCGAACCACTCTGTGTGAGGACCACTCGGAGTCCCCGATTCGTCAAAGACTTAAACTTCCAAAACTTCTTTGTGACTCTTGGTCTGACCGATATCTTATTTTTGGTCCTACCAAGATCATCAAGTTGATATATGTTTTCGATCTCGGTGCAACCAATTTGAACCATTCGGTCACACCGAGTTGCAATAACTGTATACACTCGGTGCCACCGAGTTGTTCCACTCGGTCACACCGACAGGGTCGGGCTATATATAGACACGGGCAAAAATTTGGAAATTTCTCCGAACCCCTTCACCCGCGCAATAGCTCGCTCTGCCTACGTGGTCTCCGGATCGTCTTCTCGCCACCAGCCGCCTCCAATCGCTGGTCTCCATCGCCGTCAACGGAATTCAACCCCACCATTGCCGCCGTAGCGAGTCTCTGTCGAACTAGGGTATGGACTCGATCTTTGTGCTATTCCCTATCTGATTCCTAGCACATTGTGATCTTTTTGATTCTAGCCACATTGAAAACTCCTATCCAGTCAATGCAATTTGTATATAGGTTAGATTCGAAAATTTTAGGTTAGGTTTCCGCCGAAACCATCTCGGACCCACCGAGTTGAAAAACTCGCTCCCACCGATTTGGCCCATGCCATTGCACAAGTGAGACTCGGTCTGACCGAGAATTACTAATCGGTGTGACCGATTTTGGAACTTTGTGAAACCCTAGCAGTCTCGTGCCACCGAACTGTGACTCGGTCTGACCGAGTTCACTAGTTTAGGTTCCCAAAACTACTTCGGTATCAC